>CM057453.1:935475000-937917500 GCA_016271365.2 Neoceratodus forsteri
TTACCATTAATGTTTGCGTTGCACTTATGCCCATTTGTGTGTTACTTTTCCTTTGCGGCACCATTAATGTTAGTGTTAACAAGCATTGTTTGCATTTTTACTTATGCTTCGTTGCCTTTTGAGTTTGCATTAACGCTTGTGTCACCATTACTGTTATCATTACCGTTTCTGTTTACCCTGCCCTTTTAAGATTGCATTTGCAGTTGCGTTTATGTGACCGTTTGTGCTTGCATTTCCATTTACATCACTGTTAGCATTAACATTAGTGTCTGCATTTACGGTACCATTACCGTTTGCGTTTGCGTTACTGTTAACGTTTGTCTTACTGTTTACACTTGTGCCACCATTACCGTTAACATTTGAGTGTCTGCTTGCTTTACCATTTGCGTTTGTGCTTCCGTTTGTGTTTTTGTTACTGTTTGCATTATTGTTTCTGTTTGGTGTTACTGTTTTCGTTTGTGCTTAAACGTCACATTCCTTGTGTGATTATAACTTTACAACTGTTGAACGGATTTGTGTGACATTTGCAATACTTAGTCTACTATTGTACTTCTGTGCATTTACCAATTTTCGTTTTACATCTGCATACATTTATTGCACAATGAAGTGCCAAAAATATATTTTTCATCACTCGTATGCAGTTTAACGCTCGTGCTGCTCTGCAACCATTGAAGATATTTGGATAAGATTTGGTATACATGGTGTCGAATGGTACATGTATTTATTTACCAATTTCTATTTCACTGGTATATATGTTTTTTGCACAGTACTGAGAAAAAAATACAGTTTTTGCAATTGTTTTTGCACAAATGTGCGTGATGCATAACGCAGCCACTGTGTGGTTTATTGGACTGACTTTGGCAAGTAGAAAGCCCTTTGCTCAAGGAACATGCCAGTTTTTGTTTGGTGAAAAAATGTTGTTCCATTCCAGAGTTATTGCCATTTGAGGTTGGCCCCCCTGGCGGTTAAAGATTTTTCAGCTGTGAGTGCCGCCATTTTGTGGTGGAGGACTTCTTAAAGGTGTACAAACCTTAACATTGAATATCTCTGAAATAGTTTGGTCTTTTAACATGAAATTTGGAGGGTGTTGAGTGGATGTCCTGGAGATGTGAATTATGCTGTTTAAATGTCGGAAAAAAGTATTCGCTGCGGAGATACTGCATGACGCAGCTAATGTTTTGCACACAGCACTATGCATGATGCTAGTGGATTGAAATTTATTGCATAGGTGGCCCTAGTGGTATGTAGGTATCTTTCAGTGGTTTGGTTCACATTGCTTTTGTGCAGTTATCTTAGAAATGAAGCATGATACAGAGTTTTCTCTACTGTTGGATCACATTGCCTTTGTGCCGATATCTCGGAAACGAAGCGAAATACAGACTTTTTGTTACTGTTGGCTCAGATCAGCTTTGTGTTGTGATCTCGGAAACTAAGTGAGATACAGACTTTTTGCTGCTGTTGGATTACATTGCCTTTGTGCCGTTATCTCAGAAACAAAGCGAGATACAGACTTTTCACAACTGTTGGAGCACATCACCTTTGAGCGATTATGTTGGAAATGAAGCGAGATACAAACTTTTTGCTGCTGTTGACTCAGATAGCCATTGTGCCATAATCTCGGAAAAGAAACGAGATACAGAGTTTTTGCTACTGTTGGCCCATATCACCTTTCTGTCTTTATCTTGGAAATGAAGTGAAATACAGACTTTTCCCTATTGTTGGATCACATCGCCTTTGTGGCATTATCTCAGAAACGAAGCAAGATACAGACTTTTCTTTACTGTTGTATTACATCACCTTTGTGCTGGTATCTCGGAAATGAAGCGAGATACAGACTTTTTGCTACTGTTGCCTCACATCAGGTTGCTATAATCATATCCATTTGCGTTACCATTTGTGTTTATGTTTGCGTTTCTCTCACTGTTAGCGTTACAGTTTGCACTTGCATTTCTGTTACCATTTGTGTTTCTATTTACATTTGCATCACTGTTACTGTTAGCGTTTGTGGTTACATTACCGTTACTATTACCATTGCATTTCATGTTTTCATTTGCATCACTGTTACCATTACTGTTTGTGTTTGTGATAACATTTGCATTTCCACTTGTGTTTGCATTTCCCTTTTGTGTTACCGTACCAGTTATTGTTTGTGTTTGCATTCACATTCATGTTGGTGTAACAATTACCATTAGCATTTGCATTTCACTCACTGTTACCATTACTGTTAGCACTAGTATTACTGTCATGGTTCTAACACGGACACGGGTAGGATGCACAGTTTTTGCTACTGTTGTATCACATTGCCTTTGTGTCATTATCTTGGAAATGAAGCGAGATACAGACTTTTCGCTACTGTTGGCTCACATCACCTTTGTGCCATTATCTTGGCAACATAGTGAGATACAGACTTTTTGCTAATGTTGTATCACATCATCTTTGTGCCATTATCTCAGAAATGAAGCAAGATACAGACTTTTTTGCATAGAACTACATCACAAATGAAACTATGGACATCAATGTTATAGCTGCCTGACAGCTGTCACAGACACATTAGGACATTGAGTCGTTGCATGGCATCAGCCAGGTAATGTCTCCATCCCAAAGAACAGGTATTGGACCCTGAGCATTGAACTACAGCCCAAATGAAGGCATAGACATCAAGATTATACCTTCCCCTTATGAGGAGCAGACAAATTAGGAGCTTGAGGAGTTGCATGGGGTTAGTCAGGCAATGCCCCTGCCCCAAAAGACCAGGTATTGGACCCAGAGTACAGAGCTACTGCCCAAATGAAGGCATATACATCAAGGTTATACCTCTGTGATACCAGGAGCAGAAAAATTAGGACATTGACAAGTCGCATGGCTTCAGCCAGGCAATGCACCCACCCCAGCACCAGGTATTGTACCCCAAATGCAGAGCTACAGACCAAATGAATGAATATACATCAAGGTTATACCTCACTGATACCAGGTGCAGACAAATGATGGCATTGAGGAATTGCACAGCCTCAGCCAGGCAATGCCCCCACCCCCACCAAGACCAGGTATTGTACCTGAATGTTGAACTGCAGGGCAAATGAAGGTATAGAGATCAACATAATATCTCCCTGATAGGTGCAGACAAATAAGGAAATTGAGGAGTTGCACAACCTCAGCCAGGCAATGATGCCCACCCCACCAACAGCAGGTATTGTACTGTGACCACAGAGCTACAGCCCAAATTAAGGCATATACATCAACGTAATACCTCACTGATACCAGGTGCAGACAAATTAGGACATTGAGGAGTTGCATGCCCCCTGCTAGGTAATGCCCCTACCCCCAATAACATATTGGATCCTAAGTATAGAAGTAGACCCCAACTGAAGCTACATACATTGATGATATACCTGTCTGATACAAGGTGTAGACAAATTAGGACATTGAGGATATCCTGAGCCAGGCAATGCCACCAACACCCAAGAACAGGTATTTCACCCTAAGCGCAGAGTTACATCATAAATGAAGGTATAAATATCAATGTTATATCTCACTGATACCAGGTGCAGACAAATTAAGACATTGAGGAGTTGCACAGCCTTAGCCAGGCAATACCCCTACCCACAAAGATTAGGTATTGTACCCTGAGTGCAGAGCTACAGGCCAGATGAAGGCATACATATCAAGGCTATACCTCACTGATACCAGGTGCAGACAAATAAGGACATTGAGGAGTTGTATGGCCTCAGCGGTGCAATGCTCCCACCCCCAAGACCAGGTATAGTAGTCTGAACATTGAAGTGCAGGCCAATGGAAGGTATAGAGAGCAGCATTATTTCTGCCTGATACCAGGTGCAGACAACTAAAGACATTCAGGAATTGCACAACCTCAGCCAGGCAATGCCCCCACTCCATGAACACAAGGTATTGTACTCTGAGTGCAGAGCTACAGCCCAAATGAAGGTATAGACATCAACATAATACCTGGCTGATACCAGGTACAGACAAATTAGGACATTGAAGTGTTGCATGCCTCCTTCCAGGTGATGTCCCTACCCCCCAAGAACAGGTATTGGATCCTGAGTATAGAATTATACCCCAACTGAAGATACACACATTGACAGAATGCCTGGCTGATACAAGGTGCAGACAAATGAGGACATTGAGGAGTTGCATGCCCTGAGCCAGGCAATGCCCCCAGCACCCAAGAACAGGTATTGCACCCTGAGCTCAGAGTTACATTCCAAATGAAGGTATAGACATCAATGTTATACCTCACTGATATCAGCTGTAGACAAATTAGGGCATTGAGGAGTGGCACGCCCTCAGCCAGGCAATGCCTCCACCCCCAAAGATCAGGTATTGCTCCCTGAGCACAAAGCTACATCCTAAATGAAGGCATAGACATCAATGACACACCTTGTTCATATCAGGTGTAGGCAAAGGTAGGACATTCAGGAGTTACATGACATCAGCCATGCAATGCCCCCACCTCAGAGACCAGCTGTTGGAGCCCAAGTACACAGCTGCAGCCCAGATAAAGCTATAGACATGTCTGTTATGCCTCCCTCATATCAGGTTCAGACAAATAATGATATTGAGGAGTTGCATGACCTGAGCCAGTGAATATCCCCACTCTCCCACAAAGACTAGGTATTGTACTTTGATCATAGAACTATAGCCCAAATGAGGCAATGAACATCGACATTATACCTGTCTGATACCAGTTGCACACACATTTGTACTTTGAGGAGTTGCATGGCCTCAGCCAGGCAATGCCCCCCTTAGACCAGGTATTGGAACCTGAGTACAGAGCTACAGTCCAAATGAAGCTATAGATATCAATGGTATACCTATGTCATACCAGGTGCAGATAAATAATGACTTTCAAGATTTGCATGCCTTGAGCCAGTCAATACCCCCCTCCACCCCACACCCCAGACCAGGTATTGGAGCCTGAATACAGAGCTACAACCCAAGTGAAGCTATAGACATGTCTGTTATGCTTCCCTCATATCAGGTGCAGACAAATAATGACTTTCAAAATTTGCACGCCCTGAGCCAGTCAATACTCCCCTCCACCCCACACACCTAGACCAGGTATTGGAGCCTAAGTACAGAGCTACAACCCAAATGAAGCTATGGATATCAACGTTATACCTGCATCATACCAGGTACAGACAAATAATGACATTGAGGAGTTGCACAGTTTGAGCCAGTCAATGCCCCCAACCTCCCAAAAAACAGGTATTGGAACCTGAGCGTAGAAGTATAGCACAAATGAAGATATAGACATCAACGTCATACCTCTCTGATACCAGTTGCAGAGAAATTTGGACATTGAGTTCTTGAATGGCATTAGAAAGGCAGTGCTCCCACAGCCTAGACCAGGTATCGTAATCTTAGTACAGAGGTACAGCCCAAATTAATCTATAGACATAAATGTTATACCACCTTCATACCAGGTGCAGACAAATCATGACATTGAGGAGTTGCATGACCTGAGCCAGTCAATGCCCCCAACCCCATAGACCAGGTATTGGACCCTGAGTGTAGAACTATAGCCCAAATGAAGCTACAGACATCAATAACATCATATGCCCAGAGCAACATGGCTTCTGTTCAGGCCATAGCACCACCACAGCCCTCCTGGAATTCACCAACTTCCTGTACTCCTCCCTAGATGCCGGTAACATTGCAGGAGCTGTGTTCATAGACCTATCCAAGGCCTTCGACACAGTCTGCCACCCTCTCCTTCTTGACTCACTCCACCAACTTAATTTCTCCACAGGCCCCTTGGCCTGGTGCTCCAGTTACCTTTCTGCCCAGTCCCAATGCGTCAAAATTAACAGAACTCTATCCAACACACTACCCGTCCGCTCTGGGGTGCCCCAGAGCACTATTCTGGGACCACTTCTTTTCTCCCTCTACCTAAACTCCTTAACAAAGGCCTGCTGCACAAAAATCTTATTATATGCAGATGATGCAGTGCTCTTCACCTCACATCATAAACCCACACCCCTTCAGGACTCCCTCCAACTTGCCTTCTCCCAGGCCGAAACCTGGTTTAAGGACCATAGACTGGTCCTCAACTTAAAAAAGAAGTCAATGATCTTCTCTCACTGCCAAAACAGAGCTAAGAATGCACCACTCAGCATCCTCCCCAGCACCCAGCACCCCCTTGAGCAGGTATCCAACTACAAATATCTTGGACTTACCCTCAACTCGGCCCTTACCTTCCATGACCACATAAACACCCTTGCTGCCACAACAAACACCCGGATTGGACTTCTTTACTGACACAGGGACTTCCTTCCCCCCCACACCCTTAGGCTTGCCATTACCTCATCGATACTGTCCCTAGTGGACTATGGGCTCCCTGTATATGGCGCAGCAAATAACACCACACTCCAGAAAATCCAGGCCACACTAAACAAGGCCTGCAGGCTCCTTACAGGTGCACCTAGGCTCACTCACACCTGCTCGCTCTATACGTCTGCCAATATTCTCAACCTTGATGAAAGACTCCGCTACCAGACCTGCTTACTCTCCAAGAAAATACTGCTCGGACTCTCCCTCCCTGGGGTCACCGCCTCTCTTCAACCTGCAACCCCCACTATCTTCACCTGCAATTCAGAGAATGCTCCTCTGGTTGTGCCCAGGATAAAAACCTCCCTTGCCCAGAGATCGTTCCACCATAGGGCACCCACATGGTTTAATGCACTCCCAAGCACCATCACTAGTGCACCCAAGATTGCCCATTTCAAAACCACTCTTCACAACCACCTCTTCAATATCTGCTCCTGTAACTGCTTCTAATTCCTTTACTGTCTTACCCACTCTGATCCAATATTCTCTGACAAAGTCCAATATTGATTGCAACCTCCATCTTTAACACCAAACCCATGATTAGGTCTGACTACTATGTTTAGATGCCTTCTCAAGCTTATAATGCCTCGCTGCTGTTATGTTGTAAATATCATCATCCAAAGGTTATAAATAATGTCAGAAAATACTTACTTCCAAATCTTGTAAATATTGTCTGTGACAAATGTCTGTAATACATGCTTAATGTAAGCACTGTTATACCATGTATCTCATGTTTAATGTAATTGTTGTTATACCTACTGTGTTTCCATCTGTCTTACATGTGGTGAAGTACCTTTGCAAATGAGCCTCTGGCTCAAAGGTTGTAAACTGATATATCAAATAAATAAAATAAAATAAATGTTATTTGTCTGTAATACCAGGTACAAACAAATCTGGACATTGAGGAGCTGCATTGCCTCAGTCAGGCAATGGCCTACCCCCCAGACCAGGCACTGGAGCTTGAAATGCATACTTATAGCTTTTGAATAGTGAGTATAACACGACTTATGTTTTTTTAGAAAACATTTATGTATTTTCTTTTTTCATTTCTCAATTGTTCATTTTTTTACAAAACAATAAAATCTTCATTTTTTAACTTTTGTGCATGATACATAAAAATAGATTTTATCTTACAAGTAACACATTTATAAAAAAAATGCAATCATTTTATATACTTTGTATGGGGTAGACAACAAAAAAGTGCTTTTTTTGCAGCTTTCTATAAAAAGTACAATTAAATAATAGTGATGTTAAGGGAAAAAATATTCTTGAATGTACATCTTAAGAAAAAAATAAGGAGGTCTGCTATTTTGATAGAGGCGGTGCAGAGGAGATGACTGGATGGGATGTGGAGGCAGATTGGAAGTGAAAACTGCTGAGGTAGAGGAGATACCAGACTCTGTGGAGGGCTTGGGTCTTCAGGACTGGTCAGAGAGACTGGCTGGTACTGCATGTGGTGAAGCAGTGGTGCAGTGTGGTATTCCTTTTGCAGCTGTGTCATCAGGTTCCAGCAGAAGGCTGACTGTACCTTGCTGTGCTTTCAACAGAGACAGAATTTTGTCCTGCCCCTGCAGGAGGGTGTTCTGCTTTTGTAGCAGGAGGATAACCTTCTGCTGAAGCTGGCTGACACAGCTACATTGTCCACTGTAGGTGGTGCCAGTGCTGCTTGCAGTTTCAGGAGCTGTAATGAGAAAGTATGATAATCAATACATTACATTGATAACCTTACTATATTGTACAATTTGGATCCACGACTGGAGTCCGACAAAAATTTTGTCGAACGCCCCATCAGTGACACTGGCAGGTCGACCGCATTCTGCAGTCAGTTGCCAGTTCGCACTTCGTTGTCTTGTTTTAACCCCCCACATGGGGGGCTGTGCCTCCCACACCCCCCCACTTAAGGATTCTCAACTCCAGTCAGAGCTGATTGGAGGGTGCAGGATCCCCGACAGACAGCGCCAGGTTCCAGTGGGTCTCCCACTGAAGCTAGGCACTGTAGTCTCTGTGGGAGACCTCGCTGGTGAAATGTCACTGTCGGGGGTAAACAGTACAATTTCATGTAGTACTGTGCATGAATAATATTAGTTACTTACTAATGGTAACATACTAGTGGACAGGCACACACATACCACAGGATAGATATTTATGTTACAGTACTCTGATAGCAGCTGCACAGAACTTAGTACACTGAGGAGTTGGAGAGGTGAGGAGAGCTAACTTCCCACCCTCCCTATACCTAAGAAGAGGTTTTGGAGCCTGAGTGGTGAGCTACATCTCAAATGAAGGCCTAGATAACAACATTATACCCCTCTGAAACCAGTTATAGAGGAATTAGGACATTGACGGGTTTCATGGCTTCTACCAGGCTATGCCCCTACCCCCCAAAGACCAGGTAGTAGAACCTGACTATTTAACAACAGCCCAAAATAAAGCTGTAGACAGCAACATTATACATCCTTCATACCAAGTGTAGACAAATTACAACATTGAGGAGTTGCACGCCCTTAGCTAGGCAATGCCCCCAACCCTCAAGAACAGGTGTTTGACTCTGAGAGCAGAGTTACATCCCAAATTACAGCATACACATGAATGTTGTACTGTAACTCGCTCATACCAGGTATTGACAAATTAGAACATTGAGGAGTTGAACGCCCTCAGCAAGCAATGCCCCCCCAAAGATCAGGTATTGCACCTTGAGTGCAGAGCTACAGTCCAAATGAAGGCATAGATATAAAGGTCATACCTCCCTGATGTTAGGTGTAGACAAGTTAGGACATTGAGGACTTGCATGGCTTCATCCAGGGAATGACCCCATCCTCCAAAACATGGTATTGCATCCTGAGTGTAGAGCTACAGACCAAATGAAGGGATAGAAAATGAACGTTATGCCACCCTGGTAGCAGGCACAGACAAATTAGGACATTGAAGAGTTGCATGACCTCAGACAGGTAATGTTTCCACCGATAAAGATCGGGTATTGTACTGTGAGTGTAGAGACATGGTACAAATGAAGGTATAGAGATGAATGTCATACCTTACTGATACCAGTTGCAGACAAATTAGGACATTGAGGAGTTGCACGCCTTCAGCCAGGCACTTCCCCCCCACCTATGAAGACCAGGTATTGTACTTTGAGTGCAGAGCTGTGGGCCAAATGAAGGCATAAACATTAAGGTTATAGCTCCCTGATACCAGGTGCAGACAAATAAGGACATTAAGGAGTTACACAACCTCACCCAGCCAGTGTCCACCCCCAGGATCACGTATTGTATCTTGAATGTTTAACTACAGCTCAAATGAAGGCATAGTCATAAATGTTATAGCTACTTGATAGCAGGTGCAGACAAATTATGACATTGATTAGTTGCACAGTCTCAGCCATGCTATGCCCCCACCCCAACAAGACCAGGTATTAGACTCTGAGTGCAGAGCTATACCCCAAATGAAGGCATAGACATCAAGGTTATACCTCCCTGATACCAGGTACTGACATATCTGGACATTGAGGAATTGCATGGCCTCAGCCAGGCAATGCCCCCACCATCCAAGACCAGGTATTGTACCCTGACTGCAGAGCTACAGGGCAAATGAAGGCATGGAGATTAAGGTTATAGCTCCATGATGCCAGGTGTAGACAAATCAGGACATTGAGGGCTTGTACGGCATCAGCCAGGCAATGCCCCCACCCTCTCAAGATAAGGTATTGTATCCTGAATGTTGAAGTGTGGAACGAATGAAGGAATAGACATCACCATCATACCTACCTGATATTAGGTGCAGACAAATTAGGACATTGAGGAGTTTCATGGTCTCTGCCAGGCAATGCCCCCACCTGCAAAGACCAGGTAGTGCAGAGACATGGTACAAATGAAGGCATAGACATTACCATTATACCTCCCTGATATCAGCTACAGACAAATTACAACATTAAGGAGCTGCATGGCCTCACCCAACCAATGCCCTCCTTCCCCAAATATCAGGTATTGGACTCTGAGTGAAGAGGTACAGCACAAATGAAGGCATAGAGATGAACATCATACCTTGCTGATACCAGGTGTAGACAAATTAGAACATTGAGGAGTTGCATGGCATCAGCCAAGCAATGCCCCCACCCCCCAAGACCAGGTATTGTACCCGAAGTGCAGAGCTACAGATAAAATGAATGCATAGACATTAAGGTTACACCTCTCTGAAACCAGATGCAGACAAATTTGGCCATTGATGACTTTCATGGCATCAGCTAGGCAATGCACCAACCCCCGTAGACCGGGTATTGGAGCCTGAGTGCAGAGCCACAGTCCAACTTTAGTGATAGATATTAACATTATATATGCATGATACTAGCTTTGTATAAGTTAGGACAATGGGGAGCTGTATTGTGTCAGCCAGGCAATGGCAACACCCCGCCACACCAGGTATTTGCAATTGAGTGCAGAGGTATGGCTCAAATAAAGCAATGGACATAATGTTATTACTCACTGATACCACCTGCACATAAGTTAGGAGACTGAAGAGTTGCATGGCCTCAGCCAGGCAATGCCCCCACACACTGAACATCCGGTATTGGACCATGACTGAAGAGCTACAGGACAACAGAATCCTTACACATCAATGTTATACCTCTGTGATACCAGCTGCAGATACATTATGACACTGAGAAGTTGCATGTCTTCATTTAGGGGTTGTCCCCTGCTACCTTGAGATCAGGATTGAGGCTGGTGACATGTTTGGAAACTGAGTAGTTGCACAGTGTTTAATAGGCAATGATGCACTGTCCACATGAGTACCTGTTGGACTCTGATTGTACATCTACAGTATAGCCAAACCCATAATTATTTATATGAGAATAGCCTGATAGAAGTGATATAGAAAGTCAGATACTGATTAGTTGCAAAGGCTTAGTCAGGAAGGACCTCTGTCACCAACAAAATTAAGAAGAGGATTAACAAATATATGTATATATGTGCCAATGTGTGTAGAACATTGCAACAATTATGTTCAGCACTGTCGTCCTGTTCCTGCTTCACCACATGCAGCAATGGCTGTTGCTCAGTCTCCCTGCCTGCTATAATGAGGCTTGCCAATAAAAGGCAGGCCAGGTTGTTCTGGGAGCCAGCCAAAAATGGAGTTGGAGAAGGGAGAGGGAGGGGGAAAGGGGGGAGGGGTGGGGTTTGCAGGATAGGGTGGAGGGGCTATGACCTCAGAGGGGGTCATACTACCAGGTCTGAGCTTGCTGGTTATTGGCCAAAGGGAGGGGCCAGGAGGGGGGCCTGGCCAGGGGTCCTGAGGGACTATTTAAGGACAGCTATCCCTCAGCTAGCCCTCTTTCTTGCTGTGAATTTCCTTGAACCACAGCATATCGTTGCCAATCTAGGTAAGGCACTGAAGGTCTAGGGCCCTTATCTTGTCAAGGCACTCAGGCAGGAGGTGTGGGTTATAATATGGGGGTTTGTGTTTATGCATTGGCTAAAATGTTATGCAATGTTAGGCAGTAAAACAGAAGAACTGTGTAAGAAATGCATATATGGAAGAAGCAAGGGAGCGTAGGGCAGAGTGTTTGGCTGCTGGGGCCAAGAGCTAGATGGAGTTAGTGGCTGATCCAAGATCCCACTGACCTGCCCAAGTGTGTGGGTCTTGTTATGTGCACAAAATGGTTGTTCAGCAGGTTGTCCACGAATGGTTGTTTGGGTAGGTTTCTGTGGAGCATCTGGCCTGAGTGGGATTAAAGGAGGGTGTTTTGGGGTTGCAAGGCTGTTTTGCTGAGAGCTGGGGGAAAATGGGCTGCATTAGCTACCAAAGTACACAGGCCAATGGAGGGGATGGACGGTATCCTGGAACAAGCAAGAGAGCTGGTGGTATCATGCAGAGCTAGCACTGGAATGTGGCAGCTGGTGGCTGGGCAGCAGTTGGGGCACTGCATGGAGGCTATCCGGCAGCATGGTTTGGTTTGATGGCCCTCAGGAAGGGCATGTGGACACAAGGAAACCGCGATGTACTGCAGAGAGCTGGAGTGTTTTTTGTTGAAGCTGGAGGGCAGGCAGCGAGGGGTGATGCCATGTGGTGCGGTTAGGAAAGCATGGCTGGACTGGGGGGGTTGGCAGGCCCAGTGGCATGGTGCGAGCAAAACTGAGCACCAGTGGAGTGTGAGTGGTGGAGCCACAGAGGCCAAAAGGCAATTTTGGGGCCAGGAGGTCTAGATGCAGGTGGGGGGGGCCGCGGAGGCCCAACCGCCTGGTGAGAATGCCATTTTGGGGCCGTTGGAGTGCCATGAAGGAGGGCTACAGGGTAGGGGTGATGATTGGGCCAGCTCGGTCAATGAGAGCAAAGGAAGGGGAAGAGCAGGCATAAGGGCATGCCTGGTCAGAAAAGCAGCACAAGGGGCTTGGCATGGCCCGCTGAGACAGGGTCCACACAACGCTGGTGCACAAGGTTTTTTTTATGATGGGGGGACAGAGCGACAGGGCTGAAGAGGCCTACCATGTGGCGTGGATGCCACGTAGGGAGCGGGCGAGCACGCAGTGGCATCTTGCTGCAAGAGTGAGAGGTTGCAGCAAAGAAGCATCGTGGGCCAGGAGCCCGTGGGGTGGATCAAGGGATGGGAAGACCAACCACTGGGAGGCGGGTTCGGTCATGGGAGCACTGGACCAAATGGGCAGGCAGCTTGGTGTGTAGCGGGCCTGAGCAGGCATGGAGAGACGGTAGCCCAAGGCTAAGGGGGGGTAGAGGCCGCATGGCGCCATGGAGCAACAGGAACTACATGTGGGCCTGTGGATGCAGTGTATGCTTCTGGAGTGGAAGGATCTCAGCTTGACTCTGGGTTGGTGCACTACTATTTTGTCCTGAAGCCTTGCTGATATGGGCTAAATAACAGTTTTATGGAGGCTTAATTATTTGCAAAAAGGAAAAAAAGATATACAACTGAATTCTTGGCATGGGACTAGTGAGTACTCCAGGGGACAGGCCAGGAACAGGCCCTATGGGGGCTGGGGCAGACCTGCCAGTCAGGGGGTGTGACAACATGGCAGCAACAATGGGTTGGCTCATGGGGGGGGAAGACACAGGGGATGCAGGGGGTGTTGTGTGTTCCTTGGGGGCGATGAACTGGGCCTGCCACATAGGAATGCTTAGAATGCAAATGGCCTCACCCGGGGGGAGGACGGGCATGGAGTACCACACAGGGGGGGATGAAAGTGGGGTCTAGAGGACCCAGGAGGGGGCAGGCTAGGGCGAGGGCAGCTGCTGATGATGATATGATCCTGTAAATTTGTCATACAGCCTAGGCCCACCAGAAGGAATGGCACCCAAGAAAGCACCAGTGGCAAGCGCGATCATGTTGGCGGAGGCAGCAAAGCTGATGGCACAGATGACAAGTTTGGTGGAGGCTGCAAAGAAGAGAGAGGCAGAGGAGGAAGCTCAGAAAAAAAGGAAGGAGAGAGACGAGAGGGCTGGTGCTGGGACAAGGAACAAGAGACCGAAGTGGGCAGTGCCCAGCCCACCTGCAGGGCTCGAGGGTGATGAGCCCACCACAGGCCTAGCAGGACCCATACAGATGGGGTAAGGATGGTGTGGATATGAGTAATGAAGCGGATCTGAAAGAATATATTGAAGGATTATTGGGGACATGGGGGAGGACAGGGTGTCAAAGCTGGAGTGGGATTGGAAAGCCATTAAGGATGGGGGCAAGCCAGGGATGGAGGGTGCGGGCACCACAGGTGGGGGAGCAGAAGCTGTATGATGGGCCACCCGGTTTCACGCTGGACGACCATGTCCCGGCCACAGTAAAGGAGAAGAAATGGAAGGGTGAGTATGTGGATATTTTTGGGCTGGTAGATGAGGAGACTGCCAAAAAATATGAACAGAGTCAGTGGGCAAGTCGGAGATGGCGATGGCATTGGCAGTGGTGGGCCACAAGATGGGGGAAGCCCATTTTAAAGGGAAAAGCATTGATACATGGCAAGCGGGTTTCATAATTTACAGTGCACTGGTTCTGGAAAATCAAACAGACCTGGCAATCCCCTTGCTGACATACATGGTGATTATACAGGACATGTATCGGGCGAAGTTGGGATTTGGGTGGCTCAACTATGATGAGGCATTCTGAAGGAGAATGGTGGTAAATGGTGACCTGAGGTGGGATTGTACCCATGCAGAGTTGTGGGTCACAGCGCTGTCGGGTTCAACGGGGGGCATGTGGCAGACCAGGGGAAATGGGTAACCCCGGTCTCGGGGGCCAAAGCGTGCTGGGCTTATAACAGGGCATCATGCACCTGGCCTAGTTGCAAGTTTTGGCATGCCTGCACACGATGCGGGGGATCACACCCAGTGACAGGCTGCAGGCAAGGGGTGACAAGGAAGGGCAGTCAGGTGAGCAGCAACAGGAGCAGCCCTTTCGTGGTGGATGGTGGGGGTGCCGGGAGGGGCTGGGGAGGCCCCAGGAAAGGGGGAGGTGCCTCCAACTACAGGTAGAACTAGGGTGGGAACAACCGAGGGGGGGTGGGACTACGCCCTGGCCTGCACCCCCATCAACGTAAGGGTGGTGGATGCCTGGACAGAGGGCTACCCCATCAAGGGAGGGGCAGAACTGTTAAGGGCAGGTTTTAGGGAGGGTTTTCCCTTGGGGTTTGAGGGGTCATGGGTAGGTATGCAGGGTAAGAATTTGGGTTCGGTTAGGGAAAAAGAGGACATAGTGTGAGGCAAGATCAGGAAGGAAGTCAGTGCAGGGAGGGTGGAAGGGCAGATGGTTGTACCCCCACTGCAGGGACTTCTGGGTGTCACCCGTGGGGGTGGTGCCTAAAAAACAAGCTGGGGAGTTCCCACTCATACACAGTCTGTCATACCCAGAGGGTGGGTTAGTGAACGCAGGGATCCCTGGGACTTTGGGCATGGTCTCATACACTTCGCTGGACCAAGCAGTGGAGTTAATATGGGCAGCCGAGGGGGCTTGGCTGGTGAAGACAGACACTGAGTCCGCCTTCCATCTTTTATGAGTCCATCCAGCTGACTGGGACCTCCTAGGCTTCCAATTTGAAGGTGGATTGTATTTTGACAAAGCCATGCCCATGGGGTGCTCCGTGGCATACTCAACATTCGAGATGTTCAGTTCATGGGTACAGTGGGTGTTCAGGTCCCATTACGGGCATAGGAGGGTGGTCCATTACCTGGATGACTTCCTGTTGATAGGGGACAGCCAGGTGGCAGCCCAACAGATGCTAGGGGACTTCCAGGGCATGTGCAGTGTCATTGAGATCCCCTTAGCAGCGGGTAAGACAGAGGGCCCGGCCCAGAAATTGGAGTTTCTGGGGATTGAGGTAGATACAGAACTGGAGTTTTTTCACCTGCTGGAGAATAAAGTGTCCCGTTTGAAGGGGTTGCTGGTGCAAGTGGGGGGACGGAGAAGGGTGCCGCTGGTACAGGTGCAGCAGCTGCTGGGGCAATATAATTTTGCCTTCAAGGCCATAAGCCTAGGCAGGGCCTTTAAGAGAAGGCTGGGCAGGGTCACCAGAAAGGCCATGCAGCCCCACCACTAGGTGGACATCAGTAGAGGCATACAGGAGGACCTCCGAGTGTGGGGGGTTTTCTTGGAATCATACAACAGGGTGACATATTGGGAAGAGGAGTGGGCCCACAGTACAGACCTCGAGCTATATATGGACGCATCTGGGGGCCTCGGGTTGGGGGCCTACTTTCAAGGGGAGTGGGTCTCGGAGGCATGGCCAGACCAGTGGAAGGAATGGGGATGGATTAAGGATATCAAATTTCTTGAGATTTTTCCCATATGAGTGGCTCTGGAGATCTGGGGAGAGCGAATGGCTGGGTGGCACATCTCTTTCTGGTGCGATAACAAGGGGGTAGTGGAGGTGATTTACAGACAGAGTGGCCATACAGAGTCAGTGGGATGGGTCCTGAGGAGCTTGGTTGTTGGGCCTGCACTTGAACCTTTCCTTCAGGGCACAGCACATCGAAGGGACTTGGAATGAGGTGGCTGGCTGTCTTTCTCGTTTGCAGATTGGCCAATTCTGGCACCATAGGCTGCACCTACCCAGACCAAGGTACTGGTTTGGATGTGGGAGATTGGAGGAGAAAAGCCAGGGCACTGTACAGAGGTTTGTGTGGCCAACGCCTTGAAGGCTTATGAAGGGGTCTGGTAGAGATTCCAGGCCTTTCAAGCAGGTTTGTTAGACAAGGGAACTGGTGCAGGAGGAGCAAGTCATGCAGTATATCATGGAAAAGTGGGAGGAAGGGGATGGCTCACACTACTATGGGAGTGCAGCTGGCAGGGATCAGCTGGGCTTACCAGGAGCAGGGATGGAGGGACGCCACAGGCAGCCGGACCATCAGGTGGATGGTCATGGGATGGCAGAGGGGACAAAGTGGGAGACAAGATGGGAGGAGACCCATACAGGGAGCACTACTCCTGGAGGTGGTGCAGGGGACAAAGTTTGTCAGTCAGCGAATGAGGCCTGTCTGTTTCAGGCCATATTCACTGTTATGGCAAGGGGGGCTTTCTGGGTGGGCGAGATGGTGGCACTCCGAAAGGGGGTGGCTGCAGTGGGCCTGCAGGAACATGATGTGTGGTTGAAAGTGGATATGAAGGTCATCCAGCTCTTGTAGTCCAAAATGGACCAGCAGGGAAGGGGAACCACCGTAGAGTTATGCAGACAGGCAGAGGGGGGAGTATGCGGGGTTCAGGCCATGAAGGAGTATAGTAGATTACCAGGTCGCTGGAGTGGGGCCTGGTTTGTGCACGGGGACAGAGCCCCAGCGATGGGGTTTTAGGTAGGGGTGGTGCTGAAAAAAGTGGTGGCATTCACAGGCGAGAATCCCCACGAGTTTGCCCCCCATTCCTTCTAAATTGGGGCAGCAATGGAAGTTGCTGCAGCTTGGGCAAGGGAATCCGAAATAAAGCAGGTGGAGAGGTAGAAGTCAAGCTGTTATGAGAGAAGACACCAGGAGAAAGGACTGCTGTGTGACTGGACTTCTCTACTGGGACTAAAGAAGTAGAACTCTTGTACTTGGAACTTTAATTTAGGGTAAAAAAAATAACAAACAAAACAAAAAAAAAGTGTATGTTTGTCTGAGTTAACTGAACTGGATGGTTATCTGAACAGTTATCTAGGTGTAAATCTCAGGTGATTGAAAGGAATTGATAGCTGTGAGGGTTAAATTACTTGTAGAAAGATTTAGTAAGTAGGGGGATTGGCTTAGCTAGAAGGAAGCTACATTTAAAGACTGCCTTAGAAAGATTTTGCTAGTAGCTTGGCAGAAGACACCAGGCGAAAGGACTGCTGTGTGACTGGACTTCTCTACTGGGACTAAAGAAGTAGAACTCTTGTACTTGGAACTTTAATTTAGGGTAAAAAAACTAACAAACAAAAAAAAGTGTGTGTTTGTCTGAGTTAACTGAACTGAATGGTTATCTGAACAGTTATCTAGGTGTAAATCTCAGGTGATTGAAAGGAATTGATAGCTGAGAGGGTTAAATTACTTGTAGAAAGATTTAGTAAGTAGGGGGAGTGGCTTAGCTAGAAGGAAGCTACATTTAAAGACTGCCTTAGAAAGATTTTGCTAGTAGCTTGGCAGAGGACACCAGGAGAAAGGACTGCTGTGTGACTGGACTTCTCTACTGGGACTATATTGCCCTCCTTCCCTCCCCTCCACCCTCCCACCCAAAGCTAGTTCTACTTTTATAGGCACAGAATTTGACTGACAACAGGAACTTCCTGTTTGGGAGCAGGAGGTGATTGATCACAGAGCCACCAAAGACCCACCATCCTAGAAGGGCAAGAGTAGCTCTCTGGCCCCCTCTAGCCACTGGAGGTCTGCCTCTGAGCAAGTAAGGGGTCTACTGAGAAATATAGGATATTCTTGTCTCAGAACAGGACAATCAGGAGCTTAAAGGGCACACAGGCAGAAAGTAAGGAGAGAGAAAAAAAAACAGAGGAAAGAGTAAGGATTGCAAATAGTTAAGGAGCCAGAAATAAGACCTGATGGGAGTGGTGCAGTGCAGTGGCTGTGGAGCAGCAGTCTTCTGGGAGACGTTCAGGAGGATGCGGTGTTGTCCCATCTGCAGGCACCTCTCTGGGCTGAGGGCGGAGGTTGCTCATCTCCAGGCTGAGTTGGCCAGGATTTGTGTGACCTCCTCTTCCATCCAGGGACCACCAGTGCCACTGCTGTTGCCTCAGAGGTTGCCAAGAAAGAGGAGTGGTTGGACCACAGTGGGCTCAGGGAGGGTAAGAATGGTGGAACAGAGGCGTATCTATCCAGTTGTACCTCTCCACAATTCCTATGCCATTCTGGCAAAGTGTGGTTCCTCTATGGAGGCACCCACAGTGGAGACCAAGGAGGATGCTGGAAACCTCCAAAAAGGAGACCCACAGGAGGGTGACAGGGTACCCTGCAGGGGAAGAAAACAACTCCTGGTGGGGAACTACATTGTTAGGAAGGTAGAACTAGGGGAGGAAGGGGAGAGGGAGGTAAGGTGCTTGCCTGGCACCATGGCTTGGAGGGACAGAGAGCAAATCCTCAGGATTGCCAGAGCAGCTGCACAGGGGAGGGATCTGGATGTCATTGTCCACCTAGGGACAAATGACCTGGCTTATAAAGGGATTAAAGAAGTGCAGGAAGAGTTGGTGGAATTGGGAAGGGGCCTTAGACAAGTAGCACGCACGGTAACCTTCTCGGAAGTGCTGCCTTCTATCACATAGGAGAGGCTAGGGTGTTCTGCACCATGGGATTTAATCAGTGGTTGAAAAACTGGTGTGGAGTTCAGGGATTTGGCTTCACTGGGGACTGGGGGTCCACCTGGAGTGATGCAAGCCTATACTGGCATGATTGGCTGCATCTGTCCAGGAGGGGAACCAGGATCCTAGGTGATAGGTTTAAATGCTTCATGGCAACATTTAAACTAGCCAAGGGGGAGGCACTGGAAAGGAGCAGGAAATCCTAGCCCCCAAAAATCATGGTAGTAGCAGTAAACACCAACATAGAGGTGTCGATAGGGAGGAGGCAGGGTAAATGGAGAAAGTGACACAAGGCAAGAAGGACAGGGATGGGGCAAAAGGAGTAAGGTCATCCAGAAATGGAGGGTAATGAGTACCAATGCCTGTGGTCTGGGCAACAAACTCCTGAGCTGGTGACCTTGATGGAAGAGGGATGCCTGGATATCGTAGCAGCTACAGAAACATGGTACACAGAGAACCATGACTGGGATGTTAACATACCAGGGTACATAACCTACAGGAGAGACAGGCAGGGGAGAAGAGGGGGAGGAGTAGCTCTCTATGTAAAGGAAGGGATAAAAGCAACTGAACAAAAGAGTAAACAGGAAGGAGAGGAGGCACAGTGGGTCACCTTGGAGACTGGAAAGAGCACCACAATCCGCACAGGGGTTGTGTACAGAGCCCCATGTCAGGGGGGGAATGGACAAGGATATGATAGAAGGCATTCTTAGAATGGCAGATAAAGGGGAGATACTGTTGATGGGAGACCTGAATATGCCAGATGTTAACTGGAGCACATTTGCTGCAGCCACATCCAAGAACAGGGCCATTCTTGATGCCCTACAGGTGGCAGGCTCAGACAGCTAGTTTCGGAACCCACTAGTGAGGGAGCAATCTTAGACCTCATACTCTCAAATGGGGGCAGTGAGAGGATCTCAGATATAGAAGTGGGTTGCCATCTGGGAACAAGTGACCATCAAACAGTGTGGTTCGCATTAAACTCAGCTACAGAGTCAAGCCATACAAAAGTGAGGGTACTGGACTTCAGGATGGCTGACTTTGGCAAGATGGGAGAGTGCCTCAGAAAAGCACTAGTAAACAGGCTAGAAGGAGGTGTGAAGCAACAATGAGGAATCATCAAAACTGCCATCACAGAGGCAACAAGCCTTTGTGTGAAGCAAATAAACAAATCAAAATGAAAGCAAAAAGCCACTATGGTTCTCAAAAGAGGTGGCTGTGAAAGTCAGGAAGAAAAAGATAGCATTCTGGAAGTATAAGGAAACACAGAAGGAGCAGGACAGAGAGCTGTACCAGTTAAGGCAGAAGGAAGCAGGGAGGGAAGTCAGAATAGCAAAGGCCCAAACTGAGGAAAGGATAGCCAACTCGGTTAAGAAGAGGATAAAACCTTTTATAGGTACATCAGCGAGCGTAGAAAGTCAAAGGGAGGGATAGTGAGGCTGAATAGAATGAACGGTGGGTGGGCAGAGAGGGACAATGAAAAAGCAGGGATACTGAATGAATATTTCTGCTCAGTATTCACAAAACAGGAGGGGGAAGTGCCTAATCCAATTAACAGAAGCACTCTCGATAGGGAGGTCAATCCCAGTCCTTTCACAGAAGAAAGGGTTCTTCAAGAACTCCTAAAACTGAAGGTGGACAAAGCAATGCGGCCTGATGGAATTCACCCCAGAATTCTAAAAGAATTAAGGGGGGAACTAGTGAAACCACTGGCTACTCTGTTTAATACATCATGGGAGGATGGTGTGGTACCCGAGGACTGGAAGAAGGCAGATGTGATTCCCCTTCACAAAAGTGGGACCAAGACAGAGGCAGGAAACTACAGACCTGTCAGTCTGACCTCTGTGGTAGGGAAAGTGATGGAGTCACTTCTGAAGGAAAGAATAGTTGGGTACCTAGAGGTCAGTGGGGCACAGGACCCAAGGCAGCATGGGTTCACAGTGGGAAGGTCATGTCAGACGAATCTAATAGATTTCTTTGACTGGGTGACCAAAGTAGTAGACCAGGGAGGGCTGTGGACATGGCCTACCTAGACTTTAGCAAGGCATTTGACACAGTCCACACAAAGATTAATAGTCAAATTAACCAGCCTGGGAGTGGGTCCCAGGGTGGTAGCCTGGGTAAAACATTGGCTGGACAACAGGACACAGAAGGTAATTGTAAATGGAGTCCATCTTGAAGAAAGAGGGGTTACTAGTGGGGTACCGAGGGTTCAGTATTGGGTCCAGTCCTTTTAATGTCTTCATAAGTGACATTGCAGAGGGACCGGAAGGAAAAGTATGCCTCTTTGCAGATGACACAAAGATCTGCAACAGGGTTGATACACAAGGAGGTGTGAAAAGGATGAGAAGGGACTTGGCAAGGTTGGAGGAATGGTCAGAAGTATGGCAGCTAGGACTCAATGCAACGAAGTGCAAAATAATGCACCTGGGAAACAAGAACCCAGGGGAAAAATACACAATGGGGGGGAAGGTAGTAACAACAACAAAAAAGGAAAGGGCCCTGGGGATAATCATATCAGATGACCTTAAGGTTAGCAAGCAATGTTAGAAGGCAGTAGGGAGGGCTGGGGGTATACTGGGATGCATAGGGAGAGGCATCAGCAGCAGAAAACAGGAAGTTGTTATCCCTCTCTACAGATAGTTGGTGAGACCCCATCTGGAGGACTGTGTCCAGTTCTGGAGACCCCATCTCCTCAAGATATAGACAGAATAGAGGCAGTCCAGAGGAGGGCAACTAAAATGGTGCAGGGTCTTCAAGAGAAGCCGTATGAGGAGAGACTAAAGGAGGTTAATATGTATACCCTTGAGGAAAGAAGGGAGAGGGGGGACATGATAGAAACTTTTAAGTACCTTAGTGGAATCAACGAAGTCCAAAAGGGTAGCATTTTTCAGAAAAAGATACGTGCAAGAACAAGGGGACACAATTTAAAGATAGGGTGGGGGCAGTTCAGGGGCAATGTGAGGAAGTATTATTTCACAGAGAGGGTAGTGGATGCATGGAACAGCCTTCCTGAGGAGTTTGTGGGGTCTAAAACTGTGGGAGAATTCAAGAATGCATGGGACAGACATAAGGCAATTCTTGTGGGGGGTAGGAAGAAATAGGCTGTTAGTTAACTAGGATCTACGGCCTATCCTGTAGGTAGGGAAATGGGCAGACTAGATAGGCCAAGCGGTCCTTATCTGCCGACAAAGTCTATGTTTCTATATGTGAGGTGTTAACAATCACTAATGGGTTCCTTTTTCTGTCCCCACAGCAGGTTCCAACCGGCAAGTGTGGATCTCGGGCACTCGTTCATATATTGGATGGAGAGGTTTGCAGCTGCCACAAGTATAGGGATGCAGCTGTGGTCGGGGGCTGAGAACACCAGAGTGTGATGGAAGGGCCTGAGAGGCATGAGGTGGTTACAGTTGCTACCCCTGCTGGAGGAACTGTGACTCCAGTGGGGGCGGCTGGACTGTGTTATTATACATTTGGGGGGCAATGACTTCGGGGCATTGCCCTGGGGATCTTTGATGAAGGACATTATTACAAACTTGGAGAAGATGAAGAGCTGGTGGCCCAGGGCAGTGATAGGTTGGTCAGAGATCACCTCCTGGAGGGTGTAAAAGGGGGAAAGGGGCCTGAGGCAATAGAGATGGCACAGAAGTGCTTGAACAGGAAGGTGGCCAGGGTAGTGATCGAGATAGAGGGGTTCACATCCAGCATAGAGACATCTCGTACGAGCAGGAGGTGGTGTACCGGGGGATGGGGTCTACCTGATTGAGTTTGGCATGATCCTGTTCCTCTGCCCATTCCTGGATTTAGGCAGGGACATAAATAAGAAAGGGCTGAGGGGTTAACCCACAAGGGGGGGAGCCCCATCTTCCATCGTAAGCTGGAGATGGGTCAGTGGAAGAGGTTGGAGCAAGAGGACAAAGGGGGCAGTAGGGGGAGGGATCTGTACCATGCACTGGGGACAAAAAGAACCCAGGTGGGAGTAACGGGAGGGGAGGGATATAGGACATGGGATGGATCACAGTGTCCACACCTAGTGGGGGGGGTTGTCCGGGTAAGTGTGGTACCCGGTAATGGTGATGGAAAGGCCGGGTTGGATCATGGTGTCCAGACCCCGAGAAGCAATGGCAGAAGAAGAGCAGAGCAAGAAGAAGAACCACACAAGAGGGGAAATGGGACTGTTATGTCCTAGATGTGATATGGGACTACTACATCCAGAACTGTAAATACAGAATTGTTAGAAATGGGATATAAATGTTATGAATAAATTGTGCCTTTTTATAATAAATTGCCAGCGAGCATCCAAAAGCTTAACAAACAGTGGCCTGAGTTATTTCTAGCTGGTGATCCAGGGACAATGAGACTTGCCAATAAAAGGCAGTCCAGATTGTTCTGGAAGCCAGTCAGAAATGGATTTGGAGAAGGGGGAAGGGGGGGTCTGCAGGATAGGGGAGGGCTATGACCTCAGAGGGGGTCATATGACCAGGTCTGAGCATGCTGACTATTGGCCAAAGGGAGGGGCCAGGAGGGAGGCCTGGCCAGGGGTCCTGAGGGGCTATTTAAGGACAGGTATCCCTCAGCTAGCCCTCTTTTTTGCTGTGAATTTCCCCACCCACCCACCTGGCAAGAATGAAGAGGAGAACAGGGATAGGTACTAGTACGATGGTGGCACAAGGGAGTAGTGCCTCTAGAGGGGCCCAGCATGAGCTAGGTGGGGCCGCAGTAAGGGCATGGCCAAGGGCTGGGGGGCTAGGTGAGCCCCTCACCGATGGGCATTCAAGACCTAAGGGATTAGTTTAAAGGAGGATGATGAAGGGTGGTAGCAAGAGGAAAAGGGAGGGGCAGGTGGGGAAGGGGTAGGTACCACATGCTGGGGACAACAGAAGCCAGGTGTGGGAGTAACGGGGGAAGGGGAGGGATCTAGAACTAGGGGATGGATTGCAGTGTCCACACCTAGTGGGGGGGAGTGGTCCGGGTAAGTGTGGTACCCGGTGATGGTGATGGAAAGGGGGGGCCAGATTACGGTGTCTGGACCCTGAGAAGCAATGGTGGAAGAAGAGCAGAGCAAGAAGAAGAACCACACAAGAGGGAAGTTGGGACTGTTATGTCCTAGATGTGATATGGGACTGCTACGTCCAAAACTAAATACAGAATTGTCAGAAATGGGATGTAAATGTTATGAATAAATTATGCCTTTTTATAATAAATTGCCAGCGAGCATCCAAAAGTTTAACAAACAGTGGCCTGAGTTATTTCTGGGTGGGGATCCAGGGACAAAAGAGGAATATACATTTTATTAATAGAGATTTTCGTTTTAGGAACATGTCAATTAAAACTGTTAATGACCGTTTCATTGCTTAAGTAGCAACGTTATAACAGAAAATGTTTTATGATTTGTAACAACTACAGAATGCATGGGGATGTCATATTATTAACTGAGATTAAGCAGCTTACAGCCTTGTTATGCCATTCTTATATCTCTCTGTTGTGGACTGTTTTTCAGCATGGCATACGAGTGGTGCAATGCAATTCAATGCTCACAACAATCTATGCTGTAACAAAGTGGAATGGTCACAATTTATGTTCTGCTAAGTAATTAAATCTGTGATTGCCTAATTTTGGCAGCACATACAGTATTCAATATAATGTATGCTGTTTGCTTAATACCTGTGCTGATACTTCTTTACGTTGCTATGACATCTGAAATCATCTCAACCTGTGGTTCTGCGATATATAATGATGATGTCATTGCAAGCTCTTGAACTGTTAATGGCATGGTTATTAAACAAAGAGCATGCATTGTACTATACGTATCTGAATACCACTTCTCCCTGTATACAGTATGACATTTAAACTGGTGTGGTGTTTATGGCAACATATTTCAACACTTTACACACCTAGTAGTTCTGGACAGTTATGTATGACATTGTATCATTGTTAGTGTTTAAAATACAGAGCCAGAGGACGAGTTACTGCTGCTGCTGCAGTTGTTCACTGGAGCTGTACTCTGCAATACTTGTGTAATACGACTATTTTCCTGCTATTTCACTTTACCCTGGACATCCTCCTGTGTACCATCTAAGGAGGGTAATACCAGCTGCTTGAGCTTCTAATAACAAGAACAATTTTGTTTAGCTCATGGTGAATATGTCAGTAATGCAGCTTTTAACTGTTGCTTCATTTCAATTTGTACACGTAGTGTGTGGCTGCAATGTAGTCTGATACCTGGGCCTACACCTTGGAATACAAAAGATAGTTTTCTTTTATGTGTTGCTGTGGGTGTCACAGGTATTTTTGATATAGAGTGGTATTGAACTTACCATAACTACGAAGTCCTACACACAGTTCTTCTGTGTTGGCTCCTAGCAACTGTCAGCTGTGGTACAGAGCTCTAGGGCAGGAGCAAATGCACCCATCATGAAATTTAATGCCAAAAGGGTAGGTGTTAAGTTATTACAGAATGTGTGGAAAGTCTATTTAATAATTAAATGTCTACAAATTAACTGTCAACTACAAATAAAAACTTTTTTTCTTTTTGACTGTACAAATACACGTTTTACTCATATTTTTATTGACATTAACACTCTGTAGGGTATGTATGGAAGATATGTTCTGCATGCTACTGGCTAGAGATAGCTATACAAAGCGCATGTGCTCTAGAATATTTTTCATGATCACGCTGTGGTGCCTTATTGGCTATCCCTGTTATATGCTTGTTACAGTATTCTGTTCCTTTTGTATTGCATTTCATATTTTTGGGGCTGTTATGGTTTCTCTTACCTTGTGACTCTGATGACGCTGTCCAAGTCCGACCCAGCACCCTCCACAGGCTCTGTTGGGGATGGTGTTACCTCAACTACTTGAGGGGAGCATCTGTGTTGTCCTGTTAATGAATAATAACACCTATGTAAATAGGTCTTTCACTTATGTCACAAGTTCAGTTTATATTACTTTATTATTAATATTTTCTGTAGATTACAATAACTGCTATATTTATTACATTACTATTATTTACCCCCCCACCCTGACCATTTTGACCTGCTATGAGGCATTGACTTATGTGGAATGAGATTACATAAAACAGTATGGAGGAAAGTGATTTGCATATTTTACAATCTTATAAGACCCATAGAATTTTTCATGACACAGACCAATCATTGCATTTTTAATAAGCTTGTGACAATATAGCAATACATGCAATAAACTAATACTTATCATTGGCAGCAACAGTTGTAGAAAGCTGTGGTACTATATATATTTAAACTTCTGAACATGAGTCTACTGCACTATTAGTATAATATACATAACAATATACTGGTAACTTTTATTGTACAGCACTATTCACTGTGTCTTCATATTATGCTGAGTGCAATATTGTTTGTTCACTTATGCTGTGTCAGGCGTTCCCCAGCATGGGGCTTGCCTGCCGCTTCCCTCATCTCGTAGGCGAGGTAGTACCACCCGAGATCATTTCTGGTATCTCCTCACACTCTTTCAACTGGTGGAAATGCTGCTTCAGCAGTTTCCACTTCCTCTTACACATCTGATCTGTCTTCTTTTTCACCTTGTACCGGCAGCTCAGATGTGTATTGATCCACCTCCACATAGCATCCAGTCTCTTGTTTGTACTCCTCATTAATATATAGGGATTTCCCTTCCTCTGCACCACCTCCACCAAGAAGCAGACCTCCCTCAAACTCCAAAGTCGCATACTGTTTGAAACTGTGAAAAACAAAGAGCGATAGAACAGAAAATTGGTCACTGTTGGTTCTATGTTATTGTAAGAGTACATTCATTCAGCATACAGATTGTTAATAATGGATATCTTAAAACTGTTTTCAGTTCCAATACCATATTATATATCACTGATACAAGCTGCACACCATTTAGGATACTGAACAATTCTATACCCTTAGCCTGTCAATGTAACTCACCCCAGAGACAAGCTATTACATCCTGAGTAAAGAGTGACAGTGCATCTGAACCCATTCTCAGTAGTGTTGCACCTTTCTAATACTATTCTATGGAAATTAGGAGTTTTACTAGATGCATGGTTAGGGAACTTAGCAGTTACATGGTGTCAGATAAGCAAGGCCCCCCCCATATTTCATCCAAAGTGCACAGCCAAAGCACAACTGAAGCTGTAAACATTTGTGTTATACCTTCCTGGTAACAGCTGCAGACAACTTAGGATACTGAGGAGGTGCATGCCGTCAGTCATGCAATACCTCCAGTACCCCAACACCTGGTATTCCATCCTGAGTGTGCATTCAAAGGCCAACTAAACTCATAAACATTGGCATTATAGTTACATGATAACAGCTGCACATAACTTAGGACAGTGACAAGCTGACTATCCTCAGTCAGGCAATACCCTCACCCCCCCACACCACTAGGTATTCCATGTTAAGTGTACAGCCACAGCTAAGCTAAATACATAAACATTTACATTATATGTCCCAGAAAATAGCTGCACACAAAAGTAGGACAGTGAGAACCTGTATGTCCTCAGTCAGGGAATACCCCACCACCACCAGGTATTGCATCCTGAGTGTACAGACACAGGCCAACTAAACCCATAAACATTAATGTTACACCTGCCTGATGACAGTTGCACACAACTTAGGAAACTGAGGAGCTGAATTAATTCAGCAAGGCAATACCCCCCCCCCCAACACCAGGTATTGCATCCCAAGTGTACAGTGACAGTCAAACTAAATACATAAACATATACATTGTATGTCCCATAAAATACCTCCAGATAAGGTAAGACACTGAGCACCTGCATGTCCTGAGCCAGCCTCTTAGTGCACAAGGAAAAATGATCAACTAGACCCATAAACATTACCATTACAGTTCCCTGTTAGCAGCTGTACACAACTTAAGATACTGAGTAGGTGCATGACCTCAGCAATACCCCTAGCCCTGGAACAGTATTTATTGCATTGTGACTGTACAAACAGAAGCTGAACTGAATGCATGTACAGTAATATTATACTGACCCAGGAGCAGTTGTGTACAGGTTATGACACTTCTCAGTTGCATGGTTTCTGGCAATCACTCCACCCCCCCAAAAAACCAGTTATGGCATCCTGACTGTGCAAGCACACCACAACAAAATCCATTACAATACTGTTATGCCTAGCATATTAACTTGCTACATGTACTGTGTTGCCATGGTGCATCAACACAGATTGTGTGTGTATGTGACCTGTGTCATGTATGCAGTTTTTCTATTTTTTGACCAAGATTTTGTGGCTCTTAAAAGAACCATTGCTTTAAGGTTACATTTGAACACTCTGATATGTAGAGCACTGTGAGGATCCCATCTTGGAGGTCTCCCCAAAAAAGGCAATTGTCAGCATGTGAGAAGTGCACACCGTCTGTTAGATATAGCTAATCCTTAGAATACTTAATTTCAGGGTGACGTACAGTGTGCATCCCAAACATGTGCAGATATCCAGAAATTTGTACATTCACCTTTCTTTGTGCCCTGTTAAGCAGGTACATGTGTTGTTGTGCTTGCCAGACCCTATGATCTGTAATATCTGAAAACAGTATCTTTCAGGCAGGTAACATACTCATAATAGAAGCAAGATCAAATTTTGCTTCTGATACTAAATCTACCCTTCTTTTGGTGCCTAAATCATTGCCTCCAAGATTAATCAGCAATATGTCTGGAGGAGCTTGACTGCTTAATAGCCTGTGCATTGCTGGCATGATATGCTCCCACCTCATACCTCCTCTGCCAAACCACTTGACAGAACAATTTGGAAGCTGCAGGTGCTTTCCAAATTCACTTGTGCAAGCATAGTCACAAGCTCGTCTAATTAAACTGCTGCTGACCAACCACACAGTGCATTTGCTGTTTTCTGCCATTCTAAGGATTTAAACTGAGATGTGGACAGAGAGCTACCAAATAAATCTAAATGTCTCCTGCAGTGTCTAGTCAATGCTGAATATGAAACTGAAATTTCCCTCAGTGGTTCAATATTGCTTTGGTGGCCTAGCCAAATACACAGAAAAAAAATGATTGGTTTATAGTTTGCCACAGTTAACCAATATACTGACTGCATCTACTAAACTGACAGTGAATGGTTGCAGCTGCTGTCAGGCAAAGATGTTGCAATGTTTATAGGAGGGAGAATACTAGGTTTCTATTGGCTACTTCAAAAAATGACAATTGAAAACTAGCAATGATTGGTTCCCTCTTATTGTAATATGTACGTGCTGAGTGCTTACTGCCTCCATTTGCAGCTGTGATCTGGGCTGGTAAGTACTCAGTAACAGTCTGACTTTAAACACTAATGACTTCTTTTCACAGCATAACAGACACTTTGTACTAAAATGGTCAAATGCAACTCTAAAAAATGTTTTGTTTTCTGCTATTTTTTTGCAATTTTCATATTTTATAATAGAAAAATGTAAAAAATGGTATGTACTTACACAAGACAAAACACTGTGCATAAGTGTCTGTCACTCAAATAGAAAACAGTCTCTGATTGGTTTAGCTTCATAGAGGTTGTTATTTTCACATATGTATTCCAAAGTTTCGTGTATTCAACAGTAAATTGTGAAAGTTTCATGATTTGAGAAAGTATTATTCGACAGTTTTGTGTATTTGATAGTACTTTGAGAAAGTGTTACAAAATGATGTTGAATATTCGATAGTTTCACAAATTTGTTATAACCTTCTCAAAGTAGTGTCAAATATGTATTTTCATGTCAACAGAGCCAGTCATTGCTAGATAAGAGTGGTTTCATGCATGTTCTGCTTGTGAGAGAACAGTGAAGCGAAGCAAAGCTATTATGGCATGAGCAGGATGCATGTGGAAAGCACTCTTATCTAAGAACGAGTGTTGACATGGGACATGTGAAAATATTATTGTATGTTGAGCAGTAGTTGCATACGCAGGTGAAAAAATTACAAAAAAAAAAAACATATGTTTTTCAACGATGTGACATATCTAAGTGTACTCACTGTGACCAGTTCTAGTAACCGTACAAAGTCTGTCCTCTGTGTTTCTGTTCGGGTGCTGTGGGTTTTCTGGAGTTGTTTGGAGATCACGCATCTGATTTTTATTTACATACATTTTAAAATGGCACACTGATTAGAATGGGTGTTTTAAGCCTTCATTTGCGTGGTTACTTCATGCCTGCTGTTAAATAAATTCTGGGGGTAAAAGGTAGTTGCGTGGCGTTTCTCTATGGCAACTTAAGGGGAAACACACATGATCTAGTGGGTGGTAGACTATTTGTTTAATTTAATTTAATGATTCTACTTTTTTAGTTACACAGTGGGACTATTCCCTTGATTAGACTACATATTAGTGTTTTTATTACAATGCCTGCAGGCTGCAAAAGTCTTTAACTGTACTTGGGGTTAAAGATTGCTGCCTTGGATATTTGATACAGGAAGGGTTTGGGGTTTATCGGCGATTGTGGAAGCAACCGGATGTAGTCCAGGTATTTCTAATTTTTTTTCTTCATTTTCCTTAGGATTCAGTAGTGGCACAGCTATGAATTTTTAAGTTCCTAATAGTCTTGAGGACATGGAGTAGCATGGCAGCATAAAGCAGAGATCGTGTTAGGCCTTGGGGGAATCTGGAGCAACACAGCAGGTAGTGGGGAGTAGGTTTCTCTGTGGAGGGTGTTTGCCTGTAGGCCGGGTAGCAAATAGGTTTCTTGGATATTGGAAGCTGTTTACTGATGAGGTGGTTGGGCTTTTCAATTGTTGGAGGGTGTTTGATTTCCCTGAATACTGGAGGTACAGGATGGCTGCTATTGCATCATACTGTTGCATGGTTTGCCTTTGAAAGTTCCATTATGGGCTGTGTTTTAGCAGTTTTTTTTTCTGCATTACTTTTATCTTATATTAAAGATGTACAGTGTGTACAACTATGGAATGTGATTTAACAATTCTTGCTTGACACTAAGTATGTATTTTTCTATGTTTTTTATACAGGTGTCTGATAGTCATGAAACATTTTACAAATCTACTTTCAAGTACTGGAGAAGACAAAGCCTTCGAAGCAGAGACGGAGTGCTATGCAGAGACAAAACAAGTATCATAGTAGTACAGTGTTGCTTAAGAGTGGCAAGAATTGCACACATGCTACATCAAAACAACAACAGAGTTTGCGTTCTGTTAGTTTACAAGTTACACCTTCCACAGAAATTGTACGTACTTGCTCAACTGCAAGACAACCATGCAGGGCTGACCAACAGTTACAGAAACCTTTCAGAGGCAAGAAATCTGTTGCAAAGCGAAGCATAACATCACATATGCAGCAACAGCAACAAGCTATGATTGCTGCTAGTCACCTGAGGAAGCAAAAGTATTATGGGACACTGGCATCTAAAGCTAAGGTTGATAGACTTATTGCAGCTGTGATGAGACGTGAACACAGAAAACTGAAAAGTCATCCGTCGTTGATGACATTGTGTCTCAGTGTTTGCACGTTTGTCAACAGAGCACTATTTGTTCAACGCTTGTGGCGTAAAATGACAAATGTACTAGAACAATTCAGGAAAGTTTTGTACAGTATCAAGATAAGGTTACAACAGTACCCCATGTTGAATGAACACAACTTCTGTGATGTTTTCACAGGTAGCTGGCTACATACACAGCACTCAGATGCATGTTTCTGGGAGGAATCATATAACATGCAGAAGAAGGACAGCAAGTTCTGTATTGATGAGCACAGTAAACTATGTAATGTGCTGACAGTATGTGATGACAGACCCACTGAGTCAGATGATGAGTCTGAGTCAACTGTTCAGCCTTCTAGGCATCACTGTTTGGCATGGACATGTGATGCAACATGCAACCGGAGGCAATCATTGTTTGATAAAGTCGAGCACTTTATCAATCTGTTTGTCATTATTGATCATAAAGACAGACATAAATTGTTTAACACTATAGACCTTTATGAGATCCGTCCACATACTGGACTTATGGGTCATTCACTAGTATGCTTATACAGTGGTGTGTTTGACAGCATCTTTCACCACATGTGGATGCCAGCGGCGGTGCATCAATCTGGTATAGTAACTTTGTATATAAGGTGTATGAGGTGAGACGAGTTGTTGCACAATATATTCATCTTAACAAGTTGTTGCAGTCTGGTGATATTACCCGCTATTACTCGGTCTTTTTAGGGTGGAAGTAGGCCCAATAGCCCATCGAGACCACCATCCCCACACTGGTGGGGGTATATTAAACTTGCCCCAAGAAATAACTTATCCAGACAATTTTTAAATGTATGCTCGTTTTCTAAGTCTACTACATACTTTGGTAGGTCATTCCAGAGTCTTGCTGTCCTGACTGTATAATAGTATTTATGGTTATTTGTAACTACCCTAGGTGTACATATTTGTTTAGTGTGACACCTCAAGTTTATGGGTCTATTGGCCATTGTTATATTACATTCCTTCATTAGGATAGAATCTTTTAGTATTTTATGAAGTAGCAGTAAGTCACCTCTATCCCTCCTTAGTTGTAGATCATAGATGTCTAATTTTTTTAGCCTCTCATCATACAGGAGTTTTTTAACACTTGGAATTAGCTTGGTTGTTCTCCTCTAAATACTTTCAATTACTTTCTTATCCTTATGGAGATAAGAAACCCAAAAGGAAGCCGCATAGTCAGTATATGAGTGTACATAAGTTTTATATAAGGGGACAATACAGTTTTCATTCTTAGACACAAAAGCACATCTAATTGATGTAATTAGATAATTTCCTGTTTGTGCAACCTTTCTGCAATGTTCATCCTGTGTTAGTTGATGGGTAACTATAATTCCTAGGTCTTTTTCAGATGTAGTAGCTTTAATGTTACTTCTGTACAATAGGTAGTTTTTAGCTGGATTTTTTGTTCCCAGATGAATCACTGTGCATTTGTTTATATTAAATGTCATTTTGTTTATTTGAGCCCAGGCCTCAATATGCAATAGATCTTGTCTGAAAATCTTAATGTTTTCATCCATATCGACCTCTGAGTAGATTTTAGTATCATCTGCAAATTTACTTAGTTTATTATACACACCTGTTTGCATATCTCCAATATATATGCCAAACAAGACTGAGCCCAACCCTGATACCTGAGGGACCCCACTGCACTCACTTATTTCCTCTGAGATAGTGTCTGTTATTTTAATGGTCTGTGTATGATCATAAAACCGAGATGTGATCCATTTTATAGTATACTGATTGAATTCAAGTTCCCCCATTTTGGATAATAACAAGTAGTGATCGACTAAATCAAATGCTTTTTTAAAATCTAGGTAAATGATGTCTGCTGGTATGTGCCTGTCTAGACTAGAACTTACACCCTCATAAAAGGAAACAAGATAAGTAGCACATGATCTAACCTTACAAAAGCCATGTTGTGTGTTATCTTTCAGTCCTTTGTGGCCGATCTCATAATCTAGCCTATTCTTAAGTACATTTTCCATGGTCTTACATATTAAGGAGGTCAGGCCTATTGGCCTATAATTTTCAATTATCTTTTTATTCCCCTTCTTCTATATTGGCACCACTGTAGCCCTACACCAGTCCTTTGGAACACAACCACTGCTGTATGATTTATTAAAAATTATTGTTAAGAGAATCATAATATGCTCTAAGGTATTTTTAAGGAAAACTGTGTTTATTCCATCTGGGCCAGGGGCAGAGTTATTTTTGAAGGATGATACCGCCTTTTTTATTTCTTCTAGCTTGATTTCCCAGTAACAATCTTTTATAGGTTCAGTAGTTCCAAGATACATATTTTGATCTTTTTTTGAAAATATTGACCCAAAATAAGAGTTAAAGTATTCGCTATATCCTCCCTAGAAGTGATATTGGTATTCTTTATAGAGATCATGTTTATAGAATTATCACTATCTTTATTAGAATTAATATTGGAAAAGAACACTTTAGTGTTTCCTTTTGTAACTGCTAGTTTAAACTCTGTTTTCTTTCTCTTATTTTTTATCATTAATTTTGTTTTCCATAATTCTGTTTTATATATCTGGGAATTTTCAGTAGTATTAGAGTTTTTTAACCTTCTAAATGCCTTAAGTTTTCTTCTAATCTGTTGAAGAATATTTTTGGTCAGCCATGCAGGCAGCTTGCCTTTTTGGTTTAGATTTTTTTTTGTGGTATATGATTTGACACTAGATCATGAATTATGTCTCTGAATAAAGTCTAACTTTCATTCGTAGTCTGTCCTGACATTGTTTCTCAGTCATAAGCATCTAAAGCTCTATTTATTTTGTGATAATCCCCTTTAGTGTAGTTATATTTATATGTAGTGTTATTTTTTTATTAATATTTTTTTATGGATCTTAAAAATTACTATATTATGATCACTGTTTCCAATAGGACCAGAGATGTTAAGTCAGAGACCTCTAGTGGCATATTTGTAAATACCAAATCCAGGGTATTATTCATCCTTTTAGGTTCTATTACCATTTGCTCTAGACCTAGGGTCAGAATTGTATCTAAATAAATGGTTTCAATATAAGATGATGCAGTCAGATTATTCCATTCTATTCCAGGTATTTTGAAATCTCCAAGTAATACCAAATTTGTTTTCTCTGCTATATATTTTATTAATTTTACTAGTGTTGAATCACATGTCGTTTCCACTGCTTGTGGCCTGTAAATATTTCCTATAATAATTTTTCTTTTAGACTGATATTCAAGTTCAATGAAACATCCCTCAATGTTTAGAGTCAATTCTTCAGGAAAAGATATCTCATCAGATTTTAATGAATCCTTTATAGATACACATACTCCCCCACTTTTTTCATGTGTGTTCTGTTTGTTTTATATAGTCTGTACCCTGGAATGGCAGTATACCAGGATGATGTACTATCCCACCACATCTCTATGATGGCTGCCACATCTAGATTATGTTGATGACTTAGACCTGTTAGTTCACTTATTTTATGTATATTCAAACTACATGCATTTCCCATTAGGAAATTTAACCCATCCCTTTGCAAGAAAGTTTGTCCAGAGATTTGCCCTGTTCCCCCCTGGCATATTAGTTTAAATGTTTATTTATTTCTTTTATGAAGCTTTTACCTAATGCATAACTTCCTTTTTTGCTTAAATGAAGTCCATCCCAACAATATAGAGAATGGTCATGTTGAAACTTCTGCCAGTGAGTGATGCACTTTATTTTCTTTTTAAGGCATCATTTTCTCAACCATTAATTTACCCCTTTATTTTTTTGATTACAATATGCTGTTGCCCTGGGTACTGGGAGAATTTCTGATATATAAATCTCTGAATCTAGGTTATTTAGTGTTTCCACTAAGGATCTATAGCTGTTTTTTATATCCTCAGTGGTAAATTTTGTGATGTCATTTGTCCCTATGTGGACAATGACTAATGGGTTGGCCCCAGCTTTTTGTAGTATATTCAGCACCTCTTTCTGTATATCTCTTATCCAAGCTCCTCTAAATCTTGAACAGGTCCTATTTTGCTTATCGTTTCTGCAGACAATCCCATCTACATACTTAATAATTGAGTAATCCAGTACTATAACCTGTCTATTAGAAACTGGTTAATTTGTGAATTCTGACTGTTCACAATGCATTTGCTGAAATTCCTCTCAGTCTATCCCTGGATTCGTATGTATATTACTGATGTCGCCATTTATTAATGCCTCTGGTTCCTTTCCTTTTTCACTGATATTCACTACTGTAGGACACGAGTTAAGTAGTAGAACATTTTTAGTCCCATTTTGGTGGACTTGGGCAATAGTTAAACTACTTTTGTTGTTGGTTTTGGCATGATTTGGTAATTTGTCATTATTTAAGTCTTGTAATAATTGACTATCAGATGGTGATTGTGTTATGTTCTGCTCAACATTATCCCCTGTAGACTCTAACGGTGCATATGAATTTTGGACAGGGATATTACATTCCATGCATCTTCTTCCCTTTCTTTTTTCTTTTTACTTAGAACTGGACTCCATTCTGAGTCATCATCACTTTCCTCTTCCTTATTCCTTTTCAGGGATTCCTCATGTGTTTGTTTTGGGACTATGAGATTTCTATTTTCAGTCAACTTTGCATTATTGGAATTAACTGTTGCCAGATTTAATTGATGTTCCAATAATACAATTTATTTCTCCAGATCTTTTATTTTTTCTTTTAGTTTTTCATTTTCAATACATTGCAAACACTTTAGACCCTCAAAGCCACTAGCTGTTTCAAGACAGACATTATTGCAAAGTATGCATGTCATAGTCACTTCCCCAGTACTAAGGGTTACTATACCCTCATTTATGTTCATTGCTAGTAGTCGTTTATTCCCCACCAAGTTAAAACTTTTGTACTTTGTTACTGTTTGTGGAGCATGATTTACCTGTATTATGTCCAGTCTTCCACAGTCATCCACAGCGGACACAGCAGACATGTGCAGATGTGCATGTCTCTGCAAGCGTCTCCATGCGCAGCCCTGCTCACTTTTCGGGGACCTTAAATTAGCACCCCACCGGATGTAGTAGGACTTCCTACTTCGGGTTTCAGGGTCCTACTGGCAATCCAAATTTGGATGTTATAATATTTAAAATACTACTGCAGTACACAGGAGCACTAAAATAATGAGCAAACTGCTGGAAAACACAGAGAATCCAAACATTTAGTGTTTGCACTGCTGGTGTGCAACAGACAGGGACAAGGTCTGTCAGTGTCCCACAATTCCTCAGACACTACAAATGATTGTCTAGTCAGTCAGAATAGTACCCTTTACCCTAAGCCTGCACTGTTACACCTTGTGTGATAACACAGTGTCTTTGTAACAAGTGTAAGCACAATGTTTCATATAGTTTTCACAGACCACCTCTCTCCAGAGGTACGCTATACTCCAGTCAGTGGCAATCTAAATGCACAGTGCCATGACATTTATGAAACATCTACAATGTGACAGGAATGTCACTGATGCTGTTCTTGATCAGGCGTCAAGTGCTGATGGCAACTGTGTCTCTGTCTTGGAAGCAGACATTCTGAAAATGTTTGGGAAATTAATTGTCAAATTTGAGCTGGCAAAGACAGAGAAGTTTGACTCTGTATGTGTGTTGTGTGATTGGCTGTGTTATCAGAAACAAACGGTCACAGTCAATCTGCAAACCTTGCCATCGTACAATGTGTCATCATACATCGTACAAAGGTGTCAGTGTGGCTCAGTTGGTAGCACAACTGCCTCTGGACCAGAAGGTTGTGGGTTCTTATCCAACACCGGGATTGGACTTGCACCTAAAAATCGCTGGCATCTGAGTGCAGTATTGGGGGGTGCTGTACTGCTGGGGTGTGCCATCCTTCGGATGAGATGCTAAACCAAGGTCCCTTCTGCCAATCCTGGTGTTGTCCTAGTGGGTGTCCAGGTGGAAGTAAAATAACCCAGGGCACTCTTTGCAAAGAGCAGGGAGCATTCTCAGTGTCCTGGCCAACATTCCCTTTCCCATAAACTGGTTCATGCAATTATTCAGGCTGTGTATGGGTGATGATGTGTGATATGACCACCACCACACATTTAGTCACTTCACTACCAGTCTAGCATTGCTTGAAAAGCACTTTGGGATACTGTGTATGAAAAGCACTATATAAATGCGGATTCTTCTTCTTCTTCTATGACATGTGGTTCCAACTCCTGGCATTTTTGCTGTTAAAAAGTGACTTTCAGTTGCAGCCAAACATTGTGATGTGCAACCACTGTTTCTGAAAAGTGAAGAATAACACTCTGCCACCAAGGTCCCTGTTGAACAATATGGAGGCACGTTACACCTCCTGAGATTGCCACATTAAATATCTTTGAACAGATTCTTATTCAGACAATGAAACCATTTCAAATTATCCTATGTTTGAATACTAGGACATGGAACATTCCACAGAAAGAGCTCATTAAGTCTCTTAGGGGTTCTGTTATGTATCTCCCACTTCCTTTGCAGGAGAATGTTGAGGCAATCTCCAGAGAGAACAGTATGGCAATTCTTGTTAACGGTGTCCCAGCAAAGTCAAAGGTCATCCAGCAAGATGTTGTTAATATACAGAAGGTGAAGAATGCTCTCACTTACTTGAAGAGCAATAATCCCTTCTATGCAGACCTTGTCATTGATCATATGAGTAGTGTATCTGCTCAGCACGGTGTGTTGGAGACCAGCAAGTCAATGACTGAGAAGGTCAATGTACAAACAACTGACAATGTGAATGAACAATACAAAATACATCTGCTACGTGGCAGAGATACAGTTGGAGATAACATTGATCTGTATCAGATGAAACAGGTGGAAGGTGCCCGTTAGTATTTGGGAGGCAACTTTGGAAGCGTGCTGTTTTCCAGATTTATTTCCATGAGCCATTGGTATATATATATATATATATATATATATTAGGGATACATGATGGGCAGGAGTGGGATGTGGAAAATATTCTCACTCCTGCAGAGTGAGCTGTGTATTCTCACAAGTGCCAAAGGAACGAGTGAAAATACACAGCTCATGAGGTAGGACTGAGAATATTTTCCATATGCCACAATCTGCCCATCATGTGTACGATTTATACCATAGGGGTGAGAGCTGCAGGAACATTTTTTCTGAGTCTGTGTGTTTCCTGCTCATTCGGTGTGTGCTGTCAGTGTGTGTGTGTTCTGAATGGACTGGGAGTCAGAAACACAGGTGAGTGTGTTTTGCAAAGCTAATTGAGTGAGTCAGAGGCTCAGTGAGAAAGACAAACTGCTGCAGGTAGCACTGAGAAACAGAACCTGCTTTGTAAAAGACTTTCATTTAGAATTCAGGTTGTTTTGAAGCTGAGATCAGCACAGTAATGGGCTAGCAATGTTAGGAAACACAATGGGACATAGGTGAGATTCTTTGCAAAGCTAATTGAGTAAGTTGCAGCTTCAGTGAGAAAGAAAAACTTTTTCTGAAGCAGTTTCCTTTAGAATACAAGCTGCAGTGCATTTATCCTCACTCTGGTGACATCAGCAGAGTATGGATAAATGTTGATATCCTCACTCTGCTGATGTCATCAGGATTTATCCTCACTGCAGCGGAAATAACACAGGTGATCCTACTGAGGAAGCTCCACCCTGGTGGTATATATATATAAAAAAAAATATATATATATATATATATGAATATGTATACACATGTATATAAAAATTAAATGTATCTAAATAGTTATAGGTAAGTTTTTTCAGGATACCAGAATGGATTTATGGTGTTATTCTTTAAACAGTTGGCATCTGGTTTTTCGCCCACTCCAGGAACATTCACACTGTCAGTCACACAATTACAATAACAGTATCACTGTTAGATACATACTAAACAGTGTGCAGAGATTATAGTGGCAGCTGTATTCATGTGGTCTTTACTACTGTCATGACTTCCTTATCAAGTAGCTGTCATATTATTTAAGATATATATTTAACTTTTATGCAATACTTTTTTGTGAGACTGATTTTGTGTTGCAATTTGGATTTTAATTTGGCCTTTTTCATCAACAATTAATTTGGCAATAAATCTTTTTTAAACCTTATCTAACTGTGTTGTGCCTCTACTTATATATACTCTAACAATATTGATATTTATACTGCATTTGGTATACTACTGCATAGAAAGAAAGTACAACAGGGTAATCTGTGTACGTATTCTACTTAACAGAGTACATGTCTTATTGATCTATATGTTGCACATATTACTGTCCTATAGGATTTATGCACGAGTTCATTTTTATGTCTAAGGTGCAGCACAGGAACTATTGACACAGAAATTAATTAAGACAAGTAGATGTAACAATGAAGCAATTATATCTTGGTGGCAGCATGGGCCCCATGCTCCCACCAACATGTACAATGCAGTATTTAGATTATGCTTTCTGAAAATGACAGGAAATTCATGGCAAAAAACTCCATTTAATCTATCAGTTAGGGTTGTTCCACAGTGACAAAAGCAAGGAAATTTGGTTTTGGGGTTGAAAACCCTAACTCCACATTCCCCCCAACCCCCAGCACCACACACACACACACATGTAAGTGGGGGGAAGGACCAAGGCAACACAACCAATCACAGACAACCAGCAGCAGGTAACAGAAATAACATACAACTGTCTAAACATACTACAAGACACATCCATCATCATGGTCCACCAACTGTATGAATTCTGCTGCCATGGAGGTACCTAGGCATGCTGTGCAGTTGCACAGGGTAAGATACCAGAACAGGAGTACTCTCCACAAAAAAACTTAAGATATACATTATTTCATAATGCTGGGATAATATCACAAGGCATTAACATACAAGAAAGGATGGTCAAAAAGGTGTGTAATATAATGTGGTGATAAGTACAGATGTGACAGCATGGCACCCTTCAGGTCACATGCACTCAGTAGCACACCCATGTTCAAAAAAAGATGGGCATGTGTACAAAAGACAAACGTGTGCCTATTAAAAAGAAGTCCTGGTAACAAATGAATGCAGATATGCAATGATCAAGAGTTTAATGACAGCACTGTAGTTTGTTCATTATACTACACAGAAGCACTATTGGGTTATTATGAGTTAACATTTAGAAGCATTAGCTCAGAAGTAACAGTGGTATTAATGCAGCATGATGTTATCAGTCCATAACAACAGTCATTGTTGTTGTTCATATCTGAAACCATTTGTCTGCTAATCACAATCATGGCCCTTGATGCTATTAAACACTTTGGGTCCTATGGTACCATATAGCTGCTCAAGTGTACAGGATAAGATGACATTGGAGCAACACTCTGTATATAATAGTTTTCTGACACATTATTTACTAATGCCAGGATAACATGAGGATCCAGTAATACACACGAAAGGTCCATGAAAATGCTGTCTGATATTATCCATTCATAGCTACAAAAGTGGTAGCATGGTGCTCTTTACCCCCCCCGCCACAACCAATGTAGCAATTTGTATAGAAATGGAAACATGTGTTTACACTAAGAAACAGTCACCAAGGTAAAGAGAATGAAGTGGTAACATGTCACCCTTTGGGTCACACAGTCCCATATATCTGTTCTAATGTACAACTTCAGAAAACAGTGCAGAAGGGCTCTACACATAATACTGTACTTATGAATAATTTCCTTATTACAGGGTCAGATCAGGATGCATTTACACACATGAAAGAGTGGTAAAAATGCTCTCTGATACTACATGGTCATTAAACCAAACATGTGAGCATGGGGCCCTTTGACCAACATGCTAGCAGCAACATAGCAATTAGTAGAGAAACACACGTACCTGTTTCAAATGGGAAACTGTGAGGAATACAGGCATAGTGTAGTGTAACCATGTGATTTTTTGGGGTCTAAGACTTCTACAGAGGTCTGTCACTGTACAATGTAAGATCATGGTGCAGTACTACTGTGCACATAATAGTGTACTGATACATCATTGGGTTATATCAAGGTAACATCTGGAGACATTAATATTCAACAAAGGACTCCAAAACCACTGCCTGAGTTAGTCATGTTATTAGAGTAATGCACTACCTACACATTCTCATTTGGAAGAGATAAGAAATCTAATAGTAATACAAGAATGTTTACTGTGGTCCACCAACAATTGATGGCCAGTGTGCCTATGTACCCCCAAGGCACTCAGATGGCAGCAGAACTCATACAGTTGGTGGACCATGATGGTGGATGTGTCTTGTAGTAAGTTTAGACAGTTGTATGTTATTTCTGTTACCTGCTGCTGGTTGTCTGTGATTGGTAGTGTTGCCTTGGTCCTTCCCCCCTACTTGCATGTGCATATGTGTGTGTGTGTGTGTGTGTGTGTGTGTGTGTGTGTGTGTGTGTGTGGTGCTGGGAGTGGGTTGGGAAATCAGTTAGGGTTTTCAACCCAACATTGAATTTCCTCTCTTTTGTCACTGTGGAACAACCCTAACTGATGCATTAAACAGAGTTTTTGCCATGAATGTGTATATATAAACATATATATATATATATATATATATATATATATATATACACACACACACACATACACACACACAAAAGGGGATATTATTATTAACCTTGAAATTCTATAGTGCCAGGGGAAAATACAGTAATTGCATGGTGATAAAGCTGAGACTACACAAAGCATAAGCATTGAGATCAGCAATGAGTATTAACTAGTACTGTTGCAGAGTCAGCATTGGGGGCCACAATGGTCTTACTGGGTTACAGATGCTATCATACCACCACAAACATACCAGTCCACACCAGTGGTATGCCAAGACTCTCTGCTTGTTTATGTGGCAGTTGTAATTGGAACAGTTTTTTTTATTCAGTTCATTACCCATGATAGCCCAGATGAGATGCAACACCACATTTTCAGTGGGGTTGTGCTTCTACCCATTTATGCAGCTGTCTGGACTTGACCACTGAGAGGTTATATGACTTTCCCAAGGTCACACAACAAGGCTTACACAGTAGCAGAGCTTGAACCTGTGGTTTCTTAATTCCTAAGCCAGTGCTCAAACCACTAGACCACAATGTCTGTCCTGGCAGAACAGAAGACTATAGCCAAATTATATATTAGTTTGTGTTGATCATGTAAGTGCTTAAGTACAAATATATAAAAAAGTCCCACAAGTTCACTAGATGATTTAATGCCTGCTTTCAAGCTCGACCCAGTTAATTTTACAACATAGAACATGAAGTGTCAGAATTATAGTACAGTATAAGGTGCAGACAGATAGAACATGAAATTATAAGTAGGGACAGGAGCATGCACCAGTTGTTATAGTTAGAGTCCTGAACTGCATGTGGATAGCAATGTTTTGGACACTTAATGGCAACAAGTTCCGTAGCATAATAGGCAAATGATAGCGTAGCCAACCGATCATGATTAAACATTTTAGAACATGCAGGAGTAACATATCATTAAACCTCAGTTGGTAGGAGATAGCAGAGCAGTTCAGAAAGTGGACTGGGAACATGAGATCTAACTACCTTGTCAAGCAAGCAACCCAGAAGATATGAATGACTGGCAGAGATTCAGAATAAAGCAAGCAATATTGAGTGAAGCAGTCAACACCTAAGACAAAATATCATGTGCGATTATAAACTATGTCCCATTTCGATAAGTTACCCTTCAATGGTACAGTATTTCAAAATGAAGGCTAGGCTAGGCATCTATAGACCCTATGATATGTCAAGATGTTCTTTGGAGGTGAGGGTATGCTTGATTATACAATGGCAATTCTCAAATTAGAAACCTGATTGGTTGACTGGATCTTTTATCTGTGAGTAAACCCCAGCATAACTCATGGATAAAGACCCAGTCAGTCATGTCAGCAGTCACCACTTTAAATCAATCTGGCCCTCCAAAGATCAAAAGTGTAAAGCTGCCATCTTAGATTCTCTAGGAGCCCCAATGAAGAACCATGACCTTTCCAAAGTAAAAGTACACCGGCTTCATCACTAATAAATTTCTGTTACCCCCATCACCACCACACACACACAATCCGGGGGTAAACTTTTCAAAACTTTTTTTTTAAACCTAACAGTCCTCTGTTACTGCTGTTTGTGCCCATCTCCATCCTGCACTCACAATATCTTTACCTGCCAGCTGACTCCTTTTCAGTTTCCCTGTGTCATCCACAAAGAATGCCCGGTATCCTGATCACTTAAAATATTAATGAATTCCAACCACTACTTCTAGTTAACCACAAAACCCACTCACCCCAGAACTACATGTTGGATGGTGGCAGCACCTCGGTGCTCACATCACACTGTGCCTGCTGTGTTATAGGTGCCCCTAATGACTGAATCAGAAAGCTGGGCAAAAAAGGAAAAAAAAAATCAGATCCCAAACCAAGCTGTACAGTCACATCCCCTGCCCTGACTGACTCCCTCCAACACTTGTACTGTCACTTTGCCAACACACTGACTTTATCTCCTTGATTTTACATCTTGCACTCCCAGCAGCTCACATCAGCCAACATACACTCTCTCTCCACTATTGCTTAAAATAAATAAATCAATAACTATCCAGCTCTGAATGAATTGTGTGTGTGTGTGTGGTGGGGGGGTGACAGAAGTGTCCTCAATACTGTACCTACTGCAGCAACAGGGAACTACTTTCTGAGGTGTAAGAATACATTCAATAAAATATAGATTGACAAAAAACTGCGATTTTCTTTATGTTTTCTTAGAAAAACTAAAATGGGGACATTATATAATCACAATAAACCTCTCCAGGGTGTGGGTTATGTTGGGATTTACCCACGTCTGGTGTGGATTTGATCACTCGGCCTACGGCCTCATGGCCAAACCATATCAGGTGTGGGTAAATCCCAGCATAACCCACACCCTGTCATGGTTAATTGCTGAACTATATAAGGTAAACCTAACTTAAAATGAACAGATCTGAAATTCTTGGCTATGTGAGAAACAAAGTCTACCACAGAATCTCAGTGATCCCAGGTTCATAAATGTGGCAGCCTCTTCAAGAAGGCAACCTTTAAGACAAGTAAAAGCAAGGGTGAGGGGACAAAACCATAGTTTGGCTCAGACCCAAATAGTATAGCTTATGTGTTATGGGAGTTAAGTACCAGTTTGTTCTGAAGTAGCCAGGATTGTATGCCCTCAAAATCATAGACGATATTCCATTTGACGATAGATAGGTTTCTGGTACTACTATAAATAATAAAGGCATCAGCAAAAGAGAATATTGCAGAAGCTGCTGTACCAGCAGAGGAAAATTTATCTATGAGTGAGAATAAATGTGGTAAAAGGCTTACACTAATGCAAGCCATTTTGGATACATTTTCATCTCACAGTCTCACCTGATGTCTCCGCGTTTGCAGAGAACTTAAGAACCATTTTAGGACCATGTGGGAGACACCATTCGGAGGGTTTTTGTTTTGCAGGTGAGAACATGCTCAACTAGGTTGAAGGCTTTTGTGAGGTCCATGGACACAGCACCTGTTGGTGATCAAGTATTCATGATCATACTAAGACTACTGTTTATTCTTTAACCTGGACATTTGTGATGCCATGACCGTTTCTGAATTCATGGCACGACGGAGACAAGATGTTACTTGTTGATAAATTCAGGGAACACAATTTTTTCTAGTAATGTGATTTGCCCAGGACTAAATTATCCATTACAATCCATTTAGGAACTGGTAACTGAGAAAGGCACACTGAGACAATGTTAATTTCCAGGTGTGACCCAGGGGAAGGGAACATGAGAGAATGCAATATATAGACAAAAAAAAAAACAGAATAAATAAATAAAATGCAAAAAAAGACAGGTTAGTGCAAGTGGAAAAGCATATGGACCTAAATGCTGAGCAATAACAATAGTACCATGTTGTGTAATCTAAAAGACAAAGAACCTCAGCACAGAAGCAGTGGGGGTTACCATTTCATGGTATGTAACGATAACTTACATGACACAAACCACAAAATAACCAAGGTGGGCAAGCATTAACAGTCTTGGATAAGAATAATGCTGGATGAACAGTGAGTGGTATGCAACCCAGCAGTCCGTTAAAAAGAATACTGGCTGGCCAAAGAGGAACTAGGAGCAGAAACAGCAGGAACAAAGTGACCTGGGAGCTGTTTGAGTGAGCAGCAAGAGGCAGAGTTGAGGGGACAGAGTAACCCAAAGGAGGGAAGGCAAAAGGCAAATGCAGTTTGTCCATAGATGTTTTGCAGAAAGGAACAGTGAAAGATCAAGAGTCATCAGCTGTGAGTAGGTAGGTGGATGAGGGGGGTTGGGATGATAAATTTGGAGATGGGGAGGAAAACTAGAATTTTGAGAAAAAGGAGCAGTGAAACAGGCATCTGGACATACTGTAAGTGGAGAAAGAAAAGGTTAGCATAGAGTAAGAAATGATCTGTGAGAGGATGCGAGTTAGTAGCAAAATTGCTGGAAATCATGGAAAACAGGGCCCAATCTAGCAAGGTAGGAACTTGGATAAGATGTTGATAGATTTATAATTAGGCAATAATACATGATAGGGTGTGGTATTTCATGAAATATTGTTATGCCTTGGATGCATTGTGAGACACAAGGCCATAGGCCGGTTGACACATGCACCTGAGTAGTGACAATACCCTATGATATGCCACACACTGGAGTGTATTATTGCTATTATGAAAGAAATAATTTTTTTTTATTGCTTTTATGATTTTTTTTTTATAAATGATTTGGGGTTCTATTGTAGTAGTGCATTTAGACAAAATAGTTCTTGGAGGGTTGTGATCAACAGGTGACACTGCTGAAATTGGAGCTGATAGAAGCAGAGCAACTCTCCCTCATTTTTGCAGTCTGTACCTAGCTGAGCATGTGAACTCTGCCCCTGTCCTTCTTCCCATTTGTAAATAAATGCTGAGTGAGAGGAGGTTACACAGATTATGAAGGCATGTGAGTGACTTAAGCAATAATGCCCGACAGGGTGTGTGTTGTGCTGGGATAACATCACGCCTCAGGTGGTTGGGCACGAGGCCGCAGGCCGAGTGCATCCAACAACTGAGGCATGATGTTATCCCAAATGACACACACCCTGGAGGGCATTATTGCTATTACAAAATGGCTCGTTGTTATACATAATAAAAAAATCATTTTAAAGATGTTTTTGTGTGGAAAAATATTTTGGTTTTTTAAGAGAAGATAAAACAATCAAGTAAATGGTCAAGCATATCTAGCTCATCATATAGCTCAGCTACAGGTTCACAGTGAGGCTGAGACTAGACCCATGATGTTGTACTAGGATAACATCATGGGTCCAGCCCAAGACTGACCAATCAGAGTCCAGGATTTTTTCTTGCCATTGTATAATTATAAATTGCTGTTGTGTTTAGCACCATTGTGAGTGACCTAAATGGTGCCTCTAACATGACACATATGTATTGCTTGCAGTTGTGGCTCAAATTGTGGGAGTCAGTGATATGATCTGCTGTGTATCACAGCTATAGAAGGCAGTTATGTGCTAGTTGGAGGGCATCACAATTTGAGGTAATGGGGGGATGAGTTTGTTAAAAAAGTGTAGTGGGCAGAATCCATTGGTGGCAGGGATTTTGACACAGTGATGAACAGTGTTTCACATATGCTGGCATGAATGTGGCTGATGTTTCTCCATGTTGTCGGCAGCAGTTAATTATGCTCAAGTGGGAGCATTACTGAGAGTTGTAGTCTAAATAATATTTATGTTGTGGGGGTGGTAAAATAAAACAGGTATATGTTATGTTGTTGTTGGTCACAGTAAGTAGTTGATGCTGTCCAGTGTGGTTGCTGGGGTGGCTGATATTTTTGTTCGAGTGGGCCTGAAGAGATGGAGTATATTGTGCTGCTGTCAAATGGTCATGTATGGCACTTTCTTTAAAGTGAGAATGTGGTGGGATTTCATCATGGCTGAGACAAGCTCTCAGCCAGTCACAAAACATGATCCCCCCCCCCAACCAGTAGATAATAATCATTATTAATACCTTTGGTGTTATTAGATTTAAAGACAGGTTTGGACCATATATGTCAGGCAAGCAGTTGGTCACTGTTGTGCATGAATTTATGACCTCATGGTTGGACTATTGAAGCACTGTTTATGTGGATTCACCTGGATTATTGGTCTGCTGCTTGTAGCTAATGCAGAATGTAGCTGGCAGGCTGTTCAACTGAAGTGGAACTTTTGATCCTACTAAGTCAGTGCTACATGATCAATACTGTACTACTGTTTTTTTTTTTAGCTCAGTGAGTCATCAACTTCTAGTTTATAATTTGACTTACAAAGTCCTTACTGGACTGAGCCCCCACTTGCTCTGCAGTGTCTTTCTCATGCACACATTAAACCGTAGTTTATGTTCCACAGAGGCAGAACTCCATTCTGTCCTCAATACAAAGCTGAAATCGTCTGGGGATTGGGCTTCTGAGGTGGTGGTGGTGTCAAGCTGTGGTACCTGCACCCAGCATCAGTATGGCTGACATAATTTTTGAACCATTTGAAGAATAAAATACTCCACTTAACCCTGTGTATGTGAGGGTTTGCATTTTGGTTAGATGTATTAGTTATATATTTTTTTCTAATCTGTCTGCTGATGTTATGGTGTTTTATGTATATTGCTCAGAGCCTTATGCAATGGGTGCTATAGCAAAAATAAATTGTCTTGCACGCTTAGAACCAGTCTGTTATAGACTTTCATTATAATTTGAAGTAAGGTTCCATGTACAGTGTGCTTTATGCTGCTGCTGAATTCTTTCTGGGTCAATTATGTAGTCACTAGGGCACTGTCACTTATATATAGTAAACAAAATGTCATTAAATAAAAATAGAAATGACAGATAGATAGATTGTTAGATAAATAGACCGACAGATAGATAGTGTTCTCTGTCAGTGTTTACCAGCCCCATCTTCATCATGGATTGCTTCATCCTCAATTTGCTGCTGCATTATTGATGAAGGTTGAAGTCTGCTGTCCTTAATTATGACATGCTGTATATTTCTCTAATGTTCCTAATGACTAGTGATCATGAAGGTCAACGGCAGCAAGACAAAAACTAATCTCTCAGGGCCAAAAAGAAGGATGTTTTCCCTGAGGATTACATTAACAAACAAAAAGCTTGTTATAGCATAGTTATTGACTAACAAGATTAGAGTTTCCGAGTGTTAGTCCCTGACCATAAAAGAAAAAGCAAACAAAGGTGAAGCCTGAATAATATTTCAAAGATTAATTTGGGAAGGGCTTCAAAAACCACAGCCATGCATGCTTAAAACAGTGCAAATATTTTAATTATCACTGTGAAGAAACAAATCCCAGTAGTTTAAAAAGTCACGCTGTGTATGCAGCATTCATGATCTAAACCATGCATTACAGTTCGTGCTGGTAGATTGCACAACGAACTAATTATTGCACTTCTCCTCTGCTATTCTATTCATACTGCAATATTGTAATATACTGCAAAATTCTGACACAGTTACTGCAGTAAACAAAGCAGTTTCCATGGCAGTTAGTTCCTTAAATGAATACTCTACAAGTATCCAGGGCAATTCTTGTCAAGTGAGTTTCATTCACAGATAAAGTAACTATACAAAAACTATAGTTCTGTCCACATTAAAGCTGTCTGTTCCCATTTGCAATATAGCTTTTAATTAGGGTTCACACCATTGCAAAACTAACATCTAATATATAGAATGGATGAATGGATAGATAGATAGATAGATAGATAGATAGATAGATAGATAGATAGATAGATAGGGATAAAGATAGGTAGTGGAGACTGCTAATATGCAATGCAATACTGCAGGATTCTGCAGCAGAGTTACTGCAGAAAGCAAGGCAACTTCAATGGCAGGTACATCCTTTTCATCTTGCAGGAATCTGTGACACTGTGATGCATCTTGGCTGGCTTTACTAAATTTTATATATATATATATATATACACATATATACACCTATAGATACACTCACACACACACCTGGGTTGGGGTAAAATTGACAAGATAAAAATTAAATCTTGGCTAGTGACATAAGTAACAGCAACATATTAGAAACTATTGTTACTCCTGTCACAATGGATATTTTTAAGGTTACTGTCATCACAGTGGAATACTGAACAAATCAGAAAAAAGCTTTCACAATGCCTAGTGTAGCACTGAAGCCACCTGTTAAAATCAAAGGAAAACAGTGAAATCTTCAGACAAACAGCAGATTAAAAACTGCAACATGTAAATTACAGTTGTATGTATCAAATATACAGTAACATGGCTTAAAATAGGCAATTCATCATCACTTGTGAGTGGGCAGGACTTTCCTAAACTCATTCATGGCTCTGTCACTTATAGCTTATGGTCTGGCCCCCTCACACTTGAAGACAAATTGTTTATTTTGAGTCAACCCATTGCATATATCATATATATATATATATATATATATATAGAGAGAGAGAGAGAGAGAGAGAGAGAGAAGGTAGTAGCCCTTTTAAAGTTAAAAGTTGAAAGTTTGCACCTTAATAACTTTGCCACCATTCAACAGATTTGCCTGAAATTTAGCAGACTCAGGGCATAACTGTAGACCTTCAGATCTGGCAACTTTCTTACCAGTCAGATATACAGCTGTGGAGTTATTAAGTGACATCCGTGCACGCAATTACTTTTTTTGCGCATTCTTTGCTTGCACCTACAGGTTGCACGGTTTGCATGACCAGTCCGAAAACTTCAGGAAATGCATGACCAGGGTCTCTGATGTGTCTTTTGAAGATTTTGTGAAAAAATATTGAACAGTTCAAAAGTTATTCAAAAAACAAGTTCCCATTATAAGTCAATGGGAAAAGTTAACAAAAAGTTTGACACTTTCGCAAATGCTCATTTTAGTGTCACAAATAGCCCTAGCAGTGTCGCAAATCTGCCTTTTTTTCAGTTACTGATCACAGAAATGCTTGGCATTTAAAATTGGGGCCATCTAGGGACATAATTCTTTCTGTGTTTACCTATTCGAGCCCTGAGGATGCTAGTCATGTCTTTATTTTGTGGTTAAACACCCCAGAAATATGTTTTTCAAATTTCTGGGAAAAGTAGTGTCACAAAGTAGTGTCGCACTTGAGCCACTTTCACAAATTTTTGTGAAAGGTGTCGCAAATCATCACACTACTTTTCTAGACTATGGCCAAAATGACAGGAATTCTTTGCCACCCTGCTGCAAAAAAGCGGTTTGTTCTTTTGGGCTGAAATTTAGAGGGAAGGCAGCCAACATCTCACAGATGTGCCTTTTGGTGGTTTGGTGACAAATTATTGCACAGATGCAAAGTTACGCTACTCCAAAGTTGATGTTTTTTTCCCATAGACTAACATGGTGGAGTCTGCCACGCCTTTCAGGGCTCATATCTCGGACACAGTGCGCGATATGGAATTTTCATTGCTACGATGTGTAGCCCTATGGGCTATGCATTCAGTGAAAACCTAGCCAGGAAACTCATGAATCATGTGAAATTTAAATTTTTTTTCTATGTTGTACGGTTACTGAGATATTACCATTTTAGTATTACAAGTGCTCGTTTTCTGCTCTGAGGCCCATTATTATGCATACATTCTTTGTTTTCACTGTGTTTCTCAATAGAACTTTTGGGGACAAATACGATGTGTGCTGCAGTTACTGTTACACGTAGGCTTTACACTTCTCTTTCTGTGCCCGTTTGTGTTACCATTACCGTGTACACCACCGTGTGCATTACCCTTTGCATTTCAGTTTGCATTTGCGTTACTGTTACCATTTGTGTCTCCACTACTGTTTGTCTTTTTCTGTCGCTTAGTGTCACCGTGCGCATTACCATTTCTGTTGGCGACTGCCCTTATCTTTTCGTTTGCGTTTGTCTTTTGTTTTGTGTCATCGTTGTTCTTACCGTTACCATTTGCGTTTCCAATTGTGTTCCTGTGCCCATGTGCATTACAGTTTGTGTTTTCATACGTGCTTATGTTTGCATTTGCGTTTCTGTTTTCTTTGGCGTTATTCTTACAGTTACCATTACCATTTGCATTTACAATTGTGGTACCATCACCATGCACATTATGGTTTGTGTTTTCATTTCTGTTTCCTTTCTGCTTTACTGTTGCTGTTACAGTTATCATTTGCATTTACAATAGCGGTACCATGACCATGTGTGTTACCTCTTGCGTTTCCATATGCGCTTGCATCTCCGTTTGCGTCACTGTTTGCTTTGGCGTCACTTTGCACTTGTGTTTCTATTAACGCTTGCTTTACAATTTACATTTGTGTCACCATCTGTGTAACCATTGCCGCTTGCATTTTCATTGCTGTTACCATTACTATGTCATAAAAAAATCACATGGTGTGAGCATTCCATTCACTATTTATAGTCCTCATTCTCAAAAAGAAGGGAAATTAGAGGCAAAAAAATCCATTTAATGCATCATTTAGGGTTGTTCCACAGTGACAAAAGTGAGGAAATTCGGTGTTAGGGTTGAAAACTCCCTTTGCACCCCACAGCCTGCTCCCCCAATCTGCATTGGGGTGTGCGTTGGGGTCGTCGGTCCTAACTCTCACCCTTTCTCCTATGCCTCAGCTTGTTCATGCATGTGATGGGGTGAGAGTTAGGGCCGATGATCCCAATGCACACCCTGATGCCAGTTGGGGGCGGTTGAAGGGTGCAAGGAGGGTTTTCAACCCTAACACAAAATGTCCTCACTTTCGTTGCTGCGGAACAACCTAACTAATGCATTAAACTGAGTTTTTTGCATATATATATGTATATATATATATATATATATATATATATATATATATATTATGGTAGTATGGTAGTGCTACCATAGTTAGGACTGAGTACCCCATTTAAGGTTAAATGGTGAAAGTTTGCACCTTAATAACTCTGCCACTGTTCAATGGATTTGCCTGAAATTTGGCAGGTATGGAGCGCAACCATAGATCTTAGGATCTGTCAGCTTTCGTACCAGTCTGATATATGGCTGCAGAGTTAAAAAGTGACATTCCAGGGCGCAATTACATTTTTTGCGCATTCTTTGCTCTCACCTACAGGTCACACGGTATGTGCGACTGGTCCAAAAGCTTCAGGGAACGTGCGGCCATGGTGCCCGATGTGCCTTTTGAAGATTTCATGAAAAAATATTGAATGGTTCACAAGTTATTCCAAAAAACACGTTTCCTATTATAGTCAATAGGAAAAGTTAACAAAAAGTTTGACAGTGTCGCAAATGCAGTTTTTAGTGTTGCAAATGACCCCTGCAGTGTCGTGAGTTAGCCATTTCTTTTTCGGTTACTGATCACAGAAATGCTTTGCATTTAAAATTGGGACCATCTAGGGATATAATTATTTTTGTGTTTACCTAGTCAAGCCTTGAGGATGCTAGCCATGCCTTTATTTTGGGGTGAAACACCTCAGAAATATGTTTTTCAAATTTTTGGGAAAAATAGTGTCGCAAAGTAGTGTTGCACTGTATCTCAGAAATGGTGCAAGATACGGACTTTTCGTCGGAAAAATGCTTAGCCACCCAAACAGGGGCTAAGTGCAAAACTAGCCAGGAAAGTCATAATTCATTCAAAATTTTAATTTTTTTTCTATGTCCTACGGTTCCTGAGATATAAGCAATTTAGTATTCCCACTCCTCATTTTCTGCTCCGAGCTCCATTATTATGCGTACATTCTTTGTACTGTGTTTCTTTATGCAGCTGTTGGGAAAAACCAGTGTGTGCACTGATGTTAATGTTACCCTTACCAATTCCACTTGCGGTTCTGTACTCATTTGTGTTACCGTTCCCGTGTATGCCACCATGTGCGTTACCCATTATGTTTTCATTTGCATTTGTGTTACTGTTACCATTTGTGTCTACAGTACTGTTTCTGTTTGTGTTTCACTTTGCGTCACTGTGCACATTACCATTTGCGTTTGCGGCTGCCCTTCTGTTTGCGTTTGTCTTTTGTTTTGCGTCATCATTGTTGTTACCGTTACCATTTGTGTTTCCAATTGCGTTCCTATGCCTGTGTGCATTATGGTTTGCATTTCCCTACGCACTTGCGTTTCTGTTTCCTTTGGCATTATTGTTTTTGTTACCATTACCATTAGCACTTACAATTGTGGCACCATGACCGTGCGCATTACGGTTTGTGTTTCTGTACACACTTGCATTTCTGTTTCCTTTGACGTTACTGTTGCTGTTACCGTTACCATTTGCGTTTGTGTTTACAATTGCGGTACCATGATCGTGCATGTAATGGTTTGCATTTCTGCATGCACTTGCATTCGTGTTTCTGTTTCCATTTCCTTTGGCATTATTTTTGCTGTTACCATGGCCATTTGCATTTGCAATTGCAGTACCATGACCATGCATGTTGCGCTTTGCATTTCCGTACGCGCTTGCATTTGCCTTTCCATTTCTGTTCTCTTTGGTGTTATTGTTGCTGTATCCGTTAACATTTGCATTTACAATGGTGGTACCATGACCGTCAGCATTGCCACTTTCGTTTCTGTGCATGCTTGTGTCTCCGTTTGCATCACTGTTCGCTTTGGTGTCACTTTGCGCTTGCGTTTCTATTAACGTTTGCGTTACCATTTCCGTCACCATTTGCGTAACTGTTAGCGCTTGAATTTGCATTGCAGTTACCGTTACTATGTCACAACACATCACATGGTGGGAGCTAGGGGCCCGAAGGGCCTGCACTCCCACCACCACATTCTATTCACTATTTATAGTCCTCATTATCAAAAAAAAGGGAAATTCATGGCAAAAAAACTCATTTTAATGCAACAGTTAGGGTTGTTCCACAGCAACAAAAGCGAGGAAATTTGGTGTTAGGGTTGAAAGACCCCCTTCCACCCCAGCCCACCCCCCAACCAGCTTTGGGGTATACATTGGGGTCATCGGTCCTAACTCTCACCCCATTCTCCTATACCTCAGCTTGCTTACACATGTGATGGGGTGAGAGTTAGGGCCGATGATGCCAATGCACACCCCGATGCCAGTTGGGGGGGCTGGCTGGGGGCAGAAAGGGGGTCTTTCAACCCTAACACTGAATTTCCTCGCTTTTTGTCACTGTGGAACAACCCTAACTGATGCATTAAACGGTGTTTTTTGCCATGAACTATGTGTATATATATATATATATACATATACATATACATGCACACACACACAAACATACACCTTAATGCCCCACCCTGCAGACACCAACAGGCATCGGGGTGTGTCTTGGGATCATCAGCTCTAATGTTCACCCCATTCTCCTATACCATAATCATCTCAGCTTATTTACTTATGGAATGGAGTGAGCATTAGGGTTCATACCCCAAGGCATACCCCTCACACCTGTACTGCATGCAGGGTGGTGGTGGGGTCATAGGGTTGGAAGCCATAGGTGGGGTCTTAGGCTTGGCAACCCTAAGGTCATATTTCCCTACTATTGATGCCTCAACCCTAATGGTGCATTAACAAAGTTTTTTGCAATATATCTATATCTATCTATCTCTCTATCTATCTCTCTATCTATCTATCTCTCTATCTATCTATCTATATATATATATCATTTATAAAATGAGTAGGGAAATTGCTTGGAATTTATTGGAGAATGAGCATTACATGACCGTGCATATATCAGAGTGCAACTGCACACCTGCACTTTTACACCCCTACAAAACAATTTTGCCATTTTATAAGATAGATAACTCACTCTGAGATGTGCGGTCACTCTCTGATATATGCAAGCCTTGTGTGGTTGATGCACTCGGCCTGTGGCCTCATGCATAGCAACACACATCAAGGCGTGTGTATATCAGAGTGTGACAGCACACCTCATAGTTGGTTATCTATTACATATATTACGGTAGTGGCACTATAGTTAGGGTTGACTAAAATAGGGTTGAAATAATGTTAAACCTCAAATGTTGCACTTTAATAACTTTGAAACTGTTCATCTTATATGCCTAAAATTTTGCAGGCACAGTCTGGAATAATATATCTCCGAATCTGGTAAGTTTTTTTTCTGTCGGATATCCGGTTGTGGAGCTGCAGAGTGCTAAAAAAGTGTGAAAAATTCTCACTTTTTGGCAAGTTCTTTGCTCATAGCTGCAGCCTGAACAGTTTGTGGTTCTGTTCTGACATTTTCAGAGTATATGAGGACTGGGTCACTGATGAGCCTTTTGAAGGTTTGGTGAAAACATATTAATCCATTCAAAAGTTACAAAACTTTTAAGTTTCCCATTATAGCCTATAGGAAAAATGTATGTACAGCACAAAAACTTTCACAAAAGCCCCTTTTGCTGCTGCAAATGGGTTACGTACTTTTATGCTGCTGCCATCTTGCTTTCAGTAAGTGATGGCAAAAAAACATAGTAATTCAAAAAAAATACTGCTCCTTGGTAAACACAGGCAGTTGTGTTTACTTAATCAGGGCCTGAGCAACATGATCCTGGCATTACTTTTGTAAAATAATGTCCAGAAATATGTTTTGGGTGTTTTGGTCATTGGTAGTGCCGCAAACAGAGGTCATTTTCATGAAAGTGCAGCAATTTTTGAACAACTAAAGGCACTGTTTCGTGAAAATTTCCACAAGTTGCTACACTACCTCAATGGGAAAAACCCACTGACACCAGCTAAAACCCCAAAACCTTTTCTGGCCACTTTAGGGCTGAAATAATGTCAGTACCCTGTTCCTTGGCCCCTGTTTATGTTACCTAATAAAAGGAGTTTTTCTACTTTTACAGCTTCTAAGGGGGCTGAGGCATTAGTTATTTAATAATATTTTTTATGCCGACATCATGGTGCCCAATCTCAGTGTCAGCATCCCCACCAGAGTGGGACACTGGGTAGCCCACTCCCCGTGTCCCAAAAATATTTTCTTTTCTTTAAAATGCTTCTGACATCATTTGGGTTCCCAACCCCATGTTGGTAGTAGAAATCCTCCCCCTGCCACTGGACCACTGTGGTACACTGGGCAGCCCACTCCCAGTGTACCAAGAAACATGTTGTAAATTCCCCTTTTTCTTCTTACAGCATTGGGGGGAATCCCCGTGTTGCCACAACCCCCAACCCCCCCCACAGTGTGGGACATTGGCTAGTCCACTCCCAGTGTCCCCAGTTATGTATTATGTCCTCCAGTATGGTGGGACACTGGGGAGCCCACCCCCAGTGTCCCAAAATATTTTTTTATGTAAAAAAAAAAAGTCCCCTGACATCTTTTTTTTAAAAACCTGTAAAGAAGAAAATGGTCCCTCATTGTCCCTGACATCTCCCTTCCCCATCCCCACCCTCAATCTGTGCACCCACCTCCCCATGCCCCCCTTACCCTATACTTACCTCTGAGGGTTGGTGGCTGCAATCTTTTCTGGACTGGGACACGTCTGCACTCTTCAAAGCTGAACTGCGAACTGTAGAAGCAAGATAAGTGCCATATAATGGCTGTCAATTGTGTTTTGAACTTATGTTAATATTTCTGCAGTTTTTTGTTATTTTTACACCAAATTTTTAACATGGGCTTTTTGGGACCCCACCTCATGAACACTGGCACTGACATGTCGTTACTCTGTCCTGAAAGGTGATTTTGCAGTCACTGCGTGGAATCACCTTTCTGGACCAAATAATGACATAACAGTGCCAGTGTTTATGAGGTGGGGCCCAAAAAACCCATGTTGAAAATTTGGTGCAAAAATACCAAAAAACACCTGAGTTATGCATGTTCATTGAATTTTTTCTGGCACACTCGTAACTTTTCCAGTTTTTAATATCTGCACTCCAAATTTTCAACATTTCCATTTTTACACATCACCTCATGAACAGTACAGCTGTCATTTTTAACATCCTGCTGAAATGTGGTTTTGCTACTGTTGTACAGAATGGCATGTACACTATGTGAAATCACCTTTCAGGGTCAAGTAACAAAAGGACAGTTCCACTGTTTATGAGGTGAGGTCCCCAAAAGGCCATGTTGAAATTTGGTGAAAAAAGTCCTAAAAATGGCTGAGTTACATGCGTCCTTTGAATTTATTCTACCACACGATTAACTTTGCTACTTTGCAATCTTTTGATGCCAAATGTTCAACATAGCCATTTCTTCACACCACCTCATATACAGTACAGCTGACATTTTACACATCCTGCCTGAAATGTGTTTTTGCACCTGTGGTGCAGAATGGCATTGTAGTTGCGCATAATTACATTTTGCCTTGCTTTTCACAATGTCTCTGCACAGGGGTACATGAGGTGGGGTAATAAGATGGCTATGCTGACAATTTGATCACTGTTCTTTGACAGATGAAAGCATAGGGCACTCCACACCTACATACATATGTGCATCTACGGAGGGATTGGAGTGCAGGATCTGAAGGACCCTGCGCTCCCACAGTAAAATAAGGATAATATTATGCTATCTCAAAAAGAAGGGAAATTCATTGCAAAAAAACTCCATTAATGGATCAGTTAGGGTTTCTATTACAGCAACAAAAGTCTGGAAATTTGGTGTTAGGTTGACCAACCCTACCACCACACCCCCACACCCCATTCTCCACACACCAACAGGCATCAGGGTGTGCCTTTGGTCCATTGGGCCTAACTCACACCCCATTCTCCTATACTGTACCATCTCAGCTTGTTTACACATGGAATGGGGTAAGAGTTAAGGCTGAAAACCCCAAGGTTATGGGGTGTATTATTACCATCCTGGGACCTGTGGGACGGTGATTTAATACATTTTCCCCTTTTGAATAAATCAGTTAATGTTTAATTCTTCTTTTATGAGTTACATGTGCTTCCTTAATCTGATTTTTCCTTTGATTTAATTCATGGACTAACAGCTCAGTTTCCCTAATCTCTTTATTGGCTACTTCATCTGTAATCTCTTTCAATGATTTATTCTCCCTTACTTCCTTATCTGTTACATTATTACTTTTTTCTTTCTTCTATTTATTATTTTCTTGATTACTGGACATAGCTAAATTTTTAGATTTTATCTCACCAGACAGATTTTCCTTAACTGATTCTTGCACTGCTTAGAATTCTTACATTTTTCATCTTCCTTTACAAAGCAATCAATAAATGTCCTAAAAAGAGATACCAACTCCAAAAGCTGGGCATTCCTGAATTGGATCCCCTTTTTTACTTCATTAATTGATGTGCTATAGGGGACATATCATTAACTAGGAGTCTTGTTTCTCGACCTGCTACATCAGCTGGGGCTCTGATATCTGTGGGTTCATTATTAGATCAAGAAAGTTGACCTTTTTCTATTGCTTCAAGTCTAGATGGAGGGTCTATATCATGGTGTTTGATATATGGTGTTACAATTATTCATAATCATCAAGGAAAGAACCTTGGTCAGTGACCTGTGTTTTTTTTTTTTTTTTTTTTTTTGGACTTCTAAATTTATACCATACAGGGTATTTACAGATTTTGGAGATGGTATTACAACCTCTAATACCTCATCAGCTTGCATATCTTTGCTGTTACATACACAGCAGTTCACTTTCTTGTCAATTTCCTGATTGCCCCCATTACCTGAGATATGAGAGCCTTTTTCCTTTGGTTCAACCAAATAAGACATATGTAATTCTGGAACTGTAATATTGGTTAAGTTAGCCCCATTTTTAGTTTTCTCCTTTAACTCTTTTACCCTTGTGACACAGTGCAGTTCTTCCCAGCTTTTAATTTTTTTTCAGTAATGGGTGTAAAGATAATTGGGACAACTGGGTTCCCACATTACAGCTCTTGACAGGAGGAGAAGTTAGGCTAGGGTTAAAGTTTTTTGCTACTTTTTTGTTTCACTTTAATTCAGTATGGTTAGAGGAGGGACACAAAAATGGTGTTATTTTGCTGTGCTCTTTTTTTTCCCCTTAACATTTTGCCAAACCTGCTTGCTTGTGCACTTATTGCTCTTTTTACCATAAGTTCTAATGCCTTTCTTCATTATATTGTTTGGCATAGATTTTCTCAGTAAATTAGAGTGAAAAATAGCAGGAAAAAAAAAACAGCTGCCCTACAGAGTTAGTACAGTGCAAAACCGGTTATAACGGACACATCTGTGCACACAACTTTTGTCTGTTATATCCATTGTCCATTATATCCAGTGAAGGTGTAGCCTATGTGCTAGGTGTGCCAGTGTGTGTGTGAGAATAAGTTCAGAGTGAATGAGAATTTATTATAACATTTAGCAGATTACCCAGAATCCTACCTAGCATATGTTTATGTATACTGTGTGTTTATTGTAAGTTATTTAACTGTCAGAGAGCATGAATTCAGTTAATGAAGTTTATTGCAGAAGATAAGTGGAAGATAATAACTCCAGTGGCTGGATGTTGGGATTCTGGGACACTAAGAACAAAGGCAGGTATACTGTAAGGGTTTTATTGAGATATAAAAATCAGTTACATTTAGTTTAGATAATTTACTAATAAAAATTTATACAGCTTGTGTAGAATTATTTTGTTAGAAATGTTATCTCTGTAGCTCCTCTTTCTTAATTCTACATTTGCCAAATCTCCTCGCCAGCTCTGCACACACCCCTCCTACCAAAAAAGCACTACAAATGCTCATAAAATCTTCATAGTGTCCATTATAAGCAGTGTTTCTGTCCATTATAACCAGAGAAAAATTTATTGGATTTGATATATTTGGCTTGGGAAATCAGTTTTTGTCTGCTATAACTGATTGCCTATTGTAACAGTGTCCCGATATAAGTGGAGTGCACTGTAACAGAGTATTGCAAACACAGAAAAATAGTACAAGTAGTGCAGTAAAATAAAAAATCAGTTAAATAGGTTCTGTGCAATAATTAATGCAATGCATAAATTGACAGACTCAGCAAAGCTTCAAGGAAAGCAAATCAGAGTCAGTTATTATGAGGTACAAATAGTCCCTTAATAGTATCTAAAGCAAATGGTTACTTAGCTTCTTTTTCCTTTTTGCAGAGTTCAAAATAATCAACACCGCAGGCAGCTGAAGTTCTTAGGAGAAATATGAGTCAGTCTATTTTAGTCCTTTCAAAAGAAACTTTAAGCAGGACCATAGAATTACCTTCACAGTAGTGTACAATGCTAAGAAGGGGAGAACCTGCACAGAGAAACACAAAGGTCCAGCAGTTCTGGCAGCCTTGAATCGTGAACACTCAAAGTCCACAGATTATGGATTGTCCACAAATAAATCTCTTTCCCATAAGACACTAATAAAAGAAAATATAGTAACACTAATACAGCAAGGGTGTCATTTTCATAACAATCCTAGCTTTTCCTAATAAAATTCAAAATAATTGTATTTGCCAGCAGAAGACAAAAGTGCATGTAAGATTGAAGACTGCAAGATGATTCTTTTGGTAAGTAGTCTTGTAATCATTTTGAAATAGGCTGGAAATTATTTGTGATTTCAGATGAACTTGCCATAGTTTCTGAAGCTTCTTGACTATTACTGTAGCTTTTTAGTGCTTACTTTTCATTGATCATACCCCTAAATGAATGCAATTAAACTGTTATTATTTTCAGGGACAACATGTTGGCAATATGAAGAAACATCTGAAATCTTGCCACCCTAAACTCTACAAAGAGGTGTTTGCAAAAGATGAAAAAATTGCTTTGAAAAGACAACAACACAAACTGCCTTCTTATGATAGTACACTTCCTGCCAAGATCATGAAGCAAACAATTCTAAATTTGGCAAAAAAAAAACAGGTGAATATCTTCATTGATATCAAGACATTTGAAAAGGCATTATGTGGCTTGTAACTGTTGATAAACGTCCATTTTTGGTTGTTGAAGACTCCGGACTCAAAATGCTTATGGGATATGTAGCAAGATCACTGGGAATTTCTCTTAACTGATGGTCCATAAAAGAGGATGTAATGGCGTACTATGATGCCACTAAGCAGAGGCTTAAGAGTATTATAGCAAATAAGTTGTTACGTCTTAAGATGCATGCTGCTACATGACAAGACTGGTCATTTCTCAGCATAAATATTCGGTTTGTGGATGACAAGGGAAAATTACAGCTGAAAACCTTAGCTGTGAATAAAATATTTGAAAGGCACATGACTGAGGCTATATGTGACATACTGATTGTTGTTTTCAATTAATTCAATATTAAAGAGAGCAATGTGATATCCATAACAACAGACAATGGATCCAACATAATAAAGTGCATGCAATTGATTAACAAGGCTTCAACAATGGAAGCAGACAATGGTAATGAGTCTGATGACTAGTCCTCTGAGAACAGAAATTTCACCAAAGACAATCAAGATTTGCCTTCCGATGATATAACTTGTCTTTTAATGTCACTTCAGCAAGATGTGCTGATTATACTATTCAGCTCACTATCCATGATGCCATGAAAATTGACAAATTGCAAATGTCGTTCTGAGAACTCGAGGCATTGTAAAAAGACTGCACCTGCCAAGCATGAGGGAAGTAGTTTCAAAGAGGTATGAAGTACACCCTGTGCTTGACAACAAAACTCAATGGAAGTCTACCAATGAAATGCTAGTAAGTTTGGTGAAAATGCAGGAACTTTGTGACAAATTGGGAGCTGCATGAAGTGATCTTCACCTTAGTCAGAAAATGTGGGACTAACTGAATGACATCCTGAACTGTTTAGAGCCGGCCAAAGTGACAACAATGCAAATGTAGGCTGAAAGCTTTCTTGTAGGAGGCATTTTAGTTGAATGGGAACATTTAAAGCTGAAGCTGAGCAGGATTAAAGGAAATTTAGCTAATGTTCTCCTGGTCAAAATATATGAAGGAGAGAAAAGGTTTTATGAGACAATGATGTTTTGCTAGCATCTGTGTACTGTGATCCAAGGTACAAGGGATTTCTGGAAGGAAACAGATCCAAAGGGCAGAGAAGTATCATCTCATGCTTGGTGTAAAACTGTCTCTCATGAATGGTAGCAGTCAGCCGCAAGTTGGCACTTTGACCATGACCACTGTTGTCAACAGCACCAGTGATTCAGATAAGAGCAACATGGCAGAGGAAGATTTTGATCACATGCTTAAGCTACGTGACACAGAAGCCCAGCACACAGCTCGTAACTCTGTGACCCCAGATCAGCATTTCAATTTCAATCATGTCGAATTCCTAAAATCTATGGTGGCCTTCAGTGGGATGCAGCGCATAGACAAAAATGAAGATCCACTAGTGTGGTGATTAAAAAATGTCAACGAAGCTTTATGTCAGTCTGCATTAAATGTGCTAGGTCTACCTGTGGCACAGGTATCTGTTGAAAGGCTGTTTTCTGGCCTTGCCTATATCCTTAGCTACCTCAGATCCAGAATGAATGAATGAATGAAAAACATTCAATGAGGTTCTCTTTCTCAGAACCAACACCACTGATTTTTTGAGAAAAATGTTTCTCATTTGCATTATGATTTTTGTGAGTTTTGAGTTTCAACTGCAAATACAATCAGTTAAAAAAATTGCCTCTCTACTAATTGTAGTAACTGATAACTCACAAAATTTTGCTTGAGTAACATTATTAACGGTATTCAAATTGCTTGACTAACACTAAGAGAAATGATATTCAAATTAAAACAAAATGTTGGTAACAGTATATGTGTTAGTATTCAAAAATAATTCAGGTAGCCAACCCTGCACATCAGTGTTACTACATTTGTGTCATCTGAAAACAGTTGTATGTTGTTTGTATTTCCTGATGATGGCTGTCTGTGGTTGCTTGTGTGGTTTTGTCCTTCTGCTGCTTGAGGGGGTTGGGAAGTTAGGGCAGGAAACCCTAATGCCACATTTTCCTACTTTTGAATTCCTGGAAGATAAGGTTACTGAAATACCGGAGCAAAATGGTTTTGGGGAAGTACTCAGAAGCAGTCATTTGAGACACAATAAAAGTGATACTGTGGGCACATAATTGAATACACCACAAGGAAACAGGTGGAACATCAGCAGCATCTCTCTGACCTTGGAAGGAATTCCACTGGATATTAGAGAAATGTAATAAAAGGATGATGCACGTGGTGGGTGACTGGGTCATCAGGATGAAGGACAGTGAGGGCCAGATATTCAAAACTTTGCGCTGGGCAAAAACCGTTTGCACAAGTTTAGCACAGGATTAGCACGGGTCTGCTATATTCAAAAGGCCAAATAGCACTGGTAAACTGCATTAGCACTGGGCAAAATCATAATGTATGCAAGGGGCAAACTGACATGAATACAGGTGCAATGCTATAGTCAGCAACTAGCACCATGCAAAGTGGTGTTGTGCGACTTAGCACGATACTTAGCGCAGTGCACATTACTGCCCAGGAAAAGCTTGTCTTAACCCTGGGCAATCAACTTTGTGCAACACTTTGGCTTTGCATGGTGTTTGTGCTGCTTTTGTGTGGCTTTGCGTGACCCTAACAAATAAATATGACACATAGACAAAGCCAAACATAGAGGAAACATGCTGTTAACTGACGGCATCACAATGATGCCATCATCTGCCAGCAGTCCCAGCCATGTCAGGCAGTAAGTGGTGACCCTGATGCCAGTGGACAGCATGGCAGTGTGGCCATACAGCGCACACCTGCGGACCACTCTTCTGTGGACACCAACAGATGCCGGCACACACATGCAGCACTGTGGGCATGGAGGATGTTGACGGGACAGTGTACAGGTGATCAGGCTGTGCCACAGACCAGGTGTGGCCACAAGGCTGGGACACATCATGCAGTGCACATGGGCCAGTATTGGGAATACCCCAACACTAGTGTGCCTTTCTGATAATATATGCCCCCCCCCGGCCACATATCGCACAGCTGTACAACTGCCACAGCACACAAAGCCAGACATGTATATGTCACTGTGAGCATCTCATGCCAGAGATACAGCATATGTGGGTCACACAACAGCATAACAGTAATGTCCACTGTCAGTAAACACTTGCAGGTTGGGCCTCTCACTGTGTATAGTGCAGTCATCATCACTGCTCTACACACCATAGGCATTGCTGTGTCCACACACTACTGGCCCCCTTGCTACTGTAGTGTCTGCTGTGCACTGTAACATGACCTACAGCGTGACAGTTGCATGCAGCACTGCCACCATCTGTGCCTATGCTGTGTTGTCCCAGTACAGCTGCAGGTTGCAGCACATGTGAAAGTGCAGTGTTCAAAACTGCATAATATTCCCCAAACTGTTTGTGCAGCGCTAACACATTTGTGCGGGTTTAGCACAGGGCTAAACCGTTAGCCCAGTGCAAACTGCATGCAAATCAGGGCATAATGAGATGCTAATCTGGATGTTTGCCCAGAGACTACCTAAGTAGGCTCATTTGCATGTCACTTTTGAATATGGCAAAGTTTAATGCCGGGCAAACGTGTTTGCATCGAGCTAATGGTTTAGCCCTGCACTAAACCCATGCAAATGTGTTAGCACTGCACAAACAGTTTGGGGAATATTTTACAGTTTTGCACACTGTACTTTCACATACACTGCTGCCTGCAGCTGTATTGGGTCCACGCATTTGCTGGCACACACATTGGCCACATAGTTCACCTCTACCTACCTTCACATTGCTATGCACTGTGTTGCTGTTGTGGTTTGCACTTCCTGGTTGCCATATTCAGAGCTGTCTTATTCCAGGGCTAAGTCTGCCCTGCACTCCCAGCCCAGTTTGCCCAGCCTCACTCCTATGCTATATTCAGAAGCTATTTGTCCTGGGCTATTCCTTTTGAATATGGCTTGCTTTGTGCTCCAGGCTAAGTTTGCCCACCGGGCAGTGCTAATTTAGCCCCGGGGCAAAGTTTTGAATATCTGACCCTCAACCTCATAAATTCAACAGCACCTGGCCCAGTTAATTTTCCATATTCTTGTTAGAATCAAAAGTAAAGAGCTTTTTAGCCATCATACACTTCCATATAGCAGTAATTATATTAATAAAGAAGTCACACAGCTAAATATTGCTCACTGCACTTTTCTTCAAAATATTCAGTACAACAGTGATGTAACGCAGAGACCACCCCCCTCCCCTGAGGAGACCGGAGGTCGCGAGGGCCTGCTCTGAAGCCCTCCCTGCCCAAAGAAGCCTCGAACCCGAGACACACCAGAGACCACCCCCCTCCCCTGAGGAGACCGGAGGTTGCGAGGGCCTGCTCTGAAGCCCTCCCTGCCCAAAGAAGCCCTCAACCCGAGACACATCAGGTAATTTCTACCTTGATCCAGGCTGCTGCCACCATCGTTGGCCATCTGGTGTCTTTTCTGAAACGGCCACAAGCTCCCCTGCTCAGCGCATGAATCCCGGCCAGAGTAGCACCTCGAGTTGCTGCCCAGGCTCAAACGGAGCTGAACTGTTACTTTTGTGCCTGATTTTGAAACTATTTCCATTTGCCTATAACTGTATTTAAAAGCTTAGAGTCACTGCAAGCCCAGGACCTGTGTTCTGTCTGAAATCCCCCCTGTGCAAATCGGACTGGGGACTGTTTGTTAATTTGTAAAGTGCATTTCCAGTTGTAACTGAATTACCCCCTGTGAGAAACTCATTTGGGGACTGTTTAACTTCTAAGTGCTATTCCAGTGTTTAGAATTTGAGTTTTGTCCTGCTAGTAATTGCCTTCGTTTTTTTGAATCACAATAGTACCTGATAGCCAACAGCCCATTTGCTCTTCTCCCCACACCCACTACCAGCCCGCCCCCAGCAGGTTAGTCTTTTGCCTGGGCTGCCTATTTAATCCCCCCTCTCTCTTCATTCTCCCGCAGAGACCACCCCTCCCTGAGGAGACCGGAGGTCACGAGGGCCTGCTCTGAAGCCCTTCCTGCCCAAAGAAGCTCTCGAATCTGAGACACACCAGGTAATTTCTACCTTGATCCAGGCTACTGCCACCATCATTGGCCATCTGGTGTCTTTTCTGAAATGGCCACAAGCTCCCCTGCTCAGCGCATGAATCCCGGTCAGAGTAGCACCTCGAGTTGCTGCCCAGGCTCAAACGGAGCTGAACTGTTACTTTTGTGCCTGATTTTGAAACTATTTCCATTTGCCTATAACTGTATTTAAAAGCTTAGAGTCACTGCAAGCCCAGGACCTGTGTTCTGTCTGAAATCCCCCCTGTGCAAATCGGACTGGGGACTGTTTGTTAATTTGTAAAGTGCATTTCCAGTTGTAACTGAATTACCCCCCTGTGAGAAACTCATTTGGGGACTGTTTAACTTCTAGTGCTATTCCAGCATTTAGAATTTGAGTTTTGTCCTGCTAGTAATTGCCTTCGTTTTTTGAATCACAATAGTACCTGATAGCCAACAGCCCATTTGCTCTTCTCCCCACACCCACTACCAGCCCGCCCCCAGCAGGTTAGTCTTTTGCCTGGGCTGCCTATTTAATCCCCCCTCTCTCTTCATTCTCCCGCAGAGACCACCCCCCCTGAGGAGACCGGAGGTCACGAGGGCCTGCTCTGAAGCCCTTCCTGCCCAAAGAAGCCTCGAATCTGAGACACACCAGGTAATTTCTACCTTGATCTAGGCTACTGCCACCATCATTGGCCATCTGGTGTCTTTTCTGAAATGGCCACAAGCTCCCCTGCTCAGCGCATGAATCCCGGCCAGAGTAGCACCTCGAGTTGCTGCCCAGGCTCAAATGGAGCTGAACTGTTACTTTTGTGCCTGATTTTGAAACTATTTCCATTTTTTTTTTTTTTTTTTAACACCCAACTTCTCCATTAGCTCCTTATATTGTTTTGCCACTAGAGGGAGCCTAATTAAGTTTGAACAATTTGCTCCCAGTACCTCACTTGTCACATTTTACTGCTCTCTAGTAGTTGTTTTCACTTGGTCATCACCCCCTCATCACTCCCTCATCACCCCCTCTCCAATCGTCGAAAGCTATCCCGCCATTGTGCACTCCCAGATCAGCCCTCCTCCTCCTGCTCCTGTCAGGCAATGTCCACCCCAACCCGGGCCTGGCAGCACTGGTCCTCCCCTGAAATCTCCTGGGCTGCGCATTGCTTCTATGAACATCTGTAGCCTCCTGAAAAAACTGGACTCTCTGCACTGCTGGGTGACTCTTCATAAACCTGATGTTGTTGCCCTTGTTGAAACCTGGCTGTCTCCCTCCACTTCTAACTCTCATGTCTCTCTCCCCGGCTACACTCTCCACCAGTTGGACCTTGTCGGCAGGAGAGGTGGGGGCTGTGTCTTCTATTTGAAGGATTCTCTCGTGGGGCTACCATTCCCCCCGCCTGACCTCGACCATAAGGCCCAGGCACTTACTCTAAAGCTGTCCCCGGACCCAGCCAGAGGCCCATTATTCCAACTGTAGCCTACATACCCCCAAGAACCAATCCAGGCCCTGGGCCCACTAATTGACTACCTCCCTCCCTACCCAACTCGTCGGACCAAATCTTGGTGGGCGACTTGAATATAAACTGGCTCTGCCTCATCTTCCTCCCACCGTGAGGCTTTCGATTCAATTGATCTAACAACTGGTCTCACAGCCTACTAGAAAAAACCCTAGGGGGGGACAAGCACCCTCCTGGATGTGGTCCTCACCAACAGGCCACTCCGCATCCACAACATCCAAATCCTCCCTGACTGCCTCAGTGACCACTCCCCTGTGCTTTTCAACTGGGAAACCCCTCGGCTCTCATCCCCGGTCAAAACCACCTCTTGAAGGCAGCTTAGGCCTGGGGGACTCATAGGCCTTAAGCGCTTCCTTGCCCACACTGATTGGTCCCCTCTAACGAGGGCAACCAACATTGACTTTGCCCTGGGCTTCTTTGTAAGCACTTTCAACTTTGCCTGTGATATCTTTGCTCCCATAACTGCTAGGAGGTCCAAAGTGAAACATGCCCTTGGATCACCCCTGCCCTTCTGTGGCAACTTAAGCAACGTGACAATCTTTGGCACCTTGCTGTTGCTACTGGCCATTCAGCTGACAGGCAGTCCTATGCTGCTGCCCGTAGCCAGTGCACCTGGGCCATCCGCAAAGCAAAGGCGGAATACTACCAAGCCTCTCTTACCTCCTCCTGGGGGAACCCCAGGTGCTTCTGGGACAACATCAAGCAACTGAATGGTCACTCCCAGTCCCCCTCTCCTTCTCTTCTCAACATCAATGGTACCGTCTCCTCTGACCCTGCCCTCATTGCCTCCCACCTCAATAACTCCTTTACCGACCTTAGCTCAGTACTTCCTGGTAACTTTTTCAGTCCACCTCCTCCATCTGTACCACCACCCATTGCCTGCCCCTCTTTCCACCTGCGTCATGTCACCATGCAAGAAGTTAGGCCTTACTTGCTAAAAGCCCTAAAAGGTAACACCATCGGTAATGAGTCACTTGATCCCTGCCTTTTACGTCAGGTCTTGGATCAGGTCCTCTCACCTATTACATGCATTTTCAACAAATCACTCTGTCTCAGGAAATTCCCTCTGCCTGGAAGATTGCCACAGTTCCTGTCCATAAAGGTGGTGACAGGACTCTTCCGGTAACTACCGACCATCTCAATCCTCTCCCTCTCTAAGGCGTTAGAGAAAATTGTGGCATCCCAAGTCTCTGACCACCTCTGTAAGTATAATGTTCTCTGCCCTGAACAACACGGGTTCAGAGCAGGTCATAGTACCAATACAGCACTCCTGGAATTTTCCAACTTCCTCCATGCCTCCTTGGACTCTGGTGCCCTGGCTGGTGCTATATTCATTGACCTGTCTAAAGCATTCGATACTGTTTAGCATCCTCTTTTGCTCTCCACCCTCGACCCTAATAGGCTTTGCCTCAGGACCTGTTTCCTGGTGCACCAGCTATCTCTCATGCGCTCCCCAATGTGTGAAAGTCAGCGGTACTGTCTCTGAAACATGCCCCATTCACTCTGGGGTGCCGCAGAGGCTCAATTCTTGGACTCCTACTATTCTCACTCTTTCTTAACTCCCTACCCAGCAGTTGTATGGTAAGATGCTTCATGCTGATGATGCTGTTCTCGTTGCCTCCCACAATGACCCCATGCTGCTACAGAACTCCATCCAACTAGTCTTTGACTCTGCAGCTACCTGGTTCACTGAGCACCGACTTTGTTATCAACCTTAAGAAACAAAAACGATGCTCTTTCTCCCACCCCTCAAAATAAGTACAGCAAGTTTCCCTTTAGCTGTCCACTCCACACCCAATCTCGTCATTGACCAGGTGCAATCCTATAAATATCTTGGTATAACCTTTGACCCTGCACTTTCATTCCATGGACATATATCTGCCCTAAATTCTGTCGCCAACTCATGGCTAGGCATTCTTTACGGCACAAGAAATGCCTCCTCCTGATGCCCTCCGCCTGGCTATCACCTCCTCTGTCATGTCTCTCATTGACTATGGCCTCCGGTCTCATGGCTCAGCAGATCAGACTGCCCTCAACAAGGTTCATCTCACAGTAAATAAGGCCTGCAGACTTATCACTGGTGCTCCCAGACTCACTCACACATGTGAGCTGTACACCCTGCTACCCACTCAACCTGGAAGAGCGACTCATGTATCAGACATGCCAGCTCACCTTTAAAGCCCTGCATGGCCTATCCCCATAGGCCTCATCCAACTCCATTCACGTACTGCACCAACCCTGATCACGCCAAGAGCCTGGCCAAGAGCTACCCTAGTTATTCCGAGCCAGGACCTCACAAGGTCAGAGGGCATTCCCCTACCGCGCCCCACTGGTATAACTCCCTCCCTGCCAGTGTCTCAAACTCTCTAACCTTAGCTTGCTTTAATCCCAGGCTCAGAAACTTCCTGCTTAGCTCTCACAAATGCAACTGCCGCTAGCCTAGTGTAAAAAATATATATATATATATACTCTGTTTGACAATGCTCACTGAGCGGCTCTCCTTCCTTTCCCTACTTATTCCTCCTCCCTATCTCCTCCCTTCTACCCCACCAGCTCTCCCCGACCATAAGTTTTGCACCTTTTGTTATCTTTTGCTCATTGGAGATTGTACTCTATTGTAACAAAATTATAATTGAACTGTAACTTTTTTGTTTGTAAGTACTGTGTCCCTTGTACTACTGTTCTGATGTCCTCTTTGTGACGAGGTACCTTTGTAAATGAGCCTCTGGCTCAAAGGTTTCTAAACTGATGTTTAACTAAATAAATAAATAAATAAATAAATAAGACACTTTTGACAAAATTAGATTACAAGTTTGATTTAATCTGTCTGCCTTTTTTTTAGAGAATTTGTGTACAAGACTTGAAGCATGGGCACTAGAAACTTAGAGTGTAAATATTTTGAAAAAAAGTGCAGCGCACAATAGTTAGTTGTGTGACTTCTTTATTAATATAATTACTGCTACATGGAAGTGTGTGGTGGCTTTTTAACTTTAATTCTAACAGAAATATGGAAAATTAACTGGTTTCATGATATAGAGTTCGATATAATGATGGAGTTTTAATGGTGAGGAGAATTTGTTTAATTGATTAATTGATACTAATTAAGGAAATTCTGATAAATATGCTTACATTTTATTTATTTTGTGACTTTGTTATAGTAACAGTGTAATTTCACTGATGGAGGACTAAGTCTGAAACGTTTGATGACACTGTATTTACTTGAAGCCTGAAGAAAAGAAAAAAATAGAGACTGAATTCAAATAAATCATTGGTATGATTAACTGGGTGAGTGGGCTCCCTTATTACTAATCTGATACTGCCCTTTATTGGTAAGGAGCTACTCCCTGATAAATGTATTCTTTCTTTTTATACTGAGGTTGGCTGGACTGGATTGTCCCTTTTATGTTTATAATTATACCCAATTGTGTTTTGTAAACAGTTTGCCATTCCAAAATGTCCAGGGCTAGCCCCACCGCTACCTCCGATCCATGAGTCACCTCCGACCCCACTCCCTTCTTCCTAAAGCTGCCAATATTATGGAAATAAAATAGCTGGTGTTCTGCCTGTGCAGCTTTCAATCAACTACATTTTTTTAAACTAGTCTGCCCTCAATAATCTTCACACTGACCCCCCACCCCAGTGAAAGGCCTTCTCTGAATCCTTTTATAATATATATTCCAATATCTAGCCACTCTAACCCAACACCTTCTTTAGTTTATAATTTATTGGATTTTAGAATAGACAATACATTAACACAATTAATTCAGACAGACTTATTATGTTCCAACAATGGAACAAATTAAGTTACAAGATGCACAAAAAAACAAAACATTATGGCCCAGATATTCAAAAGTGTTGTGCATGGCACAACAGTGTTGTGCCATGCGCAACCCACTGATTCGCCCCGGTGCGATATTCAAAAGGGAAAAGTGCGCGGCACAAATCCCGATGCGCCGTAGCGCATCAGTAATGTATGCAGGCACAGGAAGGGGGGGCGTGCCCATGCCTAACCTGCACTGCCTGATATTCAGCCCGGGATGTGCAGAGCCATGCATGCGCAACCCCTACCTGTGCCAGCACAAAGTTACACCAAAAAAAAAAGGAACAACTGATGGCCACCCACAGGTGAGCTGCTGCATTGCAGGGCACAACACGGCAGCTGCCACCTGTGGGTGGCCACCCGAGTTCTGGCTGCACCTGGTGGTGCCCGCCTATGCCCGATCATGGGCATCTGTAAAAAAAGATTAATGTCCTATATCCCTGGTGGCCCAGTGGACCAGCTATCTTCCCGATCGCGGGCATTTGTTTCAAAAACAGATCCCCTTCCAATATCCCTGGTGATCCAATGGACCAGCTATCTGCCCGATCTCGGGCATTTGTAAAAAACAACTGGTTCCAATATCCGTGGGTGGTCTGAGGTCCCCACCCACCCACTGAGCCCCACTGCCCCGCTCTCCCCGGGCAGCCAGTGGGAGGCATCCCACCCACCCGCCTGCCACCCGCCGCCTGCTGACTGACACCTGCAGGTTGCATCGTCCATTGGTTCACAGCATGAGCCAATGGGCGGCAGACCCCACCGGACTACACATGAATTTATTCACATATCAGGAATGTGTAGATGGTAGGGTTGCATGCCCATTGGCTCACGCCAGAACCAATGGGTGTGCAGCCCTACCGAGGTGTCAGTCGGGCGGCAGCGGGTGGCAGGTGGGTGGGTGCTGCCGCCCGCCGGCTGACCGGGGGGGAGCGGGGGGGAGGGGCTCAGTGGGCAGGTGGGGGGGTACCACTAGACCACCAGGGATATTGGAATTAGTTGTTTTTTACAAATGCCCGTGATCGGGTAGATAGCTGGTCCACTGGACCACCAGGGATATCGGAAGGGGATCTGTTTTTGAAACAAATGCCCACAATCAGACAGATAGCGGTCCACTGGACCACCAGGGATATTGGACGGAATTCTTATTTTTTTTCCAAATGCCCGTGATCGGTCTGCAGGGGGCGTCGGTCCCCGATGGCTGCTGCCTGGCAGGGCGCCAGGCGCAAGTCATCGTGGATCAGCGCACCTGCATGCAAATGGGGCCATAATGACATGCAAATGGCCCCATGTGCACCTTGCATACATTATGGCCCCATTTGCATGTCAACTTTTGAATATCGTGGTTGCTGTGCATGGTGCGATGGAATTTGTGCTAGTGCATCCCCATGCTCCACTCTGGCCACTTGCACTGGTGCAGTGCCACTCCGCCATGCACACTGGGGGTGGCCAGGGTACAATATTCAACACTGCTGAGCCATGGTGCAGCTCCGTTGAATATCGCCCAGTCCACACCCCTGCGCAGCCAAGTTGAGCTGTGCCAAAGCTTGCACCACAGCCTGGGGCAGTTTGAATATCTGGGCCTATATGTATAAATCCGTAGTTCATGTCCCCTTTTGGGGAATGGAGGTTATACAATAGTGAAAAGCACATTCATTATCTGTCCTAACTTAGCAAAAGGCTAATGAACTTGAGAATTTAAAGCTAATTATACAACAGGTATCTGCTCTAAGCCAATCACAGCGCAGAATACCTGCCACTTACAGTATTCTCCCACAAACTACCTCAAGAAAAACCCAGAGTCCTTTATTCAACTAAACCCCTCCCACAGAGTCAGTTACTGAAGTAAGCCCCTCCCACCGTTGGTTATTCAAACCATTTCCGCTCCTACTATCGGTTGTTCAAACAGATCCTGACCCCTACCCCCTGTCCCCCTGTCTCCGTATCATTAATCCCCCTAGAACAAGGCTGCTGTCCTGCACATGAAAATATTCTGTCACTTTAAAGCTGAAAAAGCTAATTTTTTTCTGTGCCGTTTCCTGACCACGAAACCCCCCACACCATTCACTTGCTCACTCTGCCACCATGGACAACAACAAAGCTGCACTCAGTTCTCCTAACAGTTTCTCGGTTAGCCAACCAGCTCACACTTACCTCCCTTGCTGAGCCTGAAGAGTCCCACTGGAATCTTACTGCCTGACACAACAGGTTATTTGACTACTGGCAGTCTTTCCGAAATACCTCTCTCTCTGAGTTGCTGGCAGACAGGCTCCAATGGCTGTACACGCTGGCTCACATTAACTCTTTACAGGAAGGAAGGTGCTTACGCTGCTCCCAATGACGCTGACCTAGGTGCTTAAAAAAATTGTAAAATTCATTCCAACTCGTATAATAGTAATAACTTTCAGTGAATTGGAGTATACTCACAATACCTGGCTTCTGTGGGGATTACATGCCTCAGCTTCACCTCTGCATTTAATCATCCACAGAAGCCAGTTATTGCTTTGTATACTCCAACTCACTGAATGTTATCACTTAAATATATTCTGTAGTTACTGCACCAATGGTTCAATAATGACCATTTAGTTTAAGCCATTCATGATAATTTAAAGGAACTAATATTGTGAATTAGAGACATCCTATAGCTAGCTGATCTATGAACACAGTAGGTATCAACTTAATTGACTTCATTCTTGTCATATATTTAAGCAGAAAAATGAAAAACAGTAACATTCAGCTGAAACAAGAAAAGTTGTAAAAGCAGTAATACATAAACACTAATTAATTTTATAAGTGCTCTGGCAGGGATTACTGGTACATTGCCTGTTCCATCTGAAAGCCTCAATTCATCTCTTGCATGGACATCACTGCCCACACTCAGATCTGACACAGAGTCAGTCCTGCTTTTAATAAAGTCTTGCTCAGCAGCCTCATCTGTATATGAATAGACATTCCCCTCATAAAAAGATCCATCATTTAAATGGCTTCAGAACAGCAACCTGAGCACCCTTTTTGAGCAAGGCAGGATGAACATTTAATAGTCTGTGGCACCTCCTTTGCCTTTCCGGTATCTGTGCGCTGGTCCAAGTGATCCCATTAATAGGGCACCAAAATATAATATTCGCCACCTCTTCTCCAAGGTCTGCCCCCTCCACTGCAGCTAGAATATATAGTTGGGGGGCGTGGGGGGCACAGCCCCCCCACATATATCCCAGGTGGTGAAATTAAAATGTTGGTGCCCTAATGATGGACACGCCCGGACAGGCATTTTCCGATGGTGGAACCCCTCCTTTGTGTGGCCCTGGAAAACTCTGAGAACATGTTAAAGCCATTATGCTCAAATTATTATTTTTCTTTAGCATTGGTAAGGAGACTTTCTTTATCAGCTGTTTAGTTTAGTGTGAATATGACCATCGAACCCACTTGCAAGTCAGCAGTTGTAGTATCTGAAAGTGCATTACTTGCATTTTTCCCGAGAGCAGGTGATTTTATTTTTTTTTTTACTTCCTCTTGGTCTCAGCCCTGAGGAATCCTTTCCTCCAGTCTTTTTGGCTGGGCTCCAACATAGCATGGACCCAGCATCATTCTGCACGAAACCGGGAGATTTTTTGCCTTTGGTTTTCTCCCAGTCCCTACTCCCTGAGGGTGCCAACGCAGATGACACGTCCAGATGGACAGCGTGCTTATGTATGCCACCAGCAAGCAGCCACAACACCCTCCCCACCCCTCAACTCCCTGTAAGGAGCAATTGTGCCTTACCACCTGTACTTCCACAGGCAGCGACGCATGTGTGCATCACCGCCCTGTAACCCGCTCCCCCGGAGGAGGACAGCATCCATTGGGATACTCAGTCCTACCTCCCCTGGCTGACCCCCAGTGACCTGAGTCCATTCCCGAAGCCAGGTCACCGGTGTAGTGAGAGTTGTGACATCCAGTGCATCAACCCTCAGCGCCACTGGGCAGGCCCAGACCAAGTGATTCTAAACACTTTAACCACCTTCATGTCTTTGGTAGAAATGTCTTTGAGTAAAGCCACAATTGCAGACTGCAGGTTTTCACTCTTATCGTTTAACGGCAGTCCAAGGATTCACACATTACCACTACCTCATCATGTTATCAAATCTTTCAAATTTTCTAATTAAGGAAACTTGCTTCTGTTTGATGTCCGTCCTTGGCGGCTTGAATTGTCTGAATGGAATTACTAGTAACAGATTACCATATTTCCAATTCCGCAATTTTTCCCGAATTATTCTCAACACTTGTTGTTATCACTTTCACAATTTTTGATACCGCATTGGATTTAGTTTTCAGTCTGTCAAAAGTGAACCTGTTGTCTTGCTGTAGTTTGGAGAGGCCTCTGTCTGTGGATTCCTGTGAGTCAACAATTAATTGGTATAGAGCTGCCTATGAAAGGTCCTTTTCTTTCTTCTTCTTCCTCATAGGAGACTCTGTTTCATGACATTTTGATCTTGCAACTATGAATGGGGCCTCGGCATCTTCAGGATGGAGTCTGAATTGGACCCTCTGTAAGCCCCATACTGAGCCTTCCACAGAGATGGCAACACATAATCATCCATTTTCTTTATGTTTTTTCCAACTTTTTCTGTTTTTTTATTTTCTGCATTCAATAGATTAGACTCCATGACAGCACTCTGACTGTTTTCTAAGAATTTTTGAGATGTAAAAAGCAAGAAAAATGGTTTCCACTTACAACCAAGCCAGAGCTATTGGTAGCACATCTAACATACTCAGCAGCCAGCTTCATCCCCCACCCAACACCAACTTCAATAATAGCCCCCTTCTGTCATGTGGATAAGCAGAGAGCTTCAGGTTATAGTGGTGTCAATCCAGAACCTTTCACAAGCACTAAAATATCACACACAGAAGAAAAATCTTTAAAAAAATAGCCTCCCTCTCTAACCCGTCGAAGCCTACTCTCTGTCTTTGTAAAGAAAAATAATGCCTTTAATGCAAACAGTCTCCCATCCCCGACTAACCACCTTCATACGCAGCACCCCCACTACTGACCCCCCTTCCAACAGTCTCCTCAAGCACCAAGCCAATTTCTGAGTTTAGCTTCAACCCTGTCTCATTTAAACAGGTAGATAACCTTGTGATCTCCTTAGATAAAAAAAAAATGCTGGTGCTGACCAGCTTGACCCTCTTTTCATCAAACTGGGCCACATTTACCTTACAGCACCCATCACACATCTTTTCAATTTGTCTCTTACACACAAGGTCATTCCTTTGTCTTGGAAAATAGTGCATTTAATTCCCCTCTCTAAGTCTGGCAATCCCTGTGACCTAAATAATTACCAGCCCATATCACTTCTTCCTATACTATCTAAATTACTCAAAAAATTAGTTAATATGCAGCTAAGGCAGTACCTGGAATCCTCAAACCTCCTCAATTCTCTACAGTCCGGTTTTAGGCCAAAACACAGTACAGTATCTAGGCTTGCAAAAGTTACCAATGATTGGCAATCAGCACTTGATTTTAAACATCATGTCAGTGCAGTCTTCCTGGTCCTGAGCAAGGCCTTTGATACCATGAACCATACAATACTTTTCCATAAGCTAAAGGACATCAACCTAGATGCTACCACCATGCAATGGTTCTCATGCTATCTTACAGATAGACAGCAACAAGTTAAGGAGTAAGGTGAACTCTCCCCTCTCAAAATTATGCCCAGAGGAGTACACCAGGGGTTCATACTTGGGCACTTACTGTTTGTAATTTATATAAATAACACTGACACTAACGTGAGGATGGCTAAAGTGCATCTCTTTGCTGATAATACAGTACTATATGTTTCCAGGCCCTCCCTTGAGCTTGCCTGTGCAGACTTGCAACATGACTTTAACCAGCTACAGTGCAACCTCATTCAACTCAAATTGTTATTAAATGTGAAAAAAAAACAAAGGTTATGTTTCTTTTTCCCCGCACCCATGCAGCAAATGCGTCCACCTTCTGCCCCCCCCCACCCAGATAACAACACTTCTGGGTGAATTGCTTGAGGTAGTGGATAAGTTTAAATATCTGGGGTTCTGGCTAGACTGTGGGCTATCATTCATAGTACACATTGAGGAGCTCTCAAAGAAACTAAAATAGAGGTAAGGACTCTTCTTTAGAATCAAGCACCTTCTTAACTATGATGCAAAAATAAGGATAGTCCAGTCTGCTTTCCTTCCCCTCATTGATTACGCAGATTTCATTTACAGTCACTGCTCCAAATCAGCCTTTATTAAATTGGATGTATGCCATCACAGAGCACTAAGATTCATTACTAATGCCCCCTTCAGAACCCACCATTGTGCTCTTTATCCTCAATTTGGCTGGCCCTCGCTTCCCAATAGAAAGTTAAAAAATGAAACTCTATGGTCTTACAGAGCTATCTTAAACAAAATCCCTCTCTATATCACCGAGTTCTTTAAGTGTACACCCTGGGTGGGATATTCAAAAGGGTTGCGCCATGTGCAATAGGGGTTGCGCCCTGCCAGTCCAAAATCTTGCTCATTCTACGATATTCAGCAGGAGCAGTTGCGCCACCGAAAACATGCTGAGTAACAGTGCAATGCAAATAAAGGCATACGCAACTGAAGGGGTGGATCCATGCACAAAGAGCGCAATGCGATATCCAAAGATTCTATGCAATGCGCAACAGCCGACCAGCCAGAAGTTACCTAGCGGAAATGAGCCAAAATAAAAGGCTTAAGGGAAGAGTGCAAGAACGCCACAGGGATGCCAAGTGAGAGAGAGAGAGAAAGACAGACAGTGACAGGCCAGGGCAGGCAAGGGAAGCAGGTGGGCCATAGGCTGCAGAGGCCAGCGGGGTGGTGCCCGTGCAGTGGAAGTAGCAGTGAGGATGGCGGGGGTAACAGAGCAACATCAGCCGGGGGGGGCACAAGCCAGGGAGATGGACAGTGGCAGCTTCCACATGGAAGCTGTAATGAGGGGGGTGAGAATGCAAGGGGGATGTAGCCGTGGATGGGCCCATCGGCGGTACGCCCCCAACAGGCAGTACCGTGCCCGCATCAGCTTTGAGTTGTACACAGATGTAGAGATCATGGGCCGGGACCGCCTGAACAGGGCAATACTGAGGCGGCTCTGTGAGCTGTGCAGTGATGTGATGCAGGCACCCTCACGACGGAGTCATGCTCTGTCAGTGGAGACCAAGGTGACAGCCTGCATGTGCCTGCTCGCCACGGGCACCTTCCAGAGGCCAGCAGGGGACACCACAGGCATCACACAGTTGGCCACGTCACGCATCCTCACCCAATTCCTCAGCGCACTGCTGCCACATGCTGCAAAGCACATCCATTTCCCCAGCACCACGGCAGAGCATACAGCAAACATGCAGGCGTTCCACAGGGTAGCACGTATGCCTGGTGTGCTAGGGGCCATAGACTGCACCCATGTGGCCATTCACACGCCACCTGGCCCCGATGGGGCCGCATACAGGAATAGAAAGGGCTTCCCCAGTGTCAACTGCCAGGTGGTGTGTGATGCCACTGGGCGTATAATCAATGTCTGTGCCACACACCCTGGCAGAGCACATGATGCCTTTATATGGCATCAGTCCACACAGTGCCATCAATTCAAGAGTGGGAACATCCCCACAGGCCATCTAGTGTGTGAGTACGCATGTAGGAAATGCAAACTCGGGGCAAGGGTGGGAATGCCACAGGTGCCATGGTAGTGGCACACAGGGATATGGGCAATATGGACCTGAACATGAGACTGATTTCCACTATCTCCACACAGGTGACAGCGGATACCCACTCCGTCCCTGGCTGCTCACACCGTACCGGCGCCCATGACCCCATCGCAGCAATGCTATAATGAGGCACATGCCACCACATGCAACATCATTGAACGGGTGTTTGGGATGCTCAAGGTACGCTTCCGATGCCTAGACACCTCCAGCGGTGCCCTACAATACAGCCCCTCAAAGGCTTGTGGGATATTCCTGGCCTGTTGTATCCTGCACAACATGGCCAATGACTGTGGGATAGCCGACAGGTTGAAGAGGGGACAGCTGGCGGGGACGCCAGCGGCGACGGTGTTGATGGTGATGAGCAGCCCCTTGACAGCAGGGACCCCGACTGATCCGGCAGGCCCAGCTGCACCGGGACACCATCACGGAGGAGCATTATGCACAACACAGGTAAGTCAAGGGGCCATGTGCAAACAACACTGTCCTGGCGCAACCCACAGGCACACAGAGTAACACACCAGGGATGCATGACGGCAAGGGGGGTGGAAGGGACCAGGCACACAAACACACCATCAGGGAGGGGCGAACAGTCATATGGACACACACACACAAACACACCAGGCACAAAGCGTACATGGGCAGGTGCACAGCAGAGCAGGAACAGATATGGCAAACACAGAGATCCACAGACCACACCCACCACCTGTACTGTCCAAGCACGTGTGTCAGATGCTGGGCACCCTTGCACCTTGGTGTACAGTACAATGCAGGCATCATCATGCACACGCACCTGTGGACAGCAGTGGGATGGTGTGCAGGTGGTCCTATGATGTTGGCGTGATGGGCAGGGCACTCCACCAGTGCACTGCCCACCATGACACACAGTGCACACAGGGCAGCAGCAGACAGGGCCCACACTGGGAGACAGGTCAGTCATGTTGCACCATTCCACGGCCACCGCAGATGCGTAGGCAGCCCCGCCGTGACCCAACAGCACTGGCAGGCTGAGCAGGGGCCACATGGGATGGCACCGATGGACCACCAGGGGTCCCACTGCACGATCGTGACCTTGTCTGCACTAGGGTCTGTAGGATGCCAAACATACCTGCACCAGGGGTGCTTGGGATGCCCACAGCAGAACCCGGCATTGACAGGCCTGGTGTCGCACGACGCCGGGAATGGGGAGTGGAGAGCGTTCTGTGTGGGGTGCGCGGTACAGGAGCACCTGCGTGTGTGCCCAATGCAGCCATGACAGCGACCAATGCTTGGGTCTGCCTGTCAATGGCGGCGGTCACATCCATTCGCATATGGACCATCTCTGCATGGTCCAGAGCACACTCCCTGCTGTGCCACTCCACAGCCGCACACAGTGCCTCCACAGATGTTGCAATCTGCCTTTTCTGCTGTACTGATTCCCACAGCAGGCGGGTGTGCTCATCCAATGGGTACTCTGCCACAACGGCATCCTGTCCCCCAGGGTGTGGAAGGTCCTGATGCACAACACCCCTTGAGGGTGGGCGCTGTTCACCAGGACCAGGAATGGGAGTATCAAAGGGCGGCGGGCATGTGCCACCATTGGACACTGTACCCCCAGACCTGGAGGGTGACTGCTGCTGCTGCTGCCCCTCCAACCGCTGTGCCCCAGGGACCACTCGTTCCACCGCTGTGGCCGCAACAGTGCCAGACACCTGCACAGCCACCAGTGCTGCCCCACCAGTGCTGACAGGCACAGCCTGGGACTGTGTAGACATGCTGGCACACAAGTTGGAACCAGCAAGGCTCGGGGCACGTGCTGGCCTGCTGTGTGTCCGTCATGGGACACACATGTCACTGCCCACTGCAGTCCTTGATCATCAATCGTGCGAGGTACGTGCCAGCCACAGTCACAGCGTGCTGGCATGCTTGCATGCCAGACTGCTGAGACACAGGCTGTGCACCCCCACACCAACTCACCGACACCAGAGTTGGCAGCCCAGCGGCATGCTGGTGCAGTGCATGCTGGCTGGTGACAGAGGTGGATGGACCCTCCTCCATGTCCAGCAGGTCATCCTCACTGCCTGGACCCACCACCACCACCTCCCCTGAAGACAACAGGATCTGTAACAGAAAGAGAGGACATGTGAGTGCATGAACAATCTTCCCCCCAACACCACCACCATGTCATACTGCAGTGATGGGCTTCCACCTGTCTGGAATCCACCTCCTGGTATGCTCTCAATAGCACTGCACTGCATTGATGCAGCCAGTCGGTCCTCAGCCGGGGTCAGCTCCACCACCGCTGGCTGGCCACCGCCAGTGCCAGCACGTGCCGCCCTGAGGTCTGCCACCTTCTCCTTCACCCTCCTGCGGTCTGTCCCAGTCTTCTTTGCATTCCTGCACGAGCGCTGGTGGCCCTGCAGCAGGTTCACCACCTGGCTACTCCTCCCATGCAGCCGCATCGGGTCTGAGGGGTGCCTGCCATCCACTCAGTAGTGCCTCCTCCAGGTAGGCCTGGAAGAAGGGCCTCAGTCTCTCTCGCTGTGGCAGTTGGCCTCCTCCTTCGCCCACCATCCTCACCCTCACCTTGGCTCTGCTCGGTCATGGCGATCTGTATGGGTGGAAGTGGACACCTGTCACTGTGCAGTCTACAGCGTTATCCCATGCCCATTGTCCAGAACATCCCACAGCATGCAACTCACCTTCACCTGCAGTAACCGAATCTGGCCAGCGCAGCCCACTGTCGCACTTTTATAGCGCAATGCATGCAAATTAGGAGTGGAGCAACTGTAATGAGATGCAAATCGCGCCACTGCGCCTTTGAATGGCTGATCGGATGATTTGCATGTGTCGGCTGAATATTGCGCCATTGCACTTTTCACAATACGGTTGAGCCGGCTGAGCCAATAGCACAGATCTGTGACTGTGAGGTACACTGCATTGAGCATGCCCAGGTAGCTTACGCAGGCGTCTGCCGCACTGATGACGTGCTGTGTGCGATCGGCAATTCAGGCCATGGCCACCATTGTGCCAGTGGCGCTACAGCACTGGGCACTATATGGCGCTGTGGCACTACTGCGCAATAGTCCACTGTGGCACTGGCACGCAGGTGGTCGGTCACGCAGGATGTGTAGACGTCAGATGGCGCTGTGCGTGGCCTTCGCGCCATAGACCCCTGACCTGGTGTCCGACCTTTGCCCCCTGGCGCTGTTCGGCTGCCATGTGTACGGCCCTATTGCGCTATCTGGTGACAGCGCTATGTGGACCAACGGCGCTGTACGAACAGCGCGATTGGAACCTATGGTGATCTATTGCGCAACATTTCCACGTGGGGTTGCCGCGCTGTGGAGTGCCATATTGCCTGCTGTAAAGTTGGAACAATGGCACTCAGGAGGGCACTCCAATGGAGCCCGGTGGAGGTGGCCAACCTGGTGGCCCTGGTAGAGCCCCACTATGGGGCACTGTATGGGGAGGAGCCCCTCACCATGGCTCGAACCCAGGTCTGGCTGTAAGTGGCCAATGACCTGGTGGGAGTCACTGGGCGGCGCCAGTCTGCCGAGCAGTGCCGGCACAGGTACAGTGACCTCCGCAGGAGGGAGTCGGACTTGCATGAGAAGCTACGGTCATGTGCCAGGAGGGGCATTGTGCCTAGGCCAGGTGGGTGTACCATCTATGCACCTGTATTCTCCGTAGGGGTGTGAGTGTGTTTTGGTGGCTGTGCATGGGTGATGGCTCTGACATGGTTGGCTGTGTCAGTGTGTGCAGGTGTGAGATGCATGGGTCTGGCAGTGTGGGCAGGCACTCTCACTGGGGCAGGGGGCAGTCTGCTTTGGAGTCACACTGATGTTTTTCTCAACATTTGTCTCCCACAGGCCGGGCAGAGAGGATGCAGGCACGGGATGAGGAGGGCCGTGGCAGGGCCCCGGTGGCAGTCGGTGGTGCTGCGAGGGGTGGGCCACAGCAGCAGCAGCAGCAGCAGCTGCTTGCGGAGTGTGAGTATCATTACATCATGGATGCTATTGCATGCTGAAGGGGGTGGGCATGACCACCAGCCATGCACAACACAACCATGCATGACACAGGTGACATTCATCACTGTCCAGTGTCACTGCACGTCTGTGTGTGCATCACTGGTGGTCCTTGCATGCACTGGGCACATGGCTGTGGAACTGGCATTGTACCACATTGCCACGTCACTTGACAGCCTTGTTTGTGCTGTGATGGACATGGGCAGTGTGTGTGTGCAGTGGTGCACATAGCTGGTGCCACCTGGTTGGGCTTGCCATGTGCATGGTCACTGTGGGTGGGCGCATACCATCACAGGTGCGGGACATTGGGCTATATGGCTTGCAGGTTGGGTGGTGTTCAGGGTTGTGGTCAGTCACAGCCATTGACTGTGTTCCCTTTTCCTAGGCCTCATTGTGTTCCGCAGAATTGAGTGGGCACTGCAACAGCTAACCCAGGTGTCCATGGAAAACAGGACCATCCTCCAGGATATACAGCTCCATGGGCTACGGAGGAGGCATAGCCAGGCACAATGGCACCAGGCAGTGGAGGACCAGCCTGCTAGGCCTTAGGCTGGCTTCCCCTTCCCACTTCACCCATCCCTCCCACCCTGCCTTCCTCTCCAAGTTGTTCATCCTCACCCTTGCCCACCCCTACCTTGTGCCCCTACCCCCCTCTTGTAAATAGTTTTGTTGTTGTTCATTTTGTACTTTACATTTTTCTAATATATATATATTTTGATATGAATACTGTGTTGGTCACTGATTTGCAGCTGGCTATGGTTGCTCAGTTGCAGTGGTGTGCATGCCATCTGGGGTGGTATGGTCCTGGGTATGTGTGTGTGTGTGTGTGTGCACGTGTGTGTGCATGGGGAGGTGTCTCCAGTGTGGCAGTGACTTTCTGTTGGTCTTGCCATCTGCTGCCGCCCACTGCTGGGTGCACAGGATGGGTCTGGCTTGTATGGTTCTCTGCTACACGAGGTTGACGTGTGCCGGGGGGGGATGCATGGTGTTTCCTGCAGTGCCAGTCACTGCACATGGGTGGTGTCTTGGGGTCATGGTGCAGGGTGTGCTGTGCATATGGGGGGCTGATCTGCACTGTGGTTGTCAACCCCCTGTGTGTGGCAGTCTCAGCCTGCCAGTGGTTGTGCTGGGGCGTCATGGCCCTGCTGTGCTTTGTTGGCTTGTCCCCATGGGCCAGTAGATCATCCGTCCCACCCCCAGTGATGCTGTGCTTGGGGTGTGTAGGTGTCTTGTTGGTTCTGCAGTGTGTTCCTGTGCCCATGTGTGGCATGGCTGGCGGTGGGCCCCAGCCTGCCTCCCTGGTTGTGCAGTTCCATTGCTCTGCTGGGGGGCTCTGCCTGCGCTATGGCACCTCTGGACTGCTCAGCTGGGCTGGCCTTGTTGCGCTATGGCGCAACCTTTCTGCTCAGCTTCCCCTTCCTGGTTGCGTTATGGCGCAGTTTGTGCGATATTCAGACGTTGGCTGCTTGCGCAATTTGTTTTGCTCCATGTTTGAATATCGCGTCTGTTGCGCATATGCGCAATTGAATTGTGCTTGCTCCTGCTGTTGCGCACATTTTGGGAGCAGTTTGAATATCTGGGCCCCTGTGTCTATTCATTGAGGAGATACTCTTATATACCTGTAGTATTAGATGTACCTAGGGTAGGGTCCCAATATGGTGAATCTATGGTTAGCCATGCTCTCCCTGCCATGTGGAATTATCTCCAATAATCTCTAAGACTTACTACCATTACCTGCCTTCAGACTTTCAAATCCCCATTGAATCACTTTGTACAGGAGAAATGCATTTGCTATACAGAACCTGTTTTTTCCCCTCTTGTTAAATTACAGTCCTCATGGCTCTCCTTTGTGATGCCTGTATTGCAAAACTCCACCTGTATAGCACTTGTATCTTTGTACCATTTTTGATTGCAGTACTCATTGTGTTTCTTTTTTCATCAAGTAGACATGTTGTATATAATCTCCTGTATTCTCCTTCATTGTTATGTATCCATTGTTGTCGTATTTAGGATCTTATCTGGGTGTATTGTGTAATGTCTGGCTCTTTGTACCATTGTATGTACTGTATTATACAATGGGGTCCAGAAAAGCTCTAATCTGATTGGCTAGGTGGCACCTTTAACGCGTGGTAAATCCTAGCATTACCCATGGGAAAAGATGCCAGTCAGCTGCATCTAAATAGATCGCTCTGACCCAAACATTGAAAGTAAAATACCTCCATATTTACTTGCCGCTAAACAGTGCAGCGCAACATTCAAAAGACAAGCTCTAGCTTGTAGTAGTACTCTCAGTACTCATTAATTGCCCCAGTAAAGCGCCACAGAAAAGCAGAAGACCAGGAGATTCAAACAATTATTTATATTTCAGAAAGAAAACAGTAAATCAACTGTACTGACACAAACTCCTCGTTTTCCCTTTATTTTTTGCCAGTACCTGAAATATTTTCAGTGAGCTGACACTCAGCTCTACTCTCCTGTTGTTTATATTCCATCCATTTTCCCCTCTATCCATATGTGTGTGTGTGTGTGTCTCTCCCTCTCTCTCTCTCTCTCTCTCTTCCAGGCCAAATGGTGGTAAACTACACATCCGGAGATCCAATATTTAAAAAAAAAAGCCCAGTTTAAACAGCGACTTGCACCTACACAGCACAAACTTGAACACACTTCTTGCCTGCTAATCCCCTTCTCAAAACAGAAAAAAAAAAGTTGCATTTCGCATCGAACGCATTCTGACCGATGGCAACACTTTCAATGTGCTGACACTGGGTTAGTGCTGACCAGTCAGTCATTTTGCTGCTCCAATACAACAGTGGCTCATCAGTAATGGCAAGGAGTTTTGGGTTTCCCCATGTAGGCCTCCACCATTCGTTCTGCTGCCCAGAGTCCAGTTGCATCATCTGTCTCCTCCTCCTTTTCCTCCATATCTTCCACTCCCACCTGAAAGAGAACATCCCAAATGGGATTGCTTGCTGTTTTCTGCTGTGCCTTTCCCATTTTCTTTGATTGGGTTGCCTGTGAGCCACTGGTGGTGGTAGCAACACCCATTTTCACCACAGTGCATGCCTTTTTCATGTGTGCAGCTTGTACCATTCTAATGAGGTTCTCTGTCAGCTGCATACCTCTCAACTGTCCCTGATTTTCAGGGACGTCCCTGATTTTGCCTCATATTTTTCCTCAGTCCCTCGTAAAATTTGTGTTCTTATGACAGAACAGTGGGGCTTAAATGCACAAAATAATGTCAAACATTAAAGTTACAGACTTGTTATTCTTCAGAAAATGCACCGTAACACAAATCCCTTTATTCTATTAGCTTTCTGAGTGAATAATACCAGCTTTTAAGATGTGTCCCTGATTTGTGGTCTTTGTCCCTGATTTTTTTAAGCCTTGTCCCTGATACATGAGGCAAGAGGTTGAGAGGTATGGTCAGCTGTTGTACTCGCTGACGATCTCCTTCAATTATAGAAGGCAGGCCACGTTTGTAGAGTGGAGCCAGCATGGTGGCGATTGCAAAGTCATCTGACTGTAAAATGCCAGATACATGGGTATTTGTGTTCAGCACATGGAGCATGTGATCCATTAGATCACAACTGCCATGATCCCCACTTGCCTCTGTCTGGTGTCGCACACTAATTAGTGTCTGCCTCAGCACGCGTATGAGGGGTGTGGATTGACTTATATAAGCAGTGTCCCCACTCACTACCTGTGTAGCATGCTTGAATGGATTGAGAATGCATATTAGTCCATCCATTTGGTGCCACTGCTCTGTTGTTAAAGCGATGGACACTCCAGCACTGTCATGGGTGGTGTGCACCAGTAGGTATTCTGACACAGCCTTATACTGTTCATATAGTCACTCAAGCATGTACATTGTGGAGTTCCACCTGGTGACAACATCAAGCTTCAGCTGGTGCTGAGGTAGATGGTTATTACACTGCAGCTCATGTGGCTGGTCACAGGCCTTTGCAGAATGGGCAAAGTGGACAGAGATGAGACGGGAGACAGTAACTGTTTCCTTAATGTCCGCATGGTTGAGAAACTGCTGAACAACAAGATTAAGGCAGTGTGCTAGGCAGGGCACCCTAAAAAAAAGACACCATTGCTAATGCACTTCACTACATTGGAACCATTATCACTTGTGGTGAATCCTGCTATAAGTGACTGTGTGTGTAGCCACCCATCAATCTAGTCCAGCAGAACAATAAGCATTTTTGCAGCCTTGTGAGAACCAGTAACACTTGTCATACTCAGGGTCGCATGCTGCTGAATACCAGGTGTGTTGCTACCACCACAATTTTGCTTCATGCAGGTTTTGCCAGGCCCAAAATCAAGTACCGTCCCAGGCAACTGTGCCCAATGTACTGTTATGCATAGATATGAGATTGCTGCTGTTTGTCCACTGGTCCACATATCCATGCTAAGATGGATATATTGTGATGCACTATGCTTCAATTCATGTCTAATGGAATCAGCAACTCTACTGTTCGGCTCTGGCATGGTACGCTTAGTAAAACAGGTTCACGATGGAACTTGCCATTAGGGACAGACACGAGCCATCAACCTGCGGAAACCAGCATTCTCCACAAACAAGAATACCAACAGATCGATGGTCAGCATTTCAGCAGTGGCAGCATTTAACCAAGGGCATCATTTCAGCAAAATCATAGGGGTAGCAAGGTGGGGAGGCACAATGTGGGTGGGGCCACGGTGTGGGTGGGGCCAGAGAGGGTAGCATTTGTCAATGGCCAGCTGCGCCATCTACCTTTGTGACAACTTCAAAGTGCATGCCCTCCCCAACTTGCCAATGGTGCCCAAGCCCTTGCCCTCAATATCTCCCTTGGCCCCTCAAAGGCCCCACTTATTCTCATAGCAGCCTTCATTCCCCCACAGGACCAGAAATCCACCTTCTAATCTCACTGAATATCTCTCCCAGTTCCCCCCAAAGCTGAGCTTATCTTGCTTGGTGACCTCAATATAAATTGGCTCTCCCCCTCAGCCTCTCACTATTGCAGTGCCCTGGCAGCCCAGGATTTAATCCAACTGGTTACTTGCCCCACTCGCCTCAACCATAAAACTGGCACTGCCAGCCTTTTAGACCTAGTCCTGACCAACTGCCCCCACAAATTCATGGATATCACTGTCCTCTCCAATGAACTTAGCAACCACTCCTCTATTCTCTTCACCTGGTCCTGTCTTGTAAAGAGCAACCTCCCAAATCCATCCTCACTAGACAGCTCTGACCTGGTATGCTCAGCCACCTGAAATCCTATCTCTCCTGTTGGAACTGGTTTCCCCTCCTTTGCTCCCTGGACCCTGATGCAGCCCTCGACTACTTCATTCACACCTTTAATGAGGCCTGTAACAAATTCGCCCCCCCTCACCAGGAAGATGGTGAAAGGGTTAGATGCCCCTTGGATCTCCTCAACCCTCTTGGACCTTATGCAGTGGCAGGATGACCTATGGGAAAAAGCTCTCGATTCTGGTAATCCAGCAGACTGTCAAGCATACCAGGTTGCCCATAATCAGTGTACCTGAGCCACCTGGAAGACTAAGGCTGAACACTATAAGGCTGCACTGACCACATCCTGAGAATCTGGTTGCAAATTCTGGGAAAATATGAAATCCCTCAATGGCAATCCCACCCCCACCATCCCAACTCACTGTAATTGCTTTTGGGTCCTCACCCCACAACCATAAAGCCCTAAGTGGCTCCCGCCATAGCAGTGACTCACTTGACCTTGGGATGCTGCAGCTGGTGTAAGATGTAGTTCCCCCCCCCACCTCATTAACCTCTTGCTCCAACTTGGTAAATTCCCCATCACCTGGAAAATGGGCATCATTACTCCATTCTCAAATCTGATGACTGCCTCTCCCCCGGCAACTACCACCCCATTTCCATCCTTCCCCCTCTCTCCAAGGCCCTAGAATGCATCATCTTGGACCAGCTCACCGAGTACCTCACCAAAAATGACCTCCTATCCTCTGAACAACATGGCTTCTGGCAAGGCCATAGTACCTCCAGTGCCCTCCTGGAATTTTCCAATTACATCCCTTTATAAAATGTGTGGAAAGATATCTGACTGAGAGGTGGTACATCCGTGATGTGTGGAGAGGTCCCTGGCTATAGGAAACACATCTTCACATCATTTAAATATTTATTGTATTTGCTACTCTGTGCCAGGGATCAACTGTTTGCGAATAGGGTGACTGAGTAAGCTGTGTCAGCTTTGTGGAGGAAGTAAAAGAAAAATTCCCATTTTTGTTGGTAAAACAGTGTGAGTACAGTTACGAGACCTGTAAGATCATTAGGGACCCCCTACACGTCACAGACGTACAAGACCCTGTCTGTACCACATTGCTGTCCCCGACTGCCTGAAATTCTGCCAGTTCCAAAGCGATCCAGGGATCTGCCCACAAAGAAAACCCTGATTTTGCTTTTTTTCTTAACCCAGAGAATGTGGTTCAAGTGATAGTACAAGCTGTCAGGTCAGTTAGGAGCCTTCTAAGCGTCAGACACACTAAAAGAGTATTTCCCTGTGTTAATAAGATTAATTGACTGCAGTATTGTAATTTCTCCAGAATCATAGGGGTTGTAAAGATCCCCGCTCACTTCACTTTTCATAAAATAATTCTAGGGAAGCAGGGGTTGTGGTAGACATCATAGGTGTTGCAACTGCAACCCTTGGCTACCCCTAAATGACGCCCTTGGGGGACAACTGCTGGACTAACACTGCTGACACTATGTAAGCCCTAGAAATGAATCCTGAGGTAACATCACAGACACTCATGTTCTAGTAGCTTTGCGGATGGCTGCTGGGCTAATATCACTGACACTTTAGCAGATCTGGATAAGGCAGCTGGGCTACCACCACAAAAACTGTGGTAGCCTTGGGGAAAGCTACTGACCCAATATCACTGAAATTCTAGCAGCCTTGGGGAAGGCTGCTGGGCTAATACTGCTGACATCCTGGTAGCCCTGGGAATGGCTGTTAGGCTGGAACTGCTACCACTCAGCCTTGGTGAAGGCTGCTAGGCTAAAATCCTGACACTGATAGCTCTGAAGAATGCTACTGGGCTTACACCACTGACATGCTAGCCTCAGAGAAGGTTTTGGGGCTAATACATGGGCACAACCACTGGGGGAGAGGGGGGGCCAGTCCCCCCCAAACTTTTTAAGCCATGCCAACTGCCCAATGATATTAGCATCAGCACGAAAGTCTAGGTAGGGATGTGGTTGCTCCCATAAACACCATGGACACTAGTATCCTTGCAAACATCACTGACAGTAGCAGCCCTGGGGAAGGATGCTGGGCTAACATTCTTGCATTCTGTTAGTGCTGATGAGCACTGCTAACACCACCACTGACAACCATCTTGCAGCCCTGGGAAAGGCTGCTAGGCTAACACTGCTGACACTCTAATAGCCCTCAGAAAGACTGATGGGCCTGCACCTCTGACACCCTTGTAGCCCTGATGAGGATTTCCAGACTAGCACTGCTGACATTTCAGTAGTCTTGAGTAATCTCTTTGCTTCAATCCCATGCTATTAGCCCTCTTTTAGGAACCCCTGTTTCTACAGAGTGTAACAATTAGTCAGTACCTAATTTGTATTCAGTGACTTTGCTGAAAGTTGGCTCGTTTACCTTCAGTACAGTCCAGCTGAACTTTTGGGCCACTTTGGATCACTTCAGCCTTTGGCAAAAAAAAAATGTCTAGCCCTTCATAAGTGGCCAAGGCTAGTCCTATTGCCGCTTCTTCTTTACCACCCTCTCTCCAGTGATTACTCTCCACCCTCCCCCAGACTTTTTTTTTGTTTTTGTTACAAAAATGACTGGAGGAAGAGAGAGTGGATGAGGTTAGAACTGACTGGAGTGACCCCAGTATCACTTGATCCTCCTGCATCCCCTCAGCTGCTACTGACCACCCCAGTCTTGACCCCAAAATCAGGTCATCAACCAATGTCTTGCTAACTGTTATACATTTGGTGCTTTTAAAAAGTAAGGATACTGATTACTGGAAATGTAAGCCTTGCCTCTTTTAAAAAAAATATTCATGAAAAATTGCAGTTAGTTCACATTATGGAAAGACTGGAAGGCTGAATTAATCTTGGAGGGTTTGAATCTCATTCAAATGACTAAACTGACACATCCTTCACTTATCGTTTAAACCACCATTAGAAGGAAAGGAGAATATCATTTAAACAATAAACATTATAGGCCACTTGAGGAGAGCAAGTGCTACAGTTAGATTTATTGTTTTAAAACTGGCACGCTATCTGTGGTTTTCCCATGGTCCTTCAGCGCAGTATATATTTACTGACAATATATCTTTAGTGTTTTTAGTATACCTGTAGTGCTAGGGGGGGAATTCAGATTGCATGCTTACCTTATGGCTTCTGGACTGCCCTGCCCTTCTGTGACACATAAACAATGCTTCGCTTCTTTCCTCACTCTGCTCGCTCACTCACCTCGCCCACCTCCCAGTTTAAGTAACTACCAGCTGAATTTCAAAGATCACTCGAGTCTGACTGTCTCGCGCTCTAGCCTCTCGTCTCTCACTCCGTTGCTCGTACATCGGTTGCACACTCTTCAACTTGGAAGTTGTTTTGCGTGGTGGTGGTTGGGTAGGTTACACTGCTGCTCCCACTCAATCCTCCAATTTGTCAGGTGACCCTCTCTCAATGATGGTGGCAACAGGATGGATGTCAGGGTCATGAGTGGGGGGATTGGGAGGCTGACAGAATGAGCGCAGTGCGCGCCAGGCACCACCATGCCAGACAGACAGAATCCTTGCTGAAACCCTCCGCACACAGCAGCAGCTCAACAACTTGCATAAGCCACAGGCGCACAGGCAGGCACGTAATGCCGGGGAGGCAAAAAAATATGTTTTAATATTTTTTAAGCATCCATTAAGCCATGGCAAGGGCAGGGGTCACAAGCCCTGTCATGGGGTATCAAAATTTTCATAGGGGTCACGAATGTGACCCCTGGTGACCCCTAAATGATGCCCCTGCATTTAACTGTCATGCAGCAGCATGATTTGGGGGGTACTTTGTCTGCCACTCAAGGATGGTCTTCAGAGTGGGCTGCATCTTTAGGGCTGTTTGTCCAGAATGCTGTGCTTGTGGCAGCAATTATGTTCTTTAAGGGGTAACACTTGACTCTTGGGGCTGTGTAGACCACATGAAACCAGTTATTGTGGTTGCTTGTGAGTGTGGTGGTGTACTTTTCAAACTCAAGGGACTGAGACTGGCACCTCCACTGCTATGCCCACTGCTCAAGAGATCAAAGGATTGGTCACCCTCCTCTCCACTACCAACCCACTCTGCCCTTCCTCCTTCTGCTCTTGCTCTACTACATTTAATTTGCCAAGGGAGTTGCCACCAACAGCTCTGACATCCTTCTGGTGTTGCTGCCATCTCAGTGGGTGCTTGTTTTTCAGGTGGGCTTGTTGACCACCGATACCTATGTGGCTTCCCTTTTTCCCTGACTAACATGTGGTTGACAAAGCTGGCATATTGCTATGGTGTCATCAGCAGGATCTAGCACATAAATGTCCCAAACTAGGGACTTTTGAGCTCAGGATTTCAAATGCTTCTAGGACTGGGATAATTCAGAAACAGGTGTGAAAGTGTGTGCTTTTTGCGCTGCTCTCATCACTTCTATGAGACTACTTTTGGGAGGGGGGGTTACTTGACTGCTTGGAGGTTTGCTTATAGGCTTGATGACAGACTGACCCATGGGCTATGCATGTAAATGGCCTAAATCACCCTTGACCTTTTTTAACTTTGGCTTCCATGTGGGATCATCCCAGTCATCATCATCATCATCATCACCACCAATAGTGATGATGTCCTTGCCTTCCTCCTCCTTCTCCTCCCCCTCCTCCTCCCTATCACTGTCTTCTCACAGCACAACACCTTTTCCTTTCCCTACAACCATCTCAGGGGGCTGACTATCCCTATCTCCAGGATTATCAGACTCTGATTGAATACTGTCATCACCAACTCCTGCAGGAACTTGAACAGTCACACCAACAGACTTATCACCCTCCTCCTGGACCATTGTTCCTGTGCAAGTGTCAGTGCCTCCCTTCTTCTCTCTATCATCATCCCCCACGAGTGTGAATGCAACAGTTTGAGCCTTAAAAAAGTAAGACACAGGTATGCCAGACCCAGTTCTGCCAACAACTCCTTTGCTGGTTCCTGCTGTACCACCAGAGCCCACAGCAGAAGACACTTATGCAAACATATGTGTGCTTTCACTGCTGGGAAGTGGAACTGAAGTTGTACTTTTTTCAGCAGACTTCTTAGCTCCCTCATCCCCTCTGCCACATTTCTCCTCTGTACTGGGCCATCTCTTAGCAGACATTTTTGCTGGCTGCTGCTTCAAAGCTTTGCCTTTCTCCGGGAGTATTTGAAGAAAGGATGTATTACTGTGTGAATAACACCTCACATGTCACATCTACAGTACTGTCTTCCTTGCAAGTCCAAACACAATCAGGACAGGTAACAGCACTTAGAGTACAACTAATAATGTATATGGTAGGTAGTCTATTCTAGTAAAAACAAAAGGTAACTTTTTTCTTTCCCCAAATAGGAATTAAAGAAACACACACAAGGAAAAAAGGCACAAGTGACCGACTTTAAATACAGATCATCTGTGTCTGGAGAAAAAAAGTAATGTAATGTGTCATTACTTAGTTAAAACCACAATTTTTTTTTTATTATATAAGGGCAGATACAACCATAAAACCTGAACAAAGATGAATATCACAATATGGTAGTGGTCTGGATGGGAGGGATCACCAAGCAATCTCTTGAAAATGACTATATTAAAATATATTTTTTTATAATGCATGTGTTACGTGTTAAACAATGCTGTAACAGAGAAAGGGTGAGGTAAGTCAACTAAAACAGAAACACCATGCAATCGTGCAGAAGCAAGCTCCAGCAATAACTTACAGGGGAGCAATTCAACAAAGCAGTGCAACTGTAAATGGACAAGTTCAAGTGATCAAGTAAATGTACAAAAACATATAGAACTGTTGATTTTCACAGTTTAAGTGACACAAGTTAACACTCCAGCAAACAGAACTAACCACAGACAAAAATAAAATAATGGATCAGCGCTGTGCGTTTAAAATTTTAGCATTCACAATCACAACTAAAAGCGGAAGAATGGTATATATAACACAGGCTAACAGCAGTAGGAACTCTCTCAAATAGGACGGAGTAACTTTTCAGACAAAAAAAATGGCAAGATATAACAAAATCAATAAGAAATAACAGTAAATAACTTGCAATTTGTGAGTAATCCATTGTAAAAGATTAGAAATAGCCTGCACTGCTTTGCACTCATACCCTACCGCACTCAACTTCTTCAAAGACACAGACACAAGTAAAACCTAATTAAACTATGCAAAAATCCACAAAATTAGAAAATGTTTCCTAGCAGCACTAGGAACAATTTTTATATTTTGTAGGAATTAGCTCTCAAAAATAAATTTTAAAGAGGTTTTAAAAGGCTTTGTTGGCTCTGATGCACCACAACAGACTGCCCTCTGACTCAACATGTAGCAGAATGAGCTGTAAACAAGCTGCACATGATATTTGACCTATTTACCCACAATGCATTACAAAGTTTGCTTTTGGAGCAAAATTTTGCCAGCAAAACCAAAAGTTACGCCAGTGAAATTGCATCACGGTGAAGTTTTGAGCATCAATGGGTGAAATTGGCAGACCAAGGCATTTTTTATTTTATTTTATTTATTTATAAGTTTAGTAATTACAACCCTTTGAGTCAGGGACTCATTTGCAAAGGCTCCACATCATACCTTGAAATGAGGACAAACACAGTGTTTACAAAGGTACAGAGATTTAAATAGAGACAAAATAGGATAGTACATAAGGCGAAAAAAAAACCTACACCACAGTCGTATAAAATTACAAGTCAATACAATTAGAATCAGTGGTAAAACAATTTCAACGAATACATAGCACAAGTGGGGAGATTTGTGTGCTTGGCACAAGTAGGGGAGATTATGTGCAATCACAGTGGCAGTTTGATATAATAAGGGTACGCAACACAGGTTTAAAAGGCCCCAACCTAGGAATAGAGAGAAGAGTGTCAGGGAGGGAGTTCATCCATTGCGGCACCCTATAGCAAAAGGGCCTTTGGCAGGTGGAGGTCCTGGCAAAAGGGATACAAAAGGTAGTGGAGTTAGACTGGCTTGTATCCTGCATAGGCGAGCATGTTTGTAGGAGAGAGAGAGAGAGAGAGAGACAGCCTGGAGGGACTAATCTTAGTTGCATTTGTTTGGACAATAAGCAAGTCTGATAATGTAGTCGCCCCTGAAAATTTAGCCAAGATGACTGTTTGTAGAGTTTGCAGGTATGTGTGAGGTGATCACAGCCAGTGGCAAGCTGGCAAGCTTTGTTAAGGGAGTGCTTTATGCTGGACAGGGCAGTGTCAGAGGCAGCACCATAAATGACAATGCCATGGTCTACCAGGGGAAGGATGGAGCTAGATATGGCTAAACAGAGGGGTTCAGGAGGGAGATGGGGTCTATATTTATACAGGAGTCCAATCCTAATGTTTATAGCAGAGCAAGTCGATGCTATGTGCTCCCGGAATGTAAGGGCTGAGTCCAGGGTGATCCCTAGGTATTTAAATCTAGTAACTGCTTCCAGCATGGCACCCTGGGAATTTAGTATGGATAGTTTGGTCATGTTGTGCTTGTGTTGCAGGTGGGCGAATAGCATGACTTTTGTCTTTTTGCAGTTCAGGACAAGTTTATGGGAGGTGAACCATGATTCAATTTCAGTGAAGGAGCCCTGCAATGCTTGTTGAAGCAGGGTAGGGGCAGGGTGCTGGCTAAAGATCACGGCATCATCCGCATAAAGGAGCAGGCATTCAGTGGAAGCCAAGGGAAGGGAGTTTATGTATAGGGAGAAGAGAAGAGAAGCATGCCAAGGATTGATCCTTGAGGGACTCCAGATCATACCAGAAGGCTGGCGGAGATGGTGCTATTTATTTTAACTTGTTGTGTATGGCCATGGAGATAGTTGAAGAACCAGTCAGCAGTCTTTTGGAGACACCAAAAGAGAGGAAGGAGTTTATCAGCATATGGTGATTAACAGTATCAGATGCCTTGGAAAGGTCAATGTAGGCAGATCCAGCAAGGGCTCCCTGGTCAAGGGCTTCATGTATGAAGGAGGTGAACTCATACAGGGCAGTAGTTGTATTGTGCCCTTTCCTGAACCCGTGCTGCTGTTTGCACAAGAGATTGTGTGAGCACAAGTAGTCAGTAAGATGATCAGCAGCTATTTTTTCCAGGGCTTTTGAGAGGGGTGGGAGTATTGAGATGGGTCTATAGTTACTGCAGGAGGTATGGTCACCATTTTTATGGCAGGAGTGATGACTGCCCTTTTCAAGAGGGTAGGGAACTGCCCCAGGTAAAGGGACATGTTTAATATTTTTGTTAGTGGTAGTAGGACTGCATCAAGGGTTAAAGAGAGCAGTTTTGTATCAAGAGAGTCACCACTCTGCCTTGTCTTTCCAAGGAACTTGGCAATATACGGGCGAGTGACACTAGTGGAGATCATTTTAAAGTAGAAGGGAGGGGCACTAGGGGGTGACAGGAACTGTCCAGGGCATGGTGTAAAGAAATTGGAGGGAAGGATAGAGCTGAGGTCAGAGAAAGATGCATTGAAGGCGTTAGCTATCTTACTAGGGTCTTGGGAGGGAACACCATCAATGACAGTCATAGAGGGGGGGAGGGGAGGGAGACTTGCTGCTTAGTTCTTTCATGTTAGCCCAGAACCTCTTACCATCTCCCCAGGTGGCAGTAAGGTTGGTCTGATAGTAGGTGACCTTTGCCTTGCAGATAGCCCAAGTGCATGTGTTTCGTGCGGCACGGTACAGTTGGCGATCCGAGGGGCGGCCAGACTCAAGGGCCCGGTACCATAGGTTATCACAGGCCTTCATTTGGTCAAGCAAGGACCGATTTACCCAAGGGGAGGATTTAGTTTTTTCAATTCGCTTAACAAACGGGGCAAACATGTCACAGGCTGCTTGGAAGGAGCTAGTGAAGGACAGGGCAGCATCCACTGATGACTGGTGATCTAGCGGGGACCAGTCGAGGTTGAGAAGGTGGTCACGAAGGTGTGTCAGGGACCCCATTTTCAGTTGGCGATACACGGAAACCCATTTACATGAAATTTCGCCATTATGCGAAATTGTGAAAACAGGTGAAATTTAGTTTCGCTTAGGTGAAAAATTTCACGTAATTGCGGAATTATGGGAAACATTTTGCCAGGTGAAATATTTCGATTTCGCACAACACTACACACATGGTTCTGGTGAAGTGAAGGTTTAAATACACAGTCTTACTAAAAAAGCAATACATGAAGCACCTATATTAATTAAATTGTAATGTTCTTTCAGGTATAAGTAAACAAAAGCAAAAGTACATTTACAGGACAAGCAGGCAGAGGTGAGATTTAAGTGCAAAGGTGCAAACACAAATTGGTGAATGAGGTGCTGGCATAGCTTAAAACACTAAACACTGAACTTAAAAATCGCAATACTGAATTTAAAAATTGCAACTGATTGTTTATTTTTTGCAATACTGATTTAAGAGTAATCATAGTCCAACTCAGACCAGAATTGGTTTGTGTGAGTTAATTCAAACAGGTGAGCCCAATTACCTGTAACAGATTGACAAACTATAATGAATGTTTTTGTTGAGAGCTCAAGGTAAAGATTATTGATTTCAACAGTGTTTAATGTGTATATACCAGAAAATATGAAGAGTGGATTTAAGCTGTTAGTAAAGCTGTTGTATTAGAATTAGTAATAATTATATAATTGGAAGTAAAAGGCTAATAGACATTATGCAGTGAGGCTTAGTGCTCATTTGCAATGGGGAGTTCAGGCCACTAGGTGGCAATATAAAAACTTATAGAAACATAGAAACATAGAATTTGATGGCAGATAAGGACCACTTGGCCACCTAGTTTGCCCATTTCCCTACCTAACGGATAAGTTGCAGATCCTAGTTAACCAACAGCCTACTTCCTCCTACCCCCACTAGAATTGCCTTATGTCTGTCCCATGCATTCTTGAATTCCCCGTTTTTGACTCTACAACCTCCTCAGGAAGGCTGTTCCATGTATTCACACCCTCTCTGTGAAGAAATACTTCCTCACATTACCTCTGAGCCATCCCCCCTCTATCTTCAAATTGTGCCCCCTTGTTTTTGCACATCTCTTTTTCTGAAAGATGCTATCCTCTTGGACTTTGTTGATTCCCTTGAGGTATTTGAAAGTTTCTATCATGTCCCCCCTCTCCCTCCTTTCCTCGAGGCTATACATCTTTAGTTCCTTTAGTCTTTCTTCATATGTCTTCTGATGCAGACCCTACATCATTTTGGTTGCCTCCCTCTGGACTGCCTCCATCCTGTCTATGTCTTTGCAGAGATGGGGTCTCCAGAACTGTACCTGTACTCCAGATGTGGTCTTACCAACTGTCTGTACAGAGGGCCAACAACTTCCTGTTTTCTACTGGTGATGCCTCTCCCTATGCATCCCAGTATCCCCCCAGCCCTCCTTACTGCCTTCTCACATTGCTGGCCCACCTTTAGGTTGTCTGATATGACTACCCCCAGGTCCCTTTCCATTTTTGTTGTTGTCAGTATCTCACCCCCCATTGTGTACTCTTCCCCTGGATTTTTGTTTCCCAGGTGCATTACTTTGCACTTTTTTGCATTGAATCTAAGCTGCCATAAATTTGACCATTCCTCCAACCTTGCCAAGTCCCTTTTCATCCTTTCCACCCCACCTTGTGTATCAAACCTGTTGCAGATCTTTGTGTCATCTGAAAGGAGACATACTTTCCCTTCCAGTTCCTCTGCAATGTCACTTATAAAGACCTTAAAAAGGACCGGTCCCAGTACTGAACCCTGCGGTACCCCACTAGTAACCCTCTTTTCTTCACTGTGGACTCCATTTACTATTACCCACTGTGTCTTGTTGTCCAACCAGTGTTTTACCCATGCTACCACCCTAGGACCTACTCCCAGGCTGGCTAATTTGTTTATTAATCTTTTGTGCAGGACTGTGTCAAATGCCTTGCTAAAGTCTAAGTAGGCCATGTCCACAGCCCCTCCCTGGTCTACTGCTTTGGTCACCCAGTCAAAGAAATCAATTAGAATTGTCTGACATGACCTTCCCGCTGTGAATCCATGCTGCCTTGGGTCCTGTGCCCCACTGGCCTCTAGGTACTCAACAATTCTTTCCTTCAGAAGCGATTCCATCATTTTCCCTACCACTGAGGTCAAACTGACAGGTCTGTAGTTTCCTGCCTCTGTCTTGCTCCCACTTTTGTGAAGGAGAATCACATCCACCCTCCTCCAGTGCTCAGGTACCACCCCATCCTCCCATGATTTATTGAAAAGGGTAGTCAGTGGTGTTACTAATTCTTCCCTTAGTTCTTTTAAAATTCTGGGGTGAATCCCATCAGGCCCCACTGCTTTATCCACCTTCAGTTTTAAGAGTTCTTTCAGAACCCTTTCTTCTGTGAAAGGACTAATATCAACCCCCCTATCCAGGGTGCTCCTATTGACCGGATTATGTATTTTCCCCTGCTTTTCCATTGTGAAAACTGAGCAGAAGTATTCGTTCAGTATCCCTGCTTTTTCACTGTTGCTCTCCGCCCAACCACCTTCCTCTTTGTTCAGCCTCAGTATCCCTACCTTAGTCTTTCTTTGCTCCCTAATGTACCTATGAAAGGTTTTATCCCCCTTCTTAACCGAGTTGGCTATCTTTTCCTCAGTTTGGGCCTTTGCTATTTTGACTGCCTGACCCGCTTCCTTCTGCTTTAACTGGTGCAGTTCTCTGTCCTGCTCCTTCTATGTTTCTTTATCCTTCCTGAATGCTATCTTTTTTTCCCTTACCTTCCCTGCTACTTCTTTTGAGAACCATAGTGTTTTTTTCTTTCATTTTGATTTTTGTATTTGCTTCACACAAAGACTTGTTTCCTTTGTGATGGCGGTTTTGATGTTTTCCCACTGTTGCTCCACCCCACCTTCTTGCCTGTTTGCTAGTGCTTTTCTGAGGCACTCTCCCATTTTGACAAAATCAGCCCCCCTGAAGTCCAGTACCTTCACTTTTGTGTGGCTTGACTCTACAGCTAAGTTTATCGTGAACCACACTGCTTGGTGGTCGCTTGTTCCCAGATGGCTACCCACTTCAAGATCAGAGATCCTCTCTCCATCCCCATATGAGAGTACCAGGTCTAAGATTACTCTCTCCCGAGCAGGTTCCAAAACTAGCTGTCTGTGGCATGCCCCCTGTAGGGCATTGAGAATGGCCCTGCTCTTGGATGTGGCTGCAGCAAAGGTGCTCCAGTCAACATCTGGCATATTCAGGTCCCCCATCAGCAATATCTCCCCTTTCTCTGCTATCCCAAGGATGCCTTCTATCATTTCCTTGTCCATTTCCTCCCCCTGAGACGGGGGTCTATATATAACCCCTGTGCGGATTGTGTAGCCATTTCCAGTCTCCAGAGTGACCCACAGTGCCTCCTCTCCTGTCTGTTTACCCTTTAGTTCTGTTGCTTTTATCCCTTCCCTGACATAGAGAACTACTCCTCCTCCTCTTCTTCCCTCCCTGTCCCTTCTGTAGATTGTGTACCCTGGTATGTTGACATCCCAGTCATGGTTCTCTGTGTACCATGTTTCTGTGACTGCCACAATATCCAGGCATCCCCCTTCCATCAAGGCCACCATTTCAGGGAGCTTTTTACCTAGACTATGAGCATTGGTACTCATTACCCTTCATTTTTTTATGGCTTTATTTCTTTTTGCCCCATCCCTGTCCCTACTGCCTTTGCCTTTTTCTCCATTTACCCCTGCCCTTTTCCCTATCGACTGCTCTATTTTGGTGTTTACCTCACTAATTACCCTGATTTTTTGGGGCTAGGATTTCACTTCTCCTCTTCAGTGCCTCCCACCTTGGCTAGTTTAAATGCTTGCCACTGAAGCATTTAAACCTAACACCTAGGATCCTGGTTCCCCTCCAGGATAGATGCAGACCATCGCACCTGTATAGGCCTGCATCCCTCCAGGTGGAGCCCCAGTCCCCAATGAAGCCAAATCCCTGAGCTCTGCACCAGCTTTTCAACCAGTCATTGAATCCCATGGTGCGGAGTGCCCTAGCCTCACCCATGCCATAGACAGGTAGCACTTCCAAGAAAGTTACCGTGTGTGCTACTTGTCTAAGGCCCCTCCCCAACTCCACAAACTCCTGTTGCACTACTCTGATCCCATTCTCAGCCAGGTCATTCGTCCCTAGGTGGATAATGACATCCAGCTCCCTCCCCCTTGCCGCTGCTCCCACTATCCTGAGGATTCGTTTCCTGTCCCTCCAAGCCTTGGCGCTTTTTTGCTTGTGTGGTTTATTTGTATTTTGATTTAAACTTATAAATTGTATGTATACATTTTTAGGAAACTGCTTTATGCAGATTCAGCTACCAGATGAACACACAGTTTTCTTTTCAAGAAAAAGTTTCAACTGTCAAGCTCTAATGAAGTAAATTCATTTATTCAAGAAATTAATTCTGCACATTACTGCATTTTGAAAATGAGCATATTAAATGAAATGGTTTTCTGTTTGTTTATATTTCAGAGAAAATAATTCGAAGGCCCTTGGAAAGAACTTCAATAATGAAGTGAAATATTAGGGCAAATTTTAAATAAAAAAATAAATATTTTTGGAACCAGAATATGGTTTATTCTTGCATTTTTTGACAAATAATGCTTCAGTCCAGACTCTACCTCTCAGCCTAATTATTGTACCCTTGGGACTAGATATTCAAAGGGGTTGCACCAGCACAACCCCAGAACCACACCCTGGGACAATATTCAATGCGTGACTTGAACAGCACAAGTTCCAATGCACCAGGGCGCAAAGATAATGTATGTGGCACAACTCCAGGGGCATGCCCATGCATATGCGGCACATCTATATATTCAACCCGGGATGTGCAGTGCATCTGCAGGCACAACCCAGCGATGTGCTGCATACTTGGGCTCGAAGCTGAGCCCATAGAAAAAGGCTCAAGTGCATGCCTCCCACAGGCATTCTGCTGTATTACAATGCACAACACAGCAACTGCCAGCCCTGGGTGGCAACCCCCCTAGAACACCATTCTCAAGCACCCACACATGTCCCTGGTGACCTAGTGGCACCCCCTCCCTGCCCGTAACCCCGATCGCACTTTTATAATAATCTGAACCTTCATGGTGGTCTAGTGGTTCCCCCTGCCCCTCCCATAGCTCCGATTGGCCAAAATAAAGTACTATAAATGCCCTGGTAGTCTAGTGGACCCACTGCCCCTCGTGTAGCTCCGATCAGGTAAAATAAAGTACTGTAAATGCCCTGGTAGTCTAGTGGTACCCCCCGCCCCTTCCATAGCTCTGATCGCCCGTAAATGTGGATCTTCATTCCCTGGTAGTCTAGTGGTGACCCCCACCCCACCCATAACCCGATCACCCGTAAAACCAATGTAAATAGTTCTCTGATGGTCCAGTGGCACCCCCCTCCCACAGGACCCCCCTGCCCACCAACCCTCCCGTCCTTCGGTGGGCAGTAGCAATCCACCCTATGTCTCCATGGCTACCCACCAAATGACAGCACAGTAGCAGATGCAAGCCCTGTTGGTCCACAGTGGACCAATGGGCTGCAGCTGCTACTGTGTAGCTGTCATTTAGTGGGCAGCCATGGAGGTGTGAAGGTGAACTGCTGCCCGCTGATGTCTGGGGGAACTGGGTGGGCAGTGGGTCATGGGTGGGGGTGTGAGGGTTGCCACTAGACCACCAGGGAATTATTTACATCAATTTATGGGTGATTGGGTTTACAGGTGGGGTTGGGGTTATTGCTAGACTACCAGGGAATAAAGTTCTGCATTTATGCGTGATCGGTGCTATGGGAGAGGCGGGGGGAACCACTAGACTACCAGGGCATTTATAGTACTTTATTTCGGCCAAACAGAGCAATGGAAGGGGCAAGGGGAACAACTAGACTGCCAGGATGGTTCGGATTATTATAAAAGTGTGATTGGGGTTACAGGCGGTGGGGGATCTACTAGACCACCAGGAAGGTTCAGATTATTATAGTAGTGGGAGGAGGGGAACCACTAGACCATCTCTGACAACAACGCATGCTATGTAGGGCGTCAGGCACATTTTGCTGGCCAGCCCTGCACAACTCATGCAAATGGGGCCATAATTACATGCAAATGGCCCCAATTGCACCTTGCATGCATTATGGCCCCATTTGCATACTGCTGGCTGGAATATCTGGAATTTGCGCACAGCACAGCTATGTTGCACTGGCGCAGTTCCCATTCGTGGTATTCAGCCCTGCCAGGGGTGGTTGCGTCAGCACACTGTATTTGTGCAGTGCACATTACCTGATATATTCAGAGGAGATGCACCATGGCACATCTCTTTTGAATATATCCCTTAGTTGCTCCAACGCAACTCAGTTACACTCTGCCAACACTTGCACCAGTGCCAGGCTCATTTTCAAATATCGGGCTCAGTGACTGCATTTTATAAAGTGACATCCATTTCCCCTGGATCTACTCCCACAAAGAGATCGTTTCCTTAGAGAGTTTATTTAGAAGATGTTTCATAGATAAGTTTCTTCTTCTTCTTTTTTTTTTGTTAAGCACCCACGACTTTTGATAGTATCCAAAGTGGATTTCATTTTTTAGTCTGAAACCCTCCTCCCATTCCCACCTCACAGCATCCTGCTCTTTTCCTGTTTATATACTTCTTCAACTCTTTGAAAAAATGAGCACGTCTCTCAACTTTTTAAAAGTCCTAACCTCCCTCACTCCCTTCCCAGACCTCCCACCCTTCCCTTGGTTACAACTCCTAAACCTTTTTGGGCAACCGCCCCCACCACCTTTCTGAAGTGATCATGCCCTCGACTGTGTGGGAGATGAAATGTGAGTAAGCCCTAGCAGAAACTTAGATTCTTCCCCTTCATATAGCTAACCAGTCAGAATTATTTCAAAATAACTTTTTAATACTGCCCCCCCTTTTTTCTCCTCCTTTAAGTGTGTGTGTTTTCCCTTCAGCAATATTAACAGGGTTTGTAAGGTGTCTTAGAGGTAATAATCAAGGCCACTGTTTTTTGGTTTTTACCGGAAAGTCCGGTAAAATTCCGGAATTAGGGCTACTTGAAGACCGGTTAAAACAAAGATTTCACGGAATCTGGCATTTTATATCAGATCAGTAAATCTACAAAACTTGTGTTTTTCTTTTAATTGTACTATTTTCGATTTGTTTTATTTAATGCTCTGTGTTATTAAGCCTTCTTTAATTCTGATTATTTATGCATATACTAAAAGAATGATAGCAGAATCCCTGTAAAACCTGGAAATTAGAGTAACATTCACCAGTGCAGTTCCGGAATCTGAAGTCTTGAAAATGGAATTTCATTGTTTTAATCACCGTAAATCAGTGTCCTTGGTAATAATATTTTCAGAGATGACAGGTGTACTAGCAGTCATAGTGCTTGTGGAAGGCACTTCAGAAGAATGTTATGATCTCTTCTTTAACACTTCCTCTACCTCATGCAGAGTGTAAAAGAACATGAATTTTTCATCCAGATTCATTTTGAAGCATTGCTGGATGCAATGGCATGAAGGGGTTCCTTCCTTTCCCAGTTTATCTCTTATAGGGTCAAAGGCCTTCCTTCTTTCAATTATTGTGGGGGGTAAATCAGGAAATATTTGTAGCCTCAAGCCCTTATATGTTAGGCCTCTTTCTATTTGGGCCTTCAGGAGAATTATCTCCCTATCTTGGTATCTTAATGGGTGTACAAACATGAATTTTGTCCTGTTTCTTTTGAATTGGTTTCCAAAGGCCCTGTGCACTCTATCCAGCTCAGTTTTATACTTAGGGCATTGCAGGTCTAAAATTGTAGACAGCATCTCCTCACGGAATTTTACTAGATCTGTGCCTTCAATCCCTTCAGCAGGATTGCCAATTTTTAAGTTGCCCCTCCTGGATCTGGATTCCAGGTATTCCACTTTCAGCTTGAGTGCCTCTAGCTCCTTATTACAGCTTTCCAAGTTCTGAGAGATTTTAGGCATTTCATCTTCCAACATACCAATTCTTTTTTCACATTTTCCTGTACATAAAGAGAGTCTCCAAATTCTCTGTGGCCTCTAAATTTTTGAGTTAATGAAGTTAGTGCCATGTTCAAAGTACCAAAACCCTGTTTCATTTCTTTTAGGATCATTTGTTGTGATTCTTCAATTTTGTCTGAGTTCATCACTTCTCACCTTTCAGTTACATCTTTAATTATTGCTTCAGCTTCTCTAGTATCCTTTTTTTGTTACTCTCCATTTTTTTCTACCTTACCATTTTTTTTCTGATTGGTCTAGGGCCTTAGCCCCTCATGCTTTGCCTGCCAGCAACATTTTTATACAGTTGTCTGTTGAATAAATTTTCCCCTGATTTCTTGACTCTAATTTAATATTATCTGTTGTGCAGGATGGTGATTTAACCCTTAGGCTGCCAGAAGATTTAGAACACAGGTTTTTAGGACAAGATATTATGTCGGCGGCAGAGTCAAAACAGTTCCAAGACTTTGTAACTTGCTATCTGAATGCCACTGCTCTTTATTAGTAAGAGGCTCTTTTAACACAGTTGGTTCTAACAGCATATCGTTACCTTGAGCTGGCAGCAAGAAACTCTGGGTGTTTTCTGTAAACTTCTTATCATGAGCTTCCAAAATTGTATACTGGTTATTACTCTCAGAAATATCAGCAAGCGAGGTTGACGTACCTTGTTCCAAAGAATCTGAGTTACCCAGATTGTTACCTGCCTGGGGCCACCTTCCCAGGTGTATGTTGAGCCATTCTGAGCAGGAGTTTTCTTTTGTATTGAAAGTCAGCGTCCTCTGTAGATTAGTTGAATCTTTGCAATACTCAATTTCCTTCACTCACTGGTATTGTTTCGACATGCCCTTCTTGGTTAGAGAGGAGCGGAGAGCCAATTCAACCACAAAGAAACAGAAAGTTGTTCCTGTTTTTCAAAATTTCATTGTTGGCTTGTAATCTTCACTGCTGGGCTCACCACATTGCACAGCTGAACTCAGCCGATTATCCTTCCTGAAGCCATGCCTCCCGGCTTGATTATGTGTCAGGATTGAACTGGATCTGTTGTATTGAGAGTATCAGCTAAAAGGAATTGTTCAAAGAACATGCCTTTCCAGCAAACCCAACCCCCACCCCCTTTCCAGGGGAAGCAAAAGACTGTTGGCAATGAGAAATTCTTCTAACAAGAGTGCACTGGCACAAATGTGTTTGAAACAGACTGTTGCTTAATTACTTGCTAATTGCCTATATGGCTTTTATCTTTTCAAATCTGTTGCTTAAAATAAAGCCTATTGAATGGTATAGTATGAGTTTCTTGTTATCTGCCTGTCCTTTGAAACTCACAATATTGTGGGATTTATGTGAAAGTCCACAACACTGGGACTAAGATTTGCTCTTGGGCTAGTATAAAGTAAATCAAGTTGCCTCCCAAACAATTGGCTTCTGAGTTTTGGTTTGGGTAACTAAAACCAAATAATAACACTGACAAGACACAGCTCAAAAGCTGTAACCTTGGAATAGAATCCTAGAGACATGAACTTTCTGAATACAGCCATTTATTTTTCTCTATGCAGTTCTCAAAATATATACAACTATTAACCAATATATGCAAAATTATCAATGTCCACATCCCCAGTCAAGCCCTTATGAAAAGAAACCACATTAAATTAGATGTGACTGGACAAACACAGGCTTACCTTGACTTGAGGGAAGGATCCCCATCAAAACAGCATTTATTTATTTATTTATTTATGTGTCATCCGGGTAAGTGTGCTGATCCAATTACCCTTTTTCAGACACGACCTGGGCCACAAAGTGGCATCAACATAGTTCAACAGCCATAAATTTATATAGACAGTAGTAACTATTACACAGTGATGAACAATAGACAAAGGTCAAAACATAAGTCAAACATGTCTGTACAAAATCTCAATATGAGGTCAAAAGGTGTACAATGTAAATTGAGCTGAGGCAGTGGTAACAACTCAGATTACAGAGGATAGATGGTACAAAAATAACAAGCAGTAACCTTTATAATTAGAAGCAAAACATCCATTTCTCCTGAACTGGCTGGCAGACTAACAGACAGACTTGATAAGAAGACCTTGCAGGTCAAGGAGAAAGGAAATCAGAGGCAGCTAGGAGGTCAAGATGGGATAGGACAGAGCTACACAGCACCTGGGGCAGTTTGTGGGCACTACTTGTTGTCCAGGATATAATTGGATGGGGATTCAGATAGGAGCCAGGCTCTTAAGTTCATTTTGAAGGACAGATGGGAGAGGGACAAGTGAATAGGCAGTGGTAGACTGTTCCATAAGGTGGGGGCAGAGACTGAGAAAGCTTTAGTTCCCATTAAAGTGGAGATGCATGGTACTTCCAGGGGAGGGACTCAGGATATCCTGAGGTACCTGAATGCAGTCCTGTGAGTGAGCAATGGGGAATAGAGGGACATCTGGTTGCACCTGAGCACATTGTCCACAACACAGCCCATTGCATACTCAAAGCGACCTTGCAGAGGGAGCCACCCTAGGGACTGGTAGAGTGAACAATGGTGGGTGGAGTAGGGGGCTTGAAGAACAAAGTGACAGATGGAGTTGTAAGTTGTGATTAGTTGAGAACAGAAAGCGGAGGACACAGAGGAATAGATAGGGGAGCAGTAGTCAAGAATGGGCAATAGGTTACCTTGCACGATAGCAAGACGAGCTTCAGGGGACAGAAGCTGCTTAATACAATAAGCAGCACCTATTTTTTGGTGTATTTTCTGCACAGTGTTGTTTATGTGGTCAGAGAAGGTTAGTGAGGGGTCAAGGGTAAAACATAGTTACTTGAAAGAGGGGACATTTTTGAGGGGGGGGGGCCCGCTGGAGTACATACCAGGAGGGAGGAAGTGGTTTTATTGACCTTGGCAAGGAAAGGTTTTGAGCCAAAGAGCATAGCCTTTGTCTTTTTATCATTGACTAGGAGCCTACGGGAGAGGAACCAATGATATGCAGAGGCATAGTTATGTGAGATGGCAGATGAGATGGAATCAAGTGACTTATTTTTGTGATAGAGAACTAAGTCATCTACATAAAGAAGGGCATGACAGTTTAGGCTGTCAGCAGAAACAGCATTGATGAACACGGAAAAAAGTAGCAGGCCAAGTATAGAACCCTGGTGTACTCCTGTATGGATAGGTAGGGTAGCAGAAAAGTCTTTACCTATCTTGACAGCCTGAGATCTGCCGGAGAGATAACTGAGGAACAACTACATAGAATCAGGGGAGCAACCAAACTGAAGTATTGTGGAATGTAGAAGATGGTGGCCAACAAGGTCAAAGGCCTTAGACAGGTTCACAAACACTGCTCCAGTGGCCTTGCCCTTATCCATATTTGTTAAGATATGATAAGAGAAGTGGGCTGGTGCAGAGAAGGTACAGTGATGCTTCCATAAACCATGCTGGAGGGGACATAGAAGGTTATATTTCTGTAGATAAAACTTGACATGACTGGGAAAACACAGGTCTACCTTGATTTGAAAGACAGAACCTCACTGAGATGTTATATTTTGACCTCCACTCTATGCTGCAGATCAGCTAGTCCTGGACAACTAGGTCACCATTGAGTCTTGTAGACTTCCTATCCACAAATGCCTGCCTAAAATACAGTCTATAATGTTTAGTTAAAGACAAAAACATTTGGGGCCAGATATTCAGTAATAGTTAAAGTGGACTGCAAATGTTTGTCCTGTGCTTACCCTTGCCCAGGACTGTGAGGATGCACTATTCAGTCGGACAGCACACTGGCACTATGTAATTGAATATAGGGCCATGTCAGGGCAGCACTAAGTCAAGAAGCACTGCCCTGACAGGGATGTGGGCTATATGCATCCCATAAGAACATGCAGAACCAGTGCCCCCAGACCTGATAGTGCTGGAAGCCCCCCGCATGATATTCAGCCCACACCATGCAAATGAGTCCATATGATATGGAAGGCACTAAGGGGCCAGGAGCCACATGCATATCCATTATGGGCTTATTTGCATGGGAAGTAGCAGCAGGTTTGTGCCCTCCAGTGGTTGCCTGCCACATCAGGCATGGTGGCAGGTGGCCCCCCACCCTGAATACCTGTCCACACAATTGAAATATCCAGTGGTACCCCCAACCCCCTGATTGTCTGTCCCCATACAAGACATGTATGCCCCGGTGTCTAGTGGCACCCCTCACTCCCCGATCACCTACCACCATGTGAGAGAAACTGTCTCTGGTGTCTAATGGCACCCTCCCGATCACCCATCATGGTGTTAATTAAGCTATTGTTGGTGTCCAGTGGCACCCCCCACCCTCTGATCACCCACTGCAGTGTTATTTAAGCTATCCATGGTGTCTAGTTGCATCCCCCACCCTCTGATCACCTGTTTCCATAAGTCTGAAGATTTTCCTTCATATCCAGTGGTACCTCCCTGCCAGTCACCCATCCGGATGTCAACCAGTGCCCCCCCCCACACTACCCGCACTGAGCACACCACTCTTCCACCTAACCCTATACCGTACCTCTCCATCTGTCACTGCATGGGGGAATCCAATACAGTGAGTTGCACAGCCTTCTGCTTACCACTTTGGCTAGCCACCATATGGAAAGTGGTGAGTGGAGGGCTGTGCCAGCTGCTGTATCAGATCCCCACACCACTTCAGATGGAGAGATATGGGGTGAGGGTGGAAGGGTGGTGTGCTCTGTGTGGGCAATGCAGGGGGGCCATGGGGGTGATTGGAGACACCCAGATGGGTGCTCAGCAGGTGGGGGAGTACCACATAAGTGTTGAGAGCCCATGCTGTTTCCATAAATGACATTGACTTCATTAGTCTTAACCTTATGATCTACTGGTTCAAAGTGCAAACCATAAGATTATATATGTGAGATGTCCAGATTCTTTTGTATCTGAGGTATCCAGAATGGAATGACAAATCCTTAATCCCTGCAAAAAAAGTATGCATCAATCTATTGAAAACCACTGACAACCTAAGCACATTTTTGCGTTTACTGCGCTTGTGCAGCAAACATGTTGGGCCCTATTGCCCACTGCCGAGCCCATTGCAGTTGCAACTGCAAGGGGCTCGACAATCTGCACCAGTAGCCACACACTGTGGTCCTGACATCACTCGGGCTGCAACGCCATGTACTTCAAAGGATTGAAGCCACTCCAATCAGAGAGGTCTTCGGTCTTTTGATGTGCAAGAAGCTGAATCTGCAAACAGCTGATTGGCTTTCAACTAGAGGAGCTGAAATCTCTCTCCGCTCCCCCAAACTGTTTCACTAAGGTATGAAACTGTGTGAGCAAACAGCTGATCGGCTATCAGAACTGTTGCAGCTGCACACTGGAAGTTGGATCTTAACGATGTGTAGCTGCCATTTCAAGCCCTGCAACAACAAAAAACATCCATCGATGTCTGTTGCTGGTGCCCCTGTAACTCTCTCCTCACCTAACCCTCCCTCTCAGCACCTACCATGCCACACTCCCCCAAAACATAACACTGACACTGGGGGTGCCTAATATCTCGGTGTCCACTGCTGGCACCCTTGTAACTGTCACCCCTACATGACCCTCCCACTCAGCACCCATCACCACACACACCCCAAACATAACACTGACACTGGGGGTGCCTAATATCCCGGTGTCCACTGCTGGCGCCCTTGTAACTGCCACCCCTACATGACCCTCCCACTCAGCACCCACCACCACACACACCCCCAAACATAACACTGACACTGGTGGTGGTGCCCAATCACCCAGTGTCAAAATTTGAAATAAAGGAACCCTTCATTCAGTGCTTTTTGCATGCCTGCAACTAAGAAAACTGTCCATCAGTGTGTACTGAGCCACCGTAACTGCGTTTATAACACTGACACTGGGGGTTCCTAATCCCCCAGTGTCTACTGCTGGCACCCCTGTAACTGTCACCCCAACCCAACCCTCTCACTCAGCACCCACCACCCCATACATCCCCAAATGTAACACTCACATTGGGGGTGCCCAATCTCCTAGTGTCAAAACATGAAATAAAGAAAACCTTTTGTCTGCATTTTTTTTAAATACCATATAGGAATGAAAATGGTCCACCAATGTCTGTTGCAGCTGACACTGTAACTGCAACCCCCCACTCCGGTGTCCTATTTATTTATTTTTTTAAATACCCTGTAAAAGAGAAAATAGTCCATCGATTCCTATTGCAGCCCACCGTAACTGCAGCCCCCCATGCCTTTTATCACACTGACAACGGGGGTACCCAGTCCCCTCCGTGTCCACTGCTAGTGCCAATGTAACTGTCACCCCCACCCAACCCTCCCACTCAGCACCAAACCACTTCACATCCCCCCAAAATTTACACTGATGCTGGGAGTACCCAATCCCCCAATGTCGAAACCTGAAATAAAGAAAACCTTCCCTCTGCTTTTTTTTTAATACAGTGTAAAAAGGAAAATGGTCCATCGATGTCTGTTGCAGCCATAACTGCAACTCCCCACCTCCTATTTTTTATGAATGCTCTGTAAAAAACAAAATGGTCCACTGATGTCTATTGCAGTCTATCGTAACTACACCCCCCCCTATTGGTGGGTGCCCAATCCCCCAGTGTCCACTGCTGGCACCTCTGTAACTGTCACCCTCACCCAACCCTCCCACTAAGCAGCCACAACTCAACCTCCCCAAAACATAACACTGACACTGGGGTTGCCCAATCCCCCAATGTCAAAACCTGAGATAAAGAAAACCTTCCCTCTGCAGTTTTTTTTTTAAAGAATGTAAAAAGGAAAACCATCCATCGATGTCTGTAGTACCATTAGTTCCCCACCCCGCCCACCCATCCCTCTCACTCAGCACCCACCATCCCACACCCTCAAGCCCTTATTTACCCACCTGGGGTCCAATGCCATAATCTTCTCTGGACCACAGACAGGTCTTCACTCTTCAATGCCAGACTGATAACGAAGGAAATCAGGTGTGTCAGTTCAATGTATTTCAATGGGTGTTTGAACTTGGTGGCATAACTTGGCCATTTTTCAATATTTTTGTCCCAAATTTTCACATACCTTTTTTAGGACACCACTTCATGAACAATGCAAGGGACGTTAGGTAAATCTATCCTGAAAGGTGATATCACAGTCACTGTGTGAAATCACCTTTTGGGCAGGAGTTGAAAATTTTCCCTGCCCTTGTTCATGAGGTGGGGTCATAAGAAGGCTATGTTGAAAATTTGGCGTAAAAATATTAAAAACAACAAAGTTATGAGCCTGCATTGAAATTTGCTGATGCAGGCTCATAACTTTGGTTATTTTCAATATTCTGACCCCATATTTTCAACATAGCCATTTCTTCATAGCACCTCATGAATGTGACAGCTGTCATTTTTCAAATCCTGGCCAAAATGTGTTTTTGTGCCCCAAAACTTGATTTTTCAGTCGCTGTGTGAAATCACCTTTCTGGCAGGACTTGAATATTTTCTCTGCATTTGTTCATGAGGTGGAATCATATGAAGACTATGCTGAAAATTTTGGGCAAAAATATTAAAAAGCAACAAAGTTTCAAACCTACATTGAAATTTACAAATGCAGGCTTGTAACTTTGGTAATTTTCAGTAGTTTGAACCCACATTTTAAACATAGTCATTTCTTCACAGCACTTCATGACTGTGAAAGCTGTCATTTTTCAAATCCTGGCCAAAAAGTGTTTTCATATCTGTGGTGTGGAATGACATTTCACTTGCACGGAATGATGTTTTGGAGAGGATTTAGAATCTTCATCTACCGAGTCCATTAGATGGGATAATAAGAAGGCTATGCTGAAAATTTGGTGTACAAATACAATAAAATGCCTAGGTTATGACTGAATGTTACACTGTTTCAGCATTCACTCATAACTTCGCTAATTTTAAATGTTTTGACTGCAAACTTTCAACAAAGCCATTTTTTCACAAAATCTCATAAATGTGATGTGTCGTTTTTGCGTTTGCTGTGCTTAAGCAAAAACATTTTGGGATGAGTACATTGGGACTTGGGAGGTGTGTCACTGCCAAGCCCATTGCAATTGCAACTGCAAGGGACTTGGCAGTCTAGGCCAATTAGGCCAATGACCACGAACTGTGGTTGTGATGCAAGTCTTAGCTCGGTGGGCTGAAACTTCATGTACTTCAAAGGACTGAAGCCACTCCAATCAGAGGGCTTCGGTCCTTTGATGTGCATGAGCCACGTCAGCAAACAGCTGATCAACTTTCAAAATGGTTGCAGCTGCACACTGGAAGTCTGCTATGGACCTTACCAGTGTGCAACTGCTATTTCAAGCCCTGTAACAACAAAAAATGCTCCTTGATTTCTGATGCTAGAACCCCTGTAATTCTCTCCACACCTGATCCTTCATCTCGGCACCCACCATGCCACCCCCCCCAAAACATAATGCTGACATTGGGGTGCCCAATCCTCTAGTGTCTGCCTCAAAGTTTTATTTTTTTTTAAAGCCTGCAACTAAGAAAAATGTCCATCAATGTTTATTGCACCACCATAACTGCACCCCCTCCCCCGCCATTTAGAACACTGACACTGTGGGTGCCCAATCCCCCAGTGTCCACTGCTTGCACCCCTGTAACTGTCACCCCCATCTGACCTTCCCACTCAACACTAACAACCCCATATCTCCCAAAATTTAATATTGGCATTGGGGTGCCCAATCCCTCAGTGTCAAAACCTGAAATAAAGGAAAGCTTCCCTCATTGTTTTTTTTTAAGCCTGCAACTAAGAAACCATCCATCAATATCTATTGTGCCACCATAAATTCAACCCTTCCCCCGCTGTTTATAACACTGACATTGGGTGTGCCCCAGTATCCACTGCTGGTGCCCCTGTAACTGTTACCCCACCACCTACCACTCCACCCACCACCCTCCTAAACATAACACTGACACTGGGGATGCCAAATCCCCCAGTGTCGAAACCCGAAATAAAGAAAACCTTCCCTCTGTGTTTTTTTATACCCTGTAAAAAAGAAAATGGTCCATCAATGTCTGTTACAGCCACGACTGTAACGTCAACCCCCAACCTCCTATTTTATTTTTTAAATACCCTGTTAAAAAGAAAACAGTCCATCGATGTCTATTGCAGTCCATCATAGCTGCAACCCCCCTCCACTGTTTATAACAATGACACTGGGGGTGCCCAATCCCCCAGTGTCAACTGCTGGTGACCCAGTAACTGTCACCCCCACCCAACCCTCCAATGCAGCACCCACTACTCTCTCCTCCTCCAAACATAACACTGAATCGGGGGATACCCAATCCCCCAGTGTCGAAACCTGAAATAAAGAAAACCTTCCCTCAATGTTTTTTAAAAAGCCTGTAAAAAGAAAATGGCCCATCGATGTCTGTTGTGGCTGACACCATAACTGCTCCCTTTGTCTCCTATTTCATATTTTTTAAATACCCTGTAAAAAAGAAAACATTCCATCGATGTCTATTGCAGGCCACCTTAACTGCACCCCCCCTTGCCATTTATAACACTGATACTGGATGTGCCCAATCCCCCAGTGTCCAAGGCTGAAACCCCTGTATCTGTCACTCCCACCAAACCCTCCCACTCAACACCCACCACCCCAAATATAACACTGACACTGGGGGTGCCCAATCCCCCAGTGTAGAAACCTGAAATAAAGAAAACATTCTCTAAGTGTTTTTTTTTTCAAGCCTGTAACAGAGAAACATGTCCATTGATGTTTGCTGAGTTGTTAGTTCCCCCCCACCTGACCCTCACACTCAGCACCCAGCACCCCACACATCCCCAGGCCCTTAATTACTGACTGGGGGTTCAATGCCATAATTTTTTCTGCACTGCAGACATGTTTTCACTCTTCAAAGCTGGACCATGAACTGAGGAAATAATGTATGTGGTTCAATGTATTTCAATAGGGGTTTGAACTTAGTGGCATAACTTGGCCATTTTCAATATTTTTGCTGCAAATTTTCAACATTCCCTTTTTGGGACACTACTTAATGAACAATGCAAGTGACGTTAGGTAAATCCGTCCAGAAAGGTGATTTCGCAATCGCTGTGTGAAATCACCTTTCAGCCAGAGGCTGAAAATTTTCTCTGCACTTGATCATGAGGTGGGATTATAAGAAGGCACTGCAAATGTGATATAAAAATATTAAAAAGCAACAAAGTTATGAGCCTACATTGAAATTTGAAGTGCAGGCTAGTAATCTTGTAATTTTCAATATTTTGACCTCAAATTTTCAACATAGCCATTTCTTTACAGCAGCTCATGAATGTGACAGATATAATTTTTGTAAATCCTGGCCAAACTATGTTTTTGCACAGCGAAAGGTGATTTTGCAGTCGCTGCACTAAATCACCTTTTGGGCAGAACATGAATGTTTTCTCTGCACTTCTTCATGAGGTGGAATCATAAGAAGGCTATGTTGGAAATTTGGGGCAAAAATATTAAAAATCAACAAAGTTATGATCATACAATGAAATTCAAGAATGCATGCTTGTAACTTTGGCAACTGTCAATATTTTGACCCCAAATTTTAAACATAGCCATTTCTTCACAGCACCTCATGAATGTGGTGGCTGTCATTTTCAAATCCTATCCAAAATGTGTTTTCGTACCTGTGGCACAGAATGACGTTTCACTGGTGCAGAATGACGTTTTGTTAAGGATTTGAAAATCTTCACCTGCCTGGTCCATTAGGTGGGGTAATAAGAAGGCTATGCTGAAAATTTGGTGCACAAATTCAGTAAAATGCCCAGGCTATGACTAAATGTTGCAGTATTTCAGAGTTCACTCATGACTTCACTAATTTTGAATGTTTTGACTCCAAACTTTCAGCATAGTAATTTTTTCACAAAACCTCAAAAATGTGACGTGTCATTTTTTAAATACTGGATGAGATGTGTTTTCACACTTTTGGTGCAAAATGACATTTCGGCCAATATACCATACATGGTACATGTCATGTCTAGAAAAGGAATCCTTAAGCAGGTATCTTCAAACGCTGAGGTCAAAATTAGAAAAAGAAAAGAGGTGCATAGCACTAGCAAACATTCAGCATTAAGAAATGCTTGTAATAGCTTGCAAGTGGCTAAAATGGATACATTTGGTAGGCTTTTCTCACACTGCTACTAACAGCAAACTGCCACAAATGTGGCACATGGTGTAAAATGTGTCAGTGTTGTTTTACTACATTTGTTTCACAGTATGTTCTAGTATAGTGGTTCTCAAGCCCTAAATTCTGGTGGCCTGAAAAGGTGGTAAAATCAGTCCCCAGAAGGTACCGGTGGCCTCTCTCCTTATTTTTAACCCCAGACCACCAGATACACACCGAAGTTCCTATAACACATTTCTTTTCACACAGCATACTGTACATGAAGTCAAGCCCCAGATGCATTTTTACTTGAAGTGTATCTCCCATGTTTACGTAAAGATAAAAAAGTTTGCATTTCATTTCATTACCTTTGTGACTTGGGCTCTAAAGTGCTCTGTGGCAGTATAATATTGTATCTGTGGCTGCATGCAGCCAAGATGGCCTCATTTGAGAAACACTGGGCCTGATTTTCAAAAGTTTGGGACTGATACATGGGGCTTGCAGCAAGGAGAAATGATGCAAAGGGTTCCTTTCGCCAGTCTCAATTTTGTAAGGGGCTGTGTGCCACTAAGGGGACTGCCTGCATCAACCAGACTTGCATCATCCTTGAGATAGCTGCACTAGTGTGCCATGGCAGAAGAGGGCTTATGCAGGGGCAGGGCTGCAATATCCCTTATAGTTGAATTTTGCAAGCCCCCCCAAGGGGAAGACAGACCCTGCAGTCGGACCAGCCCAGAACTGATCTCAGCTGCCATGCATCACTGCTGTAATCCTCACTGGTGGGAGGTGACCCTGTGCCCCTGTGGGCAAGGTGACAAGATAGCTGCTGATACCTGCAAGACCACCACTGGTGTGGCCAGTGATCCATGACAGATGACAGCCTGCAAGCCCCCCCCGTGGTGCTAGAGCATCTGCCCCCTATGGACCCACACTGTCCCTGCCGTTCCACAGCTGGACCTGTCCCACCCTCCCATGTGCTGAGGCATCCTCCAGATTACCCGCCAGCCACCAGGGTGACCAGCCTGTGGATTGCCATCACTGGTCACTGATGCTGCAAGCCTGTGCTGCAGCCTGCAGCACTCCCCTTCTGCGTGATGTTCAGTTGGCACACAAGTGGGCTTACTGCAAATTTGGGGACTTTGGTGCTGGGACTCTGTTCTTGTAAAATCTGGTGCAGGAACCCCAGCATACCCGAGTTTGCTGCAGGCAATGGTTTGCTTCACAATGTGCTGATCTAAACTGGTTTTGAAAATCAAGCCTACTGTTCCAGAATCAGGCCTCTGAAAACCTGCTGTAGTTCTAAATACCAGCTTGAGTGGCGTGCTGAGAATCAAACCTGTAGCTACATATCATAATATCAAAAGCATTAGAGCTTGGTACATAAAGTAGGTACTGTGCCAAAAATAAAAATATTGGGTCAAGATTTTCAAACGCTGAAATTTTGCACAGGTGCCTGTGCCAAAAGGGTTTGATGCAAGTGGCACCTGCACCAAATGTTGCAGCTATCCTGATTTTCAAATGCAGGCTGCATTGAAATTGGGATGCCATGCATCCACATTGCACCACCCCAGCACCAGAACAGATGGTGCACAAGGACATAACGGGGCTTGCGCCATGGCAGGACTCCAGCGTATGCTGCAATTCCACGGCTCCTACTTGATCTCCAAGTTTTTACCCTCTCTTTCCTACGGCCGCTAGGGTTCCCTTGTGCCTATTCTATGCATTCTTGAATTCCCTTACCATTTTGGCCCCCACCACCTCCGCTGTGAGGCTGGTCCATGCATCCACCACCCTTTCCATTAAAATATACTTCCTCACATTATCCCCGAGGCTACCCCCTCTCCAGCCTCATATCATGACCCCTTGATCTTGAACATCTCTTTTTCTGAAAGATGCTACCCTTTCATACCTTATTTATGCCCCTGAGGTATCTGAAGGTCTCTGTCATATCCCCCACTCTCTCCTCTCTTCCAGGGTATATATAGTGAGATCCTCTAGTCTCTCCTTATATGAAAGACAAAAAAAAGAGGTGCATACCAGCAGCAAACATTCGGCAATGACAAATGCTTATTATTTATTTGTTGTATTTATTTATTTATTGAATTTTGTTAACTGGGTTGGCTCACTGAGACAGGCATCCCTTTTTCAGGAGCGACTCAGAGTTAGTTACATTCAACAGGGAATACAGTTCATTTATTTGGAGATTGCAACATACAGTTCAATATACAGTATACTGAATACAGTTCATTTATTTGGAGACTGCAACATACAGTTCAATATACAGTATACTGAATACAGTTCATTTATTTGGAGACTACAACATACAGTTCAACATACAGCATACTGAATACAGTTCATTTATTTGGAGACTACAACATACAGTTCAATATACAATATACTGAATACAGTTCAACAGAAATGAACTGGTAAGACAAGTGACATGACAATAGTACTGCTGTTATTGAAATACATATAGTTGTACATCACACCAAGTAAAGTCCAATGAGCCATATTATAATTGTACAATGCTAAAGTATTGGACACAGATGGGCTTCTGAATTTGTGGAGGAAGTAGACGAAGGTGGAGACAGCTGCCACATGACTACAGATGCAAACAGTTGCAGGGGAGTGTACTCTTTAATCACAGCTTTGAAGGACATAACAAGGTACCCTCCTGGATAGAGAAGATGAGTTCATTCCAGAGCCAAGAGGCTTTGTGTGAAAAAGATCGCTGGCTGGTTGATGTCTTGCTTCTGGGAACTTTCTGGAGGAGTTGAGCAGATGAGCACAGGATTCTCCTGTGGAGTCTCTGTACCACTGTGTCCTTGAGGCTAGGGAATCAGTCACACAGGATTTTGCATGTGAGGATGAGCAGGGGGTAATTTAGCCTTTCTTCAAGGGTGGGCCATTTGAGGTAAGCAGAGACAGCATGGTGGTGTTCCCTACTATCCACTCATGCTGCAAACCTGCCTACTCTATGATAGAGTTGTTTGAGTTTGCTTAGCTCTGCTTCCCTAAGCGAAGAGAGAATAGGAGCTCTATAGAAAAGTCTTGGGAGTAGCAATGAACAAGCAATGCATAGGTGGGCCTTGTTTGTAAGGTAAGCATTGAGTCAGTAAAGTAGGTCAAGTCTTTGAGAGATTAGCCTGGTAATGCATTCTACATGGGGCCAGAAGGAATGCGCCTGATCTGTTAGGATGTTTAGGTATTTACATAGTATATGGTTACCGTTTGTTACATATAAAAATCAGCCTGCTCAAAATCCTTGTTAAGCACATTCTAAACCGTTATGTGCATTCTAAAGTGTTGTTATGTGTATTCTGAACTGTTGTTATGCACAGTTCAAAGGTCATACAACTTTACAGTTCTCATTTATTCTACACCTAGTTACTTACTAACTACCCAGTGCCAAAAGTCATACCTTTTACCTTTCAAAAGTCTAGAAATTTGATTTTGATATGTGAGTAGAACAAAGAAATGGCAAGATTTTTTTCTTTTCACTTCAGTGGTGATCTGTCACGCTAGTGTAAAAATCATATACTATAAAGAATAAAATATGGTCAACCACACACAACTAGGCATGTGTTTCCATCTTGGGGTTGAGATGACAGCATGAACCTCTTGAGCTTCACTCTCGAGGTTCATATGCTGTCATCACAAACCCTCGTTTGAAACACAGCCTTGTTGTGTATGGTTGCCCATACAATATTCTCTATGTTGTTAACTACCTTAAATGTAGTACCCCTAGTGGTGAGGATGCTGAGGGACTCTGTCTGATGTGCAACCAATATTCTGGATCCAAGAAGCATTGTCTTAGATTTTTTGGTGTTTGAAACAAGGTGGTTAGTCATAAACCATTTTTTCAGAAGTGTAAAGTGTTCACATAGGCCAGATTATATATAGAATAATGCATATGTAGGCGGTTGATATGAAGTTTTTTTAAACACCCAAGGTGTGTGATCATAGAGAAACCTCGAGAGCGAAGCTCGAGAGGTTTCACTATGATCATACACTGAGGGTGTGTAAAAAAACTGAATGTCAGCTGCCTACATAAGTTTTATTTTTTATAATAACTGGTGCAAAAAAGACTATCTTACATTATGGTCATTAGTTCGAGTCGGGTAAAGTAAATCACGATCTCAGAAATGAAGTAAAAATAAAAAAAACTCGAAAAAATAGATTTTTTTAAAAAGTTTATATTGTTTGCCAAGTCCTTTCACTTCAGTTTGTGTTGTTTCGTCATCTAGATGGGTCGGGTCTTTACAGTCACTGTGGAACCAAGGTGAAAGTTCATGCCACCTGTGGACACAATATGGGTCGGGAAAGTGTATTTTTAGTAGAGAGTCTTCCTGCTTGGTAAATACTAAAATTCAAGAAAAGAAAAGGTTTACGCTTTGTTACTTTGCCCTGTATGTTTTTGTTTAAATGGAGATCATGCTGTGAGTTAGAGTCTGTGATCGGAGAACTGTCTGTTTAATTTGTCTGAACCGCTGCAGGCTTCTCAGCGCGACACTGTAAAAGTCGTATCAACCCGGGTTGTCCCGAGTTTCTATCAACCTACTTGGGTTGATCGACTTTAACACTCAAAAGCGGGTTGATAATGGGGGTAACCAGTTATTATATTGCTTTATTATCAGAGTCAGTTCTATAAAGCACTGCATCATCTACATAGAGCAGTGCTTTAGCCTTGCTGCAGTTGGAGGGAAGTTTATTAATAAATGGAGAAAAGAGTAAGGGTCTTAGGATGGAGCCTTGTGGTACTCCATCAGATATCTATCATCTTTAAGGAGAGGCCAGGATTTGCTACAGCCCATAAAAGAGCCTCTGAACCAGGCAGAGAATAGTTGATCAAGCCCCAAGTTCATCAGTTAAGTTAGCAGGAGTTCATGATTAACCAAATCACTAGTTTTGGTTAAACTGAATAATATGACTCCTATAGCTTTTCCATCATCAGTGGCCCTGAAGATGTCTGAGATGAACTGAACAAATGCTGTGCCAGTTCTGTAATGTTTCAGGTAACCATGCTGAACATCAGTGAGCAGAGAATTAGACTAAATGTAGGCTGCCAATTAGTTATAGATTAGCCTCACTTGGATTGTTGACAGGGTAATAAGTATAGAAAAAGGCAAACATTTTCAATCAGCTCCTTGGTTCCTCCCCTGTGGACAGGGACAACATGGGCTACTTTCCATTTTTGGGGAACCTCCCCTTGGAGAAGGGACAGGTTGAATAGTTTAGCCAGTGGGGAGGGAAGTACAGGGGAAGCAAGTTTTAAGAGTTTGGGCTCAAGTCTGTCATGGCCAGCTGATTTATCAGATTTGATTTTTAGTTGCTGTTCCAGGACTTCCTTTTCAGCGACCAGTTTGAAGTAAAAATTGGGATGCCCAGTCAGTGGCAGGGAGAAGGGGGGAGGAGATAAGCAGAAGGGTCTTTGTAGACATCCAAGTTCATGAAGAATCTGTAGAACTCTTCAGCAGTTAGAAGTGGGTCACTTGTATATTCATTATTGATTTGAATTTCCTGAGTTGATGCGACTGTCTGCCCTTATAAAAGGTGAGTTAATTTGAGTCATAAATGCTTGGGTTTTGCAAATTGTTTGCCTGAAGGTCCTTCATATATTTAGTCTTAGCCTTTTTTAAGGTTGACCTGCAGGAATTTTGCGGTGACCTGTATGCCAGCTATATATATATATATATATATATATATATATATATATATATATATATATATATATATATATATATAGGACAATATTCTCTGGAGGAGCCAATGGTTCCAAGGATAGGCCCCATTGACAACGTTTGAGCTAACAGAAGAGATTACAGTAAGTATGAAGAAATTTCTCCTTTCTGTATCACTCTACATTTGCCATTGGGGAAGGTAGTCAATACATATTAGTTCTAACAAACAGTAACCATCCAAAGTAGGGTAAGAGAGAATAAGGTCCCCACCCTTACAGGTAGTTACTGGAATCTTCTGACAACTACCGCTTGTCAGATTCTGTGTTTGCCCACCATTACAGCAGAGTTCTGGATATCAATTACATAAAATCTTGAAAATGCATTAGTAAAGGACTACAATATTAATAAGATCTCTGTTCTCTCCACCCAGGGTACTTTGAATGGGATCTATGTGATAACGGTGAAAGCCTAAAGGCGATCACCATTATCTAGAAGTCAAGAGTGCCAAAAATGTATTTTGGCACTCTGACACCCCGGCACACAACAAAAGGTTACCGGGGACTTGTTTTTAATGTTTTATGTGGGCTAGGTTCTCCAAGACCCCCAGCTAATGATTTCAACTCCAGGGGTGCATTTCGAGAGGACATTAAAAAAAGTTTGGGCTAGGCACAACAAAAACGCACTAGCACCTGGACCTGAACCCAGTACCCTGCTAACCAACTCCGCAAACTCACTCACAATGCCATGGGGTCAGCTTGGCAACCCACTGTGGCACCACCCCTCACATACCTTCCCACCCCTCACTGTGCATGCCCACTCCCCCCCCACAAACATACATATTTATTTTATTTATTTATTTAGCTTTTGTTGACCGGGTAAGTGCACTAGACAAAGCCTGCCTATTTTCAGGCATGACCCGGGGAAGGGGGAATACAGATGAATGCCAACTGACCTTGAACCAGATTAAGCTGTTGGTGGTATTTTTACTGAATGAGGGAAATTTAGCCAGGACACTGGGGAAATTCCCCTACTCTTTTTTCGATAAGTGCCATGGGATCTTTAACATCCACCTGAACTACCACCAATCCAGGCAGATGGGACCTCGGTTTAATGTCTCATCTGAAAGACGGCACCTCAGAAGTGCAGCACCCCTCTCATGCTGCACTACAGTGTCAGTACTGGGATATTAACCCAAGTGCCAGATGTGGGAACTGAACCCACAGCGCTCTGATCTCCCGCCTCAGAGGTGAGTGTGCTACCTACTGAGCCACTGACACTGCTAACATCCTGTCGCTATATTTGCCCACCCCCCATCCGGCCACCCTACTGTACTGTAGCCATCCATGGAATGCACTGGGAAGTGGGTTGCCATTATTGTAGGTGCCCATTCCCCAGCGCTAATATCATGGGTACCCCTTTGAATGTCCTGGAAAGAAGTTATCAACTCAGAGTAGGCCATTCCTTCATGTCACATACAACTTGCAATACAGGATCTTATTCACAAGGCTAGGGTGACTTCAGGGATTATTGATTTCTCTTGTTATGAAAAGAACCCAAAGATGAGGAACAAGGAAAAATTAAAATCTAGCTTTCTACAATCCTCTGATCCTTGAGGCATGTGCTACCTTTTCCATATGCATTGTAAGGTAAGTTCCATGAGAAAGAACCTGGGTCCACTGAGCCTCCTGGATGAGAAATCGCCAACAGGAGGAAAACCTTAAACTACAGAATGTTAATTGGCACTGATGAAACATTTGTGTCAAATGGGATCCTTCACAGGCTGTGCAACACCCAGCTAAGGTAACATGGAGCAGAGAACCACTAAAAAGACGTGTCACTGAATGCTCTGAGAAAAGGAGGACATCTTTGTTGGTCCTTAAAGAGATCCCATGGATATCCCGACATAGCACAAAGAACAATCACCTGGACCTGTAGGGTGCTTAATGCAAGACATTGCATGCTTCCACCTGCAACAGCTATAAGATCTGCATTATGAAACCTAGATGAACCTAATGCCCTATTCTATGGTCCAAACCTAAAAAAGTTCCACATTTTATTGTAGTCCTCCGAAGAGGACACCTACAAGGAATGATCTGGATGTCTGCTACCCTCTATGGAAAACCCATGCTTCCAGATTTCTCCCTGACATAAAGTGACTGATCTGAGATTGTCCAGCTCCTCCTGCACAGCAAATCAAACACCTCCTGGATCAATGATTACTCTACAGGGGGTATGCTTTTGCAATCTAGCCAACTGACCTAACTATTCAGGTCCCCTTCTAGTGAAGCCACAGCCAGAGACAGAAATTGTCCTCTATTTTTTTTAATCTTATTTCTGTTTTATGCCCTTCTGTGGTGCAACCAGCAGGGGCATCCAGCTGCTGGCTCTGCCTGCCCGGAGAGCAGCAGGCTCACTGGCATGATGGGGGATCTGGTGCGGCCACACACCAACCTGCCAGAGGGCTTCCCCATGCCACTCCGAGCCAGGCCGGGTCCGGACCCCCACAGCATGATTCCATGACAGTCCTCGAGGCAGGGCAGAGTGTGGCCATCAAGCTGCATGGTTGTGCCCAGCCATTTTCCTCCTTAGAACCCTGGAGTGCGGACGTGAAATGATGTCTGACGCACAATGTGCCAACGTCCGCCGCACTATACCCCCAATGGAACCAGCTCTGGTAGTGCCCCCAATCATCACTGGGGGCCGCTGCAGAACAGTGGGAACCCTCAACCCTCATCAGGATAGGAGAGCAGTCCTCCGGATGCTCAATCATATCCCTCCCCTGCCGATCCCTGATGACCCGGGCATGTTTCTAAACCCAGGTCACCAGCATGGCACGAGGTGTGGCATCCAGTGCCTCAACCCTCAGTGCCACCAGGCCAGCAGAGATTGTCCTCTATGCACAGAGAAGCCCTGGTCCCTTCTGAAAACATCTATGCTTCTTGCACCTCCTGACCTATTTAGGAATGTCACAGAAAAGAAATAAAAGTGTTATCTGATCTAACCTTCACCACCAAGCCGAACCAGTCCTGAAGGAGAATTAAGACTAGGTACACTGATGTTATGTCCAAAACATTGTTTTGAAAACACAGATCCTTAGGACTTCAGACTCTGCACTGGAATGTAATCAACTACCACCCCAACTTCAGAGTCTGGCAATGGTGGTAAATGTTATCTCTTAAGGATCTCTAGGAGAAGCCCTCTGAGAAGATTCTAGGGGTCCTCTCACCAAGTACATACATTTAACACTGTCATGACAACAGAATCAATGCCTGGGGCCCGATTTTCAAAAGTCTGCACGGGAGATAACGGTCATTACCAACCAGTGCAAACTGGGGTTTGTGCTGGAGCCCCATATTAAAAAGGGGCTGTTGTATGGGCAAAGAGCATTAGCTCCTGTGCAAAACATAATGTATATGTGCAAGCAAAGGGAGGGTGTGGCCATGAATATGCCTGTTACCCTATATTCAGCAACATTGCGCTATGCCAGAGGGTTTAGCACGGTCCTTTTGCGCAGCATAAATACCACCTAACAAAACCCCAACTTAATTCTGGGCAACCCTAGTGGCTGTCAGAGGTAATGCAGCACCGATCCAGTTGGCCATTGGGAGAGCACAACCACCCCTGTGATCCCTGGCACACCCCACCAATCGCCGACCTGTTATGTAGAATATAATGTCTCTCATGCTAGTGATGTTCCCCTGATCCCCAGCCCTATAATTTGCAGTACATTCCCTAGTGGTAGTGGTGTCTGCCCTCTCCTGATCCACAGCCCTTTAATTTGCAATGCATTCCCTGGTGGTAATGGTGCCCTCCCTCCCCCAAACAACTCCTCCCTACAGTCAGTGGTGCATCACCCTGTCCTGTAAATAAGAGGTGCACTCTCTGCCTGTACATATGGTGACTGGCAGAGGAGGTGTGAGGAGGGCTGTGCTGGTCATCATATGCACCCACAGTACCAACAATGAGGATACACTGAGTAGGGGGTTGCCCTGTGCTGTGGGAGGGAGGACCACTGGACATCAAGGAGGGGTTGTTTGTACATCTGAGTTGGCGAAAAAGGGGGACCACTACCACCAGGGATATAAACATTTAGGTCAGAGCTGGGATCAGAGGGGGGCACCACTAACACCAGGGAATGTATGTCAAATTATGCAGCTGGAGATCGGGAGAGAAAGGGCACCACTACCACCAAATTACAGGGCTGGGGATCAGAGGAGAGGGACACCACTAGCACCAGGGAATGTACTGCAACTTACAGGGCTGGGGATTAGAGCAGGGGGATGCCACTACCACCAGGGATACATACATGTCTGGAACCGGGCAATTTATGGGTGGCGCCACACTAACCTGCCTTGATACCCATGGAAATGAGCCCATAATGGGCATTCAAATGGCTCCTTAGTACCTTGAATGCCCAATGGGCTCATTTGCATGGGTCCCTTAGAATATTGCAAATAGCACTCCAGCACGTTCCATTGTGTTGGCATACTTCAGGAGCCCTACTAAGTAGCTTAGAATTGGGTTGACATGGCCCTGTATTCAGTCAAATAGTGCTGGTGTGCTGTTTGACTGAATATAGCGTCTTCAGACACCCAGGCAAGTGTAAGGTGCAGTGCAAATGTTTCCACTTCATTTTGTGCATATTTGAATATCTGGCCCCTGGTGTCCAAAGAGGCCAGAAGCTGTGCTGTAAAACAACCTAAAAACCTGTCTCATTGCAGTCTTGCATGGAAACTGACCTACAGAACCAGTTCCATCATATAGAATAGTAGATGGGTGACCATCCACAAGAAGGCTATGATTCCATCGATGGAGCTGATGACATCATAGAGACCTCAAGCGCGAAGCTCGAGAGGTCTCACTGATGCTATCAACTCCAGAGATGTAAACACAGCCTTAGTTGTGGATGATCACCCATCCACTGTTTTTTATAGTATATGGTTAGGGCTTATTGTCGATTTTTTTTTCTTTTCCAGTGCCTTAGTCACAGCTTGTTTTTACCTTCTGCATTATTTGTTGTTTCCACTCCCACTTCTCCTCACTGCCACTCGCTCCGGCTTCTCTCCACTCTCCCTGAATCTGGCTTCTCCCTGCTCTCACTTACTTTCTGTTACCGACAGTGTTTATTTTTAAAACTATTAGAAAAATAATTCATTTTTGTGACACAAAGCAGTGTGAGGCTACCGTGTCAAAAGTAGGAAGTTCCATTTTTCGTCACTCACGTAACTGCGACACCATGTTTTCACTATTTTTTTTCCATTACAGCCAGTTGAGTGAACCAATCAGGAGGCAGTACAAGGCTGAAAAGTTGTTGTACTATCGATGTGATGTCAGAACGATAGTACAACAACTTTTTTGTCCTTTGAACTGCCCTACAGCAAGATATGGAAAGCCACTGATTTCTATCGACAATAAGCCCTAACCATATACTATCTTGTTGTCATTAGACTCCAACACTTGGAGCAGCTTATCAGCACAGTCAATTGTCTAGGTCTCCATTCCTGACTCTCCCAGAGTAGGGTTTTCTATCTGGGTGCGAATAGAAATATCTTCCGCTTGATTTCCTGGGGACCCCACTCCCAGGGGCTTCACGCATGCTCTCATCACTTGTGGTGAGTGAACAATGGCCATTATTAGTGCACGAAGCACTGCAACAAGTATGGAAGCTGGCTGGATGCCAGCAAGTGCAAAAAATAATTAGCCCTCAGGCAATACCATGAAGTGCCACACTCACAGCTGTAAACCTGACATTCCTAAGGAAAGGAGGGGCATTGACTGGAAACCAGCAAGTGGAAAAAAGGATAAGCACTTAATCAATAGCGCAAAATATAGCACTCACAACCATGCACCTGTTTTTTTTTCTGTTTAGACCAGATTCCATTTGGGTCACAGTTGTAAGCTTTGCCCTGCAAATAATTCAGTTTTTCTTTCACTTTCTGTCCTTCTGTCTTGAATTTTTACACCCACCCTCTCGTCCCCCACCTCTAGCCTTTATTAAATAGTCTCCCTCCCCCCTCGGCACCACCCCTAGCAATGTTCATCCTCCCCTCTCACTAATATTGCAACTCCTCTTAAAGATACAGAGTGCAGCTATTAGGCCTAACACTTGTCCTGTCTTCCCTTTAAAGACATCTTCCTATTTTCACCATCTGCTTGCCTATCAGCTTTGCTTAGTACCTGCTCTGCTATCTACTGTGCAGTTCCATACCTGGGCTTCCTCTCCTGCTATCCCAAGTATTTTTCAAGTTGCCTTGGTACCCTCTGCCCTAGCTAATAACATCCTATCTTAACCTACATTTTATATCTTAAAATAGATCCACTGTGCCTGATCGTGCTCCCAGTGAGTGTCACGGCTAATCCTGCCAGCTGCCCATACCTCTATCCTCCTGATGAACAGGACACCTTCAAATCCGGTTAAGTGTCCGGGCTAGCACTGTGCAGGTTTGATAGGCAGCCACCTGCTGCCACCCTCCTCTAATTGGACTGTTGCTCTCTGCTCAGCCACTGTTTTGCCCTGCCTTTTCTCTGTCGGATTATCAGTCTCTGGGCTTCAGTGCCCTCTGCTTTGCATTGACTCTCGCCAAACACTACTGCTATCTGTCTAGTCTCCCATTGGTTCCTTATAAAATTCCACCACTAGGGGTGCCATCTAACATATCTTGAATAGGTCTTCATCTCCTCATTGTAATCTTTACCACAAGTAGAGCCTCCGGCTGGTCTGCTTTCCTAATTAACCTTTGTGGGGCTTTACTTTCTGCTTCTCTGATCCACTTCTTCTAAATAATTGCTACGCTAGCAGAAAACACTTCATTGTTTTTGCTCTATTTCTAATTTCGGCCAAGGGTTAAAATGGTGGAACACGGTCACCCTTGGCAGTCTTAATTTTACACACACTATCTCTTTATCCCTAAGAGCTAATCCTTTGTCTCAGTATACCACTAGCCTTCCTACCCAAGTCAAATATTAACACTATGGCAAAGTATAGTCTGCTATGGGCACTCTTGTCATTTGTCCTTTTACTCAGCCTGGATACTGCCACATGGGCTCTCCCATGTAACCAAATGGCAAAAGACTCCTCAGAGGCTTACCGCAACTATATTTTCTCTAACTTGATTGCAGAGACAAAGCCTGATCTGCAGCCTAACCCTATCCTTCTTGTTAGAGGCAGCATCTATTACCCTCTACATGCCAGGAGGAAGCTGCCATGGAGATGTGCTTTCACCCTAACCTGCCACTGTGCAAGGCTTTGGTTCCTAGCCATGATCATTATTCTGCTATCTGGGGGCGTCAAACTAAATCCAGGTCCACCTACCTGTTTCTTTTCCCCAAATGAGTTATCTGGCATGTCCAAGAAAGGATTATTAATTGCCCATATCAATATCAGAAGTCTTACCTGTCACCGTGCTGCACTCGAGGCCTGAGTGAAACTCTACAATCCTGATGTACTCTGTCTCACAGAAACTTGGCTAAAACCCGGAATACCTGATGACGTATGCTCCTTGCCTAATTATTCCCTGTTCCGGCGGGATAGATCCTCATCCAAGCGTGGAGGTGGAGTTGCCCTATTCTTCAAAAACCACCTCAACATCTCTATTGTCCCGGCATCTGCCTCTCCCGCAGTGTGCGAATTCATACAGGCAACTATTGTATTGGGGGAAAAGAAGCTTCATATTATCTGTGCCTATAATCCCCCTGCTGGGGGAATAGTAGGTCTTCAAGAACTCCTTGACATCACCTCCCAGACTGTAAATTATAATGAGGTTGTCATCCTAGGTGATCTTAACCTCAGTTGGTTAGGGTCAGCTCAAATATCCTTGCAATCACTCACGCTTAGTTATAATTTTCACCAGTTGATCTCTGAAGCAACTAGAGCCATGTCATCCCATCAAACGGGTACATTCCTAGACTGGGTGATGGTTAACCATATGGAACATGTGTCAAAAGCAGGAATCCTTGCAGATGCACTAATGGACCACTCACCCACTTTCTGTATCCTATCTATGGTTGCACTTCCATCTCCTCCATCAAGACTAATCACGTTTATAAATCTAGCTCATATTGACCAGGATGCATTTCTCTATGAAGTCTCCAATATCGACTGGGCAGGTATCTATCAAACAAAGGATGTGGAGGTTGCTCTACAGATATTCATAAATGAATTTCTTACCATTCAATATAAACATGCCCCCAAGACTACTAGGAGGGTCAGAGGAAAACAGATGAGGTGGCTGCATAAAGACCTCCTTGCTAATCTGCGCCAGAGGGACAAGCTTTGGATTTGCTACAAACAAACTAGCCTACAGTCAGATCTTATTGTCTATCGTGAACTAAGGAACAGATGTAAGAGACAAGTTAGAGTTGCTAAAAGCAAATACTGCAAGGACCTTTTACAAAACTCAGCCTGCGACCCGAGGAAATTCTGGGACCATGTCAAAACATTTCTCGGTACCTCGCAGTCGGTCACTCCTGATGAAATTATCATAAATGGGGCACACTGTAATGACCCTAGGACCATCTCAAACAGTTTTAACAATCTTTTCTCTGATCTTTAATATTATACCTTGGCTTTACAACCTAGTGGATCACACTCCAATCTACCTACCACACTACCATCAGACAACCATACTACCCTATCGTGTGATGTTTCTCCAGCGCCACCATTTTATTTCAAGGCTATATCAAGAGCGGAAGTTCTGAAATTACTGAGATCCATATCTGCCAATACCAGCTTTGGTTCTGACTCACTGGAACCTCGTCATCTTAAGCTGGCTGCTCCACTCATTGCCTCTCCGATTGCCAGAATCTACACTTTATTCCTTATCCATAGCACTGTGCCAGACCTATGGAAATCTGCAAGAGTAACGCCTGTCTTTAAAAAAGGTGACCCAAAGGACATGGCCAATTACAGACCTATAGCAATTCTCTATGTCCTTAACAAGATCATAGAGAAAATAGTTACATCACAGACCATTGACTACCTTACACACTACAATCTCCTCTCAGACACTCAGCATGGTTTCAGAAAAGGTCATAGCACCACCAAGGCTCTTCTTCAACTAACTACTGATATTCTGTCCAACATGGACTCTGGAAAACTCACAGGTGCCATCTTCATTGACCTCATTAAGGCTTTCGACCTTGTAGACCATCCCCCTGCTTCTCTCCACTCTCCATAAATTCCATTTCTCTACCCCTGTTGTGGACTGGTTCTGTAGCTACCTGTCAAACAGGTCACAAGCTGTCAAATTTAACTCCTCCCTGTCCAACATGTCTACTATCAACCTTGGGGTCCCCCAGGGCTCTATCCTTGGGTCCCTTCTGTTCTCAATTTTTTATCAACAATGCAGCTGAGGTCCTGGAATCCTGCTCAGCTATTTTCTACGCTGATGACCTGATCATCTACACTAGTTCTTCTAGTATTGCCTGCATAAACACATCACTTACTTCAGACTTCAATAAGGTCTTAGACTGGCTACTAGACCGTAAGCTTGTACTAAATGAAAAGAAAACGAAAGCCATGCTCCTAGGTTCTGCACCAAAGATTAAGACCTGTTCTAATTTGCTGGAGGTTCTTCACCCAGGAGGATTTCCTCTTGAAAATGTTACTTCCTTCAAGTACCTTGGGATCCTCCTGGACCAGTCCCTGGATTTTAATCTTCACATTCAGTCCTCGTGCAAAGCTGTAAACTCAAAACTAGGAGTAGCTTACAAAATGAGCTACATGCTTACACCCTCAGCCAAATTAGCAATTGCACAAGGTATTCTGCTCCCAACCCTTACTTATGGTGCCTCTGTTCTTACCTTGGCCCATAAAACCTCCCTACTAAAATGAGACGTAACTTATAACAATATATGCCGATTTGCCTCTTCGTCGCCTCGACTCAAACATCACTGCCTTCTTTATAAGGATCTGAATTGGCTTTCATCCTCTGCCAGTAGACAATACTACCTTGGATCACTAATGGACTCAATTATCTGGGAAAATAACCCATCCCAGCTGGCGGCGTTGCTGGTCCCTCAACCATCCTCCCATGGCCTGCGATCAGCTGACAAATCCTTGCTCTATGTTCTGAGATGTCGGATGACTAAAGGCACAGGGGCCTTCCAATTCTCTGCTCCCAGGCTATGGAATGCTCTTCCACTCAACCTCCTGCTGTCTCAGTCTCATTTTGGATTTAAAAGTGAACATCATCGTTATCTATCCCTAGCTGATGCTTGTACATGCTTTGACCCAACCTGAAGCTCCTGAGACTTACCAGTAATGTCACCCCTGCTCTAATCCAGCTCCAAGACTGTCTCCTCTTCCCCTCCCCATATTTTACCTTCTCTTTGTACATAACATCTTGACTACTAGCTCTCTTCCTTCTCGAACCTTGTTGCTGACCATCCAAAGTTGTTTTGCCAATTACCACCCCAGACCTTCCTTCTGTCAGTCTTTCTTGTTATGTTTGAACATTCCTCACATTTCTCTCTATATAACCTTACTATCTTATTAACCCTTTCACTCCACAGGTCAGGTCCATGGTTTCTGCACTTATTATATATGTCTTACTGCCATTATCTGTTTAATGCTTGCCATTATTTTTTTGTTGTTTCTACCCACTGTATTTTTGTTACACTGCTGTACTGTTCCTCTATTTGCATTATTGTACCCATGTTGCTGTTGTTCAACTGTTCTCCTTTTGTTGTACTGTCCCGGGTCATGCCTGAAAATAGTCATTTTATGGCTAGTGCACCTACCCGGTTAACAAAAACTAAATAAATAAATTATTATAGCTCTCAAATTCAGTAGTGTCAATACTGCTTCTCAGTTTAGTTTCAGCATTTGCAGTTTCAGTAGTCAACTGGTCATGAACAGGATGAGCATATTCTAAGATAAGTTCAATGTTATTAAGGGAGACTGTCTGCATATTATTACACCATCTCTCCATAAATTTGGGGTTATCTGTCCTGTGTGAAGGCTTCTGAAGGTTTAAATGGCAATATAGATTTGGCTGCTTTCCTTAAAAAAATTTAGATGTTAATATGGTGTGTTGAAAGATTGCTTAGATTTGCATAAAGTTTATGTGCCTGGACTAGTTAGGAGGTTCGAGTCCCACCAGGACTGTGGTAAAAAAAAAAGAGTAAAAAATTTAAAATGAAAAACTTGAGCAATTATTACTTTATACTCTGATTTTCATTAAAATACTCCTAGCTATAGTCCATGTTTTTTAGTAGTGAGCTGAGATAAATTGTCTGTATGGTAATGAATTGCATAATGAACATTGTACCTTTATGATGTAATCTCTGATGCAGACCTTTGATTGGCTGCACTGCATTTTAAACACACCTTTTGCACTATAAATGATAAGCACTTTGCACTTTATCATAGATCACTCTGATGAAGCCTGGCAGGGGCCAGGAGAAACGTTATTGCTATGTCTGAGTTCTAACTGTTGCTGCTGCTGTCTATTTTTGCACCACAATGGAATAAAGGCTGGTTTGTTTGTATATACTGTATCTTGACTGATGGTCTTTCTGCAATGGGTGTTGCTTTTTTGTTCTCTGATTCCAATTTCTAAGTTGGAAGGGCATCCCTGACACATAGCAATGCTTACAGACAGGGGTGCCAGAAGGTTGAAATAGATGGGGGTGCTGAAAATTGGAAAGGCATTTGTTAGGGTATAAAGGGCATTTTTTTACAAATCATTTTTCAATATATATAATAATACAACAGTATAAGATACTGTCAACCACAGAGATCAAGTATTGCCAGTGGCAGCCATTCTAATGTATTGAGCCATTAATTGAAAATACTGAATAGTTATAAAAGTGGCTTTTAAGTATGTGAGATAGCCAAAAATATACTGATTATGAATGCAATGCATACTTTGCTAAAAAATAAAATTGATGTTGATTAACAAATACTGCTGCTTTAAATGAACAAACCCCTAACATAATTTCATGGAAAAAAATATGCAGAAATGGGAAGTACCAATTTTAAAAGTCTGACATTATTACTATTCATGTGTTATTCAGACTTTATAACATAAGAAGCATTACTCCACTGAAAACAGGGCAGTGCATCTCAGCTGGACAATCTGTCTGTCTGTTTGTATACACACGCGCACACACACACACACACACACACACACACGTTTAGTAAATATGAATTATGATTTGAACTTTTACTCTGAGGTGTGAAATGGTCATGGTGTCCCTAGTCCAGTAATGCATAAAGACTTAGTGAAAATTAGTATAGTAAGCTATCCTAAATCTTACCAGTAATCGCACAACATGACATTGCTGGAAGGGCATGTTTACATCATTGTACTGCTTTTGTTATAAGAAATGTGACTTCTTTTAGATTCAGACAGAAAGACTGTATTTTTCTTACTAGGAGGCAATGTAGCATAGTGGGTAAGAGCACTGATCTACAAAGCTAGAGACCTGGGTTTGAATCCCATCAGTTCCCACTCGCATACTGCGTGACCATAAGCAAGTCATGTAACTTTCTTGTGCTCCCAGGTTGCACCTGGAAACAAGATCTGGATTACTGTGCCTTTCCTGGTTAAACAAATTCCCCTTCCTCCACCCCTTTACTGTACATTGACTTGCTAAATGAAGTTTGACAATAAATAAGAACTGTTGTTTGGACATTCAGGACTTAATGTAGTATAATAGTGTATTGAAGAAAAACAAAACTTTTTGCAGCAGAAATGCTGTATGTAGTGGATACATGTCTGAACCAAAACAGAAAATGTACATTGTCTATACAAGTAGGCAGTATAGTGTTGTGGTTAAGAACAACAAGCTGTGGCCCATCAGTGCTGCGGTTGGATTTCCGCTTGCAACACCGGCAACCCGGGTTTGGGAATGGACCCGGGTCATCAGAAGGCCAACTGGGGAGAGAAAGATCGAGCATCCCTAGGACTGCTCTCCTTCTCCAGGAGAGAGGGGGGTTGAGTGTCCGGTGCACAAACGGCACCCAGCGGAGGCTGGGTACACCGCATGGGTGCCATTGTGACATCAGGGGTGGGGCAGATGCCAGTCATCAATGCACATCCCTGCCCCTGCCTACAGGGGGAAAAATGCTGCGCTGGGTCACCTCCATAGCGCCCTTCCCTGGGCCTCGATTAGCCTCCGGTACCAGCTCTCCCAACCAGATACTAGTAGTGTGGCACTGGTAAGAGGAACAGTGCCACAATCCCACCCTCTATGGGGTAACCCAGGAGTGACTGTGGAGAGTGTGGTGATTGCTGGTGATGGAGGTGCAGGGGGACATGACTAAGGGCTGAATCCAGCAACTCCAGAGCAAGAAAAAGTATACTAAATAAATAAAAAAAAAGAATGAGCTGCAAACCTGGAGAGTTGGGTTTGAATCCCATTGGCCTCCACTTGCACACTGTGTGACCCTGAACAAGTCACTTAACTTCCTTGTGCTCCCAGGTCACACCTGGAAACAAGCTGTGGCTTAGAATGCCTTTCCTGGTTAAACAATTTCCCCTTTTCCTTTCGATATATCTGTCGGGGTTATATCAGGAAGCTGGTATGCATAAGAAAGATGGCAAATAAAGTGATATTGGAGGCAGCACATTTGAATGAAAATAAGTGAATCAGATTGTTTATAACATTAAGTGCTGCAAATATAGTTCTGTTTGTCACTCATGCTAAAAAAATATTAAAGTGATTACAAGGTCTTATAAAGGTAATGATTTTCTTGCTCCACAAATGCATTTTTTACATCTCTATCAAAATTAAACCATCACTGGATCTCATTTTCAGTATCAACCATATTTTTTTTAATACAGCTAAAACTATAGTGGAGGTGTCAGAAAAATACCCTTTCAATAAGTGTATTTATTTTCAATTCACCATTCATGGTTGCATTTGTTGGGTTTTGATTCACTCAACTTTAGAAAAATGTATTGCTGCAGGGGAAATCTTTATTTAAAAAGAAACACAGGTTAACAGTTGAGAAAGCAAATGAAAATGAAGACAGTCACCTGTTAACAATGTGCTGGACTGCTTTGAAGGCTATTAAGAAGAATTAGTAACTGACTGATTAATTACAGTCATAAAACTCTCCTACAGCCAGCCAACTTTAATGGTGTAACTCAGGATCTGCTGTTAAATTAGGCATGACAAGATATAAACCATATGTTGGTCTCAGCATAGCAATTTCACAAAGCTGGCTGTCTGAAATGCAATAGTTGTTTAGCAGAAAGAAGGGAGTATTTCTTTAACCGCCATAGAGACTTGCAGAATGGAAGGATACACTGAAAACTCCTAGAAGATGTGCTCCATGGAAGCACCTTTTTTTAAGGGAAAGCAGGATGGCTGTAGGCTCCGCCCATAGCCATAAAAAGTAGGGTCAATTTTTTTTTGTCCAATTTGTTGCACTGTTACTTTAAGCAATTAATGTAACAAACATGCCAATGCCCAACCCTTCCCCCCACACACACAGAACCTAGACTGCTGAGGTAGATATTTGTCTACTGCCCCCTCCACCACCACCACCTTTCTTTCTGGGCAGTGTTGGCTACCCTGCACTCCAGATTAAAAATTGTGCACCACACAACTTCCTGCCAAGAACAGAAGTGAAAAATCTTAGATCCTAGCATTAGCATGCCAAGTATGGAATGATGCTGAGCAGCAGGCATGCATCACATTTTATAATACACTGCGGCATGTGCACTCAGCCCAAGAAGTGCATGCAGTACAAAACAAACAATGCAGGATGCAAGATTTCATCACACAATCCTTACTGGGAATTTAAAGTCTGTGATTAATGGACACCATGGTGGGCATCTGAGCTGAACACCATTGACTCGGAGACCTCCAGAACACAGCAGGGACAAACAGCATAATCTGTCATGTGACCGAGAGGTGGGAACATACCTCTCAGCTGCTATGAATTTCACATAGCACTATGATTTTTACACTCACATTAACCCTCACTCTGCAAAGGTTTACTAAAATTACTCCTAAGGTAAGAGCTACTGTACTTCTGGAGACACAAACTAGTAAAATACTGAACTAACACAATAGAAACATTCCTTAACATTAAAGTTATGGGAACCACTCTTCTTAGACATATTCTTTAAAATAAGAAAGTGCTACACATTCTGGGCATTCGCTCTGAATTTTGAAAGCCAGTGGTATGCATATTAATGCTGCGAGGTGATGAGGTATGGGTCGAGTAATAGCCTTACTTGATGAATAAGAGTCTGATATGGTGGACAAGCATACTGACAACCACATCTTAAAAATAAAATGTAGCTTAAATCTAATTTGAACCAACATAGTTTGGGTTACTTCTATTAAAAACTAACCACACATGTTCATGGAAGCACATTTCACCCCAATGTGGTTCTGTACCCCTCTAATATATTCCTATTGGAGATAGCAAGACACCAGTCTTCACCTGTCACAGAGACAGTTTTGTTTTCAACACCCACCATGCAAGTACTGTATATCATTTTTGACTTTGTTTAGTAAGGTAACTTCCTGTAAAATGTATCTTGAAAATACTAATCAACTAACAGCACTATATCTTATTAGCTGACAATGTGTGTCCTTTGCTTTGTTTTTCCCTTAGTGGGGTGAGGAAAATAAGTTCATTTGAAATCCCCCATTGAGTCTCCAGAGTCATCTTTAGCTACCTGTCCCTGGACAACCTTCAAGCCCTGCAGAGTATTAGGGCACTTATTAATGTACAGTAATGATCATACACACTGATAGTAAAGAATATGGCAGCACTCAGGATCCAATTTGTTCAGACTAATGGTCTTCAGTCTGGGAATCTGTGTTCCCCAAGTGGTGAAAATAAAAGAGGAATCTGACATATTCCACTAGATGCATAAATAAACAGCAGTCTCTCTGGGAATTGTTGAACACTTCACTACCACTAGCTTATTGTTTGCAAACAAGGACATATTTGACATTTAAGGTAACATCTGCCGTGGCTTTTTTTTTAAATTGACTTCTTTCAGAACAGAAATTGAACCTACTGGCCATATGTGAAAAAACATCAATTGTCTTTTTCATGGAAATACAAGATGTTGCCTGTTATCATTTTCCTGTCGAATTAGAGACACACTACTTAAAAATGCTAAATTAAATTCCTTCCCCTTCTAGTCTGAAAACTAAGCAAGTGCTACCATCCAAGGAAAAGTGCCTCATCTGTGGGAGGGCTGGCAGAGGGTTCTGCCACCACAATGACCCCTGTGGCTGTGTCAGGAAGCTTAATTGCACCGCAGTTGGAAGCTGTGCTTGGCAGACTGACATAGACATGGACATCACCAACGTCTGCGATGGGGGACTATGAGAGAAAAAAAAACTGTCATCTATATAATGACTGAGTTCTTTGGCCTGACCAGGGTATATCTGTGTAATCAGGGTATATCCATGCAGGATGGACTGCTAGACAGGAAATAAAATATATATAGAAAAATAATGAATGAATTTTTTTTTATTACTGTGGGTAAGGTCAGGAGTGCTTTCATCTGGACCATACCATGATCACAGGGCTGTGTGACATGGTCTGGCCCCATGTGGCCCTGGTGACACTATTGTCATGGGCAATGTCCATGGAAATGAAGGTGCAGTGTGCTATGGCACACTATACTACAGAGTCTTTCCAGAGGATGGCAGGGGATATCATGGGTGTCAGTCAGTCATCTGTGAGCAGGGCACTGCACCAGGTCACCAATGCCCTGGTCCTGCAAGTGCAGGACTAAATATCATACCCCACAATGGAGGCAGACATACAGGCCACAAAGGAGGCATTTTATGCCATGTATTGCATTCCTACTCTACTGGGGACTATAGACTGCATGTATGTGTGATCTTGTTCCCAACTACAGATGAGGAGGCCTATCAGAACTGCAAGGGATGCAACAGTATTAATTGGCAAGTAGTGTCAGATGCATCAGGTATCATCACTAACATGTGTGCTAAATACCCAGGATCTTGTCATGATGCCTATATATTTGAGAACTCACAACTTGGTGCCCTATTTGGTACACACAGTGCCAGGGATGGATGGCTGTTAGGTGGGCACAGGTACTCCACACAGGTGCCTTGCTGTGGGTGCAGAGACCCTGTGATGTACTACTGCCGTTGTTCTTCCATTCCACAGGTGCCAATAGATATCCACTATGGCCATACCTAATGACACCTTTCTTGCAGTCTGAGGGCACAGAAAAGGAAGCATATGACACCCACAAGAAGACATAGATGGTAGTTGAGCAGACAATAAGCCAGCTGCAGATAAGGTTTCATTGCCTATGTCTGACCAGCAGCACAGTGATGCTTGAACCTGGGAAGGCGTGCAAAGTATTCACTGAATGTGCCATGCTACACAACATGGCTTTCCAGCTTTGGCTACATACAGGGGTATATCCAACCTGGTGATGGGAGGGGGGCACACCAGAAGAGGGGTGTCGAGTCACTATCCAGCTGGGCGGCATGCCATGTTCTCACAAAGAGGTCATTCAACCATTTGGGGGCAGCATGTCTATGTGGTACAGTGATGATGACATTCAGGGAAGGTTGTTACACTGTTAGAGGATTACTCAGAAAGTCATCCTCAATTTAGTTACAATTACAAATGTCAGTGAATTCTATTTGCAGTATGGTTTTAAGTTTGGGTAGAGTTTTGTTCCTACATGATGCAGAAGACAAGGAGTTCCAAGTTTTTGAGATGAAGTAATTGAGGGTTATTTTCCCATAGTTGGTTCTGTCCGTGGGGATGTGGAGGTCCCTATTATTTATTTCTCACATATTGTATTTATTTTTGGAAGAGTTATTTATTGAGTTTTGGTATGCGATTATCTGGCCTTCAGCTGTTTTGTAAACCATGATTGCCCTGTATTTTTCCTTTCTGGTTTTGAGAAAATTCCAGTTTAGCCATCTGAGCATTTCACAATGGTGTGTGTGGTTTGGGCATCTGAGGAAAATCTTGCCACCTTGTGGTAGGTTATTTTATGGTCTGTAAAATTCATTACCACCACCATACTACCTTTATCAATTATTTATTTATTTAGTTACTTAATCAATTACTAATTATTGTATGACTCTTAATTATGTCATCTAGAGCCTGTTTCTCCTCCTGGCACAGATTATGGAAGTTTGTTGGAAGTGGACCCTTAAAAAGAGTTTCCACATCCTTTTCACAAGTCTTCAGGAAAACTGAGACAGCGACATTTGGTGTTGGACAAAAACTGGATTTCTTCTTTGGTACTCTTGGTTCATTAGCTTTACTCAACCACATACCGGGAGAAACATCTCACTGAAGACACACACTGCCATATACTCTGGAAACCCATATCTCTGTTATAGAAAAAGAATCTCAGGTCTTAGACTGATGCCCCTAGTAAGCTGATAAATATCTAAAGTTATGTCAAAATAGTTCAGATGGTTTATGGGTACAAATGACAATCCTCTATTCAATGCTGTAACTTCAATGGAATTTAATCCATATGCGAATATGTCAATAACAGTTTCTTTTTCTGGTTCTTCTTCTGTCTTCAATAGTAGAAGTGACACTGGCCCTGCCATTAGATTCTATCAGTCTCAAAAGAGAATAATTCTGGATTTTTGCACAGGGGCCAGTAAATGGATGGGTCTTAATGACCAACTGGATGTTACACTTTTTCTCCAGGACATGACTTCTAGTTTAACTTATTAGGCTTTACGCTGAACTGTAGATAATCTATTGCATTAATGTTTTATAGGATGAAGATGGATAAAACAATATTGTGGTGGTCCAGCAGTAACACCCATGATAACTTGAACAAATACCATACAAACAAGTCACAGAAGACAGTGCACAGCAGTAGTAATGAAAGAAGTGCAGTGTAATATGATTTATATAGTATCACATTAGCATCTTGCTGTTCAAACATTTTTTAAGTTTTAATCAAAAGTTTTCCTTATATACATATATATGTATTAGTTTGCAAAAAACTTTGTTAATACACCAGTTAGGGAAACTTAACACCTCAAAAGTAGGGAAATGTGGCGTTAAGGTTTCTAACCCTAACTCCCAACCCCCCAACATCAAATGTAAAAAAATAGAGTTATGGGTTTCCAGAGTCTTGGTGAATCAATGGTGGAGCCTTCCTTGGGGGTTGTCAACCCTAATGCTCACCCTTCACCTCCAGCCTGTAGCCTCTTGTTCAAAGAACAAGCTACAGCTCCATGCCACTGCCTCATAGTGACACATTCTTCAAAGGTATAGAAGAATGTCTCACCACATCTTGCCAACACAGTTTGCTGTAGCTTTCTTCACACAGGGCACTGCATGAAGAAAGGAGATCATGTGTGACATTGTTTGCTTAGTGAATGAGGGGCATTAGTGTTGTCAACCCCAAGGAAGACCCCATTCACCAAGACTCCATAGACCCAAAACCCTAATGTTTTTTTCCTTATTCTGCTTGGGGTGTGGGGGTGTAGAGTTAGGGTTGGAAACCCTAACACCACATTTCCCAACTTTTGTGGTGTTAAGTTAACCTAAGTGGTGCATTAACAAAATTTTTTGCTAAGAATTTTCTTTTCTTTTTGAGATATGTAGCTGCAGATACAGATCCACAGAACAAAGAGTGCATCTGTCAGCCAATGCACAGGTCCCTCTGCCACCCATGGATGGAGAGGTGTAGGGCCTCATGCCAGCAGGACAGTTTTTTTTCACTATATGATACTTGGGCCTGTGCAGACAACCCTGCACCTTTCATTCCCTCATGACGGGGTGTTGTGTCCTCCGCATTGTGGAAGGAATTCGGTTGGAAGGTGAGGACCTGGTTTTTCCTGGTTCCTGTACAGCTGGGTCATTCTATCCCAGGGATAAGCTCTGAGTGTTGGAGGCAATGTGGAGAGGGTAGTGCATCTCAGGCACATATCTTTTGTGCTTGCCCGGAGATTGTCACATTATGGGAGGGTGTCAGGCGACACATTTCTAGAATATTTGAGGTCTGGATACCTTTGGGACCTGAACATATGGTGTTAGGTATTGTCCCACAAGAAATAAAGGGGAGAGAGACAAGGTATTTGTGGTTAATACTTGTAATTGCTGCTTTGAAATCTATTACCAAGAGATGGCGAGAGAGAGGCAGCCTAGATCTGAGGGAATGGGTCAAATTAATAGAAAATATAATGGAAATGGAGAAAATCACCTTTTCTCTCAGGCAACTAAACCAGGAATACCAAAATAGATGGACAAGATGGCTTCTATATGAGGGAAAGGAAGAATTGCAGGCCCATTAGGGAGATGAGAGTGGAAATCTTGACCCCAAAAGAATGAACGGAAGTAATGAATTAAGCCTGGAGGGAACACGAGAGGAACAGTTGTTATGGGTGGAGGGAAAGCTTGATCATGTGAAGGGGAGTGGTTTCCTCACAAAAACCTGGCGCTTTTGTAAGACTGAGAGGATGATGGAGAGTTATGTAGAGTAATAACCTGGTAATTAGTTATTGTTAATGGTTACCAGTGAAAAGAAGAACGATGTACCTAGATCTTTTGATATTACAATACTGAGAGAGAAATGATGAGATATCATTTGTTTATGATTTTCTAGCTTGTCATCCTACCTAGAGATGTATCAACTGCGTAAAACATATGTATACTGGGATGTGCTTGGAAACTGTGAACTATAATAAAACAAGTATAAAAGAAAGATGGGGTGTTGCATAACAGCACCATCCCCTCACCCCATCCAGCTGGGTCATTGAGCTCACCACTAAACTCAGCTCACCAACATGGGGTCTCAAAGCATACCCACTGGGGTCATGACTGGCACTGCACACAAAGTTTGTTAAGAATTTTTTTTTTTTAATTTTGCCCCAAATTTTCAAGATACTTGTTTTATGCTTTGCCTCATAAGCATGACATGTACAATTTATAGCATATTGGTCAAAATGTCATTTTGCACTACTTGGAAGGTAGTGTCTCATTGGGCATGGGCAGTTCAGCGTTGAGAGAAGGAGGTGGTGTGTGAGGCTCGAGCTCCCCCGCTGCAACCCCTGAGATGAGCAGTTCACACAACAATGCCTATTTAAACACTGCATTTGATTAAATGCTCAATAGCAACTAAACACAACCTCAGAAGAAGAAGTTCATTTGTTTAGCTACATATGGAACCCTTACTGTGATGTAACTGCATGACAAAATCAGATGCTAACGTTTTTCAATAATGGTTGGTCAGAATGAGACATAGAAACCCCAGAGGATGCCAATTTGAACTTTGACTGCTTATAACTATTGAAACCATGAAGATCGAAGATTATGAGCTACTTGTTACATTGTGGCATAAAATAATATGCACAAAGAGTGGAAAGAAGTACTGAGTCGGTAAAAAGTCTCTCACTTACATGCCAGTTTGAGAAAACTCCAGAGGACAGCAGAATGGATATTTGTGATGCACGTTAGAACACCATTCTGTTAAGGAACAAAAATCAGCTTTATTCACCTGCAGATACCTACTGTATGAGTGGTAAGGTAAGGTACAATATACATTTCCTCATTAAAAGTGTACATTTCCTCATTAAAGTGTGGACTTACTCGATGTGAGTAGTGGTTTGTGACTTTGGTTATTTCATTTGGAGTGCACTCTCCTTCTCTTTACACTACTCATTCTATATTTTTTTGAACCTTACTGACAAAATACACAAGTTTAAGTTCTGCTAAAAAGGCCACTAGAAGAGAAAGACAAGGAAAAATATTAGCTGCCAAAGCAGTAGAGTGCAAGCAGAAAAAATTAAAGAAAGCAGCTACAAAAACTAAACTAAAACAGTAGCAGTCGGGGCGCATGGCCTGACTACTGGGCAAGATAGAGTGCTAATTTGTCTCGGCTGATGATCCAGAGTGAAGATCTCAATGTATACCCAACCTACAGTAACTGAGCTCTCGTACATATGAACCTGACAGATCAAGACCTCTGCTATCCGATTATCTCTGGTGCGATTTTCCGCTACATCAGATGCACAGCTCCTCTAATTCCAGCATATGGGCCTATAAACAGCTACGCAGCCATGCCGCCATGGCACAAAAAAATAAAGGGACTGGAGAACCATCCATCTGCGACATGTTTGCCTCTCTAATGGCTCAAATGGAAGCCCTCACAACGGCTACTAATATAGCCTCAGGCGCTCTGTGAAAACTCAACTCCCGAATGGCACAATCGAAACAAAAAGTAGGCAGCCACGAGGAGAAAATCCAAGACCACTCTACGATACTGAGAGAGCAGGCCGCCCAAATTAAATCTTTACAAGAAGAAATGGAAGATATGGAAAATAGGAGTAGGCTAAATAATTTAGGACTTCTCGGCTTTCCGGAGGGCTGTGAAGATCCCAGTACTATTACTTTTTTACAACAATCCCTTCCGGAGCTCCTACAACTACCACTTAACATCAGGCTTACTATATAAAGAGCACATCTTTCCCTGCAAAGGAAGCCTTCTCAGGGAGAACGACCAAGTCCTATTGTGGCCCATATACTTAATTTCACTGAAAAAGAAGCCATCCAGCACAGGGCTAGAGAACTGGGTGCTCTTGAATGGAGAGGGCACAGAGTAATGATTTTTCAAGAATACTCATGGGATCTGGCTGTGAGGAGGAAGGCCTACACAGAGGTCAGAAAATAGCTTCATGATTTCCAGATTCCCTTCACCCTCAGATATCCGGCCATCCTATCCATCACCCATAATGGCACAGGGATCCAGTTTCACATGCCAGAGGCAGCTACAGAATTAATAAACACCACCTGGCCCATATTACAGAATCGCCGTTGTAGCCCAACACCAGGAAGGCCTGAAACGGCATGTAGTGCTCCCCTTGACAGACGTTCTCCCCTGAAGCAGGATCAGCCTACTATGACCATAGAGGCTCGGTGATCAACTGGTCCCAGGCGTGAACTAGAACCCCGACTACCCAAAAGTCCCAAGCGCCCTCCATTCATGACCCAGGCCAGATGGGAACTCAACCGGGATAGAACCTTCACCGAAGAATACTCCTACCCTTTAGAAGTATGCATGCAGAGGGCTGAATCTCAAGAAGTGGAATACACTAGCCCCTACTTTTCCCAGAACAGATTCTCACCCATTGCCCCAACCGACACCACAGCTATGGAGGAATTGGCAACAGAGATGGATGTTTCGGTGCAGACAGATCGGATCTGTGAGCAGGAGGATGTGCGCCATTCTTGGGCACCAGATGTGGAAGGAGCCCTCCTGCTGGACAGTCCTGAACTTTCAACTGTGGATTCGGGCCCATCGCAAGGTCTGACGCAGAAGCCTGATACCAGCACTGGAAAGGAGGATCCCTAAGAAGTGCTCCCAGTTTGACTGGCCTACTGATAAGTCTATTTGGCTCTGTGTCTATAGGGAGTAAGGATGGGAGGCCTAATGGGGGTAAACGGGTTGGGAATACGATGTGACTTGGGGCTATATAATAAATCCCCCCCACATCCTTCTCATTCAGTTGATATTTAGGACAACAAGATGGACAGATCAATAATATTCCCCCCCCCACTAGACACTCCTCCTTCGGTTTATATGGGCTTTATGTATGTATTCAGATTGTTACATGTAGGTAGACAGGAGTAAGAAATGTTATGGTCCCGGGACAAAGCAGATAGTGTGAATTTAATTCTCCTGGTGCCCCCCCCTTCATACTTTGGCTAAGATACTCTTGTTGGCTGATTATGCAGATGAAACGTACACCTCTTTTCCACAGATACCAATAGGTAAAGGACTTAGTCCACTTTTCATCCAGTGCTGACCCCTAATAGCTCAGAAGGGTATAACATAACCCTTATTGCTCCGGATGTCAACTCCTTCTATACATATTATACCTGTTTCAAGAAGCTTTTAGTCCTTACCAACTGTTATTCAGACACTCAGACACAAATAACAGTCTATTTCGATTAGACCTACTCCCTTCCAGGTACAGCAAGTATGCCATTGGCTGAGGCCCCAGCTGGCTAAGCCCAGCTTGAGACCCCCCTTTTTTTTATACCTACAATATTGTGTTCTTATAGTTCTTACTTTTATATATACTTAAAATATAGTGTTCTTATAATGATCACAAGGGAAGCACATCTCTTCCAAGGCACGATTCTCTCCAGCACCCATCTGATATCATTTAGGGCTACTACGGGCATAACTTAGTATACCTGTTGTCTCGTCCCAGTGTAATAGGACCCAGTTATATAACGGACACATAGACAATATCTGCTTCCCAAGATTGATGGTGGAGTTGGTTTTTCATACCTGGAACTTTAGGGGACTGAACTCCCCCATTAAGTGCAAAAAGGTACTCTCTCACCTTAAACGCATTAGATCAAAAGTAGAATTCCCCCAAGAGACAAAATTGACAGGAAATGACCATCATACTATGATAAAGGACTGGGTGGAACAAGGAATACACTCTGGAGCCTCATCTAGGAAACATGGGGTTCTTATTTTAATACACAAATCCCTTCAATGGACCCTGTCAAACTCTATTACTGACTAAGATGTAAGGTGGGTTCTGGCTAACTTTCTCACCCCAGTAGGCCATCTTACACTGTGTACTATCTATGCCCCAAACAATGACAACCCCAATTTTTCCATCAACTTGTGGAGAATATCAACGCTTTCCTACCTGCCAACTGTCCCCTACTCCTTGGAGGAGACTTTAACTTGGTCTTGGAACCACTCCTTGATAGGAACAACAAGGACAGGGAAATGCACATTAAAGGGAGTAGAGCTTTGCATCAATTAATCAAAGACCAGGGCCTCACAGATGTATGGAGATTGTTCCATCCCAGGGACAGAGATTACACATAACACTCAGAACCTAATGCTTCATACAGCTTGCTGGACTACTGGCTTACTTCCCCATAACTTCTTCACAACTCTCTGAATACCAATATACTTTCCCGAATCATCTCTGACTGTGCCCCTGTCCAACTATTAACAACTTGGGGGACACCAACAACTCCCACTCGGCACTGGAGACTTGACCCTCTTCTCATTCGAGACCCGTAGTTCATCACCTGGGCCAGAACAGAAGCCTCCCAGTTCTTGGCACATAATCCCATCTCAGACACCTTGGCAGGGAATACATGGGAAGCCTTTAAGGCCACTATGAGGGGCAGTATCATGGGATATGCAGCAACCAAGCACAGAGAGAGAGAGAGAGAGAGAGAGGTAGAACATCTTCTAGACCTCAAATGCCAACTAATGGCTGCCGAAACTCAATTTTTATTTTTTTATTTAGTTTTTTGTTGACTGGGTAAGGTGCGCTAGCCATAGCAATGACTATTTTCAGGCACGACCCGGGAGTTTACAGAAAACATTGTTGATTAAACACAGTACAATCATAAACAGTAAATGCTTATACAATAATAATACAGTGCAGGCAGGAGAAAAACACTAAGTACAATTGAGTCAAACAATAATGTATAACATAGAACTATAAGAGAGCAATACAATAAAGAGCACAGTAGGTTGTAGGGTACAGAGACATTCAGAAGATTAACTGAGCTAAGGGGGTTTGAAGCAAGAGTAGGAGCATAAGACAGCAAGATGGGCACACAGTAATATTTTGAAAGAGGCATGGGATGATGCCTGATGAACAGTTAGATGGAGGGAGTTCCATTTTTTCATGGCATGGCAGGAGAAAGCACTGGCACCTTTTGAGGAGTGATGTCTTTGGATGATCACAGGGCATTAGCAGCAGAGCATAGTTCATAAATGGATGTCTGGTTTAGAAATAGGTCCGCCAGTGTCTTAGGAGTTTGACTCTGGGTGATATTATCAATGATTGAACAGAGTGCATAATCAAGGGAGGCTGCCGGGGAAAGCCAACTGAGTTCCACGTAGAGGAGGCAGTGGTGTTTCAGTCTATGTGAGGAGGATGCATATCTACAGATATTGTTGTATGTGACATCCCACTTTTGGAAGCTTGTCTTACCTGATGAGGCATATGCTGCCACCCCATAAGTGAGTGATGGAAGGAGTAGGCCTCGAGCTATGGCAAGTCTGGCTGAGGGAGTGAGTATGTAGCTAGACCGGTAAGCCATACCAAGTTTTATGTTAGCCATTTTGCAAGTCTGTTGGATATGGAGATCAAAAGTGAGGGCTGGATCGAGGGTGATACCCAGATATTTAAAGAAGGGTACCACTGTAACAGAAAATCCAGTTCTAGTAGAGACATTAAAAGTGGGCTGTGTAAGTTTACGTTTCACATTGGGGCCAAACAGCATGGCCTGAGTCTTGGACACATTTAGTACAAGCTTATTTCTGAACAGCCACTGCTCAATTTGTTGAAAGTCTTGGGACATACGTTGGTTAATTTCAGTGATGTTTTTTGCACTGGTGTACAGTACAATATCATCGGCGTAAAGCAGGGAGGCAGTCTGGGGAATGTTTGAGGTAATATAATTTATAAAGATAGTGAAAAGCAGGGGACCGAGGATAGATCCTTGAGGCACACCAATATTTATGGTAGCATAATTAGACAAGGTGGAGTTGAATTTAACTACTTGGGAGCGGTCTGTCAGGTAGCTGTTAAACCATGTGGTCACACCAGGGGAGAAGCCTAGTGATCTTAGGCAAAGAGGAGGATGGGATGATCCACAAGATCAAAAGCTTTGGTCATATCTATAACAATAGCCCCCGTTAGGAAACCTGAGTCCATAGCAGCTAGGGTATCGGATGTAAATTTGAGTAAGGCAGTGGTAGTGCTGTGACCCTTACAAAAACCATGCTGTGCAGATGAGAGAAGATTATGCTTCTGCAGAAAATCAATGCTCAAAGTGGCTACAAGCTTCTCTAGGATTTTGCTAAGAACAGGCAATATGGCAACGGGCCTGTAGTTTGAGGGATCTTTACGGTCACCCTTTTTAAAAACAGAGTAATTCTAGCCGTTTCCAATGTAAACAAGAAATAACCAGAGTCTGCTGTTCCATAAAATCATGTATTTAATTCCAATTCGTATACCCCTACGTTTCGCTCCTAAAAGCTTGTTCACGGGGCTCATTGACATCTATTAAAAAACAAATTTAACATTTAATTTATATCTAAACTTTTGCTTTGAATAATGAATTTATAACATTTAATTCAACTTCATAAGTCTACCTGACAAATGTATTTCTATAAACCTTAATTCGTACAGATTCCAAAGAAGTGTTATCCTTTCAACTTCTTCCTAAAAGGAATGTAAAAAACAAGAATCAAAAAATAACTTAAATCTTATGATGCCAGAAGCAACGGCCATGTCATTACTGATAACAAAAGTTATAAAACTTTAACCCCCATAACTTCCATACCTGGCATGAACAGACGTGTGTAATTCTACACTCTGTGTGTTATAAGCATTTCTGAAAGAATCATTAAAAAATCATTGTAACCACCATAATCTTTATGCCAAACTTATCAACCTCAAGAACTCAAAAATGCACAAACACAGAAACTTTTTGCTACTTCAATGCGAAATTCTGCTTACCTTCTTTAAACTTATACAGTAGAAAAATCCAAAAATTTCTTTAAACATCGCATTGACCGTACAAACTTAAGCGAAAACTTTTAAAATAACTTATATGAAGCATAATGGTGATTGCTTACTAAAACGCTGTAGCGTTACCCCAAGCTGCGTTCCCTCTTGAGCAGCCCAATTTCCCGTGGGTGTGACGTATCACATCCTGTAACTCTCGCGGTGAGTGAGAGTGTTGCCTGGCAACAATACACTCACTTCCTCACCATAGGGAATGAGCTCGGTTAGTTCGGGCTGCTCTAAAAATGAACAGAGCTAGTTGCCTTAACATCAAAACAATTATTATTTACACCAACAGGATATAAAGAAATACATCATCAGAAGATGCTACGGAACACAGATATGATCTTAGGACTTCCAACACTCATCGATATGATTCAAGATCACAAGGGGGTTTTCATGGGGCCAGGAGCAGAGGGGGACGAGGAGAGGGAGGAGGACAAGGTGGAGGAACAATAAGAACCACCTATATGGACAGAGGGCAAGTCAGAGACTTCCAGAAGTAATACCCATTTTTAACTTAAGTAAAAGAAAGTTGACTGAAGTAGAATCATATGTTTTGGGGTTGGGACTTTCTTTCGCACCATCACAACCAGTCAATCTATTTGATTTAGAGGTAGACCTACAAGGCTTTTTTTAGAAACCTACGAATTAAAAATCTATTTGCAGTTGATAGTATGCAGGTTAATGAAGAAAGGAAGTTAAAACAAGCCCTAAACATAAAATCAAAATTTAGTCCTCCCTCTGATAGAAAAAGTTAATAAAGACACACCTAGCCAGAAAATAGGAGCACTTGCAACAGAAAAAGACCCACAAAGTAAAACAGAAGAAAGTATTCCAACACAGAAAAGCAAGTATAAGAAGACAGAAGAAACACTACCTGCATTGGTGGATGCCCTGATGTGGGATTTAACAATTATAAAAGGAGATCCAGACTTTGTAAAAAAAAGAAAGCAGAAGGTGTGGCTATGATCATAAATGAAATAGAAACTATTAAATCTTCAAAGAACCAATTGTATTCCTCAGTAAAGGACCAACCAAAAAATGCCAAAAAATGAAACTAGAATAGCAGAAGCAGAAGATAAGATTCTACCAAATGAAAGACAACTGACCAGACATGAAAATACTATTATGGAATTATCCAATAAAATAACAGTCATAGAGCTGAGAGTGAGGAGAAAAAACTTAAAACTCTGGTATTCCGGAATATTGGGAACAAAAATAACATTTACAAGAGATTGTACACCAGATCTTTGGAACTTACTTGGAAACCTTCACAACAGATTTGAACATAGAGATTGACAGACTGCGCAGAACTTTTAGAACTAGGCCTGAAGGTGATTTACCCCCTCACTCTGTAACCGTAAAGTTATTTAAATCTGAACATAAATTCAGGATCATGAATGCAGTATACCAAAAAAAAAAAAGAAGAACACTGAATGATACTAATATTGCAGTCTACCAAGACTTGCCTTTTGAGATAATCTGTGATAGAAAGAATATGACCTTATAAAGAAAATGCTATGGCAAAAAGGATGTAAGTCTTCTATGTTGATACCTTCCAGACTCTGTGTAATAATTAATAACAAACGACACTTCTTTTCTACTGCAGAACAACCAGACAGAGAACTGAGAATGCTTATTACAGGACTTTTTATGTAATTATTTCTCCTTATGCAACTCCTTACAACAATTTAAGGGATTTGTAATAGGTTGGCGGGATGAGACCTAATCTCACCAAGCAAACAGACAACACTGGGTATCTGTGAGATACAGGATATCACATTTATTGTTAGATTATACCAGGTTTTGAATGGGGAAAATGTTTCACTTGCTGGGTCTTTCATTCTTTTACTCTGGCCAATGAAAAGAATATGATGAGGCAAATAGATTTGAATGAAGGAGGCAGCAAATAAACATCTGGATATCAGGATAGCATCAATAAATGTAAATGGATTAAATAATTATGAAAATGTAAATAAGATAGTACAATACATCAAACTTCTTCATATAAAAATGTTATGTTTAAAAGAAACGCAGGTGATGGAGAAAAAAAGCTAAAAGACCAAAAAGATCTTGGGTTAGACAAATCTTTCAAGCACCAGGCTCTAATAATAGTCATGGTAGAGCTTTACTGGTATCCAATAATATCAACTTTAACTGTATCCAACAAAGTAAAGATGAAAAAGAATGGTATATATTTGTAAAAGAGGAATTATTTGGAACAGAAATGTTACTGGGCTCAATATATGGTCCTTTTATTCAAAATGAAAATTTCTTGTTCAGAATAGAAGAAGAGATTGTGACAGTTGACTGCATGGAAACCATACTGCTAGGATATTGGAATGTTCTGCAGAACCCAATTATGGAGGGGGCAGCGATGGCCCCCAACTATGCAAATATCACTGTGATGGGGGACGTGATGGCCCCCAATTACGCAAATAGCTACCTGTCAGAGTGGCAAAAATGTGTGTGTATGATTCAGATGTGAATCCATTCTATGAGTATCTGGATCTCTACAAGCATTTTATTGACAATGTATTAGTAATTTGGAAAAGTGATAAGGAAGCTTTGAGAGCCTTTGTGTGATATTTGGAGAGCAGTAACTGTAATTTAGAGTTTACCCTTACTGCTAGTGTGGTGGAAGTAGCGTTTTTGGATCTGGTGGTTAAAAAAGGAAATGATGACAACTTCATGACAGATCTATATAGGAAAGAGACAGATAAAAATACAGTGTTACATTATCAAAGTTGCCATCTGAAACAAGTTATTTTAAATATCCCAAAAGGACAGTAGATGAGGGTCACAAGGAATTGCAATTTAGAAAATGCCTATCAAGTGGGATCAGAACTGCTAGCTGAAAGATTCAAAGACAGGTGGTATGATGCTGTATGCTTAACAAAGATAAAAGCAGAGGTTGATTCCCTTGACAGAAGTGTATTATTAATACCTAAAAACAAAAAGAATAATAGGAGGAATTGTAATAAGAAGGGTCCTAACTTCATAACAACTTTTTCCACACAGAGCAATAAGGTAGTGGAAATCCTTAAGAAAAACTGGCACATTTTGGAACTAGAACCTGCTTTGTATAAGGTTACAATGGAGGGCCCAGTTGTCACCTACAGAAGGGGAAGAAATCTTAAAGATCAAGTTGTGCACAGTGCTGAAAGGAATGAAAAGGAAAAAGTGAGCCAGAACTTCAACATGTCACCTATAACTGGTAATCGTAGGTATGGAAATTGTTCTGCTTGCCAGTATGTACAGGTGGAAAAACATTTTTTAATACAGTCCAAGGAATATGAGGTGCAGGATTTTATCACCTGTGGAACTGAAGCAGTTATTTATTTGGCACAATGTACATACAAAAGTTACTATGTGGGAAAAACTATCAGAAAGTTCAGAGCTCAAATTTTAGATAATGTTAGACATATAAAGGCTGAAAACCTGAAAAATGCACTGACATGGACATAAATTTACATTTTTAGGAATTGAGAGAGTGTCTTTGGGTCCCAGGGATAGTGATCTGGACAATGGACTCCTGTGTAGAGAAACTTTTTGGCAGTACACATTAGGATCTGGGGTTTCACCAGGTCTGAATGAACATTTTCAGCTAGCCCCACTATTACATAAAAATTGAAATGTGCAATTGAACTCTTTTGATGATTTCTTATGTTCTCTCTTGTAATATTTATTGACATTTTCTTATTCAAAGTCTAGAAGTGACAAGTAGATAAGACTTTTTAAATTCCAAGTCTACAATTATAGAGTTTGGATGGGGGGGGGTGTCTTATCAGCCATATGGTGGTGTTGGTATTTATATTCTATATTTATTAACAGAGTATGAAATGTTTTATGATTTTGACTCAAAGGATTGCATGCAGAGTTTATAATATACTAAAAAGCCTTTATTTATTCAAACTATATGTGCTATTTTATTCCCTCATCTGATATGTATTTATGGTGTCCACTAGAGGGGGTGATTGTCTTGAAAAAGTCATAGAGCAGCATGAAATGTTGATGTGTGGGGGGGGGGAGCTAGTTTTGTGTTTAATAAACTTTTTTTAAATGTTTCCTAGCATTGGAATTTGTTGCACAAGAACATGTAGCCATGCAGTCTTTTGCTCTATTGTGCCTGTGTATTTGTTCTGCATTCAGCTCCATGCTTGGAGTTCCTGAGCCACCAGTTTCTGTTTACAGTTTCCAATTACAGCTAAGACTTCAAAACCTATCAATAATGATTATTATAATGCAACTTTACTAAAAAAGTCATTACAAGCAATTACTTGATACATGGTGAGATAGAAATCCACTAAGAAGGGAAGATACCTTTAGACCCATATATTTAAAAATGGAGAGTAGAACAGATTTCTTTCCTGATTAATAAACATCTGGCCAACAAAATAAGAAATACTAATATTCATAGCATATCTATTTCTGAACATGCAATAGTTTCCATGTAGTTGATACCTACACCCGGCTAGGGCACACTCTGTACAGTGGAAATTCAAACATTGTTCATTGAGTAACAGTGATTTTGACACATTGATCAAAAAGGTAATGGATGCATATTGTACATAGAATAATATTCCAGATTTAACGGTGGCAACCAAATGGGATGCATGGAAGGCTAGTACAAGAAGTACAGTCATTTCATATCAAATAAGACCAAAAAGACAACAAGTAAATAAACTGTGTTTAGAAGAAAAGGATATTAAAGCATTAGAAAAGAAAATTAAAGAACCAAATCCTGATTCTCAAATAAGGGAGAAATTATGAGACTGTAAAAAGTAAAACAAATTAATTTTACTATTGTCTCTAGAAAAAGACCTGTGGAAAATTAAAACATAAATTGTACTTCCAAGTGGACAAAACAGGCAAGCTTTCAGTATATGCCCTTAAAAAACAAAGAGAAAGGAACACTATAACAACTAGAAACACTCCCCAAGGAGAACAAGTATATACAGATTAACTGTACTAGAATTTGTAAAATATTTTGAGGCAATCTATAATAGAAAATGTGTGTTAATTCCCCTCACAGTATGAAGGAATATATACAGAGTTGTTCCATATATCAAACAAGAAGCATTCTCTAGGGCTGAAAAAAATCAAGCTATATTGGGGGTCTTCTCCAGGGCCGCATGGTTTCACAAGTGAATTTTATTCTACATTTAAAGAACAACTTGCCCCATGGTAAAAATTAATGATAGAAGAAATAATATCCTCAGATAAGATTCCAAGCTCTGTTAATAATGGTACCATTATTCTCCTTTTAAAAGAAAATAAAGATGGGAAAAAAGTAGAAAATTACCATCTGATATCCTTATTAAATATGGATTATAAAATTATCACTAAGTTTTTTGTTTTGTTTTACATCATGCATTAATTTGCACTGGCCACTTATCTTTAGTAAATAATTGTATAATTGTTGCTGATCATGATATACTGATTGTTTTTTTTAGCCTCTCATTAATTTTACTTTCCTATGTCACTTTCTTTGTTCAGCAATGATGTCTGTATATCCACTTTGTTCATCAACAATGTCTGTATATCCACATGGCTTGTACTCATCGTATAACTTGTCACTACCTCTGTAATTGTCACCTGTGTGGCCCTGGTCATGGCTGAAAATGGTCCCCTGGATCAGTGCACTTACCCAGTTACCAAAGGCTTAAATAAATAAATAAATAAAGTTGATAGTAAACCGTATACAGAAACAGGTTGTCATTCATATTGGATCAGAAAAGACAGTGGACCCAATTTTAAAAGCTGCTGGCATCGGCCGCAACTTGTGGCAGAAGAGCTGGTTGCACCCAATGCAATTGCGGCACATGCACAAGTCACTATTCCAGAAAGTGTGCCACATGTGGCAAACCTTCTGGAATAGATGCAACATGTGGCCCTGTGCCAGGAAGAGAGGCACAGTCAGAGGATGTGGTGTAGGGCAGGGATGCAGCCCCAGACAAGTGGGCAGGGGGTAGCTGAGGTGCCCAACGAGCATCAGCACTAAAATCATGGCACAAATGGGCCAGGACTCACATGGCTGTGGCACAGGGCAGCTTTCCCCTGCACAGCTCCATGACACAACCACCTGGGGACCCGTGTGCCTCCTGGATGTAATGCCTGCTGTTACAGGCTATTGCCAAACCCCCCAACTGCAGTGGAAGTATAGTGCCCCACCAATGCACAGGTAGCCCCAATCACCCATTGCCACTTGTGAAGCAGAAAATGCTGGTGCCACTCCCATGTTCCCTGGTCTGTCCCCCTGTGCTGCCGCTGTGCCCACACCAAACTGGCCACACATTGTACCTGGTTGTCGAGTGGCCCCCTCATCCTCTCCACCCTGACTGGCAGTAGACCTCCCCATCCCTGACACACATCTGCAACTGGCACAGTTCTCCTCACACCACCATGGCCAGCAACAGAATGCATGTGTGATTGCATGTACTGTACACTGTATACTATACAGTGTACAGCTCACATCATATGCAGTCTGCGGCTGGCCACAGTGGTAGGAAGATGGGTGCACCAGTCATGGATGCATGTCAAGGATGGGGTTGGGGGGTCCACTGCCTATTGGGGTGGAGAGGGTTGGGGGCAACTAGTTCACCAGGCACAGTATGTGGGCAGTTTGGTGTGGGCACAGCAGGAGTATCGGGGATGGAGCAGGGAACACAGGAGTGGCACTGACATTTTCTGTTTCACAAGCAGCAATGGGAGATCAGGGCTACCAGTACATTGGGGGCCGGGGGGGGAGACAAGGACTGGGACCAGGGATGTTCATCAGGAACAACAGGGGATTGGGGCTAGGTTGGATTTGGGTGGCACCATACCACCAATGACAAGAGCACCCAATGGTCCTGGGGGAGTGACAGCTACAACACCATACTATCTGGGCACAGAGGTGCCCAGGGTCCATGCTAGTACATGCTGGCATCCTCACAATTGGTGCCACATGCTGGGGCAGGTTGCCACCTCCCAGCCATGCTCCATTGGGACATATCCTGCCACTGTTGCACCCCTATAGGTCCAAGTCCCACCTCACCCCACCCCATAGCCACAACCCACTTAGACCACCTCCTGGCTGATCTAAGTGGCAGCCCTCCTGCATCCATGGTGGGGCTTCTAAAATCCCAAAAAAGGGGAGATGGCAGCCCCACCATGGTTCAAGCCCCATTGCAACATGGCGCCCTGGGTTTTTGGATGCAACCCTGGCACAAGGGGGCTTTGCCACAGGTGTCTGTGGATTGGACACAGGCCACCTTTGAAAATCTCATTTGAGGCAAGTTGTGCTGCAAATCAAAACTTGCATCAAACATCTTAGCCACAGCTTCCTTGAGTAGGTCGCACCTGACTGAGAATTGGGCTCAGAATTTTTTAAAGGATGTAACAGTTTCAAAGGACTTGAGCAAATTCAGGAGCTCATAGCAAAGTTCTCAAATCAAAAAATAAGTCACACTGTAGAAGAGAAGGTTTTAGTGGCAGCTAATATTTTTCAAGTCAAACTACCTCTGGCTGGAAGCTGCAATACTGAACATAGGATTTGCAAGAAAGCGAGCTGTGCTCACAACAGAGGAAGGGGAACCTTACAATTGTCTTTGGTTTGTAGCAGATATTCTGCAGGTGGAGGCTACTTCTAACTGAAAGGTGAAATAAGGAACTTAGAATTATCAGGAAAAGACAGTCTTTGTTACAATTCTTAAGATTTTCAGTGCAGGAAGAGTTTAAAGCACAGCTAACTTATTTTGGGGCTGACTGCTTTCAGAGCACAAACCACCAGGCTGTTTTGGGGCTGGGGAGGTTTTACCTGTGTCTGACTTGGATGTCTGGATTTTTCTCTGTTTGATTAACAGGGTATTTTCTCTGTCAAATTGTTGTGTAGGGTATCTTGCTGACAGGAAGGCACTCATCTTAGCAGTGGGTCAGAGCTCTTAGCTGATTGTTTTGTGAGGGCACAGTTTAGGCCCACCCCTTCCCACCCTCGCCCCACCCACCCCTGGAAATAGTTCCTTTATACCTGGGGTTCTGACATCATTTCTCAAGAGTGCAAGGTGCATATCACTGTCATATCCTCTCTAGCACACTGCACTGACAATATAAGCATACACATTGTATAATATATTTATTTCTATATAACAAACCAATCACACACACAAACACACACAAAAAAAAGTAGATAAACATGTGGGGAGTAGTGCAATGTAATGGCTGTGGGACAGAAGTCTTCCAGGAGTCTTTCTGGAGGCTGAGATGCTGCCCTGTTTGCAGACAACTCTCTGCCCTGAGGGAGGAAGTTGCCCATCTTCAGGCCACACTGGACAGTAGTAAGGGAACCTTCCCCCAGGCCACACTGGACAGTAGGAAGGGAACCTCCCCCATCCAGAAAGCACCAGAGCCACCACCACCACCTCAGAGGTTGCGAAGAAAGCACAGCAGTTGGACCACAGTGGGCTCAGGGAGGGTGAGGATGGTGGAACAGAGGCACACCCAGTCAGTTGTTCCATTCCACAATCCATACACCATTTGGGGGAGCATAGCTCCCCTATGGATGCACCTGCAGAGGAGACTAAGGAGGCTGAGGACAACTGGCACAAGGGAGGCCCACAGGAAGGAGGCAGAGGACACCACAAGGAAAGGAAGCAGCTCCTGGTGGGGGACTCAATTGATGAGGGATAGAACTGCGGGGCAGGGAAAACTGAGTAAGGTGCCTGCCTGGTGCCATGGCTTGGAGGGAGGAAGCGCATCCTCAGGATCATGAGAACAGCTGTACAGGAGTCTGAGCTGGATGTCATTGTCCACCTAGGGACAAATGACTTGGCTTAACATGAGATTAGAGCAGTGCAGAAGGACTTTGTAGAATTGGGGAGGGGCCTAAGACAAGTAGCACACAGTATCCTCCTCAGAGGTGCTGCCTGTCAATGGCATCAGTGAGGCGAGGGGTACTTTGCACCATGCAGTTTAATGAATGGTTGAAAAATGGTGGAGAACAGGGTTTGGCTTCATTGGGACTGGGGTTCCACCTGAAGGGACACCAGCCTATACTGGCAGGATGGTCTGCATCTGTCCAGGAAGGGAACAAGTCTCTTGAGCAATTGGTTTAAATGCTTCTTGGCAAGCTTTTTAAACTAGTCAAGGGGGAGGCACTGATAAGCAGCAGGAAAATCCCAGTCTCCCTACAAAACAGGGTACTAAATGAGAAAAAGACCGAGGTAGAAAGGTCAGTGGGGATGCTGCAACAGAAGGTAAAGCCATCAAAAATGGAGAGCAATGAGTACCAATGCCCATAGTCTGAGTAACAAGCTTCCTGAATTAGTGGCCTTGATGGAGGAGGAACATCTGGATATCATGGCAGTCACAGAAACATGGTACACATTAAACCATGACTGGGATGTAAACATACCAGGATACACGGACAGGGAGGCAAAAGAGGAGGAGGAGGAGTAGGAGGAGTAGCTCTTTTATATAAGGGAAGGAATCAAAAGCAACAGGAACAAAAAAGGGAAAACAGGAGGAGAAGAAGCACTGTGGGTAAATTTGGAGACCGGCAATGGAACCACAATCCGCACAGGGTTAGATACAGACTCCCTTCTAGGGGAGGAAATGGACAAGGAAATGATAAAAGTATACTTAGAATGGCAGAAAAAGGGAGATATTGCTGATGGGTGATCTGAATATGCCAGATGTTAACTGAGTGCAGTTGCAGCAGCCACTTTGAAGAGTGGGTTATTCTAGATGTCTCCACAGGGGCACACCTTAGACAACTAGTATTGGAGCCCACTTGAGAGGGAGCAATCTTAGACGTGGTTCTCTCAAATGGAGATGAAGAGAGAGTCACAGATATAGAAGTGGGTAGCCATCTGGGAACTAGCGACCATCGAACAGTATGGTTCACAATAAACACAGCAATAGAGTCAAGTCATACAAAGGCAAAAGTACTGGATTTTAGGAGGGCTGACTTTGCCAAAATGGATGACTGCCTAAGGAATGCACTAGCAAATGGGCAGGAAGGAGGGCTGGAAGAACAATGGGGAATAATAAACTGCCATCACAGAGGTAACAAGCCTTTGTGTGAAGCAAATAAACAAAATGAAACGATGTAAGAAACCACTATGGTTCTCAAAGGAAGTGGCAGTGAAGGTTCAAGAGAAAAGAAAGCATTCAGGAAGTACAAGGAATCACAGAAGAGCAGAACAGAGAACTGTATCAAGCAAAGCAAAGGGAAGCTGGGAAGGCAGTCAGAACAGCAAAGGCCCAAACCGAGGAAAAGATAGCCAACCTCGGTTAAGAAGTGGATAAAACCTTTATAGGCACATCAGGAGCAAAGGAAGACCAAGGAGGGATAGTGAGGCTTAATAAAGGGAGGGAGGGAGGGTGGACAGAGGGTGACTGTGAAAGGGCAGAGATACTAAACAAATATTTTGCTCAGTATTTACAAAGGAAGAGGGGAGATACCTAAACAAACAGTAGAAACACTCTGGATACAGAAGTTGATACCAGCCCAGTTACAGAAGAAAGGGTTCTGAAAGAACTTAAAACTGAAGGTGGACAAAGCAATGGGGCCTGATGGGATTCATCCCAGAATTCTAAAAGAACTAAGGGTAGAACTAGTGACACCACTGACTACCCTCTTTAACAAATCATGGGAGGATGGGGTGGTACCTGAGGACTGGAGGAGGGCAGATGTGATTCCCCTTCACAAAAGTGGGAGCAAGGCAGAAGCAGGAGACTACAGACCTGTTAGTTTAACCTCAGTGGTAGGGAAAATGATGGAATCACTTCTGAAGGAAAGAATTGTCGAGTATCTAGAGGCCAGAGGGGCACAGGACCCAAGGCAGCATGGATTCACAGCGGAAGGTCATGCCAGATGAATCTGATAGATTTCTTTGACTGGGTGACCAAAGTAGTAGATCAGGGAGGGGCTGTGGACATGGCCTACCTAGACTTTAGCAAGGCATTTGACACAGTCCCACACAAAAGATTAATATACAAGTTAGCCAGCCTGGGAGTGGGTCCCAAGATGACAGCCTGGGCAAAGAATTGGCTGGAAAATAGGACACAGAGAGTAATAGTAAATGGAGTCCACTCTGAAGAAAGGGGGGTTACTAGTGGGGTACCGCAGGGTTCAGTATTAGGACCGGTCCTCTTCAATGTCTTTATAAGCAACATTGCAGAGGGACTGGAAGGAAAAGTATGTCTCTTTCCAGATGACACTAAGATCTGCAACAGAGTTGATGCACAAGGTGGGGTGGAAAGGATGAGAAGGGACTTGGCAAGGTTAGAGGAATGGTCAAATGTATGGCAGCTTAGATTCAATACTAAGAAGTGCAAGGTAATGCACCTGGGAAACAAAAACCCAGGGGAAGAGTACACAATGGGAGGTGAGATACTAACAACAAAAAAAAATGGAAAGGGACCTAGGGGTAGTCATATCAGACAACCTAAAGGTGGGCAAGCAATGTGAGAGGGCAGCAAGGAGGGCTGGGGGGGATACTGGGATGCATAGGGAGAGGCATCACCAGTAGAAAACAGGAAGTTATTATCCCTCTGTACAGACAGCTGGTCAGACCCCATCTGGAGTACTGCGTGCAGTTCTGGAGACCCAATCTCTGCAAAGACATAGACAGGATGGAAGCTGTCCAGAGGAGGGCAACTAAAATGGTGCAGGGTCTGCACTGGAAGACATATGAAGAGAGATTTAAGGAGCTTAATATGATAGCCTTGAGGAAAGGAGGAGAGAGGGGGACATGATAGAAACTTTCAAGTACCTCAAGGAATCAACAAAGTCCAAGAGGGTAGCATCTTTGAAAAAAGAGGTGTGCAAGAACAAGGGGGCACAATTTGAAGATAGAGGGGCGGTTCAGAGGTAATTTAAGGAAGTATTTTTTCACAGAGAGGTTTGTGGATGCATGGAATGGCCTTCTGGAGGAGGTTGTGGAGTCAAAAACAGTGGTGGAATTCAAGCATGCATGGGACAGTCATAAGGCAATTCTAGGGGGTGGGGGCAGGAAGAAGTAGGCTGCTGGTTAACTAGAATCTGCAGCTTATCCATTAGGTAGGGAAATGGGCAGACTGGGTGGGCCAAGCGGTCCTTATCTGCCATCAAATTCTGTGTTTCTATGTCTCTATTAGATGCCACAAAGGTGTTTGATTTGCTATCAAGAGAATGTATGCTCCTAAACCTAACCAATGGGGATTCCCTCCAATAATGACATTACTTAAAATAAACTATATTTTTTCAGTATCTGCTAGATAAAAATAAATTATCTTTCTGATACTATACAAATATCTAATGGAGTTAGACAGGGTTGCCCCTTGTCTCCACTTTTATTCATTCTATGTTTATAACCATTTTAACATAGATTCGTAACAATGAGAATATTGCTGGCATCCCCATGGGTAATGGGAATATTAAAAGGAATGTATTTGTGGACAATATGATGTTGATCATAAATAGCCCCCATGAATTCTGGCCTGTTGTATTGCTGGAAATCAAAAAATAATCCTCTCTGTCAGGTTTTGAACTTAATAAATCCAATCTTTAGCTTTATCTATTATGCCTCTGAGTACTGAAAAAAAGTTAACTTTATCCCCCATCAAAATAGTACAGAACATTGAAATATTTGGGAATTATATTAACTGTCACAACACAATAAATAATAAAAAACAACTTAAATGACACATATCTGAAAATAAAAAAATTACTAGAAGGTTGGGAAAATTTCTCTTTGTCATTATGGGGAAGAATTGAATGACAGAAGATGTCTATAATGCCATATTTAATGTACTTATTTCAAGCAGTAGAGGGAGAAATCCCAGAAAAAGGGTTTTCACAGATTAAATGCATCTTTGCAAACTTTTTGTGGCAAGGAGCTTCACCTTGCATTGCCTAGTGTAAGTTAACAATCCTTAGATATAAAAGTTAGGATGACGCCAGATACTCATATATAGATATGTTAGAGGTAAAACTCCATTTAATTTATCATTAGGTTGTTCCATAGCGACAAAGTGAGTAATTTGGAGTTGCACCTCTTTTACTCTCCAGCTCATCTGGAATCGTGCCATTGGGATTATCCTTTCTGTCGCCCCACCATGTGGAAAGAAGGTGAGGAATAGAAGAATGGGGTAGATTAGACCGATGACTCAATCGCACTCTTATCTCAGTCGGAGGTGGGCTGAGGGTGCAAAGGGGTTTCAAACCCAACATCAAATTTCCTCTCTTTGTCACTGCAGAACAACCCTAACTGATGCATTAAATGGAGTTTTTGCCTCTAATTTCCTTCTTTGAGAATGATAATGAGAAATAGTGAATGTACTGCGGGCGGCAGGGCCCAGGTTCTCCGCACATGATGTCTTGTCACATGGTAACATTGTGCCCGAAACGAAATCATAATGCGATAGACGCAAAAGGGAAACAGAAAGAGAAACAGTACCGTAGACAGAAATGTTAAAAAACAACTACAAACGCAACCACAAATGAAAACGCAGCGGGTAACGCATATGGTGGTACAAACGTGAACAGTAAGTGAAACGGGTAATAGAACCGCAAGCAGAAATGGTAATGGTAATAGTAATGTGTTATTGGTTGGTTTTCCCTAAAAGCTGTATAGAGAAAGACAGCAGAAAGAATAAAAGGTAAAAATAATGACTCGAACACAAAAAATGAGGACTTGGATAGTAAATTGCTTATATCTGTGTAACCGTGCATTTATTATAGAAAAAAAATTTGAAAGTCATATGTATTATCACTTTCCTGGCTAGTTTTGTACTTAGCCCCTTTTGACAAAAAGTCCGTATTCTCGATCGCTTCAGATACGGGCCCTGAAATGCGCTGCGAATGCCATAATGTTATCCTATGGAAAAAAACAGAAGTTCGGACTGCCATAACTTTGCCTCCTGTAATATTTTTTTTTCACCAAACCACCGAAAGGCACATCTGGGATGTTGGCTGTCTTCCTCCAAATTTCAGCCAAAAGACTGAACCGTTATTTTGCAGGAAGCCAATATTGCTGCAATGCGTCGGATGCCGAATGTTATCCGGGGAAAAGAGTCAACTTTGGAGTAGCGTAACTTACCGCTGTGTAATATTTTTCAGCAAAACACTGAAAGGCACATCTGTGAGATGTCGGCCATGCTTCTTCCAAATTTCAGCTCAAAACTCCAAACTGTTCTTTTGCAGTGGTGCCAAAGAATTGCTGTCATTTTCCCACAGCCTAGAAAAGCACTGTCGCATTTGCAAAGCTTTAAAATTTACAACACTGCAGTGCGACAGTCCTTTGCAGTAAAGTACTTTTCCAGAAATCTGAAAACATATTTCTGGGGTGTTTTACCCCAAAAATAAAGACATGGCTTAGCATCCTCAGGGGTCCTAGTGAATACAAAAGAATTAGGTTGCTAGAGGGTCCCAAATTTAAATGGCAAGCATTTTTCCGATCAGTAACTGAAAACAAGATGGCAGATCTGAGAAAGTAAGAGGGCCATTTGCGACAGTAAAAATGCATTTGCGACACTGTCAAACTTTTTGTTAACTTTTCCCATTGACTTATAATGGGAAATTGTTTTTTGAATAACTTTTGAGCCGTTTAATATTTTTTCACAAAATCTTTGAAAGGCACATTGGGTACCCCGGCCACACATTCCCTGAAGATTTCAGGCCAGTCACAATAAACTGCGATACCTGTAGGCTCGACCATAGAATTCCAGAGAAAGCGTGAAGCCAAGAGATCACGCTTTAATAACTCCACAGCCGTGTATCCAACCAGTACGAAACTTGGCAGATCCCAAGGCATATGGGTCTTGATCGTGTATTCCAAATTTCAGGCAAATCTGTCAAATGGTTGCAAAGTTATTAAGGTGCAAAATTTTGGGTTTAACATGTAAATGGCTCCTCAACCCTAACTATGGTAGCACTACCGTGCTACCATAATATATATATAATAACTGGTCAGCCATTTCTCTCAATGTACTGACCAGGTTGATATTTTCCATAACAACCAGCTGGTTGTTATGACATTCATGAGCCATGCCAGTCAAACTATGCTGCTGCCTCATTGGCCAACATTCTGTTTGTGGGCGGGGCCAAACAGTCTCACAAACTGCTGGAGAAAAATTGCTGGTCTGTTATTATAAAATAAAGATGGGAGGGCTTTTCATATGAGACAATACACCCCCTATGGGATGCTTTGATAAACCCTCGGCTCGCCCTTGGGGTTTATGTAGTCCCACAACTCGGTGTGCATTAAATTATCATATCAAACCCTTCCCATCCATTATTCTCTATATATCTATATCTATATCTATATCTATATCTATATCTATATCATATCTATATATATATATATATATATATATATAGATATATATATATATATATATTAGAGGCAAAATTACGATTCTGTTTAATGCATCAGTTATTGCTCATGACAATAAAGCGGGGAAATTGATGTTAGGGTTGAAACCCTTTGCACCCTCCAGCCCACTTCAACTGGAATCGGCATTGTATTACTCGGCCCTAACTGTCACCCCATCACATGTGGAAAGAAAGTGAGGAATAGGAGAATGAAGTGATAGTTAGGACCGATGATTCCAATGCGCACCCCGATTCCGCTGGGCGGTGGGCTGAGGTGCAAAGGGGTTTCAACCTCAACATCAATTCTCGCTTTGTCACTGTGGAACAACCCTAACTGATGCATTAAATGGAGTTTTTTGCCTCTAACGTCCCTTCTTTTTGAGAATGATAATGAGAAATAGTGAATGTAATGTGGAGGCGGGCCCCGCGCTCCCGCCATGTGATGTCTTGTCACATTGTAATATTGTGCCCACAACTGCAAATCGTAATGCACATGGTGACACAAAGTGAAACAGAAAGAGAAACAGTACTGTTGACAGAAATGTTAAAAACAACACAAATGCAACCGCAAATGAAAACGCAAAGGGTAACGCACATGGTGGCGTAAACGTGAATGGTAAGTGAAACGGGTACAGAACTGCAAGCAGAAATGGTAATGGTAACAGTAATGTAAGCGCACAGGCTGGTTTTCCCCAAAAGCTGCATAGAGAAAGACAATGAGTAGAAAGAATGTATGCAAAATAATGACTCTCGGAACACAAAAATGAGGACTTGGAATAGTAAATTGCTTATATCTCAGTAACCGTACGACATAGACTAAAAATGTAAAAGTCATATGTATTATCACTTTCTTGGCTAGCTGTGTACGGGGCTAAGAACTTTTTCAACAAAAAGTCCGTATCTCGCACCGTTTTCTAGATACAGGCCCTGAAAGGCGCTGCGAACGCCATAATGTTATCCTATGGGAAAAAAACAGAAGTTCGGACTGCCATAACTTTGCCTCCCTGTAATATTTCTTCACCAAACCATTGAAAGGCACATCTGTGGGGTGTGGGCTGTGTTCCCTGCAAATTTCAGCCCAAAAGACCAAACTATTATTTTGCAGCAGGGCGCCAAACGATTGCTGCAATGCGTCGTACGCTGTAATGTTATCCTATGGGGAAAAGCATCAACTTTGGAGTACCGTAACTTTGCTGCTGTGTAATATTTTTTCAGTGAAATACTGAAAGGCACATCTGTGAGATGTCGGCTGCGTTCCCTCCAAATTTCAGCCCAAAACTCCAAACTGTTCTTTTGCAGCGGGGAGCCAAAGAATTGTTGTCATTTTCCCACACCCTAGAAAAGTACTGTCGCAATTTGCGAAAGCTTTCATGAAAATTTGCTACACTTTCTTGAGCACGAAAGTACTTTGTGAAAGAACTTTTTCCAGAAATCTGAGAAACATATTTCTGGGGTGTTTTACCCCAAAATAAAGACATGGCTAGCATCCTCAGGGTCTGACTAGGTGAATACAAAAAGAATTAGGTTGCTAGAGGGTCCCAAATTTAAATGGCAAGCATTTTTCTGATCAGTAACTGAAAACAAGATGGTGGATTTGCAAAAGTAAGAGGGCCATTTGTGACAGTAAAAATGCATTTGCGAAAGTGTTGAACTTTTTGTTAACTTTTCCCATTGACTTATAATGGGAAACTGTTTTTTGAATAACTTTTGAACTGTTTAATTTTTTTCATGAAATCTTCAAAAGGCACATTGGGGACCCCAGCCACACGGTCCCTGAAGATTTTGGGCCAGTCGTGGAAACCGTATGACCTGTAGGCGCGACTGTATAATTCCAGAAAAAGCGTAAATGCATGCACAGATCATGCATAATAACTCTGCAGCTGTGTATCCAACCAGTACGAAACTTAGCAGATCCCAAGGTATATGGGTCTTGATTGTGTATTCCAAATTTCAGGCAAATCTGCTAAACAGTTGCAAAGTTATTAAGGTGCAAAATTTTGTGTTTAACATGTAAATGGCTCCTCAACCCTAACTATGTAGCACTAAAGTGCTACCATAATATATATACATATATATATATATATATATATATATATATATATATATATATATATATATATACACACACACATATATATATATATATATATATATTACCTGGCTACTAAACTAAAAATAGCTTTTCTTTGGTCTGATAAAAGTAAATATGGAATAGACAGGGAAGGTAAATCTATTTCCTTTATAAATGAGTTCCTCAAAGATTATGATCACAATTTGAAAATCGGGGAAATTATTCCAAATCATAAGGCCTTTTCAAGTCAGGACATGGATACAATTGTCAGAAGAGTTGCACTGGCATGTAATATCTGGGCACAAAAAGTGAAAACAAAAAAATATATGTATTACATTATAATATTATTTCTAGTCGTAATACCCAAAATAAGGATACATTAAAAAAAGAATGGGAAATAACACTTAGGGATTCAAAAATCATAAATTGGTTAGACTTAATTGTTGAGGGGGATTTCATTACAAATAATAAATTTAGAGAATTCCCTGTTATCAATAACCTAAAGATAACTTTTTCTTCATGCTAAATTTTAAGACATGAAGAAAAAAACTTGGTAATAGTATATTACACTATAACATAGAAATTAAATAGTGAATTACAGTAAATACAAAAAAATCTTGTATTATTGCACAGATATATATATATATATATATATATATATATATATACACACCTCTTAGACTCAGATAACCCCAGTTTATTGAAGAAATGAACCCATACTAAAAGAAAATGGGAACATGAAAGTGAACAAACCATACAGGTGATGAAATGGAAACTTTAAAGGATTAATGCAAGTAAATAACATACTTTTACTAAAAATAAAAGTATTCAATATAAGATACTGGACAGAGCATATATTACACCTACTACCATTTCACATTTTAGTGATCATCTGTGTTGGCATTTACGTAGCCAGATAGGTAACCATGCCCATAGGTTATAGAAATGTGAAAAAATAAATAAATGGTGGAACAAAGGTCATTAAGAACTGGAAATAATTTTAGACAGGAAACTCCCATTTAAATTGAGCTAACATATCTTAAATAATTGTGAAGGTTAATGGTTATCTAAAGAGAAAAAAAAACATGCACCCTTGTCTCTATGGCAATGAAAAGATAAATTTTACAAAAATGGAATTGGCCTGACCTTGGAAACTTAAATTATAATCAATGACCTCACACATTCATGTTTAGAAAAAATATCTGATTTTATCATGTTGAATGACAACCTGAGAGAGAAGAATAATGTGAACTGGAATGAGATTATATGTAGTCTCCCCCCTGTTCTTAAACTGGAATAGGAATACTGTACTATGCAAACTTTGCGTAAACAAGTGTAAATGAAAAAAAATGTGTTCATGGTATATTGGCCAGAGAAGCGGTTTCACCAATGGTGTATGGAATATGACATTATTCTATGTATGTATTGAGAAATATAAAATTGTATTGATTGACTGTAACATTTTAAAATAATAACTTAATAAATAGATTTGCAAAAAAAAAAAATTATTTTGTACCAGAAGTGTGAAAACACATCTTGTCCAGGATTTCAAAAACTACATGTATCACGTCTATGAGGTGATGTGGAAAAATGACTATGTTGAAAGTGAGGAGCTAAAATATTGAAAATTAGCGAAGTTATGATTGAACACTGAAATACTGCAATGCTCACTCATAACCTAGGCATTTTACCATATTTGTCCACCAAATTTTCAGCACAGTCTTCTTCTTATTATCCCACTTCATGAACCTGGTAGGTGAAAATTTTCAAATCCCTGCTGAAACTTCATTCCACACCACCGAAACTTCATTTTGCACCACAGGTGTGGAAACATATTTTGACCAGGATTTAAAAAATGGCAACTGTCACATTTATAAGGTGGTGCAAAAAGAATGGTTATGTTGAAAATTTGGGTAAAAATACTAAAAATTACCAATGTTATGAGCAAGCATAAAAAATTTTCTATGTACATGCATACAGTAACTTTGCCATTTTTACATATTTTTACCCCAAACATTCAACCAAGCTTTCTTAAGACCCCACTTCATAAACAAGGATGGTGAAAATCTTCAAATCACACCCAAAAGGGGATTTTGACAAGTGACGGAAAAATCACCTTTCAGGCCAGAATTGCATAATCCCAGCACCATTGGTCATGAGGTGGGGTCCTAAAAAGGCCATGTTGAAAATTTGGAGTCAAAATATGCAAAAAAATGACAAACTTATGCATCAAAGTTCAAAACTGCTTTGAAATACATTGAATCACATGTACCTTAGATACTCATATTGCAGTTGATGGATTCAGTAACAAGATGTGTCTTCTACTGGAGAGTAGCTCTTCACCATGAGACATGTTCAGGTGAGTAATGGTGTGCAGTGGCTTTGGGGAGGTATGGGGTGGTGGGTGCTGAGTGGAAGGTCAGGTTAGGGTGTCAGATCAACAAGGGACTGTTTTCTTTTTTATAGGAAAAAATAACAAGGCACAGTTTTCTTTTTTGCAGGGGACACTGACATTCTGACACTGGGGACTGGGCACCTCAGTGTTGGATGACTGTTCAGTGGCACTAGGGATGGGCATCCCAGTACCATCACCTAGACAATGGGACTGGGGGCAGCTGACCTGGAGCGATGGTATCAAGACAAGCGGTACCAAGGGCAGGCACCCTGGTTTACTTATAAAACACATAAATGTTATAAAACATTGGGAAGGGTGAGCAGGCAACCTGAAAGGGAGGGAGGGAGAGAAAGAATCTGTACTGGGGATGGGCATCCTGCTCAATTTAACAAATAAGTAGGTGGGTAGATAGATAGATAGATAGATAGATAGATAGATAGATAGATAGATAGCTAGATAGATAGAAAAAGGCTATAAAATCTATCTATCTAACAGCACTTCAGCTGCAGGGGATCTGCATCTCACTGCTCTCAGTGTAGCACACAGCATGAGTTCCAGCTATGCCTGCAGAACTTAAGAAAGATCCACTTTTCTCCGACTCATTCTGGATGCTTCTTCGACATGGAGGTCCTATTAACAATCTGCCATTTCATATATGTATAATGGTTAATATTGGACTTATATGTGCATTTAAAATAATACTTATGAGGTGGAAGGACAAAGAACCACCCAGTTATGAGAACTGGGTGAATTCTATGGTAACTATACATCATATTGAAAGAGTGTTTTACCTGAGCAACAGACAGATGGCTAGATTTGTGAAGAAATGGACACCCCTCTGTAATGCATTACAATTATACCCTACATAATATTGCAGGATTACAATGCTATATATCAGGAAATGGGACAGCCATAAGAACTGGGGTTGTCTACAGGCCCCCAGACCAGGGGGAGGACACAGGCACACTATTGTTAGAAGACATTCAAAACAAGACAGCTAAAGAGGAGGTTCTGATAATAGCAGACTTCAACATGCCAGATACAGAATGGTCAATACCAACAGGAACATCTGCCAGAACTAGACACATGATGGATTCCCTGCAGGGGGAGGGCCTCAAACAACTGATACAGCAACCCATAAGAGACAGGGCTATCCTAGATCTAGTACTGACTAACAGGGAAAGGATCACAGATCTCCAGATAGAAGGTCACCTGGGGGCCAGTGACCATCACATGGTATGGTTCAATTTAGCCACTACAACTAAATCATCCCATTCCAAGGCAAAATATGGGACTTCAGAGGAGCTGACTTTGATAAGATGGCCAACAGTTGGCTAGCTTTGGCAAAAGAAATACCGTGAGGGGTACAGGCAAAGTGGGCAAGCATTAAGGATGCAATACTTGAAGCAACATCCCATTGTGTTAGAGATAAAAGGAAGTGCTAAAGAAGAAGGAAACCACTTTGGTTCTTAAAAACAGTACCAGAAAAGGTCAGAGCCAAAAGGCTGGCCTTCAGGAAATATAAGGGAATGCAGTGGGATCAAGATAGGGAGGCATACCAAACCTCCATAAGGGAAGCAGGGAAGGCAGTAAGGCAGACAAAGTCCCAAACCAAGGAAACACTACCAAAAACAGTAAAAGAAGGTGACAAGACTTTCTATAGATATGTTAGTGAAAGGAGAAAGTCCAGAGGGGGTATTGCTAAGATCAAAGGAGATAAGGGGGCATGTGAGGAGGAGTACCATGTAAAAACATCTATCCTAAATAGATACTTCTGCTCAGTATTTACTGAAGAGAAGGTAGGGCAGGGCCCACAGCTCAGCACCATGGAAACTGGGGGGAGGGAGGTGAGCACTAGTCCCTTCACAAAAGAAAGAGCTCATTAAGCTCAAGGTGGACAAGGCAATGGGACCTGATGGCATACATCCCAGGGTACTAAAGGAGCTAAGGGTGGGACTAGCAGAGCCATTATCAGAACTGTTTGGAGAGTCTCTGAGCACAGGAGAGGTCCCAGAAGACTGGAGAAGGGCTCATGTGATCCTGCTCCACAAGAGTGGTAGCAAGGAGGAGGCAGAGAACTACAGACCAGTCAGTCTTACCTCAGTAGTGGGCAAGATTATGGAGGCACTCCTTAAGGAAAGGATTGTGCAACACCTGGAATCCATAGGAGCACAGGATCCAAGACAGCATGGGTTTACAAAAGGAAGGTCCTGTCAAACTAATCTCATAGATGTCTTTGACTGGGTAACCAGAGTGGTGGACCAAGGGGGAGCAGTTGATGTTGACTACCTTGACTTCAGCAAAACTTTCAATATTGTTCCACATAGAAGATTGATTAATAAGCTGGGTAGGCTTGAGGTGGGTCAGAAGTTGGTCAACTGGGTGGCAAACTGGTTGATAGGCAGAAAATAGAGAGTGGCGGTAAATGGTATTCAGTCAGAAGACATGCAAGTCACAAGTGGGGTACCTCAGGGATCAGTCCTGGGGCCAGTCCTCTTCAATATCTTCATCAGTGACATTGCAGATGGACTGGAGGGTAAGGTTTGTCTGTTTGAAGATGACACCAAGATCTGCAACAGAGTAGATGATCCAGATGGGGTGGACAGAATGAGAAGAGATCTGGATAAACTAGCAAAATGGTCGGAACAGTGACAACTGAGGTTTAATGCAAAGAAGTGCAAGATCATGCACATAGGGAAGAGAAACCCTGAAGCCACCTACAGGTTGGGAGGGGAGTTGCTGGCAGTCACAAGGGAAGAAAGAGACTTGGGCATCATCATCTTCGATGGCCTGAAATCATTCAAGCAGACCACTAAAGCAGTAGGTAAGGCTAGGGGGATGTTAGGGTGTATTAGTTGGGTACTTCGTTGGAAGAGGGAGGTAATAATCCCTCTTTATAAGACACTAGTTAGGCCCCATCTGGAATACTGCATGCAGTACTGGAGGCCACACCTTCAGAAAGACATTAACCAAATTGAGGCAGTCCAGAGAAGGGCAACCAAAATGATGCAGGGACTGCATCAGAGAACATATGAGGACAGATTAATGAAGCTCAATATGTATACCCTAGAGCAAAGGAGGAAGAGAGGTGATATGATCAAAACATTCAAACACCTTGAGGGCATTAACAAGGTGAAAGAGTCTAACATGTTTCAATATAAGAAAAATAATAGGACAAGAGGACACAACATGAGATTAGAGGGAGGCTGATTATGGGGTAATGTGAGGAAGTTCTTTTTCACAGAAAGGGTGGTGGATGCATGGAACAGCCTACCTCAGGAAGAGGTGGATATGAATACATTGCCGGGCTTCAAACAGGCATGGGATAGGCATAATCGACCAGTATGGATGAGTATGAATAGATAGGCCATTGACAGAGCAAAAGCCGATGGCACATTTATAAGGTAGAAAAAGAAATGGGCAGACTGGATGGGCCTTGTGGTCCTTATCTGCCATCAACTTCTATGTGTCTATGTTTCTATGAATATCTAGAATTAATGCTTGGAGAGACTTGTGAAACAAATATGAATTTGCTGCATTACTGAATTATCTATTTATAGCAACTATTGTAACTAATGGAATATTTAAATGTGCAGTCAAACTGAACTATTTATGAGTTTGAGAAACCTTTGCTTACGTGCATTTATTGCTTTTGTATGGTATTGTATTGTATTATATGCATTTATTTAATTTTGGCAATAAAAAAAGAAAAGTAAATAAAAAGAATCAGCCAAATTTACACACTGGAGCTATAACCAGTAACAAACATCTCGATCTGACTGAAACGTTTGTCACAGATGATAACCCAAAAGTAAAAAAATAAAAAAAGTGGAAAAAAAGAAAGTTCCACTCTTCTCATAGAGAATGTGGGTCAATGACTCCTTTTGTTAAGTTGGGCCCCCTGGATTTCAGGGATGCCCAGAAAGGTATTCCTGGCAAGTTTCAAAAAAACAAACAGCAGAATCTAGCTGAACAGGTCCTGTTTAGCTAGGTTCAGGTGATTGTATTTTTATAAAGAGATTATTTTTATGCACTTTAAATATTTGTGAGTTTAAAATGAGAAATAAAATGTTGGCTGACAAGACTAGTATTTTTTTAGCATGAGAGGTAAATCATAAAAATAAGGTATCACAATTTTTTTTTTTTACCATTTGCGTCAGGACATTAACTCTAAAATTGTTATAACTATGAATTCATATATTTTTGTACCAAACCTTCCCAAAGAACACCCTTGGCATGAGCCCCTTCAACTCTGAAAACTTCTTGAAAAAACTCCACACCATCTGGGATGTAGGTAAAACCAAAAAAAGCAATGTTAAGCATAGGGAAAGCAAACATTTTTGTTTTCATTTTTTGGGGCTCCATATCTTAAAAACTGAACAAGATGCCATCATTAAACATCATGTCTGAGAATCTGCAGCCTGACGGTCATGCTAAATTTGGCTATTTTGTAAGAGGTATTATGCAAAATTTGGTTTATGTCTCCGATGGGTGAAATGTACATGACCGTATTATCTAGTAGTGATTGGGTTTACGTCTTTTTGTTTTTCACCCCCAAAACAATTTTTGGCTATTTTATAGTGACAGACAATCTGCTTACAGGGTGTATATGTTTATAAGACAGATAACCTGCTACAGAGTGGGCAGTTATGCTGATAAGCACATGCCTTGGGTGGTTCAAGGCACTCAACCAATGGCCTCATGCCTCACAACACACACCAAGGCATGTGCATATCAGAGCATGACTGCTGCTGTGTAGTGGATTATCTGTTTCTTAGTTATGTATCTACCTATCTATCTATCTGTCTATCTATTCATGGCAAAAACCTCAGATTAATGCATCAGTTAGGGTTATTCCACAGAGATAAAAGTGAGGAAATTTGATAGTCTACGCCTTGCACCCCATCCCCACCCAACAGGTATCAGGGTGTGTTGGGATCATTGTCCAAGCTTCCTCACCCCATCCTACAAAACAAGCTGAGGTGGTGCATTATGAAAATGGGGTGAGAGTTAGGACTCATGACCCCACTGCACACCCTGATGCCTGTTGGTGGGGGTGGCGTGGGGGAGGGGGACAAGGGGGGGTGGGAACCCTAACATCGAATTTCCTCGCTTTTGTTGCTGTGGAACAACCCTAACTGATGCATTAAACTGAGTTTTTGTCATGAATTTCCCTTCTTTTTGAGAATGTGCACTATAAATAGTGAAGTAACGGCAACGCAAATGCAAGCGCAAACGCTAACAAACATGGTGATGCAAACATAAATGATAACACAAATGGTAATACAAACACAAGCACAAACGTTAATGAAAACAGAAACGCAAATGCAAGCGCATACAGAAATGCAAACCATAATGCACACAGGCACGGTAACATAACTGGAAATGCAGACACTTACGGTAACAGCAACGATGACACCAAAGGAAACAAAAACAGAAATGCAAACGGAAGCCCGTACGCAAACGCAAATGGAAATGCACACAATAATGCAAAAGGAAATGAAAACAAAAACAGTAATGGAAATGCAAATGTTAACAGTTATGCAAACGCAAGCACAAATGAAAATGCAAAGAGTAATGCACACGATGGCGTAGATGGGAATGGTAATGCAAGCAGAAATGAAAACCCAAGTGCATATGGAAATGCAACTGGTAACGTGCACGGTCATGGTACTGCAATAGGAAATGCAAATGCTAATGGTAACAGCAACGATGACGCCAAAGAAAACACAAACGGAAGTGCGTACGCAAATGGTAATGCACACGGTGATGCAAAATGAAATGCAAACAAAAATAGTAATGGGAATGTAAATGTAAGGCAAACACAAATGCAAGCACAAATAAAAATGCAAAGAGTAACACACACGGTGACATACGTGGGAACAGTAGTGCAAATGGAAATGCAAATACAAGCATGCACGGAAACGCAAATGGTAATGCGCACAGTCATGGTACCGCAGTAGGAAATGCAAATGCTAATGGTAACAGCAATGACGATGCCAAAGGAAGCACAAACGCAAATGGAAGCACATACGCAAACACAAATGGTAATGCACATGGTGACACAAAACAAAACACAAACAAAACCAGTAATGGAAACACAAAGGTTAACAGTAATGCAAATGCAAGCGCAAAAGAAAATACAAAGGGCAATGCACACGGTGGCATAGATGGGAATGGTAACACAAATGGAAATGCAAGCACATATGGAAACGCAACTGGTAATGTGCATGATCACGGTACTGCAATAGGAAATGCAAATGCTAATAGTAACAGCAACAATGACACCAAAGAAAATGCATATGCAAACAGAAGTGCGTATGGTAACAGCAATGATGACGCCAAAGAAAATGCAAATGGAACTGCGTACACAAATGGTAATGCACACGGTGATGCAAAATGAAATGCAAACAAAAATAGTAATGGGAATGTAAATGTTAACAGTAACAGAAACACAGGCACAAATGAAAATGCAAAGGGTAATGCACACAGTGGCATACATGGGAACAATAATGCAAATGGAAATGCAAATGCAAGCGCGTACGGAAATGCAAATGGTAATGCACACAGACATGGTACCGCAATAGGAAACGCAAATGCTAACAGTAACAGCAACGATGATGCCAAAGGAAATGCAAATGCAAAAGGAAGCGCATACACAAATGCAAATAGTAATGCACAGTGATGCAAAATGAAATGCAAACAGAAACAGTAATGGAAATGGTAACAGCAATGCAAACACAAGTGCAAATGAAAACTCAAAGGGTATCACATACGGTAGCGTAGAAGGGAACGCTAATCTAAACAGTTACAGAAATGGAAGTGGGAAAGCTAACTGTGACAGTAAAGAAAGTACACACCCTATTTTTCATCCACAGCTGCATAGAGAAACACTGTGAATACAAAGAATGTATGCATCATAATGGGCCTTGGAGCAGAAAATGAGCACTTGGAATACTAAATTGCTTATATCTCAGGAACCGTATGACGTAGAAAAAAAATAAAAATTGCTTATAAACTATGACTTTCCTGGCTAGTTATGTACTGAGAAGCATTTTTCCAATGAAAAGTCCATTTCTCTAAGCATTTCCGAGATACGGGCCCGAAAGGCATGGCGGACGCCGTAATGTTAGTCTATGGAGAAAAGTGTCAACTTTGGAGTACTGTAACTTTGCATCCCTGTAATATTTTGTCACAAAACCACCAAAAGACACATCTGTGGAATGTTGGCTTTCTTCCCTCCAAATTTCAGCCCAAAAGACCAAACTGTTCTTTTGCTGCAGGGTTGCAAAGAATTCCAGTTATTTTGGGCATAGTGTCGCAAAGTAGTGTCGCAAATCACGACACTTTTGCAAAACAAGTAACAAAAGTGTCACAAGAGCGACACTACTTTGTGACGCTGCAGTTTACAAAAATTTAAAAAACATATTTCTGGGGTGTTTAACCCCCAAAAAAGAAGTGGCTAGCATCCTCAGGGTCCGACTAGGTGAACACAAGAATAATTGTGTCCCTAGAGGGTTCTAAATTTAAATGCCAAAAAAAATATCTGACTCACGACACTACAGGGGTCATTTGCAATACTAAAAACTACATTTGCAGCACTGTTGAACTTTTTGTTAACTTTTCCCATTGACTATAATGGAAAACTTGTTTTCTGAATAACTTTTGAGCCATTTAATATTTTTTCACAAAATCCTTGAAAGCCACATCATGGACCAGGGCCGTTTTGAAGTTTTTGGACTGATTGAGCAAACTGTGCCACCTGTAGGCACGAGCAAAGAATGCACAAAAAAGTATAACTGTGCTACGGAATGTCGCTTTATAACTCTGCAACCATATATCCAACTATATACAAGCATGGCTGGATCCAGATATCTACTGTACTGCTCAATGCTCTGGTTAACTACAAATCTGTTAGAGAGGCAAGTTATTAAGATGCAAAATTTCACACTTTAACCTTAATGGGTATCAACTTAACTATAGTGGCATGATTGTGCCACTATATATATATATATATATATATATATATATATATATATATATTATAGTACAGTCGTGCCACTATAGTTAGGGTTCAGATGTCACTTCTATGTTAAAGTCAAAAGTTTGCACATTAATAACTTTGGACCCATTCAACAGATTTGCCTGAAAGTTGGTATGCACTATGAGGCATGGCAGATATCTTGATTTACCAAATTTCATTTTGGTTGGATGTACGGTCTTTGCATACATAAATGCTGAAAAATGCAAAATTATTCATTTTTGGAGGCAGCTTTTGGGATTTTGGATGTGGCCCTACATGGCTGCTGTGTAGTGTGCAGCTCTGTGATATGACTCGTTTGAAAGAGCTTTGGTGGCAGAACATGCCACTTTTCATTTGGTGAAAAAATATTAAGGCATTCAGAAGTTATGCCACTTTTAATTTCCCATTATAAGTCAAAGGGAAAATTTATATGTATGTTTTGCGAACAAAGAATGTGGCTCTGGCCATTTGGTCCCACCTGGCTATCAAAGAATTTGCAGCCTTGTGATTCAAGAATCTTTGTCCCCAAGAATTTTTTAAATTCTTTGATCGTGAGGTCCGCCATCTTGTTTTTAGTTTTCCAATCAGAAAAAGACAAATATCTCAGCTCAGGGGTCACTCCTGAAGTAAAACTTGGATGGGTTTTACTCAGAGGGCTCCGATCCATCGAGCCATGCCTTTGGTTTCCTCCAAATCTGTCAAAAAATAGAGTTATAAGCTTTTAAAATCTTTGATCACGGCTCACTAATGATCTTTGATCGCGAGCCTGCAAATTCTTTGATCGCGAGATTCTTTGATCGTGATCTTGCATTGCCACCTAAATACACAAATATCTTAGCTCAGGGCTGGGCTAGGGACACAAATGAGGGTGGGTTTTGATCAGGGGCTTCATTCTATCTAGGCATATCATTGGTTTGGTTCAAATCGGTCAAAAAATCACGTTTCACCATTTTTTATTCTTTGGTCACTAGCGTACAATCTCTTTGATCACGAACCTGGAAATTCTTTGATCGCAAGACTCTTTGATCATGATCGTGCATCTTGAGCAAGGGACAAGATGGCCAGATTCAAAATTGTTATTTCTCAGCCCAGGGGTGTCCTAGGAAGACAAATGAGGGTGGGTTTTGCTCAGGGAGCTTTGTTTTGACAAACCATGGCAGTAGTATGCTGCAATTCTTTGTATTTTTTAAATTACAGCATTTTGTATTCTTTGATCGTGAGCCTGCAAATTATTTGATCGCGAGCCTACAAATTCTTTGATCACGAGATTCTTTGATCGCGATCATGCATTGAGAGGGAGGGACGAGATGGCCAGATTAAAAAAACATTTCTAAGCCCGGGGTGCCCTAGGAAGTCAAATGAGGGTGGGTTTTGGTCAAGGGACTTTGTTCTGTTGAACCATGGTGGTGGTTTACCGGAATTCCTTCAATTTTGTGATTTATATCATTTTTTATTCTTTGTTCATAAGCCTGCAAATTCTTTGATCATGAGACTCTTTGATCGCCGTCTTTGATCGCGAGAGAGGGACAAGATTGCCAGATTTTATAATGCATTAGATAGGGCAATTTTACCAATTTTTGCATTTAAATATCTCGGAAATGGTTTGGTCTTTTTACTTGAAATTTGGAGACTGTTTATGGCATGTCCTGTGAAGCATTTGTCTATCTTAGGTGCACACAACTTCTAAAAAACTGGTGATAGAAGAAGTACCTGGGAGTTGATTAAGGAGTGACTACATATGATAAGAAATCTCTAATTGAAATAAATGCCAGGATTTGGAGCTATGGATCAATGAATTTCTAGGTGGATAGACTCCAGGATAAAAAGAAGGAGCCCTAGAATATATGCTGGATGATGGTATCTCCATTTTCTTCAGGCCAAAAGATGTTCTTTAAACAACAGATAGTTGCTTAATAAAGTAACTATATCAGAGGTATGCACAGCCTAAAACATAATAGTGTGTTGACATTGCCTTGGTGTGTAACTTTTACAATGCTTACAAACTAAAACTAGCACTTTTAATTTAAACAATTTTTGGCTCGTCTGAGGTCCGAATGCAACTATTGTGGCCTTCGCCTTTTAAAGCACATATTGTAAAGTGCTATTAACATGGAATTTGGACTCCTGCTGGAAGAGCTGAAATGCTGAATGAAATGACTCCCTCTGGGATAAAAGCTGGTCTCTATTATACGAGTATGGGGAATGCAATTTTAAAAAGTGGGTGGTAACTTCCTCTAAGAGGTTTTGTTTTGTATTCTGTATAACCAGCGTCCTAATGTGCAGCCTAGATAAGGAAATAAGAGCATTGGGTTGAAAACATAGGCACTGTCCCAGTGTCTTTCACATTGTGGAGCTCGAAATCTCATAATATTCCTACTGCAGGATGTTTTTCCGGTGATTACAGTGACTTGTCCTACGGAGAGTCTGATCTGGTGGACAATGGGGTTAAGATATTGCTCCCTTTTTTATGGAACTTGAACTCTTATTAGAGCTATTTCCCTCTGCTGCAGCAAGAACTTAGAGTGAAGTGCCTTATTGAACTGGAAATTTCAGGTATTTTGTCCGGTTTTTGGCCTCATTTGGCGGAGACTTCTCACAATGGAATGTAGTCCTCGCAGATACAATTATTCTTGTGAAGCCAAAATACAGTATTGTGTTACCTCCAAGGACTCCTTTTCTGGAGCCAAAGTTGTTTGCCTCAGCAATCTGAGTAGAAGTTATTTATGATTTTGAACACCTGGCGACAAAAAAAGAAATGAAAACTAACTGTGGTGCAATTGCTAAACAAACTAACTCAAGGGATTGTTTACTGGCACTGGAGTACTAGGACCCCAGTGCAGGTGACTCTAGGCTGTGAATGATTTTATAAAATTCTGAGCAAAGGCTGAGTCTTTCTGCTCTCTGAATTCTTTCCTTACCTCTCTGAATATTGGATTAAAGAGAGATGTATTTGCTGTTAAAAGTTTACAAATAGAAAGTTTCAGTGTTAGTTTTAGTTGTTATACTTGGGTATACTTGATATATATTTTGTTAATATCATTTTTATTTTTGAATTCATAATACATTTAAGGAGTTAGTATTTTAACTTTGGCACAAATTTTTAAATAAAAGTGAGGGCCTAATGTACATGATGAGATTCTTAACTAGCTTATTGTAACAATTCTGAGGAGATTCACTGTATTAATTAACAGATGATACAGGAAAGTAACTATTAAATGGCCCTCTATGTCATTCTTTTTAGTGATGATTTTGAGATGTATTTCAAAGGTATTTGAAATTTCTATACTACTTTGTATGGTCTTAAGAATGCATTATAGCTCATGAAGGTTTCAATGAAGCTAATAATAGTAGAAATGTTACTGTATCTAAAGACCATGATTAATAGGAAAGCACAGTCCATAAATCACATTTTATGGAACATCTCTAGCTCTATGATAGTCCTAAAGCAGGGCAATGTTAAATATGAGATGTCTGATTATGTCTTAGCAATTTAATTTTGTGTGTTTTCTGATTTGTCTATTTATACTGTATCACTGTATGGAATTTTTATTTTTAGTATATTGTAATGGTAAATTGCCAAACAATAAAGTTCTCTTGAAGTTGGTGGGTTCGGGCCACACACTCCCACTAACTTGTACAACTTTCTACTTTTCTATTCTTTCTTAAAAAGTAATGAAATTCTATGCAAAAAAACATCATTAATGCATCAATTAGGGTTATTCTACAGTGACAAAAGTGAGGAAATTCAATGTTAGGGTTGCCACCCCTTGCACCCCACCCCCACCAACAGGCATCAGGGTGTGTGTTAGGGTCATCGGCCTTAACTCTCACCCCATTCTTTTACACTGCACCACCTCAGCTTCTTTACACATGGGATGGGGTGAGAGTTAAGGCCGATGACCCCAATGCACACTCTGATGCCTGTTGGTGGGGGTGGGGTGGCAACCCTAATGTTGAATTTCCTCACTTTTGTCACTGTAGAATAACCCCAACAGATGCATTAATGAAGTCTTTTGCATTATATATATATATATTTATTTATAGAATGGGTAAGAAAAATGATGTCTGCTGATTGGTTAAAACACATCACATGACCATGCATATATCAGAGCACAACCACACACCTGCACTTTTGCCCCCCCAAAACAATTTTGCCATTTTATAAAATAGATAACCCACTCTAGTGTGTGTGGTTGCACTCTGATATATGCACGCCTTGGGTGGTTGATGCACTCGACCGAAACAACTCACACCAAGGCGTGCGTATATCAAAAGCATGACTGCACACCTTAGAGTGGGTTTTCTATTTTATAAATATATATATATATATATATATATATATATATATCTATATAGATATAGATATAGATATAGATATAGATATAGATATATATATATATATATATATATATATATATATATATATATATATATATATATATATATTCATGGCAAAAAAATCCATTTAATGCATCAGTTAGGGTTGTTCCACAGCAACAAAAGTGTGGAAATCCGATGTTAGGGTTGAAGGCCCCCCATGCACCCCCACCCCCCAACCAGCATCGGGGTGTGTGTTGGGGTCATTAGCCCTAACTCTCATCCTATTCCATGTGTAAACAAGCTGAGGTGGTGAAGTATAGGAGAATGGGGTGAGGGTTAGGATGAATGACCCCAACGCACACCCCGATGCCAGTTTGGGGGTGGGGTGGGGTGCAAAGGGGGGCTTTCAACCCTAACATCGAATTTCCTCATTTTTGTCTCTGTCGAACAACCCTAATTGATGCATTAAACAGAGTTTTTTGCCATGAATTTCCCTTCTTTTTGAGAAGGAGGACTATAAATAGTGAATGGAATGTGGTGGGGGTATCGTGCCCCACGCTCCCACCATGTGATTTTTTTGTCACATAGTTATGGTAAGTGCAATGCAAATGCAAGCACAAGCGGTTACACACATGGTGATGCAAATGTAAATGGTAATGCAAATGGTAATAGAAACGCAAGCGCAAAGTGATACCAAAGTGAACAGTGATGCAAACGGAGATGCAAATGCAAGTGCATATGGAAACACAACTGGTAACATGCACAGTCATAGTACCACTATTGGAAACACAAATGGTGATGGCAATAGAAACAATAACGCCAAAGAAAACAGAAACGCAAGCATGAATGGAAACGCAAACAGTAACACACACGGTCACGGCACTGCAATTGTAAATGCAAATGGTAATGGTAACAGCAAGAATATCACCAAAGGAAACAGAAATGCAAGCACATGCATAAATGCACCCCGTAATGTGCATGGTGATGGTACCGCAATTGTAAAAACAAATGGTTATGGTAACAGCAACAATAATGCCAAAGGAAACAGAAACGGAAATGCAAATGCAAGCACGTACAGAAACGCAAACTGTAATGCGCATGGTCATGGTACCGCAATTGTAAATGCAAATGGTAATGGTAACAGCAACAAAAATGCCAAAGGAAACAGAAACGCAATGCAAGCACGTGACAGAAATGCAAACCGTAACAGACACAGTCACGGTACCACAATTTGGAAATGCAAATGGTAATGTAACAGCAACAATAACACCAAAGGAAACAGAAATGAAATGCAAACAAGAGCATACATGAAACGCAAACTGTAATGCGCGATGGTCATGGTAATGCAATTGGAAATGCAAATGGTAATGGTAACAGCAACGACGACACAAAATGAAAGACAAACACAAATGCAAAAGGAAGGGCGGCTGCAAAAGCAAATGGTAATGCTCATGGTGATGCAAATTGAAATGCAAACAGAAACAGTAGTGGAGATGCAACTGGTAACAGAAACACAAACACAAGCGCAAAAGAAAATGCAAAGGGTAACGCACACGGTGGTGTACATAGGAATGCTAGAGCAAATGGGTATGGAAACACAAGTGGAAACGCTAAGTATAGCAGTAAGTGGAGCGCACGCCCTGGTTTTCCCCAACAGCTGCATAGAGAAACACAGTGACTACAAAGAATGTATGCATAATAATGGGCCTCAGACCAGAAAATGAGCACTTAGAATACTAAATTGCTTATATTTCAGGAACCGTACGACGTAGAAAAAAAAATCAAATTTCATATGATTCGTGATTTTCCTGGCTAGTTTTGCACTTAGCCCTCTAGTGGGGGGGGGCTAAGCATTTTCCGACCAAAGTCTGTATCTCGATCGTCAAGCTGACACCCAGATTAGTCTATGGGAAAACGTCAACTTTGGAGTACCGTAATTTTGCAGTCCTGCAATATTTTTCCCCAAAAGGCACATCTTCGGGATGTTGGCTTTTTTCCCTCCAAATTTCAGCCCAAAAGACCAAACTGTTTTTTTGCAGCAAGGTGGCAAACAATTCCTGTTATTTTGGCCATAGTGTTGCAAAGTAGTGTCATGATTTGCGACACTTTAACAAAACAAATCAAGAAAGTGTCACAAGTTTGACACTACTTTGCAACACTACAGATTACAAAAATTTTAAAAACATATTTCTGGGGTGTTTAACACCCCAAAAAAGACATGGCTAGCATCTTCAGGGTTCGACTAGGTGAACACAAAAAAATAATTGTGTCCCTAGAGGGTCCCAAATTTAAATGCCAAGCATTTCTGTAACCAGTAACTGAAAAAAAAATGGCTGACTCATGACACTACAGGGGTCATTTGCGACACTAAAAACTGCATTTGCGACACTGTTGAACTTTTTGTAAACTTTTCCCATTGACTATAATGGGAAGCTTGTTTTTTGAATAACTTTTGAACCATTTAATATTTTTTCACAAAATCTTTGAAAGGCGCATCAGGAACCCCGGCCGCATGTTTCCTGAAGTTTTCAGACCAGTCGTGCAAACTGTGCGACCTGTAGGTGCGAGCAAAGAATGCGCAAAAAAAGTAAATATATGGATTGGAATGTTGCTTTATAACTCCGCAACTGTGTATCCGACCATTACAAAACTTCAAAAATCCAGAGATAAATGGAACTGCTCCACGCTTGCCAAATTTCAGGCAAATCTGTTGTACGGTGGCAAAGTTATTAAGATGAAACATTTCACACTTTAACCTTAAATTGGGAAAGCAATCCTAACTATAGTGGCACTACCATGCCACTATAAGATAAGTAAGCAATAATACCCAACAAGGTGGGCATTATTGAGAAATACCAGACCACCCAGGGGTGTAATGAGGCCTGACACCACAGGCAGAGGGCCTTATAGCCCTGGAAGGTCCGGTATTTCTCAATAATGCTCACCCTGGAGGGTATTATTGCGCTTAGAAAATGGGCATCTTAGTAAATTTCATTTAAGTAGTAAAATAAGACAGGAAATAAGTTTAAAAATGCATAGAAGTAGTACAAAAAATGTGTTTATTAAATAAATAGTCCCTATGTTTTAAAGGCTTTTCCTCCTGCTTTTGCTCCTCCCCACAGAGCAATTGTAATCTGTTGCTGCCCCCTACAGATACACACACACACACACAGCGAGTTCAGCAACAAATGTGTTATAAAGATCTCATGGCAGTAATGTCTGCATGTCTGTCTCCTTTCTGCATGAGTGGTACTTTTTTATTTTCTAGCCGTCGGAAGATGCATCTGTTAAGCGCGCGACTGACCTTGTGTGACCACGGGATTGACCATGTGCAAGCCTAAGCCCTGAGGTAAATTATTTCTTTAGTTTTGCTTTAAAACAGGATATTTACCAATTGTGGGGACATTGTGGTATGAGGTAGTTGCTTTGTGCCATTCTTTGAAATGTACTTCATAGTATGAAGTGAAAACAACTGACTGCTTCCTTTTGGTTCACCGGTATTGCAGAAGTGTGGTCGGGAGAGTGGTGCCGTTGCAAAAGAACACAGCTTTGTGAATTTACTATTTTATCACTCTTCCTGACCGTGAACCATGTGCTTTTATTTTTCTGTCACTGACTGAAGTAAGGAGTGTTGGTGGGGGTAGTGGCTCTCGCTAAGCGAGAGGAAAACATGGAAGGAATTTGAAATTTCCAACTGGTGCTTTCAGCCAATGAGAAAACAGGCTGGGCACCAGTATAGAAGAGTATCTGGTGAAGTGGCATTTGGACTGGTACTTGTTTTTACCTGGGCATCTATTGAAAAATAAATGCCCAGGTTAGAGCTGCTTTTGGCCAATCAGAATGGAGAATCCATTCTTACCATTTTCTAAATATATATATTATGGTAGCATGGTAGTGCTACCATAGTTAGGGTTGAGTACCCCTTTTAAGGTTAAAGGATGAAACTTTGCACCTTAAAAACTTTGCCACCATTTAACAGATTTGCATGAAATTTGGTAGACACGGTAGGTAACCATAGATCTTGGGATCTGCCAACTTTCACACCGGTTGGATATAAGGCTGCGGAGTTATTAAGTGACATTCGTGTGCACAATTATGTTTTTTTGTGCATTCTTTGCTCGCACCTACAGGTTGCATGGTTTGTGTGACTGGTCCAAAAACTTCAGGGAACATGCAGCCAGGGTCCCCAATGTGTCTTTTGAAGATTTTGTGAAAAAATATTAAACAGTTCAAAAGTTATTCAAAAAACAAGTTCCCATTATAAGTTAATGGGAAAAGTTAAAAAGTTTGAAAGTGTCACAAATGCACTTTTTAGTGTCGCAAATGGCCCTAGTAGTGTCACAAATCTGCCATTTTGTTTTCAGTTACTGATCACAGAAATGCTTGGCATTTAAAATTGGGACCATCTAGGGACATAATTCTTTTTGTGTTTACCTATTCGAGCCTTGAGGATGCTAGCCATGTCTTTATTTTGGGGTTAAACACCCCAGAAATATGTTTTTCAAATTTCTGGAAAAAGTAGTGTTACAAAGTAGTGTTGCACTTGCCACACTTTTGCAAATCTTTGCGAAAGGTGTCTCAAATCATGACACTACTTTTCTAGACTATGGCCAAAATGACAGGAATTCTTTGTCACCCTGCTGCAAAAAAATGGTTTGGTCTTTTGGACTGAAATTTGGAGGGAAGGCAGCCAACATCTCACAGATGTGCCTTTTCATGGTTTGGTGACAAAATATTGCAAGGATCCAAAGTTACAGTACTCCGAAGTTGATGTTTTTTTCCCATAGACTAACATGGTGGCATCTGCTGTGCCTTTCGGGGCTTGTATCTCGGAAATGGTGCGAGATACAGAATTTTTGCCATGACAATGTGTAGTCATATGGGCTATGCATTTAGTGAAAATCTAGCCAGGAAACTCATGAATCATGTGAAATTTTAATTTTCTTTCTATGCCATACGGTTACTGAGATACTACCATTTTAATATTACAACTGCTCATTTTCTGCTCTGAGGCCCATTATTATGCATACATTCTTTGTTTTCACTGTGTTTCTCAATGGAGCTTTTGGGAAAAAATATGATATGCACTCCAGTTACTGTTACACGTAGGTTTTACACATGTGTTTCTGTGCCCGTTTGCTTTACCGTTACCTTGTACGCCACTGTGTGCGTTACCCTTTATGTTTCCATTTGCGTTTGTGTTACTGTTACCATTTGCATTTCCACTACTGTTTGTGTTTGTCTTTCACTTAGCATCACCACGCTCATTACCATTTCTGTTGGCATCTGTGTTCTGTTTTAGTTTGCATTTGTCTTTCGTTTGGCATTATCGTTGTTCTTACCATTACCATTTGTCTTTCCAGTTGTGTTCCCATGCCCGTGTGCATTATGGTTTGCATTTCCATAAGCACTTATGTTTGCATTTGTGTTTCTGTTTTCTTTTGTGTTATTGTTACGGTTACCATTACCAGTTGCATTTACAGTTGCGGTACCGTCACCATGCATGTTATGGTTTGTGTTTCCGTACACGCTTGCATTTGCGTTTCTGTTTCTGTTTCATTTCACGTTATTGTTGCTGTTACAGTTATCATTTGCATTTACAATAGCAGTACCTTGACTGTGCGAGTTACCAGTTACATTTACATATGCGCCTGCATCTCTGTTTGCATCACCATTCACTTTGGCATCAATTTTCACCTGCATTTCTATTAATGCTCACTTTACAATTTATGTTTGCGTCACCATGTGCATAACTGTTACCGAATGCATTTGCGTTGCTGTTACCATTACTATGTCACAAAACATCACGTGGTAGGAGCATTCCATTCACTATTTTAGTCCTTATTCTCAAAAAGAAGGGTAATTAGAGGCAAAAAACTCTGTTTAATGCATCAGTTAGGGTTGTTCCATAGCAACAAAAGTGAAATTCGGTGTTGGGTTGAAAATCCCTTGCATCCTCTGGATGCCCCTGCTAACATCGGGTGCGTTGGGGTCGTTGGTCCCAACTCTCACCCCATTCTCCCATGCCTCAGCTTGTTCATGCATGTGATGGGATGAGAGTTAGTGCCATGATCCCAATGCACACCCGATGCCAGTTGGGGGCGGCTGAGGGTGCAAGAGGGGTTTTCAACCCTAACACCGAATTTCCTCACTTTTGTCACTGTGGAACAATCCTAACTGATGCATTAAACGGAGTTTTTTGCCTCTAATATATATATATATATATATATATACACATAGACATGTATATATATATATTATAGTGGCATGGTCGCACCACTATATTTAGGGTTAAGAAGGCACTTCTATGTTAAAGTTGAAATTTTGGGTGTTAATAACTTTGGACCCATTCAATGGATTTGTCTGAAATTTAGTATGTGCAGTGGGTCATAGTACATCTCTTGATTTGCCAAATTTTGCTTCAGTCAGACTTATGGTCTTTGTGCAGGAAAACGTTGAAAAATGCAAAATTATCCAGTTTTGGAGGCAGCTTTTGGGATTTTATTTGTGGCCCTGTGCAGCCATTGTATGGTGAGCCACTCTACGAGATGGCTCATCTAAAAGAGTGTGGCTGCCCAAACATGTCACTTTTTGTTTGGTGAAACAATATTAAGGCATTCAAAAGTTGTGCCACTTTTAATTTCCCATTATAAGTCAAAGGGAAAATCTATATGGTTGTTTTGCAAACAAAGAATGGGGTTTTGGCCATCTGGTCCCACCTGATGGTCAAAGAATTTGCAGCCTTGCAGTTCAAGAATCTTTGTCCCCTAGAATTCTTTGACCTCAAGGTCCGTCATCTTGTTTTTGCTTTTCCAGCCCTACAAATTAAAATATATCAGCTCAGGGGTCACTCCTGAAGTAAAGCTTGGATGGGTTTTACTCAAGGGGCCTCATTCTATCAAGCCATGCCTTTGGTTTGATGTAAAATGGTCAAAAAATAGTGTTATAACAGATTGTGGGCTTTTAGTGACACTGTACTTTCTTTGTTGTCTTTACTTAGAATTGTTCTTGGGCAGTTGAAAATTTAAAACATAGTGATGGTGTTATTTCTTTGCTGTCTTTAATTGCTGCAAATGTTCACCCCCCTTCCCCCAACTCTTAATTATATGCCCTGTTAAATCTGATTGACAGGAGCTAAACACAGGGTATAGTAAGGGGCGTGGAGTAGGAGGGGCATAAGAAGGAAGAAGCCCACCCTCAGCATGACAAGTGTTTTGACTCATTTATTTATTTATTTATTTATTTATTTTCTTTTTTTAAAAAGAAAAGTAACTGAGGATCAGTGGCAGGATTTTTAGGACAGTAAATTAATAAAAAGGAACTGGAGAGCTTCAGTAGCAGACAAGTAGTGGAATAGCAGTATAACTGCAGTATAATGTGGGAGTGGTGCAATGCAGTGGCTGTGGGGCAGCCATATTCAAGGCAGACCTTCTGGACACTGAGGTGCTGCCCCATCTGCATGCATCTCTCTGGACCGCGGGATGAGGTAGCCAGACTCAGAGCGAGGCAGTACTGTGTCAGGAGTACCATCACCCCTATCCAGAGACCACCCAGTCCAATGCAACTGCCTCAAAGGATGCCGAGAACGAGGAGCACTTGGATGACAGTGGGCTCAGAGAGGGTTAGAGTGGTCAGGCAGAGGCACATCCCAGATCCTATTCCACTCAAGAACTTATATGCCACACTGACAAATGGGGACAACCAAATAGAGGTACCCAGAGAAGTGGAAGGAAAGGATGTGGAGGTTAGCCAAGGAGGTGACCTCAGCGGGGAAAGCAGTGGACCCCACAGGAGGAGGAAGCGAATCCTGGTGGGGGACTCCATCATTAGAGGGATCCAGCTAGGAACACAGGTGGGGGAGGACAGGGAGGTGAGGTGGCTACCAGGTGCCACGGCATGGAGGGATGGAAGGAAGATTCTGGGGATCACTGGGAAGGCAAGATGGGAGGGTGAGCTGGATGTCATTATCCACCTAGGTACTAATTACCTGGCAAATGGGGAGCCAAAAGAAGCTCAGGAAGAGTTTAGCAAATTGGGGAGGGGTCTCAAGCAAGTAACTACATCTGTCACTTTCTCAGAAGTACTACTTGCGAGAGGCAAGGGAGAGCATAAGGGTGCATGCACCAGGAACTTTAACTCATGGTTGAAGAACTGATGCTGTGAGAAAGGGTTTGGATTCATTGGTGACTGGGGACCCACCTGGAGGGATGGAGGTTTGTTCAAGCCTGACAGCCTGCATCCATCCTGGAGGGGAATCCAAGCACTCAATGATAAGTTTAAATGCTACATTGACAAGCATTTAAACTAGCAAAGGGGGGTGGCAGACCAGCAAAGAAAGTACCTACTTGCTCACCCCCCACAGCTAGCAGTGGAACCAGTGAACCAGAGGAGTGGCTATCTCTACAAAGCAGTGTGCAAAAGATGGAGATTAGCGCCCAAGAGGTGGATAGGCAGAAAAGGGGCAAAATTCAGCAAAAGGTCAGACAGCAAGGAGAACCAGGGATAAAGGACAAATAAGGAAGAGGCTAGAGTAGAACAGTGAAACAGTCTAGGTAGGTCAAATCATGGAAAGCCACGTGTGCAAATGCCAGAAGCATTAGCAACAAGATGGAAGATCTGGAGGCTGTCATGGTGCAGTCAGACCTGGACATTGTGGCCATCACTGAAACCTGGTGTAATGATAACCATGACTGGGAGATGGCCATACCTGGCTATAACATATTCAGAAGAGACAGGGCAGGCAGGAAGGGAGGAGGAGTGGCACTGTATGTGAAAAATTACATAAGGGCCACAGAGATTCAGGAGGAACAAAATGGGGGAGAGATACTGTGGGTTAAGCTGGAAAGGAAAATGGGGCCAGCCATCCGAAGAGTGTGGTCTATAGACCACCAGCCCAGGAGGAAGAAACAGATAGGAGTTGATGCAAGCCATCCAAAGGATGGCAGACAAGGGTGAGGTAGTACTTGTTGAGACTCCAATATTCCAGACATGGACTGGAGCATCCAGCAGCAGCATCAACTAGGAGCAGATTTATCCTGGACTCCCTTCAGGGTGCCTTTCAAGCAACTGGTCATGGAACCAACTCAGCAGAAGGCAATACTGGACCTTGTGCTCACAAACAGGGACAGTGTGATGGGGTAACAGTGGGGAGCACCTGGGGAACAGTGACCACCAGTCATTGTGGTTTGAAATCACAGAAAGAGCAGAATCAAACCACACAAAACACGTATCCTGGATTTTAGGGGGCAGACTTTGGGAAAATGGGGAGATACTTGAAAGAGGCATTAAGGGAATGAGGCAGGAATCAGGGTTAAGGAACAGTGGGCAATGTTTAAAATGGGGATTACAAGAGCAACAGAATTATGCATTAAGCAGGTTAGCAAGTGGAAAGGAAGAGGAGACCATTATGGTTTTCCAAAGAGGTAGCAAAGAAAGTGAAAGCCAAAAAGACCGATTCAGGCAATACAAAAGACACAGGCAGAAGGGATAGGGAGAAGTACCAGGAGAAGCAAAGGAGGCAGGGAGGTCAGTAAGGAAGCCAAAGCTCAGACAGAAGAACACATTGCAAAATCAGTGGGTAGAGGGGACAAAACCTTTTACAGGTACATAAGTGAAAAAAGAAAGGCAAAGGGAGGGATAGTGAGACTGAAGGGGGAGGATGGGGGCCACGTGGAGGATGACAACAGGAAAGCTGACATACTGAACAGGTATTTCTGCTCAGTCTTTACTGAGGAAGAGGAGGGTAATGGGTCTGAAGGAAGTACAAGGGGTGAGAATGGTGCAGAAATGGACACAAGTCCCTTTACATGAGAAAAGGTCCTGAAGGAACTGGAAGTAATAAGAGTTGATAATGCAATGGGGCCAGATGGAGGTGCACCCTAGGGTCCTTAAAGAACTAAGAGAGGTGGTGGCTGAACCTCTGGCTATTCTGTTTAGCCGATCACTGGAAACAGAGGAGGTACCCAAAGACTGGAGGACAGCAGATGTAGTCCCCTTATACAAAAGTGGGAACAAAGAGGAAGTGGGGAACTACAGACCAGTCAGCCTCACCTCGGTAGTGGGGAAGATCATGGAAGCACTACTGAAGGAGAGATTGGTGGAACATCTTGTTGTCAATGGACTACAGGACCCAAGCAGCATGGTTTCACCAGGGGGAGGTCATGTCAGACCAACCTCGTTTAATTTTTTTACTGGGTGACTAGGGAGGTAGATCAGGGGAGGGCAGTGGACATGGCCTATCTGGACTTCAGCAAGGCCTTTGTCACTGTGCCACATAGAAGACTATTACACAAACTGGGGAATATGGGTGTGGGCAGGACAGAAGTGTGATGGGTAGGTAACTGGCTGGGTGGCAGGACATAGAGGGTGGTTGTAAATGGCTGTCACTCCACAGAGGGAAGAGTGACCAGTGGGGTACCACAGGGATCAGTGCTGGGACCGGTCCTATTCAACATCTTCATCAGTGACATGGCGCAGGACCTAGAAGGCAGAATTTCACTGTTCGCTGATGACACAAAGCTCTGTAACAGAGTAGACACACCAGAGGGTGTAGACAGAATGAGAAGGGACTTGCAGAAACTTGAAGAATGGTCAGGGGTTTGGCAGTTGAAATTCAATGCGAAGAAGTGCGAGATAATGCATATGGGGCACAAAACCCTGGCACAATATATCAGTTGGGGTGAGGATATAGCATGCACCAAGCAGAAAGGGATCTTGGGGTTATCATCTCTGATGACCCCAAGGTAGGGAAACAGTGTGACAAGGCAGCAGGTAAAGCAAACAGGATGCTGGGATGCATAGGCAGGGGCATCACTAGCAGGAAAAGGGAGGTCATAATTCCACTATACAAGACACTAGTGAGGCCTCACCTGGAGTACAGTGTACAGTTCTGGAGACCTTACCTACGTAAGGACATAGACAGGGTAGAGAAGGTTCAGAGGAGGGCAACAAAGATGGTGCAAGGATTGCATCACAAGTCCTATGAGGACAGGTTGAAGGAACTGAACATGTACCCCTGGAGGAAAGGAGGGAGAGAGGGGATATGATAGAGACATACAAGTATCTTACAGGGAGGAACAGGATGCAGGAATACACTATTTTAAGTGAAAAGATGTTCCAGGACTGAGGGCATGGGATGAAGTTGGAGGAGGATGATTCAGAGGAAGCGTGAGGAAGAATTTCTTCACAGAATGGGTGGTGGACAAGTGGAACACCCTGCCAGAGGAAGTGGTGGGGGCTGAATTAATCACGGGATTTAAGAATGCATGGGATAGACATAAAGGAATTCTGGAGGTCAGGGGTAAAGGGCAACAGACTTCTAGGGAAACATAAACTGAACTTACAAGCTCAAATGGGCAGACTGGGTGGGCCATAGGCCCTTACCTGCTGACTCTGTCCATGTATCTATGTATCTATGATCGTGGCTTGCTAACAATCTTTGATCACGAGCCTGCAAATTCTTTGATCACGAGCTTCTTTAACAGCGATCTTGCATTGCAAGGTAAAATTAAATTTTTCTCAGCTCAGGGGTGGCCTAGGGACACAAATGAGGGTGGGTTTTGTTCAGGGGGCTTCGTTCTATCGAGGCATGGTGGTGGTTTCATTTAAATCTTCCAAAAACTCGAGTCTGAGCATTTTTTATTCTTTGATCGCGAGCATGCAATTTCTTTGATCATGAGCCTGCAAATTCTTTGATCGCGAGATTCTTTGATCGTGATCTTGCATCCCGAGTGCTGGACGAGATTGCCCTTTTAAAAATTCAATTTTCTCGGCTTAGGGGTGGGCTAGGAACACAAATGAGGTGGGTTTTGTTCAGGGGCTTCATTCTATCAACTCACAGTGGTGGTTTACTTTAATTCTGCCTAAAAGTTGAGTTTCAGCATTTTTATTCTTTGATCATGAGCCTGCAATTTCTTTGATCATGAGCCTTCAAATTCTTTGATCGCGAGATTCTTTGATCACGATCCTGCATTGCGAGGGCACGACAAGATGGCCCTTATAAAAATTCAATTTTCTCAGCCCGGGGAGGCCTAGGAACACTAATAAGGGTGGGTTTTGCTCAGGGGGCTTCGTTCTATTGAGGCATGGTGGTGGTTCCATGTAATTCTGCCTAAAACTCGAGTTTCAGCATTTTTTATTCTTTGATCATGAGCCTGCAAATTCTCTGATCACTAGCCTGCAAATTCTTTGCTCGTGAGATTCTTTGATCGCGATCTTGCATCGTGAGGGACGAGATGGCCAGATTTTATAATGCATTATAGTAATTGTGCTTTAAATCCTGTAATATGAATGGCTGAAAATCCTTCAGTGGACCTACATTAATCTTTTATTAAAACAGCAGTGCAATTAACTGTTTTTTATGTATTTACATTAGAATATTCAAGCCATTAATGGTCCATTTAAAATAAAATTGTTTGACATAACCACTATTTTCCCCCCATATTTTACAGGTTTGGCACACCTCTCAACCAGCACAGACCCTTGCCAGGATCACCATTTGCAAACAGAATGCATCATGGTTATAATCTGAGTCAGCATGTTAACCATAATGCAGTTCTGTTTGCCCACAATGCAGAGGTGTGTTTATGTTGTGGTGCCATGCGCATTCATAGAGATTGCCGACAGTGGCCACCTGTAAATGTCAAGTTCAGCAACATGGTCAAGGAGTAGCAGCGTAGTAGCTCTGAAACAGAGCTAGTATGTGTTTTTGCCTGAAATACTACAGATACAAAAATATCACTTATCATACAATACGAAGTAAATGCACAGCTCAAAATGCAACGTGCACAAACCCAGCACATACTTGGGATGTTTGCAAATGATAGGAAACACCTACAGGCTATAGACAAGCAAAATCTGGTCAGCACCCAAGTTTAAATGGCAGTCAAAACCACAACTCATTTTACTTGTGCTGTTATTTTTAATATATTTCACAGTGTACCGCTCCCTTTAAAACAAGACAGTCTTCTGGCTGGTCTGAAGCAAAATAGAGATCCCGTACATGTTACGGCGCTGCCCTTTCCACAAGCTGTTATCTTGTATTAGCATTTCAACTCACCTATGCGGCTTCAATTAAACTTGAAGTCACATAGCTGAACCAAGGCACTAATACAAGATGACAGCTTGTGAAAAGGGCAGCGTTGAAACATGTAGGGGATCTCTATTGTTTTTCAGACCAGCCAGAAGACTGTCTTGTTTTAAAAGAAGAGGTACACTATGAAATATATTCAAAATAACAGTACAAGTAAAACGAGTTACGGTTTTGACTGCTGTTTAAACTTTAAAGTGAAAATATCCTATCTTCTGGGGGAAAAACCGCAAACATGCATTACCAACAGCAAAGTGCACCAGTGAATTGTAGGAGGTTTGTGTATGAAAACAAACATGGTGGGGGGTCATTGATTTGTGTTAATTAATTACTAAGTTTAAAAATTATATATATTTTACAATCATTAAATGATGAATACATTTGAAAAATGAGAACCGGATGTGCTACTGCATCCAACACACAAGTTACAGAATAACCTATATGTCTGATGATTTTTCATTGCACTGCTGCTTTAACATGCATGTTGAACCGTATCACAAAAGCACTGGTATGTATAAAAATCAGCCAGATGTTCAAATAGTATTCCATGGTAAGGTTTTATAACTACCCTACTGTCCACCATTGAGAACTGCAGCCGCTGCTTCATACCACCACCTTGCATCTTAATCACTTAACTTTATTATGGATTGTGTGTAAAAAAAAATAAAATTCAAAATGTTTACAACTTTGGAACACCGGAGTAGATATAGGCAGAGACACATGTCAGGAAAAAAGAAATGGAGCTGTCTTTTTCAATAGTATCAGTTGAGATGGACACATTTGTGGACAGCCTGAATGGTAATGACAGCCACGACACATCTGGTTTTGAGAGTTGGACACCAGATGTAGGTGTGGCAGTCATTAATTAAGTAGACTCCCTCTCCTAGTCGTCAGCAGTTGTAGTTCTACAAACTGAAGTGACCCCAGCTGAAATCATTCCCAATGTGGCACTGGATGAAACTGCAAGCAATGTACAGCAAAGTCCATGCTGTACCGTGATTCTGGGAATTTGGTCTCCTCTGACAGCAGTGCTGACAGTAACTGTACAAAGCAAGACCACTCAGCAAGCAGCACAGCAGTTTAACATGACAGGAACTGCTGGCATGACTGATACATCTGGCATAAATGTTCAAAACATGCAAGGACAGATTGCAATAATCAATAATCAACATCTCATAAACAAAAAAAAACAACTGATTAGTTTTTAAAAACAATTTTGAGCCTTCCGTAAAAAAACATAATGTAATGTAAGGTTAATGTTTGGGTTAAGCCATTTGTTTCCAGTCACCAATATTTTTGACATGTCTAAGTGTGGGCTATATGTGGATGGGGTGGGGTGTTTTTTCCCAATCTGATTGTACCACCGAAAATGGTGCACACTGATTGGCTGTGGGGTAAACTTTTCTGTAATTTGCAGCTGTTCCCATTGTATGTAATACCTGCTTGTTTCCACGATTTTCTGGCATGTGTAATTGTGGATTATATGGGGGTAGCGGTGGGTGGGGGAGTTACTGTCTTGAATGGCCTGCTGATTGGCCGTGGGGTGAATTTTTTAGTCTGTTGTAAACATTTCCTTTGAATGTAACACCTGCAGACTGAGAGTCAGAAATACATGATGGCAAAATCAAAGAAAGAAAGAAAGGTTCATGTCAGCAACATAAAGTGTAACCATCATTCGATGATGACATGACAGAATTCAACTACTTTCCTACACTGGCGATACTTAATATAAACGTCTTCTATGCAATTGATCAGCGTAGTTTTAAAAGGTTACTGTTACCTAGATAACCTCTCCACTCATGCACAACCTGCCTTAATGACCGCTGAAGGACTATTTTAGTAAGTTTAGCAGCCAAACGGTAAAAATTAAGAGTGAAACAAGCTGTTTGAAAATATGCTAGTTTGGCCTCTACTATAATCGCAATAAGGTATTTCTTAGGGTTATGTTAATGGACAGTTAATCAAGCCCTTGGGGCAATGTGACTCTTGGCTGTGCCTTGTGCCACATTACATCCCCAGGGTGTGATTAATAAGCCATTAACATAACCCTAAGAAATACCTTATTGCTTAATTAGATAGGGCAAGTTCACCAATTTTCAAGTTTGAATATCTCGGAAACGGTTTGGTCTTTTTAATTGAAATTTGGAGGGTGTTCTTGGCATGTCCTGTAGATGTGAATTACTGTGTTTAAATGTCAGAAACTTTTTTTTTGTGTGGAGATATTGCGTGATGCAATTTACATGTTGCAGACAGTGTTTTGCATTGTGCTGATGGCTTGAAATTGATGGGCTACCTAGCCTTAGTGTCATGGATGTAGTTTTCAGTCATGCCTGTAAAATGTTAACAGGTACAGAATTCTGCATCTCTGATGAATGAAAATCTCAAACTTTTACATGTTATATCTTGGGCACGGTTTGATGTTTTACATTGAAATTTGGATGGTGTTGATGGTACACACGTCTACAAGTTGGTGGGAGTGCAGGGCCTGAAGGGCCCGCTCTCCCACCAACTTCTGCAGGTTGTTGGGAGCGCGGGGTGGTGGGAGCGCAGGACCAGAAGAGCCCGTGTTCCCACCAACTTGTGCAAGTTATTAGTTTTCTATTCTTTCTCAAAAAGTAAGGAAATGTTATGCAAAAAAACTGCGTTAATGCATCATTTAGGGTTAAAGCACAAAAAGTCAGGAAATGAAAAATCTTTAGGGCTGCCCCCCCAGACCTGCCATTCATCCCATGATTGACAAATGATGGGGTGTGTCATTGGGGTTGTAAGGCCTAAATGTCATCCCATTCTTTTTTGCTATCCCTTGTCAATATGATTACACATGGAATGGGCTGACATTTAGGGCTCATGACCCCAATGACACACCCCATCATTTGTTAACCTTGGGATGACTGGTGGGTCTGGGGGGGCAACTCTAAAGATTTTTCATATCCTGACTTTTTGTGCTTTAACCCTAAATGATGCATTAACATAGAGTTTGCATAGAATATATATATATATATATATTCTTGGCAAAACATTTCATTAATGCATCAGTTAGGATTCCAGTGACAAAAGTTTGGAAATGTGCTGCTAAGGTTTCCAATCATAACACCCCCCCCCCCATGCAGGCAGCAACAGGTATGGGGGGGGTGCTGTTGGATTGTCAACCCTAACACTCATCCCATTCCATGTGTAAGTAAACTGAGATGGTTACAGTATAGGAGAATGGTATGGGCATTAGGGTTGACAACCCCAAGGCATAACGCCCATGCCTGTTGCTGCTTGCATGGTGGGGATGGGGTATTAGGGTTGGAAACCCTAACAGCACATTTCTAAACGTTTGTTGCTGGAACCCTAACTGATGATTTAACAATGTTTTTTTGACAAGAATTTCCTTACTTTTTTTCAGATAGTGTAATTGTAGCCTGATTTGCTTGTGGGAACACAGGGCCCTCATGGCTCTGCGATCCCACCCAGCTATAGTTTTTGAAATAGAGTAATCATATCCTTATTTGTGTGTGTGAGCGTAGAGCCTGTCTTCCATAGATGTATCTATTTATGTAGCTGTGGAAGGGCCACATGCTTCCATTTATAGGACAACAGTGACCAAATTGTCAGCATAGACAGCTTATTACCCCACCTCATGTACCTGGTACAGAAAATTTTTGGAATCCCTGCCAAAACATAATTCTGCACAACTGCAACATCATTCCATGCCACAGGTGTGAAAACACATTTTAGACAGGATTTGAAAAATTACACCTGTGACATATATGAGGTGGGGTAATAAGAAAGCTATGTTGACAATTTGGGGTCAAAATATTTAAAATGTCCAATGTTATGACCATATGTAACAAAATTGCAATGAATGGGCATAAAGTTTGCCATTTTTAACAGTTCTGACCCCTGAATTTCAAAATAGCTTTCTTATGACCCCACTTCATGAACAATGTCAGGAAAAATTGTCAAATCCTGCTTGAAAAGTGATTTCACCAATCAACTGAGAAATCACTTTTTAGGAGGAGTTGCATAATGACAGTCATATTGTTCATGAGGTGGGATCCGCAAAAGGCCATGTTGAAAATGTTGTGTAAAAATTTGAACAAATGTCTGAGTTATGCATAAAAATTGAAACCCCCATTTAATTAGATTAAACCATATTTACTTTAGTTTCTCATATTACACTCTCCAGTTCCAGCAACAAGATGTGTCTTCATTTGGGAGGGTGGATCTCGAACCTGGGACATGTTCAGGTGAGTGAGGGTGTGTAGGGGTGCACGGGGGTGTGTGGAGTGGTGGGTGCTGAGTGGGAGATTGGGGGGGTTGATCAGCGAGGGACTTTTTTTTTTATTTTAGAGGAAAAAACATCAAGGACTGTTTTCATTCAGGCTGGGAGATACGTTGGTGGGTGGGGGGTGCCATTAGACACCAGGAAAAAAGGCAAAGGAAAGGTGGGGCATAAATCAGAGGGTGGAGGGTTGTTATATTTGTGCTGTGTACTCTAGGGACTCAGATGCGGGAGCTGTCATTACAAATATCATAACAGAGTAGCTATGCCACTCACACACACACCCCGGCACTGCTTCTTGCCATTCAAGTGAACCACTGTGCCTCACAAGAGTACTGTTAACACAGAAAGCTCCCACTCTCTTCAAGTATTTCTTTTTTGTTTACATAATCCATGTCACTTCCCTGTAAATGGTAAGGAAGAGTGAACTAACCGCACAATAATTTTTATTTTCTTTTTAATGTATTTTCTTTTAAACTCTAACTGCTCCACAAATTGACTCCATTTGTTTCTTCTATCCTCTCAATTACCTGATTTGTTCCATTACTATCCTGCACTCAGAAGATTTAAAACAGATAAAAGAGCACCTTTTTTAATAAAACACAGTAGTTTTCTCCAAACAGTTTTAAGTTCAGTTATCAGCAGTCCCTAGCCGGCCCACTGCACTTGTTTGTTCTTGCAACTCATGTCTTCTGTGTTCTCTCTCTCCTCAGCTCTGCTCCTTCCCTTGCACAAACCTTTATTTTCCTTCTACATTAAAAGAAATCCTGAACTGAACTTTTACTTGTCAAACTCGCTGATGGTAACTGCTTGAAATATGGAGCTGATGCTGGCAATGCAAGGACCCATACACTCCTCACTAAAGCCCATCATCATTCTCGCCTCAATTTTTCAAAAGTCCCACTTACTCCACCAATAAGCAGCAGTGTTGTCAGTTTGTGGTACTGATTTTAAAGGGTTTAGTATAAACTGTCCAGCAAACACAGCACTGTTTTCTTTGTGCCCCACACTTGCAAGATTAGCTGCTAGCATTCATTTATGGATGTCATGTGGCCATTCTTGAAGCAAACACATGTCCAAGTCATTTATTAAAAACCTAAGCCCAGAATCAGATAGAACTGCTCCAGATTAGGTAAACACAACTGCTGACTTCTAGTAAAGCCATGTTTTTTTTTTTTTTAGTTATTTAAAATTGCTTCCCTCACTAACATAAAACAAGATGGCAGCAGCATGACAAAGGATTTCCAATTTGCAACAGAGGATTACCCATTTATAATGAAGGATCCTTTTTCACATAGGACATCTAACTGCTCCCATTGAAAAATATGGTATAGTTTAAAATTTAATAACTTTTGAACGGATTATTATTTTTTTACTAAATCTTCAAAAGGCACATCTGTGACCCAAGCCTTGACTATCCTGAAATTTCCAGACCACAATTCCACACCATTTTTGCACAGCAGCATGACAAAAAAATTGATAAAACATGGTAATTTTCACATTTTTTGGACACTCCATATTTCTGCACCCACACATCTGACTGGAATGAAACTTACCACATCAAGGATCTTTGGTCCCTGATGGCACATGCAAAATTCCACATAAAGCTGTTGAATGGTTGCTAAGTTATTAAAGTGTAAAATTTTCAGTTTGACATAGAAATGACCAATGAACCCAAACTATAGGTGTGCGACTACACCCCTATAAAATATATAAATTGCGAAAAACTACATTATTGTAGACATAGGGCTAAAGAAAGAAAAGTATTCAAAGTAAGAAAATGAAAAATATTAGGGTTTTCAGTCTCAGGAATCTTGGTGAATCAGTGGTGTGGTGTTCCTTGGGGATGTCATCCCTAATGCCCATCCCCACCCCTGAGCAATTGATATTATACATGATCTCTTTCTTGCAGGCCCTGCATAAGGAAAGCTATGACTGATTCTATTGACTAAACATTGCAAGCCATACTTGTCTACCCACAAATGGTATAGTGTATGCTTATGAGTTACTGGCTTGGAGCTGTACCTTCTGCTTTGGACAGAAGGCTTCATGCTAGTGGAGTAGATGGGCATTAGGGCTGACAACCCCATTCAGCACCACATGCCTGATTTGACAAGACTCCTGAAACTCAGAACCCTGGTTCTCATTCTTTACTTTGTGGGCTTTGTGATCTTTAACCCTAATGACTGTATTAACAGAGTTTTTTGCAATTAATTTCCCTTCTTTTTCAGGTAGTGTAATTGCATCCTTATTCACACAGGTCCCTTTGGGACCTGCACAAAATGGAATAAACAGAATAATGGAGAGACCTGTGTCACCAACCAACAAGTAAAACACATGTGAACAACATGTAAAACAAGTAAAAGTAGATTTTCCATTATACTGTACCATACTAGCATACTGTAATAATAAAGTATATAAACTACTGTATATAAATAATAAAGAGTTCTTACCAGGTCCTAGGCATTCTGGAATGGTAGTTGGTTGGCTTAAGGGAACATCCAGAATAAGAGTAATAACGGGGTCACAAAGGATCTGCAGATCTCTAGTAACTAACTGGGGCAACCAGGGTAATATAAACTTTGAAATATACTTATCTGGTACATGTGGTCAGAATCCCCCCACAGCAGGGTAGGTACCCTTACAGTGTGCCCTTCATTCCATTGTACCTGTAGAAATAAAGGGGAAAATGAATTAGTATGAGTAATAAAAATACCTATCAGTTGGGTGACAAGGGAAGGGCTTGCAGGTTTTGTTTTTTTTTTTTGTTAAACAACAACTCTGTATTATAATAAAAAATTTAAAAGACACTAAATTTACACTAACTAAGTTTTAAATTTATGTTTTCTAGTTATTTATTTTTTTACTTCCTGTGCTGTTGGCCTAATAAATATTGTAGATAACGCAGCAATTATTTCACAGAGTCTTTCAAAATGTATTTGACTCTCCCATGCGAACTACACAATCGCTGTTTGTGACATCACCATCTGTTGTCATGGTGAGAACAACAATGTCATAAACAAAAGCACTGTGAGGTTAACAGGGGAGAGGTAAATGTTTTCTATACAGACCTTTTAGATGGACTTACAAGATATGCTGTAAATTTTGGAAAGAAACACTGAAAATGAAAAAATGTATTCTCTAATAAATTGTAGCAACTGAAACATTTTATTTATGAAAATACACACTTGAGTACAGAGTTGCTCTTTAAAGTGGATTGGTCAGGAGGGCAGATACTGGTACAAAAGCAGCAACCTGTGTTCAGAAACGGGCTTGGGTCACTTGTGGAGGCCAGCATGGAGACAGAGGTGGACAGGATTAAGCATCCCTGGGACCACTCTCCTCTCCTCTCTGGGTAGGACAAGGTGCTCCACTCATTATCTGCTCCCAGGGTAGGATGAAGCCACCAGCTTTCAAATGTTCTGCAACAAAAACAGAGCAATACACTGCAAAACTGGCTGTGAGTCGGGGGGGTGGATGTCCCTTCCCTTCCTATCTCCACCAATCTGTGGAGGCATACCAAATGTACAAAGTAGGTCCCTGGGATGGAGGGTGATGGGGCTATGTGGCTGGAAGCAGTGGGGGACATGTCAGTGGTGCAGGCCTGCAGAGACCAAAACTACATCCTGACAGCTACTCTTTTCCCCAGTTTTTATGCCAAGCCACCTCTCCCTATGCAGTTTGTGTGTCCCATCAGGCTTCAGAATGCACCTCAACCCCTCATGAGGGAAGACTCCCCAGCCCGCCACAAGGTGTTGCCTCTATTGCAGAATGCTGCTCTATCTCTCCCAATGCTGAGGCCAGTCTTGAATTCTACAGTGCCTTCCTCCAAGCCTCAGCCCATCCAGCTGGCACACTGAGTTCACACCCAACTCAGTTGGCTGGCACAGGTGTGCAAAATGGGACCTGCTGGGCCAACAGCCAACCCTGCATAATTTTCTTCATAATCTTTTCTGGACAATTTGATCACAGATTTTCAACATAGTCCTTCTATGACCCTACCTTCTGAACATAACAGCTGTTGAAATCATTTTGCACTTCAAGTATAAAAACAAATTTTGAGCAGGATATGAAAAATGACACTTACGTTCATGAGGTAGGAGTATAGAATAGATATTGTGAAAATTTGGGGTCAAACGATTGAAAATTACCAAAATTATAAGTAAACTTTAAAAATGTCAATGTTTCTTCATTACTTCATTGTTTAACATTTTAACACCACATTTTTAACATAGTCTTTTTATTATCCCACTAAATGAACCAGACAGGTGAACATTTTCAATTTCCATCCAAAATGTGATTTTTGTGGGGCAACTGCAAAATCACCATTCAGCCCAGATTTGAAAAATGTCACATCTGTTGTCCATGAGGTGGGATCCAAAAAAAGGCCATGTTTAAAATTTGGGATCAGAATATTAAAAAATAGTGAAGTTATGAGTGAATGTTGAAATATTTCAATTTTTACTCATAACCTGGTTATCTTTTAATATTTTTTCACCACATTTTCAACATTGGCCAGGATTTTCAAACTGCACCCAGAATGGGCACAAGTGTCTGCGCCATGCAACCAAGTTGCACCGGAGTGCAACATTGCTATATTCAAACGAGATGTATGATCACGCATCCCATCTGAATATAACAAAAGATTCAGGTAGCACAACGGGGCTGCTGAAGATGCGCTGGCGCATCCCCCCGTCAGGTCTGAATGCTTAGAATGGGACTGCGCAGTCCATCCTGGAGATATGCATGGCACAGATTCCAGATATTCAGACCCAAACATACAAATGGGGCCATTTACATGTCATTATGGGCATTATGGGCTTGTTTGCATGCCTCCAGCAGGGATGCACCCAGCAGAATGTGTCAGGGCCCTCTATGTGTTAGGGTAAACACAGCACAAACACATACACCCCAGTAGTCTAGTGCCAAACCTCCCCAATTGTGCCACAAAATAAACTATTCCCCAATCCCAGGTAGTCTAGTGGCACCCCCTCCCTTCCTGAACCCTGTCTGGTTAATAAATCACAAATGAATTAACCTGTTAGTCCAGTGGTACCCCCCCTTCCCTGAACCCTGTCTGAGTAATAATTCCACTTCAAAAATCCCTGATAGTCTAGTGGCACCCCTCTCCCTTCCCCAAACCCTGTCTGAGTAATAATTCAATTTCAAAACTCCCTGGTAGTTTAGTGCCATGCCACAGCCCCGATCATAGCATAAAATTCCTAACTTGTGAATCTCCTGGTAGTCCAGTGGACCCCCCACCCACTGAGGGACCCCACACCCACTCCCTGTCCTAGCATGGCCAACAAGTCAGTGGGCAGCAGAACCCACCTACACACTGCCACAGCTGCCTGCTGACTGAGCGCTCAGTGAATGACAGAGTACTGTACTCCTGTAAGCCCATTGGTGGACACCTTTGACCAATGGGTTTGCAGTATGTACTGTACACTTTCATTCACAACTTTGTGAATGACATGAAGTTGTGAATGAAAGTGTACAGTACACACTGCACTGCAAGCCAATTGGTTAACAGTGTCTACCAGTAGGCTTACAGGAACACAGTACGCTGTCATTTACTGACAGCTCAGTCTGTGGGCAGCCATGGTAGTGTGCAGGTGGATTTTTCTGCCCAACAACTTGTTGGTCATGCTGGAATGGGGGGAGCAGGGCTGGGTGGGGGGTCTCTCAGCAGGTGGGCAGTACACTGGACTGCAGAGAGGTTCACGGTAGGAATTTTCTCTACATCGGGATGGGGCACAAGAATACCACAGACTTGTGATCAGGAGTACTTTATGGCTGGACTCAAAGACGGGGGTACCAATTAGACACCACAATGGATTTTGAAATGGAATTATTACACGGACAGGGTTTATGGAAGGAAGGGGTGACACTAGACTACCAGGGAGTTTCAAAATGTAATTATTACTCAGATGGGGTTTGGGGAAGGGAGGGGGTACCACTGGACTACCAGGGCAATTCAGTTGTGATGTACAGTATTAACCAGACAGGGTTCAGGAAGAAAGGGAGGTGCCACTAGACTACAAAGGATGTGTGGGGTATAAATATTTATTTATTTACCGATCGGGGGCTGAGGGGGTAGCCAACCAGGGGCTGGCAGCTGCTGTGTGGTGCTGTGCAGTACAGCAGCCTACCTGTGGATGTCTATGACTTAGGCATGGTTTTTCCATGCCAAACTTTGCACGGCACATGTCTGAGATGTGTGGGCAGCTGCACCTCACATCTTGGCTGAATATGGAGATGTGCTACATATGCAAGGGAACACACCCTCTAGGTGTGCCACATACATTATCTTTATGCTGCAGCACATCTGGACTTGCACAGTGCATCACCCCCTTTTGGATATAGACCAGGGGCACATTTCTGAGATGCGTTGGTGCAACTCACCAGGTGCATCTCCTTTGAATATCTGGGCCATAGTATTTTTATGACCTCACCTCGTGAACATGGTAGATGAAATTTGTCAAATCCCGCCCAAAAGGTGATTACATAGAGTGAATATGAATTCACCATTTTATTTATTTTATTTATTTAATTTAGCTTTTGTTGACCGGTTAAGTGCACTAGACAAATCCTGCCTATTTTCAGGCACGACCCGGGGGTAGGGGGATACAGATGAATGCCAACTGACCTTGAACCAGATTAAGCTGTTGGTGGTATTTTTAGTGAATGAGGGAAATTTGGCCAGGACACCGTGGAAATCCCCCTACTCTTTTCAATAAATGCCATGGGATCTTTAACATCCACCTGAACTACCACCAATCCAGGCAGATGGGACCTCGGTTTAACGTCTCATCCGAAAGACGGCACCTCAGAAGTGCAGCACCTTTCTCATGCTGCACTACAGTGTCAGTACTGGGATATTAACCCAAGTGCCAGATGTGGGAACTGAACCCACAGCCCTCTGATCTCCCGGCCTCAGAGCGAGTGTGCTACCTACTGAGCCACTGACACTGACATTTTAACATGGATTTAAAATAAAATCACCACCCTTGTGCATGAGGTAGGGTAAAAAAATGACCAATTTAACAATTTGGGCCAAAATTATTTAAAAATTACTGAGTTATGAGTAAAAGGCCCTTGGACCAACACTAGGTAAGTGACAGTAGGGATGGTGGATGTGAGGTGGTGGGTGCTGAGTGGAGAATTGGGGTGTGGGAGGGGTGCAAAAGACATTGATGGATAGATAGCTCTGTTTGTTCACAGGTTAAAAAAAAAAGATGATGAGGGACCAGAAATGAATCTGGGGACTGAGCATCCCAGTGTTGGATTGGAGTTTTGCGGCACCACGGGGGGCAACCCAGTGTTGCAAAGAATGGTAAGGAGGTAGGGGGGCTGCAGCAATCACTATGAGGTGAGGGAGTTGACACTGGGGATTGAATACCCCAGTGTCTGTGTCTTATTAGTGGCACTTATGGTGGGTACTGCAATGTCCTTTACTTTGTGGGGGAGCAGGATAAACACGGGAAGGGGGGGCTGGGCACCCCAGTGTTGGCAACCACCAGAAATGTGACAATGCCACTGGTGGGATTAATCAGCACTCACTGCCAGTATTTACTATTAAAACCAGTATGTGCTCCTGAGTTGGATGCGCAATGGCTGCACTCCATGTCAAAGCACTTAGTGATGCACTGACATGGTGAATGCATGTCCCACCCCTGCCTCATGTACACACAACAAAATCACCAAACTCTGTGAACAAAATGATACGGTTGTTGTAAATAACATTTTTATTCATGCACAGTCAGGCTCAAAGCACACTTCACTATACAAATGACCTCAGTCATGCTAAATGGACAAACTTAATTTATGTGTACTTTTTTCAACTATCTTCAGAACACTGAGTTTTTGTATGAGCATGCATGAATAATGGATTCTTTATTATTTAATATTTTGAAAACTGCCAAAAATGAAAATGCTGAAAACTACAAAACCACACACATTGGGGCAAACTCTATCAAACCTGCAAGTTTCATGTTTGAAATCCTCCTAGTTTTTCAGTTATAAGTAAGCAAAAAAAGGTCTTAATTTATCATTTTTATGTTCTATGAATTTCTGTAACTTTGTCCCCCAATGAACTGATTGCCATGACATTTTCAGGATCTACAGATTCTGGAAACACCTCTGTGTCTTCCAAATTTCAAGTAAATTGGTTGAACCGGGGCAGGGTAGTAATCAAGATGTAAATATCAAGGTTCAACATCAAAGTGCTTACTCAAACCTAATATACAGGCAAAAATACACCTGTATAATATATCTGATTTGAGATTAATTTTTAATTTTTTTTTTTATCCTGTACTAGTCAATTTGGGGAATTTTTGTGATATGCCTTTAACTCCTGTTGGGAGTACTGTAGCTTTAAGAGGTATCCTACTTAAAGAGTTCAAGGTTTGGGTGGAACCCTTAATAAAGCATCATTCAGAGTAGTGAAATGCCATTGGTGTCTTTATGGGCATTGCTACACATTTAAGCCTTAGTTGCACAAAAATAAACTAAGCACTTAAGAAATCGCAAGGCTGCGAATTTAATGCCTCTTCAGCTCCTGTCCATGGATGCCAGCTTTCATTTCAATATCTAGATGGGATGAATGGATATTTGGATGGAGTGCATTCCATTATCTGGGAACTTCCACAAGAAATTATCATTCCCCAGCCAACATCAACCTCAATTAAGGGACAGAAAGACGTTGCTGCCATGGGGAGTGCAGAGCCATTATTTTCAATCAGGATGGATTGCCAACAGGTGACAGAGGTTCAGAGGGCTTGTTCATTCAAGGGCCTTAAGAAAAAGCAAAAAATATTGACATTAATCAACCACTTCACAGGCAGCAAAAGTATAACTGCAGCACATGAGTTCTATGATCTGATCTTTTTGTGGCAGTCACCAGATGAGCATCAGCATTCTGAAAAAGTTGAAGGTGACAGATCTAAGCTTCTGGCAGGCCCTGCTAAACCTTATTTTTCAGTTGTTTTACCAGGAGTAACACACTAAGCTGAAAGCTTGTTTACAGGTGTGACCTGGGAGCAGAAGGAAGTTACAGTAAGTGACTTGCTCAAGGACACACAGTATGCAAGTGGGGGCTGTGGGATTCAAACCCAGCTCTCCAGATTTGTAGCTCAGAGCCTTAAACCACTGCTCTATATTGCCTCCCACAAGCTGATATACTGTAGATACAAAGTCACAAAAGACTACACTAGAATCCTAAATTACGTTGGTTAATGTACTGTAGGAGGCAACCCGGCTTTGTTATGTAGATGACAAAAGCCACTCCACCTAACTGACAACACCTGAGCCTTAAGTGTCAGTTTGTCATCTAGAGTGACTTTCACATTGTGTGCAACTTGCCTTGCTTCAGGTTTAACCCTGCTAAGGACAGGCAAGCCAAGGTTATCCTTAACACATGACTTAAGGTGAGAAGAGCTTACTTGTGTCAATTTCATTATATCTGGATTCATCTTCCACCAACTGATAGTCATTAAACTCTTAATCCTGGCAAGAAACCTCTCACTCCAGCACAAACACTGGCTCACCCTAGCCAGTTGCAAATGATTGATACAGCTGAGTATCACTGGCACTGCAATTAGACACAAGCGGTACTTTCACATCACCATTCCAAGGGATGGCATGTACACTGTGAGCAGTAATTGGGTAAGGTTTGACCACTGCAGAATGCCACAGTTGGTCCCATGGGGAGAAGTACTAAACCCCTCATACTCACCAACTGCTAGCAATCCATGTGGAAGGACAAGACCCATCCCAGCACTGTTCTGTACATGCTGCAACTCTTCTTCAAGTGGCCAGCCAGTTACCAGTGATCTGCAGTGTTGAATGTTAAAGACAGATCTAGGAGGACTACCAAGATCAACTTACCCAGTCTCTCATGAGATCATTTATTACACTCTCCAGGACCATTTATGAGCAGTGCCAGAATTGAAAACAAGATTGGAATGACTTGCATATATTGTTTCCCTCCAGGGGTTCCCTTGGTTGTGGTGCTACCACCTTCTAAATATCCTTACCCAAAATGGGAAGGTTAGGAATATACTGGAGCCCACCAAAATGCAGCACAGTGTCACAGATTACTGCATCATAAAGGGGATTAACTGCTATTGAAACTATCTTGAAGCCTCGAGTAACTCTGCTGCAGATGTTTGCAGTGTTGCACTGCATCCTGGTGGACTCCACTGTAGGTCTATAATTTGTGATATTGGTGGGTTTTAAATGTTACTTTTCTTAGGAAGGGCCTTGCTCATCACCGCTGCAGGAAGTTCCCCTTCCCTTAAAGAAACATTCACAATTTTAATAAAAATCATTGCCATCTCTGAACAACCAGACTTCACTAAATGTACCAGCTCTTGTTCTAACACACTAAGATGGCACAGTTCTGACTGCTTCTGGGGTGTCACCACATTGTCAGCAGGGCCAGTTTTAGGACTTTGGGGGCCTCCAGTAAACTAAATGGCTGGGGCCCCACAGATGGCCCCCTCAGATGGGGGGGCCCCCCACCCCCTGACACACAGACTAGTAACCTAAAGGCAAGCAACACTAATCTAGAAATACATTTATAATTTATACTGTACTTGCAAAAAATGTTCCTCCAGCTGTCACTCATTTTTCTAGCTCTGTTGCTCTCCGTCTATTCAGTCTCCTCTCAGCTCCCACTAGTAATATACAGGTATACTATTATATATGTAACTCTGACAATAATTTGGACTGAAATAAATGTTCAGAATACAGCCTCTGATAACAGATGCACAATGACACAGTTGCTCAGTTATTAACTGTCATCATGTATATGTTGTTGTCAGAGAGCGAGGCTAAAGGCTGTGCAAACCATTTATTTTTCAGTTTAAATTATGGTCTAGTCCACACCATCTCATCTCCTAGCCAATCTCTTAGTTATATCAGTATACTATTACTGACAGTAGTATTTACATGCACATACCTAAAACAAGGAAGCATGACAAGGCACTGGTATCTATCTCTGGGTGGGTGTGTAATGCTCCTCCTCCTTTGGGTCTCTCCTCAGCTTCTTGCACCAGCAGTTTTCTATGGCTAGTTTGGAGGATTTGAAGGTGGCTGGCCAGCTGCTTGCTGCAGTGCTGCTGAGCGCTTTAAAAATAAATAAATAAATGATTTACAGCCTTGTTCTCAGCAAGCAGTACTAGCAGCAACAGGCTAGCAGCAGGTCGGCGACGGCATGGCAGAAGTGAGATCAGGAACTGGGAAGGTCTGGCTGGCTTCTAGCTGCAGGAGCGGGTCCTCTCTTCTTCTCTTCCAGCGGCTTCAACAGAAAATTTCACTGACGCCTGAACTGGTCCTCGCTGAAAGGTTCCAAGAGCACCAGAGGGACTACTTTTATGCTGCCAGCACAGCTGCAGACCTGAGGGGGGACAGAAATTGTCAGGTCTGAGTGGGGGGAGGTCCAATAATAGCAATGGACAGAGTGGAGCCCTGTGATTGGCTCCAACAGCATCTCCCAAGTCAGTATGTGCAGCACAACAAGGGGACGTGGGGAAACAGCAAACAAAGCTCAGAGTGATAGCGAGTAGCATCATGGCATGGACTGGCTGAAGTTAGCGACAGAGAACATGGAAGTTTATTGGCATTTGGAGAAATGGGAAGCCGGCGGGCAACATTAGTTTTAATTTTTAGTGAACAGCAACAGCCAGCCAAAAATCAGCGGGGCCCCTGATACATAAGGAAGGCATGAATAATGGTGTGGACTGTGGACAGGTAACAGGACAGCATGGTGGTTCGGCATTCGCCATTTGGAGAAATCAGGCAGGCAGGTAGACAGCGGGTGGGGGCAGCATGAGTTTTAGTAAAGCCGTATTGCTGAGCTTGTTTGCCGCTGCTATATGTTGATTAAGGGGAGTGCCGTGGGGATTTGGTTTGAGAACATTACATTTTGGTTTAGACTGTGACACGGAAAGTAACTCGTCTTGCTGTTGCTGAGTGCTGGGGCCCACTTCAAGTGCTGACTGTGCCACATGCTACATTTGGGGGCCTCCCGCAGCCGCGGGGTTGGCGGGTGCCTAACGCCGGCCCTGATTGTCAGTTAACCAAACAGTTATCCTAGACAATAGAAGTTTGTAAGCTCAGTAACTTCAGGACAATAACTGAAACTGGTTCTGAAGAAGGAAGAGGAGATCCTAGCCCTGCTATCTACAGTCCTGCTAAAGAAGAACACATTAAATTCCTCACACCTCTCCACTGGTTGCTCATCAATGGAAAAAGTGGCATACTATGGTCGAAGAATGAAATATGCAATATGGAATAGGGCAGCAGATTTGTTTCTCCTTGCTGTGATGCTGTTCCAAAAATAAAATTTTTTACCCCCGTTTAACCCCCAGTCAAATCCTCATGACATCTTACACACAGTGAAAGTAGGAATTACATTTTTTTTACTCAGACCCAGATCTCCTCAAACTGTACACTAGTTGCTATTAAGGGGATTTCAAATCACACAACTATTCATTATGCTATGGTGACAAATGATATGAACTCATTGGGTGGTAACAGATAGACATCAAGGCATCAACAACAAAGAGGTCTTCCAATTTATAGTCCTCTACTGCCTTGTTTACCCCCTTGGTAGAGGTAGCAAAAATGCCTAAAAAATTCAGTTCTAGCAAAAAAATAAATAAATAAAAGAAGCCAGACTCCTGCCATCTACAAGGATGCGATTGGACTACCTATGTGGGGGGGGGGGGAGTTACTGCAGGCCATTAGACTAAATGTAATGGCCATCATCAGACTAGGCCACTGAGTCTGACAATAGGTAACTGGTTCAGGTTCCAAAGGAGAATACAGAGTCAAGCATGTGGCATGTGACATGTGTGGCAGAGACTAAAACCTGAGGACTTCATCTCAGGGAGGAACCTGGATTCCCAAATATTTGGATAAACAATCAGAGTATTGAAGTCCCAAAGCACTACTCACTTCAGGGACTCCAATGCACAAGCTAACTTACACTCAAACAATTCTCATATGAAATCTGCCCTGCTTCAAAATGCTTTTAAAAAAAAACAGCCTGCATGTTGCCCATCCCTGCATACTTATACAGAGGGCTGGGGGGGGCAACTTCTGGGGGGCCTATTTTGGGCCAAAGACACTCTGGAGGAGCACATCTGGAAGACTTATAGTAGAAGTCCTCCTGGCATTCCCACAGAAGCTTCTGCATCATTCATCTCATGCTGGGGTGTGGAAAGCCACATCGAGAAGTCACATCCCCTTAGTGGCTCCTTACCCAACCACCTATGTAGATCCTCAGACCAAGGCTGACATTCATAGGTGGAGAGTGGTTTTAAGAATGCAAGGCATCTTTGCGTTTGTATAGGGCTCTGTAGATGGGACCCTCAGTACTTTAAATCTCTTATTTATTTAAATTTTGATGACTGGGTGGGCCCTCTGAGACAGTCAAGTTCCTTTTCAGGGGTGACCTGGGGAACCAAATGTTCCACGCATAAGAAAACAGTACAGATACAGATAATTATATACAAATATCATTGGACAGTTACATACATTCATGGACTAAACTAGCCATCCCATTCATTGGGAGACAATACAAATTACAGATGTCAATTGCAACATACAGTAAGGTTGATACAAGCATACAATATAATCGTAGTAGAGTCAATTAGTACATAAGTGCAGAGTATAGACAATTGGCTGTGTACAGACTCATAGCCCTTGACATTGATCATAGACACCAGGAGAGTACAGGCAGCAGGTGGAGAAGTTTAGAGAAGATTAGGTACAGTTCCCTTTACAGACAGGAGGCTTTTAAAATATTTCCCTACATTGTCTTTTGAAGGAATTAATGGTCTTGCATGAGAGTAGTGAGTGTGGGAGGTCATTCCACTTTTGTAGTGCTGCAAAGGAGAAGGATCTTCTTCCAGCAGTTAGGCGAGTCTTGGGCAGACCCAGCATCAGGAGGTGTGAGGACCTGAATGTTCATGGGAGGGTTTCAGGGTTAGTAGGTTAGATGTACTCGGAGAGGGTGGGAGTTGTATTAGCTTGAAGGTGGCACAATATACTGGGAGGTTAAGTCTGGCCATGAAAGATAGCCAACCCAAATTGTTCAGCACGTCACAGTGATGGACATGAGCTGGGGTCTTAATAGCAACACTTAATAGCATACTTTGGAGTATGTTTCCAAGCAATGATGTTTAATGTGCATATTTACTTTTTTTCAGATGTACTTCATTATGCACACTTTTTCAACTCCTGTTGTTGATTTCTGCATAAATGTTTCTTTTTAAATCCATTTATATGGTGTCCTAATTTATTTTATGTTCACCAAGCCACAGTCCTGATGTTCCCAGTGTCCCACAAGGTCAAAGAGCAATGTGTGTGTTGCATTTTAGTTCAGCTTAATCACAAGAAATATATGTCAAATGGGTGGGTATCTCCCATATAGCTGAGAATCTAGAAGGAAACTCCAGACCAGATCTATTTACTAGAACTCTGCTTTAAGGAATTAGATCTGAAAGGTCTACAGCAGACTCAACATGCGGTGAAAATGCATCTTGCAAGAAAGGAAGAAAAGAGGACTCTAAAACAGAATGAAAAGACATGTTCAACAGGTACAACAGTTTACCATAACATGAACTGTGGCTTTATACACATACCAGTTGCTTCAGTGCTTTTGCACTGAGGTTTCTGACTTTTAAATTTCTTTCTTGCTTTTGTCTCTACATTACCCAAACAGTGGTTGACATTTGACTAGTTGTTCTGCGTTGAGTTAAAAGATATATAATTGCTGGTGACCCCCTTCATCACACCATTTCTGAGTCTCTCCCAAACACCGTAATAACCCGAAAACAAGTTATTACACCATTCTGAAAACTTTCTTTCACCAGCACCATCTGCGGTTGTCACTCAGTTCTACCGCACTACTTCACTGGCTTGAACTCTGTATGTGGGTGAGCTGAACAGTATAACAAACATGGTGGCTCCGTTTTCCACTTACAGACAAGACCCTATCTTTGACCACGCTCCTAATTTTTTATTCTTTATCTGGTTGATCCTGCCTTTCAAATATACAACACATGTTTAGTTGATCCTGCTGCTCTTCTGGATCGAGAGACACCAAATGTGATCCAGGGCAGGCCATACATGGCAGTTTTAAAAAAAAGTCTGCTTGAGAGAGAAAAAGTGTGTGTGAGAGAGAGAGAGAGAGAGAGAGTGTGTGTGTGTGTGTGTGTGTGTGTGAGTGGCTGACAGTAGAAAAGTGACTAAGAGTGAGTGAGTGAGTGTGAGAGAGAGAGAGAGAGAGAGTGTGTGTGTGTGTGTGTGTGTGTGTGTGTGTGTGTGTGTGTGTGTATGTGTCGCACACTGTCAGCAGAAAACAGACTGACAAAGGGGCATTGGGAAACTGTCTTCAGCACTAACTTCTTGCACCAGTAATTATAAAAAATAATGTATAGGCAACTGTATTCTTGTGGATTTTTTTTGCACACCCTCGGTGTGTGATGATTTTATAAACCTCTCGAGGTTTATGGGTCATCACACACCTTAGGTGTGTAAATAAAATCCATTACACACAGTTGCATATCTATTATTCTCTATCTCACACTACTAGGTACTAACAAGGATGAAGCCTGTGTCTGGAGTTTGCTGTTTTTACCCTTTACATATGGCTTATGAACCCTTGTGGCACTTTACAGATCGCCTAAAGTACAAGCAGCATAGATTTCTTCATGTTAATATGCATATATTACCCATAGTGCCTGGAATTCGGGATATATGATTATTTTGTGTTTCCATTTGTTCATTTATTTCTTGGAAAGACATATTGAGTTGGTAACAGCTCATTTCCAGATGTGTCCTGGGGAGGGGAGAACAATAAATAGAAATACAAATAGATAAATAAGCAACAATTGTGCAAGAGCACAGATTCTGTGGAAGTAAAATAAACTACAATAGAATAAAGTGCTGGAGGATAACGACAGTTGCAATGTGCAGAAGGCAATACTGACTTCAAAAAGGGCACAATGGTTGAGGGAAGGTGAAGGTGGGGAAGGAAGGGAACATTGTTTAACCAGGAGTAGCACACTAAGCCGAAGCTTGTTTCCAGATGTGACCTGGGAGCACAGGGAAGTTAAGTGACTTGCTCTGGATCACTCAGTATGCACCTAGGTGGCAGAGGGAATTGCAGTACTGTAGGTGCAAGGTGAAGTAGAAGCAGGTGTAGGAGGGTGGCAGACAGCAGCCCAGGGTACAGTATCAGGGGCAACAACAGGAGTAGTGAAGCCATGAAGGACAGAGATGAGTTGTGGGAAAGTGGAAAGCAGATGGAAGGGGGAGAGAACCCCAAAGTTTGAGGAACCAGAAGAAGGCAGTTTGACCAGCACTGGATTTCTTGAGGGGGAGTGTGAGAGAATTAGGCCAGAGTTGTGAAGTGGTTTGGAAGTGGTAGGGGATGAGGAAGAAGCAAGGCAGGAGGAGAGGGAGCCAACTGGTATTTAGAGATAAGGAAAGTACAATGGGCAAGGTGTCCAGACACAATGGAAAGCAAGGAATTGAAGGAGTACAAGGGCACAGTGATGGGTGCTGGGGAGGGGGACAGACAAGGGCAAAGAGGCAAAAGGAGTTAAAGACGTGATCCAGTCTGGCTAGGATGGCTATGGGAGCAGCACTGTATACTATGTCATCATAGTCGAAGGTGGGGAGTATCATCTTTGAAAAGATCTTTCTTCACACAGAAAGTGGCATGCTTTCTTTCTTTATTCCTGAAAGGTGCACCAGGTTTGGGGTGAAGCTTCTAGTAGATTACATCCACGTCCACATACACAAAAAATCAAGGTGCCTATCCAACAAGACCCTGAGGTACTTGAAAGAAGAGGCATCCTCAAATGCTGCACCATCATGGATAGGGACTGAGGGGTGAGCCTAGTGAGCCTCTGACTAGTGCAAAAGTCATAGAGTTTTCTTGGCATTGAGGGACAGCTGATTTGCCAAGAACCAGTGTTGGATGTTCTTAAAATCCATTTAGAGCCTGGCTGTAAGATTAGGGGCAGAGGACTCAGAGGCAATGAGTACCATGTTAACTGTGTATATGTGGATGGACACAGAGGAACAGGCAGCAGGCAGCAGGTAGCAGGAAGGTCATTCAGGAACACATAAGATACAGTGAAGCCCACCAGGATGAAGTGCAGTGTCACAGGTTTACTGCAGAACAAAAGGGATTAACTCCCATCAAAATGTTCAGTTTGCTGCAGTAACTCTACTGCAGAATTCTGCAGTGCTGCACTTCATCCTGGAGGGCTTCACTGTACTAAAAGGCCAAGGACAGACCCTTGGGGCATGCCTGAGCTGATAAGGAATGGGGGGATGGATTCTCCAATCCAGACACTTTGAGATCTGTCCTCAAGATAGGAGTGGAACCACCCAACTGAGGAGTCAGAGAGCTGCACTGCCTTGAGCTTGTCCAGGAGAAGGGCGTTGGCAATGGTTTTGAAGGCTTTGGCCAAGTCGACAAAGATGGCGAATGTGACCAGGCCCTGATCGATGCCAGAAAGAATGGAGTCTGTAAGCCAGAGGAGGGGAGTGAAGGTGGAGTGGGACTTTTGGAAGCCAGACTGGAAAGGAGTGAAGAAGGAGGATGAGTCAAGGAGGGGGAGAGCTGGAATAGCACAAGGTGTTCCTGGAGCTTGGCCAGGAAGGGGAGGAAGGAGATAGAGCAGTAGTTGCCAGGAGAGGTGTAATCCCCCCACCGCCACCTTTGGGAAGGGGGATTACTGTAGCCTGTTTCCAAGAATCAGAGACAGAGGGTAAGAAGAACGAGAGGTCCAGCAGGGAGATAATATGTAGTGCAACAACAAAGGCAGAGAGATGCAGGATTTTGGGGTCAAGACCATTGGGGTTCACACCCTTGCTGAGTTTTAGAGCCAAGAAGGCCTTAAGGGATGCAGCAGGAGTGGTAGAACAAAAGAAGGGTTGGGTGGGGTACTGGGAAGGAAGGGGGATTGGAAGTAGTGGGCACAAGAGATGAAGAAAGAGTTGAAAGCTGAAGCTTTAAACTTAGCTTTATTTCATTTTTTTCTTTGCATAGACTGCTTTCTTTAACACGAAGATTGTTGTGTTTTCCTGCTTTGGGCTCTCCATGACCCACAAAAATGGCAATATTAGCTGCTGGCCTCATATCCTGGCATGAGACAATGGCTAAATCATGCAGAGGAGTTCTAACAGGTGTGAAATAAAAATCTGTGGTTTTCAGACTGTGTGGACTTTTGGCACCATGTAGTCCTGCCTAAAGCATAGTCAGCTTACATTACTTCTTATTGGTTTGAATATATGACCATGAATGCATAGCAGTAGGGGTATATACAATTTAGCATTATTTATATATGTAATTAAATTTATCAATAATATATTCATGATCAACTTCTTTTTTTTGTAGAGACTTTTCAACTGCTGAGCCTGGTCAGCTCTCTCTGCCCCAGCACATCCCCAACTGGAAGCCAGCGTCCCCTGGTACTCACCAGCCATGTTCCCCCATGCCTTGGCCATGGAAGGGCAGGAAGGGGTGGGCTTTTCTACCCCTTCAGAGCACAATCCATTTGCACTGGGAGCACTGAACGGTGGCATGGGTCAGGAGCAAGCCAGGTGTCATGTCCCTGCTCTGTTTTTCATTTTTCCCCTTGGTTGGTGGCATGCAATTATGCAATTGTGCATGCATGTAGAGGCATGCATGCACCATGCATCATACTGCTGGCTGTCTAGTAGTACTGGTATATTTCCTGCCCTGCCACCATGTTTCCACATGGTGGCATCATTGCAGCAGTGTGGCAAGACCCCTTCCCCCCAGGAGAGGAGAGCAGTCTATCGGATGCTCTACCCCTGATCGACTCACAGCAGCCTGAATCTGCTCCTGAACCCAGGCTGCCAGTGTGGTTAAAGGTGTGGCATCCAGTACCTCAACCTTCCACACCACTGGGCCAGCTGATGATCAGCTTTTTACATGAATTCCAAGCACAAAAAAACAATTTGGTTATTTCATTTGTTATGACCCAAGATTAGATGCAAACAAACAACAGTTACTCCAGCTGTTAAGTATCTAAAAGCATAACACCATTTTCTGATCAACACAATTGCCAACAATCATAAAAGTACCTTTTCAGTTGGTGGTGTATGAATAAGGTTGTACAAAATAATGCTACGATCTTTGAGATATAGGGGACCTACTGTATACTAAGTTTTTACTGATGGCTCAGATAGTGACTGCACTACACTGAAGAGTCCCAAGTGGACAAAATAAATGCAAGTAATCTTCCCTTCTTGGTCATGTCTGAAACAGATGTTAAAGCCTGTTAAAAATGAATTTCATTTTGGTGACACCTTGCCAGACTATTTTCACACAATGATTTGCATGAAGGGTTTGAAACTTCACTGACTGTGCAGTACATGTATGGATTGAAATGATATACAAGACCCAAAGAAGTTAGAAAGTTGGATCCAACAGCTTTTTTTCCAAATTGAATCTGGAATGCTACTAGTAAGTGTATTAAATGCATAAATACTTATTTTTATAAATAAAAACTGCAAGTCACAAAACCTTGTTTCTTTTATAGATTCGTTTTATATCAGTTGTGGATCCAGATGAGGGACTCAAGGTGGGTTTAGAACCCAACCCCTCTATTTAATTGCCTCCTTTGCCAGATTACACCAAATTAGAGGAGATTTCCTCACCTAATGTCGAGAACACACCCATGCCATATATAGATCAGACCCCCTGATAATATATGCATTGCATCATTCTTCCTGCAGGTAAACAGTGACATCCAAGCCTCATAACAGCTCAGATGTGATATAACAATCTGATAATACCATCAATCTGGCGTTACATTGATAGTAATAAAAGACTGAACATTTAGTCCCTCCACTGAGAACAGCTTAAGTTGGCTTTTATTGTTTGTGTTCCATACAGTATAGCTGACTCACGCATCACACTGTGAAAATGACTCACACTAGTAATACAATTACTACAGATGAAACATTAAATTGCTCCAAGCTCAACAAAATAAAACTGTACAATGGTGCTGCCATAGTAAAATCTCAACAACATTATCTACTCAAACTTTGACTTGGAGTAACAACAAAAGCTAGATTTGCACCACGTTCACTTTCGTCAAACAATGTACATTGTTAAAAACATTTTTGTCCCATATATTACAAACAAATAAAAAGTAGGGAACCATGAAAAACTTGGCCATAATTCCATCTCGAGGTTCTGGTGACATCAACAAATGACTTGAGCTTCACTCTTGTGGTTAGAATGTCACTAGAACCTCTCAATGCAATTATAGCTTGGTAGCATGGTTCCCTATCACATCAGTGGTTGACACAGCCTATTATAATGGAAGCAGGAGTGCATTTTATGGATAACATTTTGAACCTGTATCTTTTTTTTTTTTTTATTTGAGATCAACCTTTTTCTCCTGGTTTGTTAGATAGGCCCTTTTCCTTGTTTCTGGTTTCTCTAGAATTTTCTTTTAGATTTTAGGTTGTTAAAAGGGGCATTATTTTTTAATATGACTGGCCCCTGGCTTTCATCAGTATGCTCAGTTTATCAGTTTATGGAAATGAGGTATGTATGCAATTACTTGTCAATTTTTTTCTGCGTGTTGACAATTCTATTTTAGTCAGCTGTATGTATTTGTGTTTATATTTTGACACACTGTTTGGGTGTTATTTACTATTTTATTATGTTGCATTTGCTATTCTATTTTTATGTTTTGTAAATATGCTGCACATAATTACACTTGTAAATAAAGCTTTGGTCTAAAGTGTTTATCCCTGCATATAAATAAACGTTTTTATCATTATTATCATCATCAGTATTCTCAGGTGTTTTTGAACACCCTTTGTGTATAGCATCACTTTTCTACTGCCTCAGGTGAACTAGAGTAGGATGCAAAAAGACACTGCTCCCTCACCTTATGGGACAATGACCAGTTTCACAAACACTACCATCAATGTTAACAATTTACTTTGCCTTTACTAAGCTGATTCAGCAGTGTGCCATTGTACAACAAGGGAGATTGCTGTTCAGAGTAGTAAAAGTTATGTAAAGTGGTGTTATCACTAGTAGAAATGTTCATGAATATACAGACTAATGGTGTTCAAATACAACTGAGAGGCAGGACTGATGAAAACCTGATGATAGCCACAATAAAGGAATGCTCCTTTTAATTATTTCAAAGCTAAAACAAAATGCTAAAGCATTTTAAGGGGGGGCAACCCAAGAAGACGGGAGAAAATGGGCAATCTATAATAGTATAATAGGACATAAATCAAAAAGTCTCCACTGTAACATGCACTGCTCCTTTAAGAATATGTTACCCTAATGCTGCTGCTGATGTATAGAATTGCCCGTGCCCGGCAATACAACTTTGATTGCCAGGAGAATAGGAGGGTGATCCAGTTACATTCCTCATGTCGTCAGGTATCCCATCAATTATACCGGGAGCAAAAACGCGCTAAAATTACGGCGCGGTTGAAAATAGCATACTCTAAGGATGATCATGTATAGTCAGAGACGTGCATGGGTTACTGTACCAATATAAAGTTAACAACCTACGGACGTCCCTCTAAAGAAATGTAGTTGTAGATCTTGAGAGTAATGATTTCTATATGTTAGTCCATGAGACGAGAATGAACACATCGCATTTCTATCCAGGGCTGAGACTTGCAGAACATGAACAAAAAAAAACTTGTAAATTTCTCGGGGGTCATTTATAAATTACTATATATGTCTGAGCAGGGAGGTGGTGCTGCCACTGTATCATTGGTTGGCGAAATTCCACCTGGAGTACTGTGTCCAGTTTTGGAGGCAGCGCCTCAGAAAAGATATACACAGGGTGGAAAAAGTTCAAGGAGGGCAACAAAAATTGTACATTTGTGTCAAGAGAAGCCCCGCCGGACAGAAAAGACTGAGGTATCTCAACATGCACGGTACACTCTGGAACAGAGGAGAGCAAGGGAGGAATGATACAGACCTATAAGTACCTCACAGGTGTGAACAGGGTTCAGAAGGGGAGTCTCCTTCAAATAAGAAAGAGCACCAGAACCAGGGAACACTTGATATGGCTGAGGGTGTGTGTGTGAAACTAAAATAGTATTAATCGCACGCAGTATATGGGGAGATTATTGGATTAGTGATGGTGGTGGTTGGGTGGGTGGGGGAAGTTGAGTTAAACATAAAACCAAAACATTATGTGTAAACCTTCCACGACGCAAATAAAAACTGTTAGCTAGTTCGTTAATCAGCTGGTCAGCCAGTCAGTTATCTGAAATTGGCAACATACAGACTGCTGGGTGGCCTCGTGAGATACAATACCTCTTTTTTTGGGGGGGAGGGGTGCTTTGGTAGAAATAAATTACAAGTACGATGGTTTGATCAGGATCATCCTATAATATATTGGGGAATACAACCATCCCATTTCTAATGCACAAGGTTGTTTCTGCCTTTGTTCTGCCTTGGATTGAGATATATAAAAATGCATACTCGATGATGGAATCATCCTTATCAATAAATGGTGGTAAGGATGCAGTACTGTGAAGTGTAACATAGTACTGTAGTATGTTTAGCACGGAACGTCTAAGAAGGAACTGCGCAGCATTTGATCCAAAAATAGTCCAACCGGCATTGTATCAGCTCTTTATTCTGAACAATGTAAAATCTGAACATAGTGAAAACATTTAAACATCTTTAACTTAGACAGCATATGATACAGTAAACCGATATTTGGTCGCAACTTAAAACGCATTTGAGAACAATCTGTTCATTGTTTGTATTAATAGTCGGTTGCTGTTGTAACCCTCATTTAAGTTCTTGCATCAGATAAAAACGCTGCGTGGGGATTTAATTTACAGCATATACTTGCTGCAGCTAAAGGAGTTTTATACAGAAGGTACATATACGATCTCTGTTATTGCTGTCTGTGTGCAATTTATAAAATGTGCATCCCGTAAACTACGACATAGTAAATATAAACCGAATCAACAGATACTGCAGGAAATTTGCGTGGAGTCCATCAGTATTTACATTGTAAATGATGTGAAACAGAATTTCGTTAAGAGATATAGCTTGCATTATACAATCCAAAATGGAGTGTTATTTAACTAAGACTGTCATTTAACAACTATTTTATATGTGTATACACACGCCCCGCATATTGTGTTGTAGTCGTTTGTACTGTATATACTGCCTCTGAAAGTACTGTACTGTACTAATAGCATTGAAGGTATACCGGTTGTAGTTATGCTCAGGAAGACGCTAGGAATGTGAAAGTATTGCAAAACAGTAAAGGTATTTCTCAGTTGTGTCCCACCTTTATCTACAGTATGCTATTTGCGAACATTTAAACTCAGCTATGAATTCTTAGCAGAACGTTCTAATGCATAAATTATATTGAGGGTGGGCACTTCGAAGCCTTAATTTAATTCGCAAGCCCTAACGCATTTTAAGGCTATCGAATTGGATACAGATTAAAACACAGTACTGTGGCAACTGACGTGAGAAATCCAGCGTAAGTATTATTCAAGTAATGGCGGAAAAGACTAACATAGGGACACCTGGCTTTTTTTATTTCATTTAATATTGTTCAGCGTTCCATACTTTTCTGCCAAATATCATAATGGGATCTGTACCCTAAAGCTAATCGTTCTAGGTCATTTTTGAGCAGAGGTAAACTGAAATATAAAATATAATACTTTATCATCTTGTCAGTTATAATCTTTTACATTTAACTTGCATATGTAGTGTAAAATCTTGCCTTGACAATAAATTATCCAAAGACAATTATCATCTAGTAATGTGCGCTTTACTTCAAGGCCTGAGGTCATCACTGGGAAATTATGTTAACAGCCAATGTCTGGCTTACATAAGGTAAATACTGTGGTTCCATTTAACCCCTTCAACCGCTCCCCCTCACTCCCACCCCACACAAAGACTTATATGGGTCCCCTCAATTACATTGATGTTTACTAATGTTTTCAAACACTTAAAGGAACATACACTGTCAACCCCCCTAGGTCTCAAAGTGTCTCAAGTTTAAAAAACACATGCCAAGACTTGTCACTTTCTGTAAGGACTGTTGATGTAGCTGGTAGTTTGATTCTGATTCCTTTTTTCTTTTAAAAAGTGAAAAAAGCACTGTCCATCACAATTGTGTCACTACACAAAATCGTGTTTGTCTGCAGTCCTTGATCAACTCCCTCTGCATCTTTCTTGTACATGGGAACACCCCCATCACAATCTAGCCACTCACGATGTAGTGTGCTGAGAGGAGACTATTGCATCATGGGTGACTGCACTATATGTTGTGTTCCTAATATTCAGGAACTATGCAAAAAGAGTACATCGAGAATCTGAAACAAAAGGTCGGGTGTAAGTCTCAATTAGCATGCAATGAAGTTCCACTAAGAAAGAAAGAAGATAAAACAACCAGCACCATTAATGCATTTTTGAGATGGTAAGCAATCATAATTTGTGGGTTTTCCCAACTTGAAAGAATACGATGTAGAAAACGTTGACAGTGTCCCTTTAAAATTCGAAACCTATCAGAAACAAAGAACTGTTTCTGACTGCAGAGAGCGGATCCCCCAACACACACACACACTCTCTACACACACTGTATCTGAATGGAATCACAGGTTCGTCTTGCTGGCACCTGTTCCCCGGTGTTGAGCGTTCAATCAGTCATGACAATACCTCGCAACTGCACCGATTTTCAGGGACGACCTTGATTTTGTCTCAAAAATGTCCTCTATCCCTCCTAAAATTATGGTTTCTGACCCTAAAAAATAGGGATTTCAAACATAAAATTATGATGCACATAATTATCAGATTTTTTTAATATTAAGCCACACAATGTAGCAGCTTTTTGAGTTTATATTTCCATTTCTAAAGAGTTGTCTTTGATGTTGGTCATCTGTCAATGATTTTTTAAGCCCGGTCCCTGATTTGCAAGGTAGGATGTTGAGAGGCATGGTATGACTACAACGTTACATACTCTTCTGATCAAGGCTGTCATGTCCATACAGTTTCTGGGCACCTCACCTCCCCCAAGTATTCTTATGTAAGCCGAGTAAGGGTTGTAGGTATAATTTAATGCCCTCCCTGATTAAGTTTCAAGTAGTGTATGCCCCCCCCCAAAAAAAATATATATATACATATATTCTTAAGTTTGGGCATCACGTCCCTGACTTCTGATATACCTTATCCCACGTTCTTCTCCGAAAAAAAGGTATTCCTTTTATTTGCTGCCTGCAATAAATTTCGTCTGGGCATGACCTCCCGCTTCTGCTGTACATTATCCCATGTTCTTCTCCTCCGACATAAATCTATGCCTTTTATTTGCAGCCTGTGATAAATTTGCCTAACTTGCTAGTAATATACATATTTTTCTATTTAAAACAGTGCATTACATAGACGAAGAGTCCGCGCCCAACAAGTTGGATTTAGGCGCTAACACCGCCTCCCGTGTGACTGAGGGCAGCCTTGCCCGCCCCACCAGGCGGGGTTCCTCCTTTGCAGTGCTGGGCAGGCCCAGCTGTTCGAGTCAGAGGCTGAGCCATGGAAAAAGGAGAGGATCGTCACTCGTCAGTTGCGACGGCGGGCTTTGTACTATGTAGTGATGACAACATTCCAGCAGTCAACGCAGATTGGTCAGCAGCGCTGGGGGAGAGAGCAGTGAGTGTATGCGAGGAATTCTCATCGATCTGCAAGAGACTGAGCCCCGTGGAAAGACACCCGTCCACCCTTCTGCCGGGCTCGCATTCCTGCCGGCGCACATCACACATCAGTCAGTGCTGCCAGTGGAAGGAGTCGCAACATAGCCGTCCCTGCTATCCATGGACGCCAGCAGCAGATCGCTCGCACCCCACAACCCTATGCACCTACCGCAGGGGCTCACCGGGATCCAGATGCCTGGCTCCCTCCTGCGGCCCCCGGGTCTACTGTTCCGGGCTGCTGCGGCCGCCTGCAGCCCGTCCTCGCTGGACCGCTGCTATCCGCGCACTCCAAAGTGCGCCCGCTGCCGCAACCACGGAGTGGTCTCGGCGCTTAAGGGCCACAAGCGCTTCTGCCGCTGGCGGGACTGCCTGTGCGCCAAGTGCACGCTGATCGCCGAACGGCAGCGGGTCATGGCAGCGCAGGTGGCGCTGCGGAGGCAGCAGGCGCAGGAGGAGAGCGAGGTGCGCGAGTTGCAGCTGCTGTACGGTGCGGCTGGGGAGCGCGGCCCGCTGGGGCGGACGCCCACGGGCCCCGAAGAGACAGCGGCAGTAGCAGGCGGGTACGAGCTCTTCCAGGGACACGCTCAGCGCGAGCAGGGCCAGAGCAAGTCGGGGGCGCCAGTAGTGCCAACAGGTAAGACGGGGCAGCCACTTAGGTAGTCTACGTGTGTCTGGGGCTAGGAGAGGCAGATCTAGGAGCAGTGTACAGATTTGTAAGGCACTTTGTGCTACAGAGTGAAATGCACTTTATAAAACTAAATGCTGTTCTAAAGAGACTGGCAAGTGAGTGACACCACAAGCCACTCTTCACAATTCCCTCTCCTGGTCAATCTGAAAATCTTGAGTGCTTTATTGGTTTCTGTTGGAATGTCAGTATGCTGTAAACGGTGTGGGTTATATTATTGTTAAGTCACTGTGTATTTTAATGTAAGGTGGTAATTTCAGGTCCAGAACTGTATAATTGCACTTGTTTGTAGGTGTGTGTGTCTATATATATATATATATATATATATATATATATATAGACACACACACACACACACATATATATACATACACACACACACACACACACCCTTTACAGTGGTCAGGGGTGTTAACCCCTTCTGTTTTTACCTCGCAGTAGTCCTCCACTCTCCTGTCCCCTGGTCGCACCTGGCATGGAGCCACGGCTCAGTGTGCCTTTCCCGGTTAACAAATGTTTGAACAAATAAATAAAATACAATTTTCAAAGAGGACGTTTAAACTGACAGGAGAGTGAGAGTACGATTTATTGGGCTATACTCAGGCACATTGTACCTCCAGCTTTAACACAACTTTGCTTTCAGCAGTCTTTCATGTTATTCATTGGAACGTTGTTGCCAGGGGTTCGTTACAAGTAAAATGGCATTTACTTTGGAGACTCTAAGTTCTAGAATAGAGTCCCTTGCATTTTTTTTATCTTTTCATCTGCCGTTCCTTCCCGTGTCTGTTATGTTTCCAGTATGTCTACTTTTAATTACGTATTTGAGAATACCTCCCTAAATTAAAAAAAATAAATTGCGAAAAAAAAGGGCATTTACGGAATTTATTATGTCTGCCCAATGTATTTATTTTGAATGCATGGGAGGCATGACACATAGTACAAGAGATGTTTTAAATGTTAAACCATATTCATTGTATCGCCATCGATAAGGTAGCCATCAACTGATTCGGTCATTACTAATATCCCCTAAAATATGCGTTTGAGGCATAGCATTCTTTTGCAGTTCTTTTATTTCAAAAGTAACAATTCAATAGTACAGTTCTCCCAAAAAACTCTAAAAAAATATCCGAAGATAGTGTGTCCGATCCCATGGACTCAACACATGAAAGAAATTAACCTCTCTGTAGTGTATCATATAAAATAGATTGCAGCTCTCGATAAATTGGTTGGGCAACTCGGTGACGGAATTGTTTCCTTCTCGGTTTGTGTATACGGGTACCAGACCACTTGCTGCATTTCTTTTCCGTGTCGGTCTGTTTTGTCCCTGCAGTTGTAAACCGGTGCAGGTAACAGTCTTTTTTTGGGCATGATTTCCTCGGTACCTGATCCTAAACGTCGTAGCCGTGACACTCACCTGCTGGCTGCACCGTTCGCCTGTTTTTACTTTGAAAATGTTTTGAATAATTTAATTCATTTTTTAAATGCAATAAAGAAGTGACAGTGCCCTACGTTTTATGAATATGTACACTCAAAGTCAAATAATTTGTGAAATGGAATAGTAACTAGCATAAAGTGTATAGGTTCCTACCAAACCTTAGCTATAGATCTGTTAATCCCGGATTATTGATGTACAACGAAACAGCAGCAGGCCTACATTTGAAAGACGGGTTAGCTATACATCGTCTTATAATGGTTTTTAAACTAAAGTTTCGTTTCAAGAAAGAATTTGATACATCACATGAACTCTTTAATGATTTGTGTGTGTTGGGGGAGCTGACGGACAGATTCGCAGGCAATCATATCAGTCATTTATGTCACCTTTAGAGGGATATTCCCTATTTGTCTTGATGAGAACGCAAACGAACAAATATAACATAATATGCAATAACTGACTTTAAATCACCCGGTTATAGAGCGACAGCTCTCTGTAAAACGCAGCTTCTGCGAAATTAAATGTCACATGAAGACTGCATATTTGCATGTATTTTCCCCACATGAAATCAAAAAAAGGGTCTGCTTGTACAGAGCTGTGTCAGAAGGATTGGCCACTGATTGTCTTTGCATCCCAGGGACCATACAACTTTACAGGCTCCCGGGCGATATGCGCATACCGCTCAACCTCCTGCCTCATAAATCAGGGACACGGCTTAAAAAAATCAGGGACAAAGGACCAAAATCAGGGACACATCTTTAAAATTGGTGATATCCACTCAGAAAGCTGCTAGGATAAGGGGCTTAGCGTAAAATAAATTTTCTAAGGAAGAACAAGTGTGTCACTTTAATGTCTGACATTATTTTGCGCTTACAACCCTCGCTGTTTGGTCATAGAAATACAATTTTTAGGAGGGACAGAGTAAAATTTTGAGGCAAAATCAGGGACGTCCCTGAAAATCAGGGACAGTTGAGAGGTATGGATATGCGGGTGTCTGAGGGAGCAATGTATTGCATCTATATTTACCTGTGCATGGGTTGGGGGCAACAACCAGTGCCACGGTGTACAAAAGTTGTATTTATTGTGCCAGATGGGGAAATAAACACGCTCCTGGTGTACCTATGTATATTGCCTCGCTACACCCCTGGACGAAAGCATTCAAGGAACGATTGTTTGGTGACAACTTGACAGGAAAGGGCGGGGAAAGTTCAGAGACTCCAAATTACGTTTTGCCATAGCAATGTAGTACAGCTGCTCTGTGCAGTACTCTTCAATACACCCTTCTTCTGGGACCTTAATTGTGTTTTACAATTTGCTTGTATACTTGCATGTGAGGCTGGCAGTATAGCCAAGAGGTTAGAGTAACGAACTGTAAATGAGCTTGGTACATCCAGCGGACATACATGGGCTTGATTTCCCCCCAGCCTCCACCTGCATACTGTGTGACCCTGAGCAAGTCATTTAACCTCCCCAGTGCTCCAGGGTCGCCCCTGAAAACAGGCACCTGTGCTTAGCAGGCCTTACCCCGTTACCAAAGAATAAAATTAAATTATTAGCCCAACATGAAAGAATTCACACTCCCTTTAAAATCATTTATTGTATTTTAACTGCTTAGTGCCAAATTGATTTCGAAGTACTATAATGCAATATGGCACTGATTGTATGGATTGCTCTTATATTTATTTATTGTTTATGTTTGCAGAAGACTCCTCTGCGAAGTACGATGTGTATTTCAGTGGGCTGATCGGACGCCACGCACTGCTGTCATCCTCCTCAGCGCAACCTCCGGCAGCTCTGCGTTCCCCTGTCCCAGGAGCCACCATCGCCAACCTTGAAGAGAGCCCGTCAACAGCAGACAACTCTGACAGCAACGCTTTGCCCGATGGCCAGTCCTCGACTGTTTCCAAGCAGCCATCGGAAGGAGCCGAGAGTCCGAGATCGATGTCTTCCTCCGACACGGAGTCAGGGAACGAGAGTGAAAGGGCCAAGGCGTGCTCTCCGGCCCCGGGGTCCAGTCTACTCGGGTCATCGTCGAAGAGCAGGGACCCCATAGACATGCTGGCCAAAGTCTTTCCGAGCTACAGGCGCGAGCTGCTCGAGGGCATCCTGCAGAGCTGCAAGGGGGATGTGGTGCAGGCCATCGAACACGTCCTCAATGGGAAGGAGCCCTGGGGGGATGGCAAGGGGGCGACGCCCCCACCCGTCTCCGATCCCAATGTTGCCCTCCGATCAGCACAGCTGGGCCTTGCTTTCGGCTCCCTGGCCTCAAAATCTGCCTTTTCTCCACTGAGCAGTCCGACTTCATTTGGAGAACATAACCTGTATGGGCTGAACTCCAGGTTGGGCATCAGCCCATTGCGTTTGGCATACACCACTCCAGGAAGGGGGTTCCCCAGCTTTATGTCCCCCTACGTAGCATCCGGCCTGGTGCCAGCTCTGCCATTCCGACCAGCCCTGGACTATGCCTTTCCAGGGACAATCAGGGACTTCTCGTATTTGTCAACTAAAGACTAGCTTTGCATCAATATGAACAACAATCCAGACTGAACGAGAAAGCCAGTCGCCCAGCCCGAAGTTTGGGAATGACTTTTGCTGCAGCACCACCTCCGTGCACTTGCGCTGAGTTCGGCAGCATCCCGGTCCATGGGAAGGACAGACTTTTATCCCCTTTCAAAGTTTCACATAACGGGATTTCCTGCAGCAGGATCCTTTAATTCACAAGGTGCTAAGAATGAGACAGACGGAAGGTGACACTGTGACAAACTCTGGTCCTGTCCTGCAATTGCAGTACATTTTTTTTATAAAGGACAAGCGCAGTTTTGAATACTGCTCCAGATAACTTGGGCAAAGTCTATCTTTTTTTCTATCACTTCGTATGGTAACATTGAATTTATTTTGTATTTTTTACTGCTGTAGATATTTTGCATAGATGAAAAAATTCACAGGGTGTCCCTATTCTCCTGATTTTCCCAGTTGCATTACTTCACAAAATATAGTACTTATTTGTTAGAACTGGTTTCTTTAGGGGAGCTGTTGACTACGTAACACAAATATAATAAAAACGGAATTCTTAGTAAAAAAGGCAGAAGAACCCGAACTCCTGTTGTATCTATGATATCTGCTTGATCTCTTTAAAAAGGCATGTTGCATACTCGGTGTAGAAAACAATGGCCTGAGTCACCAAAAGAGGGTACGGAGCACCATCGTGTGGCCATGTTGCAGATTACAGCTCTGTCTTTCCTTGAACTACTTCCCCCAATCCGCTCTGCACTGGCACATACTGACATTGCAGCCTCATTGTAACCTGGATGTGTACCTACTAAATGTTAACAGAGGGAATAGTGACCTATGATCATGCACATTACTGTACCTCCAGCAGGCCTAACATCACTTTATTTTGTTTTTATAAACCCAATTCTGTGATCTCATATGTTGTTCAATGGCTACTTAATTGGATTAGTTTGAAGACAAAGTAAAGTGTTAAAGCCAGATGCACAATAATGCCCTAAATATATAAATATTTGTACTTGTTTAATTTTCAAAATTTTGGATGGGTAAAGACACTGTGATCCAAAACTGGTTTCTTTTTCTTTTCTTTTCCCTTTTTTTTTTTCAATTTCTATGTCCTTTGCTCTCTGTGCCTGAGTTCCTTTGGGCTCCCCCCCGCCCCGTGCGATCCTGCTGTCCCCTTTACCTGGCCTTCTCAAGGTGCTGTCCCCCCCACAGAGCTGTGGTTTTCCTCCCAGGTGGGAGTGAGGTGGAGGGTTACACCCTCAAAGATTTCCAGTTTCGTTGAAGGGGCAGTCTTGGAGGCCCAGGTAGGGAGATCATGCAGGCTGCTGGAGGAACATCATCATCCGGCCCAGGGCTCTTTTTCTGATTTTTTCCCCAGCTCACAGGAGCCACATGAATTAGGGTTGCAAGGGTGCACATGCATTAATGTGATGTCACCTGCATCCAGTGTGACTCCTCCCACCCCTAGTTTGGCCAGGCCCTACCATCTCCTACAACCAGGAGGTGGTATGGCAGCAGCAGATGGGATAGGACCCTCTCTCCCCATAGAAGGAGAGTATCCTCCAAGACACTCCATCCTTCCTTACCTGGCTGGCCCCCAATGACCTGGCCTTGTTCCCAACTTGTGTCACCAGTAGAGAAAGCAGCAGTGCTACTGATGTGCCAGTTGCCTGGCCAGAACTTGTTTTGAGGAGCAACTCAGGAGTTCAGGTCACACAGTATGTAAGTGGTGGTCATGGGATTCAAAAATGCAGATCTGCTGGATCTCCAGGTTTAGAGTTCAGTGTTCTAACCTCCACCGATATTGCCTCCCCATAGGTAACTGTATCTGACAGGTTGGTGCTGTAAAGATAGGGGTACTTTATAAAGACAAGCGTGGAGGGACGGATACTGTGTAAGGACAGGAATAGGGATGACTGGAATACTGTATACTTACTAAACATACATATATTCATGTATGCATACTGTATAAATTAGTTATTTTACATAACACACTTATTATTTCCTGCTTTGGGTCAGGGGATTGACCCCATGGTCCTAAAGACTCTTCTGTCCTTAACTTACTGCGTTACTGTACAAAAGCTGATGGTCAGTAAGGCACAGAATGACCTTAAAGAGAACCCCCCCCTACAAGTAAAACCAAAATAAATCTCCTTTTTTAAAGTTTTGCTACAAAAAAAGTTAAACGATAATCCCATGATCTGCACCTGTGACACACTGTGAATGAGACTGACCTTTTACCCTGACAGAAATAGATTTCTAGGGTACTCCAACCCCTAAGCTTCAGTACAGTATATGAATCACCATTACTTCAGGGGCTCAGCTCATCAGAATTGTACAGCAGGGGCTTCTGGCAATAACAATATCAAGGCATTTCAATAATTGTTTTTTGAAATGTTGCATTTAGCATGTAATTGCTGACTTGTAGTTGAATTTCATCAGGTAGTTTTATGTATTTATGTTTTATGAAAAAACAGTTTTCTGGCAGATATATACTATGTCTTGTTAATTATTCCTGAGAAAGATGCATACTCTGATTGGTTACAGCCCACCCAGTGGAGGAGTGGTTGCTCTTCCACCCTGCCTCATCAGTGACCTAGGTTCAGGAATGGACAAGGGTCACTCAGCGGGGCAGCAGGGTGGCGGAGGATTGAGCTCCTGATGGCAGCTCTCTTTCCTTGGGTAGAGGGGACACCAGTTCCCACTGCAAGGACTGCCAAGGGTGGTGGCCAGTGCAGCTGGAGTGCACGCAAGTTAGGTGCAGGGCTGGAGCATGACAAGCTGGCACACACATCCCAACACTTCAGTCCAGGGGAGAAAACTGGAGGAACATGATGCCAGGCAGCTCCTGGCTGGCACTCCCTGCAGGTTCTTGCATGACCAACACAGCTGGCAACCCACCCAATGGGTCATGTGCAAGTGGTGGATAACCAGTAAGTTCATGAGAAGATTGGTGATGGGGCAGTGGTGTGGTGAGATTGGGCAGACTGGTGGACAAAATACTGATTGAAAAAAAATGCATGGGACACCTCAGAGAGGCACACAGCTTTGTAAACTTAAAAAAACAACAACACTTTTTCCACTTACTAAGGCAGTTAGACATATAGGGCTCGATTTTCAAAAGGAAAGCTAGGACACAAGGTGCCTGCACCAAATGGGGATGACACAAGTGGCACCTTGGGTCATAGTCAGTGGCAATCCTGATTTTCAAATGAGAGCTGTGGTGAAATTGGGATGCAGTGTGGCAGACCCCCCCCCCCATACCACACTTGCGGAAAAAGCACCTGTGCTCCAGGTCACAAGGGGGCTTGCACTACACCAGGGCTGCACCATCCCTTTATTTGCTATTCTACAAGCCCCACCATGGTTGCAACAGAAGGCTGCCTTTGGACCAGCCAGGAGGTGGTCTAAGGGCCATGCACCCCTGCTGAGCAGGGCATCAATTGGAGGGGGTTGCAAGGAGGTTACTGTGGGGCAGAAGAAGTGGGGAGGGAGACCTTGGGGGCAACAGGGGCATGGTGGCAATGTGTGGGGGATGAGGTGGTACCCTGCGGGGGTGTCCTGCACTACTACATAAAGCTGATTGAACTGGGCACAGGGGGCTGGCAGAAAGGGACCAGGACCCAGCCTCAGGAGTATATAGCTCTGGCAACTGCCCTATGGATGCTACTGACCCCCACATTGTTGGTGGGCAGCAATGGCTGCAGCTTACGGGGTGCAACTGGTGGCTGGGAATTGTCCCTAGGCACAACAGCAGTCTCCTGGTACCAGGTCCCCCATGTGGAAGCCTGCTGCTGTCCACCTATGGTGTTGGATCAGTGACACATATTGGGCAGGTGCTAGGGCTTTATACTCCGAGGCTGGGGTCCCAGTCCCCTTGTGCCAGCCCCCTGTACCCAGTCTGATTGGCTTTATGTAGGACTGCAGGGAGGGTGCCACCTCATCCCCAGCACATTACTGCCATGCCTCCATTGATCCTTATGTCACCCCCATACTCCTTATGTCCCATTCCCTGTCTTGCAGCCATATGTACCCCCCCCCCACTTTCCCAGCCCCTCAAGTGTTGTGCCAGGCAGGAGGGTTGACAGATACTTCTGTCAAACCCCGCAAGTGCACCACTTCATTGGTGCAACCCTGTGGATGTGGCAAATCTCAGGTCTTGAGTGCAGGGACCCTCATTTTTTTAAAATACAGCACTGGGTCCCTGGCATACCCTGAGACTGCTGCAGTGCTTAATCACTGCAATTTGCAGTGATCTATGGACTCTTTGAAAATTGCACCCATAATTTCAATAATGACCTCACATCCTCTCATCTCCTGGGGATTAATGACCGGCATGTGGGGCTGGTACTTTGGCTGCATCTCGAGCCACCCCTTCCCCAGCTGGTCATTAATTTCCAGACATTGATCTGCTGTTCAGTCATTATAGCTTAAATGAAGACCTTTGATTAAAGTTCTAAATTTGTCAGGCTTGAGTCATGTGCCCACCAGCACGTTGTCATGGGTAGGTTACCCCCCTGACTGTGTTCAGTTGCCTAAACTATCCCAGTTCAATAAGAGTACTTCAGCAGATGTGAAGTGTGTTGTTGATAATACAGAACATCTGTGTAATTACATGGTGGATTGGCAAACAGCCCTTTAGAATGCCCTAAGTTAACTGGCAGTGTACACATGCACACTGGGCTGCTTTGCCCCAGCAGCTGATAAATGACGCCAGTCAGCTCAGCAGTAAAGGACAGGTGTGGCAAAATATGCTGGGAGACAAGTACAAGGTCTGAAAGGGTAGTTGGCAGGGGAGTTGGGTGTGGTAGCTAGGGGATCTGATAAATGGGATCCTTGGTAGGCAGCTGGTAGGGGGGTTACGTATGGATTGCTGTTTGAAAAATGCTCTGAGCGGTGTTTTGCAGCAGGAGGCTGAGATTTAACTTGGTAGAGGGGTCTGAATGCTCTGGTTGGTGACTGGCAGCTGTGGGGATCTGGTCAGGGTGGAGTTTGGCAGTGTAGAGAGGAACTGAGCAGTAACTTGGGAAGGGGGTCTCAACATCTGGGGGCTGAGATTTAACTTGGGGAGGGGTCTGAATGCTTTGGTTGGTGGTTGGCAGCTGTGGGGATCTGGTCAGGGTGGAGTTTGGCAGTGTAGAGGGGAACTGAGCAGTAACTTGGTGGAGGGGGTCTCAACATCTGGGGTGGATCCCTGGCAGCTGGGAGGGGGACCTCAGATGGCTTGTGTGTGTGTGTGTGTATGTGTGTGTGGTTGGGTGCTGTATTACTCCAGGAAGAACGGGGGTCTGCACTGTCACTGGGGGTCTAAAAGTAAGGATGGGCTATTATCAACTGAAATGTGGGCCTGGGATGGTGTATGTATGTGTGTGTGCGTGTGTGCACACGTGCGTTTGTGTGTGCATATATGTGTGTGTGTGTGTGTGTGTGTGTGTGTGTCATTGGTGCGGTGTTGGGCAGCTGGGAGTGGGCCTCAGATATCAATTGGAGGCATCTAAATGACCTCTGAGGTGATTGGCAGCTGGGTGGGGGATCTAGGATGGCTGTTGGGTGTGTGTGGGTGATTTGGTGTTTTGCAGTTGGAAGAGGACCTGAAATATGTGTGTGTGTGTGTGTGTGTGTGTAGACAGGATAACCTTCTGCAACAGTGGAGGCAGCTTGGATGTCACTTAGGGTTAGGGGTCAGGGAACTGAATGACTTGATACCTTTTAGGCAGCTAGGACAGGTACCTGAGATGTATGGTCAGAGTGGTGTTGGCAGCTGTTATGGTAATACGGGAAATCTTTCAGTGGGCTGGGACTGGGACAGGGGATGGTGTGTGTATGTTCCTGAGCACACATGCAGTTTAAGAGGTGTTTAGCAGCTGGAAGAGTGGCCCTGAGCTGTCACTTGTAAGGGCTCTGATATGTAGACAGAGTGGCCCTGAGCTGTCACTTGTAAGGGCTCTGATATGTAGACAGGGTGGATAATTGACCATTAAAAGGTGGGACTGGAATCGCTTGTGCATGCCATTGGGCTGTTTGGCATCTGGGGTGGGGGCTGGGCTTAAGTCACAGCTGAGCAAGTGACTTTGTATGTTGCTTTATTTATTTATTTTAACCAGGAGACACAGTAAGCTGAAAGTTTATTTACAGGTGTAACCTGGGAGCACAAGGAAGTGAAGTGACTTGTTCAGGGTCACACAGTATGCAAGTGGGGGCTGTGGGATTCAAACCCAGGTCTCCAGGATTGCAGCTTAGAGCCTTAAACTACTGCACTATACTGCCTTCTAAAGCTTTAGTAAAGCTCTGCCTGGAGAGATAGATGATGACAACTGACAGGCTGAGGTGTAGATGATTTTAAAGGTGTTTTCAACGTATGCACTGTTTGGGGATAAAATCCCTTTGTCTATTACCAGGTAATTAGGGACATCAGGCAACATCAGCCTTTCTCCTCATCATCCCAGTGGCATGTGGGTTGCAGCTGCAGTTCTGACATGGAAGAATTGCTTCTGTGGCAGACTGGCCATAGAGTAGGCTGTTATTTCTTAGCTATGTAAGAAATGCCAGCCATTTCACTTGCACATTGGCAAGTGTAGAAAAAGTCACATTTTACACACCCATGACCTAATGACTTGCAAGGGCTCTAAGTGAATTTTTATTTTGAGGGTTCTAGAGACTCCCCATGGAAAAACTGGGGGTATCAAATGTGAGTGGGAGTTCCAGAATGTACACTTGCAGTAAAAAGTACTGAATCGTGGAAAAAAAATTACCCAGTTTACAACCGTTTACAATAACTGTGGGAAAACAATTCTAATTGTGAAAAATTACCATATTTACAAGAAAAAGTGTCAACAATGTGGAAAATGTATTCCACGATTTGACATTTTTTTACTGCACTTGTAAGAAACTGGGTATCCTGGGAATACATACCAGGGAACCACACACATTCTGAATCTCTTTGCTATGTGCAAAGAACATGGGTACACATGTCCTCAAAAGCTCTGCTTGCAATGACACATTGGTGGGCTAGAGAGCGGAGGGGATTATGTTGAACTGGAGCATTCAGGCATTTATTTTCTAATAACATCACTGTATTGCTTTTGGATGCCATTGATGATGAGCATTGGGATGCCATTGATGACCATTTGGATTCCTTAAAATAATTTTTTTATTTTTATTTTTTTTAATTTTGTGTAACAACAAGCCATTGTATAATAGCAATAAGGCACTCCAGGGATGTGTGTTATTGTGTAATAACGTCACTCCTGGGGTGGTGGTAGCACTTGGCTTCACCTCGTTCTTCAACCCACCCCAGGAGTGACGCTATTACACGATAACACACACCCTTTCTTGCCTTATTGCTTAAATAATAAATATTATATTAATAAAATAATGGACACTTTATAGGGAAGACTTACTGTATTTAAATAAAGCTAACAACTTCTTTTACATATTTTACACTTTTTTTCACACATTTATACACATAGTAACATAGTAATTTAAGATACAAAGTGACTCTAGGTTAATACCCTCCCTCCACCCTTCACAAGCATGGACCAATAAGTATGCTGGTTTGCCACCTCTCAGGTTTGACCACGTCCTCTTCTTGAAGATGAGGTTCGTTTTGACAACTTTCCAGTCTTCTGACACTACATCTGTCCAGATAGACTTATGAACAATTACCACAAGGTGTCCCACCAATTGCCCTTTTGGCTCCACTGTGGTTCTGGCATGTATCATATACACTCCATAGGATTTACCTGGTTTGATTTTTGCCAGGTAATCCACTACCAGGACTGTGTGAAGTCCGCAGTTTGTATAATTGTTATCTTTAAAGCCATGGGAATTTCCAGTGAGGACCCTCTTCCTCCTCTTGGGGTCTTTTGGTGAGACCCAAGCAAAATATTCATTCAGCATCTCATAGAAACATGGACACATAGAATTTGATGGCAGAAAAGGATCAATTGGCCCAAACACTCTACCCACATGATCCCTGTCTTGCTGTCTCTGCAGACCTTAACTGATCTCCAGCGACCCCACCCCCTTTTTCACTAAAATTCCTGTATGTCTATCCCATGCATGCTTGAAACCCATGCTGTTTTTGCTTCCACCACTTTTTTCTGGCAGTCTATTCCAGGTGTCTGCCACCCTTTCGGTGAAGTAGTGCTTCCTGACAACACTCTTAAATGTTTTCCCCTGCAGCTTCATCGCATGCCCTCTGGTTCTTGTGCTGTTCCCTATTATTTGAAAGAGGCTCATTTCCTGCACTATCTTTAACTCTGTAAGGTACTTGTAGGTCTCTACCATGTCCCCTCTTGCACTCCTTTCCTTCAGGGTGTACATGTTGCGATCAAAAAGGGATGCTAGCTGCACATTCGAGCAGACTTGATAGACCTCTAGGCCTTTATCTGCTGCCAAATTTTGTATGTTCATATGCAAAAATAAAAGTTTCAAGAATTTATTAAAGAGTGAACAAACTTGCAGCTCCCCGGCACTTCGAGGGTATTAACCCTCTTCATTGGGGGGGGGGGGTGTGGAATCATGCATTACACGCTCCAATATATACAACAGTTAATTACAGCATGTGATCTAACAATTAAACAAATTCAAACCATTCTAATAAATATATACTTTTTTTAAATATACACATTTTCAAAACACACATTTAGAAAACATCATGTGCAAAGATTGCAGTAAGAACTGTGCTTAATTCATGTAAATGCATAAAGTGCTTACATGTCATAGAAAAGAAAAAAACATTTCAAATTTCTGTCATCATCCATGGACATTAGGGTACTCAAAAAATTATTATATATATATATATATATATATATATATATATCAATATTCAATTCATAGTTTAATAGATATTGTTTGTACTCTATAACTTGACATATCAACGTTACACAAAGAATTATAATCACCTTTTTTTTATGTATACACTAAATGCTTATTAGTTAATTAATAATGCTATGTATTTAGCAAAATAATGTATTCTATCAGGGTCAGCTTCCTAGCGACTCCACCTAAATGATTCCTTTAGCAACCTATGTCAGTTATAATAATATCCATCTTGCTTAGTGTTGGAAGGGTGAAAGACAGACATAAAATGTATGTAATATGCATGGACAGATAACAGAAGAGAACAAGAATGAAACAAAAAGGAGAGAGTATTTCTAATTAGAATAGAGTCAAAAGTAAACCTAAATATGAGTACATATGAAGGTGGATAGCATAGAGTTAAAGTACTGCTATCAAAATTAATTTCATGTACTTTCACGTACTTTTTACAGATTTCTAGAGGTAAACACTTAAGTCCAATTCTTTATTTAATCCAGCAGGATGTAAGGAACCCAAAGTAATTTTGTGTGCATCACTGTTATTTTGTGTTATGAATAAGTATGCTGTTATATACATCTGGCCCACAAATCCTGAAGCTGTTTAGCACGCAGACTCTGTGCTCGTGTACGTGTTGATGTAACCAACCCCCATCAGCTCCTCTTGTTCAACTAGCAGGGCTGCTCCTCTAACACATGGTGCAATGAGAGGGATGGGGGTTGTCACTACAGTTCTGTTCACCAATACTTCTACTTCAGAACCTGCCATCCTCAGAGAGGCAAACCAAGTGTGGCAACTACCTGGCTCACACCTGGGGGGACCATTTACCATGGCCATCAACCTGGGTCCCTGGGAGAAAACGTTTGCTCACAATTATGCTAGGTTTGTACTTCTGGCCAGGGGCACCCAAGTAAATCCAGACACAGTGGAAGCAATAACAGTACTGTCCAAACCAGGCTGGGATTCTAGAGTGTGGCTTTTATTCACATACACGGAGAATAATCACAAAGCGAAGATGGACCCCCACAGGGCTACTCCAACTGGTAATGCAGATTACTGAGGTACAGAGCACACACACAGTGAACCCTCAGGTTCTGAAATGGAAACAGCAACCACTCTCTGGTTCTGAATGAAAATTGGCACACACGGCCAGATCTGGTACACTTCCCTTGACTAGGCACCCTCGACCAGTACTAGGAGACTTTCCCATATTTCATGAGGAATTACTGGTGGCACCCTTGACCACCCAAGAGCACATACAGGCTCACAGCAAATCCAACCCATGTCTGGGTAAACTATTTTCTTCAGGCACTGGCCAAATGCACTGAGAGAAAACACAGGTGCCCAAACTGAATCCAGAGAGGTAAACATGGTTACTTCAGTTGGGATTCTCCCACCTTTTGCTTCCAAATTTATGCTCGGCCATTCATCTAGTTAATAACACCCTTCACAGAAAATTTGTAGATGCTATCTTGAAATGTCTTTCACATTTAACATACTACATTACACACCTCTGAGGTGTCTTGAAGTTAAAAGTTCTGTAAATGGCAATGTCTTTTCACTAGATCCCAACTTTAGCAGGTACTTTTAAATCAGACACAAACTAAAAGTTCTGTACTTGGCAAATCTCTCTCTGGACCCCATAGTAGGCAGAGACTTTTAAACAGAAAACAGTCTTGGTGACAGAGACCCTTTGTCAGAGAAAACTCACCACAGGAAGGCAGGTGCCCCAGGGCTTTTCCACACAAAAGTCTCGGTTACTCACAGAGCAGATGAATCTCAGGCAGCTTCAACACAGTCCAGGCATGGACCAGGGGATTGCCCCTGAATCCTGGAATTCCCCCCCATCCCTCCATGGATGAGGCACTGGACAAACCTCTAGGAATGGTCTCTACCACTTCACTCTCTGTATTCTATGTTCTTCTTCTAAGATGAGAACAACCTACCCAAACTACAGAGGTAGCTCTCTGAGCAAGAAATGGAGGAGCTGCCCATGCAGCAGTCTCCTCCTGGCACTCCCCTCTACAGACTACTGAACTCTAACCCAACATTCTACAGCTAACTCCCCAGCTAGCATTCCAATGTAGCTTATGCTGCTGCTACAATTCTAAAGTAACATCACTCCAGCTCAGCTGAGACTTAAAACAGAGTGTGACAGTGTGAAATCCATTTAACTGGGATTTCACTAGCTGCCTCTCCCTGTCTGCCACTGATTCTAAGTGGGATTCTAGTAACCCCTGGGAACAAGAGGGTTACACCTACCCTCACCAAGGAAAATGACTGTCCCCAGTCATTGCCTACCCAGCACCAGGCCATCCTACCCTATGTGCTACCTATGGAGAGGGGTGATCAGGCCCTTTCATACCATGTGCCAGGCACAGACAGGCAACACTAAGGCCCAGAGACCATTGACTGATACATCAGCCTCTACAGTATGATCTTACTATGGAAACCAGTGACCCTGGAAGAACTGTCCAGAGTACAGCCCTAATAGACCAGCACTGTGGCCGCTATGGCCAGTCAGGACCACAGCTGTCTATCCCCCTAGCCCTCTAGGGAAAACCTGTCTAACTGAACAAACCTACCCAAGACAGGAGAACCTGCCCCCCATCCCTGGACACCTGCAAACCAAACACCCTGGAGTTAACACTATACACAAGCATTACACTCCCACACTCCCCCACAACTACACATGTGGAAGGAAAAGGTTAACACATGTTAACAACTACACAGTATCACAAACCCACTCAGCAGGTCAGCCCTCTACTTCCAAAGTGCCAACCTCCAAGTGCAGTCTTGTGAACAGTTTACAGAAACAGGGTAACCCTCCTGTCAGTTTTGTGAGTTCAGATCAACCTTTGGTCTCAAGTCTTGGAGGGATTCAAACTGTGAACCTCTTATTAGAGTACCCAATGTACAGGCTCAGATAATTCTGTCTCCAGGGGACCAGATATCTTTGCCTATGGGCACCTAACCAGGTGTACAGAAATGAACCCTTAAAAACTGTAATAAAAGACCTCAGTTTAAAACGCGTATCTTTCCAGTTTATTATCACCATTCAAGCTTATGCCTAGTGTCAGCTATAACCATATATATTTTTCTTTCTAAAGAAATAAATTCAAAGACAGACCAAGTAGGCTCTAAAATTAGAATTTTACTAAAATAGATAAAAAAAATGTGTAAAACATAAAATACAGAACTATTATATCACAAGACATACAAATCTTTTAAAAGAACAATGTTTAAACAGTGCAATTCCTACTACAGTACTTAGATTTGTCTCTCTCTCTCTAAATACCTGCTTAAAGTGCTCCAAAGATGTTTCTTTGTCAGAGTCTAGATAGAAGGGTCTCTGAAGGAAAACAGAATAATGTTTAAAAGAAAAACTGTCTTGGCCAACCCCTTTGTGTGAGATCACCTGGCTCCCCCCTGTCAGAATATATATATAAAAAATATATCTATACAAAAAAACAGGATGTCTTTTCAAAGTATTACATTCTGTAATCCTCAGCACAACTCATTTTCTTTTTCAAATGACATTTATTTGATCTCATGCGCATCTTCCCCTTCCCAGGACATCAAGGCATCTTTATGATTTCGCACCAGTGTACTAAACCTGGTTTCCCCCTCAAAATGTTATAAAAGGGATACTGATTTCCGGTTTAGCAGTTAAAGCTATAATTAACTTAGAAAAATAGGAGATTCCTGATTAAGGCCTTCCAGGTAACACCTTGTATGTAAAACCTGTGTGTGTGTGTGTGTGATCTCACATGCAGTTTCAGCATTTCTCATGAGACAGTCCATAACACATTTTTATATTACAAAAAAAAATCATGCAGCATTCAGAACTGGCTGTCCACATCACAATCCTCCCCACCTAGACTGAATCTGGGGGCTCTATCCCCTGCATGGGATGAGCTTCCCAAATCAGTTCACTCCTCAAAGAGATGAGACAGGCCATCTGAGTTCTGGTTTTTGGCTCCAGCCCTATGTAATATAGTCATATCATACCCTTGCAAAGCAAGACTCCATCTTAGCAATCTACCGTTGTTCTTTCCCATCTGTGTCAGCCAAACCAGGGGGTTGTAGTCAGTCTGCACCACAAAATGCTGTCCATATAAGTATGGCTGTAATTTCTTTAGGGACCACACTATGGCAAGACACTCCTTTTCCACCATGGAGTATGCTTGCTCCCTGGGAAGTACCTTCATACTCAGGTACACTACTGGATGATCTGTCCCTTGGCTGGATGTCTGACTCAGTACTGCCCCAATACCCAAGTCTGAGGTGTCAGTCTGAACTATAAAAGTTTTGCTATATTCAGAACTTGTCAAAACAGGAGCACTGCACAGTGCCTCCTTTAGTTTGGAAAAGGCTTCCTCACAGGCTGGGCCCCAGGTAATTTTCTTGGGCATCCTTTTCTTTGTCAGGTCAGATAGGGGAGCAGCCAGGGCACTGTAATGGGGTACAAATTTCCTGTAGTACCCTGCTGTTCCTAGAAAACTCCTGACCTGCTTCTGTGTTTCTGGTCTGGGTCACACCTGGATCACCTCTATCTTTATTTGGTTAGGACAGAGCTGTCCCTGGCCTACCACATGCCCGAGGTATGCCACTTCTCCCATGGCCACCTGGCACTTTCCAGCTTTGACAGTGAGCCCAGCCCTCTGTATCTTGCCCAGCACTTCCCTAAGGTGGGATAGGTGTTCCTCCCAGCTGGTAGTAAAGATGACAATGTCATCCAGGTATGCCACGGCGTACTCCTCAGCACCATTTAACATCTGGTTCACCAACCTTTGGAAAGTGGCCAGGGCATTCTTCATTCTGAAAGGCATTAATTTAAACTCAAGTAAGCCTATCGGAGTGATGAAGGTTGACCTCTCCCTAGCTCTGTCTGTCAACTGTACCTGCCAATACCCCTTTGTCAGGTCAGTCATCGTAAGGTAGGTCGCCCCTCCCAACTTGTCCAGGAGTTCATCCGTCCGGGGCATGGGGTGGGCGTCTGACTTCATGACTGCATTCAGTCCATGATAGTCCACACAGAAATGAGTAGAGCCAACTGACCTAGACACAAGGACTACAGGGGAGTCCCAGGGGCTGTGGGATCTCTGGATTACCCCTAAATCCAGCATCTCCTCCACTTCCCTCCTAATGTCCTTTTGGACAGCCTCTGACACCCGATATGCTGTCCACCATATGGGCGTCTGTGTCCCTGTCTCCACATCATGTGTTGCTAAGGGGGTTAGTCTAGGCTTGGTGCTAAACAACAGGGCAAAGTCTGCTAAAACCTCCCTTAATTTCTGGATCTGGTCGGGGCCCAGCTGGGGAGACAATTTTACTGCCTCCACAGAGGACTCCCACCTACTTTCTTTCAGCAAATTCAGAAGGGGGTCTCCTTCGTCCATCCCCTCCCCATGACTACACACTGCAAACACCATGTCAGCCCTATTTGCATAAGGACTCATCATGTTGACATGGTACATCCTTTCTCTCTGTCTTCTGTCAAGTAACTCCACAATGTAGTTCATGTCATTTACCTTTCTAACCACTTTGTACAGTCCTGCCCACTCAGCTTGCAGCTTGTCTTTCCAGACTGGAATAAGGGTCATGACTTCCTGACCCACCATGTATGAGCGAGCTCTGGCTCTGCGATCATACCACACATTTTGTCTCTGTTAGGCAGCTGACAGGTTGCTCTGGGCTGTCCCCATAACCTCATTCAGCCTTTCCCTAAACCTAAGGATATAATCCACAATGGAAGTTCCCTGGGTGGAATGCTTGCCTTCCCAGTCCTCCCAGATCAAGTCTAGGGGCCCATGTACCCGGCGGCCATATAAGAGTTTGAAGGGAGAAAACCCCGTTGACTCTTGGGGCACCTCCCTGTATGCAAACAGATGGGGAAGGTATTTCTCCTAGTCCCTCCCATGCTGTTCAGCAAACGCCCAGAGCATTGACTTTAGGGTACCATTGAATCTTTCCACAAGCCCATTGGCTTGTGGGTGATATGGTGTTGTGCATCTCTATACCACCCCACACTTCTCCTATAAATATTTCATCAGGTCCGACATGAAGGAACCCCCTCGATGGGTGATAACCTCCTGTGGAAACCCAACAGGGGAGAATAATCCCAAGTAAGGCATCTGCCACTATGTCTGTCCTCAGTGAGGATAAGGCAACTGCCTCTGGGTACCGGGTGGCATAATCCACCACAGTCAGGATGAATCTCTTCCCTGAGGAGCTGGGGGTATTTAAAGGCCCCACAATATCCATTCCCACCCTCTGGAATGGCTCCTCCACTATGGACAATGGAATCAGGGTGGCTTGGGTTTTCTTGCCCGCCTTCCCTATTTCTTGGCACCGGTGACAAGACCTGCAATACTCCTTCACCTGCTGGGTGAAGTTAGGCCAGTAGAAATTCTGGACCAACAGCTGTATTGTGCACATGATTCCCAGAGGACCAGACAAGGGAATATCATGTGCAATCTTGAGCAACTGCTCAAGATACCCCTGGGGAATGACAAGCTGCCTGCCTAGCATCCCTCCCTCTGTCTGTACTGCCTAAGTATACATAAGTCCATTTTCCCAATAAACCTTATGTCTGCCGTCACCTCCCCATGTGCCATCCGAGTCTGCCCAAGTCCTCAGCTTCTCTAAACTAGGGTCACTTCTCTGAGCAGCTGCAAACCCCTCACACATTCCCAAGGCATGGGACAGGTCCCCTTCTGTCACTAAACTAGGGTCCGTAGCACTAGCATCAGGGCACTCAGGATCACTGTCAATCCCAACCCTCTGACAATGGGTCACACCTCCCTCTTCAGAGTAACCCTCTACAGCTGTGTGGTTAATTGCTACTGGGGAATTTTCTACCCCCTTTTTGTTAGTCTCCCCATCTGGAGACACAGGCTAGGGAACCAGCCTCTCAGTGGTTTCCACAATGGCTTCTGTGGGGTTCAGGGAACTACAATTTTCCCTTGCTGCTTTGCTATGGGTAACTGCACATACCATCCCCTGTTTTAGATTGTTGCCCAGGATGACATCCACTGCCAAGGTTTTGGCTACAGCCACCTGCTACACAGTTCCTCCTGTTTCACCCCAGTCTAGGAGAACACTAGCGAGGGGCAATGTTTTTGCCTCACCAGTGAAGTCCTGTACAGTGATGTATTTATTGGGTATAAGCTGACCAGGCTCTACCAGATCCCCCTTTACCAAGATCAGGGATGCCCCTGTGTCCCTTAACCCTTACATCTGTACACCATCCACCATGACTGGGTGCATGTGTTCCCTCATGTTCACTGGCATGCTTCCAGGGACACACAAACAACCCACTTCTTTTCTAGTACCTGGTTGTGTATTATTACTCACCTTTTTGGGACACTGTCTGACAATATTCCCAGTTTATTTACACAACCAACATTCATTTCTTCTCTCAGAGAAATATTTTCTCTGAAACCTGGGGCTAACTGGGTTTGGTGGAGGCAGTGAGTGTTTTAGCTGCCCTGAAGGTGTGCTTTTCCCTTTCTGCGGTGCCACTCCCACCCCATTTGCTCTCAGAGCAGGTCTGCTCTTGGCATAGCGGTCTGAGAGTTCAGCAGCCTCTTGCACTGTTTTGGGATCTTCGTCCTCTAGCCAGGTTTTTAGCTCTGCTGGGCATGCCCAATAAAACTGTTCTAATAACATCACATTTTCAATTTTATCAACAGAGTTTGCCTCAATTCCTTCCCACCAACGTTTTAAAAACTGACGTTTTGTGGCTAGCTCCTCGTAGCTCATATCAGGGCTTTTCCTGAGCTTATGGAATTTAGCTCTGTATGATTCAGCAGTTAATTCAAACTTTTTTAACAGTGCAGCTTTTAGTTTGCTGTAATCATTACTGTCCTCATTGTCCATTTGACCCAATGCATGCCGAGCTTTCCAGGTAAGTAGCGGGGATAGCTGGAAGCTCCAGGAATCTCTAGGAATTGTAGCCTGAATACAAACTTTTTTAAAAGAATGTAAAAAGGCATCCCTATCCTCCCCCTCTTTAAATTCAGATATTAATTTGGACTTCAATTTGTAGCCCAGTCCTGTAGTCCCAGTTAAACCCAAGCCACTTACCTGCTCTGGTGCCACTGGTCAGAATCGTAGCTTCTCCAGATTGTGTTGTCTCTGGTGCTTCTGTTTCTCATGGTCTGTGTCTCGATGTTCTCACTCCCTCTTCTCCTCCTCTGCAGCTCGCTGGCACTCACGCTCCTCATGGTCTGCCTCTCTCTGTTCTCACTCTGCCTCATGGCTTTCTCACTCTCTCTTCTTCTCTGCAGCTCACTGGTGCTCATGCTCCTCATGGTCTCTCTCCCTCTAGAACTCCAGCTCCATCCTGCGCAACTCAATTTGCAGTCTGAGTACTTCTGGATCCAGGATACTGGTGACCTTCCCTTGCTGCTGTGGCCCTTCAGTGACAGTGGCCATCTTGCCCTCCTCATCGGATCTGGACACTGCACTGGCTGCAAGCCCTGCCACACTCGAGGTCTGGTCCTTTTCAGTCAGGGTCCATGACTCGATGCTCTGGATATCTGCTACCATCAGGGCATCTATGAGGTTCTGCTTGCTGGCTTTCACTGTGAATGGGACTCCTCTGTCCTCACACAGCTGCTTTAAGGAGTCTACAGTGTGCCTGATGTAGTTGGAAGCCATCTTCCCTGACTACTGCTACTCTGACTTGCACTTTAGGAAAAAAAATTAAAACGAGTAGAAACTTGACTGTACGCCAAGTGATATAGTTCTGTTTCCTTTTAAAATAAACCTCTGCCTTTTTCTTTCTTTGCAAGTGAGCTAATGGTCTCAAGCAGACATGCTGAACAATAAAAGCTTGTGATACCAAAATTATCCCACCACTGCCACCAATCTGACACAAACCCACTCAGCAGGTCAGCCCTCTACTCCCAAAGTACCAGCCTCCGAGTGCAGTCTTGTGAACAGTTTACAGACACAGGGTAACCCTCCTGTCTGTTTTGTGAGTTCGGGTCAACCTTTGGTCTCAAGTCTTGGAGGGATTCAAACTGTGAACCTCTTATTAGCGTACCTACCCAATGTACAAGCTTAGATAATTCTGTCTTCGGGGGGGCCAGATATCTTTGCCTATGGGCACCTAACCAGGTGTACAGAAATGAACCCTTAAAAACTGTAATAAAAGATCTCAGATTAAAACGCTTATCTTTCCAGTTTGGCATCACCATTCAAGCTTATGCCTAGTGTCAGCTATAACCATATATACTTTTCTTGCTAAAGAAAGAAATTCAAAGACAGACCAAGTAGGCTCTAACATTAGAATTTTACTAAAATAGATAAAAAATGTGTAAAACATAAAATACAGAACTATTATATCACAAGACATACAAATCTTTTAAAAGAACAAGGTTTAAACAGTGCAATTCCTACTACAGTACTTAGATTTGTCTCTCTCTCTCTCTCTAAATACCTGCTTAAAGTGCTCCAAAGATGTTTCTTTGTCAGAGTCTAGATAGAAGTGTCTCTGGAGGAAAACAGAATAATGTTTTTAAAAAAAACCCTGTCTTGGTCAACCCCTATGTGTGAGGTCACCTGGCTCCTTCTTGTTAGAATATATATAAAAAAAATATCTATACAAAAAAACAGGATGTCTTTTCAAAGTATTACATTCTGTAATCCTCAGCACAACTCATTTTCTTTTTCAAATGACATTTCTTTGATATCATGAGCATCTTCCCCTTCCCAGGACATCAAGGCATCTTTATGATTTCGCACTAGTGTACTAAACCTGGTTTCCCCCTCAAAACGTCATAAAAGGGATACTGATTTCCCTTTTAGCAGTTAAAGCTATAATTGACTTAGAAAAACAGGAGATTCCTGATTAAGGCCTTCCAGGTAACACCTTGAATCTAAAACCTGTGTGTGTGTGTGTGTGTGTGTGTGTGTGTGTGTGTGTGTGTGTGTGTGTGATCTCACATGTTGTTTCAGCATTTTTCATGAGACAGTCCATAACACATTTTTATATTACAAAAAAAATCATACAGCACTCAGAACTGGCTGTCCAAGTCACACACAGTACTTTAAAAAACACTTTAAAGCACAGAGGAACTCAGAGGAGTCCCTCCAATCCTCTTCTTGTCTTCTCTTCTGTCTTCATCAGGATCCACCTGAAAGAGAAAAGGGAAAAACACACACCAAATCTGCAAAACACACAGTACAACAACAGTAACCCTTACCATCAAAACACTGGAGAATCTAAAAATGTTTTAGAAAAAGTAGAAAAGTACAAAACAGTAGAAAATATCAACATTATGAACAATATACCTTTTGTGGATGGAAGGCCTTAAATGTCCCAAATAGTGACAAACAGTGCCCGATGGCAGGTTCCATGAAAGAATCTCTCCTGGGCCGGAGCCCGGTGAAGCACAGTTCTTGACGTACTGTAAATCCCAAAGGGGAGAGTCTTTGTGGATGGTTCAACAGTTTGTAGTTTGCCAGGTGTAGGATGAGTATTGCAATGTCAATAAAATAAGAAAAATCTGGACTTACCAGTCCCTTGAAGAATGAAATAATGGACATCACCTGGATCTCCAGCTGAAGACTCTCCCTGGCAGCATTTTTTGGATGCAGCTGGGTGGAAATCTTCCAGAAACGACAGGATGGATGTCTGGAAACTGCTGGGCTGATGTCATCTCTGGCTGACGTCATCTAGGAAATGGAACCTTGGAACAGGAAAGGAACAGCTAGACTGATGTCATCCGAAATCCCAAGTGATGAATCAGGAAGCAGCTGGGTTGATGTCATCTCTGGCTGATGTCATCTGGAAGGCCAGGCGATGGAACTGGAAGACACACTGCAAGGCTGCCGAATCTGGATGCACCTTTGGATCCTGGAACATCAGACTGGTGGAACAACATGAGTACGGCAATGGCTGGATGGCAGCACTGGCTACCACTGCTCTGCTTTCCACTTGGTAGGCATGGGCACATTCACAGAATGCTGGTAACATCGAGGGTAGTACAGTATGCACCAAATCTACCATACACGCTTGTTATGGACATCCGCTTCTACCGGACAAAATTTGTTTTCCAAATGCCATTTGTATATGGCTTCTATGTTATAAATTGCAGTTAAAGCAGACCTTGAATTCCACATGTAACATCCACTTTGTGCTCGATTACTCACTCATTCAGTCAATTAACACCTCCCCAGTTCATCTGATTTGCAGTAATTGTTAACTGAGGAACATGACACTGGCATTATGGGTGAAGCGCTAGATGAGCTCTGTAACTTAGGAGAAGACATACAGAGTGAGGTCATTGATGCCATTGCCGGAGCGACTGCAGGATTGGTAGAGGAGGCGGAAGTGGAGGAAGGCACAGAAGAAGACCATGAGGAAGTTCGAATAATGACCGCTGATGTTTGCAGTGCGCTTCTGACTTTGCGGTGGGCGGCAGAGCAGAGAGAATACATCATCCCAAAGTGGGAATTAGTGGCTCAGATCGAGAACGCATGGAGGGAGTACACCAAGCAGAAAAAGAAGCAGACTATGATGATCAACTTCATTGGCTCCAGTCAAGTTTAAGCTGGGTACAGTACTGCAGAGTACAGCTAAGTTTTTTTTAAATTCACTTTCAATAAAGATTTAAATGCACATGTGCAACACAATTCCTCACGAAGAAGCTGTAATCACTAACTGCACCTTGTGCATTTATGTTTGCGCTTGCGACAATGTCTGTCTCTTTCTCTTTGGCCAGCTAGTACAGTACTGTAATGGGTTTCTGTAATGAGTACTGCGGATAAGCGATGTCATGGACGCCGCTTCTACAGGACATAGCAATGAATGTCAAACTAGTCCGGTACAATCGGCGCATACTGTACCACAATGGGTCAGGTGCAAGAATTATTACCCCATCTGGGAACTCATAATTCACATCATGGAAAGTCTCGTTTCCTCTATCATCCACAAAATGTACAGTGTCCATGAACAGTGTCCTGCCCAACTTCCAAAACTTGAGTTTGTCTCGTATCACTTTGTCTCTGACATATTGAGTTGCACCTTGATGCAGGTTTTTGGTTGCATCTTCCACTAGCTAGGTTCTCTTGTTTTTCTCAATCTCCTCCCAGACTCTCAGAGGAAATCTAGGAAAGGGCATTTCATAGATCTCGTTTGCCTTCCTATCACCCAGTCTTTCCTCCTTACTACTTTTCATTGGTCTGCGACCCCCGGCCTGGCTTGTGGGAAGCCAGTCCTGGTTCTGCCAGTGTCTCATATTCAAAGCTATGTAGAACTTGTTCCTGACCCCTCCCTCTGGGGCAGGGCTGTGGAGTCACCAGCTTCTTCTTCTGGTTCCTTCGAGGCAAGAGCCCGAGGCTGTGGACTACAACCTTAATTGTAAAGATACATAGCTCCCTCCTCTTCCTCACTTAGGACCTGAGCCCAGGAGTGAGCAGTCGTCCTCACTCCCAGGACAGTCCACTCTTCACTGGGCATGGAGGTAGACACCTCACAATCTAAGGTTTCTCAAACCTCATCCTCTCCCATGAGGCTAGGACTAAGATCCACTCTCCATGGATCCACTGATTCTTCCTCCGCAGTGTCCATCTGCAACACAGACATGGAGACATCACAAGAACTCTGCTCTGCCAGTACATCTACACTCTCTTCCTTTGTGCCACACTCTGCTGGGCCTCCTCCAATAGGTTAAACTCGGTGCTGTGTGCTGCTACTTGCAGGATCTTGAAGCTTTTTCCATGTGGGAGCCAAACGAATCTTAGGTGTGCTAGTTGGACCTTGCTTCTCTAAGCACCCTGAACAGTGAAGAATCATGAAAACATCCCTTCCAGCCTTGATGCACATTATGCATACTCTCACAGGGTATCCGGGAATCGCAATATGAGGAGGCAAACATCCACCGTAGAAACATTTCTTTATTTCATTCAGCTTGGTAACCTCTTCAATTATCATAGCCCAGGCATGATCTGGGTAGCGGGATGATCCTGAAGCCATGACTGTAGAAAAACAAACAAAAGTTCACTGTTATTACTGAGTTCACTCCACTTGGAAAAGTCTTACAAAATGGCTCCCTGCTGCTGTGTTTACATTACTACCCCACCCTGTAATGGAGGCAGCAGCACTCCTGGCGCATCAACATTCTGCATCTGACTCAAGCCACTGTGCATCTGATTTACTGCATACTGATACATTTTACTCAGGCTGCACAGACTGCACTGTTTTGCTTCCTCAGCACAGCTATATGATTTTCTAGGACTACCATTAGCTTTCAATCAGTTTCACTTGCTTAAAATCACTAAAGCCACATTATTCCTTGAACAGGATTGCCTGTTTGTTGCAGCCTCTCATACAACTCAGTCTCTCTTTGTGCTCAGAAAATTACACTGTTGCTGAATCCATAATACATGCTCACAGTCTAATGCTCAGAATTCTTGCTTGGGTTTGATTACTTTACATAGTATTTCTTTGCAAAAACAATCACGCTGTTTACACACAAATCCAGCTGGCTTTAGAAAAATCACACACAGTTTGAGCTCAGTTTTGCTGAATGGTACTCACTGAATCAGTAGCTGGCTTTTCAATGGAAATTCTCAGCCTATAGCCAATCCTGAAAGGCATCTGGGTTGAAATGGGCTGGTGGTTCTGCTGATTGTCCCTTCGAACACCATGCTTTCTCCCCAGTTGACTGGAATATGGGTTGAGCCTGATTTAGTACAGAAAAGTCTGTTGTTTTAACTTTTAGAACATTTACAGTCACCCCGACAATCCTCCTGGCTAGCCAGCTCGCACACCACTCGCTCTCTCCCTTTCGAACACTGGGCAGCACTCTAAAGCTGGCTTGGGGTGGGACTGATTGCAGTCTCACCAATCACTCAAAGCCATGCAAATGATCCTGTCTGTCTTCTCGTGCTCTTCTCCTCCATGGCGATCGTCAAGCAGACAACATTTAAACTGCAAAACAACTTTTTTTCTTTTCAACTGTAACTCCATGGCAACAGCACCATTTTTAATCATTTTTCATGGCAATTTCTCTAGCAACTCCTCCAGTTCACACAGCAAGCATTATAAACGTTCAGGGCACAATTGTCTCTTTGTTTCCAACAGTTCTCAATACTTGTTCCTGTTACAACTTGAAAATTAAAGCTGGCAAATTTTCTTTTTGATGCAGGACAGGGGGCACACACAATCTGGCTTTACAGCTTCTTGATAAACGTTGGCACAAACACAGCAGCACATGAACAGCAGGCACACAGCAGCACGTACGGATGGCACTTCTCTGGCAAATCCCTTATGTGCTAAGCTTCTGTTTTTTTGGGGCTACCAACTGCCAGATGATAAAACGTTAGCCACACCTGAGCAAACATCTCTTGTTTTCTCCCAAATCCAAAACACATCCTCAGCAGTGTCTCCATTTTGTAAACTCCCCCCACCAGCCCCCCCTTGTTGAACTAGCAGGGCTGCTCCTCTCACACATGGCACCAATGAGAGGGATGGGGGTTGTCACTACAGTTCTGTTTACCAATACTTCTACTTCAGAGCCTGCCATCCTCACACAGGCAAACCAAGTGTGGCAACTACCTGGCTCACACCTGGGGGGACCATTTACCATGTCCATAAACCTGGGTCCCTGGGAGAAAACGTTTGCTCAAAATTATGCTAGGTTTGCACTTCTGGTCATGGGCACCCAAGTAAATACAGACACAGTGGAAGCAATAACAGTACTTTCCAAACCAGGTTGGGATTCTAGAGTGTGGCTTTTATTCACATACACAGAATTATGACAAAGCGAAGACGAACCCCCACAGGACTACTCCTACTGGTAATGTAGATTACTGAGACACTGAGCACACACACAGTGAATACTCAGGTTCTGAAATGGAAACAGTGAACACTCTCTGGTTCTGAATGGAAATTAGCACACATGGCCAGATCTGGTACACTTCCCTTGACTAGGCACCCTTGGCCAGTACTAGGAGACTTTCCCATATTTCATGAGGAATTACTGGTGGCACCCTTGACCACCCAAGAGCACATACAGTCTCACAGAAAATCCAACCCATGTCTGGGTAAACTATTTTCTTCAGGCACTGGCCAAATGCACTGAGAGAAAACACAGGTGCCCAAACTGAATCCAGAGAGGTAAACATGGTTACTCCAGTTGGGGGTCTCCCACCTTTTGCTTCCAAATTTATACCCAGCCATTCATCTGGTTAATATCACCCTTCACAGAAAATTTGTAGATGCTATCTTGAAATGTCTTTCACATTTAACATACTACATTACACACCTCTGAGGTATCCTAAAGTTAAAAGTTATGTAATTGGCAATGTCTTTTCACTAGATCCCAACTTTAGCAGGTACTTTTAAATCTGACATGAACTAAAAGTTCTGTATTTGGCAAATCTCTCTCTGTACCCCATAGTAGGCAAAGACTTTTAAACAGAAAACAGTCTAGATGACAGTCCCTTTGTCAGAGAAAAACTCACCACAAGAATGCAGGTGCCCCAGGGCATTTCCAGACAAAAGTCTTGGGTACTCACAGAGCAGATGAATCTCAGGCAGCTTCAACACAGTCCAGGCATGGACCAGGGGATTGCCCCTGAATCCTGGAACCCCCCCATCCCTCCAGGGATGAGGCACTGGACAACCCTCTAGGAACGGTTTTTACCACTTCATTCTCTGTATTCTATGTTCTTCTTCTAGGGTGAGAACAAACTATCCAAACTACAGAGGTAGCTCTCTGTCAGAGCTAGAAACTGAGGAGCTGCCCAGGCAGCAGCCTCCTCCTGGCACTCCCCGCTACAAACTACTGAACTCTAACCCAACCTTCTATAGCTAACTCTCCAGCTAGCATTCCAATGTGGCTTATGCTGCTGCAGCAGTTCTAAAGTGACATCATCACTCCAGCTCAGCTGAGACTGAAAACAGAGTGTGACAGTGTGAAATTCATTTAACTGGCATTTCACTAGCTGCCTCCCCCTGCCTGCCACTGATTCTAAATGGGATTCTAGTAACCCCTGGGAACAAGGGTGTTACATTGAGATCCTTCAGTCACCCTTCGTAGGGCTTTTGGTGCAGCCTCTGCCCCATTTTAGTTTCCCTTCTCTAGACTGCCTCCAGTCTGTCTATGTCCTCTCTGAGGTGCCACTTTCAGAACTGAACACAATGCTCCAGATACAGTCTCACCAGTGAGCGATATAGTGGCAACATCACCTCCCTCCTCCTGCTGGAGATGCCACTCCCAATGCATTCCAGCATTATACTAGACCTACCCACAGCTTTGTCACACTGGCCTCCCACTTTGAGGTAATCAGATATAATAACCCCAATATACCTTCCCTACTTAGTGACTGACTGTCCCTTCCTTCATCCTATTCTTAGTTCCTAGGTTCCTATGCCCTAGGTGCATGCTTTTTTAATTTTTGGCATTGAACCCAATTGCCATCTTCTTGACCACTCCTCCAGTTTCCCAAGATCCCTATACATTCTTTCCACCCGCTGTTGATTGTCCACAAGGCATACTTCCTCTACCAGTTCCTCTTCAATATCACTTACAAAGACATTGTAGAAGACCAGTCCCAGTACTGAGCAGTGCGGCACCCCACTGGTCACTCTTTCATCGTTAGAGTGAGTGCTATCAACCACCATGCTCTGTCACCTCTCTGTTGACCTGTTTCTATTCCAATTCACCAATTAGGATCCAACCTCTTTGCCACTCAATTTCTTAATCAGTCTCCTGAGCAGCACTGTGTTGAAGACCTTCTTAAAGTCCAGATAGGCCATGTCAAGTGTCCCCTCATCTATTCCCCTGGTCACTAGAAATTCAGCAAAGCTAAAATTTTTCTGCAAAGTTGGCATGAGTTGCATAACTTTGACTTCATGAAGCTTTGAGACATTCATATTGGCAGCACCAGCTTCAACTTCACCAATATTGCACAGTTTTTTCAGGTGAACTGGCACTTTTTTCCACAAAGTGACAACATCACGAGAGAAGTTTGGTTACTTTATGAAAAAAAGTGCTACTTTGCCTGGCAAAAAATGCTGCAAAATATGCACTACGAACTTTGCAAAGTTGGCCAGCTTTACAAAGTTATGTTGACATGAAATTTTCTCAACTTTGCACATCTCAACTGGTCAACCAGAAATCAATCATGTTCATCTGGTACGATCTTCTTCCAATCCCCCCCCTCTACAAATCCATGCTGCCTTTGGTCTTGAAGTCCATTGGATTCAATATACTCAACCAACCTTTCATCTATCAGTATCTCCATTAATTTCCCCACCACTAAAGGGAGGCTCACCAGCCCATTTATTTGAAGAGTTTCACCAGGAAAAACATAGAGAGCTAAATAGCTCATTTCTAGGTGTGTCCTGGGGGAAGGGGATGCAGTGGACAGTTAAGAGAAAGCACAATGTACAAGTAGTGCAAAATATAGGCTATTGATGGCAAGTTCAGCAAAGTGCAACTGACAGGAAAATGAAGCAGAGAAGGGAGACTATGAGTACAACAGGGAACAAGTCAAGAAGAATAGTGGACCAATAAACCAGGGCAGGAGGGTGAGGGAGTATTATGGACAGAAGTGAAGTGGAATTAGGCTAGGATTAATGGCAACTGCAGGAACGAGTAGTGAAGTCATGGAGGAGGAATTTTAGTGATAAAAGAGAGCATTGCAAATAGCAATGGGGAGGGTGTTCCAAAGTTTGAGGAAGTGGAAGGAGAAAGCAACTTGACCAGCAAAGGATTTTACAGGAGGGAGGGTAAGAGAGTGACTGTCACAGCTGCAAAGGGAATACAAGGTGGAAGGAGGGAAGAAGAGGGAGGAAGGAGGAGAGATGGGGCAGGGGAACCCAGTCAGAACTTTGAATCAGAGGTGGCACAATAAGTGAGGTGCCTGGTGTCAAGAGAGTGCAAGGAGAGGGAGGAATATAGGGAAGAGTGGTGGGTTCTGGGAAGGCAATCCAGGGCAAAGTGGCAGAAGGAGTGAAAGAGGGGATCCAGCCTGGCAAGGTTGGATTTGGAAGCAGCACTATATACAATGTCACCATAAACGAAGATAGGTAGAATCATCATTGTGACAATCTCTCTCTATGGGCAGGAAGTGGGATACCTACTTTGTCCCTGTAAAGTGCTCAAATTTTTGGGTGCAGCTTCTAGTGGATTGCATCCACACGAGTAGAGAAGTCAAGATGAAAATCCAACCATACCCAAGGTATTTAAAGGAGGAGACATCCTCAATCACAACACCATCTAGAGTCTGGAAAGAGGGGGGGAGGGGAGAGACTGTATTGGCTCTGCCTAGTGCCAAAGATCATGGAGACTTTTGTTTTGGCATTAAGGGACAGCTGATTGGCACAAAACCAGTGCTGGATGTTGCTGAAATATGGTTGGAGTTGGATCATTAGGTCAGAGGCAGAGGAGCTAGAGGCTTAGAGAATCATGTTGTCTGCATACATATGAATGGATGCAGAGGAACAGGCAGGGGGGAGTTTGATAAGGAAGATGGAGACTATTATAGTGCCAAGGATGGATCCTTGAGGGATACCAGAGCAGATAGGGGAGGAGGGGAGATGGCACCACCAATACAGACTGATTGGGTCCTACTGAAAAGGTAGGAGCAAAATCACTCAATATAGGTGCAGGAGAGCCCTGGATCTTTTACCTTGTCCAGGAGGATGGGGTGGGCAACAGTGTCAAAGGCTTTGACCAACTCAACAAAGATGGCAGAGGTGACCAGCACCTGGTCCATGCCAGAAAGGATGGAATCAGTGAGCCTAAGGATGGAGGTGGTGGAGTGGGATTTCCTGAAGCCAGAATGGTAGAGAGTGAAAAAGAAGGCATTGCCAAGGAAAGAGGAGAGTTGGGAGAGGATCAGGTTTTCCTGAAGTTTAGCCAGGGAGGGGAGAAGGGAGATGGAGCAGTAGTTGCCATGGAAGCAGGGGTCACCCCTTTTGGGTAGGAGGATGACCGTGACCTGTATCCACAGATCAAGGACTGAGGCAAGGGACAAGGAGCAATACAATAGATGCACGATGGGAAAGACAATGAACAGGGCAGACTGGGAGAAGAGTTTGGGTTCAAGGCCATCGTCGAGGCTCTGTCCTTTGTGTGGGTTAACAGCAAGCAGGGCCTTGAGTGTAGCAAAGGGAGTGGTAGGGGAGAAGAAGGGATGGGGACAGGGTTGAGACAAAAGGTAAGGGTGTGTGGGGAAGGGGGAGCTATAGGGAAGAAAGGAGAGGCCACAAGTGGTGAAAAATGAGTTACAAGAAGAGGCTATAGCAGCTAGCCTCTTCCCTGCTGCCGCTCATATGTAGAGGGACCACGTCTGTCTTCCTGCACTCTTCTGATACTAAGATCGATTCCAGTAAGCTGTTGAATAAGGCTGTCAGCAGGGCAGACATCCCTTCCCTGACTATAGTACCCTTGTGTGTATCCCATCTGGTCCCATAGTCTTTTCCACTTTCCGTGCTGCAATTCTGCTCAGGACTGTTTCCTTTGAAAACAGAATTGTGTCTATTTCCCCCTTCCTTTGTTCCTGCTGCTTCGTGGTGGTCTGCCCCTTCCATCCACTGTGAATTCTGCACAAAGATACCTCTTCAGGATGCCTGCTTTTTATTGGCTACATTTTGTGCTGTCTTCCTTTGCATCCCTCCTTATCATCACTATCCCTCCCCTTGCTTTCCTGTTCTCAGTTATGTACCTGAAAAAAGTCTTATCTCCATTTGATGCACCTTTTACTATCCTTTCCTCTGTTTGTGCTTTTGCCCCACACTGCCTCACTGCCTTACCATCTTCCACCTGTTTTACCTGGAACACCTCCCTGTCTTCCTCCCTGTGTCTCCTTACACCTCCTGAATGCCACCCTGTTTTCCTTCACCACTGTGGCCACTTCCCTAGAGTACTATAAAGGTCTATTTTTCCTTTTGCTTTCACTCACTTCCTTCATGCAGAGGATGGTTGCCTTAATTGAGCCGTCCATTATTTTTACTCACTGTTCCTCTACCCCTCCCTACCACCTGCATCCCACTAGGCAGTTTCTGACTCAGTCTTCCATTTATTTAAAATTCACCCTCCTTAAGCCCAGGACACTTGTCCTCATGTCGTTTGCCTATCTCTCATCTTAATGTTAAACTACACTGAACAGTGAACACTGGTACCTTGAGGACTGCTCACTGTGTCATCTGCAATACTATACCTGTTTGTAAGCACCAGATCTAGCACTGCCCCATCCCTAGTGGGTTTGTAGAGTATCTACCTGAGAAATACCCTCAGTAGAGAGTCAGGGATGATCCCGTTCCTTGCTGAAGCTGCAGCTGGAAGGTTCTAATCCACATTTGGCAGACAGAAGTCACAAAATAGCAGCAGCACCTCTCCCTTATTTGCCATCCTGATGATGCCTTCCCAAGTGTCTCATCCAGCTCCTCTTCCTATGCTAGTGGTCTGTGTTCCACTCCTGTATGGATAATGGTCCCAGCTCCTGTCTCCAAAATAACCTATAGCACCTCCAGTGCCTTTTTTCCAGGTTCCCCTGTACTTCTGTAGCCTTGATTTCCTGCCTCACATATAATATAACCCCATCTCCCCTCCTGTCTTCCCTGTCTGTCCTGAACAGAGTGTGGCCTGATATGGCCATATCCCAGGTATGGCTGTTTTATTTATTTATTTATTTGAATGTTGGTAACTGGCTAAGTCCACTGAGACAATAGCAGTCCCTTTCTCAGAGATGATGCAGGAGAGCAACAAGAGAGGTACAGTACAGAACAATTTCAATAATTGCATAGAAGGAAATATCAATACAGTGCATTTTCACAGAAAGAAAGTTACAGCAGAAACACAAAACATAGCGAAGGAATAAATGACATCAAGCACAGCAGTTAGTTAGTGCACTAGATCCTGGCTAGCTCATCCACGATGGTCTCCAGGTCTGAAATTTTATTATCCAAACTACATGCATTGGCACACATGGCTATCTCTACCTTACAGTCTCCCACCCTGCCTCCCTACTTTCTCCCCCCTCCTGCTATGTTGTTCCCTGAATCTCCCCAGCTCCCTCTTCCCTTGTTACCCTCCCCATTACCTGTCCTCCTTTGATCCTCTCTTCTTGCTTTCCTAATTTATACTCCCCTTGTCCTCTGGCTTGTCTCCACCTCTGTCTTCTTGCACCCTTGCCCTCTGCTAACTTCCTCCCCTCCCACCTTGTTGCTGCATTATCTGGGGGGGACAATTTTTGTTTCCCTCGGTATTACAGCCCCCAGCTAGTTTAAATGCTCATCCAAGTAACATTTGTAACTCTCACTAAGGACAGTGGTCCCCCTCCTTGAAGAATGCAGGCTGTTTCCCCTATAGAGGCCCATATCTTCCATGCACTATGCTGTCAAGAAATTGTTAAAAGCCTTGGTGGGGAGTGCCCTTTCTTCTTCCTGCCATACACAAATGACACCTCAGCAAATGCTACCATGCATGTTACCTGCTTAAGGCCCCTCCACAGCTCCCTGAAATTACTCTGCACTACCTCTACCCCATGTCTTGCTATGTTGTTTGTTCCAAGGTGGACGATGACATATATCTCCCTACCATCTCTTTCTGCCCTAGTGATCCTGTGGATCTGCTGTCCATCCCTTTAAGTCAAAACTTCTTTCAAGTACTTCACCTCCCTCTCCCTAGCACCACTACTCCCAAGTCTGTCCACCTAAAGATAGAGCCCCGCACCAACAGCTGCTTCTTCCTTTGCTGGGGGCCACTTCCTGCCTGCTAGAACGTCCTCTTCTGAGGGCACTCATATCTCCCATTCTCACTGGCTGTCCCATTTCACCAATATGGTGAATACACTTTTCAGTGCTGTAGACTGAGGAGCGTGCACCATTCTTGCCACCCTCACCCTCCCAGAACCCACCAATGTCCAACTGTTCTGCCTCTGTCTAGACATCCTCTGGGGGACTGGTGGCAGACTTGGTGGCCCTGGGTGGGGCAAGAGGTTCTCTGCACCCTTGCCAGTTTGGACCAGAGTCCAGCAATCTCTGCCCTCAACCTAGATAGGTGAGTGCAAATGGGCAGCACCTCAGTCTCCAGAATGTGCCCTGAAAGACTGTGACTCAACACCCATTACACTGCACAACTCACATGCTCTCTTCTTCCTTAACCTTTTTGTCTGCTGAACCTTCCTGGTACTGTTCTGGTACTGTCCCATTTCATTTCTATGCCTGTTTACTTCCTACCTCTTTGTTTACTTGTCTGAAATTTATTTGTTACCCTACCCTAGATAGGGTGTCTCCTAATTTCCCTTTTCAACCTTCCTACCAGTACCCACCTTTTAATGATGTCTACTGCCTCTTACCCCTTAGTTGTTACCCCACTACCTGTAGCTACTTATACTTAAGCTGTCTGTTTCAGTATATCTGCACACAGTACTGGGTTATCTATGACCTTGGACTGGTGTCTCTCCTGCATAGTCTCCTATGGACTGCAGACTATCTGCAGACACTTGCAGATGCCTAGGGTAGATGTGCCACTCCTGCTCTTTTCTACTCACATGCTGTAACACCAGCATGATGGGACATGCTGGGCAAGGGAGTGTTTTACAATGCTCTTGCTGAAAGGCATTAAGCCCCTGGCAGCACCCCCCCCCATCATACACCTGATTCACAGGGCTTTCTTAATCTACTCACACCAAAGATTAATTTCCTGAGCCAGGTTCCCTATACTACCTGTTTAATAACAAGTCCAATACACTGACTACAAATCTCTTTCCTCCTCCTACCCACGTACACTGCTACTTTTAATAGGAGAGAATAGCTAGCTAGCTAGCTAGATAGATAGATAGATAGATAGATAGATAGATAGATAGATAGATAGATGGCTAGATAGACAGACACACAGACAGACACACAGATAGACAGATATGGGATGTGCAGTAGGGTCCTGTGGAATAAATGGTTTATTTTCACAAAAGGTGTTTGACCTTGGGTAACATGATTGACCATATGTAACCTCAAGAGTGGCGTAAGCCAAGAGTGATGTGCCCAAGGCAAACATCTCAAGAAAAAATAAAACATTTATTTCACAGGATCCCAGTTGCATATTGTATTTATGGAATAGGAAGGGACCTTGTGTTTCTGCTGCTTGTTTTTTAAATATTTTTCTTTTTGCTCCTTGCCTTGCTCTTTGACTGACCTCTCCTTCAGGCCACACATCATTAGCCCCTTTGCCCACTAGCCTGTACCCACTGCCATGTACTTCCATTCCCAGGCTTGTCCACACCTTGGTAATCCAGCATGTCCCTGTCAGGGAGGGGGGCCTTCCAACATTCTGCAGCCTTCAAGATCATGGGGCTGGGGGATCAGAGTGGTGCACTGAGGACACTTTGTGGTGTGGGGGTAACTTGGCGGCCATTATCTGGCCAGTTTGGTGGGTATTACCCATTTTCCAGTGGGTTGGGGCCTCATCTACCTCCCAGATGCATGCAGCCACTTGTAGCATCCTGGGTGAGGCATTTGGCAGCATGTTGTCACCCATACCACCAGGAATGCCTCCACAAAGCCACCACTAAGAGCAGCTGTCAGAGCGGCACACAGCAACCCACCCCCTTGGGAGGGAAGCATTCAAAGGATGCTCTGAACCTCTCCCCATCAGCTTCAGTTCCTAACACCCAGATTTGGGGCATGAACTGAGGTCACCAGAATGCCAGAGCAATGCCCTATAGCACGGCACCATGGGGTCAGCCTATTTCGTATCTTTAAATGTTTTGTATATTTTGTTGGGTTTATTTGGTGAAGTAGTGCTTTTGCACATTTGGAAACTGATGTTGCTAGGGCCATTGTCATGGATGTAGGGTTGGGGCACTGCATCAATGTGTTTACATCACTGTTAATCAGTCAGAGTTTGGCTGTTGAAGAAACATGCTGGACAGTATGGCGGCCATTGTATGCAATAGTAATGGGGTGGCACAAGTCACTGGGTGCTGTGGGTGGTAAAAGAAATTAATGTAATGTCCTGTGAAGACTATTTTTTGAGTGCAGAGTTGGAGGCTATTTTTTTTCTTTTTTCCAGTATGTGAAGCACCAGAATGCTGCAGTTGTGTGCAGGTGGCCAGGTTGCATGCGTGCATGGGATTGAAAACTGAGCAGAGTTTGCTGTGAAAAGAAGAAAAAAACAGAAGCTACAGGTAATATAAGAACATGTTGCTGAGCTGTAGTGTGGTGAAATTGTTTAATGTGAGGTTTAGGAGTAAGGGAAGATCCAGCATGCTGCAACTGCTGTTGGATGTCAGGGTGGCGTATGGAGGGGGGGAGTGAATACAGAGCAGCATTTGCTTTATAAACAGGTGGTGTGTGAGCAGGGCAGTGGATACAAAGCAGAGTTTGGTTTTTAAAAATACAGAAGCTGCAGTAAAATAAAATGGTATTGTGGAGCTGTACTGTTGTGAAATTATTTAATGTGAGGTTTTGTAGTTACTATATACTTCAGAATGAAGTTCTCTGTTGGTAAAATGTGTTTGGGAACAACAATGAAAAGTGAAAGTAATGTACCGATGGTGGAAGTAGCACCAGTGGAAGGGGTCGAGACACATCATAATGATGTGTCTACTATTGGACATAAATGCATCATGATATGTCTATTGTGTACATACTGTAAATGCTGATGATGTATTGTGTACACAAACAAAATTTACACACACTGTAGCTCAAATAACAGTATTTATGTAATGGATTTTGGGTCCACACTTTTTGCATAAATAGACCTCTAGGTTAAAGCTGGGTGCTTATTCTTCTCTCTCAGCAATTCTAACACTTCTCAATCATTTCCACTTGCTGTCACACCTTCATCCCCTTCCCCCTTGTTTTCAGGGCCCATTTTCCTCTCTCCATTTATGTACTGAAAGAAGGCTTCTATCTGCAGCTCCTAATGATAGCTTGGTTTTCCTGTTACCAGGGAAATGCTTACTAAGCTGTGGTCTTTGCCTCCCACTGTTTCTTGACATTTAAACTGAAGATAATTTCCATCCCAATTGCTGAGGGCACATGGTCATTACCACTACTACAAAAATAGCACGGTCAAATACCACAAAGTCAAAACAGCTAAATCATATATAGCACTTGGCAAAAACTCTGAGCGCTAAAACAGCTAAAAAAAAGCACACACAGACAAAATTACTGTTTATGGGGCTCTGCCCCATTAATTCACTCTGTTACAGGGCTGCACTCCAACAAATCCCCCCAAATTAATACAATTACCTCCATGGCAGGCAACTCAGGAATGAGGAGAAACCTTGGGGGGGGGGGGAGTGAGGGAGAATAGTCAAAAACCTAACACAAAAAATCAAAAAGCAAACAAAACAAAAACACACAAGTGTTTAGGGACCAGGAATCAAACCCTGGTCCACAGACACTCCGCTGCCCTCCACTACCTATGGCCCTTCCCTCTGAACCATGGCAGCTTCTTGGAAGAGTGCCACCCAGGAGAGCTTTTATCCTCTGCATCCCTGCATCCAGGCCAACAGCTATAGGGGTAAGTGCTACCACTACCTCCGCTATATTTTCTCTGCACTAGTTTTTCTCCTGTATAGTATCTGTTTTGCTGCATGCTGTATTTGCTTCACTGTTTTGCTTGTGACATTTTTCTGTCACTATATTGACCCGGTACCATTACTGAGAACATATGGTTTCATACCTAGTCCCTCATGGACAAGATGCTCTATGATGCAATCCTTGAAAGTGAACAGGAACTCAATCTCAGCAGTGCCATTAGCCTTCTTAAGATTGCAATTTATGTCTGGGAGATTGAAGTCCCCCTGGATTACCACAGCATCCAATTTGGCAACTCTCTTAATTTTTTCAAGCCAGCTTGAAATCATGCTCTGCTGAATTGTTTGGGGGCCTCTGCGCCTACGAGTGCCACAGGGTAGAATGTCCCTGAAGCTAAAGATACTTTTAGGAAGCTCCCTAAAAAACAGCCAGAGCAATAAGTAAAATAGAACACAAGTTCCCAAAATGAGAGAGAGAGAGAGAGAGAGAGAGAGAGAGAAAGGTACTGGCACTGCAGACTTAACCAACAGAGACAGAAACACATAGACAGACAAGCAAAAAAACAAACAAAAAAAACCTGAAGTCCCCACTGCCTGGTTCCAACTCCAATAACAGAAGTACTCTAGAACTATTATAAGTACAGTATGACCTAATAATCTTATTGTCATTATCACAGGAAAGGGGAACATCATCCTTGTGGAGGAAGCCTATAGGCATCCAAGGACTTGGGTTACCCTCCCTTACGGCTTATAGTGCACTTGACAATTATTTATTAACTAGGTGGAGGATCCCAAACCTGTGATACACTGCTCTATTATATATACTGTATACAGGGATCCTTTACAATCATCTTCTGTCTCGAGTGAGACTATCCACCCTCACTTAGGATTTTCACATCCATATATGACTGCTGATCCTTTTCAACTTCATTCTCTCCTTTTCTGTTGCTATTACAGGACTGTTTAACTTATTATCACTGTTACACTCATGTAATAACTATTCTGCTGCATTGGTTCCCCAAGGACAATCTTGAAAAGTAGTTGTTCAATCTAAATGGGACTATCCTGGTGTGCAAATTTCAAAATAAATAAATACGTACATACATGCATACATAAAATGTTACAGGGCTTCCCTCTGCTGCTAAAGGATTCCCAGCAGTGTAGACTGTACATTGGAGAGGTGCTTGTAGGGCATGCATGGTCACTATTGGCACCTAGGTTTCCGAATGTACTCCCAGGAGAAGAAGATGACATATGTAATAGCTGCTTTAGGCATGACTGCCAAATCCTCTCCTCAGAGTACAGTGCTCATTGAATTCTACAGTGTGACAGCAACTGATTTCCTTGAGGGGTAAGAAGCATTTTGGTGATAGCTGATGTTCATTGGCATGTGTGCCCATTAGTAATTGGGGCATGCTCCGAATAGTGTTGGGGCTGTGCCCAAAGCATGAAAGATAAGTTGATAACAAAGGGCACAGTCATTGTAAGTAGCATGTTATGAGTATTGAGCCCTGAGAAGATGAGCTGAATGACCACCTTGATGTGAATTCATGTCTAAGTTGGGGCAGAACATCAGATCAAAGGCTCTCAATCAAACCATGGATGCATGTTTAATGGACATTTGCAGTGTACCCAATTGTCTTTGGGTATATGGCTGTAATCAGTGGGATGTGCCCATCAAATGTTGTGGCATGACCTTGAGCAGTGGCTGCATACCTGAAGATAGCCTATCATCTGCAGGCTACTAACAAAGCCACAGCACCCATGGCACTGATTCCCTTGATACAGAGAAAGTGTTTGTTCAGATGGAATGATTGTATCTATTCCATTTGCTACCCATATGTGGGATTACCCTAGACTTCGTTCAGATAATCCAATTATGTAAGCAATAAGATGCAACAGGGTATGGGTAGTTATGTGATAAATGCATGCCCAGGTGCATTGTGATGCATGAGGAATTTACATTCCATGCCTTCAGCACCTGGAAGTGTAGTTACACATTACTACTCACACACCGACATACCTTATGTACTAATAAGATGGGTAAAGTAAGACATCTTTAGAAAAAATGCCAATTTTTTTAAATGAAAACTGGATATTTCCTTTTGTTAAAAGTAACTAGTTAAAAGTAGTCCATCACAGCTGCCTATCATCTGTCTTTACAGACATTCAGTAGATGGAATATTTGTTTATCATGGAATGCATGAATTCAAACTTCTGTAGAAGTCTACTGGCAGAATGTACACCTCTCCCAACAAGCACACACAACAAAAGGCCTCTATAAAGCCAGAAATTCAGTCTTATCTGGGCAAAGTCAGGAGAAAAAATTTCCCTGTCAGACAGGTAATAAGATTCCCTGTCAGGCAGGTAATTTGTGTCTGTGTGGGGGGAGGGGGGTGATAGTCAGGAAAGAAGCCCAAGAAAGTAAAGCTATGAGTAGTACTTCATTTTGTAATTGGTGTATGTGTGTAAGAAGGGGATTATGGAGGGAAAGAACATTTAATTTTTCTTAGAAAATGGGCTTCTTACTTGCTGGACTCTGACTGGTCAGCACCCTCACCATAGGGGTACACTAACTTGCAATAGATGACTAGCAAGTAAGAAGTCCAGTCAGCTGTCCACTGTACCTGCTACATATCCTGCTGCCCTGCTGGCCACTTCTGTCAACCTGGTGAGGCTAGTGAAGCTCATAGGCAAAAAGAAAAAAATGTCTGACCTCCTGCCAATAAACTTTGATCTAATAAACATCTTAAAATAGCACAATGTACTTACTGAAGAGGAGCAGCCACCCCAACAACCAAAATGAAGTCATCATGTCAAAACAAGAGAAGAAAAACCAGAAGTAAGTGGACCGCTTTGTTTCTCTCACAGATCAGCAGCTAGATAACATTGAGAATGAAAGACAGGAAGACAATACATTAAAAAACACTAAATGGGCCATCTCCATGTTTGAATAGTGGGTAATACATAACAAACTAGCAGTTGAGTGGCAAACCATAAGTTTTCAAGATTTAAATAATCTCCTCAGGCGATTCTATGCCAAGGTCCAAATGAGCAGCCGGACAGAGTACTCTGTCGCTGGGTATTGCACCTTATGTGCGGGCATCAACTGCCACCTCAGCAGCACGGATGTCCGTCGGCCTGTCAGCATCATCACAAGCCCAGATTTCAAATAATCAAACAACGTGCTGGCATCAGTACTCAAACACTTCCATAAATCACAGAAAGACAAATAAAGCCACTATCTTGCAATAACACCTGCAGATCTAGAAAAACTGAGGAACAGCCCAGCACTAAACCCCGAAACCACTCCTGGCTTAGTACGTAAAGTCTGGTTCGATATCTAGGTTTACATAGCCAGGCGTGGTCGGGAGGGGATCTGCAAACTCACTAGGGACAGCTTCGAAGTAAAAGAGGATACCAGTGGCCATAAATACATCACACTAACTTATAATCAGGAAACGAAAAACCACTAAGACCCACAGGAGCTCAATAAAGAGAACACACAGGGCTACATTTCTGAACCAAAAAATGACCCGCTGTGCCCCATTAGCTCGTTCCTGAAATACCTTGACAAATGTCCACCCAGTGCAGAAAGCTTATATCTTCACCCAAGGAGACTGCCGCAAGAGACCCTGAACCACCAACAGTACTGGTATTCCACCGAGCCCATGGGTAAAAATTGTTTTGGTTGACTCATGCCTCAACTCAGCAAAGAAGCAAATCTGTCCCACCACTACACTAAACATAGCATATGTGCAACCACGGTGCAGCTGTTATCTAGAGCAGGACTTACGGACTAGGAGATCATATCAGTCACAGGACATCGTTCACAGCAGAGTTTGGCGACATATTGTGCCCCTTCACATAGCGATAGAAAAATATGGAGCGCCATACTAGCAGGCAAGCAAACTGAAAAAGAGCAGCAACCATCTAACCAGCCAGTACAGCAGAACACAGATTGCCAAAACCCCAGCAACAGCAGCAGCAGCAATAGAAGCCTGCCATCTAGTGATCTTACACAAACTGCAACACAAAACATTTTCCGGCCTAGCAACTGTACTTTCAATGCACCAATCACCTTCACAACTCATCAGAAATAGATGCTAGCCTCACTATTTTATTTTGGCCAAACCCAGCATTAAAAGTTTTAAAAAAAATGAGGTTCCAAAGCGTTTCAGTTTATTGAAAAGCATCCCAAAAAGGGACTATTTTTTTTCCTGTTTTTAATACTAACTGTTAACAATTTAAAAAATAAAAACTATTTATTGTTGAAACATAAACTAAGCTTCTGTCTATTTATTTTTCAACAGTTAGCCCATTTTCTAAGTGCAATAATGCCCTCCAGGGTGGGCGGTATTGGGCAATACTGGAACAGCCAGGGGCTATAATACCCTCCGCCTGTAGCGTTGGGCCGCATTACACCCTTGGCCGGTCCGGTATTGCCCAATACCGCCCACCCTGGAGGGCATTATTGCTTACTTAACTTTGAGGGAGTTTCATTTTTAGGGCTTATCTGACTTTTTATTCAGAGTAAAGGTGGCAGACATGTTTGTAATGGCAATCACAAATATTTTGCAAGAGGCATTGATATGTCATTATTGTGCAGTGTCCTGATTGCAGGCACTATTTTAACCAGTGGTAGTGGTCTCATATTTCATAGCTTCTTACCAAAAAGGATCCAGTGATTTCTCTCCCATTTTATAATGTACTCTGAACTGCATGCTGAAGTCTGTGCTAATGCATAAACATCTCCAAGGTTTGAACAGAAATGAGGAACAAACCAAGGCTGCTCCCTCTCACTCTTTAATCTAGCACTGGAGCTCCTTATAAGAACAGTTCACAGCAAAGGTGAGATCCAAGACATTAAAACTGAAAGCAGCACTTACAAAGGCACAGCCTACATGGATGATGTGCTCATCTCAACACAACATCCAGAAAACTCTGTACCAGCCCTGCTGGAGGTAAGAAAGGAATTTAGTGTATTCTCAAAGTAGAAACATAAAGGCAATTCTATATAGATATTACCAATGAATCACTATTGCAAGAAAAGCCAAGTCTTGCACACTGGCATAAGGTGGGAAAAAGGCTAAGCATTTGTAAAATATCTGAGAGTTTGAGCATGGGATAAGGGCAGGGTTTTGGCAGCATTAAACAGTGCTGCCACAGTGGCTGTTTAGTGCTGTCAAATCCACTGAATATACTGCTGTGCCTGATATGTATGGGGGTTCCCTCATTTGCATAGGTGCAGTGGTATATTCTATGTGATAGCACTGTGGGGTCAGCATGGTGCACCAAGGGGTTTAAATATAGTTCCCACCCCATTAGCTGTGCTGCTCACAGTTAGCACAGCACTATCCTGGTTATTGTCACACTGTTTGAATATGGGGCCGTAGTCCATAATTCAATCAAAAAAAATATATTAATCCACTCGATACAAAACCAAAAATGCAATCTTTACATAGTCAGCTTTGATTACTCCTTATCTCTGTCTCAAAAGGGAGTAGACATACCCCTCTTAATTATTAAGAAATTGGAAGTCAAACACTGTCCCTGGCCCTAACCACAAAAACACATCTGTACTTCTGTGCTGACTAAATCACATACTATCTCTGCTGTACCACTCAAATATTATAAGAACATACGATGTATATTGTTTTTGACTGAAGAGGTTTGTCCAGTGCATTGCAATTTGTTTTCAAGGACTGTGTACTATTCAGATGGTTATAAGTACAGGGTGCAGTCATTTGATATAGTTCTCAGAAGCCTGTCCTAGTGGTGTATATGATTGCTTTTTATGCCCCTACCAATACTGGTTCCCTAGATGATATTGTGGCCTGACCAGTGATGGCTACTATGTGATGACAGAGATCTCCAGCTTTGACTTCCAGACCTGTTGTCTGCATGGCTTGTGCTATGACTGTCTGATGGCCTAAGTCTCTGACTTGCCTGATTGGTGCATTTGACTCTTTCTTTGCAACTGCTCAGTGCTTTTTCCATATGACCTTGGATTGCACAAGTCATGGTAGATAGGTGTTGGCAAATGCTTCCATTCCTTAGAGGGCATGTTTGTCTTCTCAGTTTGGGGATCAGCAGCTCAGGTCCTGAAGGGCAATTGAGCAGTGGGTATGGCTGCCTAATCCCTTCTGGCTTAAGTTGGCTTGGGTTGGTCTGAATGAGACCATAAATGGTTTCCACCATCCTTTGTGGACATTTTGTCTATGAAACCAGATCAGAAAGGAATTAACAACTTCTTTGTCACAGATAATAGCACATGTTACACACATATGTACCATATGAAAGATTAAAAAGCTACTATAGTTGCTAAAGTGATATGGAAGAACTAATCTCATATATTTCTTTGACTGGGTAACCAGAGTGGTGGACAAAGGGGGGGAGTAGTTGATGTCACCTACCTTGACTTTAGCGAAGCTTTCAATACTGTTCCACATAGAAGATTGATTAATAAGCTGGGTAGGCTCAGGGTGGGTCAGAAGTTGGTCAACTAGGTGGCAAACTGGTTGACGGGCAGAAAACAGAGAGTGGTGGTAAACGGGTATACAGTCAGAAGAGATGCAAGTCACAAGTGGGGTACCTCAGGGATCAGTCCTGGGGCCAGTCCTCTTCAATATCTTCATCAGTAACATTGCAGATGGACTGGAGGGTAAGGTTTTCCTGTTTGCAGATGACACCAAGATCTGCAACAGAGTAAATGATCCAGATGGGGTGGGCAGAATGAGAAGAGATCTGGATAAACTGGCAAAATGGTCTGAAGAGTGGCAAATGGGGTTTAATGCAAAGAAGTGCAAGATCATGCACATAGGGAAGAGAAACCCTGAAGTCACCTATAGGTTGGGAGGGGAGTTGCTGGCAGTCACAAGGGAAGAAAGAGACTTGGGCATCATCATCACAGATGACCTGAAATCATCCAAACAGTCGACTAAAGCAGTAGGTAAGGCTAGGGGGATGTTGGGGTGTATTAGTAGGGATATCACAAGTCGTAAGAGGGAGGTAATAAACCCTCTTTACAAGACACTGGTTAGGCCCCATCTGGAGTACTGCATGCAGTACTGGAGGCCACACCTTCACAAGGACATTAAGCAAATTGAGGCAGTCCAGAGAAGGGCAACCAAAATGGTGCAGGGACTTCATCAGAAAACATATGAGGACAGATTAACAGAACTCAATATGTGTACCCTAGAGCAAAGGAGGGAGAGAGGTGACATGATTGAAATATTCAAACACCCAAAGGGTATTAACAAGGTGAAAGAGTCTAACATGTTTCAATATAAGATAAATAGCAGGATAAGAGGACACAGCATGAGATTAGAGGGAGAACGCTTAAGGGGTAATGTGAGGAAGTTCTTTTTCACAGAAAGGGTAGTGGATGCATGGAATGGCCTACCTCAGGAAGTGGTGGATATGAATACAGTGCAGGGCATCAAACAGGCATGGGATAGGCATAAGGGAGCAATACAGATAAGTATGAATAGATAGGCCATTGACAGAGAAAATGCAGATGGCATATTCATAAGGTAGAAAAAGAAAGGGCAGACTGGATAGGCCTTGCAGTCCTTATCTGCCATCAATTTCTATGTTTCTATGTTTCTATGTAACTATTTTGTGGATTATAGATTACCAACCCAACTGCATTCTGACCACAGTGGGGCTTTTGAAAGTTGGTGATCAAAGAGCTGTTAAAGTTGATGAGTGTGAAAAGTTCCACACCACTCTGTATCATCGCTGGGGAGATCCTTAACCTGAGAGGTTAAACAGAACATTGTTTAATATGCTAGGAGTATTGTATCCCTGTTAGAAAGCATGTTGGAATTGGCATGTAAGCTTGTTGGTTTACATCTATAATTGCACTCCCAATGAATCCACAATGTATTTGTTCTACTACTTACTGTTCAACCGGGAATCCATACTCCCAGCGGACCTTTGTTTTGTTGTTTCTGCTACTGGCATTCACCAAGAGACTGACCTATTCTACGCAAGTCACCTATGGGGAGAGTTGGACAGCAGCATACCACTTGCTCTCGGAAGAAGCTAGAAAGAACAGTCAGTCAAACAAAGCAAGATATGAGAGATGAGTACATAAGCAAGCCATCCCATCAGGAGAAAGAAAACTATTGAGAAATGCTGGAGACCCTGATAAGCATAGCATCATTGCTAAGTGGCAGGCTGAACCATATGTGGTTATGAAACAGCTCCACAACTTCCTGTATACAGACTCATACCTGAGAGTGGCAGATGCATCTTTAAGACCATGCACAGTAACTGTCTGTTTCCTGTTGAATAGTTGGTTCCAGTCAATAAACCAGTCAGTTCACCAGCTACACCTCACAGACCTATCAACAGAATTAATGCTCAAATATTTAAACTTCATGCCACTTACCCCATGACTCCTGTTATAAATAAAGCACCTGAGGAGGACAATGTCAGTATCTGCTCTTGAGGAAGGTGACAATTATCTACACAGGGATGTGAAATTTCAGGTACTTGATATTTTATCCTGGCACTAACCTGAAATTGAGACAGGACCCTCCGGTGCCCCCAGAACAAGGGGACAGAGTAACTGCTGTCCTAGCTGTTTAGTTAAATCCTTGTGCAGAGCCATTTGTTTCTCCTAACCAGAAGCCAATATTTGCAGGCATCATCACTGAGGATGAAGGAAGAGACAATGCAAGGGATGCTGATGTTTATGTTGTTGATGAACTAGAGATTCCTGGAAATGATCCTATAGATTACGCAGAGCTTGGAATTATAAATCTGGATACAGTCTCAAAGGTAGAGTCTCTTCTGAACTGATGTTATGGTTGTAAAGCCAAACCAGTTACCATGCTGAAACAAGTGGGGTTAAACAGTTCTGCACAAACAATTCTCCTCTCATGAAGAGATATTATTTATAGGATGTTCTTTTTTTATAAACAGGTAAGTAGAGGCCCACTGGAAAATGGGTTACCAAGATCCAGCCAGGGTTGCTGTGGTCAGTGGGAGTATAAACAGGGGAGCCTGGCAAAGTTCAAAAATTGGCGAGTTGGAGGTGTGTGAAAAAATGAAGGAGAGGTTTCTTCATAGAGACAATCGGAGTTTGACCCTACCTATGGCTCCAGTTATGACTGTTCAGAGGGACCTACCAGACTCAGGGGGTGGTACAATGTGTCCTGAGTCTGGGGTGTGATACAAGTCTCCAGTCTAGCCAGGTCTCTGGGCAGATGACCTACACAAGGAAGCTGACATTGGAGGGATGGTGAGAGGCCTACTGGAGGTTCCCTCTCAAGGGGTTTGTCTAGATGGTTTCCACTATGTGTCTTGCTACTGATTTAGAGACATCAGAAGGTCACTGTCTTCAGTTACTTGGTGGAGATTAAGGTACAAGTGCTCACCCCAGCACAGCAGCCTCGATTCTGGATATCAATGAGCCAACCAAGGTTGAGGCATGGAACTAGAGAGTTAAGAGCCAAACCCACCCTACTTTGAATGCCTGGTAAAATGCCTGAGTAAAGACCATGTTCAGTAGGCAGCCACCTAAGGGGGCTGAGAGTCATTAACCTGGGAGGAGGTTATAAGGGATCAGATGCCATATGTACCAGACCACTTGCAAAAACCAAAGCTCAAGTGGTTTGGTTATTTCCTATTGTTTAGCCATACCCAGAGTGGCTTTGTTTACTTTTTCTGTTCCATAGATACCAACATGAGGGTCCTCTCAATTTAAGGAGCATGGTTCACACCCAAAGCTCACCTAGGGGAAGTACAGTGTTGTGCAGGGGTGTAACAGCACTGCTAGACAGGAGAAGGTGAAATGTGTCTAGAGCATAACTGTGAGCATCTTGTAATAAATTGATTCTATTCCTGATTAAAGAGCTGAGGTAGTGAGGCACCAATAATGTATTTCATGTTTCAAGCACCAAAAAGACTTTTGGCATTTGTCATGGAAGCTACAAGTCAAAGTTTGTAACAAGTAATCATGAATGGTGAATGTCCACTTTATTTTCTTTATGTAGAGTAGAGAGGCTATCGTGGAATACCATCTTCATCAACTGCATAGCATCTATTGAGTGATAATAATGATGTAATGGCCCATGTACATAGACTTTTAAATAACCATGTTCTTTATTTCATTGCAACTTAAGTTTGTGTGCCCTGTTTAACTTATAGTAGGCTAATGATGTGAATAGAGATTTGATGGTGCTAAGGGACATACTGAAGATTCAAAGGTAAATTGGGGAACTGTTTGATAAATGAAGTACTGTATAAAGCAAGTAGTCATGCCACATAAAAAGTGTCCAGCTATTACATACCATGCAGCTGCTCTGCTTGCATTTGATACCATACTTCCTCTAGGAAAAGGAACCAGTGTACCTACTGTACATTTCCCAAGGGGCAGTACCTCTAGTTTCAATCTAAGAAAGCAGCCACTTTAGGGTGGAGGTGTTACATAACAATCAATCCAGCAGCTTTCACCATAATGAACCCAGGGCCTTTTGCCCATAGGAGAGATGCTTTAAGTCCCTTCTAATGTATATCATGCCAGGGGAATAGACAGCCCTTATGGGCAGGCGAGGCTGACACTTATGAATCCGAGTGCCTCTTCTGAAACGGTCTTGTATGTGGTACTCAAGAAAGTAAATCTAATGCCAGGTCCAGTGCTCTATTTCCCCATTATTTATTTTTATTTTTGTTTTTATTTATTTTTTTAATTTTACCAGAAGGTAACTGAGCCAAAGACACAGTTCAGCCACACCTGCCAGTAGACAGATAAATACCTTGCAGATACAGTACAATAAATTATACTTTACATTGTGCAAGACCCCAGCATTATGGCACCCCAAATTATACAGTATTTGGGAATAATGATTGTGCTACTGTACATAGTTAGTTGTATATATGGGGAGTTGATGTGTGTGTGTAAAAGTTGTATAACCATTACTTGAATCTGTTCTGCAACTGTTGTTAGCAATTGGGAGCATAAATGGGCCATTTGCATGTCCCCTCACTGTTATCAGGGCTTTATGGACATTCTGGCTCCCTGCTAGAGAGCTGAGTTTGAATCGGGCATTCCAGCCACAATGTCCTCACTGCCAGAGAGCCTCTGGCAAAGCTTTTACCCTTATCCTATGAACATGTAAAGGGGGAAAGACAGTGGGATATTACATAATATAAACAATATATGTGCAGATGTGTATTACAAGATTTTTTTCACACACCTGAGGTGTGTGATGCCACTTAATCCCTGGGTGCAAAGCTCAAGGGGATTCAAAATGCATTACACACCAAGGGTGTGTGAAAAAAACAAGTATTACATCTGCACTTTTTTGATATATATATATATGATTTACTGGCTTGCAATGCATATCAACACTGCTAGGTATGGCTTTTCTGTGTGCTTCGTACAGATTAGAAATTCAGTAACCAAGATTTGGAGACAGCAAGATTATTACAATTTCAACAGTCTTTAACATGTAACACGGTTTGTAACTGATAAAACAACCTCTTTGGCTGATTCATGCTTTTATCAGACCCAAAGAAACAGTCTGACTCCTTAAACAATCGGTGCTAGAAAGGTATGAGAACAAGCGGTGAGGAAAACTGCCATGCTGTCTCCAGTGTGGGGTGTGTGTGCTTAGCACAACAATAAAAGAAGTTTAGAACCCATTTTAATTAATAAAATGACAACTGAGTCATTTCAGATCATGTTTATTTTAGCATTTTGTAGCATTACAAAGCTTTTTGAAACTCAAACTCTGTTAGAGTAACATCAATTGGTTACCCAGTTATTACGGAGCTCTGTAATAACCAGATAACCAATTGATATCACTGAAGCTAGTTATTACAGATTTTAAAAGAAATGGTTAGCAGGTTTATAAATGCTGCAACCAGTAATTAAAGCATGTTTCTTTGAACCTGTAAGGCACACTGAGCTCTGGATAAGCCTGCATGCCAAGGGACAACAGGCATGGGTGCCACCATGTTTGTTTTCCCCCATCATTGCAGACTACTGGGAAGGGGTTTGGGGTTATACAGGAGCCTGAAAACCCATGGACCTGTTAGAGGCCTGGGAGGCCTCACAACTTTTTGTGATGCAAGCCAATCAAGAAGCATCAGAATGGGGTAATGAAGCCAGAAGTTGCATCTTCAGAAGTGTGTGATGACAAAACATTACAAATAACACAGGGAATTGCAAGGAAAATCTGCCAGAAAGCCATCCTCACTTTGTGTGACAGCCACTTAGGAGCTCAGCTTCTCAAGGACAGTGTGCGCAGCAAGCAGCTTCTTGTCAGATTACTGAGACTGAGAGTGGAGTGAGGAAGGTCTGTGAGAGGCACCACAGAAACAGATCAAGAGTCACTAAATACTCACTCCCATAGCAAATGAGTTGAAATATTTTGGGTTTAACCTTATTCAAAATGGCCTCCTCGAGCTGAATGAGTTTAAGGAATGTCCTGCCAGAGTTCTTTAAGAGACTTTTCCAGAGACTGTGTGCTGTTAGCCATCAGGAAGATTGGAAACAGCTGAGCAGCTGCAAAGCTGTGGAGTTGTACCAATCTGGTAACTGAATGCAAGTTGTCATTTGGGGTACTTCAGGTAAGCCCATCAGGACTAACTTTTTTCCAGCATAAGTCCGCTCTAAAAGGGGTGAAGAGGAGAAATGTCCCTGTCACAGGGGTGAAGGGCATTCCAGAAAACCAGATACTTCCTGAATGACTAACCCTTGCACCCACCAGGACAATACTGCAGTGTTGCTACCCTGGTTCCTGTTACTTTGTCTGATTGAAATTTCAGAGCCAGTGAAAGAGGAGACCCCCTCTGCTGTAGCTGTAAACCTTTGAGACACTATGCCTGCCCAGCTGTGAGTAACCACAAATGGTCCTTGCCCTGAAACAATTTTTTTAGTTACTTAGATAGGCTAGGTCTACTGTGTTCTGGGCAGGGCAGCACGAATCATTGCAGCCAGGTGAAGTTACTTTTAATTTCCTCCTTAAAAGATGCTGGGCCCTTTTTCTGTGTAGATTGTTGAAGTGGGACTGCAAAGTTTTAGATTAACATCACTTCCAGCATCTAGCAAACACCTGCTAATTCTCTCTTACTATAGCACACCGAAATAAAGACTTTGAGCTCTCTCAAGACATGCGAGTTAGTGAAATCTGGTGCACCAAGGGCTGAAAAATTATGTGCATCTTACTGGTGGGTGGAAATGGTAGTTATTTAAGGTTTTTCCTTTGCCCAATTGTTTTGCCTGCTTCAAAGCTATCCTGTCCTTTCCAGAACCACATTCCTGTGTTGCTTAATAAATCTGTTCTCTTTTTGTTTTACTGAATTCATGTGTTTCTTGTATTACCATGCAATAGTGCACATATTGTTTGGGTGTTCCCAGTATTTTGTTGTTGCATACTGAATTCTAGGAGTGTAGTATTTTCCTGGCATGTAGCATTTGGCTTACTCTGTATCAAAATGATTCCACTGGCTAGAGACACTGCATGCCATCTGCTGTATTCCAAAAACTTTCCCTGAACCTCAGGCCACCTTCCATAAGTATAGTAGTATCATCCACTTTATTACCCATGCACCAAGCTGTACCCCACCTTGTGAGAAGAGGGTGGTGGTTTCTTCTTCCTCCACTAACATCATCATGTGGGACCCTAAAAGGTGCAAATTACTTTATGTAAAATGGAGTCATCCAGAAAGACACTCTGCAAGAAGCATGTCACACATTCCCACATGACAAATTGGAGAAATTGCCATTGGATCAGATTGTGTTACTGCAGAATCTGCAGATTGTCACTGGCAGAAACTCTGATAAGAATGTTGGATCCAGGCTGACTCTACTGTGTATGCATCAGGTCATTGCACCACCATTGCTCCCAATGCACTGTGCAGAGCACCTGCCCTGGCCAGTTTGGGTTCTCTCTCAATTAACATAGAAACATAGGAACATAGAATTTGTTAGCAGAAATGCACCACTTGGCCCACCCAGTCTGCCCAGATGGTCCCTGGCTACAGGCACTAACTGGTCTCTGGCAACCCTCCCTCCTCCTTGCCCATTTTTTAATATTCCCCTATGTCTATCCCATGCATGCTTGAAACCCCCCACTGTTGTCATCTCCACCATTTCCACTGGCAGTCCACCACACTTTCAGTGAAGTATTACTTCCTCACATCCCTCCTGATCTCCCACCACCACCTAGCTTCACTGCATGTCCTCTGGTTCTGGTGCTTTTCCTTTCTTGAAAGAGACTCCCTTCCTGCACCCTGTTCACCATGGAGAAGTACTTGTAGGTTTCTGCCATGTCCCCTCTTACTCTCCTATCTTCCAGGGTGTACATGTTAAGATCCCTCAGTCTCTCCTCATAGAGCTTTTGGTGCAACCCTGCACCATTTTAGTTGCCCTCCTCTGCACTGCCTGCACCCTGTCTCTGTCCTTTCTAAGATGCAGCCTCCAAACCTACTGTAGACACAAAACTCCAACTGGGGTCTCGCCAGAGAGTGACATAGTGGCAACAGCACATCCCTTCTCCTGCTGGAGATACTCTCCCTATGCAGCTCAGCATCCCACTGGCACTATCCACTGCTTTGTGACACTGACCTGCACCTTTGGGATAATAAGATATGATATCCCCAAGGTCCCTTTCCTGCTTAGTGATTAACAGTACCTGCCCTCATCCTATACTCAGTTCTTGGGGGTTCCTATACCTTCAGTTTATGATTTGACACTTTTTGGCATTGAATCCCTACTGCTATTCTTTGAGTTTCCCAGGATCACTACGCATTCTTTCCACCCCTTCCTTATTGGCCACTCTGTTACAGATTTTGGTATCATCTGCAAAAAGGCATACCTTCCCTTCCAGTTCATCTGCAGTGTCACTTATGAAGACATTGAAGTGGACAGGTCTCAGCACTGAAACCTGTGACACCCCACTGGCCACACTCCCATCATTAGAATGAGTGCCGTGAATCACTATCCTCTGTTGCATATCCGTTAACTAGTTTCTAACCCAGTTCACAACTTTGGATCCCACCCATAGGTTGATCAACTTATTAATCAATATCCTGTGCAGCACAATGTTGAATGCCTTGATAAAGTCCAGATAGGCCACATCCACTGCCCTTCCCTGATCAGTTTCCCTGGGTACTCAGTCAACTAACTCATATTCATCTGGCATGACCTCCCCCAGTGAATCCATGCTGCCTTTTGTCTTGCAGTCCACTGAATTCAAATATACTCAACCAACCTTTTCTTTAACAGTGTTTTCTAGTCTTTTGCCTAATGCCTTCCTTATGTAGAGGGACCACTTCTGCTCTCCTACAGTCCTCCAGAACCACACCTGATACCAGCAAGTTGTTGAATAAGGGCATCAGTGGGACACAGTAGAAGAGCCAGGTTTTGGGAGCTGGGGTATGCGATTCAGTCAACCATGGGCTCCACAATGCATGCCCAACAGTGAATAAAGATGGTAGAGAGGCACCACTTCTCATGCTGGTGCAGCCAGGAGGAGCAACTACCCACCCCGGCCCCCCCAGCTGTGCCACTGGCAGGGCAGCCAGCACCTCCCTGAGTTCTTTCTGAATCCTTGGATGTATCCCATCTGGTCCTATATTCTTGTCCTCTTTCAGAGCTGCAAGTCTCTTAATGACTCTTTCCTCTGAAAATGACCTTAAGTCTACCTTCCCTCTCCCTTTGTTCCTCCTGATCACTTGTAGTCATACCTCTCAACCTCTTGCCTCATGAATCAGGGACAAGGCTTAAAAAAATTAGGAACAAAGACCCCAAATCAGTCTGTTACTTTAATGTTTGACATTATTTTGTGCTGTTAATCCCTACTGTTCTGTTACAAGAATACAAATTTTACGAGGGACAGAGGAAAAATCTGAGGCAAAATCAGGGATGTCCCTGAAAATCAGGGACAGTTGAGAGGTATGCTTGTAGTCCATCCCCCCTCCCTCCACTCTGAAGACCAAGTAGAAGTACCTGTTCAGGATGTCTGCTTTCTCTTGGTCCTCTTCGGTGCATTCTCCCTCTGCCACCCTCCTTATCCCCACTATCCCTCCCCTTGCTTTCTTCTTCTCATTTATGTACCTGAAGAAAGTCTTATCCTAATTTGCTACCTCTTTTGGCTATCTTTTCCTCTGTCTGTGACTTTGCTTCCCTCACTCCCTTACCTGCTTGCCTCTGTTTTACCTGGTACACCTCCCTGTCTTCCACCATTTGCATTTCCTTATACAGTACTTACTGAATGCCACCCTTTTTGCTTCACCTCCTTCACCACCTATGGCCATTTCCATAGAGTACCATCATGGTCTCTTTCCTTTTGCTTTTACTCACTTCCTTCATGCAGTGGTTGACTGCCTTCATTATGCTTTCCCTAATTTTTGCCCACTGTTGCTTTACTCCTCCCTGGCATTCTCCCCATACTAGGCTGTATGTGAGGCAGTTACCCATTTCATTAAAATCTGCCCTCCTAAAGTTAAGGACCCTCATCCTCATGTGGTTTGCCTCTGCTCCCATCTTAACATTAAACCACACTATGCAGTGATCAGTGGTAACTAGGGGACTGCCCACTATGATGCCTGCAATGCTGTCCCTGTTTGCAAGCACCAGGATCTGCATTGCCCCATCCCTAGTGGGTTTGTTGACTAACTGCCTAAGAAAAATCCCTTGTAGGGAGTCCAGGATGGCCCCATCCTTTGTTGAAACTGTAACTGATTGGCTCCAATCTAAATCTGGCAGACTGAAGTCATCAACTAGCAGTGCCTCCCTTTTGTTTGCCATTCTGATTATGTTCTCCCCAACTGTCTTATCCAACTCCTCCCCCAGTGCTGGTGGTGTGTGTACCACCCCTTTACAGATAGAGGTACCAGCACTTGTCTCTAGGATAAGCCACAGCACCTCCAGTCCTTCAGTTTCCTTTAGGTGCCCCTGCATCTCTGTAGCCTTGATTCCCTCCCTCAGATATAGTATAACTCCTCTCCCCCCTTCCCTATCTCTCCCATACAGAGAATAGCTTGGTATGGCCCCATCCCAGTCATGTCTGTTGGTGCACCATGACTCTGTTCTGGCTACCAAATCCATGCTAGCCTCCTTCATGATAGCCTTCATGTCCAAAATTGTATTTCTCAGACTCTTGCATTGGTGCACATGACTCTCCAAACTTTTCTCCCCCCCACCTGCTTCCATGCTTTCTTCTCCACACCTGTGCTGTTTTCTGAAGCTCCCCAATTCCCCTATTCCCTTATTACCCTCTCTGTTACTTGTCTGCTTTACTCCTCTCTTCTTGCTATCCTGATTTATACCCCCCCTTCTCTTCCACTTTGTCCACTTCTCTGTATTCCTGTTCCCTTTCCTTGGGGGACATTTCTCCTCTCAGGCCTTCCCTTCTTGTTATGTCATCATCTGAGGGAAGGCAATCTTTGCCTTCTTTGGTATTAAAGCCCCCCCACTAGTCTAATTGCTCATCAAAGTTGCATTTAAACCTCCTACTAATGACTGTTTTCCCCCTCCTGGAAAGATGCAGGTTGTCTTTGCTATACAGGCCCATATCCTCTCAAGCTGGCCTCCAGTCCCCAATGTTGCTGAAGCCCTCCTAAATGCACCATGCCTTCAACTAATTGTTAAAACCATGGTGGTGAGTGCCCTTTCCTCTCCTGGTCTGTACACAGACAACACCTCAGCAAACACCACCATGTGTGCTATCTGCTTCAGACCCCACCTCTGCTCCCTGAAATTACCCTATACTGCCCAACGTCTTCTGTAGTGGCAGCATCATACTGAATCTCTTGGTCCTGGCAGCATGGCAGTTCCATTGTATCCCTTCAGGTACCTCATAATCTTCCTTGATAAAGCCTTTAGTCCAGGTACGGTAGACAGCCAATTATAGTAGCAATGTCAAATTACACTTCACAAACATATTTTTCAGTTCTTGTTAATGGTAAATATTTCTCTGTAGAAGTAGGCAATAGCATAGTTGAGTTTACATACACAATCTGAGAACACAACATCAATATATTTTTCTAAGCTCATTCCTTGCTGTATAAAAGGGAAAGTTTCCAGCATTCAGTTGAATGAAACCTTATACATCAACAAATCACATGGCATGACTGCTAATAATCCCTTTCAGTAAGCTTTCAACAGGCAAATATAATAAAGGATTTGCCCTTCTGTTTCTAAGGTAATTGCATCTGATGTGAATTGGTAAATTACAATATGTTTCTGACTCTGACCCCAAAAAAACAAGCGCTGACCTGCAGTAAAACCCTGGCACAGACTAAGTCTTCTTACTTGAAGTTTTTTTTTATAATCTCTGATTTATTGTTAAAGACTGTGTTCTTTTTCATTGTCTTTCAAACACTTCTCAAAACTGTTGTGTAATTTTTCTTCTCGAAACACACTACTCATGTTGTAAGGTTTCTGCTCTGTTTTCAGTAATCATAGACCAGCATACTATTTGTGTCTTTGTACGCTGTTTCTACTAGGCAAGAACACAGTAGTGCCAAACCAAAGTTGTTCTTTTGTTGGGCTGAGAAGGAGAACAAAAAGTGAAGAATGCAGATTGTGGACTGACCTCAGAATATTTCTGCTGCTGAAACGAGTGCATGGGTGCTGTACACAGTCACAATGAACTGGTGTACAGTGGTTGCTGTGACCACTTTGTGCCAGTTCATTGATTTGTATCCCATCATGCTATGCACAACGGGGGTCACATGCCATTGCTTGGGTAGCTGCTAAATGCATTACTATAACACAGCGAAAGGGGCTGAGGTAGCCACATAAATGTGTGGATTTGCATTGTAATGAGCTGTTGAGCCTTACTTTGTGGCTTGCTGGCCTTTGTTCCCCTGATTGCTAGCCATAGTGCCCTCCATGCTGGTAGAATTTCTAAAAGCAGTTCTACAGGTAGTGCAGACTTGTGAACCACAATGAAAGTTCTGGTGGAGTACAGGGTTAGATGGTTCTGCAGTGCCAATCTGTAAACAGAAGGGTCATAGCCAGGAAAGGGGGGACCACTGGATACCAGAAAATGCAAAGGTACAGGGGTGTTTTATGTGCCACTGGACCACTAGAGAGGATGAAGATGACACTTTTCCTTGACCCTGAAGCATGCATTAAAGTAAGATGGTATGGGTGGATAACTATTGTAGTCCCATCACTTAAAGTACAGTATATGCTTGAGGCACAACACAGTGCCATGTCACTGGCACTATGCTATGTCTAGACCCCTGTGTCTGTCATCTTGCTTGCACCTGCTAGCATCTAGATTGACCTAATTTACATACTGTGGTGAGTGACGCTGTTGCAGTAGTGAACTCCACCCACCAGAAACAGTGAGCCAGCTGTGAGCATGGTAAAAAATGTGGTGGTTCCATGGAGTGGCTTGTTTTGTGCCACCGTACATTTTTGTGACTGTGTACATTGTGGCATTCCAGATGTTCTGATATGCTAAACAAGTCCTTGAACTTGACAGACAAAACGTCAGGTTCGTAAAAACATGGGTGAGGCTGTGTGGTTTAGACGTTAGTATACCAAATCTGTGAACCAAGATTTCTTATTCCCAGGTTAGAGTGGGATAAAATGGGGAAATTCCATTCCATTGAATTCCAGTTGAAGAACAGAACATTTTCGTGTAATATTGTGGAAAAGAATTTCCCTTAAAGCAATTCTTCAGAATCCAGAAAAACTTTTAATACACATCAGACATAATTCAAATCATATGCTGTGAATATTTTGTATTTACTGTATCTCCTATTTTTTATAATTAAGGAAATTTGCATGAAAGCAATATATTGTTTTCTCTGCCTTATCTGCTTCTTCTGCTGTTCCCTCATCTAAAGGCATGATACTCTGCAACAAAAGGGTTATGATTTCATAATTAGAAGATCCTGACTTCCTCAGAGGATGAGATAAAATATGAGACATAATATCCCTGTTTTCATGTAAACAGCCTTAGTATTAAACAATGAATGGTGATAAACAGAACAAAAATTTGAAATAAAGCTAAATCGTGCATAAATAAGTTTTAAAAAGTTTTCTTTGAGACTGATGAATCTTTTCAAGATAGAAAATTCTGCAAGCAGAGATCTTATTCCATCCCTTCTCCTGTTGTGGATGCCAGGTATTCCACAGGTAGAATGCCAAATTCCATCAAAGAATTGTTGCATTCCATCTGGATTTCACCCATGGGTGGTAGGTGGAAGGACTGAGCCAGAGTACAGGAATTCTGCAAAAACTTCTGCTGGCAGAAAGTACAATCCTGCATCAGTCGAAAGGTGTATGAACCATCCAATATTCAACCTTGTGTACACTGGTTATGGAACCAAAGTTTGAAAAAGTATGAATAGGGTTGAACGAGTTAGCCCTGGTTCCACTGCAATACAAAAACTTTTGTCGCACATGAAGCACACACAACAGCAGAATGGTGCAGCAGCCACAGTGAACATTGTGAACAGAGATCTGTGAAGTTTCATAGGTTGCTTGTCAATGCAGAAAGTGTTTGGCTGTGTCGAAGACGTGGTTGGTCTTGTGTTTGCTCTTTGAGAGTTACATCTTTCAGTTCATACATTATTATTGTATTACAACGTTTTAACTCTCAAGGCATGAAAGTCACAACACACAATTTCTGTCTTCATTGCTGGTAGAATTATGTTCTCAGGAAGTCAGATTGACACACATGCTATTATTTTCCATCATGGCCTATCTATTCACTCTGGACACTATGTCACATGACGAAGGTTCAGAAAGGGATGGGTGGAGTGTAATGATACAGTATGGACTATGAGAAAACGATTACCTAGGACTCTAAAAGATGCATACGTTATAATTCTCCGTTGCACAAATGTTGCATGAAATGTGGAGGAGTGATGGTATCTGAACTCAGCAGCTTACTTAACCAGTATATTCGCAGATGTATCATTCCCTCTGTATATTACAGGTACATGTCTTTTTCCCCTTTTTTTAAATATTTATTTTGATTTGATAGAAGAGCTGAGACTTTTTATGTGAAACAACCACCATGCAATAATAGTGATGGTGACCTTTCAGATGTTCTGCTGTATTAATACAGCCTGGGTGTATTACTCTGATTTGCCTGTCATTGCAGGATAGAACCATAATAATGCACCTATGTAACAGTGTTGTAGACACTGAGTTGTTGATCTCAGTGTTATGCTGATACGCTGTATGCAAAACAGAATAGTTTTGTTGATTTATAACAATGCAATTTTTAGAACCATTTGTATTGTTATATGAAGCATTTGCAACTTTGATGTACTTACTAGAATGACTGCCATGTTACTGTTTAAGTAGACTTGAGGGTATTGAGCAGTTATCATTTGACAGTCAGTGAGTGATATCTTTTTGCAAGTGTTTCAGTTAATCTTGTATGTTTTGCGCATGTCACTGTGTATTCAGTTGTTTCACAGTACTGTGTTACATGGTAATGACAGAATCAGTAATATTGTTATCTGATTATGAGACTTTTAAATACTCTTCTCTAGATATGGTGTGAGAAGTTGTGCTTCTTTCAACAATCCACATCAGGTTAAGTTGCAACTTCTTTTCCTCTTGTCTACATTGTTGACCTTGACTATAATACTTACTGAATTGACTTCCGCCAAATCCAAGCAGACTTGAAGGCGCTGGATATTACACATGTCACACAGTAAGTTATGTCTTGGCAGATGTAGTTCTGTGACTCACATTTACAGAATGACTTTCTATATGATAATGTCATCTGTTTGCAGTGGGCTGCATTTGTTGAAGTGTATGTGACTGCATTATCTGTCACTATTCTGGGAGTATGGTGTTAAGACTTGATATGACAACTTCTACCAATACAATGCGACTCAGCTTTGTACATATGTGTATAATGCTGAACTGCAGATTTACGCTATGTTGCTTACATTGCTTCTTAGCTGTTTTTGTTTGTTGAGAAAAAAAAACAACATTTTGCATGCATTCTTAAGTTTACTGTTTGAAGACTTTTCTATTAATGCATTTAATGTTAATGCATTGCATCAAGTGTTATTGCTGATGTTGGTGATCACTGAACATAAAGATGTATACACGTGCAAATCTGTATCTGTCCCATTTTCAGTGTATGTATGCATTTCTGTATGTCTGTGCAGATGTCTGCAACTCATTGTTTGACAGGTTATGACAATGATGATTGTGTACTTCTGCACCACAATGCAAACTATTGGTATGCTCCTGCTTTTATAGGATCGTCCATATTTTGGAGGTCTGATGAGGAATTTTTCCCAGTTTAAGTAATGTTAAATAATAAAGAAAATGCATGAATTTGGACATGAACCGACCTTTGCAAGCATGGGTCATGACATGGCTATGATATATAATATGTTTACCACAGCATGATATTGTCAAGAATTTTTCACATAATTTTTTTTTGTTACTGAGCTAGTTACAGTACAACAATGGCTATTTATGTGTCTGCCATTGTACATTATTACTTTTACTTGCTGTTTCAATATATACTGCTAACGTAATGGATGTCTCTTCACATTTGAAGACCAGAACACATTGATGTGAAGCATACAATGTTTGTGCCACATACACAGTGTGCTATTCATTTCTCTTTGTTTTTTTTTTCTTTTGACTTCTTGCTATTGGTTGGTTCAGTTTCAAATAAATAACCAGTAATTAACTAATAAGAGTCTGAAAAGCTGTTGACAGATTTTTTTAAAAGTATGATAATTGCCAAATAGGATATTTAACAATTACATCTAAATAATTTATACAGAATTCATAAATTAAGACATATGCTAGTTCTTTATATTTTTTGGTTGGCCTCAAAGTTTACCTTTCTAATCATAGGAAGAATATTTATACATCTTATACCACTGTTAACGTCAGCCACACATGCTGTGTATCTTTAAAGCAATATCTTTATGTGGTCATGTGAAACACAAAAAGTTTGTTAGTGTGTCATGTACCTATGTAGTGAAAAACTAAATGTTGCTAAATTGTTCAGTGAAACAAATTATATTTTTCTTCTAATCACTAGGTTTAAATAGGTGCCAAATATTGATATTCGTATGAACAGTTATCCATTGTTAGTGTTGATTATCTAAATGTGTAACTAGGTAGCCTATGGAATTCATGTAATAGTGTTGATGGAGATGTTATTAATACTAGTTAGCAATGGATGTAAGTGAAATCTGAAATCCTTGATACATCTTCTGTTACATAAAGTCACATTGGTGATTACTTAGTTGGTCTATATAAATACAAAGTTATATATCTAATAAGGAACATAATGTGGCAGTGTAGATTTAGCATGAGAAATAGCAAGACTCAAAAAGAGAACAAATAACTATGATTATTTATAAGGAATTGTTTTTTTGCCCATCCCAGGAGAAACCAAATAATTCAGCTTAAAAATATTTAAATAGTTAACAAATAAAAGTAACCTTAAACCTTATCCTATATGTCTTGTGTATTATTTATATTACAGCAGGTATCAGAGAGGTATACCGTTGATGTCCATGGCTTTAGTTGGGCTGTGGCTCTGCACTCAGGATCCAGTACATGGCCTGCGAGGGGTGGCGTGGGAGCATTGCCTGGCTCAGGCAGTGCAACTTCTCAGTGTCCTAATATGTATGCAGCTGGTATCAGAGAGGTATGCCATTGATGTCCATGGCTTTACTTGGGCTGCAGCTCTACACTCAGGATCCAGTAACTGGTCTGGGGGGTCATTGCCTGGCTGAGGCCATGCAATTCCGCAGTGTCCTAACTTGTGTGCAGCTGGAATCAAGGAGGTATACTGTTGATATCCATGGCTTTAGTTGCGCTGTGGCTTTGCACTCAGGATCCAGTACCTGGTCTGTGGGGGTGGGGGAATTCACTGGCTGAGGCCGTGCAACTCCTCAGTGTCCTAATTTGTGTGCAGCTGGTATCAGGCAGGTCTACCATTGATGTCCTTGGCATTAATTGGGCTGTGCCTCTGCACTCAGAATCTAGTACCTGGTCTTGGGGGTGGGGCCATTGCCTGGCTGAGGCCGTGCAACTCCTCAGTGTCCTAACTTGTTTGCAGCTGGTATCAGGGAGGTATACCATTGATGTCCACAGCTTTAGTTGGGCTGTGGCTCTACACTCAGAATCCAGTAACTGCTCTGGGTGGGTGGGGGGCATTGCCTGGCTGAGACCGTGCAACTCCTCCGTGTCCTAACATGTGTGCAGCTGGTATCAGGGAGGTATACCATTGATGTACACAGCTTTAGTTGGGCTGTGGCTCTACACTTAGAATCCAGTACCTGCTCTGCGTGGGTGGGGGCATTGCCTGGCTGAGACCATTCAACTCCTCAGTGTCCTAACTTGTGTGCAGCTGGTATCAAGGAGGTATACTGTTGATGTCCATGGCTTTTGTTGGGCTGTGGCTCTGCACTCAGGATCCAGTACCTGGTCTCCGGGGGGGTGAGGGCATTGCCTGACTGAGGTAGTGCAACTTCTCAGAGTCCTAACATGTGTGCAGCTGGTATCAGGGAGGTATACTGTTGATGTCCATGGCTTTTATTGGGCTGTGGCTCTGCACTCAGGATACAGTACTTGGTCTGGGAGGGTGGGGGATTTGCCTGACTGAGGCCGTGCAACTTCTCAGTGTCCTAACATATGCGCAGCTGGTATCAAAGGATGTATACCATTGATGTCCAGAGCCTTAGTTGGGCTGTGGCTCTGCACTCAGAATCCAGTACCTGGCCTGGGGGGTGGGGGCATTGCCTGGCTGAGACCGTGCAACTCCTCAGTGTCCTAACTTGAGTGCAGCAGAAATCAGGCATGTATACCATTTATGTCCATGGCTTTAGTCAGGTTGTGGCTCTGTACTCAGGATCCAGTGCCTGGTCGGGAGGGGTGGTGGCATTGCTTGGCAGAGGCCATGCAACTCCTCATTATCCTAACTTGTGTGCAGCTGGTATCAGAGAGGTATACCGTTGATGTCCATGGCTTTAGTTGGACAGTGGCTCTGCACTGAGGATCCAGTATCTGGTCTGGGGGGTAGGGCTTTGCCTGACTGAGGCCATGCAACTCCTCAGTGTCCTAACCAGTGTACAGCTGGTATCAGGGAGGTGCACTGTTGTTGTCCATGGCTTTATTTGGGCTATGACTCTGCACTCAGGATCCAGTATCTGGTCTGAGAAGGTGGCGGCTTTGCCTGGCTGAGGCCGTGCAGCTCCTCAGTGTCCTTACTTGTCTGCAGCTAGTATCAGGGATGTATTCTGTTGATGTGCATGGCTTTAGTTGGGCTGTGGCTCTGTACTCAGGATCCAGTACCTGGTCTGAGGAGAAGGGGGTATTGCCAGGCTGAGCCTGTGCAACTCCTCAGTGTCCTAACTTTTGTGCAGCTGGCATCAGGGAGGTATACCATTGATGTCCATTAGTTTAGTTGGGCTGTGGCCCTGCACTCAGGATCATACACCTGGTCTGGGGGAAGGGTTGGGGATTGCCTGGCTGAGGCCAAGCAACTCCTCAGTGTCCTAACTTGTGTGCAGCTAGTATCAGGGATGTATACCATTAATATACATGGCTTTAGTTGGGTTGTGGCTCTACAATCAGGATGCAGTACCTGGTCTGTGGGGGGGGGCATTGCCTGGCTGAAGCAGTGCAACTCCTCAGTGTCCTAACTTGTGTGCAGCTGGTATCATGGAGGTATAACATTTATGTCGATTGCTTTAGTTGGGCTGTGCATCTGCACTCAGGAACCAGTACCTCTTCTGGGGATGTGGGGTCTTTGCTTGGCTGAGGCTGTGCAACTCTTCAGTGTCCTACCTTGAGTGCAGTTGGAATCAGGGCGGTACACTGTTCATGTCCATTGCTTTAGATGTGCTGTGGCTCTGCACTCAGAATCCAGTACCAGGCCTGGGAGGGGCATTGTCTGGCTGAGACCGTGCATCTCCTCAGTGTCCTAACTTGTGTACAGCTGGAATCAGGGAAGTATGCCATTGATATCCATATATTCAGTTAGGCTGTGGCTCTGCATTCAGGGTCCAGACCTGGTCAGGGGAGGTGCGAGCATTGCCTGGCTGAAGCCGTGCAACTCCTCAGTGTCCTAACATGTGTGCAGCTGGTATCAGAGAGGTACACTCTTGATATTCAAGGCTGTACCTGGGCTGTGACTCTGCACTCTGGATCCAGTACCTGATCTGGGTGGAGGATTGGGGCATTGCCTGGCTGAGGCCATGCAACTACTCAGTGTCCTAACTTGTTTGCAGCTAGTGTCAGGGATGTATACCATTAATGTACATGGCTTTAGTTGGGCTGTGGGTCTACACTCAGGATGCAGTACCTGGTCTGTGGAGGGGGCAGTGCCTGGCTGAGGCCGTGCAACTCCTCAGTGTCCTAACTTGTGTGCAGCTGGTATCAGGGAGGTATAAAATTGGTGTCCATGTCTTTAGTTGGGCTGTGCATCAGCACTCAGGATCCAGTACCTTCTCTGGGGATGTGGGGTCTTTGCCTGGCAAAGGCAGTGCAACTGCTATGTGTCCTACCTTGAGTGCAGCTGGTATCAGGGTGGTACACTGTTCATGTCCATTGCTTCAGATGGGCTGTGTCTCTGCACTCAGAATCCAGTACCAGGCCTTGGGGGCATTGCCTGGCTGAGACCGTGCAACTCCTCAGTGTCCTAACTTGTGTGCAGCTGGAATCAGGGATGTGTATCATTGATGTCCATGGCTTTAGTCAGGCTATGGCTCTGTACTCTGGATCCAGTACCTGGTCTGGGGGAAGCGGCGGCAATGCCTGGCAGAGGCCGTGCAACTCCTCATTGTCCTAACATGTGTGCAGCTGGTATCAAAGAGGTATACCATTGATGTTTATGGCTTTAGTTGGGCTGTGGCTCTGCACTGAGGTTCCAATACCTGGTCTGGGGGGGTGGGGCATTGTCTAGCAGAGGCCATGCAACTCCTCAGTGTCCTAACTTGTGTGCAGATGGTATCAGTGAGGTACACTGTTGATATCGATGGATTTATTTGGCCTGTGGCTCTGCACTCAGGATCCAGTACCTGATCTGGGGGTGGGGGCATTGCCTGGCTGAGGCCATGCAATTCCTCAGTGTCCTAACTTGTGTGCAGCTGGTATCAGAGAGGTAAGCACTTGATATCCACGGCTGTACTTGGCTGTGGCTCTGCACTCAGGATCCAGTACCTGAGCTGTGTGGTGGGGGCATTGCCTGTCTGAGGCCGTGCAACTTCTCAGTGTCCTAACATGTGTGCAGCTAGTATCAGGGACATATACCATTGGTGAACATGGCTTTATTTGAGTTGTGGCTTTGCACTCAGAATCCAGAACCTGGTCTGCAGTGGGGGGCATTGCCTGGCTGAGGCCGTGCAACTCCTCAGTGTCCTTACATGTGTGCAGCTGGTATCAAGGAGGTATACCATTGATGCTCATAGGTGTAGTTGGGCTGCGGCTCTGCAGTCAGGATCCAGCACCTGATCTGGGGGGTGGAGGCATTTCCTGGCTGAGGCTAGGGAACGCCTCAGTGTTCTAACTTGTGTGCAGCTGGTATCAGAGAGGAAAACCATTGATATCCATCTCTTTATTTGGGCTGTGGATCTGCACTCAGTGCCCAGTACCTTGTTTGGGGGGGGTTGGGGCATTGCTTGGCTTAGGCTATGCAACTCCTCAGTATCCTAACTTGTGTGCAGCTAGTATCAGGGATATATACCATTAATGTACATGGCTTTAGTTTGGATGTGTCTGTGCACTCAGGATCCAGTACATGCTCTGGGAAGGAGGGAGCTTTGCCTGGCTGAGGCCATGCAACTCCTCAGTGTCCTAACATGTGTGCAGCTGGGATCAGGGCTGTATACCACTGATATCCAGAGCCTTAGTTGGGCTGTGGCTCTGCACTCAGAATCCAGTACCTGGCCATGGCGCTGTGGGGGTATTGCCTGGCTGAGACCGTACAACTCCTCAGTATCCTAACCTGTGTGCAGGAGGAATCAGGGATGTATACCATTGATGTCCATGGCTTTAGTCAGGCTGTGGCTCTGTACTCAGGATCCAGCACCTGGTCTAGGGGGTTGGGGCATTGCTTGGCAGAGGCCGTGTAACTCCTCATTGTCCTAACTTGTGAGCAGCTGGTATCAGAGAGGTATGCCGTTGATGTCCATGGCTTTAGTTGGGCTGTGGCTCTGCACTAAGGATCCAGTATCTGGTCTGGGGGTGTGGGGCATTGCCTGGCTGAGGCCATGCAACTCCTCAGTGTCCTAACGTGTGTGCATCTAGTATCAGAGATGTACACCATTGATATCCATGGCTTTACTTGGGCTGTGGCTCTGCACTCAGGATCCAGTAACTGGTCTGGGGGGGTGGGGCATTGCTTGGCTGAGGCCGTACTACTCCTCAGCATCCTAACTTGTCTGCAGCTAGTGTCAGGGATGTATACTGTTGATATACATGGCTTTAGTTGGGTTGTGGCTCTGTACTCAGAATACAATACCTGGTCTGAGGAGGTGGGGGCATTGCCTGATTGAAGCTGTGAAACTCCTCATTCTACTAATTTGTTTACAGCTGGTATCAGAGAGGTATACCGTTGATGTCCATGCCTTTATTTCGGCTGTGGCTCTGCACTCAGGATCCAGTACCTGGTCTGGGAGAGTGGGACATTGCCTGGCTGAGGCTGTGCAACTCCTCAGTGTCCTAACATGTGTGCATTTGGTATCAGGGAGGTATACCATTGATGTCTATAGCTTTAGTTGGGCTGTGGCTCTGCACTCAGGATCCAGTACCTGGTCTGGGGAGGTGGGGGCATTGCCTGGCTGAGGCCATGCAATTCTCAGTGTCCTAACTTTTGTGCAGCTAGTATCATGGAGGTATACCATTGATGTCAATGACTTTAGTTGGGTTGTGCATCTGCACTCAGGATCCAGTACCTGGTATTTGGGGTGTTGGGGCATTGCCTGGCTGAGGCCATGCAACTCCTCAGTGTCCTACCTTGAGTGCAACTGGTATCAGGGTGGTACACTGTTCTTGTCCATTACTTTAGATGGGCTGTGGCCTTGCACTTGGAATCCATTACCTGGCCTGGGGAGACATTGCCTGGCTGAGACTGTGCAACTCCTCAGTGTCCTAACTTGTGTGCAGCTGGAATCAGGGATGTGTACCATTGATGTCCATGGCTTTAGTCAGGCTGTGGCTCTGTACTTTGGATCCAGTACCTGGTCGGGGGGTGGTGGCATTGCCTGGCAGAGGCCATGCAACTCCTCATTGTCCTATCTTGTGTGCAGCTGGTATCAGAGAGGTATACTGTTGATGTTTATGGCTTTAGTTGGGCTGTGGCTCTGCACTCAGGATCCAGTACCTGGTATTTGGGCTGTTGTGGCATTACCTGGCTAAGGCCATGCAACTCCTCAGTGTCCTAACATGTGTGCAGCTAGTATCAAAGAGGTATACCATTGGTATCCATGGCTTTAGTTGTGCTGTGGCTTTGCACTCAGGATTCACTATCTGGTGTGGTGGGGTGGGGGCATTGCCAAACTGAGGCCGTGCAACTCCTCAGGGTCCTAACATGTATACAGCTGGTATCAGGGAGGTATACCATTGATGTCCATAGCTTTAGTTGGGTTGTGGCTTTGCACTCAGGATCCAGTACCTAGTCAGGGATGGTGGGGTTATTGCCTGGCTGAGGCCGTGCCACTCCTCAGTATCCTATCTTGTGTGCAGCTGGTATCAGAGAGGTATACCGTTGATATCCATCACTTTATTAGGGCTGGGGCTCTGCACTCAGGATCTAGTACCTGGTCTGATGGAGTGGGGGCATTTCCTGGCTGAGGCCGTGCAACTCCTCCGTGTCTTAACTTGTGTGCAGCTGGTATCAGGGAGATATACCATTTATGTCCTTGGCTTTAGTTGGGCTGTGGCTCTGCCCTCAGGATCCAGTATCTGGTCTGGGGTGGTGGAGGCTTTGCCTGCTTGAGGCCGTGCAACTCCTAAGGGTCCAATCTTTTGGGCAGCTAGTATCGGGGATATATACCGTTGATGTACATGGCTTTAGTTGGGCTGTGGCTCTGCACTCAGAATCCAGTGCCTGGTCAGGGGGAGCATTGCCTAACTGAGACTGTGCAACTCCTCAGTGTCCTAACTTGTGTGTAGCTGGTATCAGAGAGGTACAGTATACCATTGATGTCCATGGCTTTAGTTGAGCTGTGGTTCTGCACTCAGGATCCAGTATCTGGTCTGGGGTGGGGGTGGCAGCATTGCCTTGTTGATGCCGTGCAACTCCTCAGTGTCCTAACTTATGTGCAGCTAGTATTAACGATCTATACTGTTGATGTACATGGCTTTAGTTGGTCTGTGACTCTGCACTCAGGATCCAGTACCTGGTCTGGGGAGATGCTGGGCATTGCCTGGCTGAGGTTGTGCAACTCGTCATAGTCCTAACTTTTGTGCATCTGGTATCAGAGAGATATACCATTGATGTCCTTGACTATAGTTGGGGTGTGGCTCTGCACTCAGGATCCAGTAACTGGTCTGGGGGGGTGGGTGCATTGCCTGGCTGAGGCCATGCAAATCCTCAGTGTCCTAACTTGTGTGCAGCTAGTATCAGGGATGTATGCCATTCATAGATTCATAGAGTGATACAGGCTCAGGAGGCAAAATGCGCTTGGAGAGCTTGCCACTAGCTTGGTGGAATGATTCTATTGAAGATATGATATTTTTTTACTTCCCATATAATTATCTAACTAATTTTTGAAATTTTCCATATTATCACTCTCTACAATCTCCCTTGGCAAAGCATTCCATTGAGTCACTATCCTTTGAGTAAACTATTTGCTTCTTTTATGAGTATTACAGTTCTCCCCTCTAAGTTTACAGCTATCTGTCCATGTGTGGGTCTGGGAGTTACTGTTTATTAGACCCAGAGTTTCAAAGAGAAACAAGTCTCTGGTTGCTTTGTATATCAAGCATAAATTCCCTTGTAGCTGTCTATATTCTAGGGAAAAAACGCCCACTGCTTGGAGTCTTGATTTGTATTCTAGGTATCTCAAATCACTAATCTGTTTAGTTACTTTCCTTTGGATCCCCTCCACTAATTTTTTTCCTATTTATGTTGGCTCGCGCACGCGCAGCCAACATATTGCGGTAGTAGCTGATTTGGTGGCATGGTGACTGTGGGTGAATGCGGGGCACACATCAGTAGGTGCATCCCTCATTCCCCAATCAGCTAGCAGCAGGGGCCGACACCCTGCATATCAAATGTAGCCACATCTGAGAAAAGGTCCACTACAATGACACTGAAGCTCTCATGCACCGAGACCACATCATGACTCCCAACGTGCAGGCAACATGGTGGCAGTGACTGCCGCCACCGCCTGTCACAATGCCAATTGGGGATCCCACTCCCCATCAGCATAATTCCCCTCCCCATTTTCGCTGTGTGCCATGGGGGTGCCCAATCCCTCTCGGCACCATGCTCCCGCCAAAAAAAAGCTTTTCTTTGCAGATGGGGGCCCCAATCCCCATCGGCTTCAGTTGCCCCCTTTCCCAGTTAGATCTGTAGATGGGGGGAGCCCACTCCCCATCGGCATGATGTCCTTCCCCTTTCTCCTGTGCCAAAGGGGGGTGCCCAATCCCCCGTTGGCTACTGCATCCCCCCCAAAAAAAACACTTGGATGACACGCTGGGAGCCCACTCCAGCGTGCCAACCCTGTAAAAAAACTGTCCCAAATGTTTTTTACCCTGTGAAAAAAACAGTCCATCACCCTCTTCCTGCCCCCCTCCCATAACCCGCGCCCACCTCTGTGCACCCTGCCTCCCCTCACCCCCCTCACCCCATACTTACCTCTGGAGTCCAGCGCGATGATCTTCTGTGGACCGGGAACACGTCTGCACTATTCAAACCGACTGCGAACTGAGGAAATGCCAGTAAGCTGTATAATGGAATGAATAGGGTTTTTTTCAACTTTAATGCATATCTCAGGCATTTTTTGGAATTTTGGCACCAAATTTTCAACATGGGGTTTTTGGGACTCCTCCTCATGAATTCTGTCACTGTCATAGGTGTTATTCAGCCCCAAAAGGTGATTTCACACTCACTGTACGGAGTCACCTTTCGGGACCAATTAACAAAACAACAGTGCCAGTGTTCATGAGGTGGGCTCTCAAAAAGCATATGTTACAAATTTGGTGGAAAAAGTCCAAAATATTACTGTTTTACGAGTGTGCGCTGCACAGTTGCTATGCACGCTCATAACTTCGCGAATTTGCAATATTTTCATGTCAGATTTTTAACATTGCCATTTTTACACACCTCCTTGTGAACAGTATAGATGTCATTTTTCACATCCTGGCCAAAATGTGTTTTCGCACTTCTGGCACAGAATAGCACAGTTGCTGTGGGAAATCAGTGTTTGGGACAGATTACAAAAATGACAGTGACACTGTTCATGAGAAGAGGTCCTAAAATGCCTATGTTGACAATTTGGTGATGATACTCCATAAAATGACTGTGTTACGAGCGTGCATTGCGCAGTTTGCACACACGCTCATAAGTACGCGAATTTATAATATTTTCACTCCAGATTTTCAAGATTGCCATTGTTCTGCACCTCCATATGAACAGTACAGCTGTCAGTTTTCACATCCTGGCTGAAATGTGTTGTTGCAGTTCTGGCACAGAGTAGCATGGTCGCTGTGGGAAATCCATGTTTGAGACACATTATGAAAATGACAGTGACACTGTTCATTAGCAGAGGTCCTAAAATGCCTATGTTGAAAATCTGGTGATGAAAGTCCATAAAATGAGTGTTTTACAAGTATGAGTTGCGCAGTTTCCACGGACGCTCGTAACTTCGTGAATTTGTAATATTTTCACTCCAGATTTTCAAAACTGGCATTTTTCCACAGCTCCTTATGAACAGTACAGCTGTCATTTTACATATCCTGGCTGAAATGTGTTTTCACATGTCCGGCGCAGAGTTGCACGGTCGCTGTGCAAAATCAGTTTTCGGGACAGTTTGAGGAAATGACAGTGACACTGTTCATGAGCAGAAGTCTTAAAATGCCTATGTTGAAAATTTGGTGGCAAAAGTCCATTAAATGACTGTGTTGTGAGCGTGCATTGTGTAGTTTCCAAGCACCCTTGTAACTTCACAAATCTGCAATATTTTCATGCCAGATTTTCAACACTGCTATTTTTTCACACCTCCTTATCAACAGTACAGCTGCCATTTTTCACAGCATGCCCAAAATGCGTTTCCACAGCTGTGGTGCACAATGGCGTGGTTGCTGTGAGAAATCTCCTTTTGGGACACATTAACAAAATCACAGCGCCACTGTTCATGAGGGGAGGTCCCAAAATACCTATGTAGAAAATGTGGCTAAAAAACTCCCACAAATAATTGGGTTACAGACGTGTGTTGCGCATTTTCTATGCATGCTAATGATTCCACCAATTTTTCATTTTTTTCACTCCAGATTTTCAACGTTGCCATTTTTGTATGCCTCCTCATGAACAATAGAGTTGTCAGTTCCACATTCCTGCCCAAAATGTGTTTTTGTCCCTGTGTCGCCAGATGGCATAGACGCTGTGCAAAACCACCTTTCAGCTTACAAACTGATTGTGCTGCTCTATGAGGGGTCACAAAACCCATGTTGAAAATTTGGAGTGAAAATACCAACACACAACTATGGTGTTAGGGTTTCCAACTGTAGCACCCCTCCCTCCCCTTAGAGACTGACAGGCACCAGGGGTGTGACTTGGGATCATTGGCTGTAATGCTCATGCCATTTCACCCCCACCCCCACCCTGCAGCCAGTGACAGGCATCGTGGTGTACCTTGCAGTGTTCGGTCACAAAGTTCACCCCATTCTCCTATACTGCACCCACCTCCGCCTATTTCCTTATGTAATGGGGTAAGTATAACGCCCAGTCCCCAAGGCACACCACAATACTTGTCAGTGTCTACAGGGTATGGTGAGGTACAATGGCATGAATGTTACAGCTGAAAACCCAAAGGCACACCCCGGTGCCTGTCAGTCTCTATAGGGTGGTGGTGGGGTTGGTATCACTTCAATACTTTACTGCCATTCCTATTATGCATCTCTAACTCCGGCACTACCAATGCCAATGCCAGCAAGACAACATTCGGCATTGACAAATGCTGTTTGTGACTGGAGCATAGAAGGAAGAACAATACTCAAGTTGGGTTCTAACCATACTCGTGCAAAGTGGTAGAATCACTTTTGGATCTCTGCTTTTAATATGTTTAAGACTGCATCCAAAAATGTTATGACATTTTTTGACTTTAACCAAGGTATGATTGTCAAAAGTTAATTTATTATCAACAAGAACTCCTAGATCTTTCTCATTAGTTGTTACAGCAAGTTGGACATTATTGATTTTATAGATACCATTCTGGTTATTATATCTGAAGTGCATTACCTTACATTTTTGTTCATTAAAACACATTTTGTTCTGTGTTGCCCAGGAGCACATTGCATTTAGTTCCTCCTGGAAATGGTTTGCAGCTTGTGTATTGTCGACTATACAGCCGAGTTTGCAGTTGTCTGCATACTTGGTCTTCCAGGCCTTGTTAAATGGTTGTATTGTTGATATTAATAAATTAAACAGGGCAGAGCCCAGAACATTGATGTCCATGGCTTTAATTGGGCTGTGGCTCTGCACTCAGGATCCAGTACCTGGTCTGTGGAGGGTGGGGGCATTGCCTGGCTGAGGCCGTGCAACTCCTCAGTGTCCTAACATGTGTGCAGCTGGTATCAGGGAGGTATACCATTTATGTCCACAGCTTTAGTTGTGCTGTTACTTTGCACTCAGGATCCAGTACCTGGTCTGGGGGGTGGGGGCATTGCCTGGCTGAGTCCATGCAACTCCTCAATGTCCTAACATGTGTGCAGCTGGTAACAGGAAGGTATACTATAGATGTCCACAGCTTTAGTTGGGCTGTGGCTCTGCACTCTGGATCGAGTACCTGGTCTGCGGTGATGTGGATTTGCCTGACTGAGGCTGTGCAATTCCTCAGGGTCCTAACTCATGTGCCGCTAGTATCAGGGATGTATTCCATTGATGTACATGGCATTAGTTGTGCTGTGGCTCTGTACTCAGGATCCTGTACCTGGTCTGCGGGGGGGCATTGCCTGGCTGGGGCTGTGCAACTCCTCAGTGTCCTAACTTGTGTGCTGCTGGTATCAGGGTGGTATACTGTTGATGTCCATGGCTTTAGTTGGGCTGTGGCTCTGCACTCAGAATCCAGTACCTGGTCTTGGGGGTGGGGGCATTGCTTGGCTGAGATCGTGCAACTCCTAAGTGTCCTAACTTGTGTGCAGCTGGTATCAGGGAGGTATACCATTGATGTCCATTGCTTTTGTTGAGCTGTGGAACTGCATTCAGGATCCAGTACCTGGTCTTGGGGGAGTGGGGCATTGCCTGGCTGAGGCCGTACAACTCCTCAGTGTCCTAACATGTGTGCAGCTGGTGTCAGGGAGGTATACTGTTGATATTCATGGCTTTAGTTGGGCTGTGACTCTGCACTCAGAATCCACTACCTGGTCAAGGGGCTGGGGGCATTTCCTGCCTGAGACCGTGCAACTCCTCAGTGTCCTAACTTGTGTGCAGATGGTATCAGGGAGGTATACCATTGATGTTCATGACTTTAATTATGCTGTGGCTCTGTACTCAGGATCCAGTACCTGGTCTGAGGGGGTGGGGCATTTCCTGGCTGAGGCTGTGCAACTCCTCAGTGTCCTAACTTGTGTGCAGCTGCTGTCAGGGAGGTATACCATTGATGTCCATGGCTTTAGTTGGGCTGTGATTCTGCACTCAGGATCCAGTACCTGGCCTGGGGGATGGGGGCATTGCCTGGCTGAGACCATGAAACCACTCAGTGTCCTAACATGTGTTGCAGCTGGTATCAGGGAGGTATACTGTTGATGTCCATGGCTTTACTTGGGCTGTGGCTCTGCACTCAGGATCCAAAACCTGGTCTGGGGGCTTGGGAGCATTGCCTGGCTAAGGCCATGCAGCGGCTCAGTGTCCTAACTTGTCTTCATCTGGTGACAGGGGGCTATAATGTCAATGTTAACAGTGTTACTTTGAATGAACCTCTGCACTCACAATCCTGCACCTGGTCTTGAGGACTGCTGGGCACTTCCCGGCTGAGAGCATGCAAGTACTCACTGTCCTAACTTATCTTCAACTACTATCAGAGAGGCATAAAATGAATGATTCTGCCTAACATCACAGTACAAGTACTCAGTATCATATGTGTTCATGGGAGCACATATTGCTGGTAGTGCAGGGCCCTTCGGGCCCCATGCTCCCAGCTACTTGTCCATTTCTGTCTAACATCGCAGTACAAGTACCAAATCTCACATGTATTGGTGGGACCACATATTACTGGGAGCACTGGGCCCTTTGGGCCCCATGCTCACACCAGCTTGTGCACTTCTCACTAACATCGCACTACATTTACTGAAAATCATATGTATTGGTGAGAGCACATATTGGTGGGAGCGTGGAGCCTGAAAACATCACAGTACAAGTACTAAATATCATATGTATTGCTGACAGTGCATAGTACTGGGACCATGGGGCCCTTTAGGCCCCACGCTCCCACCAACTTGTCCACTTCTGCCTAACATCACACTGCAACTACCGATTATCATACATATTTGTGGGAGCACATATCGGTGGGCTTCCACCAACTTGTCCATTGCTGCCTAACATCACATTACAAGTACTAAATTTCATATGTATTGGTGGGAACACATATTGCTGGGAGTGCGGGGCCCTTCAGGCCCCATGCTCCCACTAACTTGTCCATTTCTGCCTAACATCACAATACAAGTACTAAATCTCATATGTATTGGTGAGAACACATATTGGTGGGAGTGCATGGCCCTTTGGACCCCACGCTCCCACCAACTTGTCCATTTATGCTTAACATCACAATACAACTACTAAATATCATATGTATTGCTGAAAGTGCATAGTGCTGGAATCATGGGGTCCTTCTAGCCCCATGCACCCACCAACTTGTCCACTTCTGCCTAACTTCACACTGCAACTACTAATTATCATATGTATTGGTGGGAGCACGGGGTCCTTCAGGCCCCACGCTCCCACCAGCCTGTCCATTTCTGCACCTGTTTACATTTCACACACCTAACCACTGAAAATTACCTCTGTGGCAGTAACGCTAGCTACCCTATAAATTTCAAGCCACTAGCACAATGCAGAATGCTATCTGAAAAACGTAAACAGCATCAAGCAATATCTCCATAGCAGATTAATTTTCTGACACATAAACACCATAATTCAAATCTACAGGACATCCCCTCAACACCTTCCAACTTTCAAGTTAAAAGACCAAACCATTTCTGAGATATTTCATTTTAAAATTTTTGCACCTTTAAAAATCTTTGGTCATGAGACTCGATCGTGAATTCAAGATCAAAGACCATCTTTGATCATGAGTGGACATCTGGTCGGGAAATTTGGGTTATCTGGTCCCTCCCAGAAACATTTGATCCAGCAAAAATCTGGCCATCTCATCCCGCCTGCATGAACAAAACTCACGATCAAAGAAATCTTGTGATCAAAAAATCTGCAGGCTAGTGATCAAAGAATTTGCAGACTCACGAGCAAAGAATTAAAAATGTTAAAACTCTATTTTTTGACACAATTACATTAAACCACAGGCATGGCTTGATAGAGGGAAGCCCCCTGAGCAAAACCCATTCTAGTCTGACTTCACAAGTCACTCCTGGGCTGCGATATTTGATTTTTAAATCTGGTCATCTCGTCCATCCCTCATGAACAAAGATCATGATCAAAGAATCTCACCATCAAAGAAATTTGCAGGCTCACAGTCAAAGATTGTTAGCAAGCCACGATCAAAGAATTTAGAATTGAAAACTCTATTTTTTGACATAAGTACATTAAACCAGTACATGACTTGATAGAGGGAAGCCTCCTGAGCAAAACCCATGCAAGTTTTACTTCAGAAGTCACCCCGGGCTGAGATATTTGTTTTTTCCAACCTCAAACTGAAAACAAGATGGCGGCCATCGCGATTAATAAATTTCTTGTGATCAAAGATTCTTTGATCATGAGCCTGCAAATTCTTTGATCATGAGGAGTGACCAGATGGCCAAAACCCCATTCTTCTTTTGCAAAATAACCATATAAATTTTCCCATAGACTTATAATGGGAGCTAAAAAGTTTAATAACTTTTGAATGGAATAATATTTTTTCACCAAACAAAAAGTGGCATATTCCTTGATCCAAGCTCTTTCCACATGCCAGGATTCAGACTGGCACACCACACAGTGCTTGCGCGGTGCCACAGACAAAATCAAAAAAACTGTCCACAAAACTGGTGAAAAGTGCATTTTTCAGCGATTCATTGAGCAAAAACTGAAAGTCCGACCAAAACGCAATTTGGCATATCAAGAGATCTACCATGCCCCACCACGTATACCAACTTTCATGCAAATCCATTGAACGGGTCCAAAGTTCTTAACATGCAAAATTTTAAGTTTGACATTAAAGTAGCTTCATAACCCTAACTATAGGGGTGCAACTGCGCCCCTATAATATATATACATATATTTATTTCATTTTTGTTAACTGGGTAGGTGCACTAGCCATAAAATGGCTATTTTCAGGCATGACCCGGGAGAGTACAACAAAAAGAGAACAGTTGAACAACAGCAACATGGGTACAATAATACAAATAGAGGAACAATACAGCAGTGCTGCAAAAATACAATGGGTAGAAACAACAAAAAATAATGACAATCATTATACAGATAATGGCAGTAAGATATGTAATAAGTACAGAAACCACAGACCTGACCTGTGGAGTGAAAGGGTTAATAAAGATAGTAAGGTTATATAGAGAGAAATGTGAGGAATGTTCAAACATAACAAGAAAGACTGACAGAAGGAAGGTCAGGGATGGTAACTGGCAAAACAACAGTGGATGGTCGGCAACAAGGTTCGAGAAGGAAGAGAGCTAGTAGTCAAGAAGTTATTTACAAAGAGAAGGAAAAATATGGGGAGGGGAATAGGAGACAGTCTTGGAGCTGGATTAGAGCAGGGTGACATTACTGGTAAGTCTCAGGAGCTTCAGGTTGGGTCAAAGCATGTACAAGCATCAGCTAAGGATAGATAATGATGATATTCACTTTAAACCAAAGTGAGACTGAGACAGCTGGAGGTTGAGTGAAAAGCATTCCATAGCCTGGGAGCAGAGAACTGAAGGCCACTGTCTTTTAGTCATCCGATATCTCGGAACATAGAGCAAGGATTTGTCAGCTGATCGCAGGCCATGGGAGGATGGTTGAGGGACCAGCAACGCCGCCAGCTGGGATTTTTTTTTCCCGGATGATCAAGTCCACTAGTGATCCAAGGTAGTATTGTCTACTGGCAGAGGGTGAGAGCCAATTCAGATCCTTATAAAGAAGGCAGTGATGTTTGAGTCGAGGCGACGAAGAGGAAAATCGGCATATATTGTTATAAGTTATGTCCCATTTTAGTAGGGAGGTTTTATGGGCAGAGGTAAGAATAGAGGCACCATAAGTAAGGGTTGGGAGCAGAATGCCTCGGGCAATTGCTAATTTGGCCAAGGGTGTAAGCATGTAGCTCGTTTTGTAAGCTACTCCCAGTTTCGAGTTTATAGCTTTGCACGAGGACTGAATGTGAAGATTAAAATCCAGGGGCTGGTCTAGCAGAATCCCAAGGTACTTGAAGGAAGTAACATTTTCAAGTGGAAATCCTCCTGGGTAAAGAACCTCCAGCAAATTAGAACAGACCTTAATCTTTGGTGCGGAATCTAGGAGCATGGCTTTTGTTTTCTTTTCATTTAGTACAAGCTTACGGTCTAGTAGCCAGTCTAAGACCTTATTGAAGTCTGAAGTAAGTGATGAGTTTATGCAGGCAATACTAGAAGAACTGGTATAGATGATCAGGTCATCAGCATAGAGAATAGCTGAGCAGGATTCCAGGACCTCAGCTGCATTGTTGATAAAAATTGAGAACAGAAGGGGCCCAAGGATAGAGTCCTGGGGGATCCCAAGGTTGACAGTAGACGTGTTGGACAGGGAGAAATTAAATTTGACAGCTTGCGACCTGTTTGACAGGTAGCTACAGAACCAGTCCACAACAGAGGTAGAGAAATGGAATTTATGAAGAGTGGAGAGAAGCAGGGGATGGTCTACAAGGTTGAAAGCCTTAGTGAGGTCAATGAAGATGGCACCTGTGAGTTTTCCAGAATCCATGTTGGACAGAATATCAGTAGTTAATTGAAGAAGAGCTGTGGTGGTGCTATGACCTTTTCTGAAACCATGCTGGGTGTCTGAGAGGAGATTGTAGCATGTAAGGTAGTCAGTGGTCTGTGATGCAACTATTTTCTCTAGTATCTTACTAAGGACAGAGAGAATTGCTATAGGTCTGTAATTGGCCATCTCCTTTGGGTCACCTTTTTTAAAGACTGATGTTACTCTTGCAGATTTCCATAGGTCCGGCACGGTGCTATGGATAAGGGATAAAGTGCAGATTCTGGCAATCGGAGAGGCAATGAGTGGAGCAGCCAGCTTAAGAAGAGGAGGTTCCTATGAGTCAGAACCAGAGCTGGCATTGGCAGATATGGATCTCAGCAATTTCAGAACTTCTGCTCTTGATATAGCCTTGAAATAGAATGGTGGCATGGGAGCAGCATCATATGATAGTGCAGTATGGTTGTCTGATGGTAGCGTGATAGGTAGATTGGAGTGCAATCCACTAGGTTGTAAAGCCAAGGTATAGTGTGACAGATCAGAGAAAAGATTGCTAAAACTGTTTGAGATGGTCCTAGGGTCATTACAATGTGCCCCATTTATGATCATTTCATCAGAAGTGACCGACTGCGAGGTACCCAGAAATGTTTTGACATTGGCCCAGAATTTCCTCAGGTCGCAGGCTGAGCTTTGTAGAAGGTCCTTGCAGTACTTGCTTTTAGCAGCTCTAATTTCTCTCTTACATCTGTTCCTTAGTTCACGATAGACAATAAGATCTGACTGTAGGCCAGTTTGTTTGTAGCGAATCCAGAGCTTGTCCCTCTGGCGCAGATTAGCAAGGAGGTCTTTATGCAGCCACCTCATCTGTTTTCCTCTGACCCTCATAGTAGTCTTGGGGGCATGTTTATATTGAATGGTAAGAAACAAATTTATGAATATCTGTAGAGCAACCTCCACATCCTTTGTTTGATAGATACCTGTCCAGTCAACATTGGAGACATCATAGAGAAATGCATCCTGGTCAATATGAGCTAGATTTGTAAACGTGATTAGTCTTGATGGAGAAGATGGAGGCTCAACCATAGATAGGATACAAAAAGTGGGTGAGTGGTCTGTTAGTCCATCTGCAAGGATTCCTGCTTTTGACACATGTTCCATACGGTTAACCATCACCCAGTCTAGGAGTGTACCCGTTTGATGGGATGATGTGGCTCTAGTTGCTTCAGAGATCAACTGGTGAAAATTATAACTAAGCGTGAGTGATTGCAAGGATATTTGACCTGACCCTAACCAACTGAGGTTAAGATCACCTAGGATGACAGCCTCACTATGATTTACAGTCTGGGAGGTGATGTCAAGGAGTTCTTGAAGACCTACTATTCCCCCAGCAGGGGGATTACAGGCACAGATAATATGAAGCTTTTTTCCCCAAATACAATAGTTGCATGTATGAATTTGCACACTGCGGGAGAGGCGGATGCCGGGACAGTAGAGATGTTGAGGTGGTTTTTGAAGAATAGAGCAACTCCACCTCCACACTTGGATGAGGATCTATCCCACCGGAACAGGGAATAGTTAGGCAAGGAGCATACATCAAGTATACTGGGTTTTAGCCAAGTTTCTGTGAGACAGAGTACATCAGGATTGTAGAGTTTCACCCAGGCCTCGAGTTCCGCATGGTGACAGGTCAGACTTCTGATATTGATATGGGCAATTAATAATCCTTTCTTGGATATGCCTGATAACTCATTTGGGGAAAAGAAACAGGTAGGAGAACCTGGATTTAGTTGACGTCCCCAGATAACAGAATAATGATCATGGCTAGGAACCAGAGCCTTGCACAGTGGCAGGTTAAGGTGAAAGCACATCTCTATGGCAGCTTCCTCCTGGCATGTAGAGGGTAATAGATGCTGCCTCTAACAAAGAGGATATTGTTAGGTTGAAGATCAGTCTTAGTCTCTGCAATCAAGTTAGAGAAACTATAGTTGCAGTAAGCCTCTGAGGAGTCTTTTGCCATTTGGTTACATGGGAGAGCCCATGTGGCAGTATCCAGGCTGAGTAAAAGGACAAATGACAGGAGTGCCCATAGCAGACTATACTTCACCATAGTGTTACTAATTGACTTGGGTAGGAAGGCTAGTGGTATACTGAGACAGAGGATTAGCTCTTAGGGATAAAGAGATAGTGTGTATAAAATTAAGACTGCCAAGGGTGACTGTGTTACACTGTTTTAACCCTTGGCCGAAATTAGAGATAAAGCAAAAACAACGAAGTGTTTCCTGCTAGCATAGCAATTATTTAGAAGAAGTGGATCAGAGAAGCAGAAAGTAAAGCCCCGCAAAGGTTAATTAGGAAAGCAGACCAGCCAGAGGCTCTACTTGTGGTAAAGATTAGTGAGGAAATGAAGAACTATTCAAGATATGTTAGAAGGCACCCCTAGTGGTGGAATTTTATAAGGAACCAATGGGAGACTAGACAGATAGCAGTAATGTTCGGCAAAAGTCAATGCAAAGCAGAGGGTGCCGAAGCCCAGAGACTGATAATCTGACAGAGAAAAGGCAGGGCCAAACAGTGGCTGAGCAGAGAGCAGCAGTCCAGTTAGAGGAGGGTTACAGCAGGTGGCTGCCTATAGAACCCACACAGTGCTATCCCGGAGCAGCCGGGACACTTAACTGGATTTGAAGGTGTCCTGTTCATCAGGAGGATGGAGGTACGGGCAGCTGGCAGGATTAGCCGTGCCACTCACTGGGAGCCCGATCAGGCGCAGTGGATCTATTTTAAGATATAAAATGTAGGTTAAGATAGGATGTTATTAGCTAGGGCAGGGGGTACCAAGGCAACTTGAAAATTACTTGGGGTAGCAAGGGAGGAAACTCAGGTATGGAACTGCACAGTAGATAGCAGAACAGGCGCTAAGCAAAGCTGACAGGCAAGTAGCTGGTGAAAATAGGAAGATGTCTTTAAAGGGAAGACAGGACAAGTGTTAGGCCTAATAGTTGCACCCTGTATCTTTAAGAGGAGTTGCAATATCAGTGAGAGGGAAGGATGAACATTGCTAGGGGTGGTGCCGAGGGGGGAAGGAGAGTATTTCGTAAAGGCTGGAGGTGGGGGATGGGAGGGTGGGTGTAAAAATTCAAGCAGCAAGGAGACAGAAGGACAGAAAGTGAAAGAGAAATTGAATTATTTGCAGGTAAAGCTTACAACTGTGACCCAAATGGAATCTGGTCTAAACAGAAAAAAACTGTATCACTTTAAACTTGGTTTCTGATCCAGGGTAGCTTACCACTGGACCTTAAAACAAAGAGAGCTGTAATATTTTACAATCTACAAACCTGCAGCCTAAATGAACTTGCACTTCAAACTACCCTTGGAGTGCAAAATTGCTGTAAAGAGGCTTAGGTTCACATTTAAGTTACGATTTACAAGACAATTTGGAGAGACTTAACAAGTACCACAATCAGAATATAACATTAGCTTAAGGTCCAGAGGAAACAGCAGGAGCAAAGAATTAAAGAACTGCAGCAGCCCATCAGCAGGCAGAGTCAATGGTTCTGGACAGTCCAGTTTCTGCAGTGTACCTTTGGTCTGGTGATCAGTGGGCAGTACAGCGAGGAAGGCAGCCAGTGGACAGAAGGGGTCTGCCCGGCTGCTTGCAGCAGCAGAGGCACCTGTGTCAAGGGTGAGGCTTTGGTCTGGTGATCAGTGGGCAGTACAGCGAAGAAGGCAGCCAGCAGACAGAAGGGGTCCACCCAGCTGCTTACAGCAGCAGAGGCACCCGTGTCAAGGGTGAAGCTATTCATGGCAAAAACCTCTGTTTAATGCATCAGTTAGGGTTGTTCCACAGCGACAAAAGTAAGGAAATTCAGAGTTAGGGTTGAAGGCCCCTCTTGCACCCCCTAGCCTGACCCCGCAACCAGCATCGGGGTGTGCATTGGGGTCGTTGGCCCTAACTCTCACCCCATCACATGTGTAAACAAGTTGAGGAACAGTAGAATAGGATGAGAGTTAGGACCGACGACCCCAACGACACCCTGATGCTGTTGTGGGGTCGGGCTGGGGGCAAGGGGCTTTCAACCTTAACACCAAATTTCCTTGCTTTTGTCACTGTGGAACAACCCTAACTGATACATTAAATGGAATTTTTTGCCATGAATTTCCCTTCATTTTGAGAATGAGGACTATAAATAGTGAATGGAATGCGGTGGTGGGAGCGCAGGCCCCTCGGGCCCCACGCTCCCACCATGTCATGTCTTGTGACATAGTAATGGTTACTGCAATGCAAACACAAGCACTAATGGTTACGCACATGGTGATGCAAACATAAATGATAAAGCAAATGTTAAAAGAAACGCAGCGCAAAGTGACATCAAAGTGAACAGTGACGCAAATGGAGATGCAATCGAGTACAGAAACACAACTGGTAATGTGCATGGTCACAGTACCGCTATTGTAAATGCAAATGTTAACTGTTACAACAACAATAACTCCAAAGGGAACAGAAATGGAAATGCAAATGCAAGAGTGTACAGAAATGCAAAGCGTAATGCGCATGGTCACAGTACCACAATTGCAAACTCTAATGGTAACGGTAACAGCAAAAAGAGCGCCAAAGGAAACAGAAACGGAAAAGCAAACACAAGCGCATATGGAAACGCAAACCGTAATGCGCACGGTCATGGTACCGCTATTGTAAACATAAATGATAAATGTAACAGCAACAGTAACGGGAAAGGAAACAGAAACGCAAATGCAAGCATGTACAGAAATGCAAAGCGTAATGCGCACAGTAACGGTACTGCAGTTGTAAAATCAAATGGTAACGGTAACAGCAACAACAACGCCAAAGAAAACAGTAACACAAAAGCAAATGTAAACGCAAAGGGTGCCGCACACGGTGGGGTACACAGGAACACTATCGCAAAGTGGCATGGAAACGCAAGTGTAAAGCCTATGTGTAACAGTAAGTGGAGCGCAGACCCTATTTTTCCCCAAAAGCTCCATTGAGAAAGACAGTGAAAACAAAGAATGCATGCATAATAAATAATGGGCCTTGGAGCAGAAAAAGAGCAGTTTTAATACTAAAATGCTAATATCTCAGTAACCGTACGAAATAGAGAAAACATTAAAATTTCACATGATTCATGATTTTCCTGGCTAGGTTTTCACTGCACACATAGCCCATAGAACTAAGCTTGGTCATGATGAAAATTCCGTATCTCACACCATTTCCGAGATACGAGCCCCAAAAGGTCGGCGTATGCCACCTTGTTAGTCTATGGGAAAAAATGTCAACTTTGGAGTACTGTAACTTTGCATCTGTGCTATATTTTTTCACCAAAATACCAAAAGGCACATATGTGAGATGTTGGCTGCCTTCCCTCCAAATTTCAGCTCAAAAGACCAAACCATTCTTTTGCAGCAGTGTGGCAAAGAACTCCTATCATTTTGGCTATACAGTAGTCTGGAAAAGTAGTGTCGTGATTTGCGAATGCTTTTGCAAAATTTGCGAAAGTGTCGTGAATGCGATACTACTTTGCGACACTACTTTTTCTAGAAATTTGAAAAACATATTTTTGGGGTGTTTCACCCCAAAATAAAGACATGGCTAGCATCCTCAGGGCTTGAATAGGTAAACACAAAAAGGATTATGTCCCTAGATGGTCCCAATTTTAAATGCCAAACATTTCTGTGATCAGTAACTGAAAAAAAAATGGCTGACTCACGACACTACTAGGGCCATCTGCGACACTAAAAAGTGCATTTGCGAAAGTGTAGAACTTTTTGTTAACTTTTCCCATTGACTTATAAAGGGAACTTGTTTTTTGAATAAATTTTGAACTGTTTAATATTTTTTCACGAAATCTTCAAAAGGCAGATCGGGGACCCCGGCCACATGTTCACTGAAGTTTTTGGACCGGTCTCACAAACCATGCGACCTGTATGCACGAGCAAAGAATGCGCAAAAAAAGTAAATATGCACACAGATGTCGCTTAATAACTCCGTAGCCGTATAGCTGACCAGTACAAAAGTTGGCAAATCCCAAGATCTATGGCTACGCCATGTGCATGCCAAATTTCAGGCAAATCCATTGAATGGTGACAAAGTTATTAAGGTACAAAGTTTCACCCTTTACCCTTAAAAGTGCTACTCAACCATAACTATGGTAGCACGTATATATATATATATATATATATATATATATATATAAACATATATTCTTTACAAAAAACATTGTTAATGCACCATTTAGGATAATGTACCACCAGCAAAGTAGGGAAATGTGGCATTAGGGTTTCCAACCCTAACTCTTCACTGACAACCCCCCCAACAGAAAAAGGAAAAAAAAACATTAGGGTTTTGGGTCTCCGGAATCTTGACAAATTAGTAGAGGGGTCTGCCTTCTTCCTATACATAACATGGGATTTGGGTGGCCAACATTTAGGAGTGACTACTTAGAAATGCATGAACCTGCAGATTTATCAAGTGATCAAGGCACAGAAAGTTATGTATTCCTTCCTTTTTACTGTCTTCACAATGTTTCTTGCAATACCTAACAATTTAAAATCTGTTGTTAGTGAGTGTGATGTCAACCACTCATCCAACCTTGGTGATCTTGGTCAAATCCATAGACTTCAAAAGTCATCTGCTTGTGGAGATTAGAAGGCCCCACTGGCCTGGTGTTACTGCTGATGGTGCCACTTAAACCAAGGGTGAAAAAAAGGGAAAGAAGATGGAAAGGTGACTTGATGGCTGGTTATTGCCATATAATTTCTGGTCTAATCACCTGTCCTTAGTGAAGATGTGAACTGCTGGCACAGTGGATATTCTCAGGGCATGTAAAACAGTCTTGCAGACACTTTGATAAAAATCTGGACTTGCCAAAGTGGAGTAGAGCTACAACTTGACACTTGGTACCTTGGCTCTGCAACTTACATAAGCATTGGAAAACCTTTATTAGTCACATAGGAGTAGCAGTGGTTATCATTTCCATAACTGTTTTTGTTAACTTTTTGGCCTCATGGCTGTGGATTTTACTGTATATTTCTAACTTGTTTCCAGATACTTACTCAGGCACAGCTGACTCATGTAACCTTTGAGTCCACCAGATGGCTGGCTTCGACTTTTGCTGGCTCTGAGGGTGCAGGTGGATGGAGACTTGTGACATCGTTCAGCTGTTCAAGTCAATATGTTTAAACAACTACAAATTGAGAACAATGGGATTGTACTGCCATTTGATATGTGCCGACTTCCTTCCTCTTGCTATCTCATTTCAACACTTTCCTCACCTTGCCCTAGGAGTGGAGGTAGATGGAGACATGTGGCCTCTTTTGGCTGTGGGAGTCAATATGCTTAAGCACCTATGAATTGAGAACAGTGGGCTTGTACTGCCACCTGATATGTGCTAACTTCCTTCCACTTGCTGTCTACTTTCAGCACTCACCTCACCCTGCCCATCACCATCACTGCCTGCAGATGGTAGAATCATATATTAGCACCCCTTTTCATACTGAGGCCCATGTGTCTTAAGCAAATGTCTTGTAATAGTAGATGTTCCAAGTCATGTGCCCTGCCCTCCTTATCCCAACAAAACTGACCCTTACATGTGGGACACACAACATGTGTCCATGATTCTTTACTTAAGTTAAAGTAATCCAACACTACCCACTACACTGGTTTAGTCAGCCAGCTACTATGGCTTTCTTCTTCCACATCCAGCTCTGCTACCAGTTTTGACCCAGGTTCATCATTAACTTCATGATGCATATTCCTCCTCAACAGATTGTCCACAGGGGTATTTCTTTCCTTTTTCTATCGTTTTTAGGGGTTGTTTACCTTTCATTATAGGGGCTCTTTCTACTTTTTCTTTTAAGAACAACTGTTCTTTTACTCTCTTTTGTTCCCTATATGTCATATGCCACAATGAGGCAGTATAGTGCAGTGGTCAAAGGCTCTGAGCTGCAAATCTGGTGACATCCAGCAGACCAGACCTGGGTTTGAATCCCACAGCTTCCACTTGCATACGGTGTGACCCTGAGCAAGTCACTTAACCTCCTTGTGCTCCCAGGTCGCTCCTGTAAAAAAGCTTTCAGCTTAGTGTGCTATACCTGGTTAAACAACTAAATAAATAAAATAAATCATCCCTTCCCCAGAAATGCTGCTGCTGCAGTACCACTGTCAGGTACATACTGAAAATCAGTGTTTGTCCCCAGGATCTTCTAAACTAATATTTTCCTCTTCCTCCTCTTGGCACATTACTGCCTGCTACCCTTTTGTTTTGTTTTGGTTTTTTTGCAATTATTATTGCCAAGTCCCAACCCTTGCTGTGCCACTGTTAGTGGTACCTCTAATGTGCGATACCTTATTGGGTATCATTTGATTTCCTTTAAGGAACTGTGGCTAACATGACTATGCATTGATTTGTCTTTGCTGCTTCTGGATGGCTCTGTGCCTCCTTTTTCTCTCTACTGCTCCTTTGCTGCTTGACTGAATCAGGCTACCAGCACACACCCACTGCCAGACTCCCTCTCTACTCCACCCTAGTCCTCAGGGACTTGCACAGCTCAGCATGCATACAGCAAATCTTGCAGAAAACAGTTTGTGTTTTTGCCCAAATGTTTGTGTGAGTATACGTGACTTGAACACCATGGGCTCAATTCTCAAAACTTGGAGCAACCTGTGCCAACAGTAGCTTGCGCTGATTGCTGCTGTGCCAGGGACCCTGTGCCCAATTTTCTATCCAGTAAGGTCCCCGTGTCAAAGTCCCACAGCTTGCAGCAACTATGGTCATACACTGGAAGGATGGCGTGCCTGCGAGGTTTGCAGCAAGCTGCGGGTGTGGTCAGGCAGCAGTCTGGGAAGGTATGACATGTGTGTAGGCAAATGTTCCCTGGTGGCTAGCAGATTCCCCTCCCCATTCCTGATCCCATATATATATACTGAAAGGGCAATACTGCCCTGGTGTCCAGTGCTCCCCCCATCCCTGATCCCATATATATACTGAAAGGGCAATACTGCCCTGTTGTCCAGTGCTCCCCCCATCCCTGATCCCATATATATACTGAAAGGGCAATACTGCCCTGGTGTCCAGTGCTCCCCCCATCCCTGATCCCATATATATATACTGAAAGGGCAATACTGCCCTGGTGTCCAGTGCTCCCCCCATCCCTGATCCCATATATATACTGAAAGGGCAATACTGCCCTGGTGTCCAGTGCTCCCCCCATCCCTGATCCCATATATATACTGAAAGGGCAATACTGCCCTGGTGTCCAGTGCTCCCCCATCCTGATCCCATATATATATACTGAAGAGGCATACTGCCCTGGTGTCCAGTGCTCCCCATCCCTGATCCCATATATATATATACTGAAGGGCAATACTGCCCTGGTTGTCCAGTGCTCCCCCCATCCCTGATCCCATATATATATACTGAAAGGGCAATACTGCCCTGGTGTCCAGTGCTCCCCCCATCCCTGATCCCATATATAGGAAAATGCATAACTGCTCTGGTGTCCAGTGTTCCCCCTCCACATTCCCCAGTGCCCCATCCAACAATACCCAATAGTCTCTGGTATCTAGGGGAGCCCCTACACTGTCAGGTAGTGCCCCACCACCCCCGCTCACCCCATCTCATCTGGGAGCCAGTGACTGGAACAGCCCTGCACCCTCCACCATGCCGAGCTGCTGACTGAGCTGTGAGGAGCATGTACTGTACAATCAACTGTTACAGTATGTGCTCCTTGATAGCTCAGTCAGTGGCCGATCGTGATGGAAAGTGGAGGGCTGTGCTGGTCACTGGACCTGGTTGAAATGGGGGACAGCAGGGTAGTGGGGCACTACCTGCCAGAGTGGGGGGTCCCCTAGACACTAGGGACTGTTGGGTATTGTTTGATGGGGTGCTGGAGATCAGAGGAACACTGGACACTAGGGCAGTTAAGAATTGTTGAATATATGGGATCGGGGATTGGTGGGGCACTGAACACCAGGGCACTTATAAATGTTCCTTTAAGTGGGATTGGGGATAGGATGGAGGGGGCACTGGACACCAGGGCAGTTATGCATTTTCCTATGGGACTGGGGAAGGTGAGGGGGGACACTGGACACCAGGACAGTTATGAATTTTCCTGTATATGGAAGTGGGGTTGGGGGGGGACATGTTCCCTCCTGCCCAGGGAGGGGCCCCTGGTGTGGTATAAGTTCTCCAAACCCTCCCAGAGGACACACTTCTATGTACTGTTAGACCTGCCCTGGCTGGTCTAACAGTACTTACAACTGTGCCCTCTGGGAGGGTTTAGAGAATCCCGAATTAGGGGTTATGGCAGCTTGCATCTGCGACAAGCCCCCATCACCCTGTAACACTCAGTTTCTTGCCACAGACCTGGTGCAGGGCTGATCTGGCACACTGGGTCCCAGGGGGACTTTGAGAATCACGAAAGCCGCAAGTTTTGATGCAAGGTGCCCTTTGCACCACTGCAGTGTGACATAGGCACCTTGCATCAAAATCTGGCTTTTGAGAATCAGGCCCCTTGTGTTCAAAGGCTTTGATTCTCAAGCATAAATGAATCTGCAGCTCTAAACAATTCTACTTGCATAATAAAAAGTTTATCCCAGCACTGTTTCAAATCTCACCATAATCAGTGAGCCATGACTTTTAAATAATTGGATAGCCAGGTGCTTCAGTCCTTCTAATGTAGCACTGATAAACAGACTGGCATTGGACTACCTGGTTAACCAACTAACTGACTGACTGACTTGAATGATTTACTGGCTGGCTTACTACTGTATCTGTACGCAACATTTCCCAGTCCATATACAGTATATATTAGTGTCAGGCAGTGTTTCTGTTTACACAGCTACACTAGCCAGAGCAATCCTACAGCAGTATTCTCCCCATATGTTTTTATTGGGATATATCTGTATGTACAGTATGAGACCAATGTAATGAAACAGCAGTCACAAACAGAGTTAAATGTATCATATCTGATGCCAGGAAACACCCCCTTCCCCATAATCTTATAAAAACAGGCATACCTCTCATGAATATCTCATTTGTACGGGCAATGCAATATTTACTAAAAAACCAAAAAAAAACAAGCTTAATCTGGCTCAGTATGTCCGTTTGCATCTACACCCCCCCCAGTTCCAGGCTGAAAATAGGCAAAATTGCCTAGCCCTCCTTTCCCAGTGAAAAAAAACGAAAAAAACAAAACACTAAAATAAAGGTAAATTAAAAACATCATTGCACTGTATGACAGGGAAGGCCTCGGTATGATGGTGGATAAGTTGACAAGAGAAAGGGTGTGCTGGAATCACTATGGGCACAGTTGACGATGGCTGAGGCAAGGGTTGTCCACTCTGGAGTAATCTAAAGCCCCCTAGTTAGACAGAAGAGGTGGACAGGACTCTAGAAGAGGAGATCAGGAAGGCAGTAGCTAGTGGGTGTCATTATGTTAGGTGACTTGAATATTGCATATGTTGACTGGAGCATCCCAATATCACGGAGCACAAGAAATCAGGCATTAATAATCATGTTCCAGTGCTGCTTCTAGACTTAGACAACAACAATGGGTAGGACCCCACTTGACCTTGTTCTGACCAACTGTAATAGCACTGGGGATTTAACAGTGGAAGAGCCACTGAGATTTAACAACCACAACCCAGTGTAGTTTAATATAGCCCTGAATATACAGAAGCAATTGTCCTCAACAATGCTCCTGGACTTTAGGAGGCCAGCTTTTGGGAGGATGGAGGAGGAGCTAAGGGAAATGCTCCAAGGTTATCAACAACTGGATGTAGTGGAGAGCAAGTGTGAAGACATCAAAGAAGGTATTCTAGCAGTAACAAAAAGTTGTCCCAGGCAAGTGGGTAAGAAGAAAAGACACAGCAGACCTATATTGTTTTCCAGAAAGGTTGGAGTAGCAGTGAGGGGAAAAAAGGTGGCCTTCTACGCTTATAAGGCCAAGGAGATGGAGACAAACAGGCAGCATTACCTTATCAAAACAAAGGAAACTAGCAAGGCAGAGAGGAGGGCTAAGGCAGAGGTAGAGTTCAGCATTGCAGGAGGGATGAAGAAAATTGACATGGCCTTCTTTACATATGTCAGAGATGAAGGAAAATTAGGATGTAATAGAGACGTTGAGAAAGGGTGAGATGTGGGTGGAGGAGGATTTTTAGAAAGCTGATATTCTGAATAAATACTTCTGCTCAGTCTTAACAATAGAGGAAGGGGACCACTACAAGAGTACAGTATTCAGGTAGGGTAGAGTAAAGGGTGCTTAAAAAGCTGAAAGGATTGCATATGGGTAAATCCCTGGAAACATATGGCTTACACCTATGGGTGCTGATGAAGTTAGGCTGGCTCTGGCAGGGTTCACCAATGCTGCAGTGACAATCAAGTTGTCGGTATAAATCAGAGTGCAAACAATCCGTCGACACCAGCTACGACGCTCTGACAATTTCTCGTCCAGCAGTAGGAGTGACCTCCATTACTACGAAATTTCCACAAACCACACGAAACATGTGAAAATTGATACCACAGCAACTAAATATAGAGAAAGCCACTGGTACAGCTACCAATGTTGTACTGCAGAGGGATCTGCCCCCACACCCATCTGCTGTTAATATAAAGAACTCCAGGTTGCACCGCGTTGTAAAATATCAGCAACAGCATAACACTCAAAATGAAGGACACAAAAAAAATCAAAGTTGCAAAAGAAACCTGCAACAACATTCCTTCACAAACATCACGGTGACAATAATCAGTTGCCCTACTAACAGGATACCCCCTGGTAGTACCCTTGGAGACTTATTCAACTGCTTGATTTTAATGCCTGTAGTACCCATGGACTGTAGGGCAGCAGAAATTATCCCCAGCACAAGAGTGGAGACATGGGAGACCCAGGGAATTATAGACTGGTCAGCTTGACTTCCGTTATCAGGAAACTCCTTGAGACTAATTAAAAATCAGCTGATGGATATTCTGGTGTCTTATGGATTCTAGGACAGCAAGCAACATGGCTTTACGAAGGGGTGGACCAATCAAATGAACATTGTGGATTCCTTCAATCCCATGGCACAGACATTGAATCAAGGCCTGTACCTGGACTTTGGCAAGACCTTTGATGCAGTGCTTCACAGACAGCAATTGAAGAAATTGGGGGAATTAGATCACTAGATATGTAGGGAATTGGCTTGAGGGGAAAACCCAAAGGGTGGAACTAAATGGTGCACACTCTGAGGAGAGAGGTGTTATAAGCTGGGTCCACAGAGATGGTTGTGAGCTGGATCTCTTCAGTGTGTTTATTTACAACATTAGAGAAGGGAATTAGGGTATGATGTGTCTATTTGTGGATGACACCATGATATGAGGAAGGGTGGATAGTGAGGAGGATAGAAGAGAACTGAAAAGAGACTTGTGGTATTTGGAAAGCTACTTAAATTCAGTCCCACGAAGTGCAAGGTTTTGCACTTGGGGAGTGGGAATTCAAGAACTAAATATATGGATTAGGGTAGGCTCATTTAGAACAGACCTCAAAAGAGTAGGATTTAGTAGTTATAAGTAACGACAACCTCAAGACCACAGCCCAGTGTAACAATGCATATAGGAACGCTAGCAGGATGCTGGGCTGCATTGGTATGGCCTTCTCAACTAGACAAAATGAGGTGATATTACTTCACAGTTCCTTGCTGAGGCCACACCTGGAATACTGTGCACCATTTTGGAGCCCTCCAATAGAGAAGGACAAGGACCACCTGGAGATGATCCAATAGCAAGTGACTAAAATGGCCAGTAGGGAAAGACTAATGAGGAAAGATTAAATTACTTCAATATGTATCAATTGGAGGCCAGGAGAGAGACGGGAACCTGAGTTAAGCCTTCAGGTACCTGTTTCAGCTTAGTGAGGGGTCATTCACAAATGGCACACTTATAACCGGGCAAGGAGGATGGTTATAAAGGACATGGGAAACACTTCTTAATGGATAGGGTGTGGGAATTTGGACTCGCCTGCTAGAAGAGCTGGGCAATGTTGAGTTTGTGGCAGGTTTTGAAAGAAGGGGATGGACTGGAGAACATGGAGGAGGGGTTTATTCTAAGTTGTACTGAGGGATGATTAATTCACTAGAGAAGAATGCTGAAAACAGGAGGAGTTCTCACCAAGAAATACAACAAAAGACAATCAGAGAAAACGTGGAGCTGTGTATCCAGGACTAAAAGGAAACAACTCAGAGCAACAATTTTGAAAGCTCAAGAATTAATTTTATTGGTGCAAACAGTGGTTAAAACATTTACATGCCCTACATGATATCTGCAGTGGCAGTAGAAAAGCATGCCATAGTAACGTGAGGACGTCTATCATTTCACTTGGTGGCTGCCAATCTTTATCAAAGACTACATGCACAAGGTGAATTAATACTTAAATACTGCCTTCTTAAAGGTATATACACAAGTTCATAGTAAGATAAGAAAAAAGGTTTCCACCAAAGTGTCAAGTACATAATGAAAGAAAGACATAGAGCTTGGTACACAGTACCTGGTACAAACCTTAAACTGGCTTGCTGAACAGTATCACTGGAATGCTAAATCAGTTTTTAAAAAAAGTTGTGAATGCATATTATTAAACATCTACTATTCTCATGGATAATTTAGAGCAAGGAGTGGTCCAGGTATACTGTATGCTTCCACTATGCAAAACATAGAGAACATATATTAGTGTGCTATAATGGATGCATATAGTGGTGTTCAGCTCCTCATGTAATGCGTACATTACAGCATATATTATACATGAACCTGTATAACCCATGAGATGCACAACTAATATCAATTCCACAAAATAGTACAGAAAGCAAATTCATAATCATTTCAGGATTCACTAGAGACCTATGCAGTGCTAGACAGGTAACGGCCTAGGTAGGAACTGAGTAGATTAGGCAGACCTCAAGTCTTATTCTGTCCTTAAAATCTATGTATCTACTGAATGTATGAATAAGTGCATATTAACTACTTCGTGCTAGTAGTTAAAACACTTTTCAAGAAAAGAACTTCAGAAAAAAGTTAGACTCCATCCCATCAGTCTTTCAGTCAGTATAGAACACATTTAAATCTTCAACCATGTTCAATAAAAACATAATTAATTCTCACTTTGGATGCTAAAATATATGAGTTATAAGCCAATTTAAGCAGGAGGTGTGGTGCGCTCTCTAGTAAGAAAAAGTTAAAATCCAGCACTGAAGTGTGCATGTTGACTTGGTATACATGTATATATTATAGATAGTACTGACAACTCTTGAAGAAGGGTGATGTGTGGGAAACAGATCCTCAGTTAACTGGTAGCTTTCAGAATGATGCCATTGTTGCAGTTACAGAATGACATATCAAATAAGAGGGCTGAATGTCACAAGGGGTTTGCAGTTTGTGATAAGTGCTTCACTTGTGGCATTCTGGCGCCAGTAGATGTGTAGCAGACAAGGCCTGTCATTTGTAATTGTAGTTGGCCACTTGCAAGCAAGTTTGTCCCCCAAGCAGCTGTAAATGAGGAAAGTGCAAAAACCTGTGGGGCCTTTACCAAATCAATTGTGCTGTAGTCCGTGGCACCACACATATACACTGTACACCAATATAAAATTCAACCAATTTTCTTCGTACTTGTACCTTTATGGTACTATCACTACAGCAATGTGTCTCTCCTCTGAATGAAGCCTTTCATGGGAATCAAACCTGGAACTCCAAGTCCTGAAGGAAGCAGCAGCAACTCAATTCATTCAGTTAAAGGGACATTCCCCTTAGCAAGGAGGTTGGAGTATTCCCTTGACTTTCATACTTGCAATCTCATTACCCACCACAAGAGTTCTCTTTGCTGTTACACGTACTCTGCTCTGCATGACCTTTTTTGTTGCTGCTCACACTAGATTTTTTTTTCACTGTTTGGTAACTGGGTAAGGCTCACTAGACACAATGTCAGTTTTCAGGGATTACCCACTGGGGAGATTTAATGACTTGCTCAGGGTCACACAATATGCAAGTGGCGGTTGTGGAAATCAAATTCAGGTCTACTGGATGTACCAAGCTCATTCACAGCTTGTTACTCTAACCTCTAGGTTATACTGCCTAGATGGCACTGATCTACACAGATTGCTTTTTCTCATATACAATAACTTCATTTTCCAGTTTGTTTGGGTAGATAGTGAAGTATTTTTTCAATTAGAAAAGTAACTAGGCATACAGCTACGGTACTAGCATGTTGCCTGTGCAGCTCGTATGTAACACTTTGCTTGTTAGCTAGAAGGCTGGGTTCTGTAGATTCAAGGAATTTCTGGGTTTAACTGAAAACTCCTTGGGCTCCATTCTCAAAGAGCCCTTAGAGAGATGAAAACTGTGGCAAAAGGCAGCTTGGGTCAAGGCCCAGTGCGCCAGGGACCCTGTGCCCGATTCTCTATCTGGCAGGGTCCCGGCGGAAAAGTGCCTAGGCTTGTGGCAGCCCTAGCCATGTGCCAAGCATACAGTGCATCAGGAGGGCTTGTGGCAAGCTGTGGGATGGCTATGCAGTGGTCCAGCATGGCCCTGGTGGCTAGCGGCCCCCCCCAGGCCCCGATCCCCCATTTCAAAAATATAATTCATCCCTGGTGGGCTAGCAACCCCCCAAGCCCCGATCCCCTGTTACTGAAATGTAGTTCATCCCTGGTGAGCTAGCAGACCTCCCTAAGACTCAATCCCCCATTACTGAAATATAATTAATGGTCTCCGTTTTTTTCTATTGCTAAAACCGTGTGTTAAATGCCGTAACACCTGAGTAGGTGTTACGGCATTCACGCGTTCCGTTCCACAACAAAGCGCTCGAGGAAACTAAACATAGGATGTTCAAACTGCCCTCTAACTTCAACTGTCACTGAAAAAAAAGAAAGACTTACCTCCATCCCAGATAGTCTGCAGCAGCCTCACATCACCTATAAGTTTAAAAAAAAAATGTTAAGCCGATTCCAAACAGCAGACGAAACAGAAAGGCAAAAGTTCGTTGAAGACCAAGAAAACAGCAACACAATACGGAAAACAAAAAGCGACCTCAGGCTTTTCACAAGCTACTTGTCTGAGGTAGGAGAGGCACAAAATTTTGAAACTCTCGACATCCTAAAATTAGATAAACTACTAGCTAATTCTGCCTCACGATTAAAAACAAGATGGGTCAGGAATATGAGCCAGGTACCATACGAGGCATACTAGCGAGTATCGACAGGCATTTATCCTCATACAAGTACCCTGAATCCATATTCAAAAGCCCAGTCAACATATTTGTTGACACAAAAAAAACCCTAGCAGCCAAACAAAAGCAACTAAAAAAGGCTGGTAAAGGAAACCGTCCCAATAAAGCCCAAGCATTAACTGACGAAGATGTTGAACTACTATATAAATCCAAAACACTAAACATGACCACACCAACTGGGCTGCTAAATTTCCTCTTCTTTAATCTGGGCATCCAGTTCGCCCTTCGAACAAAAGAACACTACGACCTACAGTGGGGAGACATAAGAGAGAGCACAGACACGAATGGAAACATCTTCCTCGAGTATTGTGAATGGCAGACAAAAACCAGAACAGGGGAGAACCCGCGTGATGTCCGCCCAATAAATCCCCGAATTTATAAAAACACACAGAACCCAGAAAGAGACACCATTAAAGCATACCACATCTATAAATCACAGAGGCCACCAGAAATGCTCAAACCTGATGCTCCCTTTTACATAGCACCCAACAGCAACAAAAAAAGATTCATCCCTCTGGTTCCGTAACATGAATATAGGGATCAATAAACTAAGAACAATGATGCATACAATGAAAATGCACTCTGGTATACCTCACAGCAAAAGAATCACTAACCACAGCACAAGAAAGACCACCATACAACGCCTCGTAGATCACAACATCCCACCGACTGACGTACAACAGATATCAGGCCACCGCAATCTACAGTCAATAAACAATTACTCCAGCCTCTCTGAAAGAAAGCAGCATGAAATTAGTAACCTCTTAACTTACTCAGCTCATCAGGTCCCTTCCACTTCAAAATATTCACAGGAACAGCAACAGAGATCTCCACACCTCAGTACCCAGCAAGAAGAAATGGCGTCTGGAAACATGCAGGCAATGTTTGGGACCGGCTGCATTTTCCACAGTCCTGTGACAATAAATATCTACAACTCCAACCAAAAACCTCAAAGCAGGAAGAGAATCAGAGTCATCAAAGATTCGGACACCTCCGATTAAGGTATTTTCTTGCTTTCAGACCACCTAAAAACGCAAACATTTAACTGTTTTTTCTATCGACCTAACTTATCCAGTTAACACTTTAACAATGATCCCTAACTCTCTCCCTTTCAATCCTAACCGCAGGTCAAACGAGAATACCATTCAACCAGGAAATAAAATGAAGAATCTCCATACCCGGACTTCTGGCCAGTTCTTTTTATTGTTTAGTGAAATTTAATGTTATCTAAATGTTTATGTAAAACGTTTAACCACAATTCTGTTCTCCTCACACAAATAAAACCTATTATCTGCAAGGTAAGCACAGCGACTTTTTCTAAAACGGAGTCCCTTCAATTATATAAAATAAAATATGGGGAGAAGTGTGTTAAAACTCGAATTTAACACACACCCTCGTTGTTGGATGGCATTCATAAACCCCTCGGGCTTCGCCTCGGGTTTATGTGCCATCCAACAACTCGGGTGTGTGTTAAATTCTCGTAACACACTTCTCCCCATACTTTATCCTATATGTAATTCATCCCTGGTGGTCTGGCAAACCCCCCAAGCCCCGATCCCCTGTTACTGAAATGTAATTCATCCCTTGTGGTCTAACAGACCCCCCCAAGCCCTGATTCCCTGTTTTTACAATGTAATGCATCCCTGGTGGTCTAGCGGACCCCCCCAAGCCCTGATCCCCCTTATGCTAAATGCATCAATTCCAAGGTGGTCTAGTGGATCTCCTCCCCTCATTCCAGCAGGCAGTGTCCGCAACCCCACTGCCCCTGAACCCAAAACAGATCCTGTGACCGGCACAGCCCTTCTCACACCACCGCGTCCAGCCACCGATTGAGCTGTCAATAAGCACCGAGTACTGTATACGGTACGTGCTTTTTAGTGACAGCTCAGTCAATGGCTGGATGCGATGGTATGAGGAAGGCTGTGTCAGTCGCTGGCTCTGTTTTGGGTTGGGGGGAGCAGGATGTTGGGATACTGCCTTCCATGGTGGGGGTGGGGATCAACTAGATCACCTGAGAAGTGTCGATTTAGCATTACAGGGATCAGGGCTTGGGGGATCGTAAACCACCAGGGATGAATTACATTTCAATAATGGGGGATCATGGTTTGGGGGTCCACTAGCCTACCAGGAATGATATAATTGTACATACGGGGATCAGGGCTTGGGGTGGGGGCCATGGCACAGTGTTGAATAAAATCTCCCAAGAGGCACATTTCTAAGTGCTCTTAGACCAGCCTTGCTGGTTTAAGAGAACTTAGAAATTTGACATCTGGGAGAGTTTTGAGAATCCTGATGTAGGGAATTAGACTGCCTGCATCTGCCATAAGCCCCTAGTGCCATACCGCAGCACATTTTGTGGTGCAAGGATGGTGCAAGCCCCCTTTGGAGCACACAGCCTGTGGCTGGTGCAGGCTGTGTTTGAGAATCGCTCCTGGTGCAACTTTTTGTGCAAGGAGCACCTTGCTCCATTCTTTGTGGCACAAGCCCCTTGTGCCATGCTGGGAGTTTTGAGATTTGAGCTCCTTGAATCTATAGAACCCAAAAGTATGGGTCCCAGGCTGAGCCTGAGTTAGTGCATAGCTGTCCTGTGAAAACAGTCTCAAAAAGCCCAAACTAAAGCACCCTTTTGTTTTGCAGTTATTTTCTTAAAACAGCAAATAATAAATGCACCAGTCCTCTTCTCAACTTAAACAGACACACATTACCACTTGGCTGCTTCTGTTGCTAAAAATGAACACACTAGAGATTGGCACCACCCATCAAGAACGCAGCAGCTAGATTTCCAGTGACATCAGTGCCTGATGTAGATGTGTTGGGACAGCTCTGCTAGCACACATTTACTATTCCAAATAATTGGTCATAAAAAAAGTAAATCTTTTGCCCAGAAAACAGGATTAATCAGCTCTAAATAGCAATATGGCAGAAACTGAAGATTTTTTCAAATGGACAGTCCTCAGATGCCTTGCAAACTGTGATCTGCCCAAGCCCTCAGTCCCAGTGGGCCTTCTTCCTGCCTCATGGAATCCCAGAACTTGCAACATAGATGACGATGCAGAGGAGAACATCACCATCTGCAGGCTTGTGAGGAAGCTCTGGGGCATTGCCTCCTCACTACGCAGGTAAGAATCTGGGCTGATGATGTTCGACAAGAAGTGCATCATATTGAGGCAAAATCTACAGACTTAGACAAAGGCGTAACAGACCTATTGGAACAAGGGGATGCACACAATGCTGTGTTGCTATATATTTATATGATAAAGAAAGGAAGCACGGTGCCAAGTTTAATTATATGGAAACCAATTGAGGAGAAACAACAACCAAATCCATGAGATGTTAGAGGAAATGAGAAAAGGAGACCTAGAGCACTTTGTAGCATCATGGCTCATGGGGCTACAGTAACTGGCTAGCAAAATGAAAATGCTTCACTTCACCCCCAAACTGCAGAGGAAATCCTGGGCTTGTAGCTTTTATCCAGGGCTCCCACATTGTAAATAAAAATAGTATAGTGGAGCCTACCAGAATGCAACACAATACTGCAGCATACTGTAGCAGAGTTACTGCAGGAAACAAGGCAATTTCTTTTTTTTTTTTACTTTCATTTTTATCCCGCCTTACTGCCCCTCATTCCACTCCTTCAGACCTCTGATCATCCCTGTAGGTCCCTCCCACAGAATCTGCCTCTAGAGTGCCAGGCTTACTCCACTATCCCTCCTACCTTACTCCTTCTCTCCTTGGAGTGCCTGCACAACGGGGTCTGTCCTGCGGGTAGGCAAACCGAGAGTTAGATCGGTCATCATCTTGGAACAAAAGGTTTTTTTTCTTCCATTTTCTCCCCTTAGACCCTCCTTCCCCTGAGGACATCGGCACATAGGATGAACATCCAGACATATGGCTTGCTGATGCATGCCACAGTCAAATGCCCACAATGTCCTCTCCTCCCCGACTCTCGAAGAGCCACCTGTGTACCGATGCCCGTGCTTCCACCGGCACAGGTACGTTGGGTGTGTGAGACACCCCAGGATCCCACCCCTGGAGGAGGACAGCATCCATTGGGATGCTCAATCCTCCTCCCCCCGGCAGCCCGGAGCCCATTCCCGAACCCAGGTCACCGGCGTGGTGCGAGGTGTGGCATCCAGCGCCTCAACCCTCAGTGCCACCTGGCTGGCCAAACAAGGCAATTTCAATGATAGTTTATCCTTTTTGTCATGCAGGAATCTGTGACACTTTACTGCATCCTAGTGGGCTCCGCTGTACCTATCATTAGTGTTTTACTCAGTGCAGTGAGACATACATGGGAATTGTCCACTGTGCGACTCAAATGTAACTTTTGTTTTTGAACAACAACATGCGAGTGATCAGCATATCGATTTCTAATCCTAAATTTATAGTGACTATTTAGCTGTAACTCAAAAATGTGAATTAAATGTTATGAAAACATCATTCAATGACTATACATTTTACATGGAATGTGATCCAATGTCAGCACTAACTTCATATGTGTGTATGTGTGTGTTGCGTGTGTGTGTGTGTTTTGTGTGTGTGTGTGTTGTGTGTGTGTGCTTGTGTGTGCACACATACACACGCATGCATGTGTTTGGGTGGGTATGAATATGCCTGTTTATCTTGACTTTCACCCATGTCAACATATTGGAAGGGTAGACTTTCAAAAATTGCCAAAAAATACATTTTTTGGCAAAGCTTTGTTGCTTTTTGATTGACATAGTCATGTCAGTAATTTTGCAAGTTTTCCTGAGGAGTGATCTCCCTTCCCATCCTGACAGAAGACTCGGGGGAGAACACTCAAAAAATCAGGGACACCAAAAGTTGCTAAGTAGCACTGAATGAAGATCATGTTTGAATACTGAAACTTGAACCTTAATATATGACCTTACAGTAGCTGATGCTATAAAATTATTTATAAAGATGAAAGATATTAGCAGGCTAAGGTGAGACTGTGAGAATTTTGAGTCCAAAATCTGTGATGTTCCTGACAGCAAAAGAAGTTGCGAGGTATGCCGAAAGTAGTTTACTTCTATGAGAGTGTTTATCTATTTGACGATGGTGATGTCTCATTATTCTGTTTTGGATGATTCGTAGTACTTGTAACAGAATGAGCTAAAGGAAAAAAAAAAGAGAATGAGAGAGATCTGTGTATGGGAGCAAGCAGTTCATTATCAAGCGTTGGGCTTCTGATTAATCAATAATGTTCTACCATTCGATCTGTACAAGTGAGGGAGTAAAAAAGGGAAAATGGTCAGAAGAAAGATTTAGAGTCAGATCGCCATTCTCTATTAATATTATTGCCAAGGTAGATGAACTCATCTGCTTGAAAACCACATGGGCAATTTTGCCTTGAAGGAAGGTTATGAGGCTAAAACAATCATGGACTGCAGCACTGCCATCATATTTTCAAAGTGAAGGTCATCAAGGAAATTGGCGGTCAGGCACAGGAAGAAACATGTTTCAGATTAAGGCATAATTTATCATGTTAAGAAAAAAGTCTGTGTTAGGTTGGCACTTGATGCATCAATGGTCAGCACTTTTCACAAATTCTAAGGCCTGACACATGGATGTTCTAACTCTATTTTAAAGAAGTGTAGATGTAGTTTTTTTTTTTCTCCTTAATATTAGTCAAACATAAGAACATATCCCTGCCACGCAGGATGTCTGAGACCGGGAACAACCTTGGATCTGTTGGTCACCGGGCTGGCAGAGGATGGGTGCATCATATAGTTGATGCACTTCCTGTCTGGGGGACGGAGGTCTAGAATGTGTTGTTCTGCAACACCCCCAGTGGCCAAGCAGTTAGTGGGTTCATCTGTACGTCACACTGTTGAGGTCAAATGCAGCATTGCACTCTGTGAATGACTGTTGGGGGGATCAAGGGAAAAAGAGTGTTAGGCCCCAGCACAAAATTGTATTTTGTCACCACATCAGAAAACTAGAAGGTGTGGGGGTTGGGGGGTTGGAGGGTTGAACACAATGTCTTCTAATTCTACAGAGTGTTCTTTTATAGATAACTATTTTCTCAGCATCAGACTAACTTGGTTGTGGGGAGGGGGATACAACCTTTCAAAAAACTTTATTTATAAATTGGCAATATCTACATAACTTTATTTCAGCATTCAGAAGAGAGATAGGCTTGTGACAAGAGCTGAAACTATCAAGGAAGTTTTCTTTACTAATCTGATTGTCCTTGTGAGAAGGACTAAGATGACCGTATAGCTTGTTGGCTCTTCACCTCGCGCTCAAACTTCTGACTGACCTGCATTTTTAAAATTGTACAATAGGAGTTCATTTTGATCAGTTTTGTTAGAATTTATTCTGAGCTAATAAACGATCCTCAGGCCAGAATAAATATACTTTTTTCCGTCAAAATCAACCACTGACCCTCAGGTAATGATGGCCACATAGGATTGAAGTGCTCTCTAGACTTGTAACTATCCATCTTAATCTGTCAGTGTAATTTTGTGTAAATTGCATGAATTCCACTGCATAAATCTGAGCAATAGGCTAAAAATATCTATCTGTATCAGCTGAAATGACAGTGCTCAAGTAGTTACTGTTGACAGAAACCTTTATGGTCATATCCTGTCAGCCCTGTCACAATGGCAATGTCTGCAGTGTCTCAGACAGCAGTGGGACTGTCCGACCTGTCAGAAATAAACACATGCTGCATACTTTCATTGCTAATATTCCCCAAATTAGAAGCACAATTAAAAAAGTGGAGGACCACATGGAAGCAGCAGAGATCAGAACTGCAGATTCTGAACTGTCAGTGCCGGTGGAATCAATGACCACAGACCACAATGACAGAGTGTGATTTTTGGAGAATAAGGTGCAGATGTTATAGGACAAGGCTGACAACCTGGAAAACTGTGGTAGCCATAACAACTTCAGTATAAATGGGGTATATGAGGGCTCAGAGCAGAAGGATACATGCTCCTTAATACAATCGCTCATCCCCAAAGCACTTGACTTTTTTGGGACTCACCCCTTGAGATCAAACAGGCTCATAGGTCCTTCACCCCCCAACCAGACAGAGGAGAACCCCCACCCAATCCTGGCACATCTCCTTCATTACAGCATTAAGGAACCAATACTCAGAATTGCAAGGGAGAATGGCATGCTGATGTGAATGGCTACTGAATCCATATCTTCCAGGACTTTTCTCATGACCTTACAGAAAGGAGAAAGGAAACTGCACCCATCAAAAAGGAAATGATCGAGAGGAAAATCATCTTTAACTTCCAGTGCCCTGCCACCCTGAATGTGCTGCTACAGGATAAGTGGTATAGGTTTGAATCACCCCAGCAGGCACATTCCTTCCTAAGGAACAAACTTTCATGGTCTAGCATATCCCAAAATTGGAAGAGGGGCACAGAAAACAGGCTCCTGCTGGAGCGATCAGCAAGCAACTGCCAACACATGACCACTTTTATGGGTACTTACAGATTAGAGACTTCAGGCCCAATTTTCAAAGCTGCCCACATCGGACGCAACTTGTGGCAAAGTAGGGGGCTGCATCTGACATAGCTGCAGCAAGGGAAAAGGTCACCATTTTAGAAGGTTTACCACTTGCGGCAAACCTTCTGGACTAGCAGCAACATGCAGCCCTGTGCCAGGAAGCAGGGTGCAGTTGGAGACTGGGAAGAATCCCAGGACAAGAAGGCAGGGATAGCTATGGTGCCTCAAGGAGCAGAAAGCCTGGAACCCGGGCATTGCCTGGTTACCGTCACCCCCACCAATGAAAAAGTTCGGACTCCTCCCCAAGTCACAATCTCCAGAAAGTAAACCCCGGTCATACTTCCTGGTGATCTAGTGGCCCCTCACTCTCCCCACCCTGTCAGGCACTGCTCACCACCCTGCTTCCCCCTCCTTTCCACCTCGATGCTGAGACTGGCACTGACCTCTGCACAGCACCTCAGCTGGCTGCAGAATGTGCTATCATGGAGTGTGTACTGTATATAGTACACGCTCCTAGACAGTGCATTTTACAGCCAACTGAGATGGTGTGCAGAGGGCAGTGCCAGTCACGGCATCAGGGTGGAAAGGGGGGGGAAACAGGGTCAGTGGGCAGTGCCTTACAGGGTGGGGGGGCACTAGATCACCAGGAACAATATTACTGCCCTGCAGTTGAATGAGATCAGAGATTGAGGGGCGCTATTGGAACATTGTAATTATTGGCAGATGAAATCAGGGATTGGTGGGGGTGCAATTGCCCGGGCAGATGTAACAGTGTAGCCAGGTGGGGTCGGGGCTAAGTGGGGGGTCAACTACACACCCAGGTGGTATCACAATACATCAGGGATGAGGGGGCACTAGACTACCAGGGAATCTGATTAATTTTATTTTTTTATTTATTTAGCTTTTGTTGACCGGGTAAGTGCACTAGACAAATCCTGCCTATTTTCAGGCACGACCCGGGGGAGGGGGGATACAGATGAATGCCAACTGACCTTGAACCAGATTAAGCTGTTTACGGCTGTAATATAGGTGGTATTGTGTTCTCATTAATGCAAGGGCATCCAGCCAGGGGCAACATCACTCTGGCTAATGCCCAGATGGCCCTGAAACCTCTACTGCCTCTTCTGGTGCCCCTAGTCATCCCATACTGCCCCCTGCACTACCCCATCCCACTGGCACAACCTGGTAGACCACCTCCTGGCTGGCTTAACTGGTGCCCCTTGCTGCCTCCTTGTTGAGGCTTTGAAGATTCCTTTTAAGAGGATGTTGCAGCCCCACCATGCTGCAAGCTCCCTTGTGACCTGGTGCACTGGGTTGTGTGTTGCAACCCTGGTGCAAGGGGGCTGTGGCACAAAGGTGTCTGTGTGGGATGCTGGCTGCTTTAGAAAATCATGTTTGATGTAAATCGTGACTCACGTCACCACTTGTGCCAAACTCTTTTGATGCAAGTCCCTTGCATCGGTCCAAGTCATTTGCAAATCAGGCCCTTCATCTCTAAAAATATGAAATGAGCAAATATAATTAGATATGAAGAAGTGGAAATAATATTAATGAATCTAAACCCTCCTAAAACTATTTCAAAAATGTATAAATTTATAGCACAAAATGTTGGGTGTAATTTAAACCAATTAAAAACAAAATGGGAGGAAAGACTGAAAATTAAAATTTAAACACAACAATGGTCTAACATCATAAACCTAAAAAATTAGGTATTAGATCAATTCAGCTAATGCAAATTTATTTTAATGTTATCCATAGGCCATACTACACCCCACACAGACTGAATCTCATGAATTCTACTTGTTTCAATATATGCACTAGATGTACTAAGAACATTGGTACACTAGAATATATATAGTATGTGTTTGTCACATGCCCGGTGTTAAATAATTGGTGGAAGAAGATACTGGATATCCTATCTAAAGCGGTAGAAATATCATTACGTAAACAACCTGCATGGATAATATATTAATATTGGGCTATGGTAATACTTTTAATAGGCTGCTACCACCTCACCAAAGGCTAATAAGATTAAGACTTATAGCAGCCTTTAAATGCATCCTTCTCAAATGGAAGAATCATAACCCTCCGGATGATATAACTTGGATTAACTTTATGGTATCCATACAAAGACTGGAAAAAGTTCACCACACTGTAACAAATTTAATGGGAATACTGCAACACAATTTGGATCTTATTTCCACAAATTCTAGATTCTGAAGAAGTATTGGGGGCTTTAAGATAAAAAATGTGGTAAGAACCTATTTATTTGATGTCTAGATAAACTCCTGCCTTTTAAGCATTTTCCTTGAAGTTATTAATTTCTAGATTACTGGGTAGTAATATATTTAGTATGACACATTTACATGTGTGGTTATTTTTTCTCTTGTACTTTATTTTCTTTTTATCTTTTTATGAATTTTGATGCATCATATTTGATCATATCATTGTGAATAAGATATATGTACAGCATAGTAATGGTTATTGGGCTTTGTGCACTGTAGTAAAAATATCATTATTAATTTAAAAAAAGCAAGCAACTGCCAGTGCACCAGAAGCTGACACCACACGGGACTAATAAGGGAATGCAGGCTCCAGAACCTCTGCAAACCCACAAATCCTAGTGGCAGACACCAAGGAACAGACCCAAAACCAAGCTCCTTAACCAGGCACCGCAAGGGTGATGTAGCAGAAGTAGGCGGTCCAGGCACTCTTCACCTGATTCAGAGACACCTTCCTGGGAGACCAATCCACCCTTGAAGCTGTCCTAAGAGTCAGATGAGGCTGCAGCAGAGGACCCATATGATTTTCCATCAACTCATATGGAGAACATGGGCATGGATCATCTTTATCCAACTCCACCAGAGGACAAGGACATTTCTCTCTGTGCCGGTTGGGCCTCAGTTGTGGAAAACGAAAGTGACAAACCAATGAATACTTCTCATCTGCTAGTATCAGACAACCTGCAACTGAGGAGCCTGACCCACTGACTGTTCTAAAAGTCTATCACAAGACTTACAGAATGTGAATATTGTCAATGCCACCAGGGACTCTTCTATGCAAATAAGTGGAAAAGAGGGGAAGGAGATTAATGGCTGCTGGAGAGAAAGTGAAATTATGAAGTGGACTGTGTTTCATGACATTTAACTGCTGACCTGGGTCCCAGGATATCATTACTGAGAGGATGCTGTTCATTTGGTGTATGTTTAAAACTATTTAAAGTTGGAATGGACTTCACACATCTATCCAGATAAATCTTCCATCCCCACCTTATGTCTTCTTTTTTTCTTCTTTTGCAGGAAAGAGTAGGAAAACAATTAGCAGTCACTCCTTGCATGGTTCAAGCAGGCAAACATTTGCACAACAGCACTTCGAGAAGGGTCTTCTGCAATGGTTGGCAATGCTAGACACTACAGTGCCTGTTACCACGAACAGGCTGATGCACAAAGCTCAGCCCTGATAGCCATACTGTCTCCAGCTCTGCACTTTGACTGAGACTCTACACTGCACCCCACCAGCCTCATAAGAATGGACACTGTCCTCAACTGCCATTTCCCGTAAGAGGAGCAGATGGCTTCCCCCCACCACTGACACTGGTATCAATTAAGGGACTAACATAGCTCTTGAATCCCTGTCAGCAACTCTAAGTGGCAAGGGGGAGGGTGATCGGTGTCAGCCAGAGGGTAAGTGACACTGAGAAATTGGTCAATATACAGGGCAATAGATGGCAGTCCTGGATCCCAGTACATTGCTACTGATTTTACATTATTTAGTTCAAATTTGTTAAAATATAAGTAAAGCTACCTGTGAATTGCACAACTGCTCAAGTCAATCCCCCATTCACACCCTAACAGAGTAGGAAAACAGATGGCTGGCATTCCTTGCATGGTCCTTCTCAAATGGGTGAATGTCCGCATAGCCACACAATTGAGAAGAATCCTGTATGGTGGCTGGCAGTGTATACAACACCTTTTGCTTCGAACATGTTGGCACACCATGCTCAGCCTAGATAGCCATACTGCCTCCTACCCAGAATGTAAACTGGGACCTTATGTCCCCGAACAGCTACGTGTAATTAGGTACTGTACTCAACCTCCCTCTCCCATAGGTGGAAAAGAAGGGCCCACCTACCCCAATCTTTTAGCGCTGCTATCAGAAATTTCACAGGACTGACACAGTTCACACAGACCATGTCAGTGAAGTACCAAAAGAGACAGACTGAGAATGAGAATTCAGTGTCGAAATGCCAGTGTTTAAATTTTGTGAGGGGCCACTTGGCTTGCATCTCACCGGTGCACAAGAAGAAGGCTACCTTGTACTGGCAAATGGGGGGCGGGGGAATAGGACTATTAGCAAGATCAGACAGACAGTATGTACAGCTCATTATATGAACCACATGTGAGAAAACTAAACAACCCATGAGAGACATGTGGAATGATGTGTGGGTACCTGAGCAGAATAGTGTCTTCTCCTCTTAAACAGGGACTGAAGCAAGTGGAGGATGGCCCATCAATGGATAGAATGGCTATAGTTTACAGAGCAGTGAATTTGTAGAGAGGAGGGTTACTAAGACAGCTACTAAGCAGCCCCAATGGCAGGGGGGCTGGGGAGCCACCCCCACTAGCAGTTTGAATCTGCTAGGTTACTATGCCCTTAAAGCCCTTTTTAATCACCACTGAGGTCAACAATAACCATAGCAAAACAGTGGGTCCCAAGACAGCAAGTACAGAGCTACCCCACACACCAGTCCACATGCACTGTTAGAAGACAGCTCCACCTGTCTTTGAAAGTCACAATGCTAGAGCACCTCAAGATGAACGCAACCTCTACAATGCCTTATGGACCCCCACCAACAGAACACTCAACAAAGTGAGGGACTCAAGCACCTTCTGCCACAGGACAACCCTCTCAGAAAGAGAGTGCTTTCTACCCTCCCAACCCCAATGACTAGAGAAGACTCTCCACGAGAAGCACAGCAGGTAACCTCACCCCCAACCCCCCAGCCTAAAACCAAAGGCCAGTTCTGCAAAATCCTGAATGACTAGGAACAAAATGCATGTGGTTCACCGAACCATATGGCTAAAGCCCAGAGTCATTCACTCCGAGAGGTTCACACAAAAGAAGTGTTGCTATGATGACTGGAGGAACATCAGGGAACAAGCAAGATGCACTGGGGGCATAGGCTGCTTTCATCCTCTTAACCTTGGTGCATAAAGGAAGATTAATGTAGACCTTTAGTTTATTCATCAATGAATCTTTCAGCTGGGGTAATGGTGTTGAAGACTGGCTCCTAAGCCACTTACTGTATGGTGTTGATCACTTTATGTTTTCTGGTTCTATACCTCATAACCTAGAAGATGGACTTGTCAGGAACCAACTATTGATGTACACTGGCATTGACATATTCTTTGCTTTTTTCCCCTTTCATTGCTGGTTGGAATAAAGAGACAAATCTGTGAGGGGAAAGTCTGGGGATTGAACAAGGTGCACCTTACAGGGTGTACAGATAAGAGTGATTCTATCTTTTGTCCACTGCATACAAAACATCTAGACCTTGGAGTTGTATAGCTGAGATTAAAATAACATCTTGGAACATCCAGGAGGTTAACCACTCCAACAAATGGAAAAATATTTTAGACTATTTAAACTCAGCCAAATATGACATGGCTATACTCCAAGAGACACATATTTTCAAAAAGAAGTTGAGGAATTGAGAAAGGGGTGGGTGGGGCAGAATATTCTAGTACTTATTCCATCCATTGGGAAGATGGCCACTAGGCTGAGCACGCCGTCGCTGCTTCTTTGAAAAGAAAGTTTTTATTTCTGTTTATGATTCGGTTTATTTTGGCGTTTTTACTTTAAGCGTTAAGTGTCAAGCGTTGTTATTTATTATTTGAGTGCATTTGTTACCTGAGTGTCGGTTCGCCGTTGCCGTTCCGTGGAGACACCGGTCGGCTTTCTTTTGGAGTCTTTGGTGGTCCTAGTTGAGAGGCGGGTGTGATTCCTGTGGAGAGAGTGTTTTTCACGGGTTGCCAGCTTCACGGGATGCTCTGTGGGTCATTGTGTGTGGGTGTGCGCCTGCAGGAGCTGGGAGAGTGAATTTGCTGGACAAGAAGTGGAGGTACAGCGGGAGACATCATTTGGTGCAGCGGGTCTTGTGTTCAGCAGCTGCACAGTATAGAGCGCTTGGTATGGAGTAGAGGCGCTGTTGCACTCGCTGTGCATCTAACAGCCTTAGCCGGGTAACCATTGACAGCAGGATCGCCTTTACGGTCCAGCTGCCATAGGCTTGGGCTTCTTTTGTTGGGGTGCTTGTAGACTTATAGCTGCCCCCTGCACCTCTCTGCTTTCGCTCCTGCATTCGTCTTAGGAGAAATTTGGGAGATTGGATGACTGCCTGACTTTAAGGTTTTTTGTTTGACTCCCTCTGATTTGGGTACTGGAAGTGTTTTTGGTCGAGCTAGCCCTGAATGTGTTTGGAGGAGCTTTGGATTCTGTGATTATCGAAGAGGAGATGAGATTTTGGGACAGGGCTCTGTTGGAGACTGTGAGCCCCTGAGTTTTCAATCTATAGGTGGTTTCTTCTGCCTATTGTTTGCTCTGGCTGGCGCTCTCCTGGGTGTTGCTACTCCACAGGGGTCGGGTATTTTCCAGTTGGGGAGCCGAGTGGGTACTCGCCACCTTGGTCCATGGAAGGCTGCAGTAGTGGTTCCTCTCATGGCCCTTTAGTGTAAGTGGCACACTGCCTGGGGGCTTTCTGTTGGGAGTAAATGGGATTAGAGTCTGCTTACCCTCGTGGACATAATCTTGCTGGATTTTTGAATCTACTGGATCTCTTTGGACTAATTTTCCTTTGGATTTGTGCGGCTACCTCTTCCTTGATTTGGACTGTTTTGGACCTAAGTCGATTTAAGAAACTGCTGGTTTTTGTCTCCTGTTGACTTTGTTTGGACCTTGGGGTGGTGAGAGGACCCTGGGTCCAAAATTTTGTTTATTTAATTACTTTTATTTTGTTTGATTTGATAGTGTGCCTTTCTCCTGGTTGGAGAAAGACTAATTTATTTCTCCTGTTGTGAGAGAACTGGGGAATTTAAATATTTGTACATTTTTTATTAGGCAGTGAGAGTGTTTTATACCCTCGCTCCCCGTGGTGAGAGGACCGTGGGAGGGGTTTGTTTGTTTTAATTTATTTTTGTGGATTTTATTATAATTTTGTTTATTAGTTAGTCTGGACAGTTAGTGTAGGTTTTTGAATATTTTGGAGTGGTGGGTTTATTTTTATTGTTTAATTTGGTAAGCAGCATCATGTGCTGGCCTTTTTCCTCCACGGTGGTGCGTTATTCCTCCTCCTGTCTTTGTGCCCTCCACCCCTTTTGCACCCCTCCCTTACAGTTTGAGGTCTATCAGCATTGTAGGGTGCTGGGGATTGCCCGTGGGAGGATGAGGGGGTGGAGGTGCATGAACAGGGGTGGAGGAACGAGCGGGGTCATTGTGTTTGGGTTATTAAGTCCAGAAGGTGCCCTGGGGTGAAATGGAATCCAGATCGGGGTCTGCCTTGTCTGGTTTCCATACCCATGGGCACTACTGATTTCAGTAGGCAGATAGGCCCAACAACCTCCGAGGTTTGTCCAGCTCGGGCAGTGCTATGCAATGCCAGGTCCATTAGGAATAAAACTGCTATTATTGCCGACCTTATTGGTTTGGCTGATCTGGCTTGCATCACCGAGACCTGGCTGGATGAAAATTCTGGCCCTATAGTGGAGGCCATGAATCCAGAAGGATACTCAGTGATACACCGCCCGAGATTGGACCACAGGGCCGGGGGGGTTGCAGTCTGTTTTAGGACTGAATTGGGCCTCTCGAATGTGGTAGTGGGTGAGGCTGAGTCCTTTGAATGCACAGTTGTAGCAGGTGTAGGTGTTCGAATCGTTCTCATCTACCGTCCACCTGGAGATGGGAAACATTTTACAGGAAGTGGCAAACTTCCTCGCGACATGTCGTTTGAGTCCCCAGATTGATGGTGCTGGGCGACTTCAACGCCTGGGTCGACGTGAACTCTCACAATTTGCAAACACTTCCTCCAACTAATGTCTTTGGCCTTACCAGGTAGTTTCCACTGCTACGCATAAATCTGGACACTCTCTTGACTTGGTCTTCCTTCTTGGGATTGATGCATCCGATATGGGGGTGGAACCAGTCGTTTGGTCTGACCACCACATCGTGAGGTTCAATTTTTGCACCCCCCCGCGAAGGCCAGTCCCTGTGGAGATGGTCAGGTACCGCCGATTATGGAATGTTACTTCACAAGGCCTAGCGGTGGTCCTTGACCTGTCATCCCTCGTGTTGGTGGGCAGTAGTTCAGAGGCACTGGTGCTGGCCTATAACGAGGCCATCACGGTTGCCCTGGATTCTATTGCTCCTGTTCATGAGCGCCCTCTCTCCTGTCACCCCAGGGCCCCTTGGTTTGATGGGACTCTGAGGGAGATGCGGAGACAGGGGCGAAGGTTAGAGCATTGCTGGCGCAAGTCCGCCCTTGATGCCGACCATCTTAGAGTGATTGAACATTATACCAGCTATCAATCTGCAATCACCCATAAGAAGGCAGAATTCCTGTCCAGGGAGATTGCAGTTGCTCAGAATCGACCGGCTCAGCTGTTCCGAACTGTAGATAGACTGTGCAACCCAGCCTGCCTGCAAGTTCGGAAAGCCTTTTCGCAAATGGAGTGCGATGAGCTCACTCGATACTTTGCAACTAAGGTGGCTGACATCAGGGCTGACTTGTGTCCGACAACCTCTAAGGGTGATGTGGTAGGAGTGTGTGAGAGCACAGGGCCTCGTTCCTCCTGGAGTTCCTTTTGTCGACCTGAGTTCGTGGATATTATGAGGATCATCCATAGTGTGCGCCCTACAAGCTGTGGCTTGGATCCTGGACCGACTACTTATATTTTGGGTTGTGTTGACATCATTGGTCCAGTTTTGGCACAAATAGTCTGGTGCTCCTTGGAGTCGCGTGAGTTTCCTAGCTCCCTGAAAGAGGCGGTGGTGACACCTCTCTTGAAGAAAGCTTCCTTGGACCCAGACTGTTTTTCTAACTACAGACCTATCTCTAACCTTCCCTTTATTGGGAAGGTTATTGAAAAGGTCGTAGCTGTTCAACTGGATGACCATTTAACCATCCATAGTATCTACGAATCCTTCCAGTCTGGTTTTCGTAAAAGACACAGCACCGAGACTGCGCTGGTTCGGGTGCTAAATGATCTTCTGAGGGCGAGGGATCAAAGGAGACGTTCCATCTTGGTCCTCCTTGATCTCTCTTCAGCTTTTGACACTGTAGATCACATGGTGTTGCTAGCATGCCTGGGGAAATTTGTGGAATGTCTGGAACCGTTTTTAAATGGTTCAATTCATTCCTTACTGGGAGATCACAAAGAGTTGTGTCGGGATTTTTCCTCTGGCCCAGTCTTTTTGTTGTATGGAGTTCCTCAGGGTTCTGTGCTGTCACCCATGTTGTTTGCAGTGTATATGCTGCCCCTCGGAAACATTATAAGACGGTATGGGCTGAGGTTTCACTGCTATGCAGATGATACCCAGCTATACCTGTCTTTTGCACCCGACCAGGATGGATCTCTCTCGGTGTTTAATAACTGTCTGGGGGAAATCCAAGACTGGATGGACTCTAGTTGGTTAAAGTTGAACTCGGAGAAAACAGGTTTTGGTTGTGGACCCAGGTGGTCAGATTGAGAGGTCGTGTGCTGGCGCGCCTTCTGGAATTTTTCTTGGCGGTGTGTCTTTACTGGCCTCTGAACGGGTGCGTAACCTTGGGGTGATCCTTGACGATAGGCTGACTTTTCAATCTCAGGTGTCAGCTGTCTTCAGGTCTTCCCTTTACCGTCTTAGGAATATTGCCCGGGTTAAGCACCTTGTTCCGTCTGACTCTCTGCCAACATTGGTCCACGCCTTTGTGTCCTCGCGCCTTGACTACTGCAACGCCCTTTATTTTGGGTTCTCTGGGGTTGAAATACACCACCTACAGCTTGTGCAGAACATGGCAGCCCAGGTATTGACTGGGACAAGTAGGTCCTGTCATATTACCCCGGTGCTGCGCGAACTGCACTGGCTTCCAATACGGTGGTGGATTACCTTTAAAGTCATTTTATTGACTTTTAAAGCCCTTCGCGATCAGGGTCTGTCATATCTGAAAGACCTACTGGTTCCTTACTGCCCCGGCTGATCACTCCACTCGGCCGACATGGGTTGTTAGAGATTCCAAGAGTGAGTTTGAAATCTTCTGGCAGCAGAGCATTTTCTCATGCTGCACCCACTCTTGGAATTCTCTACCATGCCGGTTACGGAATGCACCTCCGTGGAGATATTTAAGAAGGAATTGAAAACTTATTTATGGAGAATGGCCTTCTTGGAAAGTTAATATGCCCTGTAAATGTGTGAAATTTTATTGTAATTTATTATGTTTTTATGATATATTTTATAATGTTTATGGTTTGCTGTTTTGTATTGAATGTTGAAGTTTTAATCAATCTGTTCAGCGCCTTGATATAACGAAAGGCGCTTTATAAATAAAATTATTATTATTGTTATTATGAGAAGAAGGTGAATGTCAATCTTAGTTAGAAAAGGGATCCCCATCCAAGTAGAGGTCACTCAGACCAATAAAGAAGGTAGATGGATCTTAATAAAAGGAAAAGTCCAGACTAGGAATATAATCATTGGGTATGTCTACGCCCCTGATGAAGATGACCCAGATGTCTTTCAGGGGCTGCTTCAGCAAACTGCAGACCTTAACCCCGCCTGTGGTTACAATATGTCTGGGAGGTGACTTTAACCTCTCCCTAGTCCTCCTATTGGATAGGATCCCATAGAAAAAAGCACCCTGTTGCACACTATAGAATGGGAAGCCTTACATGCAGAACTACAATTTTTGGACACCTGGAGAAACATAGAAACATAGAATTTGGTGGCAGATAAGGATCGCTTGGCCCACCTAGTCTGCCCATTTTCCTACCTAACAGATACATAGATACATAGATACATAGTCAGTGTCGGCAGATAAGGGCCTATGGCCCACCTAGTCTGCCCATTTGAGCTTGTAAGTTCAGTTTGTTTTCCTAGAAGTCTATTTCCCCTTACCCCTGACCTCTAGAATTCCTTTATGTCTATCCCATGCATTCTTAAATCCCGTGATTGTTTCAGCCCCCACCACTTCCTCTGGCAGGGTGTTCCACTTGTCCACCACCCGTTCTGTGAAGAAATTCTTTCTCATGTTTCCTCTGAATCGTCCTCCTCCAACTTCATCCCATGCCCTCTAGTCCTGAAACATCTTTTTCGCTTAAAATAGTGTTTTCCTGCACCCTGTTCCTCCTGTAAGATACTTGTATGTCTCATCATATCCCTCTCTCCTCCTCTCCTCCAGGGAGTACATGTTCAGTTCCTTCAACCTGTCTTCATATGACTTGTGATGCAACCCATGCACCATCTTTGTTGCCCTCCTCTGAACCTTCTCTACCCTGTCTATGTCCTCATGTAGGTATGGTCTCCAGAACTGTACACTGTACTCCAGGTGGGGCCTCACTAGTGTCTTGTATAGCGGAATTATGACCTCCTTTTTCCTGCTGGTGATGCCCTGCCTATACATCCCAGCATCCTATTTGCTTTACCTGATGCCTTGTCACACTGTTTCCTACCTTGAGGTCATCAGAGATGACAACCCCAAGATCTCTTTCCTACTTGGTGCATGCTATATCCTCACTCCCAACTGATATATTGTGCCAGGGTTTTGTAACTCTATATGCATTATCTTGCACTTCTTTGCATTGAATTTCAACTGCCAAACCCTTGACCATTCTTCAAGTTTCTGCAGGTCCCTTCTCATTCTGTCTACACCCTCTGGTGTGTCTACTCTGTTACAGAGCTTTGTGTCATCAGCGAACAGTGAAATTCTGCCTTCTATATCCTGTGCAATGTCACTGATGAAGATGTTGAATAGGACCCGTCCCAGCACTGATCCCTGTGGTGCCCCACTGGTCACTCTTCCTCTATGGAGTGACAGCCATTTACCACCACCCTCTGTGTCCTGCCACCCAGCCAGTTACCTACCCACCACACTACTGTCCTGCCCACACCCATATTCCCCAGTTTGTGTAATAGTCTTCTATGTGGCACAGTGTCAAAGGCCTTGCTGAAGTCCAGATAGGCCATGTCCACTGCCCTCCCCTGATCCACCTCCCTAGTCACCCAGTCAAAAAATTCAATGAGGTTGGTCTGACATGACCTCCCCCTGGTGAAACCATGCTGCCTTGGGTCCTGTAGTCCATTGACAACCAGATGTTCCACCAATCTCTCCTTCAGTAGTGCTTCCATGATCTTTCCCACTACCGAGGTGAGGCTGACTGGTCTGTAGTTCCCTGCTTCCTCTTTGTTCCCACTTTTGTATAAGGGGACTACATCTGCTGTCCTCCAGTCTTTGGGTACCTCCCCTGTTTCCAGTGATTGGCTGAACAGGATAGCCAGAGTTCAGCCACCACCTCTCTTAGTTCTTTAAGGACCCTGGGGTGCAGCCATCTGGCCCCATTGCTTTATCAGCTTTATTACTTCCAGTTCCTTCAGGACCCTTTCGTGTAAAGGGACTTGTGTCCATTTCTGCACCATTCTCACCCTTGTACCCCTTCAGACCCATTACCCCCTCTTCCTCAGTAAAGACTGAGCAGAAATACCTGTTCAATATGTCAGCTTTACTGTTGTCATCCTCCACGGCTCCCATCCTCCCCTTCTCAGTCTCACTATCCCTCCTTTGTCCTTCTTTTTCATTTATGTACCTGTAAAAGGTTTTGTCCCCTTTAACCACTGATTTTGCAATGTGTTCTTCTGTCTGAGCTTTGGCTTCCTTACTGACTTCCCCCCCCTTTGTTTCTCCTGGTACTTCTCCTATCCTCTCTGCTTGTGTCTTTGTATTGCCTGAATGCAATCTTTTTGGCTTTCACTTTCTTTGCTACCTCTTTGGAAAACCATAATGGTCTCCTCTTTCTTTTCCTCTTGCTAACCTGCTTAATGCATAATTCTGTTGTTCTTATAATCCCCATTTTAAATACTGCCCACTGTTCCTCAATCCCTGATTCCTGTCCCATTCCCTTAATCCTCTTTCAAGCATCTCCCATTTTCCCAAAGTCTGCCCCCTAAAATCCAGGATACGTGTTTTGTGTGGTTTGGTTCTGCTCTTTCTGTGATTTCAAACCACAATGACTGGTGGTCACTGTTGCCAGGTGCTCCCCATTGTTACCCCCATCACACTGTCCCTGTTTGTGAGCACAAGGTCCAGTATTGCCTTGTGCCGAGTTGGTTCCATGACCAGTTGCTTGAGGAAGGCACCCTGAAGGAGTCCAGGATAAATCTGTTCTAGTTGATGCTGCTGCTGGGATGCTCCAGTCCAAGACTGGTATATTGAAGTCTCCAACCAGTACTACCTCACTTTGTCTGCCATCCTTTGGATGGCTAGCATCAGCTCCTATCTGTTTCTTCCTCCTGGGCTGGTGGTCTATAGACCACACCTGTGCGGATGGCTGGGCCCATTTTCCTTTCCAGCTAACCCACAGTATCTCTCCTCCATTTTGTTCCTCCTGGATCTGTGTGGCCCTTATGTCATTTTTTCATACAGTGCCACCCTCCTCCCTTCCTGCCTGCTCTGTCTCTTCTGAATATGTTGTAGCCAGGTATGGCCATCTCCCAGTCATGGTTATCATTACACCAGGTTTCAGTGATGGCCACAATGTCCAGGTCTGACTGTACCATGACAGCCTCCAGATCTTCCATCTTGTTGCTAAGGCTCCTGGCATTTGCACACATGGCTTTCCATGATTTGACCTCCCTAGACTGCTTCACTGTTCTACTCCAGCCCCTTCCTTGGTTGTCATTTATCCCTGGTTCTCCTTGCTGTCTGCCCTTCTGCTGAATTTTGCCCCTTTTCTGCTTATCCACCTTTTGGACACTAATCTCCATCTTTTGCACACTGCTTTGCAGAGATAGCCAGAGGTAATGTGAGGAAGTATGAACCTGCAGATCCTAATTAACCAACAGCTTACTTCCTCCTACCCCCCACTAGGACTGCCTTATGTCTGTCCCATGCATTCTTGAATTCCCCCACTGTTCTTGACTCCACGACCTCCTCAGGGAGGCTGTTCCATGCATCCACAACCCTCTCTGTGAAAAAATACTTCCTCACATTACCTCTGAGCCATCCCCCACTATCTTCAAATTGTACCCCCTTGTTCTTGCACATCTCTTTTTCTGAAAGATGCCACCCTCTTGGACATTGTTGATTCCCTTGAGGTATTTGAAAGTTTCTATCATGTCTCCTCTCTCCCTCCATTCCTCAAGGGTATACATATTAAGCTCCTTTAGTCTTTCTTCGTACGCCTTCTGGTGCAGACCCTGCACCATTTTGGTTGCCCTCCTCTGGGCAGTCTCCACTCTGTCTATGTCTTTGCGGAGATGGGGTCTCCAGAACTGCACACAGTACTCCAGATGGGGTCTCACCAACTGTCTGTACAGAGGGATAACAACTTCCTGTTTTCTACTATTGATGCCTCTCCTATGCATCCCAATATTCCCCCAGCCTTCCTTACTGCCTTCTCACATTGCTTGCCCACCTTTAGGTCATCTGATATAATTACTCCCAGGTTCCCTTCCATTTTTACTGTTGTCAGTATCTCGCCCCCCATTGTGTACTCTTGCCCTGGGTTTTTGTTTCCCAGCTGCATTACCTTGTACTTCTTTGCATTGAATCTGAGCTGCCATACATTTGACCATTCCTCCAACCTTGCCAAGTCCCTTCTCATCCTTTCCACTCCATCTTGTGTATCAACCCTGTTGCAGATCTTTGTGTCATCTGCAAAGAGACATACTTTTCCTTCCAGTTCCTCTGAAATGTCACTTACAAAGACATTAAAAAGGACTGGTCCCAGTACTGAACCCTGTGGTACCCCGCTAGTAACCCTCCTTTCTTCACTGTGGACTCCATTTACTACTACCCTTTGCGTCCTGTTGTCTAGCCAATTTTTTATCCAGGGTACCACCTTGGGACCCACTCCAAGGCTGGCTAACTTGTGTATTAATCTTTTGTGTGGGACTGTTTCAAATGCCTTGCTAAAATCTAGGTAAGCCATGCCCACAGCCCCTCCTGGTCTACTACTTTGGTCACCCAGTCAAAGAAATCTACTAGATTCGTCTGACACCACCTTCCCATCGTGAATCCATGCTGCCTTGGGTCCTGTGCCCCACTGGCCTCTAGGTACTCAACAATTCTTTCATTCAGAAGTGATTCCATCATTTTACTTACCACTGAGGTCAAACTAACTGGTCTGTAGTTTTCTGCCTCTGTGCTGCTCCCACTTCTGTGAAGAGGAATCACATCCACCCTCCTCCAGTCCTCAGGTACCACCCCATCCTCCCATGATTTGTTAAAGAGAGTAGTCAGCAGTGTCATTAGTTCTACCCTTAGTTCTTTTAGAATTCTTGGGTGAATCTCATCAGGCCCCATTGCTTTGTCCACCTTCAATTTTATTAGTTCTTTCATAACCCTTTCTTCTGTAAATGGACTGGTATCGACCCTCGTCTTCAGAATGTTTCTTTTGTTTGGTTTAGGTACCTCCCCCTCCTCTTCCTTTGTGAATACTGAGCAGAAATATTCGTTCAGTAACATAGAAACATAGAAACATAGAATTTGACGGCAGATAAGGACCGCTTGGACCACCCAGTCTTCCCATTTCCCTACCTACTGAATAAGCTGCAGATCCTAGTTAACTAGCAGCCTACTTCTTCCTTCCCCCACCCCCCAGAATTGCCTTATGACTATCCCATGCATGCTTGAATTCCCCACTGATTTTGACTCCACAACCTCCTCCGAACGCCATTCCATGCATCCACAACCTCTCTGTGAAGAAATACTTCCTTAAATTACCTCTGAGCTCCCTCTATCTTCAAATTGTGCCTCTGTTCTTGCACACCCTTTTTTGAAAGATGCTACCCTCTTGGACTTTGTTGATTCCCTGAGGTACTTGAAAGTTTCTATCATGTCCCCTCTCCCTCCTTTCCTCGAGGGCTATACATGTTAAGCTCCTTAAGTCTCCTTCATATGACTTCTGATGCAGACCCTGTACCATTTTAGTTGCCTCCTCTGGACAGCTTCCATCCTGTCTATGTCTTTGCGGAGATTGGGTCTCCAGAACTGCACACAGTACTCAGATGGGGTCTCACCAGCTGTCTGTACAGAGGGATAATAAATTCTGTTTTCTACTGGTGATGCCTCTCCCTATGCATCCCAGTATCCTCCAGCCCTCCTTGCTGCCCTCTCACATTGCTTGCCCATCTTTAGGTCTATCTGATATGACTACCCCAGGTCCCTTTCCATTCTTCTTGTTGTTAGTATCTCACCCCCATTGTGTACTCTTCCCCTGGGTTTTTGTTTCCCAGGTGCATTACCTTGCACTTCTTAGCATTGAATCTAAGCTGCCATACATTTGACCATTCCTCTAACCTTTACAAGTCCCTTCTCATCCTTTCCACCCCACCCTGTGCATCAACTCTGTTGCAGATCTTAGTGTCATCTGCAAAGAGACATACTTTTCCTTCCAGTCCTTCTGCAATGTCGCTTATAAAGACATTGAAGAGTACCGGTCCTAATACTGAACCCTGCGGTACCCCACTAGTAACCCTCCTTTCTTCTGAGTGGACTCCATTTACTATTACTCTCTGTGTCCTATTCTCCAGCCAATTCTTTACCCAGGCTGTCATCTTGGGACCCACTCCCAGGCTGGCTAACTTGTATATTAATCTTTTGTGTGGGACTGTGTCAAATGCCTTGCTAAAGTCTAGGTAGGCCATGTCCATAGCCCCTCCCTGATCTACTACTTTGGTCGCCCAGTCAAAGAAATCTATCAGATTCGTCTGGCATGACCTTCCCACTGTGAATCCATGCTGCCTAGGGTCCTATGCCCCTCTGGCCTCTAGATACTCAACAAATCTTTCCTTTAGAAGTGATTCCATCATTTTCCCTATCACTGAGGTTACACTAACAGGTCTATAGTTTCCTGCTTCTGCCTTGTTCCCACTTTTGTGAAGGGGAATCACATCTGCCCTCCTCCAGTCCTTGGGTACCACCCCATCCTCCCATGATTTGTTAAAAAGGGTAGTCGGTGGTGTCACTAGTTCTACCCATAGTTCTTTTAGAATTCTGGGATGAATCCCATCAGGTCCCCTTGCTTTGTCCACCTTCAGTTTTAAGAGTTCTTTCAGAACCCTTTCTTCTGTAAATGGGCTGGTATCAACTTCTGTATCCAGAGTGTTACTACTGTTTGTTTTATGTATCTCCTCTTCCTTCGTAAATACTGAGCAAAATATTTGTTTAGTATCTCTGCCTTTCACAGTCTCCCTCTGCCCCCCTCCCTCCCTTTCGTTAAGCCTCACTATCCTCCCTTGGTCTTCCTTCGCTCCTGATGTACCTATAAAGGTTTTATCCCCTTCTTAACTGAGTTGGCTATCTTTTCCTCAGGGCCTCTTGCTGCTTTTGACTGTCTTCCCAGCCTCCTTTGCTTTAACTGATACAGTTCTCTGTCCTGCTCCTTCTGCAATTCCTTGTACTTCCTGAATGCTTCTTTTCTCTTGAACCTTCACTGCCACTTCCTTTGAGAACCATAGTGGTTTCTTACATCGTCTTGTTTTGTTTATTTGCTTCATACAAAGGCTTGTTACCTCTGTGATGGCAGTTTTTATTATTCCCCATTGTTCTTCCACCCCTCCTTCCTGCCCATTTGCTAGTGCATTCCTTAGGCACTCACCCATTATGGCAAAGTCAGCCCTCCTAAAGTCCAGTACTTTTGTCTTTGTATGGCTTGACTCTATTACTGTGTTTATTGTGAACCATACTGTTCGATGGTCGCTAGTTCCCAGATGGCTACCCACTTCATATCTGTGATCCTCTCTCCATCTCCATTTGAGAGTATCAAGTCTAATATTGCTCCCTCTCGAGTGGGCTCCAGTCATTAGTTGTCTAAGGCATGCCTCTGTAGGGCATCTAGAATAACTGCACTCTTCAAGTGGCTGCAACTGCCCTCCAGTTAACATCTGGCATATTCAGATCACCCATCAGCAGTATCTCCCCTTTTTCTGCCATTCTAAGTATACTTTCTATCATTTCCTTGTCCATTTCCTCCCCTGAGAAGGGGTTCAGTAACAACCCCAGTGGATTGTGGTGCCATTGCCTGTCTCCAAATTTACCCACAGTGCTCTTCTCCTCCCTGTTTACCCTTCTGTTCTGTTGCTTTTATTCCTTCCTTTATGTAAAGAACTACTCCTCCTCCTCTTTACCCTCCCTGTCCCTCCTGTAGATAGTGTATCCTGGTATGTTTACGTCCCAGTCATGGTTTTGTGTGTACCATGTTTCTGTGACTGCCAATACCCAGATGCTCCTCCTCCATCAAGGCCACTAATTCAGGAAGCTTGTTACCTAGACTACAGGCATTGGTACTCATTGCTCTCCATTTTTGATGGCTTTACCTTCTGTTGCAGCATCCCCACTGACCGTTCTACCTTGGTCTTTTCTCATTTAGCACTCTATTTTGTAGGGAGAGGCTGGGATTTTTCTGCTGCTTGTCAGTGCCTCCCTTGACTAGTTTAAAAGCTTGCCAATGAAGCATTTAAACCGATTGCTCAAAAGACTTGTTCCCTTCCTGGACAGATGCAGACCATCCTGCCAGTATAGGCTGTTGTCCCTCCAGGTGGAACCCCAGTCCCCAATGAAGCCAAACCCCTGTGCTCTGCACCATTTTTTCAACCATTCATTAAACTGCATGGTGCAAATTACCCTCGCCTCACCCATGCCTTTGACAGGCAGCACCTCTGAGAAGGCTACTGTGTGTACTACTTGTCTTAGGCCCCTCCCCAACTCTGCAATGTCCTCCTGCACTGCTCTAACCTCATGATGAGCCAAGTCATTTGTCCCTAGGTGGACAATTACATCCAGCTCAGAATCCCTTGCAGCTGTTGTCGTGATCCTGAGGATGCTCTTCCTGTCCCTCCAAGCCATGGCACCAGGCAGGCACCTTACTTCAGTTTTCCCAGCTCCTCCCAGTTCTATCCCCCTAATAATTGAGTCCCCCACCAGGAGCTGCTTCCTTTCCTTGTGGTGTCCTCTGCCTCCTTCCTGTGGGCCTCCTTGTGACAGCTGTCCTCCAGCCTCCTTAGTCTCCCTCTGTGTGCATCCATAGGGGAGCTATGCTCCCAGAATGGTGTATGGATTGTGGAGTGGAACAACTGACTGGTGTGCCTCTGTTCCACCATCCTCACCCTTCCTGAGCCCACTGTGGTCCAACTGCTGTGTTTCTTCACACTCCTGAGGTAGTGGTGGCTGTGGTGCTCCCTGGATGGGGAGGTTCCTTCCTACTGTCCAGTGTGGCCTGAAGATGGGCAACTTCTCCATCAGGGCAGAGAGTTGTCGCAACAGGGCAGCATCTCAGCCTCCAGAAAGACTCCCGGAAGACTGCTGCCCCACAGCCATTACATTGCACTACTCCCCACATTTTTTGTGTGTGTGTGTGTGATTGGTTTGTAATATAGAAATATATATTTATAATATACAATGTGTATGCTTATATTGTCAGTGCAGTGTAGGAGAGGATATGACAGTGACATGCACCTTGCACTCTTGAGGAAATGATGTGAGAACCCCAGGTATAAAGGAACTATTTCCAGGGGTGGGTTTGGTGAGGGTGTGGTAGGGGTTGGGCCTAAACTGTGCCCTCACAAAACAATCAGCTAAAAGCTCTGACCCACTGCTGCAATGAGTGCCTTCCTGTCAGCAAGATGCCCTACACAACAATTTGATGAGAAATACCCTGCTAATCAAACAGAGAAAAATCCACATCCAAGTCAGACACAGGTAAACCTTCCCAGCCCCAAAACAGGCCTGGTGGTTTGTGCTCGAGAGCTGTCAGTCCCAAAATAAGTCAGCTGTGCTTTAAACTCTTCCTGCACTGAAAATCTTAAGAATTGTAACAAACAAACGTAAACCTAGATCCACCACCCTCTGTTGCTTGAAAGACTGTCCTTTTCCTGTTTCACACTGCAGGTTTTCTGTGACCACTCCTTAACCCCAGTAACTCTGTTAAAAGAGTTTAACTATCACAAACTCCTACGCACCAGTAAATTATTTAAAAATAGTTCTGTCCCAAAATCCTAGTAGTCAATCCAGCTGCCTCAAGGGACAACCAGAATGCAGTATTCAAACACTTATGAGGTTACTTCCAAGATAAGCAGAGTTTGCAAGTTTTTTTTCAACTCCTCAGCCAACTGTAATTCATTTAAAAATAGTTTAACTGTCAGCAAATCCTAGTAGACAATCTAGCTACCTCCAAGGACCTACCCAAATGCAGTATTTAAATCCTTCTGAAGTTACTAACAAGATAAACAGAGTTTACAAGCCCCTTCTTGGTTAAACACTAAATAAATGTGAATAAAAAGCAATTACCAAGGGTGGTTAGTTTCACCTCCCACAGAATTAAGCAAAAGTGCACGTTTGTTGCAGATATCAAGTGCAATACAGAATTTCTCACACAGCTCGCAGTTGAAGAAAGTAGTGTCATTCCATCTCCAGAAAATGTGTTTTCCCTGCTTTATCCCTGCTTTTTCATTGTCATCCTCTACCCACATTCCCTCCCCTTTATTAAGCCTCAGTATCCCTCCTTTGGTCTTTCTTCGCTCCCTAATGTACCTGTAAAAGGTCTTATCCCCCTTCTTAACAGAGTTGGCTATCCTTTCCTCGGTTTGGGCCTTTGCTATTCTGACTGACTTCCCAGTCTCTTTCTGCTTTAACTGATAAAGTTCTCTGTCCTTCTTCTTCTATGTTTCCTTATATTTCCTGAATGCTATCCTTTTCTCCTTAACCTTCCCTGCCACGTCTTTCGAGAACCATAGCGTTTTTTTCCTTCATTGTGTTTTGTTGATTTGCTTTACACAAAGGCTTGTTGCCTCTGTGATGGCTGTTCTGATTACTCTCCATAGTTCCTCCACCCCTCCTTCTTGCCTGTTTGCTAGTGCTTTTCTCAGGCACTTTCTCATTTTCCCAAAGTCATCCCTCCTAAAGTCAAATACTCTTGCTTTTGTATGGCTTGATTGTATGGCTGTGTTTATCGTGAACCACACTATTTGGTGGTCGCTTGTTCCCAGATGGCTACCCACTTCTAAATCTGAGAATCTTTTTCCGTCCCCATTTGAGAGTACTAGGTCTAAGATTGCTCCCTCCCGAGTGGGTTCCAGTACTAGCTGTCTGAGGCATGCCCCCTGTAGGGCATCAAGAATGACCCTGCTCTTGGATGTGCCTGCAGCAAAGGTGCTCCAGTTAACATCTGGCATATTCAGGTCTCCATCAACAATATCTCCTTTTTCTGCCATTCTAAGGAAGCCTTCTATCATTTCCTTGTCCATTCCTCCTCTCTGAGATGGGGTCTGTATACAACCCCATGCAGATTGTGGTGCCATTTCCTGTCTCCAGGGTGACCCAGAGTGTCTCATCTGCTCCCTGTTTACTCTTAGTTCTGTTGCTTTGATCCCTTCCTTTACATAAGAGCTACTCCTCCTCCTCTTTTATCCTCCCTGTCCCTCCTGTAGATTGTGTATCCTAGTATGTTGACATCCCAGTCATGGTTCTCTGTGTACCATGTTTCTGTGACTGCCACAATATCCCGGCAACCCTCTTCCATCAAGGCCACTAGTTCAGGGAGCTTGTTACACAGACTACGGGCATTGGTACTCATCACCCTCCACTTTTTGATGACCTTACCCCTTTTAGCCCCATTGCTGTCCTTACTGCCTTTGCCTTTTTTTACATTTACTTCTGGCCTGCTCCCTAATGACTTCTCTACCTTGGTGTTTACCACTAATTACTGTTGTTTTGGGGGGAAGGCTGGGATTTCCCTGCTCCTTTTCAGTGCCTCCCCCTTGGCTAGTTTAAATGCTTGCCAATGAAGCATTTAAATCTCTTACCTAGGACCCTGGTTCCCCCCCTGGACAGATGCAGACCATCGCGCCAATATAGGTCTGCATCCCTCCAGGTGGCTCCTCAGTCCCCAATGAAGCCAAAACCCTGAGCTCCACACCAGTTTTTCAACCATTCATTGAATTCCCTGGTGAGGAGTACCCTAGCATCACCCTTGCCATAGACAGGCAGCACCTCCGAGAAGGTTACTGTATGCGCCACTTGTCTAAGGCACCTCCCCAACTCTACAAACTCCTCTTGCACTGCTCTGATCCCATTCCTATCCAGGTCATTTGTCCCTAGGTGGACAATAACATCCAGCTCCCTCCCTCCTGCAGCTGCTCCCATGATCCTGAGGATTCACTTCCTGTCCCTCCAAGCTGTGGTGCCAGGCAGGCACCTTACCTCCCTCTCCCCTTCCTCTCTCATTTCTACCCCCCTAATGATTGAGTCCCCCACCAGGAGTTGTTTCCTTCCCCTGTGGGGTCTCATGCCACCCTCCTGTGGGTCTTCTTTGTGAAGGTTCCCAGCATCCTCCTTGGTCTCCACTGCAGGTGCCTCCGTAGAGGAACCACTATCCACCAGAAGAGCGAATGAATTGTGGAGAGGTACAGCTGGAGAGATGCAACTCTGTTCTGCCACCTTCTCCCTCCCTGAGCCCACCCTGGTCCAGCCTCTCCTCTTTCTTGGCAACCTCTGAGGTAGTGGTATTGGCCCTGGTGGTCCCTGGGTGGGGGAGGAGGTTTCACGAATCCTAGCCAGGTCAGCCTGGAGATGGGCAACCTCCTCCCTCAGACCAGAGAGGTGCCTGCAAATAGGGCAGCATCGCAGCCTCCAGAATGTCTCCCGGAACACTGCCACCCCACAGCCATTGCACTGCACCACTCCTATCATGTCTTATTTTGTGTCCCCTCTCCTGTTTTTCCATATGCTTACTCTCTCTCCTCTCCTTACAACTCTCACCCTTCCTGTTCTGGGACAGTAACTTCCTATATTCTTCAGTAGCCTCCTTCTTCCTTGCTCAGTGTCAGACCACTAGCAGCTAGGGGGGACAGTGAGCTACTTTTTTCCTTTAGAGTTGACAAAACTAATGTTTCTCTATGATCCTTCCCTTCCTACTGCCAAACAGGAAGTTCCTGTTGACAGTCAAATCCAGTGGCTATAAAAGTAGAACTGGCTTAGGGTGGGATGGAGGGCATTTAGTAAGAAAAAAGGCTAGCAACAGGAAGTTGTAATTTGAGTCACCTGCTTTTATAGTGTCTAAGCCACACCCCCAATTAAGCTCTTTCTCCTCCTACTGGTTTAGCAAAGTAAACTGATACAGAACCCTTCCCAGCACAGAACACACACTGACTTTCTTTCTTTTTTTTTAAACCCTAAATAAGGTCCCTTCTACTTCTAATAAAGTATCTGTTTGCTTAAACTCAACAGACACCGACTCCTGCTAAGATATAAGTGTTAAATTAATAAGAAAATGTAGCTTCTTTTAGTTAGCTGCTTTCTGCTCTACAAGCAAGGCTTTTCCACCCCATGGAGAGAGACTTCACATTTTGCACTGCAAGATTACAATTGTAAGCCTCCCTCCCTGGCATCTAGGGGTATGTGGTTGTAAATTTTCCAGGGGGAGGGGGTACTTACAGCAGCAGAAACAAGAAAGAGAGTTGCACCTTACTGGGATGGCTGACATTAGCGGGGTCCATAGCCGGGGGGGTGCCATCTCTGATGCTGGGCTGGAATGTAATTCTTGTTAGCAAGCATAAACAGTCCCATAAAAATAAGTTAAGTCCACACCAACTTATCATTAACAAGAGGATCCTATTTAATGAACAAACTTCATGGTGCCACATGAACAACTTGTGTGTACATTCGGACTGCAGAGGTCCTTACAGGGAGGTTAGTGGATGCATTTTGTGGTCAAAATGGCCCACTAATCTTGGGCAACTTTCTTCTGGGCTTAGCTGGCCACTAATGAAGTTAGGCAGCATTTCCAACAGGGCTGAATCAGGCCCTAAATTGCAGCAGGCAATCTCTCTCCCTCTCACATTCTTGGCTTCCAGAACTCGCTCTCTCTCTCTATACTGGGTTAAAACTTTTCTTCACTTCCCAACCACTGGATCTCTAAATAGCCTGACTTCAGAGAGTGACTCTGCCCTGGCACACAGGCAAAGGCCCCCAGAAGCATGCACTCTCTGAGAAGGCATGCTGGAATCTGGGCATTTGCTTCAAGCCCAGGCTTCCATGAGACCTCCTGGCTGAACTGGCTCTTCCCATACTGGAACTGACTCCCATTTTGGGACACATGGGCATGGCTGTAACCCAGATCAATTTCAACACCCCAACAGAGCTGCCACAACCAGGTTGGCATATATGCTCCATGGCTAAGGCTTTCTCTCACTCTCTCTCTCTGTCTCTCTCTCTCGTAGGCTCCTATTCTCCTCTCAGATCTCTCTCCCTCCCTCTCTCTCTTTCCTTCCAGAAACATTGAGTACACTCAGGAGCCATGCTGCACTCTGCTCAGAGCTTCCACACATCGACTTCACCGGGGTGGTTTCAAGTGAGGAAAAACCTGATGGTCAGAAACAATGGCCACCACCATGTCCACCACTAGACTGTTTTTTGGATGCCTCACACATGACCTGGTGGTCCTGAGAGCGGGCAAATGGCTCAGCTCACCTACACCACCTCCCCACACCTTTTCCTTATGGCTCAGCATCACCTCATAACCTCCCTCCCTCTCTCTAGGCACCAAAACCCCAAACTTATAACCTTGCTCACCAATGCTGACCTCTGATCTGTTGAGCTCTGGCCAGTGCAGCAGAGGCAAAGTTAGCCATTTAATTGATGGCCCAAAACTTAACATTTTCTCCTGTTTATGCACACATTCCATAAGGGGGCTGTTACACAGTCATGCAGCAGGTTGGATATTTTTTCAGTGTAGTTCCCACTGCTCACCTAAATTGCTTTGTCAGACCGCAAGCTGATCTCTCTCACTATGGTACTTCAACACACAGTAGGCAAAATGCCCATATAGTGCTTCATTCCATCTCTTCTTCAGTCACCACCTGTAAGGAATGACTGGCCAAGGAGCTACAGATGTACTTTGATATAAATGCACAGCCAGACATCTCACAAAGTACACTATTGGAAGCCTTTCAAGCATTTATAAGGGGACAAATCATTAGCTTTCCTGCACGAGAGGATAATAAACATAAGAAAGAAGTCTTAGATTTCACTAAATATCTGAATGAGATGGAGGGGGACTGTATGCCAATGCCCACTATGTAGACCAGGACTAATGCACTTCCTAACACTGAATAACAAGCTAAGCAAAATACACCACCAGCAGGCTGAAAGAGCTCAATTCTTTCTTTGACAGAGCTACTGGGAGAACGGTGAATGAGCAAATAGGCTCTTAGTCTACTGCCTCAAAAAAATGACAGGCAGATATACGCATTCCGTATCTATGGTATACAATGCATATGGAAAGGTGCTTTCTGACCCCAAAGATACTAGTGAGGCATTTAGGCAGTACTACACCTCTCTATATGCCACCCAAGTCACACATAGCTCACAAAGCTGAGAAGAATTCTTCTCTTGACTCAATTTGCCAAAACATCTAGCAGATGTGCCATAGGCCCTAGATGCAGAAATATCACAATTAGAAACCTCTAAGTCAGTTCAAGGATCGGCGAAAGAGAACGCTCCAGGTCCCAAGGGCCTCAGTACAGACTTCTACCTTGCTTTTACTCAGCTGTTATCACCTCGCCTACTGCCCTGTTCAACTACACCAAGACCCAAAGTTCTCTCCCCCCCCATACTCAGGGAGGCAACCATAATGGTACTACCCAAGCTGGACAAGGACAGAAACAAATGCTCTAATTACATACCAATCTTAGTTCTAAACATGGATGTTAAAATTATGGCAAAGGTCATGACAAACAAATTGGAAATGGGCACTTCCTCACCCAATTCATAATTACCAAGCAGGATTTATGAAGGAGAAACAAGGGACAGACAATGTAAGGACCATTCTTGACTTGGTAAATACCATCAGGAAAGGATCATTCTCAGCCACCATAGTTACTACAGACACAGAGAAGATGTTTGACTCAATGGAGTGGGGCTATATATGGTATACCATGGAGAGGATGGGCATTGGACCCACATTCATCTCCTGGGTCAGAAATTTATTCTCCACTCCAACATCAAGAGATTCTCGCCTTCTGTCAGACCCATTCCCACTCCATCTAGGCACTCCTCAGGGCTGCCCCTTCATCTCTTAATCTTTCTTCTGGCCATATAGCTTCTGAACGCTGCTCTGAGGCACAACACTGACATTACAGGGATGAAGATGGGTGATAAAATATATAGCACATTGCTATATGCAAATGACCTACTCCTCATGCTGACAAATATGGATACTATCATACTAATTGCAAGCAGATTAGGTCTTGTGGTCTATAGAGTCTGCTCGAACCTCAGATCCCTAGTTGGGTGCTGAGGCCCTCCCCCCTTGTGTTCCAGAAACCCCTATCATCCATCCCAACCCCCCTGGGCCAGGCCATCATCTGATACATCCACTTTCTATGTCTGTCCCACCCTCTCTTGAAGCCCACCACTGTGGATCTCTGAACAAGCTCACCAGGAGGCGCATTCCAAGGGTCCACCACCCTCTCAGTTAAAAACCTCCTCTTCTCCCCCCCACCCTTCCACCTTCCAACTTCAAACCATTCCCATCCAGTGATACCTCCCTGCTTTAGTCTAAAGAGCCCCTCCATGTTTACCCTATTTATTCCCTTGATGTACTTGAAGACCTCAATTATGTCCTCCCTGTCTCTCCTCTCCTCCAATGAGAATAGGCAGAGCTCTTCACATCTGTCCTCATACATCAAATCCCCTAGTCCTCATATCATCTTAGTTGCCCTGCTCTGTACCCTCTCCAGGAGCTGTATGTCCCTCTTCAAGTGTGGTCTCCAATACTGTACACAGTACTTAAGGTGTGGTCTAGCCAGTTCATTGTACAGTGGCAGAATCACCTCCCTGCTCCTAGAGGTGATCCCCCTTACAATGCATCCTAACATCTTGTTTGCCTTACTAGCCACTCTCCTGCACTGCTCAGAATTATTCATACATGCATACACCATGACCCCTAGGTCTTTTTCCCCTTTTGAGGCCTCCAGTGGATCCCCTCCCAGGGTGTACCTGTGTTTAAGGTTTCCCAGCCCAAGATATAACACCTTGCACTTAGTGATATTCAAATTTAATTTTCATGTGTGAGCCCAGCTTTCCAGGGTGTTCAGGTCCCCTTGCAGGACCAAACTCCCCTCTTCCCCCTCAACTACTTCTCCCATCTTGGAGTTATCAGTGAAAAGAATCATTTCACACCCTATACCCTCCCTGATGTCTGATATGTATGCATTAAACAGGATCAGACCCAGGACCAAGCCCTGTGGTACCCCACTACCGACCTCTCTAGGGTTCAAGATCTTCCCACTACTCTCTAGGTGCATCCAGCTAGCCAGTTGTCAATCCATCTGACCATCAAAGGGCCTACTCCCAACCCCGTCAGTTTCTCTACCAGACCATTGTGGGGGACAGAGTCAAACTCCTTACTGAAATCCATGCCTCCTTACTGGAGGCATGGAAAGCACTACATGTGTTTAGGAAGATTTCTGGCTCCCAGGTGAATTAGGATAAGACAGAAATATTCCCCATCAAAGATGGTGATACAAAATTGGCATCAATGGGACATTTTAAAGTCACATGGGCTACTGAAGGCATTAAATACCTAGGCATAATGACAGCCCTAAAGTGGAAAGCATGGTGGCTAAAAACATCCCCACAATTCTTGAGTCTATATAACAAGATTTACAAGGAGGAAAAAATGAAGCTTTTCTCTGACAGGTAAAATAGCAACTTTCAAAATTATGCCTTACCTAGACTACTTTACTGCATTAAAAACTTCCCTATTCATATACCGCTCAAGATATGGAAACAAATGGATGCCCTTATCATAAATTATATCTGGGGCAATCAACACCTGAGATACAGCAAGCAGATTCTGACAGCACCCCTACATCAGGGAGGGTAGAACCTAGCGTGGCTGTGGGCTTACCACACCAGTAGTGGCATGAGTCAAGCACTGCATTGGTTAGAAAATGACAACACACAGTCCGCAGAAAATGACAGCACACAGTCCGCAGAAAATGACCGCACACAGTCCGCAGTGTGGGTGTAGTGGAACAAAGCATAATAATCCCATTACCACTCATTGTGATCATGACTGGTAAACCCCCACCAAGCCAGGACAACACCCCCCGTGCTCTTCACAATTCAGGTGTGGAAACGGCTCAGTCACCTCAGTAAGTGGCAACATCTCTCCCTAGGTGCCCTGGGGTAGCTGTGGAATAATCTAAGTCTCTGCATAAGTGGCAACCATATTAAATGGAGTACTTGAGCACAGCAGGGGATATCCATAGTCAGTCATATCCAGAATTCAAACACAGGCATCCCAATGTACTTCTCACAGCTTCAGGCCCAATTTTGCCTTCCCAAGAGTGATCACTGGTAGTACGTCTAGTTACAACACGCTCTGCGCCAATGACTCACACCACAACACTCACTCAAGCAGAATGGTATGTTGGATGAAATGCTGCCTTGGAAGAGACACCAGAAAGGAAGTGCAGGCTTCATCTATAAAAAAACATCCAGTCCCATTCTCTCCCTAAGTGAAACCTACACAGGGAAAAATGGGAGACAGAACTGAGCCAGCCATTTTTCCCAAAACAACTGGGAAAGGTACTGGAAAGAAGCACACAGTGCAACCCTGGACCCCAAATACAAGCTGATAAGAAAAAAAAGAAAATGGACAGATGGCACAGAACACCAGACAAACTGAAAACTATGGAAATTGGAATCAATAATGAATATTGATGATATGGCTTATCCCCAGGTGCCATATCTCACATTCTATGGTTCTGTGCAGAGATGCAGAACTGGTAGGCAGCCATCATCTCTAAGCTGGAATATCTTACATTTCTCTGGTTCCCTAAAGAACCAGTTTTCTGGATTCTTGGTGATCCAGAGAACCTTCCTATATCAAGCCAGCCTTTTAAATACCTTCTGGTAACAGCGGCCATGGAAGCTAAGTAGCAAATGCTAATGCACTGGAAACAGGAGGAATACCCAACACTATCCAGGTGGGAAGTTGGCATAGCAAGGACAGCCTCATACTTGCAAGTTTGCATGGACATTGAGGAAGCCTAACAAAATTGGTGAAGGCCTGGCCCCTTGGTTTTGCCAGATAGGTAAAAGAGTTAGTGTACCACTTAAAACTAATATTAGTTTTTAAACGAGCTGCAGATCTGGAGACCTGGGTTTGAATCCCACAGCCGCCTAGGTGCATACTGTGTGATCCTGAGCAAGTCACTTAACTTCCTTGTGCTCCCAGGTCACATCTGGAAACAAGCTTTGGCTTAGTGTGCTACTCCTGGTTAAACAAGTTCCCTTTCCCTTTTCCCTTTGTTTAATTATAAGATTGTTTTCCTGATGTTGGTAGGTGTGATGTGTGAGACAGTGATCTGCCTGGCAGCTGACATCTTTTTCTCTATCCCCCCCACACACACACACACACACACACACACACACACACACTACATCATCAGCTTGGTGACCTCACTGACTTGACATCACTGCTGCTTAGGAACAGCCACTTAGTGACTGCCGGGTCAGATACCCGTGATGTCACTGTCAGTGAGATCACAGTGCTGATGATGTAGTTGGGGGAATGGGGATAGATATGTCAGCTGCCAGGCTAAGAGCTGTTTCACACATTCAGCACAATATTATCACTTAAAATACTTTCTTATGTACAAAAGGCAATAGAAAAATATGTCAGAAATAAAAAGTTACAAATGACTACTTCTTAAAATTGGTATAATTTTCCTGTCTATCTGTTTTGGCTCCACTAACTCTTTAAGCGATCCTCAAAACTCAGCGCAAGCCATGTCAAAGGTGGCTTGCACCAAATGCCGATGCACCAGGGACCTTGTGCTCAGTTCGCTATTGGGTAGGACTGTGGAGGCAAAGTCCCTCAGATTGTTTCAACTGTGTCTGCATGCCAAACAGAAGGTGCACATGAATGTTGTGTCGCAAGCTGTGGGGCAGCTGTACACCACTCTAGGAGGTCCCTGGTAGCTAGCAAGCCCTCCCCAGCCCCAATCTCCTTTGTATAACAATTAATTACCTCCCTGGTGGCTAGAGGACCCCCAACCTTGATCTGCATTGTATAAATATTAATCACTGCCCTGGTGGTCTAGTGAACCCCCCAGCCCCTATGCACCATGTATAAACATTAATCATTGCCTAGTGGTCTAGCAGACCCTCCTTCCTTGCCCTGATCTGCCCACATATTATAAATAAATCATTCCTCGGTGGTCCAGTGGACCCCCACCCCAGCAGACAGTGCCCCACTACCCCACTCCCCTCTCCCATCCCTGAGTTGGTGACCAGCATGACCCTCCTCTCTCCACCATGGCTGGCTACAGACTGAGCTATCAATGAGTGTGTACTGTATACAGTATCTGTTCATTGACTGACAGCTCACTTACTGGAGCTGTCAGTCCAATGAGTGTGTACTGTATACAGTGCATAAACTAATAGCTCAGTCGAGTGTCAATAACCAAAGAGAGGAAGGAAGGTATGCTGTCCCAACTAGAGATGGGACTGTAAGGGAGCTGGCTATGGGGTACTACCTGCTGGAGTGGGAGGGTGGGGCCACTAGACCACCAGGAAATCATTTATTTAGATTTTGTGGGCAGATCAGAAGAGAAAGACCACCAAGTAATAGTATACATTAGAGATTGAGCTGTGGGAGTCTACTAGACCACCAGGGCAGTGATTAATATGTATACATTGGGGACTGTGGCTGGGGGTTCTGCTAGACCACCAGGGCAGTGATTATTATGTATACATGGGGGATCGGAGCTGAGGCGGGTCTGCTAGACCACCAGGGATGTGATTATTGTAATAAAAAGGGGATCAGGGTTGGGGGGCCGCTAGATCACCAGGGATGGGATACATTTTAATAAGGGGGATCTGGGAAGGACCACAGCACATGTTCCCTCCTGCCCAGGGAGGGCTCTGAGAGTGTTGCAAATGCTCTGACCCTCCCAAAGGGTAAAATTCTAAGTACTCTTAGACCAGTCCTCTGGGAGGGTTTAGATAATTCTGAATTAGGGGATGCAGCAGCTTGCATCTACAGCATGCCCCCCAGCACCATGCTGTAGCCCATTTCATGCTGTGAGGATGGCGCAAGTCCACTTTGGTGGACACAGCCTGTGGCTGATGCAGGCTTTGTTAGAGAATCACTCCTAGTGCATCTTTTGGCACAAGGGACATTTTGCACCATTGCTTGTGATGCAAGCCCCTTGTACCATTCTGAGAGCTTTGAGAATCACGCCCTAAATGTTATGAGTACCAACCCACAGATGGAAGATATAAGATTTGCATGCAGTCCACTACCACAGTAGGGTTTACTAACCTGGAAGGTGCACTGCTCTTACCAGTCAAGCTTGGGGAACAACACACCACATACACAGGGAATCCTATAACATGCTCCTCCTCAGACTATTATGCTAAGTAACCGTGGAAAGGTAATGCATGACCTGACTAAAACCTGTTTAAAGGAGTAGTACACCCTCATTTGTTATAAATGTTATTTGTCTCATTGTCAGTAGACAACTCTTGCTGTGTTGGGATATACTTTATGTGTTTGGCTTTGTTTGTTTGCAGTGTTCACACCAGCTCCCGTAACTAGCCTGGGGATTTTGAAATTTCATTGTGCCTGAGAGCTGCATTAGCATATGAGAACATGATGTGTCAGCACCCTTTAGACTCCACAGTATGCCTGTCTGCTTACTTAGAATTCAATAAAACAAGTTAGCAAGGTGTGAAATACAACATTTACCTTCAGTTAGCTTTACAAACTATCTTAGATGTAATGTAGTTTTTTTTTCCTTTAAATTGCATTCAGTCTATGTGTTTTTAAAGAGTTTTTTCAAGTTGTGTGTACTTTCAGCATATATATATATATATATATATATATATATATATATATATGTGTAAATGGGTGCTTTGGCATCATGTTCTCTTATGCTAATACAGCTCTCGGGGACAATGAGATTTCAACAGAGAGAAAATAGAGACCCCTGGCTAGTTACAGGGGCCAGTGTGAACAGTAAAAACTAATACAAATGCACATATCCCCAACAGCTACACAAAAAAGGCTATTTGTTGACAAGGAAACAAATAACATTGACAAGGTATGAGGATATACTACTTCTTTAAAAGAGATAACTTAATGCTATATGGACATAATCCGACTGTACACTGACAAGATGGATGCAAAGACTTTACTCTACTACAACGAGAAGAGTTCACAGACTATGTAGTTTGGAAGACATTGCGAATCAACAAAGCACATCACAGTGAGATCCCAGTACATTAATCTTTACTTCACATTCCAATAAATTGGTCAACATCAATGTAAATGACAATACAATATGTATGGTTTATACACAGGTTAATCCTAATCCTAATACTTTCATGAATCAGAATGCTAATATAACTTACATTTAAGAATTAGTTTGCAGTATTGTTTACTATCTGTTCACATACTTATTTCTGTGGTTTGTGTAATCTGCCAGCTGCATGGTTTTAGAGTTATATCATCAAGGGGAAATCCCTGGCTAGATTTTTAAATATCTTGAGTTAATATATAGAAAACAATGCATGGAGTGGTGTGAGTTACTTGAATTTAATGTACACCCACGGTGTAGGATGCTACATAAACCCAGATAGCAAAGCTCAAAGGGTCTATAAAAGCATCCCACATCGAGGGTGTACATTAAATTCAAATAACCACTCTATTCCATACCTTATTTTATATAATTGCTGTCTTTTTTTTTTAAACTAAAGTTGCTGAAAAGAGCCTGGAGTCAGGTGGGTTACTGAGGGCTTTTTAACCATAGCAGTCAGATCTAATACCGGGTACTCACCCAAAACATTACTATACTGCAGGTGACTACTTAAATTTTAGAGTGAATCTTTCTGTTTAAAAATTAAAAAAATAAAATACTGGAAGAACATGTACTGAGTCCTCGATCGACAGCTTGTTTCCATTGCGGTGTGCTGACTCACTGAAGAACACTGCAGCTGCTTTTCTCTGAGGGAAACTCAGAGATATGTTTGCTGACTTGTACACAGTCAAAGCATTAATTGTGCGGGTGAATGCATAATAACCAGCTGGTTATTACTGGAAATAATAACTGGCCATCTCCATAGAAAAAACTGATGGCCAGTTATTACGTATATATATATACAAACGGTTAAAACTGGAAAATTCAACAAAACTTACTTATACAAAAAAGAAAAACTAATAGTCCTCCTGATGTTGCAGCAGTAGCTCTTCATATGGCCAACTTGGGGGTGGTGGAAATTAAAGTTTTTGCTGACAGGGCTAGTAGTTCCAGGAAAAAAAAACATAATTCCCAAATGGTATGTGCAAAACTGCATACATAAATAAACCTACAAAAGTAATATCAATTATTTAAGGTATAGAGTCATTTTAAATGGCTGCTTAAATTAAGTGAAAAGCCTTAGTTAATGGAATTTTAAATTCCCACCTCATTCTCCTCAGCTCTTTAATTGAGCATAGAGCTTGTTATGCAAGACCTACATGTGAAATTGTCAGTCACATAAGACCTACATGCTAAATAAGGTGAGAAAACTCATCTTCAGAATTAGCAGTTTGTAACTTAGTAAGAACTAAATTATTTTCCTGTCTTGAGGAGAAGCTTCTCTTTATTGCCTACAGCAAGCTTTTTTATTGGGGGGGGCATGTTACTGGAGCATCCCAAAACTGGCACATGCGCACAAAGATACTGTACATTTTTAAAAATCAATGTAAAGGGTTTGGTCACTGGGTTTATTTTAGCATACATTATAAATGCTTTCAGTGTAGAGATAATGTTCATTTCTCCCAATTTACTGAAACAAAAGTGTGCATGCTGCTGCATTTCTAGCCATCTTATGAAAAAGGGAATGAACTCCCCCACCTGTCTCCCTAAGATGCTCAACTTGATAGGCTGTCATATTTGATTAAACTGAAATATCTTTTGTCCAGGAAATGAACTTTGGTGGCTATTTATAACAGTTTTTCAAACGTTTCTTCAGGTAAGAATATACTGAACTGAAATACAATAGCTTTTTTCCAGAGGCACATTGTGGAAGTGATACAGGGGATAATAAATGGCAGTTTTACAAGTCATCTGGGAACAATACACTCACATAGAATACTGAATTACAATACTGCCCCATGGACTGATACATCAGACCAGAATTCCAAAGCCTTTTAATTTTGTTAGCAGCCCAAAATTTAAGTGCAATAGGCAGGAATTACTCACAAAGACAAGGTGACCACCAAACACTCCTCTTCTGCTCCTCCGGTGGCACACTGGATGTGTCCTTGCTTTGCATGCAAAGGGTCAGAGCTTCTATTCTAGGTGAGGGAATGTATTTGCTATCTTATCAAGGATATTCATGAATTATGCAGTCACTATACTCATGATTTCGCCATGCTCTTCCCATTTTTGCAGATAAAACCAAGATCAGCAACAGAGTGGGCACCCCAAAAGGAGTCAAGAGCATGAATAGGACCTGAGAAAATTTGAGGAGTGGTCAGACACCTGGCAGTTGAAGTTCAATGACAAAAACTGCAAGGTCATGCACTTAGGCAAGGGAAATCCCAAGCTGGGATACTACCTGGGAGGAAAGCAGCTGGCATGCACCAACCAGGAGTGAGACGTGGGAGTCATTATATCAAATGACTGAAAGGTGGGGAAGCAGTATGAAAAGGTGGCGCTAAAGGTCAGTGGTATGCTGGGCTGCACAGGAAGGGGAATCACGAGTTGCAGAAGGGAGATAGTGCTGCCACTTTACAGAACACTGGTGCGTCACCACCTGGAATACTGTGTACAGTTCCGGAGCACGCACCTTACGAAAGACATCAATAGGATTGAGACGGTGCAGAGGAGAGCCACAAAAATTATTCAGGGTCTGCATCAAATGGCATATGAGGATAGGTTGAAGGAGCAAAACATATACTCCCTGGAGCAGAGGAGGGAGAGGGGGGACATCATTGAGACGTATAAGTATATCAAGGGTGTAAATAAGGTAGGGGTTCAGGAGCTCCTTCAGGAGAAAAACAGCATCAGAACTAGAGGACACGATATGAGGCTCAAGGATGGGTGATTCAGGGGCAATGTTAGGAAGTTCTTCTTCACTGAGAGGGTGGTCGACCCATGGAGAGTTCCAAAATGCCTGGGACAGACACAAAGCTATCATTTCACAGAAAGGATAGAGAAGGTAGGTACTCACATTGGGCAGACTAGATGGATCTTGTGGTCCCTTCCTGTTGTCAGTTTCTATGCTTCTATGTTTCTGTGCAGATTAACCTCTGCTTAGCATTGTTAAATCATGAATAGAAATGAGAGAGGAAAAGCGTGCACCATTGGGAATTGAACCAAGACCCATGATAATACCGTTCCGGTACTCTAGTCATTAAGCTACAGGACTCCCACACCTAGGCCATCTAGCTGTGTGAGCCCCGTAGTTTAATGGCTATAGCACTGGAATGGTGTTACCAGGAGTCTGGGCTCAATTCCCATTGGGTCACTCTTTTTCTCTCTCATTTCTATCCATGAAAAACAAGGTGAGTGAGTGGGAAAATCAGGAGAATATACAGTAGCTACTGTATGTTACCATATAATAAAATGTCATCAGGCCTAGTATTTATTTTATTCTTTCGGTAACTGGATAAGGCCCACTAGGCACAAGTGCCTGTTTTCTGGGGCAATCCAAGAGCACTGGGGTGGTTAAGTGACTTGCTCAGAGTCATACAGATTATGCAAGGGGAGGCTGTGGGAATCAAACCCAGGTTTGTTGGAGGCACTAAGCTCATTCACGGCTCATTACTCTAACCTTTAGGCTATACTGCCAGCCCCACCTGCATCAAGGGCAATTAGGTCCCAGTTGTACAACAGTAATCTGGCAACAAAACAATTTCACAGTGCAATAAAAACTAAAGTGAAACAGGTGAGAATGTATGGCAAGTACCAGGATAGGGAATGGGAAAAGCTGGACAATACACAGTAGCTGTCTCACAATACAATGTCACTTGGACAGGCCTAGTTACAGTGACATTGAGGGTGATTAAATTGCAATTGTATACTAGTAATCTGAGAACAAAACAATTGCACAATACAATAAAAATAGTTTTTCAGGTGAAAATATACCACAACTCACTTTTTTTCTCCCACACCCCTTTTTTTTCCCTCACACTTCCACCCTTAATTTGTTTTTGTAGCCTTCACCCACTTAACTCATACCTGACCTTATTCCCAGAATCCCACCTCCCTCACTTTAATCTTTCATTACTGTCTTATTTTGCTCCTTTTTTTATTATGACCCAGTTTCTTTGGCTCATTGCCCTGTATATATGTGAATGTTCTTGCTTTTTGTTCATTTATAATGTCCTTGTTTTTGTATTCAATCTATATCTTGTATTTGTGTAAAAAATTGTACCTTTATATTGTTATGACCAATCAGGTCCATCTTGTAAATGAGCTATGCTCAATGATGCTTGCCTGAATAAATAAAGATTTTGATTGATTGATTGATTGATAAAGAAAAGATAGAAACACAGATGATGGCATTTGAAAAAGACTAATGATCCAGCTAGTCTGCCTATGTCGTCCTATCATGCCCCGGGACCTGTTGTCCCTGTGGTGTCTTCACTTACCCTGTTCTCCCTGTTGTTCTCCATGTTTCCATCTCCCTTATTCCTCTGAATAACAATGTATACCATTGGCTGTATCCCAGCTGTGTCTGAAGCTGTGTATGGTTTTTGCACCCACAACCTCTTCTGACAGATCATTCCATGGCTAAACTACCATTTCTGTACATTAATACTTCTTTACCTCCTTTTTAAACCTTCTGCTGGCAGACCATTAGATGGGTCAACTGCTATTTTTGTACAATAATACTTCCTTACCTCCTTTTTAAACCTTCCCCCCCCCATTAACCTCCAGTTGTGACCCAACATACTAATGTCTTATCTTATGTCTTTGTTCCTCTTCACAGTTCATGTCATTTATTCCACTCATGAACTTGAACATCTCTGTCATGTCCCCTGTCTTGTCTAATTTTAAGTGAATGCATATTCAGCAACTTTAGCCAATCCTCATAGGACCTGCCTTCTTGGTCCTGAATCATCTTGGTCATCCTGCATTGCACTGTCTCTAGCCTGTCCCTGTTCTTTTTCAGGAGGGGACTCCAGAACTAGACACAATACTCCAGGTGTATCCTCACTAGTGAACTATACAGAGATAACAGTACCTCCTGTTTCCTACTGTCGAACCCCTTCCCAATGCAGCCTACCATCCTGTTAGTCTTACCGAAGGCCTTGCTACATTGGCTGGATTGGGCCAGGGAGTCACTAATGATGACTCTTAGGTCCCTTTCCTCTGATGTCATGGCCAGCTTAACCCATCTCATTCAATACTCTGTTCTGGGGGTTTTGTTCCCTAAGAGCATCATGTTACACTTCTTGGCACTGAATTTCAGTTGGTATACTATTGACCAATTTTCCAGCCTAGGAAAGGTCTCTTTACAGTTCCATTAGTCCATCCACATTTTCAACTCTTCCACAGAGTTTAGTGTCATCTGAAAATAGACACAACCTGCCCTGGATTCCCTGTCCCATGTCACTGATGAACATATTGAAGAGGACTGGGCCCAGGACAGATTCCTGTGGAACTCCACTGGTAACCTCTGTTTCCATTGATCTGACCCCATTCACCTCAACTATCTGCTGCCTACCCTCCAGCCAACTCAGCTTACTGTTTACTTAGCCTTTCCCAGATCTTCCACTTTCTTCAGCAGTTTTCTGTGTGGCACTGAGTTGCATGCCTTGCTGAAAGTTAAAATAGAATAAGTTTACTGCTTGCCTCTTGTCAATTTCCCTGGTTACTCAGTCAACGAATACTGTCAGGTTGGTTTGATAAGCTCTGCCTGCCATGAACATGTGCTGCTTATTATCCTGAAGCCCATTTTACTCCAGGCATTGCATTAAGTCATCTTTGACTAGTGTCTCCATCAGTTTTCCTACCACAGAGGTAAGGCCGACAGGTTCATAGATTCCCAACTTCTCCTTGCCCACTCCCTTGTGCAGCAGAACTACATCTGCCCATCTCCAGTTCTTAGGAACCATCCTTTGCTGCAAAAAGCTATTGAATAGACCCACCAGGAGTTTGAAAAACACCAATGCCATGTCCCTTAGTACCCTCAGATGCATCCCATCTGGCCCCGGGGCCTTGTTTGCCATTAGGGCTGCTAACCCTTTTCTAACTTTTGCTAGTATATTTCTACAGCCTCATTTCCAGGACCCTTCAATCAGCTGCATCTATCCTGCTCTCTGGCAAGGACCCACTGTTCTCCCTAAGTGAGTACCAAGCAGAAGTAGTCATTCAGCACACCTGCTTTCTGCCTGCCTTCCTCTACTCCCCTACCCCCTCCATTAGCCTGATAATTTCACCTCCCATCTTTCTTTATTCCTTTTTATATCTAAGAAAAAAACTGCTCCCCCCTCTCTTGACCCCTCTGCAATGCACAGTTCTGTGTCTGCCTTTGCAATCTTGACTGCCCTCCTGGCCTCTGTAGTTTTTCCTGATACTTGTCTCATTCTTCATCCCCCTGTTTTCATTTGTATCTTATGAAGGTCTTCTTTTTGGCCCTCACTGCCTGCCAGCCCTTTTCAGAGAATCTAATTGATCTCTTGTACTTTTGTCTCTTGATACCGGCTCTCATGCATGTTTTTGTTGCCTTGAGAATGACCCCTTTTATTGCCTGTTTTCAGAGGTGACCCAGGAGCTTTGGGCTGGTCAAGTGTCTTGCTCAGAGTCACACAGTATGCAAGTGTAAGTTGTGGGGATCAAACCCACGTCTGCAGGTACCAAGCTCATTCACAGCTCATTACGCTACACTCTAGGCTATACTGCCAAAACCCCCTAACTTTCTTCCACTCCCCTGATGATGTTTACCCCAGCTAACTGGCCCAAGACTAATTCCCTCATTTGGTTAAAATCTGCCCTTCTGAACTCTAGCACCTCAGCCTCTGGTAAGGACTTACTGGTGCTAAGGGCCAATTCAAACCATATAGTATTGTGGTCATTGGACCACAGTAGTTCCCCAATCCATGCCCACCCAGTTCACCCATTTGAGCTTGTAAGTTCCCTTTACGTTTTTCTAGAAGTCTGTTGCCCCTTACCCCTGACCTCCAGAATTCCCTTATGTCTATCCCATGCATTCTTAAATCCCATGATTGTTTCAGCCCACACCACTTCCTCTGGCAGGGTGTTCCACTTGTCCACCACCCTTTCTGTGAAGAAATTCTTCCTCACGTATCCTCTGAATCACCCTCCCTCCAAAGTCATTTCATGCCCTCAAGTACTGGAACATTTTTTTTCCACTGGAAAATAGTGTATTCCTGCACCCTGTTCCTCCCTGTACAGTACTTGTGTGTCTCTATCATATCCTCTCTCTTCCTCCTCTCCTCCAGGGAGTACATATTCAAGTCCTTCAGCCTGTCTTCATAGGACTTGTGATGCAATCCCTGTACCATCTTTGTTGCCGTCTTCTGAACCTTCTCTACCCTGTCTATGTCCTTATGTACAGTAGGTAAGGTCTCCAGGACTGTACACTGTACACTGTACTCCAGGTGGGGCTTCACTAGTGTCTTGTATAATGGAATTATGTTCTCCCTTTTCCTGCTGGTAATGCCACTTCCTGTGCATCCCAATATCCTATTTGCTTTACCTGCTGCCTTGTTGCACTGTTTCCCTACCTTGAGGTCATCAGAGATGATAACCCCACGGTCCCTTTTCTGCTTAGTGCATGCTATATCTTCACGCTCCAACTGATATGTTGTTCCAGGGTTTTTGTGCCCCATATGCATTATTTTGCACTTCTTTGCATTGAATTTCAACAATGCCAGTTTCCTTAGTACCCTCCTGCATAGTACCAGACAGGGCCTGACTTCTAATACTACTGGCTGCAGTCAATGTCTGGCAGATGCAGATCCTCTACTACTATTGCCATGGCACATACCAGGACATGGAGCAGGAAAATAGGAGAATATAATTTTTGTAGGTGATATATATTCACTGCAAAAAACTCTGTTAATGCATCAGTTAGGGTTTCTATTACATCAACAAAAGTCTGGAAATTTGGTGTTAGGGTTACCAACCCTACCACCCCACCCTAACTCTAACACTGAATTTCCAGACTTTTGTCGCTGTAATAGAAACCCTAACTGAAGCATTAGTGGAGTTTTTTAATGAATTTCCCTTCTTTTTGAGATAGTATAATACTGTAGTATAATAGTATCCTTATTTTACTATGGGAGCACAGGGTCCAAAGGATCCTTCCATAGATGCACATATGTATGTAGGTGTGGAGTGCCCTGCACTTTCATGCATCAAAGAACAGTGATCAAATTGTCAGCATAGCAATCTTATTACCCCACCTCATGTATCCTGGTGCAAACATTGTGAAAAGCAAGGCAAAACGTAATTATGCACAACTGCAACGCATTCTGCACCACAGGTGTGAAAACACATTTTGGGCAGAATGTGTAAAATGTCAGCTGTACTGTTCATGAGGTGGTGAGAAGAAATGGCTTTGTTGAAAATTTGGCCTCAAAAAATTGAAAAGGCGCAAAGTTATGCACGTCCATAGAATAAATCCAATGGATGCACATAACTTCGGTATTTTTAGGAATTTTGTCATCAAATTTTCAACATGGACTTTTGGGGACATTGCCTCATGAACAGTGACACTGGCATTTTGTTAATCTACCCTGAAAGGTGATTTTGCACAGCACATGTGCCATTCTGCACCACAGTGGTGAAATCACATTTTGGGCAGGATGTTAAAAATTGCAGCTGTACTGTTCATGAGGTAGTGAGTAAAAATGTCAATGTTGAAATTTGGAGTGAAAATATTAAAAATTGGCATAGTTATGAGCATGTGTAGAAACATTTCAAAGACCACACATAACTTGGGCATTTTTTGGTATTTTTTCACCAAATGTTCAACATGGGCTTTTTGGGACCCCACCTCATGAACACTGCCACTGTTATTTTGTTAATCATTCCTGAAAGATGATTCCCTGCAGCGACCACGAAATCACCTTTTGGGACCAAGTAACGAAATGACAGTGCCAGTGTTCATGCGGTGGGTCCCAAAAAGCCCATGTTGAAAATTTGGTGTAAAAATAACAAAACATGGCAGAGATATCAACATAAGTTCATAATGCCATTGATAGTCATTATACGGCACTTATCTTGATTTTTCAGTTTGCAGTTCGGCTTTGAAGCATGCAGACATGTCCCGGTCCAGAGAAGATCCAGCCTGGTCCAGAGAAGATCCAGCCATAGCACCTCTATGGTGCAAGGAGTCTGATCCACCAACCCCCCAAAGAGATAGATAAGGTGCCACTTGCCCCCATGGGCAGCGGTCACGATCCAGCCATAGCACCTCTACGGTGCAAGGAGCCTGATCCACCCACCTCCCAAAGAGATAGATAAGGTACGATGCTTGAAAAATTGCCACAATTTCTCTGGGCTGTGTGAACTCTGAACTGGATCATCACTTGCAATTTGCTGTTTTCAATTTCAGCGCTTTCTCAGGGTAACGCTATTGGCTCCATGCCTGTGTAGAGCTCCCTGATTGGCTGGTCTCACTCACCTGAGACAGGAGCACCCGAGATGTGTGGCTTAATGTAAGCCTGCATCCCTGTACTCTGCTTCTAATTTATATATTTTAATTTAGCCTGATCTGATTGGCCTGTGTAAAGTAACTTACCATTCCCCCCGCTGCAGTTTCTCTCCAACTGTATATGCACTGATTCAGTGCTAGCTCTGCAAACTTCTCCTTGATTTTTCCCCAATTAAGCTTTCACTCTGTACGCTGCCTTGAACTGAGTTTGTAAAAAAGTTCTACTGGCTTTGTTAATATATTTTTTTTAATCCTATTTAAGACTGTACTGGGTTTACATGCTTACTGCTATGGACTTAGTTAGAAAATTCAGTGAATTGTAAAATCTGTGTAGCCTCTGTCTTGAGCCTAAGACTCCTGCCCTTGACTTTCATTCTTAATCATCTTACTTTGTCCCCTTGTCCTCCTCTGTCTCTGTTCTGTCCCTCCTGTCCTCCCCCATCAGTCTGTTCTTTTGTGCTTGTTTTGGATTCCCGAATTAGCCGGCACCTTGCCTGTGTCTGAGGCCGCCCCCTGACTTGTCTTTCAAGTTGGTGCTCAGCTCTCTTTGTGCATCTCTGTTTAGACACACACCCCCATCTGCTCCTATTTAATCTGCTGTCTCCTTCCTTACAGGTGCCACTTGCCCCCATGGGCAGCGGTCACGATCCAGCCATAGCACCTCTACGGTGCAGGCAGCCTGATCCACCCACCTCCCAAAGAGATAGATAAGGTATGATGCTTGAAAAATTGCCATGATTTCTCTGGGCTGTGTGAACACTGAACCGGATCATCACTTGCAATTTGCTGTTTTCAATTTCAGCGCCTTCTCAGGGTAGTGCTATTGGCTCCACACCTGTGTAGAGCTCCCTGATTGGTTGGTCTCACTCACCTGAGACAGGAGCACCCGAGACATGTGCCTTAATGTAAGCCTGCATCCCTGTACTCGGCTTCTAATTTATATATTTTAATTTAGCCTGTTCTGCTCGGCCTGTGTAAAGTAACTTACCATTCCCCCCCGCTGCAGTTTCTCTCCAACTGTATGTGCACTGATTCAGTGCTAGCTCTGCAAACTTCCCCTTGATTTTTCATCTCACCCTCCCCTCCCAGGCTCCTTTAAATGCACACAGTCTCTGCCCACTCCTATCTGATGTTTCAAATTATTGGTTACTTACTGTCAACAACTGCAATTCCTCCCATCCCCTTTTTGCAACTAAGCCGTCTATCAGCTTTATCTCATTCTGTCTTGCTGATGCATACAATTTTGGTACTTTAGGTTTGCTTATTGCTGACTAGCATATCCTGTCTTGCTAAGGCAGTTGATTTAGGTCAGGTGATCTCTCTAGTACTTAGTCTGCTCCAGAGTAGTAGCTAAGAAATTTGCTTCAAAGCCTCTCTGTCCCTAGTATTACTCTATAGTAAGGTGAACTCTTTTCTTATTAGCCTGACTAGGAGCTGTACTTAAGGATTACTGCTTCAGGCTCCACTGCCTAGATTAGTATTCTGCAGGGATTAAGAAATTCTCCTCCATTGAGAATCCCTTCTCTTTCCCGCACTTGTAGTGCCCATTGGGTGATAGTCTCATAATGAGGGCATATTACCTGCTTCTATGCTTGTCTCTGCTCATCTTACATGTATTGGACCCGAATGTGAATCAAAAAATAACTCCTAGAGTGGAGAATGGCTCTCTTTTTACATTGTCCGACTGGGACTTTTCCTATCAAGTAGAAGAACCTGTATGTACTCTAACTTCCCCTAGCTCGCTGCTGGTCCTTCACCTGCACCAGCATACAGGAACTCTCCTACAGCCTGCCCACAGGGCTACACCACCTTCTGCATACTCCCCCCTACTCCCATTGACTCTCTTGGTCAGGGTATTATTGTATGCAGCATCATAAAAACTGGGAACTAGCCTCAGAACTCCCTATACTGCCGCAGACAAATCACGTAACCGAAAGAAGACCCAGCACTTCTCCTAGACTCTGCAGGAAACTCTTGTTCCTGCTTTTACTATGCTCAGGAAATGTTGAGCTTAATACAGGTCCTCTGGCACCCCTGGAATCCCCAGCAGAGCTACAAAGCCTCAAGGGGCTTACATTCTTGCATGTTAATGTATGTAGCCTATTAAAAAAATCACTTCTGTTCAGGCCTGGGTATGTCATACTGCTCCAGATGTTATGGTGATTACGGAGTCCTGGCTTCAACTGGCGACCAATAACAATGAAGTTAACATCCTCTCCTACTCTTTGTTCAAAGCTGACAGGCAAACCAGAGGTGGTGGGGTAGCTATTTACATCAAGGATAAATTCCCTGCCTTTATAATTAACTCAACCTCTTTCCCAAAAGAATTCAAAAGCTTGTCATTAAGGATTGAAATTGCCACTGGTGTTTCATTATGTATAATAGGATGCTACAGACCCCCATCAACTGGACTACAGTTGTTAAAACATCTCAAAAACATCCTGGGTTTGGCATCTTCAGAGTGTATCATTCTAGGGGACTTCAACTTAGACTGGCTCTCCAGTGCATCCACCACACTTTAAATGTTCTGTGATTCCCTTGGGTTGTCACAGCTAATAAATGAATCTACTCATCCTAACAAGCTCAACCCTAATAACAGTACTCTCTTGGATATCATTTTAGCTAACAAACCCCATTTATTCTTCCATGCTGGCATCTTTTTCTCTGATATTAGCGACCATTGCTTCCTCGCATGTGTAAGATCCACTCTTAAATCCACAACTGTACCAAAATTCTCCTTTAAAAGGTGCATACGCAACTTTGATCTCCATGGGTATATATCAGATCTAAGAGACTCCATGTGATGGCAGGACTTCTATCTAGCCAAGTCCCTGACTACGACTTATGATATTTCCTCAGAAATTGAGCTAGGGGCTCTCAACAAGTATGCTCCCATAGTAAAAGTTCGTGCCAGAAACAAATCCTGTCGGTGGTTTACAGAAGACCTGAAAGATGCTTTGCAGAGTAGGGATGTACCCTGGAGAACTTCTAGGAAAACTAATTTAATAAATGACTGGAATTCTTTCCGGAGGGCGAGGAACCTCTGCACCAAAATGGTCAGGGAAGTCAAAGCTCATTTCTACCACTCTCGGCTGGAGAGCTCCTCAAGAAATGCCTTCAAATTCTGGAAGACTATCAAAGACATTGAAGGTCACACCACTGTAAATTCCCTACCTACTAAATTATTGATTGACAATACTGTCATCTCCGACAGACCGTCTATCCTTGATGCTCTCAATAATCATTTTGCCACTGCAGGGCTAGCCTTTGACTCCTCTCCTGTGAATATCCTCAGCAAACAACTTAGATTGGATACACAAGAAAAACCCATCCCCAGTCCATCCTTCTCTCTGCAGCCTACCTCCCTGAAAGAAGTTGAAGATCTTCTCCTTCAGCAGGACACTAGGAAAAGTGCTGGGACCGACCTCATTGACCCGTACTTCTTAAAGGTCGGCTACTGTGTCCTCGCAGTCCCAATTACTCATCTCTTTGACTTATCCTTGTCCCAGGGTGACCTACCGCCCATTTGGAAAAATGCACTTGTGGTCCCTTTGTTTAAGTCAGGAGATCCTAGTGACCTCAATAACTACAGGCCAATCTCCCTACTTCCAATCCTGGCAAAGATGCTGGAGAAAATAGTGAACTCTCAGCTTCAGAAGTACCTGGAATCAGAAAAATTGCTCAATCCATTACAATCCGGTTTTAGAGGACAGCACAGTACAATCTCTGCCCTAGCCAAGGTGACAAACAACTGGAAGCTTGAATTAGACAAAAAAAACTTTGTCTGCACAGTTTTCTTGGACTTAAGCAAGGAGTTCGATACCGTTGATCACAGACTACTTCTGTCGTCCCTCCAGAACATTGGTTTGGATTCCCTATCCCTTAAATGGTTATCCAACTACCTCTCAGGATGACTTCAACAAGTAAATTCAGAAGGGGAAGTTTCTCCACCAAAACCCCTATTGAGGGGTGTACCGCAAGGTTCCATTCTTGTTCCCTTGCTCTTCACCATTTATATTAACAACACAGATGACCCCATCAAAGAAGCACAAATACACCTATTCGTGGATGATACAATACTCTATGCTAGTAGCCCCACACCTGAAGTGGCCTGTAAAGCCCTTCAAAATGAATTTAATCTGCTGCAAGATCAGCTTATAAACCAGAAACTGCTCTTAAATGCAAAAAAAAACAAAGCAATGTTCCTCTCGCCCCTTCAAAATGCAATAAATCCTGCAATTGCTGGGACACTCCCACAGATCACTACCATTCTAGGTGACCAGTTGGACTACGTACCAAAGTTCAAGTACCTGGGGGTCTGGTTAGACCATAGACTTACTTTCACAGATCACTTAGAAGAACTGGCAAAGAAACTTAGACAATGACTTGGTCTCTTCTTTAGGATTAATAATCTTCTCACAAGAGATGCTAGACGGAAACTGGTTCAAACTACCTTTCTTTCCCTATTGGATTACACAGCCTTTCTATATAGTCAGGGACCTGCAGGTACCCTAGCCAAACTCAATACGCTTTATCACAGAGCCATAAGATTTATCATGGGTCTTCCATACTCAACCCACCACTGTGCATTGTACATGGCAGTGGGATGGTCATCCCTTGCTTACAGATGGCAAAAAAATGCTGCGGTTTGGACATACAAAGCTATCTCAAATAAACTGCCCCAGTACATCTCTGTCTGTTTACCTTTGTGCACTCTGGGGAAGTATGCCCTGGAAGCACCTCATATATCTACCTTTATGTTTGCAAAGTAAAATCTTGCATTGGCAGAGCAGCCATCAGCTTTGTGCTCCTTCAACTGTGGAACAAGCTGCAAAAAACTTCTAAATTAACTCATCCCATCAGCCTAGCAGCTTTTAAATCTCTCTATATACATCATAATAAGGAGTCTTGTGCCTGTCTACCCTAAATAGTGACTCCTATAAGTCCAAGCACACTCTAATTACTACTGTTAAAAGACTGATCACATCTATAATCAACTCTTCCCTCTCCCCTTTTTCTACCTCCATATCTGTCCCTTCCACATTCCTTTGACCTGGTTCCAGCTCAAAATTCTCCATACCATATCACTATATATCTTTTTATATTAGGTTTTATTCGTGTTTGGTGCACCTGATATGTATATTTCTTTACTTTTATGAAAAATTATGTCCTACCCAAAACTAGCTGTATCTTCTGTTCCAAACATATACTACTGTCAATGCTACCCTGCTGATACTTTGTATATACTGTATTATTGTATCTCGCTTTATTTGTATTATTACTATTTTCTTGTGTGTTGTATCCCATGCATATTGTCCCTTGTTCCTTGTTAACAAACTCAGGTCCACCTCAGAAATTAGCTTGCTCAATGGTGATCACCTGGTTAAATAAAAACATTGATTGATTGAAGATCACAGCCGCTGACCTCTGGAGGTAAGTATGGGGTAAGGGGAGGGGGTGTGTGCAGAGGGATGGTGGGGATGGGGAGGGAGATGACAGGGATGGCAAAGGACCATTTTCTTCTTTACAGGTTTAAAAAAAGACGTTGGGGGACAGTTTTCTTTTTTTACAGGGAAAAAATATATATCAGGACACTGAGGGTGGGCTCCCCAGTGTCCCACCATACTGTGGGGCATAATACATAACTAGGGACACTAAGAGTGGGCTACCTGGTGTCCCACAGTGTGGGAGGGGGTTAGTGGCAACATGGGGATTGGGCACCCCTGATGTTGTAAGAAAAAGAGGAATTTACAACACATTTTTTGTTACACTGGGAGTAGGCTCCCCAGTGTATTACAGTTGCCAGGTGGCAGGGGGGTGGATTTCTACCGACGACATGGAGATTGAGCACCCTTATGTCGGCAGAAGCATTTTAAAGAAAAGAAAATATTTTCAGGAAACAGGGAGTGGGCTACCCAGTGTCTCACGCTGGCAGGGAGGCTTATATGGGAATTGGGCACCTTGATGTCAGCAGAAACACTTTTATTAAATAACTCATGCCTCATCCCCCTTAGAGGCTATAAAATGAGAAAAACTCCTTTTATTAAGTAAACTTCAACAGCTGTTTGCCTAAATAGGGGCAGAGGAACAGGATTCTGACAATATTTCATCCCAAAAGTGGCCAGAAATGGTTTGAGGGGTTTTAACTGGTATCAATGGTTTTTCCATTGAGGTAGTGCTGCAATTTTCAGCAATTTTTGCAAAAAAATGCTGTTATTTGTGTGAAAATTGCTACACTGTTTTGCAAAAATTGCCACAATTTGCCGCACTACCAATGGCCAAAAAGCTCAAAACATATTTTCAAAGATTATTTTACAAAAGTAGTGCCAGGATCATGTTCCACATGCCCCAATTAGGTAAACACAACTGTTGGTGTTTACCAAGGGGCAGTATTTTATGAATTGCAGTGTTTCTTTGCCAGCGCTAACTGAAAACAGGATGGCGGCAGTACAAAAGTACAAAATCCATTTGCGGCAGTAAAAGGGGCTTTCACGAAAATTTTCATACTGCACATATATTTTTCCCATAGGCTACAATTGAAAACTTAAAAGTTTAATAACTTTTGAACAGATTAATATTTCTCAACAAACCTTCAAAAGGCAGATTGGTGACCCAGTCCCCATATACCCTGAACATTTCAAACCAGAACCACAAACCATTTGAGCTGTAAAGATGAGGAAAGAATTTGCCAAAAAGTGAGGATTTTCCACACTTTTTGGCACTCTGCAGCTTCTCAGCCACACATCCGACCAGAACGAAACTTGCCAGATCAAGGGATCTATGGTACTAGACCACACATGCAAAATGTCAGGCAAATCAGATGAATGGTTGCAAAGCTTTTAAAGTGCAAAATTTGAGGTTTAACATTAAACTGCCTACTCAACCCTAATTATAATGCCATTACTGTGGCAATATTATACTGTCACGGTAGTGCCAGTATAGTTAGGGTTTGAAGGGCATTTTAATGTTAAACCTCAAACCTTGCACTTTAATAACTTTGGAACTGTTAAAGGGATTTGCACAAAATTTGGCACACTTTGTGGGTAGGTGAATGTCTCTTTATGTGCCAATTTTGTGTCAATCCATTTTGGAGTTTTTGAGATACAGAGTGTTGAAAAAACAGAGGGTTTTGCTCTTTTGGCTGTTTTTTGTTTTTTTGCTTGCCTGTATTACAAAAACGGGTTAACATTAGTCACTGAAATTTCAGGGTAGAAAGCCTTAGCCTCACAGATGTGCCTTTTGAAGATTTGGTGTAGAAATAATAATCTATTCCAAAGTTATTGCATTAAATATTTCACATTTCCTATGGGGAAAAATTATATGTCAGGCATGATGCAGGATTTCAGGCATTTTTGATGCAGAGGCATTTAAGGCATTATGTCCTATTTATTGCCTTGCCAACATTGAGGAGCCCAATCCCCGTGTCGGTGGCAGGAATCCCCCATCTCTACCACAAGCACCACAGATGTGGCACACTGATCCCACATCAGAGTGCCCAAATGTTTTTTTTTTAAGTACCAGTTAAATGCAGAAAACTGCCCTCGACATCTTTTATCTTCGATGCAGAATCCTACATTGAAATTTTCAATGCAGGATCCGGCATTGAAGTTTTGTGGTCTGCCCCCATACCCTTATTCCTCACCAACATCAGGGTGCCCAATCTCCATGTCGGTATACCTCCCGTCCTACACACACACAGTTATGTGGCACACTGGGAGCCCACCCCAGTGTGTCCAGATATTACAATTATTCTTCTCTTTCCGACACGGGATGCCCACTCCGGTGTTGGATGCCTCAAGCCTGCTTTCTTTGCCGATGGAGGCTGCACAATCCCTTGTAGTAGCATATCCCCTACCTCAATGGTACACTGGAAGCCCACCCCAGTGTGCCCAAAGCATATATATATTGTTCCTGTTATTGAATGAAAAAACTGTCCATCAACGTCTTTTTCACTATTTATTTACTGAAATAAGAAAACAGTCCCTCATCATCGCCTCAATCTCCCTCCCCATCCCACCCTCCACTGAGCACCCACTTCCCACACATCCCCCTTACCCATACTTACTTCCAGCAGTTGGGAGCACCCATTTTCTCTGGACCAGAACACGTCTGCACTTTTCAAAGCCGAACTGTGAACTGAGGAATTAAGGTAAGTGCTGTATAATGGCACTTAATGGGAGTTTCAACTAAGGTTGATATCTAAGTCATTTTTAGGAATTGTTTCACCAGATTTTCAAGATGGGGTTCTTGGGACCCCCACCTCATGAACACTGTCACTGTCATCTCATTAATCAGACCCAAAAGGTGATTTCACGGTCGCTGCATGGAATCACCTTTCAGGACTGATTAATGAAATGACAGTGCTGCTGTTCATGAGGTCAGTTCCCAAAAAGTTCGTGTTGAAAATTTGGTGCAACTCAGTAATTTTTTGGTATTTGTTCACCATATTTTCAACATGGGCTTTTTGGGACATCCCCTCATGAACAGTGGACCTATAATTTTGTTACTCCATCCCAAAAGTTGATTTCGCACAGCGACTATGCCATTCTGCGCCACAGGTGCAAAAACATGTTTTGGGCAGGATATGAAAAATGACAACTGTACTGTTCAAGGAGATGTGAAAAAATGGCAATGTTGAAAATCTGGAGTGAAAATATGAAAAAGTGATGAAGTTATGAACGTGCATAGAACCTGCACAACGCACACTCATAACGCAGTCATTTTTTGGAATTTTCACACCAGATTTTCAACATGGACTTTTTGGGACTGGACCTCAAGAACAGTGGCACTGTCATTTCATTAGTCAGTCCTGAAAGGTGATTCTACCCAGCAACTGCGAAATCACCTTTTGGGTCTGATTAATGAGATGACAGTGACAGTGTTCATGAGGTGGGGGTTCCAAGAACCCCATGTTGAAAATTTGGTAAAAAAAAATCCTAAAAATGGCTTAGATATTAACTTAAGTTGAAACTCCCCTTAAGTGCCATTATACAGCACTTAACTTGATTTCTCAGCTCACAGTTCGGCTTTGAAGAGTGCAGACGTATCCCAGTCCAGAGAAAATGGGTGCTCCCGACCTCCAGAGGTAAGTATGAGTAAGGGTGTGTGTGTGTGGAAGTGGGTGCTCAGTGGGAGGGTGGGATGTGGAAGGGGAGATTGTGGAGACAATGAGGGACCATTTTCTTATTTTCAGTACAAAAATAGTAAAAAGGATGTATGGGACAGTTTTTTTTTATTTAATAACAGGAAACAAAAAAAATATATATATGCTTTTGGGCACACTAGGGTGGATTCCCAGTGTGCCACTTGAGTTAGGAGGGATATGCTGCTGACAAGGGGATTGGGCACCCCCATTGGCAAAGAAAGTGGGCTTGGGGGCATCTGACACTGGAAGTGGGCATCCCAGTGCTGTAAAGAGAAGAATAATTTAAAAATATCTGGGCACACTGTGGTGGGCTCCCAGTGTGCCACATAACTGTGTGTGTGTAGGGTAGGAGGTATACTAACATGGGGACTGGGCACCCCGATGTCGGTGAGGAATATGGGTATGGGGCAGACCACAATACTTCGATGCTGGATCCTGCATTGAAAATTTCAATGCAGGATTCTGCATCAAAGATAAAAGACATCGGGGAACATGTTTCTGTATTTAACAGGTACATAAAAAAAAGAACATTTGGGTAAACTGGAGTGGTGCTTGTGGTGGAGATGGGTGATTGCTGCCACCGACATGGGGATTGGACCCCTGATGTCAGTAAGGTAATAAATAGGGCAAAATGCTTTAAATGGCACTTTGATGCAGGATTCTGCATCTATGACAGCTGATGCAGGATTCTGAGTCAAAAATGCCTGAATTCCTGCATCGTGCCTGACATATAATTTTTTTCCCATAGGAAATAATGTGAAATATCTAATGCAATAACTTTGAAACAGGTTATTATTTTTACACCAAATCTTCAAAAGGCACATCTGTGAGACCAAGGCTTTCTACCCTGAAATTTTCAGCCCCTAATGTTAACCCGTTTTTGTGATACAGGTGAGCAACAAAACAGCCAAAAGAGCAAAACCCTCTGTTTTTTCAACACTCTGTATCTCAAAACCTAAAAATGGAGTTAAACAAAATACAGCACAACAAGAGACCTTTCTCTACCCACAAAGCATGCTAAATTTTGTGCAAATCCCTTGAATGGTTCCAAAGTAATTAAATTGCAAAATGTGAGGTTTAACATTAAACTGCCCTGCAAACCCTAACTATACTGGTGCTACCGTGCCAGTATAGTAATAAGTAATGTGTGTATATATATATATATATATATATATATATATTAGAGGCAAAAATCTCTGTTTAAAGCATTAGTTGAGGTTGTTCCACAGTGACAAAAGCAAGGAAATTTGGTGTTAAGGTTGAACCCCCCCTTGGACCCCCTAGCCCACCCCCCAACCAGCATCGGGGTGCGCAATGGGGTCATCAGCCCTAACTCTCACCCCATCAGATGTGTGAAGAAGCAGAGGTGTAGGAGAATGGGGTGAGAGTTAGGACTACCATAGTTAGTTGAAATTTGGAATACACAATCAAGACCCATATGCCTTGTGATCTGCCAAGTTTTGTATCAGAGTTAGGACCTATGACCCCAACGCACACCTCGATGCCTATTTGGTGGGGATGGGGTGGTTGTGGGGTGCAAGGGGTGGCAACCCTAACACTGAATTTCCTCACTTTTGTCTCTGTGGAGCAACCCTAACTGAAGCATTAAATGGAGTTTGTTGCCATGAATTTCCCTTCTTTTTGAGAATGTGTACCATAAATAGTGAATGGAATGTGGTGGTGGGACTGCAGGGCCCTTAGGAGCCCGCGCTCCCACCATGTGATTCTTTGTCACTTCGCTGCACAAAAACTGTATGACTGACTAAAATGAAAATTGGTCAATGAAGACATGTACCATGGCACACCGTGTGTCCAGAATTGTGTGTTCCATTCAACGGTTGCACTGCACCATGAGCAAACAATGTAACATGCACAAGTGAGCAACCATAAGTGCCAGTGACCCAAAAATTGTCACAGTCAAAGATGTATTATAAAGCTTTGTACATTCCAAATGCAAGGCAAACCAGACACACGGTTCAGAAGTTATTGAAATGTAATGAACCACATTTTCATTCTTCAGAGTGGCATAATTCCACACCTGTTAATGTTTTACACACCAAACCACTGCAAGGCAGCTCCATACCACTAGGGCTACCTACGCTATAAACTTCAAGCCAGTAGCACCATGCAGAATGCTATGTGCAAAATGTTAACTGCATCACACAGTATCTCTGCAGTGAATAATTTTTCCAACATGTAAACAGCATTATTCACATCCACAGGACATCCATTCAACACTCTCCAAATTTCATGTGAAAAGACCAAACCATTCCAAAGAAATTAAATTTTTACATTTCTGCACCTTTAAGAAGTCTTCCACCACAAAATGGCAGAAATCGCAGCCATAAATTCACTAAAACAGTGGACCTGGTGGACAAAAAATCTGTAACTGTAAGGAGGACAACTACAAATGGCAATAACTCTGGAACAGCACAACATTTTGTTCACCAAACAAAAACTGGCATGTTCCTTGAACACAGGTCTTTCCATATGGCAAGTTTCAGATTAATAAACCAAACACTGGCTGTGCTATGAAACTGCACAGGAGTGCCTCAAATAACATTTTTGCCACTTTACTACACAATAGCCATATATCCGACAGAACCAAAAATTGTTAAAAGAAGACATACCATAGCACACCGTGTGTCCACAATTGTATGTACATCCATTCAATGGTCACACAGCGCCATGAGCAAACAACATAACATGCACACTTCAGCAACTGTAAGTGCCAGTGACCTGAAAATTGTCACAGACAAAGATGTATTGTAAATTGTTGTACATTCCAAATGCCAGGCAAATCAGACACATGGTTCAGAAGGTATTGAAGCATAATAAACCACATTTTCTTTCGTCAGAGTGGCATAATTCCACACCTGTTAATGTTTTACACCAACCACTCCAAGGCACCTCTGTACCACTAGGGCTACCTACACTATAAATTTCAAGCCAGTAGCACCATGCAGAATGCTATGCGCAAAATGTTAACTTCATCACGCAGTATCTCTACAACAAATTATTTTTCCAACATGTAAATAGCATTATTCACATCCCCAGGACATCCACTCAACACCCTCTAAATTTCACATGGAAAGATCAAACCGTTCCAGAGATATTAATTTTTTACGTTTCTGCATCTTTAAGAAGTCTTCCACCACAAAATGGCAGAAATCGCAGCTGAAAATGTGCTAAAATGGTGGACCTGATGGCCAAAAAATCTGTAACTGTGAGAGGGGCCAACTTCAAATGGCAGTAAATCTGGAACAGAAAAAAAATTTTCACCAAACAAAAACTGACATATTCCTTGAACACAGGTCTTTGTATGTGACAAGTTTCAGATCAATCAACCACACACTGGCTGCACTATGCACTGTGGAAGAAAGTGCAGAAAAATAGCAAAAACATAATGTTTTGCACTGCACTGCGCACACACAAAAACACAAATGGTAACCTTAATGCAAATGGTGATGGCAACAGTGAGGCAAAAGAAAATTGTAACGCTAATGATAAAGTAAACGGTAAGAGAAACACAAGCGCAAACATAAATGAAAACAGAAATGGTAATGCAAATGGTTATGCAAACACTAACGGCAACAGAAACACAAACAGTAACAAAAACGGTAATGAAAATGCAAATGGTAACAAACGCAAACAAAAAAGCAAACGGTAATGGCAGCGGCGATGCAGAAGGAAGCAGTTATGCACTCGACAACAGAAACGCTACTGATAAAGCAAACGCTAAGGCCAACAGAAACACAAATGGTAACAAACACACAAACAGTAACGGTAACGCAACTGGAAACACAAACGGTTACGGTAACACCAACAATGACGTCAAATGAAACAGTAATGCAAATGGAAACACAAATGCAAGCACGTACACAGATGCAAATGATAACTCACATGGTGATGCAAAAGTAAACACAAACAAAATTGGTAATGGAAATGCAAATGTAACAGTAACACAAATGCAAGCACAAATGCAAAGGGTAATGCACATGGTGATGTAAACATAAACGCTAACACAAATGATAACGGAAACACAAGCGGAAATGCTAACAGTAACAGTACTGCAAACGCACACCCTTTTTTCCCAAAAAGGTGCATTCAGAAGCACAGTGAATACAAAGAATGTATGCATAATAATGGCCCTCAGAGCAGAAAATGAGCATTTGGAATACTAAATTCCTTATATCTCAGCAACCGTACGATGTAGAAAAAAATGTAAAATCTCTTATTATTTTTGACTTTCCAGGCTGGTATTGTACTTAGCTGCCTAGCAGGGGACTAAGCGTTCTACTGAAGAAAAGTCTGTATCTCAAATTGTTTTCGAGATACGGGCCCTGAAACGTGCGGCTGACACCGTAATGTTATCCTATGGGAAAAATCATAAATTTTGGAGTGCCGTAACTTTGCAGCCCTCTAATATTTTTTTTACCAAACCACCAAAAGGCACATCTGTGGGATCTTGGCTTTCTTCCCTCCAAATTTCAGCCCAAAAGACCAAACCATTAGTTTGCAGCAGGGTGGCAAAGATTCCCTATTGTTTTGGCCATAGTGTCGCAGCATCAGAATAAACACTTTCGCAAATGAAATCACAAAAGTGTTGCAGGCGCGAAAGTACTATGCCATCTACTTTTACAAAAATTAAAAAATTCTGGGGTGTTTTACCCCCAAAAAAAGACATGGCTAGCATCCTCAGGGCTCAACTAGGTGAACACAACAATAATTGTGTCCCTAGAGGGTCCCAAATTTAAATGCCAAGCATTTCTGTGACCACCAACTGAAAACAAGATGGCTGATTTGCGACACTACAAGAGTCATTTACGAAAGTAAAAAATGCATTTGCGACACTTTCGCTTATTTTGTTAACTTTTTCCATTGACTATAAAGGGAAACTTGTTTTTTGAATAACTTTTGAACCATTTAATATTTTTTTCACAAAATCTTCAAAAGGCACATTGGGGACCCTGGCTGCATGCTCCCTGAAGGTTTCAGATCAGTTGCACAAACTGTGCAGGCTGTAGGCATGAGCAAAGAATGTGCAAAAATGTGCAATTTGTGCATTTTTCAGTGCTCTGTAGCTCCGCCACTGTACATCTGACCATAACAGAACTTGCCAGGTCCAGAAATTTATGGTACCAGACCGTGCATGCCAAATTTCAGGCAAATCTGTCATATGGTGGTAAAGTTATTAAGCTGCTAAATTTCAGATTTAACCTTAAATGGGGTACTCAACCCTAACTATAGTGGCACTACCGTGCCACTATAATATATTATGGTAGAGGAGCCATTTACATGTTAAACCTAAAATTTTGCACCTTAATAACTTTGCAACTGTTCAACGGATTTGCCTGAAATTTGGAATACACAATCAAGAACCATACATCTTGGGATGTGCCAACTTTCATACTGTTCGGATATACGGCTGCAGAATTATTAAGCATGATCTGTGCACACGTTTACGCTTTTTTGAAATTCTTTGCTCATCTCTACAGGTCGCACGGTTTGCACGACTGGTCCAAAATCTTCAGGGAATGTGTGACCAGGGTCCCCGATGTGCCTTTTGAAGATTTCATGAAAAAATGTTAAACGGTTCAAAAGTTATTCCAAAAACAATTTCCCATTATAAGTCAATGGGAAAAGTAAACAGAAAGTTCAAAAGTGTCACAAATGCAGTTATTACTTTCACAAATGGCCCTTTTACTGTCGCACATCCACCATTTTGTTTTCAGTTGGTGATCAGAAAAATGCTTGGCATTTAAATTTGGGACCCTCTAGCAACCTAATTCTTTTTGTATTCACCTAGTCGGACCCTGAGGATGCTAGGCATGTCTTTATTTTGGGGAAAAACACCCCAGAAATATGTTTTTCAAATTTCTGGGAAAAGTACTTTCACAAAGTAGTGTCGCACTTGCAACACTGTCGAATGAGTTTGTGAAAGCTTTTGTAAAGTTCAACAGTACTTTTCCAGGCTGTGGGAAAATGACAGCAATTCTCTGCCACCCTGCTACAAAAGAACAGTTTGGTGTTTTGGGCTGAAATTTGGAGGGAACGCAGCCAATATCTCACCCATGTGCCTTTCAGTATTTTGGTGAAAAAATATTACAGAGCGGCAAAGTGACAGCACTCCAAAGTTGATGCTTTTTCCCATAGGATAACATTACGGCGTTCGCTGCATTACAGGAATCTTTTGCTGCCCTGCTGCAAAATAATGGTTTGGTCTTTTGGGATGAAATTTGGAGGGAAGAAAGCCAACATCCCACAGATGTGCTTTTTAGTGGTTTGGTGAAAAAATATTATAGGGAAGGAAAGTTATGGCACTGCAAATTTGTCTTTTTTTCCCATAGGATAACACTACAGCATTTGCAGCGCCTTTCAGGGCCCGTATCTCGAAAATGGTGCGAGATACGGACTTTTCGTCAGAAAAATGCTTAGCCCCCTACTGCGGGCTAAGTACAAAGCTAGCCAGGAAAGTGATAAATCATATGACTTTTAAATTTTTTTTCTATGTTGTACGGTTCCTGAGATATAAGCAATTTAGTATTCCAAGTCCTCACTTTCTGTTCTGAGAGCCATTATTATGCATACATTTTTTGTACTCATTGTCTTTCTATATGCAGCTTTTGGGGAAAACTATTGCGTGCATTTACATAACTGTTACCCTTAACGCTTCTGCTTGTGGTTCTGTACCTGTTTCACTTACTGTTCCTGTGTACGCCACCTTGTGCGTTACCCTTTGTGTTTTCATTTGTGCTTGTGTTTCTGTAATTTTAACCATTTGTGTCTACAGTACTGTTTATCTTTGTGTTTCGCTTTGTGTTACCATGTGCATTACCATTTGCATTTGCTGGCACTGTGTTACTATGTGAAAAGACATGACGTGGTGGGAGCGTACATTCACTATTTCTCAGTAATGTTTATCTTTGTGTTTCGCTTTGTGTCACTATGCGCATTATCATTTACGTTTGTGGGCACTGTGTTAGTATGTGAAAAGAGATAACGTGGCAGGAGCTCAGAGCCCTTCCGTCGCTGTATTACATTCACTATTTCTTAGTACTGTTTATCTTTGTGTTTCACTTTGTGTTACCATGCGCATTACCATTTGTGTTTGCTGGCATTGTGTTACTATTTGACAAGACATGACGTGGTCCGGGCCCCGCGCTCCTGTCACTGTATTACATTCACTATTTCTCAGTACTGTTTATCTTTGTGTTTCTCTTTGTGTCACCATGTGCATTACCATTTGTGTTTGTGGGCACTGTGTTAGTATGTGAAAAAACATCACATGGCGGGAGTGCGGGGCCCAAAGGGTCCCTCGCTCCTGCCGCTGTATTACATTCAATATTTGTCAGAGTAATTCTCAAAAAGAAGGAAATTAGAGAGAAACACTCTGTTTACTGCATCAGTTAGTGTTGTTCCACAGTGACAGAAGTGAGGAAATTCTGTGTTAGGGTTCAAAAGCATAAATGTGCATCCACCCCCACCCCCCTGAGCACCACTGGCACACAGAGATATACACACACACACACACATGGAAGTAGGGGGGAGGAACCAAGGCAACAGGACCAATCACAGACAATCAGCAGGAGGTGTCAGAAATAATATACAACTAGTCTACATGCTGCATACTGACTGGAGAGCCACAGCAAAAATACGCCTATGGAAATGAATAGTGTAGCTCTCTCATTGCAGCTGTAGAGAAGTTAGCACACTTAGGAGTGTCATTGCAGGTGTACAGAAGTTAGTACACTTAGGAGTTGCACAGTCTCATGGAGTAGGGGACTACACCTCCAGACCACTTGCTGCATGTTAAGTGAAGAGCCACAGGCAAAGAAGGGTGATGCAGATCACTTGTACACTTCCCTGATTACAGGTACAGTGTAGTTAGCACAATTATCACTTAAATGGCCTCAGCCAGGCAATGCCTTTCCAAACTGTGACACCAGGTACTGGATCCTCAGTAGAGACCCACAGCACAGCTGAGGGTATGGACATCAATGGTAGATGTCAGTGATTGCAGGGACACTCAAGTTAGCATAGTTAGTGTTTGTGGGGTGGGTCAGACAGCTAATACCCCCCCCCAAAATTCATACTGCATCATTAGTACTGATGCACAGCAAGACTGAGGCAATGGACATCAATGGTAACCTCTGTATTTGTTGGCTGACACAAGTTAGCACAGTTAGGATTTGTATGGGCTCACCCAGGCAATTTTCTCACTCATACCCAGTTACTGATCATGACTGTACAGCCACAGTTGCATGGACTTAGGTAGCAATGTCCCATATCTCTCTACACCAGCTACTGCACTCTGACTGCAGACTCACAGGAAAAGTAAGGGTGATACATACTAGTTAATATAGTTAGGAATTACAGGACCTCTGTCAGGTAATGTCCGAACCCCTAGCCCACATACTGCATACTGAGTGGAGAGTACAGAACAAAAAATCCCATGGAGATGAACAGTGTCATGGGGGAACTGCACTTGCAGACCACTCGCTGCATCCTGAGTGAACAGCCACAGGAAAAGATAGGCAATGCACATCAGTTGTACAGCTCCCTGATTACAGGTACAGTACAGTTAGCACAGTTATCACTTGAATGGATTCAGGCAGGCAATGTGTCTTCAAACATGACAGCAGGTACTGCATTGTCAGTGGAGATACACAACACAGGTGAGGGTATGGACATCTCAGTGGAGATACACAACACAGGTGAGGGTATGGACATCAATGGTAGACACCACTGATTGCAGGGATACTGAAGTTAGCTCAGTTAGGATTTGCATGGATTTAGGCAGCTAATGCTGCCCCCCAAAAAAATTTGTACTGCATCATGAGTGGTGATCCACAGGAACAATAAGGCACTGGAGATCAATGGCACATCTCTGTAATTGTAGGTACAGTGAAGTTAGCACAGTTAGGAGTTGCATGGGCTCAGCCAGGGAATTGCAGCACACATAGCAGTTACTGCAGCCTGAGTGTATAGCCACAGCTGCATACCGTTAGATAGCGATGTACCACACCTCGCTATAGCAGCTACTGCCTGCTGACTGGAGAGGCACAGGAAAACTAAGGGCTGTACAGACTACTTAACACATTTAGGAATTATGGGAACTGTGTCAGGCAATGCGCCACACCCTAACCCACGTGGTGCATACTGAGTGGAGAGCCATAGCAAAAAAAAGCCCATGGACAAGTATGTGTGGTACTATTTCTTCCAGTTGATTTGCATGCTTAGAAGGAACAACAGTTACATTCTAATGTTATAATGTTATGGTTCAGTAAAGACTCAACACAGGTGGTTAAGTTTAAAAAAGATTTATTGCCAATTGGTGAAACTGAGAAAGGGCCAATTAAGATTTAAATTTTTTTACAAAATCAGTCTCACAATACAATCCTTGCATGTGTGTAATCATTGCTTGGAATATATCTAAATGTGTGTCATGCACAGTAAGTAGATAATATGAATTGGAATAAGTATGTACATATGGAAATACGAGCATAGAAAGAAGGCATCAGAAGAAGACAATTTGGTCTATTAAGTCTGCTCATATTGCAGGGTCCACATCTTGAGCTAATGTCTCTGCTATCCCTGTACAGTTCTCCCATCCTCCCTAGGCATGATTCTTATCTTCCCCTATGCAGATACCTGGATCTTTTATAGCTGGTCACTGTCGTTAACGAGGTGACCCCTTCTAGCAGCGCAGTGCAAGTGTTCACTATTCTTTATGGGAAGAAGTGCTTTCTGACATCCTTCCTAAACCTCCCAGCATCAAGCTGAAGACTGTGCCCCCTCATGATATGTTTGCCACTCAGCTTGAAGAGACTTTGGTTATCAATATTATTTATACCTTTTAAGTAGTTGAATGTTCCAATCATGTCTTGTCTCTTGGTCCTGTCCTACATTAATGAAGGTATGTCACGAGCTTCTAAGCAGTGATTACACACACATGAAACAGTGATGATTTGTTGTTATTGTGTGACTGATAATGTGTATGTTCCTGGGGTGGGTGAAAAACCAGATGCTAAGTGTTCAAGTAATAGAATATAAAAATGTTATGATTTCAGTGACATTAGATAACTGGTATGTTCAGTTAAATATTTTAAGACATATCACTGACTAGGTGCATATGGAAAATTCCCACCTGACCCCTCAATAGAGGCGATCATAAACATTGTCAGGAACAGGTATGAAGTGCGTTGTTATCAGTAAAAGTGTCTGATTTACAATTTCCAGTATTATTAACATAGATTACATTTCCTTGTATGACAAGTACAACATATTTCATATTATTACAACGGTTGTTGAAAAGCCCTCCCCAGCTCCCCTTGGTTCCCCGAAGCTCCAAGGCTGGCAGCAGGAAGGGTCGAGAGGGCAACGATTGTTGAAAAGCTCTCCCCAGCTCCCCTCAGTTCCCCGAAGCTACAAGGCTGGCAGTAGGAAGGGTCGAGAGGGCAACGGTTGTTGAAAAGCCCTCCCCAGCTCCCCTCGATTCCCCAAAGCTACAAGGCTGGCAGCAGGAAGGTACACAATCTCAAGACTACACTCTGTTTTAAACCTTGGCGCCTTTTTTCTGTTCAGCTCCCTGGCGCTGTAGTACTCGCTGCTGCAGCCACTTTAAACCCAAGGAAATTAATGTATTTCGACTCACAAGACTGTGCCTAAGACTGTGCCTACGATACACTCTAGCCTGCCTACCTTGATTTAATTAACTTTTGCTGATTCTTGTACACTGCAGCTGCTGTTTAATTAATTTTAGCAGATCCTCTAACACAGCAGCTGCTTGCAGGCTTGAAACATATTATTAGTAGAGTTATAGTTGTTACTTGTTTGTTTGCACTATAAGCTAGTGTACTGTTGGGGGACGGTGGCTGGTGTGTGCATATTATTAGTAAAGTTCTAGTTATTACATTGTTGTTTGCACTATAAGCTAGTGTACTGTTGGGGGACGGTGGCTGGTGTGTGCATATTATTAGTAGAGTTCTAGTTATTACATTGTTGTTTGCACTATAAGCTAGTGTACTGTTGGGGACGGTGGCTGGTGTGTGCATATTATTAGTAAAGTTCTAATTATTACATTGTTGTTTGCACTATAAGCTAGTGTACTGTTGGTGGATGGGGGCTGGTGTGTGCATATTATTAGTAAAGTTCTAGTTATTACATTGTTGTTTGCACTATAAGCTAGTGTACTGTTGGGGACGGTGGCTGGTGTGTGCATATTATTAGTAAAGTTCTAGTTATTACATTGTTGTTTGCACTATAAGCTAGTGTACTGTTGGTGGACGGTGGTTGGTGTGTGCATATTATTAGTAGAGTTCTAGTTATTACATTGTTGTTTGCACTATATGCTAGTGTACTGTTGGGAGATGGTGGCTGGTGGTACACTGCAGCTGCTGTTTAATTAATTTTAGCAGATCCTCTAACACAGCAACTGCTTGCAGGCTTGAAATTTTCTCTGTTTTTCCAGTAACCCAAGTATAAAACTGAGCTGAAAGTGTGCCTTTTACAATTTCAGTTTCATTCCTACTGATTTTTCTGTTTGCTTCTCACTTGCTGCTATGTTCTAATCCCCCCTCCCCATCCCCCTGATTAACTCCTTTGTGCATATTCACTGTCTGACCCAGCCCTGATTTTCCCTGTACTTAAGCCCTTGTGTGTTTTCTCTTTTCCCCAGGGTCGAGAGGGCAATGGTTGTTGAAAAGCCCTCCCCAGATCTCCTCGGTTCCCTGAAGCTACAAGGCTGGCAGCAGGAAGGTACGCAATCTCAAGACTGCGCTCGGTTTTAAACCTTGGCGCCTTTTTTCTGTTCAGCTCCCTGGCGCTGTAGTACTCACTGCTTCAGCCACTTTAAACCCAAGGAAATTAATGTATTTCGACTCACAAGACTGTGCCTAAGACTGTGCTATGATACACTCTAGCCTGCCTACCTTGATTTAATTAACTTTTGCTGATTCTGGTACACTGCAGCTGCTGTTTAATTAATTTTAGCAGATCCTCTAACACAGCAGCTGCCTGCAGGCTTGAAATTTTCACCCACCCCCGCACCATTAATTAAATATGCTAGTAATCCTGCTCACTTTTGTTCCAACCTATAAACTCACTTGAAGGGCAGTCCTACCCTTCCCCCTTGCTGCATCAGTCCTAATTCAAAATAGCGAGACAGTCCTTTTCTTCTTTTTTTTTTCCTCCACTCACTCTTGCCTATTCTCTATGTTTGCCTCTGTTCTACACTTATTTTGTCTGGAAAAGTAACTCAGACTGAGGGTATCCCAGTTTTATCTTTTCCCCTCACCTTTTCAAATTTCCCCTGCTCCTGTCCGCTCCTCATAAACTGCACTCTATTGGAATATCTGCCTCTTGTGAATAACTTGTATAATTGACTGCCAACCTCTGGCCACTAAAGGTTTCACTCAAACTGCCTTCACTATAGGTGTCACCCTGCCCTTAAGTCACCATTTCTGTCACTTATATTCTACTCTTATAAGGGACAATCCACCTCTGATTTACAGAGGTTTCATACAAGGCATACATAATGTTCTTTCTTGCATGCCCAAGGTCACTTCTGGTGGTATCAGGATTACTACCCACCGTAATCATCCTCTCCTATCTCTCATGTAACATACCAGCTGGATACCCTAGGTCCCACTGCCATGAAGAATTCTCCATTGTCTTCTCCAACCTTATGCCAACTAGAACCTTGCTCCCTTCTCCTAACCTGTCCCTCCATATAACTCATCCTTCCAAATTAGGGCATTTCCTTCTCTACCACCCCCCCCTAGCATGCCCAAATACCTCAAGCACAATTACAGATTCTACAAAGAAGTTTTGGTGATGCTTCTGCGCTTATGCTTATCAGGAGACATAGAATCTAACCCTGGCCCCCCATTGGAATGCCAGGTCCACAGATGACTCCTCATGGTTCTCCACTAAGGGCATGAAAATTGCCCACATGAATATCAGAAGTTTACCAGCCAACTTTCCTGAACTTGAAGCCTGGATAGCCCTCTACTGTCCGGACATACTTGGACTAACTGAAACATGGTTCAGGCCAGAGATGCCTGATTCCATGTACAAAATACCTGGCTACAGCTTGTCCAGATCTGATCGCTCCACCAAACAAAAGGGTGGAGGAGTTGCTCTTTATTATAAAGAGCATCTCAATGTCTCTGTACTCCAGTCTTGGATAACAAATCACTGTGAAGCTCTGCAAACGGTTCTGCAACTAGGGGGTGATAAAAAGGCTAAATCTGATCTGTGCCTACAATCCTCCAAAGGGGGCTCTCCCTGGCTTAAATGGGGTCTTGGATTATCTGGCCACTCTAAAGGGTAGATCTGAAGTCATACTAATGGGAGACTTCAACCTAGACCTATCAGGGAGTCACGCCGGTAAACATACTGAAGCTCTCGCCCGACTTAACCTCACTCAACTTATCTCTAGCCCTACACGCATCTCTTCCAACTCGGAGCGCCAATCTCTCCTGAACTGGATGGCTAAAAATAGAGCAAATAAAATAATTGCTGCAGAGACCTTTTTGGATTCTATTAGTGATCACCTGCCTACGTTCTGTATCTGGAATGGCCACTGCCTTAAACCCCCCCCAAGAATCATTCAATTTCGGGATTTTGCCAAACTAAACCGAACTGCACTTCTCGAGGATATTAATAATATAGACTGGTCTCCCATCTATCACACTGATGATGTAAACACAGCACTTGAATACCTGATGTCTCAGCTTCTGGCCCTTCAGGATCTGCACATCCCTCTGAAAAAAAGGCGTCTCAGGGGCTCCCCTAATAAATGGCTAAAAAAAGACCTCCTTCGAGCCATGATAAAAAAGAGACAAGGCCTGGACCTTGGCAAAGAAGTCCCAACAATCAGAAGACTGGGTTAACTATAGACAACTGAGAAATGCCTGCAAAAAAGATATTCAGAAGGCTAAAAGGAGCTACTGCCTTAAGCTTCTCCAATCTTCAGTGGGTGATACCAGGAGTTTTTTGGAACCACATCAAAAATTTCAGTGGGCAAAGGCCCAAGACAGCCATTACCGACATGACACTGAATGACGCAAACTGTAATAAGTTACCTACTATTGCTAATGCTCTTAATGCAGAATTCTTGGATCTCTCCGAATACACTGAGAAATTCAACCAACCTCTTTCACCTCCTCCTGAGGTGCAACTTTCGCATGAAACCCCTTTTCGTCTCACGTTAGTCTCCTCCACCGAAGTGCTGCATCTCCTCAAATCAGTATCCACCTATGGATCTGCTGGCCTGGATGGGCTACTGCCAAGCTTCTTGAAGTAGGCAGCCCCTGCCCTTGCTGTTCCTATTGCAAGAAGCTTTGATCTTTCCATAATAACCCAAACGGTACCAACATTGTGGAAAACCACTCGCGTTGTCCCTGTTCACAAAAAAGGGGATACCAAAAATATGTCAAACTATAGACAGATTGCCATTCTCTCTACCCTAAATAAACTTCTTGAGAAGGCCATCACTACTCAGGTCACAAATTACCTGCACCTTCACAACCTTATATCCTCTACCCAGCACGGATTCTGAACAGGACACAGCACCACAACTGCTCTACTTCAGCTGACAAATGCAGTCCTTACAGCGATGGATAAGAGCCTGCTCACTGGGGCCATATTTATCGATCTCACAAAGGCATTTGACCTTGTGAATCACTCTCTGCTACTTTCCAAACTGTCCCGCCTTGGCTTTGACTTGTCGATCATCTCCTGGTTCGATAGCTACCTCTCAGGGAGGTTGCAATTTGTCCAAATTGAATCCGCCATCTCAAATCTTTCCCCTACCTCTGTTGGAGTCCCCCAAGGATCTATTCTTGGCCCACTACTTTTCTCCTTTTCATTAACAACTTGCCCTCCTTCCCTGCTCCTCCTCATTAATCCTTTATGCTGATGACATGGTGCTTCTCCCAGTGGTAAAGATCCCTTATCAGTAAGAGCACATCTTCAAGCAGACTTCAACTGCTTGCAGGAGTGGTTACTAGAACAGGCTCCTAATGAATGCTAAGAAAACAGTAACTATGCTTTTGGCCCCCATCAAGAATCAGATCTCTTACTCCAGACTTATTGATACATTCTCTAGATGACTCCTCTTGAATTCATTACCTCCTTCAGGTATCTAGGAGTCACTCTGACCCATCTTTTGACTTTAACCTCCACATTGCGGCTACATGTAAGACAGTTTACTCAAAACTTGGTCTTGCCTTTAAAATTAGGTCCTCCCTCAATAATGCTGCCCGGCTTGCTATTGCTCAAGGATTTCTCCTCCCTGCTCTGACATATTGCTCTCAGGTTTACCTTAAAGCTAGCAAAGCAGCGCTCCAGAAATGGAGCACCTGCTATAACAGTATATGCAGATTTGCTCTCTCCGCTCACAGACTTACCCATCATTGCCTGCTCTACTCGAAACTAAATTGGCTCTCCCCAGACTCGCTCAGACACTATTCTGTGGGCTGTACAACTGATAATATGATCAGAACAGGGTACCCTAAATACCTTGCCAAACTATTAACTCAGCCCTCCCAAGCATACCTCCTCAGGGCATCTGCTCAAGGCCAACTTGAAATTCCCAGATATCTCACAAAAAAAAGGAGAACGATCCTTCACCATATCTGCCCCCTGCTCCTGGAACTCCATTCCCTCCCACATCAAACTCTCCAAATCCCACAAGGTCTTTAAACTGGGTCTTCGGGCACACCTATTAGAATCCGACTGCTGCTCTTGTGCTGTAACTTGAGCCTCTCTCCTAGCATTTTCTCCTCTCTATGGCACTTACTGATTTCCTGCTGGTCTCCAAAATCTGAAAGTCTCCCACATCCAGCAGAAATCCTATTGTTATAATGCTACTTCATTTAAGTTTTGTTTGCTGTTTGTCATTTCAATTTAGTCATTGATGTATCATCAGATGAAAATAATTAATGTAATGTTATCTGTTTCTCTTTGTCATCACTGATAATGACTGTACCTGGCTGTATACTGTTCAAATGTTTGTTCTCACCTCATGCTGCATCATGAAATACTCTTTAATGTTGGCTCTGGTCTCCACTGTCTGTACTCTCCCGGGTCGTGCCTGAATATAGGCAGCATTGTTGTCTAGTGTACTTACCCGGTAAACAAAAACCAAATAAATAAATTACAGGTACAATATACATTTCTTTCAATGGTTACATTAGTTACTATATCAGTTCTGAACTAGTAAATAACAAATGTGTGTAGCATGTTGTTTTTATGAAAGATATAGGTCACTGAACTTAATCACTATAGTATTCTATTATATGTTAAAGATAAATTGTTACTTGACTCTTATAGTAACACTTTTACTAGAACAATTAAACTAGTTAACAACAATGGTGAGACGAAATGAGAATGTAAATATTATTTACATGTCATTACATAGGTATGCAAGAGTCATTTGATAATAAGCTGCAATACTTCAGTATTCACACTTGATTCATTTCACTTGCTTCATTATGACTAAAGAGTTTTATATTTAAATATGTACAGTTTCAGTATAACACATACATCAGGCATAATTCAACACTGTTGCATGGTAAAAAGAATGATGCTGTTGTTAAGATGTCAACAGATAAAAGACAAAAAAAAACTGTTGATAGAAAACTTGTGACAGAGTGTTCTCTTTGGTGAATGAGACATGTGTTACACACTTATTTAAAATGATAAGGGACAACTTTTGTGTCTCAGCAGAGGCAAAAAGTTAGCAACTGGCAACAAATTCTTGTTATGTATGGGTATGACACACCTACAAGAAAAGATATGTACAGAACAGGGGAGCCAGAAAGGACTGTGTTTTGACATGTACAATCTTCGATAGACATGTAAGCATGGTTTCTCTAGTGACTGTGAATACTGTTGGCACCAATTGAAGCCACTACAACAATTTCCATGTTGTCACTGATCCACACAAGATCTTATATGTCATAATGCATGAAATGTCTCTGGCAGTATATCATTTTGTTGATATGCTATGGTTTATTGAGAGTCGTAGATTGGAAACAATAGTACTGCCGTACGATTGATTCTATCACAAAGTAGTCATTAAAAAATGCCACATGTTGTCTGCTATTCTTCTGAAATATGAAGGTCATCATAATTCTTCAATATTAGAAGATATGCATTTTTTAAGTGTCATGGCAGTCTCTGTTTAAAACTGCTTGTAGAGTCATCACACTTTACCCATCCACTTCTGCACCTTAGTAAACAGGTGTAATGGCTAGAATGCATAGATTGACCATGGTGATAGACTACACTGTGAGTGTCAAACACTGATTGGTTAAAAACTATTCTACCAGCTGTGTAATCTGTGATGGGAGTGTCAACTCTGAGCCCATTGGAGTCAGATCTGTGCAATATAAGCAACAGATATTGAGATGAAGTCCTGAGATATATGGACTGAGTACATGTGCCTCCACACCTTTTACAGGAGTGACCACATTGAGCATTGGTAAATAGCTGTCGAAATTTGACACTGTTGGCTTGAGGGACGAAAAGAGTAATCCACAGCATGTCTTCTGTGGTTTCATGCTGTGAATGACCACATGATACACATACATATTTGTTTACATATGACACAGTGAAGTACTGGCGCATTGGAGTGCCGTCTTCATCCAAGCTGTTTATGATTGCCATCATAAACTCAATAGTGTTTTGCTGTATGTCTGCAGCAAATGTACTGCATCCGTCATATGTACCTAACACCTGCCGTAGTGGTGTTAGTGATTGCACATTGTTAGACTGGTCAGAAGTCATGTTGACAATCTGCTTCAATGCGCTTTGATAGGGGAGTGTCTTGTGAAGCAGATATTGCCTGCACAAAGTGTGGCATATGGAGAAAAACTTGCACAGCTGAGATAGCATAGCAGTTCACTCTAGTGTTGTTGTCAAAGACTGGCACAGCAGCTACACCAACTGATTTCTGATGAACAGCTGGCTCTGAATGTGTAGTTGATATTGTGACCTTTGTTGAACTCTTTAGAGTTGAATCACTTTGAAGCTTGTTCCTGTTTGCTGACACATGTAGATATGACTGTATGATGTGAGACAGCCAGATATGTAGGCAGTGGTATTAAAGACATTTGTGGCTGATGGAGAGTACGTAACCTGTTGTACTCAGCAATACATCGCTTGTCAGCTCATATCTTCTGAGGTGCAAGAGTTATAATGTGCAACCCAGAAAGACTACAGACACGTGAAAATGCCACGTAGCTCATGCCATCCTTGAAAATGTCTGTACCTATTTCCTCTATTGCTGAATCCAAACTCAAGCCCTGAGATTTGTGAATAGAAACAGCATATGTAACACATAGTGGAAACTGTTTCCAGTTTACATAGATATCCTTAAATACCTGAAATTTCACACAGGTACGTTCTATCTGTACAGACTGTTCCATGTTGTCAAAGTGAACTACAAGTGTCTTGATATATGTCCTCTGGACATTGCAGACAAAGTCAGTGATGTTTCCCATGGCACCGTTTACCATGCCTCGTTCAACATCGAGATTACGTCATAGCATAATTCGTGCATTCCTACAAAGTGTAAGAACAGCTTCTAGGCCAGCTGTATGTGAAACATCTGACTTCAGTTCAGTGAGTCATTCAGTCATCTTTGCTACTAGGTTGCAACTGAGAATAACACCATCAACTGTATCAACAGCATGCAGAGTTAGAATTTCTTGGTTTTCTCTCAGCAGCATAACATTGTTGAACTCAGTGCATTTCTTTAGTTGTGGCATAAGACACACTATGTGTGTGCCTGTAGAGTACACATCGCTGAAAACATTACATGCTGTTTCTATGGATGTAGTATCTACTCTGATTCTCCTATCATTTAACATAGCAACATGTTCTGGTGATAGAGAACCTGTAGGAGCTTGATCTAAAAGTGTTTTGTAAGCCAGATCACCACTTTGGCGCATGTTCTCATACAACTCAACATAGGTGAACAACTCCCAAATGTTAAAACCTGCAATGCAGCCAAGTATGTTCTTAGCTTGCTTGGCAGTCAGAGTTGCAAACACATGCTCTGCATTAACTGGTGCAAGCTGTAAAAGGTCCCCCAATACAACAATACTTTTGCCACCAAATGGTACTCCATCGTCAGCACCTAAGATCTCCTGTAGACATAGGTGTATACAGGCAAGCATTACATTGGAGACCATGCTGATTTCATCAATGATGAGAAACTTCATCTTTGTGAACATGGAACAGAGCTGAGATGCAACCTCAAATGATAGTTTACAATACTCTCCAGTTTTGCCATGTTCCACTGGCAACATAAAGAGACGGTGTAATGTAACTCCACCAATGTTGTATGCAGCTAGTCCTGTGGGAGCAGTAACAGCAACAGACATTGATGACCCTGTCAGGCTCCATATTTCAGCAGTGATGGCTTCAATAAGGAAACTCTTTCCTGTGCCAGCTGAACCACTAACAAAGATCAGTAGTGGTTTATAGTCAAGACAGTCACATTTTTTATTTCATGTAGTAGGCCATGTCGAACAGCGTCAATGACTTGAGAGTGAACTACATGCTGCTGCTGATTCAATCTTTTCTCAAGTCAGCTGGGTTGACAGTGGAGTGTGTTCCATGTTCCATGGCAGTCTCAATTGCTGAGATTAACACTTGTGGGGCATTTAAAGGCAGAGGTTCACCTAGAACAGCTTGTCTTTCTGGATCAAGATTGTCTTGTGAGCTAACAGAAGTGTCTTCCAGAAGCTGCTTCTCTGCCTTCTCAAGCTGTTCTTTCTCAGCCTCCAGTCTCTGTATGTATGTCTCTGAGTATTCAGTTTTGAAAGCCTCGTAACTGAGATTTAATTCTTCCTTGAATGTATCACAGTCACCTTTTAATTCAGACTCATTCCTCCAGGGTCTAAATAGGAATCGGAGAGTAAAATAGTAATGCTCTTTGCTCTCCGATGTGCCTAGATGTAATTTACAGTGGTCTATGAGCCATGGCTTGTGTCTCTTAAGAGAAAGCCATCCACTCTGTTCACCTTGTAAATGTGCCATGTAGAGTCAGGTGATATATCTGCCTTGTAGTCATACCACTTAGCCACCTGAAAGAGACACAAATCATCCATGTCATCATGTCTACGGGGGTAGTATGTGTCTATCAGATTATTCTTCAAGATATGTTTTGAGGAAGGTCTATTGGCAGCGAGTTCCTCAATCTCAGCATGGGGAATCAGTACACATTTGTGTTTCTCTTTGTAGTTCACACTGAGAAATCGGACAGCATCAGACTTCCCGTACAGATGTGTACCCATTAAACGGTCACTGGCTTCATAAGCTCCACATTCTCTGTGTGAAAGGGTTTTCAAGCCCAATGACCACAGCTGAGATGTCAGGCTCTTGCTTGAACTGGCAATATCTTCCCAAAGATCTTGCAAGCTAGTCTGCTCATGCTTGGTTATGCATGAAGTCACGTACCACACCAGGGCCAATGAGTTGTCTGCCATGAACTGAACATCTGTTTGCTTGCCACATTAGGAGAAGAGTTGGGTTGTAGTCATTGATGTACACCTCTTTCTCATCTCTGAGTAACTCGTATACCCTCTTGGTTGGTTTTGCCTTCACGTGGTGTTGCATTGTTGAAAAAAGTTCATTCATGGAACCATCCTGACAAACTCATCTAGGGAATCCAAAGCGACATCTTGTGTACCAATTAGATTTGTTCTTTACTACTCGCCTGCAGTATTTTGCACAAATATGTCACTGGAACTTTTGTACCAACTTTCATAGTGTAGGACTGTCATACTTGTCTAGAATGTGACAAGTGATATATTGCTTGATGAATGCTAACACTTGTGCTGCTTCATGTTCACCTATGCGTGGTGCATCCTTGATCCACAATAACATATGAATATGAGGGGCACCCTGTGCTTGATATTCTGTCCTCCAAAAGTAATGATCCACAGTACCAAGAGGTGGATTGTCCTTTGACAATATGAAAGTCAGAATGTCATGGAACCGCTTGTGAAAATGCCTTGTGACAGACACAGGATCAAGTGAACACATTTCTCCGACAGTCATTGATAAAATGCCGTCAACATCAGAATTTGCCCACTTCAACAGTTCAATGAGCTCGTCCCAGGCATATTCAGCACAACTAAGTGTGACAAACCATGTGGCTGCACCATACTCTCGCAGCATTGTCATCACTTTGGAGTGTCTGCAATACCAATATTCTTTGGTGCCATGTAGACTTGAAAGTATGGAAGACAGATTCACTTGCACATTTTCATCTTTCTGCTTTAATTTCTCTAGAAATTGAGCAGCTGTTATTCCATCTAGTGGACTTGTGAGATGAATAGTATGTGCAATAGATGCAGACAGAATGCTAAGTTCACTCTCCTAGAGGAGATGAAACAGGTACTGTATGTTACGTCTGAATTTGCCATCTTTACTGAGCAGACAGCTAGTGCGGTACTCACCACCCTGTACACGCACTTCCCTTTCATCTAGCCATCCACCTGACTCTTTTGGGAATAAGTCTGGGAAACAGCGTGCTTCTAGTGTTGCCTCCAAAATGCAGACAGGATCACCTTCCACCTGTTTCATTTGATAGAAATCAATGTTGTCTCCTACTGGATCTCTGCCATGTAGTGGGTGAATTGTGTACTGTTCATACACATTGTCACTTGTCTGTCCACTGACCTTCTCAATCATTGGCTTAGTTGTTTCTAAGAGATCATGTTGAACAGAGAGACTAGTCATGTGATCAATGTCAAGGTCTGCATAAAAGGGGATTGTTACTCTTTAAATAACTAAGAGCAAGCCTTACCTTCTGTGCACTCACAACATCTTGCCAGATGACCTTGGACTTAGTTGGAACACCATATACAAGAATCACCAAACTATTTTCCATAGAGATTGCCTCCACATTTTCCTGTAGAGGAAGTGGGAGATACATCACGGAACCCTTTAGAGATCTAATGAATTCTTTCTGTGGAATGCTCCGTGTCTTTGTGTTCAGATGTAGAATGGTTTGAAATGGTTTCATTGTCTGAATTAGAATGCGTTCAAACATATTCAATGTTGCAGTCTCACTTGGTGTAACACGTGCCTCCATATTATTCAACAGTGACCTTGGTGGCAGAATGTTGGACTTTAGTTTGGAGAAACAGTGTTTGCACAGCACAATGGTGGTCTGTAACTGAAAGTCAGATTTCATCAGCAAAAATGCTGAGAGACAGAACCACATGTCATTGTATGGTGACAAGGTTTCAAGGTTCACTGTGACTGTTTGCTGTAGCACAGATGGTCACATGACACACAACACACATACAGAGTCAAACTTCTGAGCCTTTGCCAGCTCAAATTTAGCAATTTCTTTGCCATACTGTTTCAGTATGTCACTTTCTAACACAGAAACAGATGTTTCACCAGAACTTGCTGAGTGATAAATAGTTGTGTCTGGTACAGAAGTCACATATTGCAGCTGTTTGAGAAATCTGATGGCACCCTGCATGTCATCAGACTGCAATAAGTCATTTAAACAAGTGTACTGATTGACAACTCGTCGGACTTCATATACCCTGTATACAAAGTTTCGCATGCCTGTTTGATGCACTCCCAGCATCCGCATGTTGTGAAAGACACTGTCACAAGCACCACTATCGAGGCATGCTAGTGAGTGACCCATAAGTCCAGTATGTGGATGGATTTCACAAAGGTCAATCTTGTTAAACAATTTATATCTTTCTTTGCCATCTGTTATCACAAATAGGTTGACAAACTGTTCAACTTTTTCAAATGACGATTGCCTACGGCTGCAGGTTTCATCACATGGCCATGAGAGACAGTGCCGTTTATGGAACACAGTGGTTGCATCACAGTCATCATTTGTCTCCATTGCTGTGTCATTACAGACACTGAGCACATTGACCAGCTTACCAGACTCATCAATGGTGAACTTGCTTTCTTTTTTCTGTGAATAATAAGATTCTTCCCAAAAATATGCCTCTGAGTGCTGTGTGTGCATCCAGTGACCTGTGAATACATCACAGAAATTGTGCACAGTCCAAGTAGGATACCGTTGTTGCCTTTTTTTGATGCCGTATACAACTTTTCTGAAAAGTTCAAGCACATGAGACATCTTACGCCATAAACGTTGAAGAACAAATACTGCTCTATTAACAAATGTGCATACTTTGAGATGCAATTTCATCAAAGTCAGATGACTCTTTGTCTTTTATCGCTCATGTCTCATCACGGCAGCAATACGCCTGTTGATCTTAGCTTTACTTGCTAGTGATCAGAAATACTTTTGCTTTCTCAGATGAAAATCACCAGCTGTGAGTTTATGGCGCTGTTTAGAAGGTCTGTTTATGGTTGCTGTAGCAATAGTTGTGTTTCGTCTGAGAGATCTACACAACTGTTGCTCAGGTAAACATTTTTTCCTTGCTGTTGAGCAAGTATGTGGTTTTGTCGTGTAGTGAGTTACTATAGAGCTCACTATTCCAGTAGAACTCTGTATTGTTTTATGTCTTGAACTCACATCACTGTTTTTTTTATCATTCTTAAGCAACAGTGAAGTACTATGATACCTGTTTCATCTTTCTATACATGCACGTCTGTATTTACTAGGCATCTTTCAATCTGTTAGTTCACAGTAGCAGTCAGCAATGTTACAGAAGTATCAGACACCTGCATAAAAGACACAGAAAAAGAAAATATTAGTATATGCTTGTGTTGATCACTTCTAACATTGTATATTGATACAGATGATTTATGTATAAAGTATTACAAAAAAAGTTTCATAAAATGCTGTAATCAGATTGGTTACTTGAATTTTGACAGTCTTATTTTAATTCATGTTACACTGTCCTGTATACGGTATCACCATGCCACATAGATTTTTTTTCATACTATTTCACTGCTCAGCAATGCAGAATCACTGCAATTCTGTATAGTGATTTTGACCTAGTATTGTTAAACTGCTGGTCAAATAACTACTTTATTAAAAATCTTTCTGTAAATGAGTAACAGATTAATAAAGTCAACTTCAAACACTTAACTTCTGAATATTAATTGTCATGATAACCATAAGGCATTGACAAGAATCACATTGACAGTTACTTAATGACGTCTTTGGGGCGATATAACACTTGGCTCTACCTTGTGTCACGTTACATCTCTAGGGAGTGCTTAAAATATTGTTAAGTCAAGCTCTGTTCATGTGTTATTGCTAAGACAAATAATCAGAATTATTAATTGGGAAAAGAATATCGAGGTCACTTGTGGAGTGACAGAAAACAACGAAATGCGAAAATGTAGCTTCAGCAATTACATAGTTGTGCAGGTAGAGTTATGATTTCAGAATAAGTATGTGAAATTGTGTGTACTTATGTATTTGTACATTAGGTAAGAAGTAGGAAACTTTTGCCTTCAGTAATCATCATTTTTGGGAAAAAATCATCAAATTACATTGTACATTCAAAGTTTCGAAAAAACAGTGTCGTGTGCATGAAAGTGTCACAAAATATAGTGTTGTGCATTCAAAAGTGTTGCAAAAGTAGTGTTGTGTGTGCAAAAGTGTAGCAAAAGTAGTGTTGTGCGTGCGAAAGTGTCACAAATTTAAGCTTGGGAGTGATAAGTGTATTCATTATCGAATCATATCTGATTGCTATTTGACTGACAGCTAGTTCTGTCAATGTTATGCTAGATTTATCAGGCCATGTGAGACAACCAATCAGAGATGGAGAACACTGAAGAAGAAGTCCACAGCAGCCATCTTAGCCTACACTGAGACACACCACATTTATAACTGTAAGTACATCATATTTTATGAAGCATTTTTCTAGTATGATAAAAAGTGTTAGTAACAGGTAAATAGTAATAATGTATGGTAGAACATTGTTATAGGTATAAATCTACCTTTTTATAACAACGTTTTACCATCGATGTGACGTCACGATGTTGTTAACCCATCGATGGTACATCACATCTATGGGTTAACAACCGGGAACAGTCAGGGCATGAACGCAGCCAGATCAGACAGCCTTGTAATGGCTTCGGCGGTGAGGGCAGAGCAGTGGGGACATGAAAAAGCAGCAGTAAGGAACTGCTTTCTTTTCTAAAAAAATGAACTGGTACCATACTCTATAAAAGCTAATGTATGGTACATCAATGTAACCGCTTTGTTAACCAATCTCGAGGTTGCCGCATGAAGTAAACCTCGAGCTTCGCTCCCATGCTTCATATGGTCGCCTGAACCCTCTCGATGGTTAACAAACCGTTAACCATCGATGACCATACATTATCCTCTATTTAATCAAAATGTTTTTACTGCTTTATTTGACTATGTTGCTAGAAATAACCTATGATGGTTCATTATTTAGGTACAACTGTTTAAAGTCAGACAATTATTTGGTACTTACTTGCACAGATACAGCTGCAAATGGAGGGAGATAACAAGGTGCACATGTACCCACAACAGAAGAGGGAACCAATCAGACATGTGTCTGCAGTTGTAATTGTTTAAAACTGCCTATCAAAATGATGCATTTTCCCACCTTTAAATTTTAGCACATTTTAGCTGGAGCAGAAGTGCAGTGATAGTCAGTGCATAGACTATATTGGTTAATGAAGGCACAGTAGTAGCCAATGATTTGTTTTATTTGTGTGTCATGGATCAGCCCACTGAAGCTGAGTTGAAGTTAGGAGGGAAAATAGCAGTTTTACTTTCACTGCTGCTTAGGTACTGCAGGGTGAACACTGACTTTTTTGGTAGCTCTCTGTCCACTTCTAAGTTGAAAAGCTGAGAATGGCAGAAAACAGCAAAAGGACTTTGTGGATTGTTGGAAGCAGTATAGTGAGGCGAGCATCTGAGTATGCTCAGAATGAGTGATTTTGGGAGAAATCTGCATCTCCCAAATTGCTGTGTTAAGTGGTTTGGTAGGGGTGGAATGAGGTGGGAACACCTCATGCCAACCATGCACAGACTTTTGAGTACTCAGGCTCATCCGGACATATTGCTGATACATCTTGGAGGCAATGATTTGGGAACCAAACATTGGGTAGATTTAGTAACAGAAGCAAAATAGGACCTTGCTTCTATTATGAGTATGTTGCCTGCCTGTAAAATCATTTTTTTCAGATATTACAGAGTGTAGGGTCTGGCAAGCAGAAGATCATATGTACCTGATTGACAGAGCCTGAAGGAAAGTCAACATACAAATTTCTGCATTTCTATGCATGGCTGGAATGTACACCATACGTCACCCGGAAATTAAGTATTGTTATGACTGGCTATACCTACCAGATGGTGTACACTTCGCACATGCTGGCAATTGCCGTTTTGTGGGAGACCTTCGAGAAGCAATCCTCAAAGTCCTCTAAGAATGTCAAACTGTTTGAACAAATGGCATAGTGTAAACAAAGGTTCTTTTCAGAACCAAAAAATGTTGGTCAAAAAATAGAACAGCTGCATACATTACTCACACAGGAGCAACACATGTGTTGGGAATATTTACACTGTGCCAAGCTGGGGAACAAGCCTGGGCAAAGTGCAAGTGCAATGTAGTAGGGTGTTGTCAGGGTGATATTTTACAGTGCTGTGGCATGGCCAGTAGTTTAAATATTTCAGCCTGGCAACCTGCATTGCTCATGTTACACTGGGACTGCACCAGTGTAAGTGGCCAGATAGGAGTAGGGGGGATACAGCACCGAAGTGCAGTGGTGGTAGGTGCAAGTATCACAGTATTTAGTAGTGTATATGCAAATGGAGCGATAATGCATGCAAGGTGTTAATGCAAGTATTTGGATATCATTATGGCATCATTAGTATGCAGGTGTGCCGATCATCAGTAACTTGTCCATGGTACTGTGTGAGGCACTACCTGTTGGCTACTGATGCCCCCAGGTTGCTTTGTGGTAATGTATCTCAAAACTAGAGCTTGGTTTTTCAATAAAAAAATATATTGCTGGTAGTATAGTGGACTCTACCCCTTCACCTTATCATGGATTAACTGTAAAAAATGTATCCCTCATGGCCCTGTTCACTGTACTTCCTCGTTCGATTGGGCTGGAGTGGCAGCTGCACTACAGCTCAATGGTTACTTTTAAACAGAAAGCCCACAATTGGGTGAGGGGGTGGGGTGCAGTGGACCACCATGGATATATTTTTCATAGCAAAATCACAGTTGGTGAGGAAGGGCTGAGGCCAACACACGGTAGCCCTGGAGCTTGGGTGGCCACCCACAGCTGTTGGCTGCCATGTTGTACTGTGCAATACTGCAGGTACACTGTGGTTGTCATTTTAAAAAATTTTTGTTTGGGGGGCCTCAACAGTGTTTATCAGAAGTACGGGTTGTGGTTGCAGATGCTCACGGTATCATGGGATCAATACCAGGATGTGTCAAGCGTGCATAGGAGTGTTACAGTACCACAATATAACCCATGTGAAAAATAATTTCTGTGTGAAGTGGTATGGCAGGGGTGGAATGAGGTGGGAGCACCTCATGCTAACAATGGACAGACTTCTGAGTAGTCAACCTCACCCAGACATACTGGTAATACATCTTGGACTGGATGATTTAGGCATCAAACATTGGGTAGATTTAGTAGCAGAAGCAAAATTGGAACTTGTTTCTATTATCAGTATGTTGCCAGCCTGTAAAATCATTTTTTCAGATATAATAGAGTGTAGGGTCTGGCAAGCAGAACACCATGTGTACTTGCTTGACAGAGCACGGAGAAAGGTGAACATACAAATGTCTGCATATCTATGCATGCGTGTAATGCACACCATATGTCACCCTGAAATTAAGTTTTCTTATGATTGGTTATATACCTACCTGACGGTGTGCACTTCTCACATGCTGGCAATTGCTGTTTTCTGGGAGAGCTTTGAGATGGAATCCTCAAAGTACTCTAAGAATGTCAGACTGTTTGTATTCCTATTGAGCTGTAAAAAAAGGTTCTTTTAAGAACCAAACATGTTGGTCAAAAAATAGAATAGGTATATAGACCACTCACATGGGAGTAACACATAGTTGGGGATATTCACAGTGAAATGCAGGGCTGGTAACAGTTGACCTTGGATGCACAACAGGTGTTGCCAGGGTGATATTTTATGGCATCATGTCATGGGTCAGGTGTGTTGAAATATGTGACTGTGGCAGTTGCATATTATATTGTTCTGTGTCATAGTGCCAGGGGAAGTGCCCACAGAGGAGTACCAGTGTGTACCAGTGTGACAGGCTTCTCCTACATGTGACTACTGTGATGTCCACTTGTAGATATGAAAATTGCTGCAAGAGACATCGGCGCACTGTTTTCATTTATAGAAGTTTTTTGTCATGCTAGGGTGAGCTGCTGCGCATACCAATTGACTGTGTGTGTGTTGGTGGTTGGTCTAGCCAATAAGGAATTGGGGACTTACGTCAAGAAAACAGGAAAGGGGGATGCATGTGGTGATGGGGTGATGGGTACCCCCCCTTGTCAAACAAGGAAAGGGGGCACACAAACTGAGAAAGATTTATCACACCCTTGGCAAGCAAAAAAAAAACATGAGGGGGTTACATTATGCTAATGGTCACTGGGTACCCTCATAAACACACAATAAAGGGGTGTGTTCATAAGCAACACCGGCACTCACTGCTGCTATGTTGGGTGGATGTAGGGAAAGGCTTGTTATATTAACACTGTGTGAGACCTTTGCTCTCATTACACTTTAACTTTTCTCTGATGTCATCACCTAATTAGGTAGGCAGGGTGGTGGCAACTGCTGTTGAGTGATTGGGGAATGTGAAACACACCTACTGTTATGTACTGTGAATCTGACCCAACAGTAACCATTCCTCTAACTTGTACCACAAGATGCTGGTTGTGAAGCAGACCAACATGAGACAGACAATGTTTCATCTTCAATAGACAGGAAGATGAACTTTTGATGTAGCTGTATTCAAGCTGTGGTATATGTTATTACTGGAACATACCATGACAGGACACAGAGTTGTGTATGTTTTTAGTGTGTTGAAATACACTAATTCACGTGGCTGAACGATAATATTTGTGATTATGAAAATTAAGTTTTAAAATGCTGTTCTTGCCATGTTCTAATCAGAATACTTCATAGAATACATAGAAATATATAGGCTCTGAGACATGAGAGTAATGGAATGTTTGTGTATGTTTTTATTGCAGAATAAAAAATTAAACGATGAGGCAGTGGTCCATGAGAGAGGTGTGCTTGCTGCTTGAGGCAGTCCATATAAGGGGTAGTCGCATTTTAATGCAGGCACGAACTGAAGTTGGACTCAATGTGGAGGTGCATTAATAGCTTCCTGCACATGGTCTTAAGGGTGAAAAATAAGACCATTGTGCAGTTGAAGAGGAAGTGGAAGCTGTTGCGCCAACGCTTCTATGTTTTGAAGCAGAGAGAGGAGATACCGGAGAATGACAAGAGCTGGTACTACCTTGCTTACGAACTCTGGGAAGCTGCAGGCAAGCCAGCTGTGGGGGAGCGCCTCATTCATCGTAAGTTATTCAAAACAAATCCTCAGATTCTATGATATTATAGTACAGGTACACAATCGGGTAAAAGAAAGTCTTTTTCTGATTGAAGTCTTTGTTGTTGTAGCCATGTTATTATCACAATATGATGTTACAAGTCAAGTGGCTGCAGTGTAAAACAACTGAATATTTCCTACGTCACGAGAAACATCATTTTTTTTGTCTTTTGTTTTGTTTTTTTGTCTTAAAGGAAAAAGTATTTATAACTGTTATTAAATAATGATGCGATTTTTTGTGTTACATATATATATATATATATGTTCATACAATACATGTGTCCTGATATTGACTTAGAGAAAAACATGTATTTTCGATGCTGTTGAATAAATAACCCAATGATAGTGATGGAGTTACAATCCATTATTGATTTTATTGAAGCATAATTGTATTTCATGTGGCATACTATATAAGTACTAAGTATTGTGTACTGAGTCAGCTTATGATCTTTTATTTATGAAATATTTATTTGCAGTAATTGTGATTTTATATGCGTCTGCAATGGCTCTGCAATATTGCCTGAAACATGTTGAATGCTTAAAGAAAATGTAGTTAAAATGTGTTGACATTTACATGAAATACTTAATGGATCTACTTATTATCTTCTTTCATAGAGCAGCGCAGGCACCCCCAGTCCCAGCTGAGGTAGTACCAGCACAGTCAGAAGCTGTGAAGGCTGAGAACTCTGACACTGACAGTGTCATCCTTGTTGAGTCGGATGGTAAGATGCTGATAGAAATAATTGCATTAGATAATTGGGGTGGTATGAGGCTGTCATGTAAGGTGTGAGCTGGACTACCTAACTCACTTCTTTCTAGGAAATACTCTTCAGAAAGTTACCATGAGTTCCAGCACCCATGTAATATTTGTAATAATACAACGTTCACAAAAAATCGAATAGAATTCTGAATTTTGATTGTCTGGCTGGCACCTTTTCAGCATTATAAATACTTCAGTGTACCCACTGTAAAGGTGCCAGCCACCACTCAGCCGCATCAGGAACTCCCTGGCAAATCCATATGTTCATCACAAACACACCACTTCGAAGCTAATGGATGGATGGCAAACAAACGAGCAGCAAGTTTGAAATCAAATGGATGTTTTAAATATTTTGTTTTGTAAAAAATCAAACAGACCCTTTGTATAATGGCAATATACCCCTCCAGGGAGTGGGTATACTGGAGGATTTACCACTCTTGGTGTGGTTAAGTCTCTCAGCTGCACCTTGTGACTGAACTACACCAGCCGTGGTAAATCCTCCAGTAAACCAACACCCTGTCAGGGTATATTGCTTAAAAATTCTAAACAACAAGGTATACTGCTTTATAACATAACTGGTGATTCAAAAGGAACAGATTTTATAGCTAGATATACGGTAGTTGTATACATCTCAGTTTGGTTTAACTGACTATGTTCTACAACTGGTGATTACATTTCTAGACACCAATGGTATGTGAAGTATTGTTGTCATATGAATTTCTTATCTATTTTTTTATAAGTGAATGTTGTCGTCATTGCACTCTAAGAAGATATTTGTACAGATCTGAATTGTGTTTTTGTGTCATCTCATGTTCAAAAGAGTAATACAGGTACTCATCCCAATATATTTATCTAGATCTTGGCTGGTATATTTAAGTGTTTTTGCATATTGATATACTACCCACTTAGGTGAGACATAGTGATGTGACCAGACACAATATACACAGAAGAATGTTCTGTTGTTCACATAATGATGCGAGAAGGGAAGAATAGTAATATATGTTAATCAGGTTGGTGGGCCGATCCATGCATACCTAACAGATTGTGATATTGAGCCTGTTATGTCCTGGTAATATATTGCCAGAATCTGTATATTTCTGAATGGACAGTATTGTATGTCTATGCTAACATTGGGGGAATAACTGAAAATGGGGTGGGCATCACTGAGCAGCTGGATGGCCACGTACAGTACTGCACAGAGAGAGTTTCTGAATTACAGTGGGGTGTGCAGTGCTGATGTGACTGGCAAGGTGTGGGAACTTCTCTGGAAGATCAGCTGTGGCAGTGCCGGTACCCTTCATGTGAGTGAGTTTGCTGCTGTACCCACGAGCAGGGCCGGTGCGTGGATGTCACTGCTGGTTAATGACACAACATCCCCGGAAACACAGAAGTGTCATTACAAAGACAAATGTGGTACATGGTCGAATTACACAATGAGACACTATAAAAAAAGTATTTCACAATAAAAGTTTAGTGGTAGGTTAATATATTGTGGTATATGTTATAATATTTTTACTTATATGTTTTATAGTGGCCAGGGAAGCAGTGCCGGTGTCAACTATGCAGGTGAAGGAGGAGCTTGGCACCAGCTCTGAGTGTAAGTACCATCATAAAAGATATTCACACAAGATGTAGTGTCACAGCCCCCTGCACCCACAACCTCTGTTCAGTAGTATGGAGGACCTTGTCACCCCTAAGGCAGCCATAGAACTGCTAATTGCTAGGTACTGTGAGATAGTGTGGCTATTTGTGAAAGGGTTGAGTAAGTGGGGATGCAAACAATACTGTAGTAGACAGTCTCAATATGTGAATGGATCATTTATATATTGAGATTCTGTGACACAGTCTGTTATCTATGTTCAGATACCCACTTTTTGCTTTACTATGCATACAGGTGTACTATATGGTGTCACTTCATGCATAGTTGGTAGGTATTTTGCTGTGCAGTGTGCCTCATTCGTAATGATGCTACACTTATGATTACATTTTGGTTCTCAGTGGTAGGTGGTCAAGGTGGTAGTACTACATCAAGGGAATGTATGATGATGGTAAGACTAGTATGGCACATGAGACAGCTGTACTATACCAATTCTGGATACATTATCATAATTATACGCAATGTGTGTGCAGTGGTGATGGTGCATACTGGACTGGTGTGTCATGCATATATGTCATCATAAGTGTTATTGTATGAAGGAGTGTACTGGAATAAGAAGTGTATTTATAGATAGAAAGTTTGTGATAATCAAGATGATAAGGCCTACTGGACTACAATGCATACTCAACCAATTCAAAACAAGTTTTCAGTTCAATGGGGAGTGTCTAGTGTAATAATAGAGCTAGTTACCATATTGTAAGAGTGTGATAAATGGTAGCCGGGGTACAATGGATATGTCACATGGTGTACTTGCCATTTACGGATGATGGGTGTACTGTAATGCTTTGCAATGTGTCAAGTCACCTGTAAGTGGGTACATATTGTTGTTGTTTGCTTATGGTGTATGCTCACACCCGTACCCCTGCACACAGACAGTGGAAGGTTAGTGTGCAACTATATATATGACACAGATTACAGAGTGAGTAATGAAGACTGATGACTATGCATGTTAACGGGCCACTTATTTTTTTGCATCAATTACTGTTGCAGTTTGTTTCATTGTAGCAAACTGCTGATCAGGTTATCATTTTGATCCTTACACAAGGATATATCACTCAAGGTTTTCATGACGTGAAACTGTTGTCATATGTTCAACTCATCAACATAGTCTAATGTAGGTGTTCCAAACATAACTTCAGTAGTGCTGTATAGCTTACGGTTAAGTGGGATTCAACAGTTTAACAATCCTGAGTCTATGCATCAATGTTCTCATGGTGTAAGTAGTATTAAGTTTCAAGGCATGAGCAAGTGTAATTCTATAGCGTATCAATCTTTGTGCAGCGGTGCAATGTGTCACGATGTGTGCATGACTGCAACATGACACTACAGGGTGATTAGGTCACTATTTACATGATTCTTGGCTGCAGCTTATTGTTATTATAATAATAATCTTTATTTGAAAATAGTGTGAGACCTTGTCCAGCATATGGTGAAGCTCTACATGTGTGTTAAAACAATTTTACATATGCAAGTTAGTATGTTTGTGGCAATTGAAAAGTGTTACTTCTGAGAACAATTGTATTGTGTACAACATTGAGATAAAAACAACTTTTTAGTAAATTAGAAGATACTGATATCATATTAACTATTTATTATTTGTATATTCTGGGCGGACTATTCAGACTGCGCCAGGCTATGATGCAAGCCTGGGTGCAGCACAACTGGGATCTGCCTGGGCACTGACAGGGTGATATTCAATGGAGCTGTGCCATGGCACAGCATCATTGAATATTGCTCCTTGACCACCTGCAGTGCGCATGGTGCAGTGGCAGTGAGATAGTGCAAGTGGCCCAAGTGGACCGGGGGATGCACTAGCAGAAGTGCAGTTGTGCTAGGCACAACTACTGTAATATTCAAAAGTGCACATGCAAATAGGGCTATAATGCATGCAAGCCACAAATGGGGCCATATGCATGTCATTATGGCTCCATTTGTATGCAGGTGTGCCAATCCCTGATGACTTGTGCCTGCCACCCTGCCAGGCTGCAGTCGTTGGGGACCGACGCCCCCTGCCACTACTGGCAACATGCTCCGATGCCCGATCGTGGGCATATGTATAAATAATAAACATCCCATATCACTGCTGGTCCACTGAAATGCTTGCAGCCTGATCATGGGCATATGTGATAAACTACAATGTCCTATAATCGTGGTGGTCTAGTGGACCACTCGTAGCCCAATTGCGGGAATATGTAATGAAATAATAGTCCAATATCCCTGGTGGTCCAGTGGACTGCTTACAGCCCGATTGTGGGTATATGTGATAAACTACAATGTCCTATAACCCTGGTGGTCCAGTGGGCTACTTGCAGTCTGATCGCACTCATATGTAATGAAATTATAGTCCAATACCCTTGGTGGTGCAATTGACTGCTCGCAACATGATCGCGAGTGTCAGTAAGATATAATGAGAAACCAATCCATCACTGGTGGCGCGGTACTCCTCCCACCCATCCACTGGGCCCCACGGCCCCGCACCCCCCCAGTTAGCAGTAGGTGGCAGCTCCCCATCTGCTTGTCACCCCCCTGTCTGTCGACTGACTCCATATGGTAGGACTGTACACCCATTGGTCCACAGCATGAGCAATGGGCGTGCAGGCGTACTTTACTACACAGTACAGAAATGTTAATGGATCCATTCATATATCTGGCTTGTGTAGTATGGTATGGGCTGCACGCCCATTGGCTCGCTAATGGACCAATGGATGGTCAGCCCCACCTGGAAGTCGGTCGTCAGCCGCAGGTGGCAAGCTGAGAGGAGCTGCCAACCGCTGCTGGACGGGGACAGCGGGCGGTGTGGCTCAGTGGGTGGGTGGGAGGGGGTACTGCTGACCACCAGGGATGGATTGGTTGGACATAATATATCACTGACCACCTGCAATCGGGCTGTGAGTGGTACAGTAGACCACCAGGGATATAGAACCATTACTACTGTACTAATGCCCGTGATTAGGCATGGGGGGTGCCACCATGAAGGTGCCGCTGGAGCTCGGGTGGCCACTCACAGCTGGCAGCTGCCGTGTTGCACCCTGCAATATGGCAGCTCACCTATGGGTGGCCAGCTGTTGCTCCTTTTTTGGGGGGATCAACTGTGTGCAGTGCAAGTATGGGTTGTGACTGCATGGGTTAGTACATCCCAGGCTGAATATAGGGATGTGTGGAACACGGATGGGCATGAACCCCTAATTGTGCCGCATACATTACTGATGTGCTTCGACTCATCGGCATTTGTACCTGGCACATTCCCCTTTTGAATATCACGCCGGTGCGCATCAGTGGGTTGTGCATGGTGACACTGTGTTGCATGATGAGCAACCCTTCTGAATATCCCACCCACTGTTTCTTTACATGATGTGTAGAGATAATATTTCATTAATCAGTTGCCAATGTCACTGAGCTGTTGGTTTCTAAATGTTTTAACATTTATTTCAAGTATTATAAAAAGGGTCTGAGAAATGGAGCTTTCTGATTGTCTGCAAACATTCTAACAGCCTTATGTTCATCTTTTATTAACATACATGTACAGCTTGGCCATATGCTGAACAAGGTTTAAGACTGTTTAAAAACATGTTTTATTATAATAGGAATAAGGCACTCCCAGGGATTATGTTAATGGTCAGTTAATCACCCCCTAGGGGCATGTGGCATTTGGCTACACCTTGTGCCACAGTACACCCCTAGAAGGTGATTAACAGACCATTAACATAACCCTTGGTCATGCCTTACTGCTTAATTAATGTAACAGCAGTAAAAGATGATTTGCTTCTATGAAAATATGTACACAAAATAAAAAAGTATATGACATGTGTGTCTCTTCTGTAGCAGTTATTAAACAGATGATTATATGAACATTAGATAACGGAAATAGTAGTGTTGGTCTACAGGTCATGCTATTATTTTCATGCAGGTGCGAACAAATAATATAGATGCAAATGTTCAAGTTCACTTGTTCATACACAATTGAAGAGCTAGTATCACTGTATATCACACTGTGTTGTTCATTATGCCAAAATATTTAAGTAGTGAGTGTTGGCAAATACTAACTGATATAGAACAACAGTGTAGAAGTATACTGTTCTTATAGATCTTTTCAAGTTGTCCACGAAGAACATAATACGGTAGAAAAAGATATAATATCGGAACTGACAAGACAGGAGTTCTGATTAACATCACACTCCTCGATGGTCTTGAGAGTGCCCAGCAAAATGTATTACAATTATTGAATTAGATATCAATATTGTAAGATGAAAGACAGGTAGGCAATCACCATTTTGAGGCTCATATATTGATTCATGTTTTTTGTCACTTTGCAGGGCACCCTCGCTTAAAGCGGGTGCTGGCCACTGTCACTGTTACCGCAGGCTTGAGTGCAAGGTTGACAGTCTTATAAGAGACAATGTTGCGCTCCGTGAAGGGCAGGAGAAATTACTGTCCTTCATGGCAGCGCAACAAGTGACTGTCAACCTTGTACTTGAGCCTGTGGTGACAGCGTAAGTGAGATCGCACAGCCTAAGCACTTCACCTCCACCAGTGCATCCAGCTTCCCTGGCAAAGAGTGAGCAGCCTCCACAGCTCCTCTGGTATCTCCTTTGGAAGGCGCAACACCTTCCACTTCTATTGTGCCTCCACATTGTGTCCAACTTACGGGTTGGGCTGCCTCAAGCAGCAACACACCTCTCTCTCAGAGTTGTCTGTAAATATTGTACATAGTTTTTAAAATATTTTTCACATATTTTGTAAAATAATCATTTTTGTAACTTTTTTAATGAAGTCATCTATTCTTTTATGTACCATTTAATTTTGTAGATAAATAAGAAAAAAAATTAATATATTTTTATGTTTTTTTTTATTTTTCTATGAAACATCATTGAATTTATTTAACAATTTTTTGTCAGGACTGACTTTGTTTGATTTGAACTTCTAAAAAGAATATTTTTTTACTTTAATATATGTAGAAATAAATATTTTTTGAAAATAACACTTTTCTTGTGGTATTATTAAGTTGTGGGGATCTTTGTCATCAATATATATTCTATAAGAAAGCATTCCTTTTCCTTAGTTTGGTAAAGAAGGGCAATATACACAGTTTCAGGTTTAAACAGATAACACATTACAATTGTTGTTGTGTTACATATCTCACAGTGTTATGACAACATTTTTGTAGGTACATTAATATGTATGAGTTATGTTCAGAATTTGTGTCTAGTAAAGGTATGGAAGAAGACCATGTAAGATATGTAGATATTTAACAGTGGTGCTGAGAAATACAGTGCCACATTTCTTATGTCCCACAAGAGTAGTCTCATTGCCTGCTAAAAGATAGTGTGTGAAACAGTGCAACACCATAAATTAGTATGTGACATACCAATGTTAAGCAAAAGGAAATAGATAAATATTAAGAGGCATATGCTTGAAATGGATGTTGTCTTACTTTTCATAACAGATAATTCAGCTAGATGACTTACTGTGTTCTTCATATGTGTGCATTTGGCTATGAGTGTCTGGTGCTGCCACTACAACATTGCGGGTAGTATTGCTACTTCTCATTCTCAAAAAGATAGGATATTCATGGCAAAAAACTCTGTTTAATGCATTAGTTAGGGTTGTTCCACAGTGACAAAAGCGAGGAAATTCAGTGTTAGGGTTGAAAACCCTAACTCCGCATTCACTCCCCCCAGCACCACACACACACACAGACACACACACACACACATATGCAAGTAGGGGGGAGGACCAAGGCAACACGACCAATCACAGACAACCAGCAGCAGGTGACAGAAATAAAAAACAACTGTCTAAATGTACTACAAGACATCCCCACCCACCTGACCAGGTACTGCATGCTCAGTGGAGATCAACAGCAAAACTGAGGCCATGTACACCAAACGTACACATCCCTGATTGCAGGTGCACACAACGTACCACACTTAGGAGTTGCATGGCCTTACCGATGTGTACTGTCTGGTGCTCCACTCCGTGACCCCCCCCATGGCTCAGACCCACAACTTTCAAAACATCAGGGAGGACAGGGAACAGATCACAACACACAGACTGGCAGCACCATTATCTGCAGCTTATTTCATTCTGAGGGTTTGATTGCTGGCATTGTGCAGCGGGAAGGAGGGACTGCAGCATGTGGCATGGCACTTTCTAAGCACTCAGCACTACAGCAAAAGCAAACTTTGAGCTTCCCTCACTAGCTGTTGCTTCACACTGGCATGGAGCTCATAAGCTGAAGAGAGAGAGAACGAGACACACATGGACATCTGAGAAACAGTCAAAACTGTAAATAAATTAAGGCATACAAGTGCTCCACTCAATCACATTTTAGCTACCCAAATCCAACTTTACAGTAACTAGAGTTTCTCTCTGTCCCACACCAAACAAAGTGACTGCGGGTCACACCTCACACAAAAGACCCTGTAACCAATCACTCTCTCTCTCCTCTGCTCCCTATCTGTAGTCACAACTCCCCATCACAGAGACACAGACTGACGGCAGATAGATGCAAGTTGGGAAATATTAGGGACTCACACAGAAAGATGCACATATGGGTGGCAGATAGCTGCAGCTTCAAGGAGACAGACACAGACCAGCGGCAGATAGCTGCAAGTTGGGAAACACTGGGGAGTCACAGAGAGACAGACATACTGGCGGCAGATAGCCACAACACTGGGGAGTCAGACAGAGAAACACATACCGGTGGCAGATAGCTGCAAGTTGTCAAACATTGGGGAGAGAAAGAGAGAGACACAGACTGCCAGCAGACAGCTGCAAGTTCCCAAACATGTGCACAGAACCCTCGTAGTCACTGGAGGAGAGGGAGTGGGGACACTGCGCTGTTATAGATCATGGGGAGGCGACACAGGCAGATTGCCTCTGAAGCAATGCTAGGAACAGCAGATCCACCCATTCTTTCTCACACTGCATTTCACATGTCCTGTGCTCTGTCTGGGTGACAGTGTCTCTCTCTCACCCCCTGTTCATGCAGGGAGGTCTGCAGGCAACTGGGTGGGGAGACAGAGAGCGCCAAGGGGCTGGACACATTAATTTCATATTACTGAAAAGTAAGGTGACACTGTTCGCTCAGTTCTTGGAGGTCCACAGAGTGGGTGGGTGGGGAGACAGCAGTGGATGCAGAGGACAAAACTGCACAGGAATAAAAGAAACAACAAAACTGCTATGCAAGGACTTATTTCTTGTCAGTTAGTCTTGTGGATCTGGTTTTTTTTTTCCGTAATTTTTCTATGAATCAGAGTGTGTCTTCCTGATTTCCTTTTTTTTACCCTCACAGCCATAGTTGTGTTAAAGTACAGTCCATCATAAGCATTTTTTGAACTTTCTTTTACTGTTGAAACAAGGTCTTGTTCTTATTAATTGTTTATGTATTGATTTTTCCCTGATTGGTTTACATTTGTTCTAGCTGTATTGTAGAGAAAACTTGCCAGAGGTTTGTTTTCCATTTTGTGCTTGCTGACAGCATCAGAACAATTTTTATTTGGATATGTAATACAAAAAAAGAAAGAAAAAAGGACATTGTGACTGCTGTCCCTAAAGATCAGTGCACTATCATTGTGATTAGTTGTAATTCTGGTGAGGGGTGATATATGTTTATTAACGTATTCAGCACATAAGTAATAGAATTATATGGTTTTCATCGCTTGCAAATACACCAATTTACAGAAGAAATAACAGAAACAGTGGTCCCAATGTTCCAGGGTCAGCAAGTAGCTAACCTCCAACCCCTCTCAGACTGCAATAAAAAATATGTATTTGGTATCACTCTGCATGTGATCTATAATGATCCTTATTGCAAATTGAGACAGACACCGTAACACAAAATATTTTGTTTTACTTATTTAAATTAAATGAAAAGCATCATATAAACTCTAAGGGCTCTGTTATTGTGTGTTGTCTAGGTGGAAAAATTAACTGTAAAATGTAAAATGAATTACAGGTATATTATTAAATAAATCAACATTTAAACTAAAAAAAAACAAAAACAAAACATAAGTTGGAGCACTCCCATAGCTGGTCAAAGCAAATGGAGGGCCCCGTGACAACCATCAGAACTGAGCATGAAATCTGGCTTAGCTGCCAATGCAGTGAGTGATCCCAAACCCCCTAGCCAAGAGACCCTACATGCAATAAACAAAACTAGTGATAAACAATAAATGTTAATATCAAGCTAAGAAAGGATACAGGTGCAAATGTCCAATTATGCTCTGGGTTGTATATTGAAACTTAGGATGAAGGTCCCATATCTGTACGCAGGTTGCGCATCTTATGGGAGCACCTCAGTCCAGAAAGGTGTATTTTATTGTGATGGCACATCCTCAGATCTTCTGACACACTGTCTGCCCAAGTACATTCTTTACTGTTACCGGGGTTGGGGTGGCTAAGTCCATTTTGCTGGTGGAAGCCCCCTGAGAGGCAATCAGTATAGGTGAGTTTGTTTTCCCTGAATGCTTAGGGGCTGGCTCACCTGAAGAGTTGCTACTTATGTAATGGGCAGAATCAGGGCTACCAGTCTTTCTTGCTGTTCCTTTATTCCTCCTGTATCAATGCTTATTATGGCCCCTCCTTCGTGGCCAGCAAGTCCAAATCTTTTGGTTACCTTGTTTTTCTATGGGCCCTTGCCAGTCTCTGTGAGGATGTGTGGGATGTTCTTCTTTATCCTGGGCTTCCGGGGACTGCTGTGTGGTTTTTGCCATAGATGGTCAGTTTCTGCTCACAAAGCCCCATGCTTTCTATCAGCTATTAAAAACATGAGAAACACCATTGTGGGTGATCTGCCTTTCTGCTGGGTATAGGATCTTGTATGGGATACTCTTTTCCCATTTTTTATCTTTTTTTTTACTTCAGAGGACAATTGGCTTTCTTCCTGTCAACTTTAGGCAAGTAAAATTCAGGACCACTAAAGATCTATCACTGACCATGGCATCCACAAATGGACAGCAATCAGAGAGTTGGGGTGCCACTAGACACCAGGGGAACAGTGGCTCACTGCTGTCACTGCAGCCCATAGCACGAGTTCCTGATGCGGCTGCAGAAGACAATAAAGTCCCGCTGTTCTCATACAGAGAACATGGGTGAAGGGCTCTGCTCACTAATCTGGTCACCCAGGGATTTGGGTTCCTAGAAAAGGTATTTCTGGCCCTTATTTTAAAAACAAACAACATAATCTAGCTAAACGGGACCCATTTAGCTAAGTTCTGTTGTTTGTTTCTTAAAATGTCAGCATTATTATGTATTTTCCACATGTGTTAGTTTGTGGAAAAAAATCCAAAATATGGAAGTTGCACGGCACAAAAAATGTTTGGTGCCCTGCGAATCAAGTGGCACAAAAGCAAAAATGGGCATTTGCGGCATAAATTTTTTTCTTTTGCTGCAGAACATTATCTGAAAAACCCTACTGTGCATGTGCAGGTGAGAAAATATTACATTTTAAAGCCTTACAACTCGAGAAACCTTTCATATTTTTTCACCAGACCTGTCAAAGGCACTATCTGGGGACACATAGGCTATAGGAGAGAGCAAAAAAAAAAACAAACATGTTAAGTATAGAATAAAAGTTAGACATTTTCTAAAAATAACGCATGTGTATCTCAGAAACTGCACAAGCTGTTGTCACAAAAATTTCCACAGCTCAAGATTTTGCCTGCCAGACAACACATACAACATTTCAGCTCATTTTGCCAAACAGAACCAAAAATATTAATGTGCAAAGTTAGGGGTTTAACACTGAACAGGCTACTCAACCCTAACTATAGGGGCACTACCATGGCCCCATCATAGTAATATATATGCAGTATGTTTTCATTCTATGTTACAATTTAATACTACTGTAATTTAAAATAGTTGTTTATTTATTTATTTTTTCTGGTTACATAGGCTGGCCCAGCTGAGATGCAACATATAATTTTCAGTTGTACCCTGCTTCTACAAACTTTCACAGCCTAAGGCCCCATCCACATTGCACTGCTCAGACCCCGTAACGGATAGAAACTGTTACAACCTGGGAGCGGTACAGTGTGTCCACACTGCAGTGGTGACTGGTACGATACCGGTACCGCCAGTCCACACCTCAGGAACCGGGCAACCGTTACTGCGGTACCCAATCCCACAATGCAGCTCGATCTATGCTACAGGCCCTGCAGGGGACCGTTACCGCCCATCCACACACTGCCGGTAATGTTATCGAGGTGGGACGGTTTTCATAACCCGTTATTGAAACCACCTCATATGTGGTTTCAATAGCGGTTATAAAATACCTTGTAACGTTACAGGTGTAAACACAAACCATTGCGGTAACGGTTTGGGCACTCTGTATCATTACAGAGGCATAGTGTGGACAGGTCCTTATAGAATGGATAACTGGAACATTAAGTGACCTGCTCAAGGTTACACAGTTAGTGTTAGGCTTTAGTGGTGATTAAACCTGTGACATATCTTTCATTTGGCTCTAACCACATGACCATACCACATGTTGTGTTTCAAATGGTAAATCAATTCTGAATTTCCATGTGGTTCCCAGCTTCAGTAGCATTTCTTGCCACTTTTTTTTCAGGTAATCTCTATAATTGACCTGCCTATAGTCAACCCCAACTGGGTTTGAACCAGTGACCTCAGATTCCCCACTGATGTAACATAGTAAATGAACCATTGTAAATCAGGAATTGATCTAAATACATTACAGAGTGGGAGACTGTGTGCCACTTCATTATCAAACACTGAAAACAGAACTATTTTACATATTGTCACTAGCATAATACTTTTCTTGTTACAGCCTTCTGTTTGGTAATTCTGTATTTACTCAGTAATCACAGTGATCTTATACTCAAAAGTTCAGTATTAGCTTACACAAATGAACTGTCAAACAAATCAGCGTGCTCATAGTGCACTATGAAATATATTTGGCTTACATTTATTTGATCACATACAGTATGTTTTAAAACACTCTGTGCATCTAAAATGCGAAAGCATTGAATGGTGCTTGTATATTGTTCATGCTATAAATTCACTTCTGGCATCCATTCTGACACTCATTTCTGGCATCCATGTGCATTTCTGCAGCCATCTGGAAAGGGCACTTGCTACAAAGTAACTCCTTTATAGGAAACACAGTTATGCTCTGAGCAGCATGTGACATCAGTGGCGGGTAATGTCACTACGTCATGCCGTCACTCAGGCAATGAGTGAGCACCACACTGCTTGGTCCTACTAAGAAAGCTCACCAAAGGCTGCCAGAGGCACTATGTACACAAAAGGGCACTGTGAGCCCAACATGAAGGAATTGCCTCTTTTGTGCAATATATTTTCATCCAGATTATAACTGTTTCGTATAGAAACCACAAATCTCCATATTTGTTTTTTTTTCTTGGCAAATAACAGATTAAAGTCAAAGGGTCTTTTGAAAGAGAAATTAAAATCCTAATGTGGTTGAACATAAAAAATGTAGGCAATATTGTTAGAGACCCTTGGTCTGGACATCAGGGCTGACAGTCTTTGAGTGTACAGTATATACCAGATCCTCATTTCTGCATCCCTCTAATGGAATCTCAGAAAATAGAAAAAAGGAAAATATTATTATATGAAGTTCATCCATTCAATTTCCTTGTTAAGGCTACATTTCTTATCTAAACAACCTAATCAATCAATCTGCCACCCTTCCTTTTTATGAAGGGCTCTATCCCAGTCTCCTCCCTTCTTGGTTTATTCACTAGGTCAAATACAAAAAATCTGAAAGTACTTTTTTGTTTCTTCTCTTTAAAATACGTGCTGACACAGATTTCATGTCTCCAATCTTAATGGCACTCTTTGTTCACTTATTCAGAGTTTCAGGGTCTTGAGGTTTTATCCACATATATCAGGCTACAAGGACATTTTAGTCTGTAGATCAAATTATCAGAGTCACAGTTTAAGAAATGTCTAATTTTAAACTTTTAATTCCTGCTAGTATTAGTAAATTCTTTCATTATTATTGCATTTCAGCAGTGAACTCACCTTCTACAACTAAAAAAAACCTTGGTTTTGGTTCTGGCCAGGTTGTGGGTGCTGGGAGTGGACTCCAGAGTTGTGTTTTCACTAACAATCTTTTTATACTGTTAGTTTTCTTGGCTGTCACCCAAGGTTTTTCTCAGATTATACAATGTCTTGAAAAATCTTGGATTCTGATTGACTGGCTGTCACGATTTACACATTGTAAATCGTAGTATTACCAATGAGAGAAAGTGCCAGCCAGCTGCATCTTCCCCAAAACACTCCAACCCCGAACACAAACCCAAAATCCACCATGTTGGATCCCGGAAACACTGATATACCAACTGCTGCTCTATAAGACTGCAGACAAAGCTATAAAACACAATTTGTAAATTATTTTCTGATACTTACACTTTTGAAACACTCAATCAGTACTTGCTCATCCCTTTCACCATTGTCTTCTCCTCAAATCACAGTTCAGCACTCTGTAGTTAGTCACAAGGCTCTACAATTTAAACCAGTAGTCATCGTCACTGGGAACCTTGTAACGGTGGGCCTTTCATAGTATTCTGGAAGGAGATGCAACGCAGAAAGAAAACAACAAAATAGAGTGTTTTCTTTCCTCAGCCCAAGACCAAAGAGGGCAAGAAAATGACTCACAGTAAGCATGACAAGTTACACTGCTGTACATGCACAGAATATACAAAAAAAGGGTCAGTGCCTCCGTAGTGTAAAAGGAAACAAGCAGCAAGTACTGAAGGCTGTCCTAGCTCATAGAAGAGAAATGGAGTTGGGACACAGTCAAAAAGCAACCTGGGAACAGATTTAAACATTCCCTGGCCCCCCAAAAGCACAGAGCCAGGAAGAACAAACCAATACTGTACATGCACAGTACCAACACAGCCCCAGTAACCAAGGACTACTTCTCGCGGAGCAATAAAAACACTAAAAATAAATAAAATGGAAAAATAACTTTTTATTTGCTATTTTTCTGCGTAAAAAAGAGGACATTGTGTAATCCCAATATACCACTCCAGGGTGTGGATAATGCTGGGATTTACCACTTCTGGTGTAGTAAATCCTAGCATAACCCACACCCTGTCATGATATAGTACTTAAATGTTTCCCTTCTCACTGTGGTGCTCTGTAGTATGGTCCAATGTTTCAAAACAGTATGTTTTATCATGCCAGACTGGTCACTGAATGTGGTGACTAAAGCTATTCTATTTATCGATTGGTTATCTTTTTTCCTTAGTCTCAGACTTTCTTCCCTTTCCGCCATTGTAGTTTGTCTTTCTGCCCTCTCTGTGCAGAATTTTTTAGCCTCTTTGTAGAAATCACTTCGCCAACTCTTTGCTATTTTTAACATATTTCTCACTATCTTCACTGTTTCTCTTGCATCTCAGGATTCTATATCATAATAGTGATTGCGGAATAGTGATAGCCATTTGGGCGAGTGTACATTGCCAAAAATGAATTACAGCGATGTACAGTACACTCATGGTGAACTGCAAGGTGGTGACTGACTTTAAATGTATGCGGGGCCTGCACTCCCCTACTTAAGGATTCTCAACTCCAGACGGTGCATGTCAGTGGGGGGGGGATTATTTAAAAAAAAAAGTCACCTGCCGGCACAAAAACCCACACCGCCTGGACCCAAACCCTGCACACCCCAACCGACCACCATCCCCACCATGCTAGCTGACCAGCTTGGCAGCTGCCCACCACACTCCCTCCCCTATATTTCCCCTCCCCTTCTTATCCCCATGCATGTGCACACATGTACACACGTGTATGCTTCCCATTGCCATACCTTGCCCACCAAGGTATCCAGTCACTACTCTGCCAGGCATCCCTGAACACAGGCACCATAATTGAGTCACCATTTTTGTAAGCACTCAATTGTGGTCGCTGTGTTCACTGGATACCCTTTGAAGGTGATTGCTCTCTGTATGAAGCAGTGTGTTCCTGTCAATTAGTTTCTTGTACAAATCTGATGTAATTCTTCCATTTTCCTTGACCACCATGAGATCAAAGTATGGGATTTGTTTCACATTGTGTTCAATAGTGAAGGACATATTTGGAATGCATCCATTCAGTTATCTGAAAAAATCATTGAGTTCTTCTATAGATCCATCCCAAAGCAATATAATATTCTCTATAAAGCATTTATATAGCTTAACAGATGATACAAAATTGTAGTTTTCTTCATTTAGTATGTATTGTTCTTCAAAGCCTATCACATAGATATTTGCATAAGTATGGCATACTGGCCCCCAACACTGTTCCTTGTTTTTGGGGATACTATATATCTGTTCCTCAAATTTGAAATAATTGTTAAAACCAGCCAGATTTAAGACAAATTCTGTAGGAGCTTTGGATTCTTATCTAAATTTAGAGTTTCTCTTAGTGCTTCCAAACATTGGACATGTGTGATGAAGGTGTAAAGCTCATTCACATCTATTGTTATCAGCAACTTGTTAGTTAGATCATATCCCTGACTATTAAAGTCTTTCATAATCTGAATAAAGTGTCTTGAGTCTTGTAAAATTATCTTGACTGTTCCACTAGTTTTTCACTGTGAAAGTCAATAAAGATCGATAATGGTTTTATTCTTGAATCCAGACGTGAAATTATAGGTCTCACTGGTGGTGCCTTAGGATTCTTATGTATTTTGGGCAACACGAAAACAATTGTTTTCTGGGATGTGATTTTAAAACTCTAGAAACCCATGGATCGATCAATTTCTTCTATTCTGCCTCATCAATTAGAGTTGTTATTCTCACTTTAAATCCTTAAATGGATTCTAACCAGTTTTTCATAATTAGTGGTATCATCCAACTGACTATAACACTCCTGTTGGTGATCTTTTTTATCCAAAATAAATATTCCCCCACACTTATCTTTCCACTTTATCACAATGGTATCATCATTTTGAAGAGATGTTAGTGCCTCAGATTCTACCTTGGCTAAATTAAACTATCTATAATGATTTTCACTTCTCTTGATAATCTGTTCAGTATAATTTCTCACCATCTGAAGTAAGTTTCTATATTTAATGAAATGGGTCATGGTGGAAGAAAGTAGATTTTACTTTTAGAAACTCTCTGAGCTGTGCTTTTTTTCTCTGTTTATTACCACATTTATGTTTCCAATCAATTCAATAGAATTTAACTACTGTTTGAGTCTGAGCTTTCTAAAAAAAAACAATCTTTAAATCAAGGTTCAGCTCAAATGCATTCAATATTTTATTAATACAGTACCCAAGACCTCCATTCAAAGCTTTCTCTTCTATCAGGATTAACATTCTCTGTGATGGATTAATTTAATTTATTTTTTTGTTTAAAAATGTGTTAACTGGCTGGGGAAGCACTGGACCACATGGCCATTTTACAGACTTGACCCAGCTACAGATATCAAAGGACACAGACAAATACAAATCAAGTTTGCCCAAAACTTTACATGAGTTTAGTAATGCATGACATAAATGACATGGCAAGGTGTTAATTCTATATTAAAGACTAAGGATTCTTCCTTGTCTGCTGTCTGGTTTCATGTCACAGAGTTGTTGATATTATCAAACTCAAAAAAAAATGTCTTAGGACATAATCAAGACCTTTCAAGATAAACAGTATGAAAAAGAGTCCCAGAGAGGATTTACATTGCAAAAAATGTTTGCAATCTGTAATACCTGCATCATTAATTATTCAGGTGTAGAGCAACCACACATCTCTACCTACCCCCAAAAAATGATGTATCCATCAAATCCATTGAACTTGTCTAGGATGTCTATCATATCCTGAAGGTGGGATCCCAACTGCATGACATAGTTGTTTTTCTTTTTTTTTGTGAAAAGAAATCTAAGAACTTACATTTTGCCAGCCTTAACAAACCCCAACACAGGAAAGGTCCCAAATGCACTAGTTACTAGGGCATAACATTTACAACCCTATTAACCCACACTCTCTTCTTTTAGCTGGTGTGAGCTCCAAATAGGAACGCTTTTCTTTTTTTAATCTTTTTCTCCCTTTCTATCTCTGGCATGTCCCCTTCAACTGGCTCCTCCTCCCCATATAGCCCCATTACCTGCCTTCTATGGATAATTTCCCTGACCTCCTTTACCCCGTGGATTACCCCTATGGCAGGGCTGTTTGGGTTCTTCAAGCCCCTTTGGAGTTCATGCATGGTGGAGACAGGTGCAATGGTCAGGATTCGGGGTTTTACAGGAGGAGTTAACATCTTCTTGCTTCTGCCGGGGCATTTTTTCCATTTTTCTGCCTACCCCTCAGGGATTCCACTGGCAAGGAGCAGTGTGATGAGTGCCTGCTATGTGTGCATGTGTTAATGTTAAGCATCATCCCCACATACCCCAGAGTGGCTCTGGCTTGCACTGCCACCTGTGGTCACCTAGGTGGTGGTTGTTCAGCAAATACACTACCTTCCTTCCCCAGAGAGGAAAAGTCCACCAAGATGCTTAGTCTTTCCACCCTGACTGTCACCTGATGTCCCAGACTCATGTATGAACCCAGGTCACCAGTGTCCCAAATGGCAATCCTGGTGCTGCACCAATAGGCTGAGCAAAATCGAAGAGGATGTGCCACACACACAACACATATATAATATATGTATATATATATATATATATATATGCTGCACAGTGATCAACTGGATCTGATAGTCCATTTCTAATTACAGTATTCACCAAGCAACATCTCAGGCACAAGAGGGGACCTGCACTTAGAAGGGACCTGATCCTCAATTAAAGAGCACTGTGGAGGTGTCCATTCATCCTTCTATACACTCATCATAGATTCCAAAATAGCCACATTATCAGTTCTGTTGAATATGGTCCTTTATTTGTCCCTGGACTTGGAGCAGAGAGGTTATCTCCCCGCCCCCCCATTTTCAATGTAGAAGAACAATCGGCATTCCTAAAATTTAAGTGTCAGCAACAAGAAAGCATATCTTACTCCCTATGCTTTTAAATGACCTAGACATCTTTCTGCAGCTCATCATATGCTGTAATGCCACTGCTAGCTCTCCATGACTTTTTTGTTGTTTTAGAATTAAAACCAGCCTGTATCTTGGTTATGACACTTCTTGATTTAAAAAGTATTCCATCTACTCACCTGTATTGTAGGATAGGGGTGTGTGTATGTACATGTGTAGAAAGGCACGCACCCACATAGATGTCTGTAATGTATATATTCAACAAAATTGACACACTTAAAGGAAACAGTTTTTATACCTTCTATATTGATATACCTTCCATATTGATAGTCCGACAGCATCACCCCAGCTAGTTCATTCAGCCACAGTTCATAATTTTCCACTGCTTTTATCATTTGAAAACTTTAAGTGCACTGATCTAAACATTCTTTGTAACAAATAATCCCATTCTTCAACTGCCATCACAGTGTGATCGAAATGCAATGAGGGCTGAGACAGGAGCTGTTTAATATCGGGTGGCACAAGCTCTCTTTTAACCAGCAGAGAAGGTTTGACAAGGGCAAATACTTACTATGTTTTGTGTGTCCTGCAGGCACCCCCACCCATAGTACATTCAAGAGTTCGGTTTAGACATGTATTGCTGTCTGTCAACATTCAGTACACTTGGGTCACACTGTGATGGCAGCACTGAAGTGGGTTGTGGGTAACTAATAGGTTTATATGCTATTGTGGAATTGAGGATACATAGGTGGGCTAACATGGTGTTGCAGGCATTTGGGTCAACATGTTGATTAAATTAATGTTTCTAAGTAAAAGAGGCTGTGATAAAATTGTGAAAAGTGTCTGGAACCACTAATGGGGGGATACTCACACCGCTGGACATGCAGTGAGGCAGGTATGAACTTTTTCCTTTAATCAACATTTAAAATACAGTAGATGCAGGGATCAGTCATGTAGTTGTAGTAACACAAAAATGAATTACTGTACATCATAGCTTGAGCTGATGATATATACTACCAAAAAGCCCTTTAACATTAAACCAGCAGTATTTTTTCTGGAAAACAGAACAGATATAATTTATACATATTAAAGAGAAAGCTAGATCTTTGGAGTTGTCCTTCCACAATGTCTTTGCTAGTTTGATTTTTGATACACAGGTAAGTACCAGAAATGCATCCTAATTTGAAATTGTGGCCATGTCCATGAATTATCTAGCCCCACTTCATCTTGTCTTCAATATCTTTCATGAGTCACCTGATCACATGTACACACACATCTGAACACTATTTAGTAACATTGCCATGCAGTGACCTTGAATGTAGTGCCATCCTGTGTTGCTTTGCATTACAGGTAGTGCTGTTGATACAGGTTACATGCTCTATTGTATATCAGTGGTTGCAACACCATCTTTAGTTAAGATTGTTATGACCTGAAAGGTACCATTTTTTTCTGTGCAATTACATCAATAAAAATGCTTTCAGTAAGAATCCTAGCATATTGTTTTATGAAGGTTTGTGATTGCTGAGTCTGCAGGGATGGAAATAGATGTGGATTCAGAGGAATGATTTCTTTATTATTAACCTGTAATTGTCTGTCTGACATGTTTCTTTTTTATATATTGCTGTATGCATGTCTACAGTTATTGTAGTGTGCTTTATATGTAACAGAATGAACTGTGCACTTTATCTGTGAGCTTTTAACGGATGCCATTTTACAGGGCCAGCTATGCTAGGGCCATCTCCTATTTTCTGTCTCATTCCATGGTACAGGAAGAAAGCAGGAATATGTATTTGGTAAAAATACATAAAACAGTTACAGGTTACAGTATGACAGATTGTCAATTACAACAGAGAAAGGAAAGGGACATTTCTTGTGCAACTAAGTTGCAAACGTATATATTATTTTGTTATTTATTTCAAATTGCTATCAAACCAATGGTAGGATGGATCCATGAGATAAAGCATCTAATTTCTCTGGGTGTCCCATGGAACAGCAGGCTACCAAAACTGCATAGACTAAAGTGCGGTGGAATATGTAGACGGTGTACTAGTGCTAGCTCCAAAAGGATACATACTGTAAATTAAAGTTTGTTAGCCAATCACAGTACAAGATTGTATTTGAATCAGTACAGAACTACTGAAGCAGTAGAAAGCATATGACAGCTTCTGGTGCTGTGCTTGCAGTTTGATACACACAGGCACTACAGAGAGTAGAAAGGGAAGTGGGTGCTAGTATTTTATATAAATTGTTAAATATTGGTGGGAATAAGAGGGAGGTTCAGGAAGTGTAAGTGCATCTACAGTACAAGTCACATTAAACTGTTCCATCAACTCACTGGTGTAGAATTTTTTTTTGTGATGCTACTGGAGTGGCAACTCAAACTGCTGAAGCTTTCAACTATTTTCCAACCATGCTTCACTGCCTATTCAGTTCACATGTAACTGTTTAGTGAAATGGCAGCAGCTGCATTTTCATGGCATTGTTTATAAATATCACAGCATTCCTTAAGAGTTGTTTAGTCTGCCTTCTGAAATGAAACTCATAAGTACTCAGCTGAAAATAAAGCTTATAGCACATAAAAGCTAGATGCAAACCAATACTAAATTTTCACTAATTCATTGAATTAAACCCTGCACAGATTAGGAAACTCATTGAACAATGCTACACCAGTAAGTTGAGGGAACAGTTTAATGTGACTTGTACTGTACATGGATCCTTGAGCTCCTCACAGCAGCAGCCTTCAGAATGTAGAAAGGTTAGGGGTTTATCCAAGGGTGGAGGGGGACTTGTATGCTGTTTCCTATCTGCTGGGCCAGAGAAGGAGAAGGCCTAGCTATTGAAGATTTTTTTTTTGAATTTGTGATTATTCAACTAGCTGCCTTGTCCATGGTATGAAATTGAAAGTAGGGATATTGGTGTAGAGGAAGGCCCATTGCATGGATTTTTGCAGGGAAGGTTCTTTTTCCAGAATGTGTCTTTTTCACACTCAAAAGTGTGTGAGAAAATTTTCTACATAGAGGCTAGGGGTCTGGGTGCTGCTGGCCCCAAGAAGTGCTGGGTACGTGGTGCTCTATGGTACATTTGGAGGCTTATTGTAAAGCTAAATACCTGACACAGCCTGAGTCAATTATGTGTTTGTGTCCCATTTTGGTTGATAGATTATTTTTTTTCACACACAACACTGCTGTTTTTTTTTTGTTTGTTGTTGTTATTCTAACTACCATCCATTAAATAAAATCTGCATTTGCACACAGAACTTCTGAGTTGCAAAATTAGATTCTACAACAGAATCTACTGTTCTGGCATTGGTAGCTTTTGAAATCACAAAAGCCAGAGGTCCAGATGGGTACACCACTTAGATTTTCTGAGCTAGTTTAGCAGCTGACATCTCAACGCATAAGAAAGAACTAGCTACTCTAGACAGAAATGTTTCTTCACTATGTCTACAAAATATTTGTTACTCATACAATGTAACATGGGCCCCCATGTCCAAGCCCAACATTCCACACCTCTCCCCCACCACCAGACTTCCTCAGGGATTAGGGCCTCCAAATGCTTCCTATCTCTACCTTTTTTTATGTTTCTTCTTGTTTGATCATTTTCAAACAAAACTCATTTTTATGTTTTGAAGGTTGCTCACAAGTAGTGAGTTTGTTGTTGATCAAAATAGTTTTTATGTGGATATTCTATCTATTGTTAATACACAGCTTAGGGCATCCCTGCTACTGGTCTCTGCCCTCATCCACCCTCTCTTCCCCGCTCCCTTCCCACTCTCCCCTCCTCCTCATGGTTACTACTTCCCCCCAGTCTCTATCCATGAAGTCCTACAAGACCTTGCTCTTAAAATAACTGTTACTTCTCTGGTTTAACCCAACAGGTCCTTGTTGGCAGATCATGCTCCCCTCCTCTCCTGATCAATGCTAGTGTTCCCCAAGGCTCCATTCTGGGCCCTCTGCTATTCTCTATTTTCTTAAATGATCTCCTACTGCTTGCTCTCTAGTAAATATACAGATGTACGCTGATGATACCATCCTTTTCACCTCTGGCCCCCTCTACCTCTGCTGTCAATTCCCAGCTTCAACTCACTTCCACTCTGTCCTTTGCTGGTTTTATGAAGACCTCCTCAAAGTAACTCTTAACAAAATGGTGTCTATGACATTTAGAACCCCTCAAAAACTCACCTCCTCCCTCTCCCACCCTCTCACATTCACCACCCTTGATGGCTCTGTACTCAATGTAGTCCCCACTACAAGTACCTGACGGTATGGCTCAACTTCCAGCATGACTACTCAAAGCACATTGAGCACATTCATGCAAAACTATGCCTAAACTGGGCACCTTGTACAGAAACAAGGATGCCATCTCCTAAGCATTCAGTGTCAGATACTTACCAAAATGATTATCAACTCCTTTGACTATGCCAGTGTAGTGTATGGCTGCCCCAGCCTCCTCTCCAGCCAGGCTTGACTTCCTTATAATGAGTCTTGCGCTTTGCTCTAAATACCCCTCCTCTCACACCCCACTGCTCCCTCTACTCGTCCCTTTCCCTTACCTCTCCTCAACACCGATGGCTACTCCATCTTTTCTTTTCATCTCAAAATTCTGGCTTGGGTCCTTCCCCTCCTACCTCTCCTCACAGTTATCTCCTTTCACTGAGGCCTCCTACCCTCTCCCATGCTTCCTCCCTCCTTCAGCCCTCCTTCTGTTCTGGCTCAGCTGCTTTCTCTTACAGACTACCCTCACTCTGGAATACTCACCCCTTTCATGTCAGGCACTTCTCTTTCCTCTCTCTCCTTAAATATACCTAATCCCACTCATCTGTGCTCCCAGATTCCTTCCCCTGTCAAAGCTCACCCCTTTTCACCCCCTTGAACATCCCCTTACCCAGCTTACATAGGTCCCCCTTTGCACTTTATTCTCACATTGTTCCATCTCTTTATATTTCCTCATATCACTTCCTCCCTCCTTCCCTATCCTCCTCTCCCTCCCCCAAGGAAATCTTGTTGATAAATAAAGGAATAATGCATGATAGGGTGGGTGTTATGCTGGGATAACATCCCACTTTGGGTGGTTGGGCCCGAGGCCACTGGCTGAGGGCATCCAACACCCGAGAAGGGATGTTATCCCAGCATAACACCCACCCTGGAGGGCATTATTCCTGTTATACAATGGCTTGTTTTTTTATAATAAAAAAATAATTTTAAAGAATGTTTTTGTTAGTGTGTAAAAATATTTTTGTTTCTTAAGAGAAAGAGCTCCTTATCCAAATCCAACAAACAATCAGCAGGGATATTATGCCAGGATAACGTATTGCTGTGACAGCCAACTGACCAATCAGAAACCAAGAATCTTTTTGCCATTGTATAATGATGTTATTATTCCTTTGGTAGCCTTATTACCTGTGTTGTTTGCTATTATCCATTTATTGCTTACTTACTTATTCATTGTATTATCTTGCTCATTTACTCCAGTATGTACTCTGAAAAACTGTTTCAAATTATGTAATGTTAACCTCCCATTTCCCTTTCCCTGGTCGCACCTAGAAATGAGTCTCAGCTCAGTGTTCCTTTCCTGGTTACTAACTTCAAATAAATAAATAAATAAAAGGAAACATGAGAAAAGAATTTGATAAGATCAACAGCAATGCACAGAAAGTGTGAGCAGTTAAAAACCCTGAAAGATGTAATGGGAAATAATTGTTATGCATTATCAATGGATAGAATATCCACATAAGAACTATTTTGATCTACAAAAAAACTCACTACTACTGAGCGACCTTGGACATAGAAAATAGGTTTGTCTGATAATGAGCAAACAAACAGAAAAGTAAAATCAGAGATAGGAAGCATTAGGAGCCCTAATACTCTAAGGAACCCGGGGGGGGGATGTTGGGCTTAAATCTGACATAGCTCATAGTCCTTTTGTTCTATTTGGTAAAATGGCTGTGTGGGCCTCAGCATGCTCCAATGTCCTTGTTACTTTAAAAAATTCAGTACCATAATGTGGCAGGTAATTCAGATCAGTAATCATCCCCCCATCCATCCAGATCATGACTCCCTTGAACTGTCACCCTGCAGCTGACTGTTTACCTTTGTTTAGGCCTAGAAGGCCCATGTTGAATACCCCTCAGTGACAGAAGAGCTCAGAGATTGAAGGAAGTGTCTGAGCACATGATGATGCATAGCTGATTCATCAGGATGTAAGCCAGTGGAAGGGTGGATAAATAAATGTATTTTTTTAAATACAGCTATAGTGCTACCTGGTTTCTGAGCAGCTGGAAAATAAGTGCAGTTAGCCAACAACTGCTGCTCGCTGATGGACCACTTCATCCTGTTGGATCAATCTGAGTCCACTGTGGTTGCTAGGGTGGGTTCACTCTGACACTGGAAACTTGCTGATCACTGGTAAGGGGGGGAGGGTTGCCAAGTTCTGAAAGGTATGCCAGCAAGCATGTGTGCCACATGGTAGTCTGCAGTGGGAAATCATTTAAAAGGACAGATAAGCAATACAAACCCCCCCCAAAAAAAAGAAAAAGAAAAAGGAATGCTCATTCAACCTGTCCAAACCATTGCTGGCAATGGGACTGAGTAATGTAATGTATGTGGGGATTGGGGAGTGTATACACTTTTGGAGTTTGATGCATCAGAGGAAGTTTCCTGTGGTGGAAAGCTCAGCTTGCCAGGCTGGCTGTTAAACAGGAAGCAGTGGGTCCTTGAGATATCCTCAAGGGGGAACCTACAGAGTCTGTGGTACAGGATATCCAACCTGTGCAGTGTGCCTTTAGGGGCTGTGAAGTGCATCACATCCCTATAGTCTAGAAGAAGGAGTAGGAATTGTCTCATACCATGCATTCTCATGAGAGAGTTGATGCAATTTCTGGTCTTGTAGAGGACTCCTAGCCTGGGACACGCCAAAGCAAAGATGTGTTCTGAATGCTTCTGGAAGGTAAGATGGGGGGGTCCAGCAATATCTTCAATATCTGATGCACAGCACTTTGCTTGAAAGCAAGGTTATCCATAGTGTGGCTGGAAAGGGTGGTATCCAATTTTTGGGTTTGAAGTAGGTGCCAAAGGTAATAGACTTCATTTCTTTAGCAGTAAGAATAAGATGATGGAAAACCATTATAAGTGATTCACAGGTAAAATCCAATACGGTGGCTGAGATTTCCAGCCAAGATTTCAGTTTCAAAGTGTAACAAACATTGATTTATTTAAAGATCGGGGACTCACTCCCCATACCCCCCATTTACTGTTTAAAAAATTGATCATTCCTACCCAATAAAACAATAAAAAAAACTGCTCACAAAATCTCATTTGGAAATCTTGTCCACCATACGGGATTTCATCTGCATGTCATACAATACAACGTACATGAGCTGGGTCTCATTTTGCTAGGGTTGCACTACTTTAAAGTTGGACAGTAGTTTCCTCCACAATGCTTAGCTTGTGGTCATTAGAATACAGAATCCAGACATCATCATTTTGATGTGTTTGTGAATAGCGATTGTGCTTGTGTACACTGTTTAATCTTTTAGCCTTTCTCTATTCACTGGTAGGGAAGCAGTGCAGTGTGTAGGGAATAGAAGGCCAGGCAAAAAAAGGTGAGTAGAGTGCTAGAGGAGGAGGAGAAGGAGAAGGATAGGGAGGATGGAGGGTGTGGCAAAACATGCTAAGCTGGACTGCAAGGATTAGGCTGCTTTTATGCTTCATCTGGGAGGAGCTATTCCCCTACATTGAACCTTGGGCTTCAGCCCTCCCATTTCAATGTGTTTGTGAATAGTGATTGTGCTTGTGTATACTGTTTAAGCATTTTGCCCTTTCTCTATTCCCACCCTTGGTAGGGAAGCCAGACAGCATGTAGGAAGTGGAAGGCCCAAAAAGATTACCTCCTCCAACTCATAGAGAGTGTGGCCAGTAGCACGCAGGAGAGGAAAAATCACTGGTGGAGGAAATCTCTGAGGACCCATGGCTACTAACCTGCCTGTCCTCTGGGCAAACTAAGAGGAGATGATCCTAAATGCTCATCTGCTGTTTGCTTCTGGATTTAACTGACAAAGTCCATCTTCCAAGTCTCTTGATGATGTATGCAGTTGTGTTATTCTTTGATGCTGAAGAGCTGTTCTGATTGAAACAGAATGTTCTGAAAAGGAATAAGTCAAGTTGATGCAGAAGTGTTTCTGATGATAATGCAAGGCTTGATGGAAAAGTTTAGGAATGTGAGACTCTGTGCAAACATGAGCAGAAGTACTGAGCGAAAATTGCAAAGCATAGAATGAAGTTACTGTCATGATGTAGATTAAGTAGCTTGGGTGGCGTTGATGAAGATCTTGGAGAGATGCGATAACTGGAGGCCAGGGAGAGAAAATACAGACTGGTTGAAGATAGCGACATAACTGTTGGAGATGCAGCAGACCAGCACATAATGTAGAAAACACATCAAAGCTTTGAGCTATTTTGCAACCAAAGGTCAGACAAAAGCAATAAGGATCCTCCCAGAAACATGCCATAGAGACATCAGAGATGGATGAATGGGTAATAACAGAAATGTTCTAAAGGTGTTAGCATTTAAGAGTCAGGATCCAGGGCCAAAGCGTTTGACAAGCGCTAATGCATTATTTATATGAGCAGAGGATAGCAAATCTTCGAAGGAATCAAAGAGTAGATGCCCATGTTGGATGAGAACAGAGGCACAGATGAGAAGCATCGTGCCAGAAAGTATCCAGTAGTGACAACTATGGGATTGATAAGTAGAGACTCTTGAGTGCTAAAGTCTCAGGAGGAACAACGTTTAAGGTTCCATGGAAGAACTGATGGAGTGCTGGACAATCCTTCACTGCAGACTGCAGAGTGTAATGGTGGAAGGCATCATAAGGAAGCACTGAGATGCCTGCATGGAATTCATGAGAAAGCCAAAAATGATATGCAGCAAAACTGGGTGAGGAGGATGGGAGCTAAATCCAGGATAAATCTTGTAAGTTGTTTGAAGCAGATGGAGGAAACATTGACTACTGAGTAGGTCAAGGAGCTTTCAGGCAATATCGGGAGCATGACAGAGCTCCAGAAGTTGAAGGTATGAAAATGTGTGCAGCAAAATCCAAGGCAGCTGGAGTAGGTACAATTGATGCCAGGTGGCTTGACTCCCATGATTTGAATAGGCAGGACTAGAATGTTCAGTCAGGCTTGATAGATGGAAGAGTAGAAAAGGTCCACGTGAGCCTTGTCAAGGAGCAAAATACAGGCTTGATGAATTATCTAGGCTTGCTGGATTGGTGGAGAAAGAGGCACAAGAAGCTGTTAGGAGGCAAAGGAAGTACAATGGGAAACAGCTGCACAGGGAGTAGGAGTAAGCAGGCTGTCCAGAGAAGTGACAGAAAAGATCTCATGTCAAGAATGCCCAATGTACTTTGGTAATGAAATGCACCTATGCGACTTCAGCATTAGTGGAGAGGATCAATGGGAATCATAGAAATGGTGTCCTCTGTAAGGGACACTTAAAGCAGTGATCAGGCATAGGGAAGAGTCCAAGTCCTCACGGCTGGATGCAATGCAGAATATATCACATCGGGGAAGAGGCTGAATGCTAGGAAAATGTCAGGCATAGACAATTTTCACCAGTATCTGGGATTCATAGACTTCATGTCACATGAATGTCACCATGGGATAGGATTCAGTCAGACACTAGACAGAAGTATGGAGCAGTAGAGTCTCTAAGAAGGATAGAGAACTGATGTGGAGTATTACTAGGAGGATCTGAGGTAACAGAAGAATGACTGGTAGATGGAATGGCAGCAAATCAAATAAATGAGTGGAAGCTGAACTAAGCTGAGGCAGGAAGTGAACTTAAATATGCATAAAATGGGATTGCAGATCAAAACTGAAGGCAGTTAGAGCTATGAAGTCTCGAATATCTGATGAAGGAGCTGGTCCCTGTTGAGGAAAGGGCTAATTGAGAACAGGACCCCAAACTTGAATGAAATTTGGAAGTGAGGTATCAATACAATGATTCCTGTTGCAGGACAATGTCTTGATTGGATGCCAGATGTCTTTAGTCAGCCAGAAGGCAGATAATGGTCCAACCACAAATGGAGTAGCAGGATTTGGATGCCCAGATATGAGGAGGGAGCATGGGAAGAAGTCTAGAGGCTTGCAGAAGATTCCTCTGGGTTTGCAGGAGAGTCAGATGGTAAAGAAATGACAAAATGCCAATATGCGGATGCACATCAATGTAGATGGAGAGTGTTGGTATCGTAGCAGATGCCAAAATGTGGATGCATATTGTGGTAGATGCAGACAGCTGGTAGAATGGCCAATGCCACAGTGCCAGTACCAGCTGCATATTGCAGTAGATGCAGACTGGTGGTAGTGTGGCCAATGCCACAACACCAATAACAGCTGTGTATTGTGGTAGATGCAAAATAGTTGAATGAGTAGCAATGAAACTCCCATTTCTGGTAGACTGGGTGATCCACCTCCACTCAAATACCTCAGAATGTGTGAGTTAAAGACACAGACTGGAAAACTACTGTGAACTGTTGTTGAGAGCTGTGCAAGGAAAGAGCAGGGAGCTGCCAGTTAACGTGAAAGGAGAATAATCAAGACAGATCACACTCAGTAAACAGGAAGGGAAATAGGAGCTAGGGAAGGAGATGATGCAGCAGCAAAAAGAAACACATAATATACAATGGGACAAGCAGCAAAAATAGCAACTGAGAGGCTCAGAGGTATAGACACAACAAATGGATAGAATGGCTTTAAGATGGGTGAGATGACATCACAATGCAGAAGAGCTGGGACAGAAACAGAGTTGTGGCTCCCAAGGAGCTAAAAGTCCAAAAGGAGGAGGGAAACCCAACAAAGGAAAAGAAACCACAAACACAAAATACGGGGGCAAGGAGGCAGAAGGAGTCAGGGAAACGAACGTAGCTACAGTAGATAGATGAAACAAGCAAAGTCAGCAGACAGCAAGGCAGGCAGGGACAGGAAGCGCAAGCTGAAAACTGGGCAATCAAGGACTGACAGGTTTGTGAGCAGAAGCGAGTGCATTGCAGGACACAAACTTCCCAGCAGAGTGCCATAGGGCAGCTAACAGACCTCTGACCGGCTGCCAACAACGGAAGTGCCTGGTCCAGGGCAGGCACAGCATGAGTGCAGCTCAGGGAATGGCAATCACACAGAGAAAAAAAGGCAGGGGGGAGGTGCAAATGCACTGAACTAAAATAGGAGCATGGAAGGGAGACAAGCGGGGAAGGTAGGGAAACTAAAACACCAAAATGGACAAAGGGAATGGGGGGAATACGGAGGAAGCAAGCACGGAGCACAAAAGCACAGAGCACTCATGGGCAACAGACCAGGTAGGCAAACAGAAAAGCTACAGACTGAGGTAATAAAGCAGGAACTGAACAAAAGAGACAAGGGAGAGAGGGGATGGAGTGAGATAAAGCTGCAAGCAAGGAGCAGGGAAACAAAGGAGGCACTGCTGCAGAGCCACACAGGAGGACAGTGTTACAAAACAGGCTAAGTGTGGACTGCAAGGAGTAGGCTACTTTTATGCTGCATGTGGGAGGAGCTATTCCCGCACACTGAAGCTCGGGCTTCAGCCCTCCCATATAAGTGTAGCTTGCTTCGGACACATTGGATGGGCAGGTTACTAATGAATATTTTTTCAAGAGATTAAATGGGTATGGAACCCTTAGGCATGCCCTGCCTTAGGGGCTCAAGTCCATAGAAAGTGGTGCAAAGAGCAACCTTTCTCATGCACCCCGCAAGATTATTTTCAGGTCACAGTATCATGAAGATCTAATCCCACCCCTCTTCATTTTCTGAGGAGAATCTGGTGATTAACCAAGTCAAAAACTATTGACAAGTCAGTGAAGATTACTTTGGTGAAGTGGCTTTCCTCTAGAGCCTTGTAACTATTACCTGTCACCTAGAGGAGTCCAGTTACAGTGGAATACTTATTGGGTCAGAAGCCTGACAAGAAAGGGACCAGAAGTTGGTTTTGGAGCAGGTCATCTTTGATTTAGTTATGAACAAATCTCTGCAGACACAGAACCAGCACAAGAAGAGCCAAGTAACAGTTCACCTCTTAGACCAGTTTTGAATAAAAATATAATTCCTGCTCACGTTGCTGGTGAACCAGGTTCAGGGATAAGCCTGATCATCAGGTTCCAGCTGGGGAGGATTGAGTGTCCCTGAGATAGTCTCCTTCTATGGGAGGGAGGGCTGCCAGCTCCACTGCTCTACTGCCACCCTGGGTGACCACAGGTGGCAGTGCAGTTAGAGTGGCACAGGAGAGAGGGTGCCATGCTAATCACAGTTGCATCTGTGTGCAAGCGCACCAGTACCACCTGTGTCCCAAGGGATGGGGTCATAAAAGTGGAATCACCCAGGCAGAAAAGGCAGGATGAATGCTGACTTGCTGCAAACCCTCCCTGCCCCCTGCTAAGAGGGAGTGACAAGTGGAGGATGGAGTTGGCAGATAAGCCCAAGAGAGCCGGTGGCAGGGCTGGGGAAGTCCAACATGAAAGATGGTCTAGTTGGAAAGGGAAGCAAAAAAAAGAAAAAAAGATACCTTTCTTAGTGAACTTATGCCCCATAGATAATTTATTTCCAATGTAGTAGTAGTATACAGTATATAAGAAAGACCACTGACCAGCCTTGGATTTGATTACTGGAATGACATTCAGCTTTGTTGTCAGTGATCATAAAGATTAATGGCTCCTGTTGGCCATTAAGAGTGCTATAATGTATGGTAGAATGCTGTTAACCTTAGGAAATCATTATTTCCTAAGGTTGTTAACCTATCAATGTGACGTAGATATGTTGTTAACCTATCGATGCTACGTCACATCGATAGGTTAACAACAGCGATTGGTCTGCGCATGTGCGCGCTTTTTTCTCAATGGGGAACTGACGGATGAACAGCAGTGGTTAGGGAAGGACTGAACGGCCGCAGCAGTGACTAGTTATCAAAAAGTAAGCAGCCTTTTTACGTGGGACCATACACTATAAAAAATAATGTATGGTCCCTTTATTGGCAACCGGTCAATGTTAACCGTCTCGAGGTTGCCATGTGACATAAACCTCTCGAGGCCGCTCTCGGTTTACATGGTCACCCTGGCAACCTCTCGACTGTTAACTGACCAGTTAACGATAGAGGACCATACATTATCCTCTATGTTAACACCCTCAGAGAAATGTGTCTTCTGTTACAGTATATAGTGTGATTCCCCATTGATAGGTACTGTAATACTGTTGCTTGGTGGTAACACTTAGCAACCTGTAGAATTCATACCACTCTTGCATGCATGAAGACCTCCCTTTATCCCCCTAATGAAAGGTTTAGACTTTGGAGGAGTTTTCTGAAAATGTTTATGTTTGAACAAAGATGACAGGAGACACACTGTGTCTTTAAACCTTTCTGACATGTCTGTGTTACAGCTGTAATATAACATGCTGTGTAGACAATATTGAACACATAGTAAATGTTCCATTCTGTTTGATCTTGATACTGTATGTGTATGGGGTTTACAGCATTTGAAAACTGAACCAGCATGGTGGTGCATTCATTTTAAGCATGACATTTCATGTTTTATGTTAATATGGCATGGGTTACCCTGCAACTAAAAAAAACTCATTTAGTTTTACATTATAAGTGTAGGAAAAGTCATTTTCAGTGTGCCCTTTCATATAATGGCTTACAGTTTTACAATCAAATTTGCCCTCTGACACTAAGAATTTTGCTAGGTTTTTATGTGTTTCAACAGCTTTGAAAAGTGATTGTGACTCACACTAAACTGCAACACTTAACTTCTGTTCTTCATAGTGGTCACCTTTGCACATTGCGAACTCTGTGTGTAGGCAGTTCATTGAAATACTCATCATCACATCTTCAGTGATTCAGACTGAATATTGTATTCAGAATTACTGCTGCAAATCTGTCTGTCTGCCCAAATATTTGTCTGTCCATATCCAGTGGTGGTAAAACTGATTGAGAGAAAAGGTACCGTCATGGCGGTATAATACCACAGTGGCTGGGAAAGAAGCCATTTGCCAAGCCAGTGTCCTGATTTGCACCTGGGGCTGGAGTGTCCCTGCTAGTTGGTGAGAAGAGGATTAAGGGTCAAATGAAAGCCTCTTCCAGGGTTAGAGAACAGTGACTCCTACTGCTTTACTGCTACCTGGGGTACCATGAGTGGCTATGTAGTATAAAGTGATAGAGTGGCTGGAATGTATTGTGTGGTACTGTGTCTTATAATACCAGTATGCATTGTTCCAATTGAAGGGGTCTGCAGAAAAAAATCCAATGCAACACTCTTTCTCTGGTAAGGAGGGTGATGCCCTGCCCATCCCCATTTCCATCAGAGCTCCTCCTGTGCTCCTGGCTCCAGTGCTTAGATGCCTTCTGTCTTCATTATGGATAGCTGGATACTCTAAGAGAGGTAAGCCTGTCGAAGCTCAGACAGGCAGGACATTTTCCCCTGGTGGCTGGTTAAGCAGAGACCAGGGAAACCAAAGACAGTAGGACTTAATAAGTTTCTTGGTTAGGTAGTGGCATTGGTTGAAGGAGGTCCCAGCTTGTAGGATCACTGCAGCAAAGATGCCTGAGCATATGTTAAGCAACAAACAGTTAAAAAAAAACATGCAGAGAAAAACAAAATTCTTACATGCATTTGTGTCGCACTCCAAAAATCACTTGGAACTAACTTAAAAGTACAAATACTTTACTGTAGGTAAGGCCAGCAGGACATGCCCAACTACCTCCCTAGCACATTGAACCTGGCAAGCTCTTCATAGGTTGTGGGGATGCAAGATGTTTCTCCCACTGAAATTGGAATGTGTTAAAGAGAAACATTTCTATAATTACAATCATACAGCAATATTCATGTGGTTGATATACAGTTTATACAACATACATGCAGCAAGCGTAAATTTGCTGAAATAAAAATGCTGTCTGTAACATGGAAACCTGACTATCTAGATACATGTATCTAGCTATATCTAGCTAGCAGGATTGATCACAATGTTTATCTCAACAGTGCAGTATATTATTCTCTCGCTGTACTGACTCATGCTGTGCTGGAAAGTGAGTTAGCACTTGTAACCACTTGAAGTGACCATTCAAAGTACAGCACATTGTTCCCTATGCTCACAACTCTCAAAATCAGTTTATTTTTCCAAATAACAGTGTTTAATCAAATGTGCCTGCATTTCTGAAGATGCCCATGGATCTTCACCTCAATTCTACTAACATAGAAACATAGAAGCTGATGGCAGATAAGGACCGCAAGGCCCATCCAGTCTGCCCATTTCTTTTTCTGCTTTATGAATGTGCCACTGGCCTTTGCTCTGTTAATGGCCTATCTAATCATACTCATTTGTATTGCTTCCTTATGCCTATCCCATGCCTGTCTGAAGCCCTGCACTGTATTCATATCCACCACTTCCTGAGGCAGGCCGTTCCATGCATCCACCACCCTTTCTATGAAAAAGAACTTCCTTATATTACCCCTTTATAGGCCTCCCTCCAATCTCATGCTGTGTCCTCTTGTGCTGTTATTTTTCTTATATTGAAAAATGTTAGATTCTTTCACCTTGTTAATACTCTTAAGGTGTTTGAATGTTTTGATCATATCACCTCTCTCCCTCCTTTGCTCTAGGGTATATATAGTGAGCTCCATTAATCTGTCCTCATATGTTTTCTGATGCAGTCCGTACACCATTTTGGTTGCCCTTCTCTGGACTGTCTCAATTTGGTTAATGTCCCTGTGAAAGTGTGGCCTCCAGTACTGCACACAGTACTCCAGATAGGGCCTAACCAGTGTCTTGTAAGGAGGGATTATTACCTCCCTCTTACGACTTGTGATACCCCTACTAATACACCCCAAACATCCCAGTAGCCTAACCTACTGCTTTAGTGTTCTGCTTGGATGATTTCAGGTCATCAGTGATGATGACTCCCAAGTCTCTTTCTTCCCTTGTGACTCCCAGCAACTCCCCTCTCAGCCTATAGGTGGCTTCAGGGTTTCTCTTCCCTATGTGCATGATCTTGCACTTCTTTGCATTAAACTCCAGTTGCCACTCTTCCGATCATTTTGCTAGTTTATCCAGATCTCTCCTCATTCTGCCCACCCCATGTGGATCATCTACTCTGTTGCATATCTTGGTGTCATCTGCAAACAGACAGACCTTACCCTCCAGTCCATCTGCAATGTCACTGATGAAGATATTGAGAGGACTGACCCCAGGACTGATCCCTGAGGTACCCACTTGTGACTTGCATCTCTTCTGACTGTATACCATTTACCACCACTCTCGCACTCTCTGTTTTCTGGCCGCCAACCAGATTGCCACCCAGTTGACCGACTTCTGACCCACCCGAGCAATACCCAGCTTATTAATCAATCTCTATGTGGAACAGTATCGAAAGCTTTGCTGAAGTCAAGGTAGGCAACATCAACTGCTTCCCCTTGGTCCACCACTCTGGTTACCCAGTCGAAGAAATTTATGAGATTAGTTTGACAGGACCTTCCTTTTGTAAACCCATGCTGTCTTGGATCTTGTGCTCCTATGGATTCCAGGTGTTGCACTATCCTTTCCTTAAAGAGTGCCTCCATAATCTTGCCTACTACTGAGGTTCGACTGACTGGTCTGTAGTTCCCTGCCTCCTCTCTGCTGCCACTCTTGGGAACATTATAAAAATACAGATGTAACAGTTTGATTTTGACAGAATAGAAATGAACTTTACATAAGAAACGTTTACATTGTATTAATGTTGTGCCCAGTTTCTTTTTTTTATCTGATTACTTTTACAAATACAGCACACACAATATATACCTACTTTCAGTGCACTGGACTGTGTTATAAGTTGCAAATCAATGGGCCTGTGTCTATTAACAGTACGTACATGCAGTGTTTCCACAGTGTGTTAGTGTTAGGCACATGTTTATTGAGTTGGAAATGTTGTGGTGGTGTACATGCAGAATATAAAGGTATCTGCTCTGTGAACTGAATATGCATTTGCACAATACCCTATCAGAAGATTCCACTTGAACAAGTATTGATATCTGTCTGGCCACAGATCCAGCAAAACCTTTTATTGTGCTGCATATTTATGTTCACGTAAGTTAAATCGTATTTTACTATGCACAATTAAACTGATGTATATAAGTACAGATCTGTAGTTATAGGAGATGCTATACAGGGAACACAATAGTTTGTCAACTGCAATAAATAATAAGAAATAAATATTATTCATAAACTGATATGCTCAGCAAAAATGTGTGTTATGTATGAGAAGAAATATCTATTCTTCTGGGTTCTCAGCAAATTGTTTGCTTTTAAGGACCAACACATGCATTTTTGAGGTTTTTTATGAACCTCTCCATCAAAGTGCATATTGTATCATTGCAGTCAATCCAACTGCTTCCATTTCTAACCCAGGTAGTATAATGGCCTGAATGCACAGAAGCCCCACTGTGGAATATGACAGCCTGAGTTTCTAACTGCAGTCCACCAATATTAAACCCTGTTAGCAGCAAAGTCTGTAATGGGTGTGGTAACTCTCATTCCTTCACAGTCAAAGTGCTGAATCAATAACAAGAGGTAGTTTGAGAACTGCCCAAACAGTACTGCCCTTGTGCTTTCAGCACCACACTGTGTGCACTGCCAGCCAGACTGTGCATTATTAATGAGCTGTTTAAATTTCACAGATGACTGATGAGACACAAACAGAGACATTCACAACATATTGTCAACATGTTCTGTGTCAACATTTTTGGATACATTGCATGTATAGATGTTCTTAAAGTTGGCCTCAGAGCTTCTCACAGGGATACCATCAGAATCTAATGAGTTCAGCAGAGCCATAAGAAATTCTGAGGCATCCTCTTGAACATTGGCGCCAAATGAACTCCGACATTCATATGAAGCAAAGGTACAGCAAAGTGTTGTTGGTGTCTGAACACTGTTTGGTTCTGGTTGACTACATCTTATGATGTGGTTTACTGTGTCACTGAGTGGTGTTGAGATAGAAGCAGTAACTGTTGTAAGAAAAGCAAATAAACTTAGGAGTACTTGCATAGCAGAGTTAGCATAACAGTTGACTCCAGTGGTATCAAAAGCATTTTGGCATGTTGAAAGTGCAATCTTCTTGGCAGGCGGTGCTGCTGAATTTGTAAAGAACAGCTCCTGTTTCTGAGCTGCAACATCTGCCTTTGTATCGGAAGGCTGTTTCCTCTTCAATTGTTGACATCTGTTTGACACTACATCACAAGCTAGAACATTGGCTAGCAATGGGAAAAGTGGCAGACGTGGCTGGTACAGAGTATGCAATCTGTTGTATTCTGATCCATTTCCTTTCAGCAGATATTTTCTGTAGTGCAATACTGATAATGTACAAACCTGCTAAGGTGCGGATGTGTGATAAGCAAGCAATAATACGACTGAGGGTGTGAGTTTATCGCCGATGAGCACGCCCAGGGTGTATTAAGGCACGAGGCGCGCTGCTACCAGTGCCTTATGCCACTGGGCGTGTTTTATCAGGCGATAAACCACACCCTGGAGTGTGTTATTGGCGCTTATAAAATGGGTCACATTGTAAATAAAACTATTTTAAAAAACTAAAATAAAAGTGTTGAAAAATCAGAATTTTGTTTTAAAAAAAAAAAAAAATAGTCCCTCAATCTGGTGTGGTTTTCTGTGTAGATCAGTCACTAGAGGTCACTTTATCTGTGTTTGTATAGGAATCTGCCTTGTCCCCTCCTGTCGTCTCTCACAGTAGCACCATGACAGGTGAAGTGTGTGGTATAGCCTCCCAACCCTTATCTGCTATAGAGCTCTTTATGAAGCGCTGTCTGTATAGCTCGATTCCCAGCATTTTCAAACGCCACCGAGAAACCCACCAAAAACGCCACCATTACCATTATCTTCGCTTACAAACTGTAAAGTCAGAGTAGGGCACATAGTAAAACAAAACACACAATCCCCTACAAACTGCAATGAATGTTAAAGCAGTTAGTTTATGTACTCTTGACTCCTCTGTTGCGTTTGAAAGCGAGAAGTGATAAGCCTGTGTACGTGGCCGCTGACGACATACTAGTCCCAGTGAAGTCAGTTATTTAGCAAATATTTATTTATTTATTTTTAAATAAAACTGCACCAAAATAAAAAAAAATATTTGTAAATGGCTGGCTTCACTGGGAGCGAGCGTGTTCATCAGCAGCCACCGTAGACAGGCTTATCACGCCGTGGTTTTCAAACCGAACAGACGGTCAGGCAGAAACAAACTGGTTTAACTATGTGCAGTTTGTAGAGATTCTGTTTTTTCTTTTCAGATGTGCCCTCACTGACTGAGCGTACCGCAGTTCAGTGCCAGGAGAAAGAACAACCGGGGACAGGACCGACGGCGTATCATGGTAGTGGTCACGCAGTTTCTCAGCAGGTTTCTCGCTGTTTGAAAATTCTGGGAATGAAAGCTATACACTGGTGGCCAGAGGCAGACGATCAGTGAAATAAAAACAGGTGAAGTACAAAGTCCTACTGATTAAAGTAAAATGCAGCTTTGCACTTGGTGGGGTGGGGAGTCGCAAGAAGGATGACAGCTGTTTGTCCGCAAGGACGACAGCAATCAGCAGAGAGCCCAACAGAATTTTTTCATAACTGGCATGATGGATCTCTGGCTGCACTGCGTCTTGCTTGGCGTAACAAGTACCAGTTGCCATATATATCAGCTGATAAGGACACGGCTACTGGTACTTGTTAGCCAATCAGAATGCAGGCTCTCTCTTTCCCATTTTATAAAGCCACATAGCCCATGCCATCCTTGGGAACTGATGTTCTAATATCTATCATTGCAGCATTCAGCCTCAAACCTCGTGATTCATAAATGGATTCTGCATATGCTGCACACAGCGGGAACTGTTTACATGTTACGTATATGTCTTTCATCAGCTGGAATTTGATAGCACACTATTCAATAACTTGTGGCTCCTGAATATTGTCAATACTTATGATAACATTTTTAACAATAGTCTTTTGAATATTGTATTGAAATTCAATAATGTTCCCCACTGCACCATTCACAAGCCCACATTCAAATAATGATGCAGCATAACTCGTGCATTTTTACATACCATCAACACAGACTCAAGGCCAGCAGTTCTAGAAGCATCAATATTTAACTCCTTTAAGTGATCCAACATTTTTTTCAACAGTGAATGTGACAGACAAAAGCCATCAATGGAATCGATTGATGTTAGTGTGAGAAGAGGCTGGCCCTCCTTCTGAAGCATCAGTATGTTAAAATGATGACACTGTTTCGATCTAGGCATTAGGCACACAGTGGATGGTATGTCTCTTCCCAAAGGAATGCCTCCCACTGACTATTGTGCAACAAAACACCACCAAAAGAGTTTGTGTCTTGCCAGAGATGTGATCTCTTGCAGTCATTTGTGTATCTGCAGTATTGCTCTGAATTTCTTTAACATGAACCTGCATAATGTTGCACTGCACTTCTGGGCCATATAAACAAGCTGCCTGGCTCTGACACAGAACTTCATCAAGTCTACCTTATTTTCAATATGTTTACCATTACGTCTCACAACTGCAGATATTAGTCTTTCAATCTTGGCTTTTGATGCCAAGTTGTGGAAATATTTCTTGCATGCAGTGTCTACACATGCAGCCTTACTGCTCTTTTGGTTGCACCACGAGTATGTTTTGTATTTCGTTTAGTCGGTTACTTCTGAACTGGTCTGTATTTGTTTGCCTTGTTTACAGACTTTACTTTGTGTGCTCCTGTGCATTTACATGTGTTTGAAATTTTTTGTGTACTGTGACTGCTAGTGCACTGAAAGTACCTGTTATATCTATATGCTTGATTCTTCCTGTAAGCTGATTGCGTATTTGAAAGTGTACTTGAAACAGCAGTCAGTATTTTTTTGATGACCTGAAAAAAGGAAAAAGAGCGACTTTTGTTTAGCCTACAAAGAAAATACATAAGAAACAGAATCTATACATAGAGTGCCAGTAATCAAAACACATGTAACCAGAGAAGTGCATGTCTAATGGTATGCATAGTTACCAGCACACCTTACATGAAAGAATGAAGCAAACAAACTAACATAATATTTTAAAAATGTTCAATGGACAAAATAACTCAACTAGACCTGCAAGCAGCTGGTAATCAATCTCACTTTTGGGTACAATCAGTAAATAATAACAAGTATTTGTCAATGCTGAATGTTGATTGCTTATATGTACTGCGTAAGTATTTGGAAGTGAAAGTACGATGCATAAGAACAGTCATGTGCCCCCCCAAGACATCCACTGTGTCCTTCTGTTCAGTATTTACAGAAGAGAGGGAGGGGCAAGGACTGCAGCAGTACAGCAGTTGCAAAGGTGTGAAGAGGTGGACAATAGTCCATTCACAGGGAGAAGAATCCTGGAGAAGGTGAGTAAACTGAAGGTGGACAAAGTGATGGGACCAAATGGCATACACCCAAGGATATGAAAAGAACTGTGAAGGGAAATAGCAGTACCTGTGGCAGCCATGTTCACTGAGTCATTCAACAGAGGGGTGGTGCCAGAGAATTGGAGGGGGGCACATGTGGTCCCTCTATAGAAATCCAGCAGTAGGGAGGAGGCGGAGAACTATAGGCTGGTCAGCCTCACTTCAGTAATAGGGAAGATCATGGAGACATTGGTTAAAGAAAGGATAGTGGGGCATGTAGAAGACATCAGAGCCCAGGGCCATAGGCAACATGGATTCACAGTGGGGAGGTCATGTCAGAGAAATCTGGTTGATGTCTTTGGGTGACAAAGGAAGTAAATCAGGGTGGGGAAGTGGAGAACACTTACCATGATGTAAGCAAAGCATTTGACACCGTCCCACATAAGAGGCTGATAAAGTGGTTGAGTAGGGTGGGCATGGGGGGAAGGGTGGTAAAGTGGGTTAGAAACTGGGTAAGAGACAGGAGGCAGAGAGTGGTGGTAAATGGGGTGCAGTCTGGGGAGAGGGGGTGACCAGTGGGGTGCTGCAGGGATTAGTCCTGGGGCCAGTCCTGTTCATTGTCTTCATGAGTGACATTGCAGAAGGGGTGAAGGGAAAGGTCTGCCTGTTTGCAGATGACACCAAGATCTGTAACACAGTGGATACCCTGGGGAAATAAGAGGGACCTGGGAAGGTTGAGAAATGGTCTGAGGGCTGGCAACTGAAGTTTACTTCAAAAGTGCAAAAGTATGGACCTGGGACACAGAAACCCTGGGCAAAGGAACAGAATGTGGAGAGGCTAGTGACAGTCACAAAGAAGGAAAGGGACCGGGGGTTCTTATGTCAGATGACCTGAAAATGTCGAAGTGGTAAGGCAGCTGGGAGGGCCAGTTACATGCTGGGGTGCACAGGCAGGGGTATCACCAGCATAAGGATGGAGGTGGTGATGCCATGATATAAAACCATGGTCAGGCTTCACATGGAGTACTGTGTGCAGTTCTGGAGGTCACACCTTCATAAGGATATTAACAGGCTGGAGATGGTCCAGAGAAGGGCGAATGAGGTGGTACAGAGCTTGCAACATGAGACTTATGAGGAGAAAGTAAGGGACCCCAATATGTAGTCACTGGAAGAGAGGAGGGAAAGAGGGATATGATAGAAACATTCAAGTACCTCAAGGGTATAAACAGAAGTACTTAGAAGCAGGAGACAGTTGCTATAGGGATATGTGCCAGCTTCTGTGTGATATACTTTTGTTCTTGTAAATCTGTAATCTCCAGTATTTCAGTAATCACATGACCACACTGCCTTGTTTAGGCAATTTTATGCTGGTTGATGCCTTGTGTCAGATGGCAAACAGAGGGCTCACCAGATTGTGTTGCAATTTGAAAAACTTCATCGAGTGTTCTTTTACTGGTAAGCATTTTGGAAAGGTGGTGAAGGTCTCACAATATTTATTATGATTTTATCTCTTTATGTGTGTCCCCTTTGGTCCCCTCATCCCCACACCCCAACAGTCATCAGTGGCCACAGCTTCAGCCTTCTTCTTGCCAAGATGGTGGGTGAGACACATAGAAACATACAAGTTGCCAGCACATAAGGACGGCTTGGGCCACCTAGTCTGTCCATTTCCCTACCTGATGGATAAGCTGCAGATTCTAGTTAATCAACAGCTTTCTTCCTCCTACCCCCCAGTAGAATTTCCTTATGTCTGTCCATGAGCAGCTGCGTTCACAGTCTGTGAAGCCTGACATCTTACAATGCCACTTATTGGCCATCTTCCAACACAGACCAGGGCAAAACTAACTCAGTACAAGCAGGTTTCAAAGTGGGGAAGAAATAGAGTGAGCAAGAATCAAGTACTCATTCAGATGCAGTGTCGATTTTAAGATCGCATATTAGCATGGACACTGCAAATAGAACCCCAGCTCTTTAAGTAGCCTTATGAAGAGTAAAGGCTTTTCAAAAGCAGTTGGGTTCTGTTTATTGCACTGTAAGTGGGCTGCATGTAATTCAGTAATTTACTGTACCTTACATGTGGATGTATGGTAGGCCCAACTTTAAATAAACACTGCATCTGAATTAACACATGATGCGATAGAAACATAGAATTCGTCAGCAGAAAAGGACCGCACAGCCCACCCAGTCTGGCCAAGTGCTCTCTACCTAGGTATAACTCCTGCCTGTATATGTAAGTGCATGTCTTATTCTGCCTACATCCATCAGGACCTCCTTGTGAGTGAGCTTAATGGACTTTTCCTGCAATGAACTTGAACCTAATCCACGTCCATGGCCCTATTGATCTCTGTTGACCCCCTCCTTCTCCTTTTTGTAATATACCCCATGTTTATCCCATGCATGCTTAATGTCCCCTATCATTTTAGCTTCCACTACTTCTCCTGGCAGTCTGTTAAAGGCATCTACCACCCTTTCAGTAAATAAATATTTCTTCACATCTATTCTGAATGACCCCCCCAGCTTTATTGTATGTCCCTTGGTTTGGGTGCTCATCCTCATTTGAAGGAAACTCCCCAGCTGTACCCTCTTTACCCTTGTGAGGTACTTTGTAGGTCTTGATCATGTCACCTCTTGGCTCTCTCTTCCAGAGTGGTACATGCTGAGATTCTTCAGCCTTTCCTTGTAGGGATTCCTGTGAAAATTCTGAACCATTTTAGCTGCCCTCCTGTGGAAAACCTCCACCTTATGTCCTTTCTGAAGTATGGACTGTAAAACTGGACACAGTAGTTCACCTGGGGGAATACCAGGGAGTGATACAATGGCAGCAGAAAATCCCTCATCCTCCTACTGGAGATGCCAGTCCTTATGCACCCCAGCATTCAATTTACCCTGCCCATAGCCTTGTCACACTGTACTGTCATCTTGAGGTCCTCTGATATAACAACCTCAAGGACCCTTTCATATCTACTGAGTCTCAGTACCTCCCCCCATCGTATACCCAGTATCGGGGTTCCTGTGCCCTTGGTACATGATTTTACACTTGTTGGTATTGAACCCCAAGTAAGTAAGAAAATGGAATTGATTTGAATGAATTGCAGGGTTTTAAGCAGCTTTTTGGGGAGTGTGTATGTGTGTGTTTGGGGGGGTTCTGGTACGGGCAGTACCTCCAAGAGTGCTACCGACTTCCCCACCCCCTCAGACTGCCTGCCCAAGTACTGAAACCTCCCCCTCTCTACTTTCACAGTGTCCCCCAAGTTATTTGTACCCACATGCAACAGTAAATGAGGTTTCTTCCTGCCCCTCGCTGTACGTTTGAGCAGTGCCTGCCCTGCCCCATCTGCACTCAACCTGGGGACAGCTGCAATGCAAATATGGGTGTGCCTTTCCCCCTTTCCACTCCATCTCACCCATTTCAGTATATAATCCCCAGGACGAGTACCCCCCACCCCTTACCGCCTTTCCCCTTCTAATGCCTCTTCCACCACCCCAGTATTCGACCCCCTCCAATTACACCCTCTGTAACTTCTATATCTGTACCCCTTACTTCTGCCTCACCCCTTTTCTCTGCCTTATTCCTCCCATCCCCCTTGAACCCCTTCCCAGCCTACTTCCTACTGGGCTTCCCATGTCGACCTCTCCTCCTACCCTGCTGATTTCCAACCCCTCTCCTATTCCCATTGTTGTCAATTTAGAGCCCCCATTCCCTTCTACCCAGATAGTGATGCCCCTCCCATCCTTCCTCCTTCCCATAGCCTTCTGTCCTTCAGTCACCACCCCTCCTTGCTTACTAGCCTCCTACTACTCTTTTGTCTTTGCTATCTCTTCCCCTACCTGTTGCCATCCCTCTCATGCCCCATGTGTCCTCTCCCCTTCAGTATGTTCCTGCTCCCCCTCTGTGTCCCATAGCAGAGGTTTGAATCTATTCCTAATCGATACCTGTCCTACAACTCTTCCCCCTATTGGTTCCCTCCCTCCTACTTGTTCCCCTCCGTGCCACCTCTGGTGCCTCACTACCTGCAGCCATCTGCTCTCTTCCCTTGCACCTTGTGGTGTCTTGCTCCCCCATCAGTAGACAATGCCACCATCTCCTCGGGCACCCTCTCCCTTCTCCTGTCTTTCCTACTAGTGCCTCTGATACTGGGGTCAGTTTCAGTCCCTAGTTATTCTTCCTCTGTCCCCCTTTGCTATCCCCTATCCCCCCCCCGGATGCCTATCATACTCATATGCCCTGCCACTTACACTCCTCCTTAACCTCCACAGTTCCTCCCTCAAACTAGCCAGTCATCTACAGACCATCCACCCCCCCCCCATCCTCCAAGCCCAGTCCAGGATCATGGCACATCCACACCTTGTACACCCCTCCACCCTTCCAAAGATGTCTGCCCTAGTGACATGTGGCATCTGCCCCATTGTGTCCCCCATCTTATGCTAGGGGGACTTACTCCCAGGTTCTGGACCCTACTACAACTGTTAGGCCCCTATTTACTCAAATTGCTGTCCCCCCACACTAGTCCCCCTACTGACCCCATGCCAACAGGGGTAATTCAGGCTCAAATGTCATCTGTTAGACATTGTATTACTGTTGCAATCCTAAAGCCTCCTTGTCAGTTTTTAACCCCTCAGCTACCATACTTTTTGTTCTCGGCTCTCATATAGTTTCACTTAGCCCACTTAGAAATCCTATTGCACTCCAAGTATTACTCAGTTCAGTTAGAGAAATGAACAAAACAAATAAATACGTATCATTACAGCAATCATAACAGTATAGCTCAATACTTAGCTCAGTTAGAGAAAGAAACAGAAGAAGTAAATCTATATTATTACAGCAATGCTAAAGCATCCAGTCATTGCTTTTCTCCACTTCAGAGACCCTGCTGTAATAGAGGACCAGAGGACACTGGGTGGGAGGGTGGGCAAGTGTAAAGTCCCGCAGAGTTCTCCATTGAGCTTGTTCACTCCCCTCTCTCACTCGCTCATTCTATTTCTCCCAACGCTGCAGGCTGCCCTTTTGTACTGGGCTCCTGCTTGCATTGGTGCCTTTTTCTGCCCACAAAGAAATCTGCAGCAGTCCTGACACAGCTCTGTTGAGCTCGCTCACTCCTCATCTTTCACTCGCTCATTCTCTTTCTCCCAGAGCTGCAGGCTGCCCTTTTGTACTGGGCTCCTGCCTGCATTGGTACCTTTTCCTGCCCACAAAGAAATCTGCAGCAGTAGCAACACCGCTCCGTTGAGCTTGCTCACACCCCCTCTCTCACTCCCTCGTTCTGTTTCTCCTGGTGCTGAAGGCTGCCCTTTTGTACTGGACTCCTGCATGCATTGGCGCCTTTTTCAGCCCACAAAGGAATTCACAGCTGTCCTGACAGAGCTCCGTTGAGGTCGCTCAGTCCTCCTCTCTTACTCGCTCATTCTATTTCTCCTGGCGCTGCAGGCTGCCCTTTTGTACTGGGCTCCTGCCTCCATTGGCGCCTTTTTGTGCCCACAAAGAAATCTGCAGCAGTCCCAACAGAGCTCTGTTGACCTCGCTCAGTCCCACTCCCTCACTCGCTCGTTCTGTTTTTCCCAGCGCTGCAGGCTGCCGTTTTGTACTGGGCTCCTGCCTGCGTTGGTGCCTTTTCTGCCCACAGAGAAATCTGAACCAGTCCTGGCAGAGCTCAGTTGAGCTCGGCCACTCCTCTCTCACTTGCTCGATTCTAATCTGACCCAAACACTGATTTCCCAAAGCGACTGCGGTATTGTGCACTGGAAGTGCGAAAACACATTTTAGCCAGGATGTGAAAAATGACAGCTGAGATCACGTGATGGTCTGGGCTTGCTATCTGCTTCTTCCCTTGGCTCCCGCTTCCCCGGCTGATAACCTAACTTCATCTAGTGCTATATAACTGGAAAATCGGGGTATCCTCTACATCTTTACATTCCTGGTCACTTAACGGAGCTTGTTGGCTGTTTCCTCCGGTAGTTAATGGCTGTTTTAACATCGCTCAGATGGAGGCCGAGATGAAAGTGGCTCACCCAGACACAAGCCCCGGTCTCGCCTGACAAACAGGCAAAGAAGGTAAAACCTCTCCAGCAACTATCAGCTAAACAACTGACTACTTTGGCGACATCAACTCTGCTTTCAGAAGAGCATTTTTTGCAAGAGCTGCAACCATTCAAGGAGACGTTCCTAGATATCGCTGCTGATTTAAAAAATATTCGTACTGAAATGGCCGAACTCAGAACTCGCATGGCAGATACAGAGGCTCACACCTACTCTCTAGAGGCCTGGAGGGACAGGACGGATCCAGAAATCACGAAGTTAAGGCAACAAATCTCTAAACTACAACTCAAAACCGAGGATTTAGAGGAGAGCAGCAGGAGGAACAATATTTTGATCTTTGGCTTACCAGAAGGAGCAGAAGGTCCCTCCGCAATTGTATTTACCCAGAAACTTTTTACCAAGATTGTGGGCCCCTCCCCACACAATCCTACCTTCTTAATAGAAAGGGCACACAGGTCTCTATGTCCAAAACCGGAGGATACTGTTTCCCCTTGCGCTGATGATCATTCGTTTTCTCAACTATCTTGAAAAACAACACATTTTGGTCAAAGTCAGAGATCTAAATCTATACAATGGGAGGGCAAGCGCCTAAGAATTACTCAGGATTTGTTATTAGAAACCCAAAGGAAAAGAGCCTCCTTTCATCCCATAGTCAGCAAGTTGATAGCTGCCAGTATCAAGTTTTGCATGCATACCCAGCACGTCTGCAAGTTTTGGTGGATGGAGCATGGCTCACATACGACTTGGCCAAACAGGCACAAGCTGATCTCTGCAAGAAGTTGCCGGCATTATTTCAATCTTAGGATGGCTTTCTTGCTTTCTCGCTATCAAAGATCTATTTGCTCTGATTGTACCTTCTATTGTTTGGCTGGCTTACCAGTGAGGAACTTTTTCTGAGGGACGTCCTTGGGAGGAGAGTTCTTCTCTGGAGTGGTGAGGATGGCAGTGATCGAGGAGAGAGGCGGAGGATGGCCTGTGGACCCAGAGGACTCTGCCTGGCAACAAGGCACCATTTTCCCTCAGATCCCCTTTTCCTGGTGCCATTTGTTTCCAGTGGGGACTCTTTCTGTTTGGACAGCTTGGCCCGTTTCAATATGGTTCCCCAGGGGAAGACCTGCACATTCAAGAAGCTGCCCGTTATGCTTTACTTTTTGGCGATGATTTTATTATTATGATACTCATATAACTCTGGAAAGACCCATATCACCTATTCTCCTATTCACTACCCAAACTATTCTCATGGGCTGTCTCAGTTTCTCTCTCTATATCTCGATTTCTGGTATTTAGGGAGACAATTATGTTATGATTAATATATTGGGGTTTGTCTTTTCTCAAACTCTCTCTCTCTATAGGACATCAGTTCTCATATCCTCCTTTACTGTCCTGGTCTCTCTCATTGTCTCAATACTCCTCTTGGTACATCTATCTCTGAAGCTTTTCTCTGCACTCTCAATAATCTTATTTACCATACGCTCATATCGCTTCCTTATTAATTTTGGTCAGAGAATGTACAGCTGAATTTACTTCATTTCTGGTTCACGTGGAAATTAGAAGTACTTTATGGAGCTTATAAGTAGCTTACATGTTGTTGGGATATTCCAGGTTGATTAGTGGATTAAATCCAATACACTCTTTTTTTTTCTCTCCTTCAGAGGGCGGGGGGACGGGAGTGGGAGGATCTTGGCTGGAAAGTAACCCACCACACATTCTGAAGTATGGGGGGTAGTACCCTAATTACTCTCGCTTGTTGCTTTATTTGGTTTAATATTCTGGGGACTCCTTTTGGCACAACTGGCTGGTTTGCATTAATACCTAAGCTGGGGTCTGGAGGGTACCCAGTACAGGCAGTTGCTATATTTATTATTTTCTATCAGGTTAGTAATATCGGGGGTAGTTACAACAGGGTACTTGGGGGCTCGCTACCATTGAACAAAAAGTTAGTTTCCTTAATGGTGTCCAAGCTAGGTGGAGAGATATTTGTAAATAGTTTTTTTGGAGGGGGGATTGGTAGCTGTGGCATTCCATGGTTCCCTATTGTTGTTGATGGGGTTTCCCCACATCCTGTAGATGTCATCATGGTCAATAGTATGCTTGGGGTTTTCTCTTGGGTTTTGTGGGAATACCTACAGTATTTAATAAAATGTATGTAAGTTTGATGGGCGAGGGTTTTGCAGTGCACTCTCATAGTATATCGTTTTGGTTATGTATTGTTTGGTATAATATCCAATGGCTACAAGTTTGAAAACATTTATATCTTGGAATGTAAAAGGGGTTCGTGATCTCAACAAGAGAATTCAGATCTTAAAACACATATCATTGCTGAAGACCCATATCTCTTTCATTCAGGAAACTCATCTCCTCCTTGGGGAAATGGGGGGTTTGCAGAGACTTGGGATTGGGCAAGTTTTTGCTGCTGGTATCTCATCCGTCAGTGGTGGCACTTCTATCTTAATTCATAAGGCGATAGCCTTTCAACCCAAAATAACTATCGCTGATCCACAGGAGAGATATGTTTTAGTCCAAGGATTATTGGACTGCACTGAATTGGTCCTGGGGAGTGTGTACTGGCCAGTGGGGGGAAACCCTATATTTTTTCAAGAATTATCGACAGAATTACAGAAGTTCTTAATGTTCCCTTTAATCCTGGGAGGGGATTGGAACCTGCCACCCATTCAAGATTTGGATAAATCAAACTCATTGCCTAAGCCCCTTACTCAAACCCAAAGGGCTCTTGCCGAATTTCTGGATACCAACAGATTGTGTGATCCCTGGTGTCTCTTAAATCCTGAGACCCGCGCTTTCTTATTTCACTCAATGGTGCACTCCGCTTGGTCTCAGCAAGATTATATCTTACTTAGTCATTCTCTCATTCACAGTCTTAATGACTCTGTCCTAGAGCCGATTGTTATATCGGACCACGCTGTAACCTGGGTCATAGTTATGTTAAATCAAAACCTTCAAAGGGATTCAACATGGCAGTTAAATACACAGCTTTTAAAGGAAGATTACGTCATTACCAGGATCTCAGACATCATTCAGCTTTTTTTTGCAAATAATCAGGGTTCGGTCACCAGGATGGATCATGAATGGTGTGCCTTAAAATGTTTTTGTGAGGCGAGTTTATTAGGTTTTCTTCCACTCGTAAACAAAAGAGAGAAGCAGCTGCAATATCCCTTCTGGGTCAGATTCACACACTTGAGCATTCTCTTACTTCATCCTCTTCTGATGTGCTAAAGTCTCTGTTGAATTTAAGGAATCAGTATTCTCATCTGGTACAGGAAAAAGCAGAGATTCTTATCTTAAGAACTAAGGCAAAATACATACAGCAGGGGGAAAAGGCAAGTCATCTTTTGGCGTTGCGGCTGAGGAAACTAGAGACATCCAGATTTATTCAGTCGATCAACGATCTAGACGGCACCATTAAAACACACCCGAGAGACATAACTGCTGTTTTCAGGCAGTTTTATCTTTCCCTTTATAGTCAGCGTCTTGTATCCCTGTCTCAGATGGAATTATTTGAGTATTTATCTGCCTTACCATTACCTACTCTCTCTCCTTCACAACAAGCTTGTTTATCAGCTCCTGTATCTCTCCAGGAAATTTTGTCTGCTATCCATAAACTTGTCTCGGACAGGGCCCTTGGTCCGGATGATTTCACTTTGAACTTTTAAAGTTTTCGCTAATGATCTTGCTCCCCATTTACTATGTTTATATCAATATATGCTTTCAGGTCAAGTTACAGATCCATCCCTATTAGAAGCCTCTATTATCCTTCTTCTCAAGCCAGATAAACCACCCCAATCTCCCGCAAGTTATCGTCCCATCTCTTTGTTAAACTGCGACATTAAAATCTTGGCTAAGATACTTGCTAGCAGAATTGAAATGGTTTGGACTCCGCTTCTTAGCCCAGAACAAATTGGGTTTGTATCAGGTAGAACACCTGCTGACCATCTTCGTAAATTAGCGTATCTGGTCCTGGTGGCTAAGGTCTCCCCCTCTCCAATGGCTCTTATATCCCTTGATGCTGAAAAAGCATTTGATAGAGTGGATTGGAATTTCCTGTGGGCTACTTTGCCGACAATGGGTTTTCCTGAAACCTTTATCAAATGGATACAAACTCTATACTCTTCTCCTCAGGCAAAAATAAACTGTAATGGAGTCCTGTCCGAGGCTTTTCCTCTGCTTTCGGGAACAAGACAGGGCTGCCCGCTATCTCCTTTTCTTTTTAATATATATCTTGAACCCCTGATTAGGAGACTAAACTCCTCCCCCTTAATTACTGGTATTCCAATAGGTGATAGGACTCTCGCTCTTTCGGTTTATGTGGATGACATCTTGCTTCACCTTTCGGATCTGGTCTCCTCTTTAACAGAAGCATTGCGTATTATTGATACTTTTGGTAAATTTTCAAATTACAAACTCAACATTACTAAGACTGAAATTTTCCCCCTTAATTCATTAACATATAGCTCAGCTTTCTGTGATTTTGGCATGAACTGGACTCCCAAGTCCATTAAATACCTAAGCATTTAATTACCTCAGATTTGTCATTACTCCACAAACTTAATTTAGAAGATTTATGGTCCAACATTCGACAGGACTTATCTAGATGGAATAGGCTCCCTCTCTCGCTTTGGGGTAGAATCAATACCGTCAAGATGAAAGTCCTCCCTAGACTGTTCTACCCATTAAATCTGTTGGATGTCTGGTTACCACTATCCTTCTTTCAATGTATTCACTCTGAAATTAGTTGCTTTATCTGGCAGAACAAAGTGATTAGAAGATCCTACAGTTTTTTTTTTCTTTTATTTAGTTGTTTAACCAGGTATAGCACACTAAGCTGGAAGCTTTTTTACAGGAGCGACCTGGGAGCACAAGGAGGTTAAGTGACTTGCTCAGGGTCACACAGTATGCAAGTGGAAGCTGTGGGATTCAAACCCAGGTCTGGTCTGCTGGATGTCACCAGATTTGCAGCTCAGAGCCTTAGACCACTGCGCTATACTGCCAGTAAGCTCTCCTTACCCAGGGAGATGGGGGGCTTACATCTTCCTAATTTCTTGTTTTACTACTGGGCTTGTCACCTCAACAAGTGTGGGAAATGGCTCTCATTAACTGATCTCTGTGCTCACCATGACTATGTTCCTATTTGGTTACTTATAGAGGCTGATTTTATCGCTATCCATAATGTAGCCCCCTCGTCACTTTTTTATACGCCCCTTAAAAAATTGCCAAAATCCCTGCAGCCCTTCCTGCTAGGTACCTCGCTAGGTGTTCTCTCTCAAATGTTCAGATTCTATAAGGTGCGTTCGAGTTTGGACCCTTCTCAGCCACTCTATGCCAATTTGAATATTAAAATAGGGAGAGCCTCCATAACCAGACGTTGGCTACCCCCTCCCCGAGCTCACAGTGGCAGATTTCTACTCAAATGGTGTTATACTATCTACTGAGGAGATCCTCATTAACCTGGGCCTTAAATCATGGGCGGCCTTTCAAATTTTACAGCTTAAACACCTACTAGTTAAAGTAATAGGGAAAGAGTGTAACCCTTCTCGTATCAAAGTTTTTCTCAAACAAAGTCTTTGGTTTGTAAATCCCACTGCATTTCCACAGTATATAAGCTGATTCTCACTTTCTCTCAGTCTCACTCGAGTGCCGGTTCTCCGGTCTGGCAGGTTTCATTCCCTGATGAAGTTATTAACTGGCACTCAATATGGACAGGCCTATACACATATCTCACCCAGGACCGATACAGACTTACATAATACTGTATTCTAAATAATCTGTATTATACTCTGGTAAAATTGACCTGAATGAAGAGGCTTACCTCCAATATGTGTACTAGGTGCAATAGAGAGGAAGGCTCACTCCTTCATATACTATGGTCCTGTGAAAGGATATCGCTGTTGTGGAACCAAATCGAATCCGCTCTGGATCTTTTGTTGGGCCTTCAGGACCTTTTCTCCCCTGTCATATGCATTCTGGGGATTACTCCGGAATTCCGGTGAAAGAGAGATGGTTTCATATGGCTTTAATCTCTATGGCGGTTAAAAAATAAGTGCTTAGACACTGGACAGATCAAGTTACCATTTCCTATACCAAATGGTTGCATGAAATATCATTTGCACTCCACCTAGAACACTTAATTGCGAGTGTGCACCATCGCCTCTCATCTTTCAACAAAAATTGGGGGAAGTTATATGCTCTGTATTTATCTTGATATGACATCTCCGGTTGTCTTCACGAACCTCTCCTCCCTCTCTAACTATATCTCAATGACTTCTCTTGCTGTTACTTGGCAAATTTTAGGATAATAATGATAGGAGAGTGCACTGCGGAGGGAGGGGAGGGAGGGTGAGGGGGGACTTTTGGGGAAGGGGGAGATATTTTAGGGTTTTATGGACAGTGTACATGGATGGTACAACTTTCAATCCTCAAACATTGTTTGCACTGTGATATGCCTAATAAAACATGTCGAATAAAAAAAAAAAAAATGACAGCTGTACTATTCATAAGGATGTGTGAAAAAATGCTAGTGCTGAAAATCTGGCATGAAAATATTACTGATTTGTGAAATTACAAGGGTGCGTGGAAACTGCACAATGTATACTTGTAACACAGACATTTTATGGACTTTCATCACAAAATTTTCAACATAAGCATTTTAGGACCTCTGCTCTGAACAGTGTCACTGTGGTTTTCTTAATGGGTCTCAAACACTGATTTCCCACAGCGACCGCCCTATTCTGCACTGGAAGTGCAAAACACATTTTGGCCAGGATGTGAAAAATGACAGCTGTATTGTTCATAAGGAGGTATTGAAAAATGCCAATGTTTAAAATTTGGATAGAAAATATTGCAAATTTGCAAAGTTACGAGGGTACGTAGCAAGTGCGCAACGCACCCTTGTAAAACAGTCATTTTTTGGATTTTTTATACCAAATTTATTACTCAGCTCAGCTAGAGAAATAAACAGAACAACTTAATCTGTATTATTAGAGCAGTCCTAAAAGTATCCAGTCATTGCTTTGTCTCCTCTCCAGAGACCCTGCTGTAATATAGGACCACAGAGGACACTGGGCAGGAGGGTGGGCAACTCTAAAGTTCTGGCACAGCTGCATTGAGCTCGCTCACTCCCTTTCTCTCACTCACTTGTTCTATTTCTTCCGATGCTGCAGGCTGTCCTTTTGTACTGGGCTCCTGCTTGCGTTGGCACCTTTTTCTGCCCACAAAGAAATCTGCAGCAGTCCCGACAGAGCTCCGTTGAGCTCACTCACTCCTCCTCTCTCACTCACTCATTCTGCTTCTCCCCGTGCTGCAGGCTGCCCTTTTGTACTGGACTCCTGCCTATGTTGGAGCCTTTTTCTGCCCAAAGAGAAGTTCACAGCTGTCACAACAGAGCTCCGTTGAAGTCACTCACTCCCCCCTTCACTCGCTCATTCTGTTTCTCTTGGTGCTGTAGGCTGCTCTTTTGTACTGGGCTTCTGCCTCCAGTGGTACCTTTTTCTGGCCACAAAGAACTCTGCAGCAGTCCCAACAGAGCTCCGTTGAGCTTGCTCACTCCCCCTCTCTCACTCGCTCATTTCATTTCTCCCGGCACTGCAGGCTCCCTTTTGTACTGGGCTCCTGCCTGCATTGACGCCTTTTTCTGCCCACAAAGAAATCCACAGCCATCCTGATAGAGCTCCATTGAGCTTACGCAGTCTCCCCTCTCACTCACTCATACTGTTTCTCCCATTGCTGCAGGCTACCCTTTTGTACTCGGTTCCTGCACTGGAGCCTTTTTCTGCCCCAAAGAAATCTGCAACAGTCCCGACAGAGCTCAGTTGAGCTCGGTAACTCCCTCCTCTCACTCGCTCGATCTTAATCTGTCCCAAACACTGATTTCCCACAGTGACCATGCTATTTTGCATCAGGAGTGCAAAAACATATTTAGGCCAGAATGTGAAAAATGAAAGTGGTACTGTTCATAAGGAGGTATGAAAAAATGCCAGTGTTGAAAATGTGGCGTGAAAATATTACAAATTTGAGAAGTTACAAGGGTGCTTAGAAACAGTTCAACTCACACTTGTAACACAGTCATTTTATAAACTTTCATCACCAAATTTTCAACATAGGGATTTTAGGACCTCTGGTCATGAACAGTGTCACTGTCATTTTCTTAATCTGTCCCAAACACTAATTTTCCACAGCAATCGTACTATTCTGCACCGGAAGTGTGAAAACACATTTCGGCCAGGATGTGAAAAATGACAGCTGTACTGTTTATGAGGAGGTGTGAAAAAATGCCAGTATTGAAAATATGGCATGAAAATATTACTGATTTGCAAAGTTACAAGCGTGCATGGAAACTGCACAACGCACACTCGTAACACAGTCATTTTATGGAATTTCATCACAAAATTTTCATCATAGGCATTTTAGGACCTCTGCTCATAAACAGTGTCACTGTGTTTTTTTAATGTGTCCTGAACACTGATTTCCCACAGCGAGCGCACTATTCTGCGCTGGAAGTGCAAAAATGAATTTTGGCCAGGATGTGAAAAATGACAGTTGTACTGTTCATAAGGAGGTGTGGGCATATCCAGTCTTTGCTTTGTTTCCACTCCAGAGACCCTGCTGTAATATAGGACCACAGATGACCCTGGGTGAGAGGGTGGGCAACTGTAAAGTTCCAGCACAGCTCCATTGAGCTCATTCACTCCTCCTGTCTCACTTGCTCATTCTGTTTCTCCCGACGCTGCAGGCTGCCCTTTTGTACTGGGCTCCTGCTTGCATTGGTGCCTTTTTCTGCCCACAAAGAAATCCACAGCAGTCCCAACACAGCTCCATTGAGTTCACTCACTCCCCCTCTCTCTCATTCACTTGTTCTGTCTCTCCCTGCACTGCAGGCTGCCCTTTTGTACTGGGCTCCTGCATTGGCGCCATTTTCTACCCACAAAGAAATCCACAGCAGTCCTGATAGAGCTCTGTTGAGCTCACTCAGTCCACCTCTCTCACTCGCTCATACTGTTTCACCCACCGCTGCAGGCTACCCTTTTGTACTGGGCCTCTGCCTGCATTGACACTTTTTTCTGCCCACAAAGAAATCCACAGCAGTCCTGACAGAGCTCCATTGAGTTCGCTCATTCTCCCTTCCTCACGCGCTCTCTTGTTCTGTTTTTCCCAATGCTGCAAGCTGCCCTTTTGTACTGGGCTCCTGCTTTGTGGCCTTTTTCTGCCCCCAAAGAAATCTGCAGCAGTCCTGACAGAGCTTAATTTAGCTTGGTCACTCCACCCTCTCACTTGCTCGATCTTAATCTGTCCCAAATACTGATTTCCCACGGTGATCATGCTATTCTGCAGCAGGAGTGCAAAGACATATTTTGGCAAGGATGTGAAAAATGATGGCTGTACTGTTCATGAGGAGGTGTGAAAAAATGGCAGTGTTGAAAATGTGGCATGAAAATATTACAAATTTGCGAAGTTACTAGGGTGTGTGGAAACAGTTCAATGCACACTTGTAACACAGTCATTTGATGGACTATCATCACCAAATTTTTGATATAGGCATTTTAGGACCTCTGCTCATGAACAGTATCACTGTTATTTTCTTACTCTGTCCCAAACACTGATTTCCCACAACAACTGCACTATTCTGAGCTGAAAGTGTGAAAACACATTTTGGCCAGGATGGGAAAAATGACAGCTGTACTGTTCATATGTAGGTGTGGGAAAATGGCAATGTTGAAAATTTGGAGTGAAAATATTATAAATTCGCGACATTACGAGCGTGTGTGCAAACTGCACAATGCACACTCGTAACACAGCCATTTTATGGAGTATCATCACCAAATTTTCAACATAGGCATTTTAGGACCTCGGCTCATGAACAGTGTCACTGCCATTTTCTTAATCTGTCCTGAACACTGATTTCCCACAGCAACTGCGCTAATCTGCGCCAGAAGTGCAAAACACATTTCGGCCAGGATGTGAAAAATGACAGCTGTACTGTTCACACGGAGGTGTGAAAAACTGCCAATGTTGAAAATCTGGTGTGAAAATTTTGCAGATTTGTGAAGTTATGAGTGTGCATAGCAACTGCGCAATGCACTCATGTAAAACAGTCAATTTTTGGATTTTGTCCACCAAATTTGCAACTTAGGCTTTTTGAGAGCCTACCTCATGAACACTTTATTTAGTTGTTTAACCAGGTATAGCACACTAAGCTGAAAGCTTTTTTACAGGAGCTACCTGGGAGCACAAGGAGGTTAAGTGACTTGCTCAGGGTCACACAGTATGCAAGTGGAAGCTGTGGGATTCAAACCCAGGTCAGGTCTGCTGGATGTCACCAAATTTGCAGCTTAGAGCCTTAGACCACTGTGCTATACTGCCTCACTGTGCCTACACTGGCACTGTCATTTTGTTAATCAGTCCCAAAAAGTGATTCCATGCAGTGACCACGATATCACCTTTAGGGGCCGAATAACGCCATGACAGTGGCAGAAATCATGAGGAGGGGTCCCAAAAACCCCATGTTGTAAATTTGCTGCCAAAATTCCAAACAATGCCTGAGATATGCACCAAAGTTGAAAACCCCCTATTTATACCATTATACAGCTCACCGGCATTTCCTCAGTTCGTGGTTGACTTTGAAGAGTGCAGACGTATTCCTGGTCTACCGAAGATCATCGTACAGAGCTCTGGAGGTAAGTATGGGGTGAGGGGGGTGTGGGGAGGTGGGGTACGCAGTGAGAGGGCACGGGTTGGGGGAGGAGGCGCAGACGGCGAGGGACAGTTTTCTTCTTTTCAGGGTTATATAAAAAAAAGATGTCATGGGACATTTTTTTCTTTTTGCAGGTACATTTCGCACACTGTGTTGGGCTCCCAGCATGCCACCAGTATGTTTTTGGGTGGGGGGACTGGAGCCAATGGGACTGGGCACCCCCATCAGCACATACTGCCACTGGGGGGTCTCATGAGCTGAGGGGGATTGGACACCCCCTCAGCACACAAGAATGTGGGGGGGAACATGCAGACAGGGATTTGGCACCCCTGTTGGCAAAGAACCTGGGGAAGGGGACATGATGCTGAGGGGGATTGGGCACCCCCTCAGCAAACAGGTTGGGAATGCAAGGGAGCCCTGCGATGAGGGGTCGCTTCCTCATTGCAGCGGATTATGCTGCAATGACAAGGCGGCCCCTGATTGCAGTGGCTAAAACTTCTCAAGGTTGTGGCACGCTGGCTGATCTAGTGTCAGCAGCAGTGTGCCATGCCATTGGGGACAGGGGGCCAAGCCTCAAAAGGCAGTGGGGATATTGGCCACAGCAGTGCCATGCCTCCAGAGCCTGCTTCTGCAGCAAGCTGCTGCAACATGTTTCTTGTGCATGCACGCAATCAACATAAAAATGGTTCAAACAATATGTGAAACAGTCAAAAAGGTAAACAACTCAAACTGTTAATGTACAGCTGGAAGCACAATAAGCAAATAATAAATTATGAACTATATAACATCACACTTACCCCTACTGCTGGTTACACAATTAATGTTTCAGTATGTGGATCACTTTAGGAAACTGTAGTGATAAATACATAATCTATAATGTTAGTTGCTTTTCAAGTTCATTTTTGATCAGTTTTTCGTATAACTAGTCAATCAGTAAAAATAACAGTTCAAACAGTTATGAAATATTCACCATTTGAACTCAGCAAAGTTCGAACAATAAATGCTTAGCTGCCTTATGTCAAATGTAAACAGTTAGCCAATCATATGGCAGACAAAAGAATGATGGTAGGAAGGTTGGCCATATTGTACAGTTTGATCTGTGTTATACAAGCCGAGAATTCAGTACAGAACAGCTATTAGTAAATCTATGAATAATCATGTTATTTCGAATGTTATTAATATAATTTGCAGTTTGAATGGTAAATTAACAATTCGGGATCATTTAAAGTATAAAACATGTCGAGATCACTATTTTATTTGGGCAGCTGTAAACAGATTGTTGTCAGTGTATTCCATCTACAATACATATAAGGTGGCAGGCCTAGTATCACTGTACAAACTAGAGCAGGGGTTCTCAAATGGTGAGGCCAGCCTCCTTGGGGAGGCCCCAACCTGTTCCAGGGGAGGCTCAAGCAAGTCTGAAAAAGTACTGTACTTAAATTTTGAGTTTTATATATTTGTGTGAAGAGATGAAGCAAACTGAAAGAGGATAATAATAGGTGAATGTTATGTATTTATTTACTAATAGGTGACAAGGGAAGGTGAATGAGTCAAGGCTCATTTCAGGTGTACCAAGGGAAGGGTATGGAGTGAATACATTTCAAAGGTAACTGCAAAACAATCAAGAAATACACACTGAACAATAGTGCAAACAAATATGAACAATAAACTAATAATGAGTGTTGATAATTAATTAATTTGTAGACTGATGGCAGAACAGCCCAGATACAAAGGTTTAGCATAGACATGCTAAGAGCAATAGCAGGAAGACAAAGTAATCCCTGAGAAGTTTCTTATGAGCAGGGATGGAGAGAGCTGGAAGTAAGTAGGAAAGGTTATTTCATATAGAAAGGAAACAGAAAAAGTAGTCTGACCCTTAGCTGCAGCAAGGGTAACAATGGTTCAAGAATGAAAATAGCAGAGCAAGTAGGCTGGCCAGTGTGTGTGTGTGTGTGTGTGTGGGGGTTACAATAAGCTGAATAATAATATTTGTTTATTTTATTTATTTGTTATTCAGATAACACCTTTGAGCACAGGCGCTCTTTTTCAAAGGTTCCATGTCAGTATAAGACAAAGAACTGAATGTGAGCCAAGTACTCAGAGGGATTTCAATTTATTCATGGTGTACTGCAACAAGTACAGTATGTTATTTTTCTTTGGGGAGACCCAAGATTATTTCATTTTTTAGGGGAGGCTCAAAATCTTTTCCATGGATTTGGGGAGGCTCACTGTGACAAAATCTGAGAACTATTGAACTAGAGAAAAAGTTAGGCGATTGAATTTACTATGTTACAAAAGTACAGCATGGATCTCCCACTAAATACCATTCATTCGATCAATGTTTATTAATAACTGTTCAAAATGAAGCATTCAAGTTCGAGCAATAATTATTCTTTAACAATTTGAACTACATAGGAAGCATACTGTGATGACAGTTGTGCTATTTAGGTTGACACATTGTTATAATTAAGCACCATAAGTTAGATAAAAGTCTGGTATGTCATTTACAGTGGCGCTAGACAACTAACATAGGTGAGACCAACTGTTACTCACAAATAGCCTGTGCGATCTGCATCTCATAGTTCAAACCGTTATCAATTGAACTGTTATTTACCATTTGAACTCTCTACATAGTTCAAACAGTATAGTTCAGCAAATAAAAGTTTGAACAGTAAATAGTATACACCATTTGCACCATATGCAAAGTTAGGCATAAGAACACTGGATAATGTAGTATACTATTGTGTGGATCATTCTTTAATACAGAGTAACATCTGTTGGGTGGCAGGATTCTAGACCTTTTAACAAAACACGACACAGAAACCCAGATAACACAGAAGAAAGTTTATTCCAGAAACATGTAGAAAATAGCATTACCTGCTGGGAGTTTGGAGACCTCTGAACACCGTGATGTCATCATGCAAATTCAGTGAAAAACAGTCTTACAAAGAGTCTTATACTACAGATAAGAAAGTACATTACTAGGTAATGGACTCTCCCAAAAAGGCAGGAAAGTAAAATACAGCAATTCTGTTGGTGGTCAGTGGTAGGCAACTCGCACCTAAGGCAGTTAGGTTTTGCATGTACACAGTGATAAGTGTATGCTAACTAAGGCTACTTTTGGGTAACAATACAGCGATTCAAAAAATATGCTGATCATTGCATCATGGCAAAAAGCTGTAAGTGGCATGCAGACATCACCAAAATAATCATGCTGGATAGCAATTTCTAAGCATATAATGGCAAGCCTGAGAAATGCCAATGTACCTTATGCTGCAATAGTATGTGTAATAATGTGCATGAGGGTCTGTAGGGTGTCCAGGTCTACATATCCCCCCCTTGTTGCCTGATAGAGAGGCAACACCAAAGGGATAGCACAGTAGGCTACAGTTTGGTGGATTGCATGGCATAAAGAAAGCATAATTGAGCCTGATGTTGTTGAAGAGTGTGACATAGACAGCATAAGGTAATAATCAGAAAAATAATCAAGAAAACTTGAATGACAACAAAACCATTGAATGTAAGTTCCAACCAAGTGTTGGACAATGCAGTACTTAAATTACCATCTTGAAAAAAGTAATTTAGAGAATTGTCTGCTTTAGTAATATCATTACTCATATGAATGAGATGTGTATCCCTTCTTTCCAATAAGGATTTGAGATTCAGGGTGAGTGAGTTGATATGCACATTAAAAACTGAAAGAAACACAAAAACATGAGCACCAGGAAGGTAGTGATGCTAAAGTAAGCTGAATGTAGCAATACAAAAACACAGCACCCACTAAGAGGTCTCACATTATTTGGCTGATGTTAAAATCATTTTATTACATCAGAAGAAATAAACCTATGTGCAAAAAAAAAAAAACCTGATGTAACAGCATACCTTTTTTAATGATGCTGAACAATACAGAAAGTTTTATGGTTTGTTCTTTGTAATATTAAATATTGAATGGTTACTAATTTGTTGTAATGTATGTTGAGACTAAGCACTGCAGAATACTAAAAGGAGTGGTTCTACGACATTTACAAATAATTTCACCTGACGAAATGTGAGATGAAGTTTTGATAATTCTTATTGTTGAATTTCGTGGTGGAGTTCCAGTGCCTATATCCACAGACCTATCAAATCATTAATTTATGGTCATTACATGACTTATAAAATGAGCTCCATTTTAGTATTTAAATTATTCTGTCCAGTCACGCTCAGATTTGTAATGTGATGATAATTGTTGCCTCCTCCCCCAGTCCAACTTTTGCCCCCCCTCCAACTGCCCCATGGCCTAAAACTCATTCACCTAAATATCGGCAGCATTATAAACAAAATTAGCTTGCTGCATCCAATTTTTCTCTCCCTAAGACTGGGTAAATTGATTATTTCTGAGACCTGGCTGAAACCACACAATTGGGATGACAAATTTGCAATTTCTGGCTACTCTATTATTCACCAGGACCTCCCCTGGAGCCAAAAGAGGTGGTGGCATTGCCATGTATATTGACTCCTCGCTTCAGTTTACACTGGTCCTGCTGCCCAGACCCACTCAAACCATTGACACTCTGTTAATTAAACTCTCCCTCATGCACACCAGCCCCATTTTTATTGCGGGTTCCTACTGTTCTCCTGGCTCAACTATGCCCTCCATTTTGGAACACCTGAACAACATTACAACACTGTCCTCCGGGGGTGAGTTACATATCCTTGGTGATTTCAATCAAAACTGTCTCTCAATTAGTAACTCCAAGCTGTGGAACCAGGTGGCAGCGTTAAACCTGTCTCAACTTATTACTGAGCCCACACATCTTAACCCCAATTCACCTAACCACTCTCTCCTGGACTGGTCCTTTACCTCTCACCCACATCGTATATTCACCTCAGGACTGTTACTGGACTCCTTAAGTGACCATTACATGATCTACTCAGTTAGGAAAATCCATCATCCTAAAGCACCCCCCCGAACCATCATTACTAGATCCTTTAAATCCTTGGAACTTGCATCTCTCCTTTATGATCTGTCAAATATAGATTGGTCTTACATCCCTAGGGCTTCCTCTATTGACTCCACCTGGGAGTATTTCACGGCCAGATTCCTCCGCCATCTGGAACTCACATGCCCCTCTCAGATGAGCTCGGGTGAGAATCGCCTACCTGCCATGGATTTTGGCGGACATTATGACCATCATCAAAGACAGGGATGAGACTTAGAAGGCTTTCAAGGTCTCAGGCTCTACTGTGCACCAACAAAAGTACCATGCCCTAAGTAATGCCTGTACTAGACAAATCTTCAGGGCAAAGGCTAACTACTTCAGTGACTCTTTCAACACCAACTTAAGCCAGCCATCAAAATTTTGGAAAGTGGTTAAATCACTCTTTGCCTCTCTCTCACAACCCCCCACCCCTGCTCTAAATGCAGGCTGCACCACCATCATGGACCCACTTGAAGTGGCCTCTCATTTCAATTCCTTCTTTACTGAATGTACCTTGTCACTTTTGGCATCCCTCAATCCAGACCAGCAACCCCCCCAACAAAGTTCCACCAGCTGTCACCTCCTTTGGCTTCTGTCTGATTTCTCCAGCTGAGGTCTTCAAAGCCCTACTCACCCTTAATTCCTCCAAGGCAAATGCCCCACTGGATTGGACTCCCAATTGTTATACTTGTCAGCTCCAGCCATCACTGCCTCCATAGCTTCACTCTATAACCGCTCATTCCCTGTAACTGCTATCACAACCAAGTGGAAGCACACCATAGTCATCCTCCTTCCTAAAGGTGGAGACCCCTCTGTTTCTGGGAATTACCACCCGATTTCACTCCTACCCATCTTGGCTAAAATTCAAGAACACCAAGTCCTCTCTCAACTCTCCTCCTATCTTGATTCCTCTTCTTTTTTTTACACCCTACCAGTCCGGTTTTAGGAAGTCCCACTCCACCACCACCTCTCTCTTAAGACTCATTTATTCCATCCTCACTAGTATGGATAGAGGCCATATTACCTCAGCCATTTTTGTTGACCTGACTAAAACCTCCAACACTGTCTCCCCCTCCCTTCTGCTATCTAAGTTCCCTCTCACAGGGCTCTCAAGCTTGGCCACCAGTTGATTTCATTCCTACTTGATAGGCAGATCCCAATCCATCAGAATTGGCAACATCACCTCCGCTTCCCTACCTGTTACCTCTGGTGTACCACAAGGCTCAGTCCTTGGCTCACTTCTGTTCTTCATCTTCATCAATGACCTGCCCTCTGTCTGCCCTCACACATCCATTCACATGTATGTGGATGATACAGTACTGTACACATCTGGCCCCTTGACCTCCGATGTGGTGACCAGACTCCAGCAGGACTTCAATGCAGTTCAGTGCTGGTTTCACTCAAATCAGCTCTTTCTCAATGCCAAGAAAACTGTCTCTATGACCTTCAGCACAAGGCAGAGACTTTCAAGACTGCCCTCCACCCTCTCCTTCCACACCCTTGATGGGACTACTCTTGAGACTTGCACCTCCTGCAGATATCTCATGGTCTGGCTTGACCAGCACCTAGACTTCTCCACACATATTGAAGCCATCCACAAAAATCTCCACCCCAAGCTGGGCACGTTGTATCACAATCATGGATGCATCTCACTGCCAGCTTACTGTGCAATTGTGCAGAGGATGATTCTCCCCATCTTTGACTATGGGGACATAGTCCACAGTGCCGCCCCCAAGTCCACTCTAGCCAGAATGGACCCCCTATTCCATTTCTTCCATCACTTAGCCCTTGACTGTCCTCCAAACACTCATCACTGTATCCTATACCATAACCTAGACTTCCTCTCATTGCAGGATCTGCATCACTCTCACTGTGCCAGTATCACAGCCAAACAGTGGATGCAGTCCCCCTCCCTATCTCACCTCTATCCTCTCAGCCCTTACTTTCCAGGGCTAAGCACTGAGGAAAAATGACTCCGGCCTACAGTCCATTCCTCTCATGTCAACCTTGACAGGCCAATCAGCATTCACATATCATTTGCGAAAGAAAGAGCTGATTTGAGTAAACTTTGGAACTCACTCCCCCCGGATATCCGGCATGCCTCCCCAGTCAACACCTTAACTCTCTTCTCAAAATACATTTCTCCCCCATCTGCACATGCACCCATATGAGCTCTTGACTCTGTAACCAGGACCTCCTGAAATAGGGGTGTATCTGCACTATGCACTGTTCCTCATTTTAGTTGTCTTGTGTCTCACCACTGTAATCTAACCTGTAATAATTCTTACAGTTTTATGTCTTGTATATCTGCCTGTAGTACTGCACTTTACCTTGTATGATTATCTTGTAATGTGTCTGAACATGTCTACTATGTCTGTACTCCCTCTCTCCTACTCCCAGCGCACATCTGGAATAGAGCAGTAGTCTACTCAGTATGCCTCCCTGGTAAAACCTTTAAATAAATTAAATAAATAAATAAATGTGGGATTGACTTAAAACCTGGTCATTTTAACTAGATTACAATTAAGCATGTACCTCACAGTTAATCAGCTATGGTAAATGAAATACCGCTGATTACTGATCAAGTCTTAAGTATTGGAATTCACACAGGTGTTTTGTATTTGAATATTTACTATTTATTTATTTATTTTATTTAGCTTTTGTTGACCGGGTAAGTGCACTAGACAAATCCTGCCTATTTTCAGGCATGACCCGGGAGAGGGGGATACAGATGAATGCCAACTGACCTTGAACCAGATTAAGCTGTTGGTGGTATTTTTAGTGAATGAGGGAAATTTGGCCAGGACACCGGGGAAATTCCCCTACTCTTTTCGATAAGTGCCATGGGTCTTTAACATCCACCTGAACTACCACCAATCCAGGCAGATGGGACCTCGGTTTAACGTCTCATCCGAAAGACGGCACCTCAGAAATGCAGCACCCCTCTCATGCTGCATTACAGTGTCAGTACTAGGATATTAACCCAAGTGCCATATGTGGGAACTGAACCCACAGCTACCTACTGAGCCACTGACACTGACACTATATAATGGGCATTAAGAAATGTGATTGTTAGAATCTGATGAAGTTTAGCGAGTCAAAGTGAAACATCATTCAGCAAGTGCTGGTGTGTTGTTACGGCATTTTTTTTTTGTTACACTTAGATGTTTCTTCTGATGTAATGAAAACATTTTAACATCTGCCGAATAGTGTGAGACCATTTGTGGGTGCTGTGTTTTTGCATTGCTATGTTCTGCTTACTTTAGCACCACTACCTTCCTGGTGCTCATGTTTTTGTGTTTCTTTCAGTTCTAGATTTGCTTTGAGCACAGGTTTTCCATAAAGGGTGTAAAATAAGGTCCACACATCATTGCTGGTTTCAATATTGGCTTTGGAGTGATACGAACCACTATGCAGCACTGTTGTTTTTTTTTTAATGAATTCCCACCTCAGGTGTTGGTAGTTCCCTCTTCTGCCTGGACAAGTTTGCAGTATGGCAGAAAATGTAAATACGGAGGGTCTGAGCAATAACCTGAACTCTGTCGGCAACATTACCAAAACCGTCTTTGCATCCAGGGATGGAGTCAATCCTGTTTTGGCTACACATCAAACTGCACCAGAAGCCACGGATGCTGTAGAAACCAAGACTGTGTTCAAACAATTGGAGAAGCAAGTTCTAAAGGGTAGACAGATGTATTGGCACTGTGTAACTTTGGAAGCTTATCTAGAGGTATGCCTGGTGCCCTGAGGTTTGTGGATCCTGAACAAGCCAGCACATGAGAAACAGGATAAAGAATTCATGTATCTATGGCACAGAAATATGGAGGAGGCATCATTAAACAACATTCAGCCAATATTGGACAGAGCAGGTATGCTGTTATGGTATTTGTTTTTTGCTACACATAGGCTTGTTTCTTCTGGTGTAAGAAAAAGTTTTTAACATCAGCCAAATAGTGTGAGACCGCTTAGTGGGTGCTGTGTTTTTGCATTGCTACATTAAAAACTGTCTGATACTGTCCTACAGCATTGACTTAGTCAAGGTCACTATCTATGTAAACAAGTTCCTGGGTGGGAACAGGGGTAATAACAGTATGGCCAATGACAATGCGCTCGTGTGCTGCAAAACAGAAGTTGAACATGTCAGCACCACAGGTGAGAGGTCCATAGGAAAAGGTCTCATAGTTGGTCACAACAAGGTATTGTCCATCACTGTTGCAGGTAACTCGAACTTGAGGAAGGTGCCACTTTGTGAGTTGGACAGGGCAGGTAACAGAAGCATTTGTCATCTGGCTGGTGAGAAGTTGCACTGTCTGTTGCTGAGTGCATGTTGCGTTCAGCATGGAAGGAGGTGATGTGACATTTTCAGGAACAGAAACATTTTCAAAGAGGTCATCATCAAAGGTGTATGACCAGTCTATAGAATTTGGTGAGTAACTGCACACCGGCATAGTTACATCAAAGACATCACATCAACAGAAATTGTGGTGACCCCGTATGGCACAGCAGTCCGTATGTGGGGCTACTAAGGGAAACAAGCAGAGGATGAAATAAGAGCAGAGGAATAAAGTTCGTACATTCTTAATAGATACTGCTGTCAAGATGGCCCACAGAGTGGACTTTATCCAGCTTGTTGAAGACTGAATAAGCCTTATTGAAGATTGGCAGGAACATGGTGAAGGTGACGTATAAGGCATCCCTCATGGCACACTAGCCAGTCATGTAGCAGGGTTCTTGATTCAGGTGTCGTGTGACATTGTGACAGTCCGAGATCCCTGCCCACAGCACCCAGTTGAGCGCCAGGGCTACGCTTCACCAGCGGGCGGTCGGGCCACTACCAGGCCGACTCAGGGGAATCACGAGAGGCTGTGAGGGACAGTGAGGAAAGTTGGAGATCCCCGCCCACAGCACCCAGTTGAGCGCCAGGGCTACGCCTCCACCAGCGGGCAGTCGGCGACCACTAGGCCGACTCAGGGGACCACGAGGCTGGGAGGGACAGCGAGGAAAGTTGGAGATCCCTGCCCACAGCACCCAGTTGAGCGCCAGGGCTACGCTCCACCAGCGGGCGGTCGACGACCACTAGGCCGACTCAGGGGACCACGAGGCTGGGAGAGACAGTGAGGAAAGTCCGAGATCCCTGCCCACAGCACCCAGTTGAGTACCAGGGCTACTCTCCGCCAGTGGGCGGTCGGCGACCACTAGGCTGACTCAGGGGACCACAAGGCTGGGAGGGACAGTGAGGAAAGGTACGGGAAAGCCGCGGTCAATCAGAAGGTGAGCGCTCTCAAGACCTTGCAGCCGATTGGTCCTCCTGCTCCATTGACTTGTGTTGAATGAGTTCACACTGCCAAAAGCTGTTTCTGGGACTTGGAAATTTTCTTTTTTTAAATCGTTCAAAACGAGCTGTTTTACTTCTAAAGTGTAAAATGTAAAGGGAAATTGCTAAAGATCTGTGTTGATTGTGATTGCAAACCCTTTTGTGTGATTTAAAGTGGGCCAGACGCTACGGCACCTCAGCCCCCCACAGCCTTCTGTTGTGTAAATTGTAATCACTCTGCCCAGCAGAAACACTTGTTTCTGCAATTTTATTAATTGTTGTGCCTTCCTCTGTCTCTTCCCAGTCCGAGATCCCTGCCCACAGCACCCAGTTAAGCGCCGGGGCTACACTCCACCAGCGGGCAGTCGGCGACCGCTAGGCCGACTCAGGGGACCACGAGGCCGGAAGGAACAGCGAGGAAAGGTAAGGGAAAGCCACAAAATTTTTGCCCACCCGCCCTTCCTCCTCCTTGTGTGTTACATTTATAGGCATCTTCCCACCGAATTCTCATGTCCCGCCCCCAGCTCCACGTTTACCAATAATCTGTCTCATTGCCCCTGCTGTGCCACCTAATCAGCAGTCCTTCCTTTATTGTTCTCCCTGTAGCTAACCACCAATACCGCTTTCACAATGGTTAGACTCCTTTTGCTATTTCTTTCTCTGTCATTCGTGGTGTTCATTAAGGAAGATATCCCCCCGATCCATACCACACTAAAAAATGCGACCCACCTGCCTAGCCTCTCTGATTCACCCTTATTGGAAAATGACCGGACCCTCACATATGCCTTACCAATGCCACATCATAATCAGTGGGGTAACCTCCAAAAAGGGACGCTAACTATCATGTGTATATTCCGCCTGATGCTCCATTACTGGGTATACAGTTCCCCTTTATGTCTGACCACCAAACTGCTACTCAGTGACTCGGTACGAAGTCACAACTCCATTTGGAATACCTCAAAAGAGTGGTCACAGAGCAAGAAAAGGAGGGCCAAAGACAGCCCCCTCTTCCTATCTCTTGAAGCCCTTATGAAGCTCCTATTATTTTTACTGATCTGTATTGGAAATGTGGAAATCAACCCAGGCCCTCCTGAGTGTATCACTTCACCAGCAGACCTAGCCTCAACCAAAAGCCTAAGTTTTTTACATATTAATGCATGCAGCCTCCTGAAAAAGCTCACATTGATACAAGCCTGGGTTGCCCATACCTTGCCAGACTTTCTTGTGGTATCTGAGACATGGCTCAAACCTGCCACAGCAGATAGGGATGTAAATTTACCCAACTACCAAATTTTCAGAGCGGTTCGCCAGACAAGGGGCGATGGAGTAGCTATATATGTAAAGTCCAGTATATCTGTATCCTGCCTTAACGCAACTTCGATGCCCAAAGAATTCGAATGTATATCCCTCAAGGTAACTCTCTCCAATATGGCAGCTTTTCAGCTAGTTGGCTGCTATAGGCCCCCCTCTGCTGACCACAAGCTTTTATCCCACCTGGGGAATCTAATCAAACCGGGCTCTGAAGAAATCATAATCCTAGGTGATCTAAATCTAAATTGGCTTTCCAAGGCAGATGCACCTTTAGTATCATTCTGTGATACACATGGGTTCACACAACTGATAAATGAGCCAACAAGAATCAACTTAAAGAACAGAAGCAACAGCACACTACTTGACATCATTCTGGTGAACAAACCCCACCTATTCACACACACTGGAGTGCTTTTCAGTGACATAAGTGACCACTGCCTCATTGCAGGAGTAAGATCTTCCGGCAAATCAACAACCCCAGCAAAATTCCTACTGAGGAGATCCAAGAAAAACCTCAATATTGAGGGATACCTCCATGATCTAGCTCACTCTACAAGCTGGCAAGAGTTTTATCTTGCACATTCTGTGGAAAAAGCACATCAGATGTTAAACAGCATAATACTAGGTGCCCTTAACACTCATGCACCAATCACTAGTGTTCGAATAAAAAAACAAATCTTGCCGCTGGTTTTCAGCTGACCTCAAATCTGCACTGCTGGAGAGACACAAACTATGGAAACTGGCAAGGAAGACCAAGAACCCAAATGACTGGGTGATGTTTAGGAAAGCCAGAAATAGCTGCACCAGGAAAGTAAGGGATGCAAAGGCTGCCTTTTTATATGGCTGAACTTGACTCCTCCTACCACAATCCTGCTAGGTTCTGGGGCACCATTAAGGGTATCTTAGGGCAGGACACTAGCACCTCTCTACCAACTCAATTGCACCACAATAAAGGCTCTATCTCTGGCAAAATGGAAGTTCTGGATGCTTTCAATAATCACTTCACAACTGCTGGCCTTGCTTTTGACACCTCTCCAGCTAATCTGCTGCGTGCACAACTAAGCTCCCAGTACACTGGTGCTTAGAGAGCTGATTCTTCCTTCTCCTTCAAACCAGTTCTGTTGAAGCAAGTAGAGGATCTAATGTGGCAATTGGATATTAAAAAAAGCACAGGGGCAGACTCTCTTGACCCCTACTTTCTAAAGATTGCAATTCATGCACTTGCAGTTCCCTTAACACATCTTTTTAATCTATCTTTAACCTCTGGTTCTATTCCTACAATGTGGAAACAGCCCAAGTGTTTCCCTTTCTAAAATCAGGGGACCCCATGGACTTCAACAACTACAGGCCCATATCCATTCTTCCAGTGCTATCCAAGATGCTAGAGAAACTAGTGAGCATCCAGCTAAGAGAATATCTTGAAGATGCTAATCTCTTAAATCCAGCTCAGTCTGGGTTTAGGGCCAAGCACAGCACTATCTCTGCGCTGGCCAAAGTTACAAATGACTGGCAAACTGAATTAGGTAAAAAGAACAGTGTCTGTGCTGTATTTCTTGATTTAAGCAAAGCATTCGACACAGTAGACCATGAGCTGCTACTCTCTTCCTTGCATTCCATAGGCTTAGACCCACCCTCCCTTAAGTGGTTCAGGTGTTATCTTATGGATAGATCACAGCAGGTGAAAGCTGAAGGTGATCTATCCCCACTAAAACCACTTCTAAGAGGAGTTCCGCAAGGATCTATCCTGGGCCCTATCCTTTTTGCCATTTACATTAATAATATTGACTCAAATCTCACCAAAGTCACTGTCCACCTCTTTGCAGATGACACTGTTTTGTATGTCAGCAACCCATTGCCTGCAAATGCCTGTGAAATTTTACAAGCAGAATTCTCCTTGTTGCAACACCAACTACTTGAGAAAAAGCTTCTTTTAAATGCAGAGAAAACAAAAGCAATGTTCTTCTCCAATCAAAGCTATACTAACACCTCCTCACTAAGCAATCTCCCCCAGGTATGCACTATCCTTGGAGAAAGCCTGTACTATGTAGAAAAATTCAAATATTTAGGGGTGTGGATTGATAGCAGGCTTGATTACACACATCATATTGAAGAACTGCTGAAAAAACTTCGCCAGAGGCTTGGCCTATTCTTCAGAATAAAACACTTCCTAACCAGAGACTCAAAGATGGGGTTAGTCCAGGCCACATTTCTTTCAGTTGTTGACTATGCAGACTTCCTTTATAGTCACTCCCCCATCTCCTATCTAAGTAAGTTGGATACCCTGTACCACTGAGCACTAAGGTTCATAACAGATCTTCCATTTAACACTCATCATTGCTCTCTCTATGCTGCAGTTGGATGGGCATCCCTACACCTCAGAAGGAACAGAAATGCTGCACTATAGATTTACAAAGCGTTGTCTAAGAAACTTCCAAATTATATTTTAGACTGCTTCACACAGGCCACAGCTAGCTCCTATGCCCTAAGGAGCAACAACTTCATCATGCTCAAGATACCTAAAGTCAACACCCGGCAAGGGAGGTCTGCAATCAGCTATTCTCTAGCTATGGCATGGAATATTCTACAGAAGACCCTAAAGCTGACCAATCTTATACCTCTAGCATCCTTTAAACAGCTTTGCACAAGTCTCTTCGCAGAAAAATGCAACTGCTACCACAAGACCTAGTCTAGTCACTTTCATAACCCTCCCCCTTCCAGACAACCACCATAAATGGCATCATTTCTCTCCACAGTTCTCCCTCCCAGACAGCCCCCATATTATGGTACCTCAGTTCCCTATAACTCTACCTACACAGATCTTGCTACCCCAACTATAATCTTCTCCCACTAACTCCTGGCCCTTACACCAACCCTAATTACTCCCCATACCTCCTAGTATTAGTCCCAGCCCCTGACAGAATCCCCCACCATCCCTTCCAGGTCTTTTACCAGAGGCTGTGATCACCATTTTGTCAGTCACTCAAGCACTATGTCTCCTTGGCTGCTTTAGCTTGCTCTAGAACCTGGTAATTCTGGGTACCTTATGTTGCGTGTATGCCCTGACTCCTCTAGTGGGATATGTATATACTTTATTTTCTAGTGTAATTTTCATATAACCTACCTTGTCCTGTTATGTTTTAATCAACTTCTGTCCCTTGATTATTGTATATATAAGTGTTTTGACTGTATCTGTTATGCATATTTAAGTGTCTTGAATGTATCTGTTTATGTACCAACTATCGAACCTTGACCTTATCAGGTCCATCTTGTAAATGAGCTTTGCTCAATGATGTTCACCTGAATAAATAAAGATTTTGATTTGATTTGATTTGATTGATAACTCAAGTTCCTAGCTGTGGCCAATGAAAATGATACGGTCCTGGCCATGCACTGAATAGTACATGTCAGGGAATAACAATATGGGCAGTACCATTTAGACATACGTTTATCATGGATCAAATCTGAGATTCACCCTGATTCCAGATATCGGAAGAGATTGGTGATAGTGTTTATGGCATATCTACCTTAAGCTGAGCAAATTATTTCCCTGCCTATGGCATGATCCTGGATGATCGAGTGGCATTTGAAGCTTAGGTGTCATCTGTTTTCCAAAGTGGTTTTTACCACTTGAAGAATATAAACAGGATCAAACCCCTAGTTCCACCTTGAGACCTGTGCACGCTAGTGTAGGCCTTTGTGATGTCCAGACTTAATTACTGCAATGCTCTTTACTTCCGGGTCTCTGGAGGTACCCTTTGCCAGCTGCAGCTGGTGCAGAACATTGCTGCCTGGTTATTGATTGGCCTTTCTAGGTCCAGTCATGTAACTCCAGTTTTGTGGACTCTGCACTGGCTGCCGGTCAGGTGGAAGGTTATCTTCAAGGTGAGTTTACTCACCTATAAGGCCTTACTTGGGCTAGGCCCTGGCTATCTGGCTGACCTTCTGACACCGGCTTCCTCAGTCCGATTCCTCCGCTCCTCGGCCAGGGTCCTCCTTGAATTTCCTAGGACCCATCTCAAAACTGCTGGTTGTTGGGCCTTTAGCATCACCGGCCCAGTCCTATGGAATGCTCTTCCATTCCATAATAGGGAGGTCCCGTCGATCGAGTGCTATAAGAGCAGTCTCAAGGCCCACTCATTTTTATTGGCCTTCCCAGATGATATGTTTTAACCAGCTTTTAGATTTGATCTTATGTATTTACTGTTTTAAATTGGTTTTACTGTATTTATTATTTTCTTTTTTGTTTGATGATTTGGTTTTACTTTCTCTGCCTTTCGTATGTTAGGCACCCAGAGCCTCCGGGATTGGGTGCCCTACAAATAAACTTTGCCTTGCATAATACCATGTAGCATGGGCTGTTGTACATTTTGACAAAGTTTACTATTAAAATACTTGTCATGATGTTCAATTTTCACTAAATCAGCTCTGTTCCAAGTTGACATGCTGGATCCAAACATACATGTAACAGTACCAGCAATTCCTGATGCTCCTGCTATTCCCAAACTCTGCTTAGGGCGTTTGGGGTGGAATACTCCTCGGTGTTCAATAGTGTGTTGCCCAGCTACAGGCTCATGTGCACATGCTTGATATGCAGCAATAAGACCTAGTAACATAGTAGCATGAAACTTAGAAACATTAGTACTGGCACAATGGCCAAACTCAGCCATGTTCCAGTGTGTGAGGTTCAGAACAACAGGAACATACAATAAATTGTACACTGTTGATAAGTATCCCAGGAATAGAAGTTGCTGCCAGGCCACTTGGTGGACCTGGCTCCATTGGTGGGCACTGTAGAGGTTCATCTGTTGAGGCTGGTATGACTGTGAGGAAAAGAATGGCAGTTGCAATTGATTGGGTTAAATAGTTATGAGGCATGGTGGTGTTCAGATATTGGCTGCAAATGTCTGGTCCCAGCATTGCCTTAAATTTACTAACATACTAACATACTAAAATGCCAGCAGAATAGGCCTAACGGTCTTTCGTGTCTGCTCGTTTGGTCAGCCCTCACCCTGGGTGCTGACCTTGCTGCCCCTCTCGCCTTCTCTGGCTTCTCCCTTCCCAGTTCTGGATATTCTTGCTGCATTGGATTTTGCTTCCAGAACCCTTCCCCTGTACCTGTCCCACTCCCTCTTGAACCTTGTATTGAAATTTGTATGGGCCTGTATGATGTTGACTGACTTGGCGTATGCACAAAGTTCCATTGGGGAAAATGTGAGTGTTGAGCCAACCTTGAAAGTTCCATTGGCAAGGTGGGCCACTGGAAGGCCCGGATCAGTAGAATTACCAGTTCTCCATTAAATTTGCACAGTACAGTTGTCTGGGGAAACCACTATGGCATTGAGATAAGCATCTTTTCCTTCACACACAGCCACATGGAATGATGGCAGTTGAATGGCCATGCCCCCATTAGCAAATGTGGAGACGAGGCTCTCAGGATGTTGGGGATCTACAGTACAAGTCATATTAAACTGTTCCTCAAGCTCACTGCTCTGGCATGTTTTTTTTTGTGCTGACAATGCACTGCCAACTCAAAGTTCTGCAGATGCAAACTGTTTTTAAACCATCCTTCAGCTCTAATGCAACTCACTTTCAACTGTCATCAGCTCCTTTGCAATCTTTATGCAAAGCATTTTCACTGCAGTGCAGTTCTGTACTGTAATCCTTTAGAGCTGCTACTGTAGTCTCCTCCTATTCACTGCATTTCCCTCAATCATGAACTGTACAGTATAGCAGACAGTGGTTTTGTTGGGCTCAACTTTATTTTTATTATACAGTAGTTAAAAGGGAAAGAACAAGTGCTGAAAAGCAGAGAAAACATAAACCTGATACTCAAATCCTGACATGTTCATAATCACGTCATTTTAAATCCTGTCTGTAAAAAAGTCCATAATGTTATATGCCCATAATTCTGTATTATATGCCCAAATCCTGAAGAACAACTGCAGAGTTTCTAAATCAGTCTGGGAGACCAGAAGACAAGTACATCCTGCATTGGTCTGGAACTGAAATGAATTGTTTCCCAGACTGAAGCAGGAATGTACAGTAGCTTGAAATGACACTGCATTTAATAATATTTCAGTTTCCGACAGTACATCAGTCTGCAGTAGCATTGTACAACAACAACTGCAGAGCATGTAAATTGGTCTGAGAGACAAGTAGTAGCTTTAAATTTGTTGACAGGTACAAAACACTGATCTCTGAAATCATTATGTGCCATAGCTTTGAGTTTGCCGATGGGTACGAAATGCTGACGTCTAAAATCATTAAAATTTAAACCTCTGAAATCATTCAGTTTTAAACATCAAATATGTGCCTTTGCTTTGAGTTTGCAAGCCAAAAGACAGGTTGTTTGGAGGGATTTCGGAGGTCAGTATTTTGTACAGTACATGCCAGCATTATGTGTAGTCGGGAAATGGTGTGTCAGAAAAAGTAATGTTGGGCATTTGTGCCTAACCCTAATGAACAGGGCTGACTTGAATAAAAGGGCAGGCTAAAAATTAAAACTGAAATTGCTGAGCAGACTGGCCAGAGCAGAAAAAAAAAGTCAGCAAGTGAGGTCCTCAGAAGTGAGGAAAACAACATGGTGGTGGGGTCGGGGTTTTCAATCTGAATGCAGGATTTCTATTGGGTGACAGCTTCTTTATAAAATTGGGCAGATGGCATGTCATTCAAGTTGTACTGCACACTGCAATAGCAACTGAACTCTAACTCAGTGATTTAGGATTTTTAATGGGTTACTCAGTGTGTTGCACTGCATTAATAAATGTTTCCAATGAGCTGCAAAGTAATCTGAAACTGAATGGCAGCTAGAAACAAATTATTTGGAAACTTTTATTAATGCATTGCGGTGAGCAGTGCACACATTAAGCAACTCACTGAAAAATGCTAAACCAGTGAGTTGGAGGAACAGTTTAATGTGACTTGTACTGTAGGTGATGAAGGAGTATCTGAAGGTTTCTTGGGGTTGGTTCTAGGACACTCACCAGAGTGCTCAGCAGGAGGCAAAAGACAAATAATAATATTCTGAAAGACAAAAAATGAGAGCAGGTTAAAGCACAGGCCTCCCCCATCAGGGGGAAAGAGTATTTAATCACCTTTGCAGAGCTTCAGTTGGTTGGCATGATATCACTTGTCCATGGGTTGCTTGTGGTCTGACAACTGGTAACCAGCAGAGCTTAATAATTTCAGCACCATAACTTGGTTGCCTACCTGCCAATTGACTTCTCTGATATTCTTGTCAAAGTACATTTTGGACTGTTGTTGGGTCTTGCCCAGGTTTTGAGCAGCAAAGAGATTGGTTCGGACCAGGTTGTCTTTCTGCTGTGCAACATAAGTGTCCGCTGACACTCTGTCCATGGTTGGGGTATTGAGGTTAATCCTCAGATGTTCCAAGTGTCTCATCTGCCAGCCTGTCATCACCTCAAAAGGTGTACACTTGGTTGCTGCAGCGGGGGTGGCTCCGATTGCCTTTAGGAGTAAGGGCAACAGAGTATTCCAATTTTTAGCATTTTCATTTGCAAACTTACACAGCAGTAACTTACTCTGTCCATTGGCCCTCTCTCTACCTGTCCAGAAGGCTGAGCATTGGTAAGCTATATGGAATCTTTGTCTAACCCCCATTAACTCCAAACATTCCTGCATCAGTTCCACTGTGAAACTCGTCCCCTTGTTAGAGCCTACCTTGAGAGATAGGCCCCATCTGGTGAACACCTGTTCAACCAGAATCTTGACAATGGCTTTAGTGGTGTTTTCCCTACATGGAAATGCTTCAACCCATTTTGAGAAGAGGTCAGTGATTATAAGTGCATGCTTATTACATTTACTCATTGTGGGAAGGGGCCCAATGAAATTGATTTGTATCACATTCAAGGGGCCGGATTGCCTCTGTGAGAATAGTTTGGCATTGTTATTAGCTGGAATAGGGTTATTCTGGTCACAGGTGATACAATTGTCCACATAGTGCTGGACATCGGTTGTTTGGCCATGCAACAACCCATAGTTTTCAATCTCTGCAGAGTCTTAGCTACTCCTTGGTGTCCACCTGTGGGAGCATCATGAACCTGATGGATGAATTCTGATCAGAGCTCTTTGGGGATTACCCACAATTTCTCATCACCAGATTGGTATAGGACCAACTTCTGGTCTGCAGAGAGATAAAAAGATTTTCAGATTGTTTCTTGAAGGGGTTGCCTTGGGACATTTCCTTCTCTGTCTCTTTGGAGAGGTATTCATATACCTCCTTTAGCTCAGGATCTGCCATTCATACTGCAGCCAGATCCAATGGGACCACTCAGGTCCTTCTTTCTGGGGCCACTGGGTGGGCCTCAGTTTGAGACTGAATTACCCATACCTCCCCCCCAGCCTTGTCCTTGACTAAGGTGTCCACTCAATAATTGTACTGATGGTATGGTTCAGTCTTGGAATGAGCTTTGACTTTGTGAATGTAAAGTTTGAAAATGAAGATTCCAGCTATGCTATCAATGTACTTGAAGAGATCCCTGTTCTTAAGAGGGGTCCCTTCTGTGGAAACATAATCATGGGTCTTCCAAAAGGGAAGAAATTCAGTGAGTCACAAACCCACAAGGAATAAGAAATGATGATAATATCCTCTTCATCTTTGTCATGGATGGTTTCCAAGGCACATGCAATGGCTGCCAGTTCTGTATATTGTGAAGATTTGGTGGTACATTGTCTGAACACCTCAAGAGTGTCCCCTATTGTACAGAGAACCAGAACCCCAAATACGGCCACTTGTTCTCCCCCTTGAAAAGAAAAGGATCCATCCTTGAAAATATGGTGAAGTGCAGGATCTACTAGGGCACATTGAGTAGTGGGTAGGAAGGGGCCTGGTTCTGGTAGAGTTGGTGGCTCCAGGCCACATTCATGAGGATCTCCTTGGTAGAGTCCATGTGCCAAAATGGATTGCATTTTGGCAGGGTTCACAGTACTGTCTCGAGTGCCGTAGGAGGAGGGACCAATAGGTGAGTCTGGTGTTAGAGATGTTATCATCCTTGACTCATTCTGATAACAGAAAAGTACTCGGGGTATGACTGGTGTGCAACATGATAAGGGAAAAGCCTATGATGTAGGCAAAATGTTTAACTGCCATAATAGCAGAGTGTGTTAAAAATAGACTTATGATAATGGTGGGGGATCTCAGCTGTGATTGGTTCAATTTAAGGGGTAAGCAACTGAAGGAAATTACTGTAACAATGGGTTTAAAACAATTAATTCACTCACTTACATGTTTTACTGACACCACAACTGCTGGTTCTATTTTGGACTTCATTTTTGTTTCTGAAATCTTATGTGTTGAGGCCTCTGGTGTATTGCCTCCCCTTTTGGTAACCCTGTCTGGATTATATTGCTCTCTACTCAGTCAATGTGTTCTCAAAATCATCTAAAGCAAAAATAGTCTAGGGACATGACAAGTTTTTTCTGAAATTACATTTTTAGATAGTATAAGGTTGGAAAATGGAAAAGATGCTCCCTAATCCCTGATCTGGACTTCACAGTTGACTATTTCACAAATACATGTCAAAAAATATGTGATTTACATGCCCCGAAAGTAAAAACAAAGCTTAATACTTTGCCTAGGTTCCCTTGGATAACTCAAAAAGTATTGAAGAAAATTAGGGTTAAGAACTGAATTTGGAAAAAGGCAAGAAAAACAAAATTGACCTCTGACTAGGAGTAGTTTAAATTGAAAAGGAATGAGCGTAGGAGACTAACTAAAAAGGCAAAAGCAAACTATTATAGATGTAAATTGGATCAAAATGTGGACCCAAAAAGGTTTTGGTCTACTGTCAAACACCTGTCAAATCATGGGGGACTGGGTAGCCAGAAAAACATAACAATAAGAGTAAATGATACCTTAACTGATGATCCAAATATAGTTTCTAACACATTAAATACTTTTTTTACTGACCTTCCGGGGTTAGGGGTTCGGGTTCAGTTGGGACTGGGAGAAGAACCTATGGTTGATGAAATAACACTGGGACAGCACTCACCTGTTAGGTTTAAACAATTAACTCTATTAGAGGTAAAAAAAGAATTACTTAAAATCAATGCACATAAATCACTTGGTTTAGATAATTAGGAAGGACGATTCTTAAAACTAGCAGTACCTTACATAGCTGCACCCATATTGTCCATATTCAATTGGAGTTTGAAAATTGGTTATTTTCCATCATTATGGAAGGCAAGTAAAATAACACCTATACACAAGGCAGGAGATTTGGCTGATCCTAATAATTATCGCCCTATAGCAATCTTGCCTATTCTGTCAAAATGTTTGGAGAAATTAGTTTCCAGGAAAATCTGCGATTATATGGACAAATATGGGTTATTCACCCAATTTCAATCAGGTTTCCACAGAGGTTACTCTACTTCATCTGCTTTAGTAGAGTTTAATGATTTGATTTGTTCTTCCCTTAATAAAGATAAGGAAACAGCAGTAGTCTTTATTGATTTGTCTAAGGCTTTTGACCTGGTGGACCACTCCATCCTGAGTGTGAGGTTATCTGGCCTGGGTTTCTCTGAGGGTCCTCTGTTTTCGCTTTCCTCTTACTTGGTGGGGCAGTCACAGAGAGTTCAGGTACAGCAATATTTGTCTGAACCATTGGGTGTAAAAAGCCGGGTCCCAAAGGGGTCTATTCTGGGACCAGTGCTATTCCTGTTATTCAATAACAACTTGATCTCTGTGGTTCAGCATATATCTATTAGACTGTATGCAGATGACACAGCCATAGTGGCCTTGGGAGATGTCACGGACGACCTTCAGAGAAAACTCCCAGCTAACTTTGCCAGAGTGCAGGAGTGGTTCACCAGGTCATGGCTTATAATGAACATCAAAAAGACTAAAGTCCTGCATTTTGTCTCAAAAAGTCACAATAGCCCTTCACAACTGCAGATATATGCAGCTGATCAGTCTCTAATAGAACATGCTACTACCTATAGCTATGTGGGAATAGTTTTTGATTCTACACTGACTTTTAGGAACCATATTGATGCAGTAATTAGCAAGTTAAACAAGACACTAGGGGCTTTAAAAAGAACAACTACTGTAGATGCTTAAAACTCTGAGATAGGAAAAAGATTGCTGAACAACTCATTTTGCCTACTGTAAAATATGGTGAATTTGTTTATAGGTCAGCAAATAAATTAATGCTGAACAAACTTGATAAACTTCAGTGCAGAGTAGCCAGATATATTCTTTCTTGTGATTTTAGAACACATCACTGTTTACTTTTGACTAGACTTGACTGGTTGCCTCTTGAGATGGAATATGTAAGAAGTTGGATAACATTTATCCATAAGTATATGACTAACCATTCTGATCATAACATTTCAAAGATATTGTTTCCTAATATTTTGGATACTAGGAAATATCTGGCTAGGTAAGTCCACCTAAATAAAATTTTCAACAGGATAGGTGCATCAACAGATTTGGGGAATCGTACATTGAGATTCTTGGTTACCTTCCTTTGTACAGGCTGAAACTATACATAGTTCTTTTACTAAAATGTTAAAGGACCACGGTACTTACATTTGTCAGTGTATGCGATAGAATTAGTTTTTCTCCCCTTTTTCGCCTCCCATATGTTTATATTTGGTTCCTCTGTTTTTAATGTTTTATTGGTTAACATGATATAATGTTTGCATGTTTCTGTTTATTGACTATGTATTTGTATTGCTCATATTTTATTTATTTTTATGTGTAACTTAGATAATTACAGGACTGTCTTGTGAACTGGACCAATAAAGTCCAAAATGGCATATTCATGTCTCAAAATAAAGTTTTACCATACCATACCAACCACCAGAAAGTGGCAAAGAGATTCCCCTCACACAGAGAGTACTTCTGTCCCACTGGGGAAAGCACTTGGGAAGCATAGGCAATAGGGCTAAGGGCGCCATTCACTTTTTTGTGTCAGTACTGCAGACATGGCAGTATCAGAGGTGGCTGTCTCCAAATGGAATGGTAGCTCTGGGTTTGGATTAACCAAAGCTGGAAATGAGGCCAGGGCCTTCTTTAGAGAGGTAACAGCAGCTGTATGTTCTGGTCCCCATTCCCAGGGAACATGCTTTTTCAGTAGTTTGTACAGAGGTGTGGCCTTCTGTGCAAAATCACAAATGATGTCTCTGGAGTAGTTTACCATACCCAGAAATTGCCTCAGTGTGGAGACATTAGTAGGTAAGGACAGGTCTTGGATACCCTGGACTTTGTCCAATGTGGACTTCTGCCTTCTTTAGTGACTTGCAGGCCTCAAAAAGAGACTTCTGGGAGGCATAATTGTACTTATCAGGATTGCATTTGAGGCCTGCTTTCTATAGGCATGCTAGGAGCTCTTCTAAGAGCCTCAGATGTTTCTCTAGGCATGCTGTAGCCAAGAGAAGGTCATCCACATACTGCAAGAGGCAATCAGGGGAGGAAAAGCCTTGTATGGTGTCCCTCATGTGGATGCAAAAAAAGAGAATGTGAAAAAGAGAGGGGCTGTTGTCAAACCCCTGTGGGAGGCAGTTCCATGTGTACTGATGTCTTTCAAAAGTGAAGGTGAACTTGTATTGGATCTCAGGGGCCAATGGTAATGACAAGATACCATTGGAAATCTCCAGGATACTGAACCATTTATGTTGAGGCTTGAAGAGATTCAGCACATCTGGGGCAGATGCCATGGTAGATGCACAACTTGGGATGGCCTGGTTGAGCTTCCTGTAATCAATGGTCTGTCTCCAATTGTTGTTGGAATTTTTCACTGGCCAGATGGGAGAGTTAACTGTAGAGATACAGGGCCTGTTGACTTCTTGTTTCAGAAGGGACTCTATTGTGGCCCACAAAGAGGGGATTGCCTCTGTTGGATAAGGGTACTGTTTTTGGCTTTGTGAGTCTGCACCAGCAACTTGTATAAGAGTATTTATTCTATCACAGTCATGTCTGTTTTTAGCAAAGGCATCGCAGTGCTTTTCCAGAATAGGCCTCAACTGAGGAAAAAGATCATGGTGTTAGAACATGAGGATGATGTCATATTCCACCACATTGGTCTTCATAGCTGCTATGACATATGAGTCATAAATAAGGAGCCAATGGTCTAGCCTGGGTACCTGGAGTAGCAATCTGTTGGCCAGGTCCATCATGCACCCATATCAAGACAGAAAATCAATACCCAGGATGCTCTGATGATGATGTAAGACCATGAGGTCAAAGTGGTGCTTCACTTCTAAGTTACCAATGATGATAGATATTGGTTTGGACTGGTAAGTTGTGATCATGATTCCCTCTAAGGTCTGGGCAGAAGTATCCTTCCCCATCAGTCAGTGAGATAGCTGAGGTTCATCTTGAAGCAGCACTGAGACAGTGGCACCTATATCCAGAAGTAGTTCTAGCTGGCAGCTCCCAACCAGTGCTTCTATACATGGGCATCTGGAATCATCAGTAACTAAAGAAGTGGGAATTCAATCTGGGGCCTGACACCATCAGTCTGATCCATTTAGCTCTTGTGAGGTGCTGAAGAGTGAGGGATCCATCTCCCAAAGCATCTGTACTGCTTCAGAGTTTGGAGATTTTGACTGCCCATCCACCTCAGAGTCTTCCTTCAGAGGGGGAGCAGAAGGAATTGCTGCTACAACTTTCGTGGAGGATTGTGACATAAGCATTTGAACTTTGGCTGTTCTACTTATTCTGTCAGTTCCTTATACGAAGTGCCAGACCATTGTTTCCATCCATTATTGCCCTTCATATTGTGCTGGTTTGACTTTGGTCGATAATTTTGTTTGATATTGTTTCCTCCTTAGTTTTGGTTCGAGGATTTGTCTTGTTGGGTGTCTTTCGATTTTCCCTCCACCACTTATTGAGTGGAGGAATTCGTGCCACCTTGCACTGTGGCTACTTTGAGCTTAAAGCCCGAACCAAGGTCTCTCGCATGGATCTGGTACACATGTTCCACCCTCTCCATGATCTCATGAAGGTCATCCTGTTTAGGGAATATGTCATCTTCCACCTTCTAGCAAAGTAATGGCTGGAGGTTTTTAAAAATCAGGCATTTGTACTCAGTTAAGTTTTTGTCAGGCTGTTCGCTGACCAAATCTTTGCCTGCACTGTACACTAGCCACAAGCAGTTCTCATATTGGGTTGGTGTGTCCTTGATGTGCTGCTTCACCTGGATTACTAGTATGATGCTGAGCAGGTTAGGGTCATGCGCTGCCAAGAGGTGAGCCGCGACTGTGCCAAAGGGACCTCTGGCATCATTATGTATGCCTTCCAGAAGATTGGCTGACAACATGGGATCCACGGTTTGTTTCAGAACCTGTACTTTGTGCTCACTCACAAGGCTGAGCATTTGGCAGTGGTTCTGCACCTTTTCCAAATGGCAATGGAGGTTGTCGCTTGGGGCCATACAGTCTATTTTGTCTGCAATGGTTCTGGGTGGGTTGTGTGGACTGCAGGGTGCTTAGGCCTGCACCCTGTCCGGTGCTGGTTTTAGTGACCACCTCAGCCACAGCATTAGCCACACCCTAAAGAAGGGTCTGTTGTTCTAACTCCTTTTTCAGCATGTCGCTGATTGCTTGCTTCAGCGCTCTCGCCTGAGAGTTGGAGGTCCCATCTTTTGAGATCGGCTTCTGAATCAGGGCTTCCATCTCTTCCTTATCCTTTTTATTCAAGGCAGCTACCTATGGTTGAGGCCTCAACCCTCTGGAATCCCAAGGACTGCCATCTTGGATGCCTCCATCATCACAGTCATCATCCTCCAATGACAACAACAAGATAGGCGGGGCAAACTGCATAGCTTTCGCATGACTTCTTAGTATTGCTAACTGCTGACATAACTTCTTCATCTTAATTCTACACATCAGATGATCCACTCTGCCTTGAAACTGTTCCTTACTGACGTGATCCAGCAAAACTCTGCATGCGACGCTCACTTTGCAATTTTCCCTAAGCTTCTTTTCCAGTGCATTCTGACATCTCTCAAACTCTTCCTCCTCCAACTCCTCATACTCACTTCTCAATGAGTCATTCATAATTGTAATCAAATCATTCAACTGTAACACATGCCTCCTATCCTGTTGCAACCTTTCATTGTCTTCCTTCAGCCTAATAATGTCCTTGTCTTTTTCCTGTACCACACTCTCAAGTTCATTCAGAGTATCATTCCTAATCTTTTCAATTTCTCATTCCAAATCTTTACGTTGCTTGCCAGTTTCCTGGGATTTGCAGCCCAGCTCTTTTTTGAAAGCCTGGAGCTCCGATTCCATTGCTTGAAATAAAGCATACAGGGCAGCAACTAAAACACCTTTTTGGTCATGTTTCTTTGCTACAGACTTTCCCTCCATGTACAGTTTGCCAACTGTACCAGATTAGCCTGCAATTTCACATCCAGCATGAAGTCACTCCAACCTCCATAGGTGGTTAGAAAGTTTAAAATGTCCAAGTTGAGCTCTGTACTAATGACCATTGTTGGAGATCCCCCTTCACTGCACTAACTGAGAGCCTGAGGTGTACTAGTTCACCTCATTCCCAACAGCTAGACAGCCACACATTCTGGTACGGGAACAATCCGGCAAACCCCTGCCACAAATTGAACGAGAGGGATAGGTTTGGACTCCTTTGTGATTCCCAGTCTCATTCAAGGCATGTAGAGGTCTGCAAGACCATCCATAAGGGCTGAAAGGGAGGGCATAGGTTCAGATCCCTTCATGATTCCCAATCTCATTCACTGTGTACCTATTGGTATACTTGTTCAGTTCTGTCCAAACAGGTCCTGCCATGGTTACCAATTTGTTGGGTGGCAGGATTCTAGACCTGTTGGCAAAACATAACACAGAAGACCAGATAATACAGAAGAAAGCTTATTCCAGAAACATGTAGAAAACAGCATTACCTGCTGTGAGTTCGGAGACCTCTGAACACTGCAATGTCATCATGTAAACTCAGTGAAAAACAGTCTTACACAGAGTATTATACTAGAGATTAGAAAGTACATTACTAGGTAACTGACTCTCCCAGAGGGGCAGGAAAGCAAAATACAGCAATTCTATTGGTGGTTAGTGGTGGGCAGCTCACACCTAAGACAGTTTGGTTTTGCACGTACAAACAGATAAGCATGTGCTAAGGCTTCTTTTGGGTAGCAATACAGCAATTCATAAAATATGCTGATCTTTGCATCATGGCAAAAAGTTGTAGGTGGTTCACAAACACCACCAAAATAATCATGCTGGATAGTGATTTCTAAGCACATAATGGCAAGTCTGAGTAAATACAAATGTACCTTATGCTGCAATAGTATGTGTAATAACATGAATGAGGGTCTGTAGGTCGTCCAGGTCTACACATCAAACTTACTCATTGGCCTGTCTATACATCACTGTACCTAAATATTCACAGAAAGTACAATTCTGGATATTGATTTCCACCTTACACTCCACAGGGTGTATTTGAAGAAAAGTAAATACTGTTAGGTGGCAAAATTTTATCGGTGTCATAATTACTTACAGAAACATCAACTGCAGTATGTCACTGACAGTTAGAGACAGTCCACAGAATAATGGTATACATGAGCTGTTAAAGAATAGTCTTACCTGCTAAGATGCCAACCCAAAAGAAGACAACTGTCACAGTAGATAGCAGTTATAGTTTTGTGATCCACCAATCAGAATGCCAGCCATACAGGATAGATACATGGCAAGAAATTATGCAATGGCATTTTCCCTCCAAAACTTGATGGATACCATGGCAACTTGTGATTTTCCTCTGTTCAAGACACAGTACTGTATCTTTGCTGAGAGGAGGCTCAGAGAGAGGACAGACTTTTATGGAGCTAAGCACATATTATTTGTGAACTTTTTTTGTGGTAGTAGGATTCTGTACAAGGATTCAGCAATGGCAGAATGTCACGGAGATACTGTATCGTTACTTGGAAGCTCACTTGTGCATAGGGCTGCACAGTTTGCCAGTAGGAGTTGATTTGGCAGTAATTTACAGCTTGGAGACTGTGATGTTCACTGGTATGGAAGGGGTGGCATGAACTGGGAGCAGCTCACTCCAGCCATTTACAACCTGTTATGCAGTCAGCCTGCACCAGACATTCTTCTGATTCATGTTGGAGGAACCAATTTGGGCCATCAAAGGGAAGTAGACCAGATAGAAAGAGCTAAAACACATTTAGCTATGCTGCATGCAACATTACCTGTAAACTTACATATACTGATATTACAGAGCGCAGGATCTGGATGGGCAAGGACTTTGCTCCTGGTATTGAAAGATTCCACCATAAGGTAAATGTGCAGATATTCACATTTTTAAAAGACATTGGGATGCATACAATTTGACACAAAGACATTAGGCATTTCAAACATTGACTTTTCTTAAAAGATGGTGTGCATCTATCAGACGCTGGGAATGTTGTTTTCCCGGGGGACCTCCAAAGTGGTACCATACAATGTTATGATATGTAACAGATGGAGTAATCCAATAGCCACATCTGGATACCTAAAATCTCTCATAAAAGCCAACAACTTGAAAGCAGAAGGCTGTTTTAAGAGCCACATAACTGGTCAAAAAAAGATTCATCACACACAGTATTTTACATGTACATCTCACAACTTTCTGTATGTAAACAGTATTCAGAGTGGGAGTGTAGGGTGCTGGTGGAAATCATACACTGTTAAAGGTGAGAGTAAAACTATCTACTTGTATGTTTTTATAGTGATTGGAGATATGTTATTGTGGTGGTGTTATGTTTATCCATGTCCAGGTAGTAGTATTGTGTGCTGGGCATGACATATTTAAGTCACTGTACATGTTGTATAGGTTTAGGTACATAGTCTATCAACACTTTGTTGGATGTGACGCATAGCTGTTAGACTGTGTCTGTGATACTGCTGATACTGCACATGTATCTGTGTATGTGTTGGGGTGGGGGGGCACTGGCTATATTGTAGGATACTTACACTATATGTCTCTGTTTTCATGTGGTTTGGTGGCAGTCTAAAACAATGTCTCAGTTCATGCATCATAGGTATATTTCTAACCATACACAGCAACGCAGTAAACAAGCACATTTTCTAGCACTTTCAGTTCAATAGGCAATAGTACATATTGACCTACTGTCTATAATATTATATGATACAGTAATCTTACATAAGTGTACTAACAGTATTATTCCCATCTCTTATTCTACAGTAATTTCACAGAACAATGTCAAAAAAGTGAACAGACAGGCAGGTCCAGAAGCTGGTGCATGCTCTGCAATATAAGAGCATCACCCGAGTCTATTTCAAGGCAATGGACCCGATGATGGAGGCTATGTGGTGGGACGTGAGTGAGTACCTCACCAAGAGAAAAATCCAAAAGACCCCTAAAGCTATGTGTTTCCCATATAGTAAACATTTAAAAGAAAGAAAAATAACTCAGTGTCATTGGCAGACATATGACTTGCAGACTGTTTTGTTCCCCCCTCTAGTCTGCACATTAAAGAGCAACCAACTGTTTTCCATAACAGGCTAGATCTTGAAAATATATATATATATAAAACACAAAATAAGAGAGTAATAACCTTTTGTAAAAAAACAGATATCAGTATTTTCTTAGGTGTGTGTGTGTTATGAATGTGTATTTCTCTCGGTGTATGTGGTTCTGTGTTTGCATTTGTCTGTGCTTGATATAAAATCCATATGTGTGTGTGTGTGTGTGTGTGTGTGTGTGTGTTTCTTTGGGTATTATGACTGTATGTTGTACTTTTCCCTGTGTGTTTGTAACCAACAGTATTTGTGTTTATTTCTGTTGTGTCCATCTGTCTGTCTGTGTGTCTATATGTCGCATACATGTGTGTGTGTGTGTATGCGTGCGGGGGGGGGCAGAGACAAAATGCATTTAAAGTCGGTATTGCCTGATACTAACAAGTGACTTAGGAGTTAAGACAAATTGCAGGCTGTACAGTATGTCTGGTGTGGTAACATTATCTGATCAGCTGAATGCCTGCCAGAGTTATCCAGCATTTTGTGTTATGTTACTGTGGGTTATGTCAACAGTGCCACAGTTAACATGCCAGAAAAATTTGAAACATTTGCCTGTTCAGAAGACTAATTGTTTCTTTTAATCATGTTCAATCTTCTAATATGTTTTAGGATGGTCCACAAAAGCCGGCTACAGTGTGCGTTTAACAACCCTTGGTTCTTCAGCAGCTGGTACTGCTGAATTGGGTGATGCTGTACAGCTTCGACACTGACTCAGGCACTCAGCTCTTCAGAATCATGTCTTCAAACAGAAATGCTGCCCCTTTAAAAAACAATTTTAGTGTGTGTGTTTTGAGAGAAAAGGGACCGATTACAATGAGATGGTATAAGCCTAAAGAAGTGATTCATTGGGTTGGTATACTGACATGAGTGAAAATGTACCTCCTGTTTAACAAAATAAATAAAAAAATCTCCTTAGGCAAAAGATGCACCACAATGGCGTATTTCATTAGCAGATCTGAGGCATTTTGCAATGAAGAGAAAAATCGACTTCAGAAAAACCCCACACACAAAAAAAATTAACAAAAAATCTCCTTCCAGCTCTAAAAATGGATTAATGGCCATTTGGAGAGGTTTGGTGAGCTTTTCTGTTGGGTTAAATGCATGAGGGGTTTGCAGCAGGCTTCAGATCTTTGAAGTAACATAGAACATGTTGGTAGAGAAAGACTATTGGTCCATCCAGTCTGCCCTGTTCTTCCCAATCCTACCCTGGGACCTAATGTTCAGTTGTGGTTATTACCCTTACCACCCCTTGCCCCCTGACTTATTGTTTTCCCTGGTGTGACTATTAAGCCTTTTACTCAGTCCGAGCCATGCTTGAAATCATTAATCCGTCTTGTACCCACCACATCTGCTGGTAGTCTGTTCCACATCTCAGCAACTCTTTCTGTAAAATAAAGCCTTCTCGTATCCCTCCTGCATCTCCCCCTGCCAGAGTTGACTCATGCCCCCATGTTCTTGATTTGCCAGTCCTGCTAAATATCCCCCCCCCAGTCTACCTTGTTCATTTCATTCAGGAACTTGAAGATCTCTGTCATATCTGCTCTCTCCTTTCCATTCTCAAGTGAGTACATGTTCAGTGCATGAAGTCGATCCCATATGATCTACCCTGCTGGCCCTGAATAATTTTGGATACCCTACACTGTACCAGCTCTAGCCTGTTTTTGCCTTTTCTTCAGTGGGAACTCCAGAACTAGGCACAATATTTTGGATGCCGCCTCATGAGTAATCTGTAGAGATACAATATCACCTCCTTCCACATGCTGTCAACCCCCCTCCCAATACATCCAAGTTCCAAACACCCTGGTTGCCATTCTTTAGGCCTCGTCACATTGGCTCTATGGTTTTAAGGAGCTGCTTATGATTACTCCTAGATTTCTTTCCTTAGTGGTAATGTCCAACTGAACATAGAAACATAGAAGCTGTCAGCAGAAAAGGACGTTCTGGCCCACTTAGTCTGCCCTAAGGTCCCCACTTACTGTGATGCTGTAGGCCCTAATTGATCTCCAGCCTTCCTCCCAGTCCTGTTACCAAGGTACCTGTGTCTAGCCTATGCATGTTATTCCATGATTGCATGCACCTTGTCATATAATTTCCTGACTGAGATTTGGCATCCTCTTCCCAAAAGCTACTACAGCCCTCATCTCACAGTGGTACCAGACAGAAGCTGTGCAAGTCATCAATAGTAAAAATTCACTGTATTTTTTTATTTGTTTCACTCGCTGTTCTCTGTTGAAACAGCACACCAAGGGATGAGCAGAAACTTCCAACATGCATCATAATGTCACAGACACTCACCAAGTTACAGCCAAGGGCCCACAGTGACTAACCCTGCTGGGGTCCCCCAAAACATGAGGCCAGCAATATGTATTGCTTGATATTTATTCAAATTCTTGCTCACAGCATGCCATATTTCCTCACTGTTTTCATCAGCCATGTGCTCATACAAGTGAACAGGCCCTCTTACCATCGGAGTCCGACTGGCTCACCAAGATACCTGGAAAGTTCCAGGTAGGCTATCTCTATTGGTTACCTGCCCACCTTCTAAACTATAAGAATCTTTATTTTTAATCATCTAGTTTTCATTAAATGCGCACCTTTAGTAAATGTAAGATGAAAACAGATCTAGTGTTTCATACTGAAGAGGAATACAGATAAGAATATGTCACCCCTGTTGATTTTTGAGGTGGTCCCTCTGTACCCCAGTCTGACCCTGCTTACCATGGAAGTTCCTAATTTCTCTGTCAAATTTAAGCTGTTGGGTATTGGAACCCCATGGCAGAGTAGTGCTGTAAACTCAGACTTTTTAAGTAGAAAGACATGTTTTAATAACTGAAAAAAAAATAAGGTGACTTAACTGTGCACTGAACCCAGACCCCCAGAATAACTAACCGGTTCTCTACTGTCTAAAGTTTTTGAAAAGTTTTACCAGGAAAGATACTGCATTCCTGTTCAGTAAATCATAATTAAACTTTGCACAAATTAAGGTGTCGGTTTCCATACCGTTATGAACTCACATATGCAACTGCGATGCATCTCACTTTATGAGGGGCAGTGTGTACCACATTTGGAGTGTCAGTGTCCCACATTTCAAATAAATGACCAAAGGTTGAGAGATATGTGTGTGCTGCCTGTACAGAGTAGCACGAAAAGTGTTTTGGTTTGTGCAAACTGTCTTAAGTTTATTTTTGTACTTTGCTAGGAAGGTATTGGTCCAAGTCGATCGAAGAAGAGATAAGCACGGGATGTCCATCTCATTCTCACTTGTTATTACCGACGTCTTCCTTCCTTTCAGTGATTCACTCCCAAACATCCTTTCTAGCACAACAACCCCCACCCAAAAAAAAAGTGAATTGCTGCTACACAATTGCACTATGTGTAGCGGACCTCCATTTTATGCAGACTTCAAGCAAAGCACTGCCCGTGCCTGTCCTGCTTTCAATATAAGGCCAGTACGTAGTCCTGCTCCTCTTCTCTGGAGAAGAAACCAGGCACATACTGTAGAAAGTCACTCCACTTGCTGTATAATGAAAGCTTTCCAAACTATTTCACTAACTCAAAAGTTCCCGATCTCTCCCTCTGAAGTTCATTCAGCAGCCAGTGTGGAGTTACCTGCAGGCCATGTCCTAAACCACATAACAAGCAACATCGCCACTCTATGGTCCATCTTTCAGCCTTCTCTTAGAGTGTGGTACCCAACAGCATCCAAGCCCAATGTGAAACCTGGGCAGAGGGTGTCCTCCACCTCCCCTTCACAAACGACAGCTTCCAAAGTGTCGCCGGAAAAGTAAAATTGTTTGTTGGTTTATCTCTCCAGCTGCAAGTCAGTGGCTCACCTCCACTGCTGTCTGGGAGCTTTGAGATATTAACGTGACTGCACTAATAATGCCTTTGTTGACTGCTGTGCTGAGTGGGACAAGTCCAGCTCTACTCTGAACTGACAGGGGCTTTCGCTACCTCACAAACACTGCCAGCCCATGGGGAAGGGGGGGTGCTGGAAGCTTCATCCTAATTATTCAAAGCAGCAAAAAGAGGAGTCTCCCATCCTGACAGCTGATGCCAAACACTAGCCATCCCAATTAGTAGTCAGCACCCACCTACTAAAATTAGCTCTTGGTACTGTAGAGCAATGTGACAAGTTGAACATGTTGTTTGCAGGCAGTGCCACAATTTCTATGGGGTTCTTTGTAAATCAGAATAATTTTTGTAAATGCAGTTGAAACTGCAGACTGAAACCAGAGGCTTAAGATGAGCAAGGCATGTGAGATTTGTAGGAAGGAGGTGTAAGAGAAAATGTTTTTGTTCTGCACACCCTAAATTGCCATCTTACTTTTTAATAGAATTTTGAACTGGGAATAGCACACACTGAGGTGAAGCTCATTTCCAGGACTCGGACACAAAGGGAGGTTAAGTGACTTACTCAAGGTCACACAGGATTTAAGTGGGGGCTATGAATTTTAGACCCATGTTTGCTGGTTTTTCATTTTCACAGCAGGATGCTCTAACCTCTAGGCTATGATGCCAAATGCAAAGTTCATTCCACAGTCTCCTCTAGCCAATCTAGTACCTTGCCATATTTGCAGGAATATGATTTACTGCAACCGACAGCATGCCATAACTCTCAACTGTCCCACATTCTAAGGAACAGTTCCTCACTTTGCTTCACAAAATCCCCCCATTACTCATTGGGACAATGTGCCCCACATTCAGTGCTGAGATAGCAGCACAGAAGTAGCCAATCGACATTAAATAGGATATGTAACAATCTGTTCTGGAAGCACGGCAACATGAGTTGAAGCCCACAATAATTACTGGAGTGGGGTGGAGCAGGGGCGGAGAGGAGCGGGGAAGGGAGAAGCTAAGAGGATTTCCAGGTATACCACCAGTGGGGGGCATTGCTACAGACTCCAGCCAAGTGCCACCATAAAAAAGTGCAGTGGTGCGGTGGAGAAGATGGCACAGTGGGGATATGACGGAGGGCTTCAATTGGTGGAGGTATCATGCTTAAAATTTTATTGCTGTTGTTTGCATGGTTCCGGATCCGGTGAGTGCTTTTCTTCTGACGCAAAAAGTCTGCAGGCTCCACCCCTGCAGACATTAAAAAGAAACTGAAGGTTTCACCATGACTGGCTTTATAGTACCCCTGCTTGGCAGCCAGCTTCACAGTGACCATGCTCCTTCAGGAACACTGAAGTCTCTAACACTTAACAAAAAAGTAGTGAGGGGAAGCTGTCAGCTTCATGTGGGTCCCACTTTTAAATCTCTACCAGCATAACATGGGGAGGAGGGTGCTCACAGCTCGGAAACCAACAAAGTCTCTACATACAACAGCAGGAGGGAGTGCTCTCAGGTCATAAACATCAGTAGCTGGCCTCAGACAATTGGACACACCACATAAAAAGATAACCCCTGAGATGTGGGAAAGGTGGGAGAGATACAGAAACCTAAAGGGCAGAACTGAAACAGATGACACAGTTAGGTCACCACCTACTGGCCAAAACAGAAATGGGCACTATTTTTTTCATAAGCATACCTACCTATTGAATTTTTAAGTAAAAATAATGTTTTAAACAATACTTTTAAAGTGTTCTTTTGTTTTTCACAAACAAGCCATTGCATAATAGCAATAATGCACTTCAGGGTGTGTGTGTCATGCTGGGATAATGTCACTTCTCGGTTGATGGATGCACTCAACCTGTGGCCTCATACCCAACAACCCAAGGTGTGACGTTATCCCAGTATGACACACACCCTGTCGTGCATTATTGCTTAAATATTACACACTGTAGTAGTAACACAGTACAATCTGACAGCTGCAGTCTCCTCTCTTGTTAATGGCGGACTCCAGAAGCCACTAATGAATGTTCATTCCTTTTTCTTAATATGTACATATTACATATGTCGCAATACAGTCATAAGTAAGCAGTCAATGTAGTCAGAATGCTTCTTCTTGTAATGAAATTCAATTTTGCAAGTCTGTCACTTGGCATAATTCTGGATGGCAGGAATCTAAATCCTTACATGCATAGGCATGCTTATATAGAACTATATCATATGTAGGAAGCTAAAGTGTCACTTAGAGTAATTATTGCTTACCATACTGTATGTATTCACCTGTCTATGCACTGTCACAGTATGTTATAAAGAAAGTCATCAGTTACTAACCTTGTTTTTTCTGTTCACAATTACAGCAGCCACTGCACGTCTTGGATAAAAGAGTTGAGAGCATAGCAGGTAACTGTACTCAGTAGAATTCATTATGTATATACACAAATTTAAGTGGCATAACTGCATGAGAATTGCTGTGTTATTGTTCTGTCACAACCCAGCTCATTGAGTTGAAGCACATGCTTAGGCAAGTACTTCAACCACCCAAAAAGTCCCATGAAAGCACCATAGTACAGTACCATGAGTATCGAATTATGAATAGGAAATTATTCTTTGTTTCTTAACAATGTCCATAGTTTCTCAACACGTTTTTTTTTTTCAAATAGTGACAGCTGCCCCAGCTGAAAATAAGTTTTGGACAATCAGGAACCAGCATTCTGTCTACCCATGTAATAATGCTGAACATGAAATGTACTCATGTTTTCACTGTACATTTCTTGTAGGTTTCATTTTTTCAGGATTGTACAGTATGTATCAACAACACTTTTGTAATACTTCCTTTTGTATAAAATATATGTTAGTAGAACTAGAACATACGGGAACTTCAACTTAACTTCAGCAATGTATAATGTACAAATCTTACGTATAACATATGATTATGCAGATATGCAAAGGTGAATGCAATAATAGCTACTATACAGTTCTACTATAATGGAAATGTGTTCTAGCACTGCCAGGGCAAATGCAACGCCATCTTTTAAGTGTACAATGAATGGAATCATCTACTTTCACAACTATTATTTATACAGTATTCATGTTACATCTATTTCAGCATATGACTTTTCAGTCCCACAGGTGTAAACCTACTTAGGTGCAATGTGTAGTTTGTATACTCATATAGTAAAAGTACATAGCCACCAGGTTAAGTCCAACATTACTACCATTAATTTATAACAGCAGAGGGAAATCAATATGATGTAAACACAAAATCAAAGCATTACTGTTTGTATCCATTGTGTATCATATGATCCTATAATATCTGCTTCAACACACAGGTCAACAACGTAAAACAACACATCACAACCTGTCAAGCTGCTACAGTGTCACCATGGTGTTTATATATATATATATATATACATATATATATATATGTGTGCTGCATATGTAAATAGGTGGATCAGCATTTATTTAACAAATGTCTTTCAACAAATCATCAAAAGCCTTATAGTTCAGTAGTGCATGTGCCATGTGTATAGTTCACAGCGTGACACATTAGTATATGTAATGCTGTCTGAGTAGCATTAGGCCAACTACATGAGTGTCGCTGTGCATACCTATGAATTCCTAGTAGTAAACACTATAATGGTAAAATCTACTCTGAGCTTGCCCTTTACATACAATACACTAACATACTGTACATTTTGTCTCACAGGACCACTTTGATAGCATGTTATTATATTCACCTTGATTGTTCTCTGAAAAAATTCCTCACAGTGACTTATTACACCATACACAGAAAATTGCAATACACTGTAGACATGCAAGCAATAATACAAGAAAGGGTGGGTGGTATTTGGGCAATACCAAACCGCCCAGGGGTGTAAAAGAAACATAGAAACATAGACTTTGACAGCAGAAAAGGCCTGCCTGGCCCACCTAGTCTGCTCATTCCCTATGTATTGGATAAGCTGCAGATTCTAGTTAACCAACAGCCTACTTCCTCCTACCATTCACTATACTTGCCTTATGTCTGTCCCATGCATTCTTGAATTCCCCAACTGTTTTTGACCCCACAACCTCCTCAGAAAGGTGGTTCCATGCGTCCACCACCTTTTCCATGAAAAAAATACTTTCTGACGTTGCCCCTGAGCTGTCACCCTCTATCTTTAAACTGTGCCCCCTTGTTATTGCACATCTCTTTCTCTCAAAGATGCTCCTATCTTGGGCTTTGTTAATTCCCTTGAGGTACTTGAATGTTTCTATCATGTCCCCCCTTCTCCCTCCTTTCCTCGAGGGTATACATATTAAGCTCTTTTAGTCTCTCCTCATATGGCTTCTGTTGCAGACCCTACACATTTTAGTTGCCCTCCTCTGGACCGCCTCTATCCTGTCTATGTCCTTACGGAGATGGGGTCTCCAGGACTGCATGCAGTACTCTAAATGGGGTCTCACCAACTGTCTGTACAGAGGGATAACAACTTCCTATTTTCTACTGGTGATGCCTCTCCCTATGCATGCCAGTATCCCTCCAGCCCTCCTTACTGCCTTCTGACATTGTTTACCTGCCTTAAGGTCATCTGATATGATTATCTCGAGGTTCCTTTCCATTTTTGTTGTCGTTAGTGCCCCCCCCCCATTGTGTACTCTTCCACTGGGTTTTTGTTTCCCAGGTGCAGTACTTTGCACTTTCTTGCATTGAGTCTAAGCTGCCATATTTTAGACCATTCCTCCAACCTTGCCAAGTTCCTTCTCATCCTTTCCACCCCTTGAGTATCAACCCTGTTGAAGATTTTTGTATCATCTGCAAAGAGGCATACTTTTCCTTCCAGCCCCTCTGCAATGTCTCCCATAAAGATATTAAAGAGGACTGGTCCCAGTACTGAACCCTGTGGTATCCCACTAGTAACCACCCTTTCTTCAGAGTGTACTCCATTTACTATTACCCTCTGTGTCCTGTTGGTCAGCCAATTTGTTACCCAGGCTATCACCCTGGGACCCACTCCCAGGATAACTAACTTGCTTATTAATCTTTTGTGTGGGACTGTGTCAAATGCCTTGCTAGGTAGGCCATATCTACAGCCCCTCCCTGGTCTACTACTTTGGTCACCCAGTCAAAGAAATCTATTAGATTCATCTGACATGATCTTCCTGCTGTGAATCCATGCTGCTTCGGGTCCTGTGCCCCGCTGGCCTCTAGGTACTCAACAATTCTCTCTTTCAGAAGCGATTCCATCATTTTCCTTACCACTGAGGTTAAATTAACAGGTCTGTAGTTCCTTGCCTCTGCCTTGCTCCCACTTTTGTGAATAAGGATCACATCTGCCCTCCTCCAGTCCTCAGGTACCACACTGTCCTCCCATGATTTGTTAAAAAGGATAGTCAGTGACATCACTAGGTCTCTCCTTAGTTCTTTTAGAATTCTGGGGTGAATCCTGTCAGACTATATTGCTTTGTCCACCCTGAGATTTTGGAGTTCTCTCAGGACCCTTTCTTCTGTGAATGGACTATTATCAACCCCCCTGTCCAGAGTGTATCTATTGCTTGGTTTAGGTACATCCACTCTTCTTCTTTTGTGAATACTGAGCAAAAGTACTCGATCAGTATCTCTGCTTTTCCACTGTCATCCTCTGCCCACCTCTCCTCCCCTTTATTAAGTCTCACTATCCCTTCCTTGGTTTTCCTTCGCTCCCTGATGTACCTATAAAAGGTTTTATCTCCCTTCTTAACAGAGTTGACTATTTTTTCCTCGATTTGGGCCTTCGCTATTCTGATTGCCTTCCCTGATTCCTTCTGCTTTAACTGATACAGTTCTCTGTCCTGCTCATTCTGTGATTCCTTATACTTTCTGAATGCTATCTTTTTCTCCCTATCCTTTCCCGTCACCTCTTTTGAGAACCATAGTGGTTTTTTACTTCATTTTGATTTGTTTATTTGCTTCACACAAAGACTTGTTGCATCTGTGATGGCAGTTTTGATTTTCTGCCATTGTTCTTCTACCCCTTCTTCTAGCCCATTTACTAGAGCATTCCTTAGGCACTCACCCATTTTGCCAAAATCAGCCCTCCTAAAGCCCAGTACTTTTGTCTTTGCATGGCTTGACTCTACAGTTGTGTTTACCGTGAACCACACTGTTCGGTGGTCGCTAGTTCACAGATGGTTACTCACTTCTAAGTCTGAGTAAGAGTGCTCCCTCCCGAGTGGGTTCCAATACTAGCTGTCTGAGGCATGTCCCCTGCAGGGCATTGAGAATGACCCTGCTCTTGGATGTGGCTGCAGCACATGTGCTCCAGTTAGCATCTGGCATATTCAGGTCCGCTGTCAACAAAATCTCCCCTTTCTCTGCCATTCTAAGGATCCCTTTTAACATTTCTTTGTCCATGTCCTCCCCCTGAGATGGGGGTCTGTATACAACCCCCCTGTGGATTGTGGTACCATTATCTGTTTCCAAGGTGACCCAGAGTGCCTCCTCTCTTCATCACTTACTCTTTAGTTCTGTTGCTTTGATCCCTTATCTTACGTAGCGAGCTACTCCTCCTCCCCTTTTAGCCTCCCTGTCCCTCCTGTAGATTGCATACCCTGGTATATTTACATCCCAGTCATGGTTCTCTGTGTACCATTATTCTGTGACTGCCACAATATCCAGGTGTCCTTCTTCCATCATGGGTGCTAAATCAGGAGACTTGTTACCCAGACTACGGGCATTGGTACTCATCACCCTCAATTTTTTTATGGTTTTAGCTCTTTTAACCCCAACCCTGCCCTTACTGTCTTTGGCTGTTTCTCCATTTACCCTTGTCCTGCTCTCTATCAACCTTCTTACCTTGGTGTTTACCTTGCTGATGACCCTGTTTTGTGGGGGAAGACTGGGAATTCCCTGCTTCTCACCAGTGCCTCCCCCCTTGGCTTGTTTAAAAGCTTGCCAGTGAAGCATTTAAATCTATCACCTAGAAGTCTGCTTCCCCTCCAGGACAGGTGCAGACCATCTTGCCTGTATAGGCGTGCATCCCTGCAGGTGGAGCCCCAGTCCCAATAAAGCCAAAACCCTGTGCTCTGTGCCAGTCTTTCAACCATTCATTGAATCACATGGTGTGTAGTACCCTAGCCTCACCCATGCCATAGACAGACAGCACCTCCAAGAAGGTTACCGTGAGTGCTACTTGGCTAAGGCCCCTCCCCAACTCCACAAACTCCTCTGATCCCAAGTCCAGCTAAGTCATTTGTCCCTAGGTGGACAATGATGTCCAGCTCCCTCTCTTGTGCAGATGCTCTTGTAATCCTGAGGATTCACTTCCTGTCCCTCCAAGCCATGGCTCTGGGCAGGCACTTTATCTCCCTCTCCACTTTTTCCCCCAGTTCTTTCCCCATAATAATTGAGTCCCCCACAAGGAGCTGCTTCCTTCCCCTGTGGTGTCCTGTGCCACCTTACTGTGGGCTGTCCTTGTGGTGGTTCCCAGCAACCTCCTTGGTTTCCAGTGTGAGTGCCTCCATAGGGGAACTATGCTCCACCAGTACAGCATAAGGACTGTGGAGAGGTGCAGCTGGAGGGTTGCACCTCTGTTCTACCACCCTCACCCTCCCTGAGCCCACTATGATCCAAGTGCTTCTGTATCTTGGCAACCTCTGAGGTAGCGGTGGTGGCCCTGGTGTTCCCTGGGTGGGGGAGGTTTCTCTACTCCTGTCCAATTCAGCCTGGAGATGGGCAACCTCCTCCCTCAGAGCAGAGAGGTGACTGCAAATAGGGCAATATTGCAGCCTCCAGAATGTCTCCCGGAAGACTGCTGCCCCACAGCTATTGCATTGCATCACATCCCACATATCTGTCTTTTGTCCTGTTTTTTTTTTTTTTTTTTGCTGCCTGATGCCATAGGCAGATGGGCTTATAGCCCCTGGAAGGTCTGATATTGCCTATATCACCCACCCTGGAGGACAATATTGCTCTTAGAAAATGGGCATTAGCTTAACTTTTTTTAGTAGTAAAAATATAGGTACACAGTGAAAAAAATCTTAGCAATACATAAAAAAAAGTTTTATGTAAAGTAGTCCCTGTCTGTTAGTTGCATTTCCCTGCTTGCCACAGTCATCAGTAGAGGGCCCTGCTATAGGAGGCCGGTGCTTTTGGAAACTTTTCCAGGAATGCCTCTGTAGTTAACTGGAGTTAGCAGATAGTTGTATCTTCTCGGGGGGGGGGGGAGATAAGAATGGCAGAGCGCAGATGGAGCATTAAAGTAACTAATTTCCATTAAAAAAATAATAGTGTTTCTCTGGTGTATGTTTTATGTGAGCAGGAATGCAGTCAGCAGGAGTAGTGCTGCGGGTAAGAATGCAGTCAGCAGGAGTAATGTGATATGCTACCACTACTGCCTTTGTACTGTAAGAGCTGTTTCTAAGTTGAGCCTGGTTGCTAAAATAGGAGCTTTTCAGCAGTGACTGAAGACAAGAGTGGGACCTCTATGGAACTCGTCTGGTACATGGAGTCACGGTGCCGGTTTGCAGCAGTTGTGAGATCAGCAGGGGACTGCAGGTCAGAAGTGGTGATAGTGCAGAGTTGGTCCGGCTTTGTAAAGAGAGAAAAAAAAATGTTGCTTTTTTTGTATGCAGCTGCAATTGTTTTAGTAAGTGGCTGGTCTTTTGGCAAGCTGGGCACTCTCACAGTAGCGCTTAGCACACGACATACTAGTGTTATTACTTCAAACTGAAAAAAAAGTGTTTTTTTTCAATCAGAATAGCACTTAGTACCCAATGTGCTAGCGCTAATACATTAAAGTGAAAAAACATTTTGTTTTGTTTTTCAGAGAAAAAAATAGTTATGGAGTGTGAGCTGGGTTGGAGAGAGGGACGTCCCTCGCTAAGCAAGGAGCAAGAAATGGCTGCTGCTCACTTTGAAAATTTGGGGTGCTCATGGATACCCTCAGTAATGGGGCACCCTGAATTGGCACTTGTTTTCATGCAGGCATCTATCAAAAGTCAATGTACCTCCTTATAGTGGCTCTCAGCCAATGAGAGCAGTCCTAGTATCAAACCCATTTTCTAAGCAATCATAAACCATTTTGATATATCGAAATCTTGGAAACCATTATACAAAGAAATGTAGGTGACAAAAAATGTATTTACGTAATGAAGAATCACATCACATATGCTGATAACATCAACTATAAAACATTGCTCCAACAACAATACAAAATCTTGTAATAAATCATATGTGCAACACCATGCACCACATAAACCACACATCCTCAGTCTTAGCAATACACAGTACAAGAGACACATAGAAAGGCAACAAAGTAAATAACTTACTGTGCTCATACAGCTATTTACTATCTTTATGTTATTTCTCTTGCTGTTGTGGGATCTCCAACCCAAAAGAGACATGTGCAGAAGAGGAGCAGTGGCGCAGAGCAGCTCACCCTCATGGACTACCCACATTGCGGAGCTCCAAAATGAGTTTTGTGGTGTCCATGAGCATGTGAGACGCATTGCTGCCGGTGTCAATGATTTAGTTGGCATCATCGGTGAACTGTGTGAGCTGTTCTGTAAACTGCTCCATCAGCAGTGAGTAAACCAACAATGTCTGCAGGAGTAGGAACAACTGGTCCAACTGCCACCGCCACCACCAGTAACACCAGTAGCACCACTGGATATGGACACCCTGACTAGGCTCTTCCAGCATGGGATCATGCTCATTCAACTGCAGCAACAGGCCATCACTGACCCACTGGTTGAAGAACTGGACAATGTTCCTGAAGAAGATAACTCTGCCAATGGGTAAAAACCGGAACTGCACCTCTAACCTCTTGTTGGCTATTCCACTTCTGGCAGTGGAGAGGTACTTACTCACAGTTGCCTTGGAATATACTCCAGCTTACGGACTGCCTGTCTGTCCACCATAAACAAAAAAACAAAAACAAAACAACAAAAAAACACTACTGGAGTGAAGGTTTTCTTTTTCTTTTTTTACTTTTTTGTTTTTTTTGGTATATTCATGATCATCAGAGAAAGTAAAATACTATGGACTCTTATTTTTATAACACTGAAACTTTTTTTTTCTCATTTAACATTTTCTCCTCTGCAGCCATGGTCCTGCTCTACCTCCAGTCACCGCTCTACTCCGCCACCGACCCCGAAGCTCACATGCCCAGCTAGGAGATGCAACTACACCTGTGAAAGGGGGCTCCCCCATAGCCCCCAGTGCCCAGCAAGGAACCAGTACCAGCACATGCCTCCAGGCATTGTCGGCCGGCGAAGCTGTGGCTATCAAGCTGCCATGGACCCGTGCTGCAATTTTCCCCTGTTCTTTCCCCATCGGGACCATGGACGTGCAATGACGTCTGTGCACATAGCAGATGTCCGCTGTGGTCCCCGCTCCGTTACACCACTGCATGCAGTACCTCCGGGCATCCCCAGGGCTCGCCGCAGCATGGTGTAGAGTCCCCAGCCCACCTCAGGACCAGGAGAGCTGTCTCCCAATGCTCAATCCCAGTTCTCCCCTGCCGACCCCCGACGACCTGAGCTCATTCCCGAACCCGGGTCGCCGGCGTAGCACGAGGTGTGGCATCCAGCGCCTCACCCTCAGTGCCACGGGGCCAGCCCCATAACACTGAAACTTTAATTTATTTTGTATGTACATAATAAAGACAAACAAAAGAATAAGGACAGAATATATTTATTTTAAGAAAAGACATACTGCATTATTATTTTTATGTTTTCTTTTGTTAAAATTTTAATATTTTTTAGTAATGTCAATGATTTCTAAAAACTGAACACTGTCTCTTATTACATAATGATATTGATTGTGCTTTTGGACTGGGTGTGTGGAAGGGATGCAGAGCTGTAACACAGAATGTGTCACTGTGATGGGAAATACTACATGTCTTGAGGGCTGGGTTGTGCTTTTGGACTGGGTGGGTGGAAGTGGTAAAGAGGTCATAAACAGAATGTGTCACTGTGATGGGGAAACACTACATGGGTTGAGGGGTGGGCTGATAAGTAGCTGTGATGTGGGAATGGAGAGACACAGTCTGTGTCCATCTGGGGCTGTGGTAGCAGGCTGTGTAGGGAGAACTCAAAATATGTCAGTGTGTTGTTTGGGGTACACAGTGTTTCACTACATCTGTTCATGATGTAGAACTGACTCTCATTAAATTGCTATGGTGTTACAGGTACACTGAAAATCTTGTTGAACTGGACTGCACCAGGATTACTGGCTACATTAATTGGTATGTGTTGGGACCACTTCATGCACCACATATCTGAAGAAACAGTAATAGGCCCCATATATAATGGCACTGCATGTGTTAATCATGTATACAAATGTATTACACTGACTGTGCTGGGTGGATGCTAATGTGACACTGTCTGTATCCATCGGCTGGGACAATGTACTGCTTGTCTCAGAAATGTGTAAAGGTGGAACTGATTCTGTTATGAGGGTGGGCACACATGCAGTCACTAGGCTATCTCACTGTACTGGCTGGAGCAGTTCAACAGTAGCTGATGTGGTGTAGTGACATTGTTCTGTTGTCTAACAGGTGTGGAGCGAGATTCACTGATTGTATAGCTTCAGTCAGAACACAACGCCCACATGTACTACATTGGTTATAAAAGTAGTGAGTACTGTACCATCCTTTCTCCAACCAATTACAGCTCAACATCAGCATTCACCCCATAATCAAAGTACAGTGCAGCACAAGTTTTTGCCAAACCTGGCTGCTGCGAGAGTAGAATCCACAACATAGCATTCATCAGACCACACTTAACATGTCGTTGGCTGATGGGAGGTGTGCAGGGTAGTGTTTCAGTGTCACTGGACTGAAGACCAACCAGTACCTGCACCACAGGAGTAATGAGGACACTAGCTGGCTCCATACAATGAGGTGGCATTAAGCTGATGGTGATACTGATCTACACTGCTTGTGTCTATAGGGCAGGACAGAGCAATGACAACATTATGGGAGATGGGCAGACACTTACTAATCAGTGGGCTCTATCACAGTGCTAGGGGACCTATTTTTCACTAGGTGGTGTGATTCACTGACAGTGCTGTGTTCTTTGGAAAGTGTGTGGCAGTGAGGTGGTGCTGCCTATGTTACTTTTGTCACACTGTGATACCCAGATAGTTTCCACTGCTATAAGAAAGGACATTGTCACTAATTCTGCTACCAAGAACACCGCAACAACATCATCCACCCCATAATTGAACAAGAAGAAGTCACTAATGATAGTTAAGCAACAGTGGTTGATGTGGGGCTAGAACCCATAACCTAGTGCTCATCAACCTCACAAAACACATGGAACTTGCTCAGCAGCTAACACGGGTATGAAGTATACCCATTACCACTATGCATATTGTGTTAAATTTTTACATATGGATGTATTTGAGGCTTCTTTTATGATTAATTTCTTTATTTGGGCATCACACCACCTAGTGTGAAACCGGTTCCATAGCACTGTGATAGAGTCCACTGATTAGTAAGTGGCTACCCACCCCCCATAATGTTGTCATTGCACTGTCCCATTTACTGTTCAGTCTGTGACAGTTCAAACAGTAACTCGTTCTTAGTTGGATGTTCCATCTTAAAAGGTATTTACAGTTCGAAGGTATGGTAAATACATTTCAGACTGTCTGCCATTTTGTTGTGTGTGCCTTCTGTTCGATTTGTCTCATATCGAACAGTAAATTTTAACACTTCATAATGTTTGAATGGTTTTCACCAAATACAGTTTGAACATTTTTATAGATTAAACATTCTTTATCATTCAAATAGTGTTTTTTGATCGAATCATCTTTCTTAGTGAGAGATGGGTGAAATGCTTCTAGACAAAAATACATCTATTTATCCTCTAAATTTAAACTTTAATTGTAGATTCTGAAGAGATATGTTTCACAGAGTTTCACATATGTCTGCTTCAGTCGTTGCAAAGCTGTGTTACTTTAGGAAGCCATTTTTTCACAAGCACAAAAATCCAAGATGACTGACATCACAAACCGTATTTGTCCGAGAACCGAACAGTAAATTTACAGTTCGAATAGTAAATTTACAGATCAAACTGTTTTAATTTAACTGCCTGTCTTGCAGCTATCACAAAAATCATTATAATTCAAAACTGGTAATACATTTTTTTCACCAAAACATCAAAAGGCACACCCCATCATCTATAAAAAATTCAGAGAAAAGTTTCATTCCATGTGGGCTGTAGATGACAGCAAAAAATCCCATGTTAACTTATGGGGAAACAAGATTTTTTTTTCTGTCGTTTACCACTTTATATCTCAAAAACCATACAAGATGCCATCATGAAACTTTTCACCTCTTGAGACTCTGACAGAATGACCATGCATTTCAAATGTTGGGCTATTTGGTTGAAGTATGCCAAAGTTATTAAGGTGCAAACATTGGAATTTAACATTGAAGTGCTGTACCAACCCTAACTATAGGGGCACTACTGCACCCCTATAATAAGATCTAAAGTGCTATGTTAATTCCACAGAAACACTAAAGACATATCTACTACCATACATTAAATGAAAGAACACCACATGTCAAGGCCCAAAATTCTTAATACAAATAAACTTGCTTTTAAATGGAAGGAACATCTTGAAGCCCCACTCCTTAACAAGGAGCCTGTGAAATTATATAAGGGGAGCTAACTGGGCATGAGCTGAGGACTTTTTTTTTAAATCAAAGTGTTACTGCTCCTCTTTTGGCCAGCTCCCATCATCTTTGGGCCACCTAGCCCCATTACTGCCCTTCTCTGGGGCTTACCAGCTCCTTGATTCCCCCACTGATTACCCCCAAGGCAGGATCAGGGGACAGTCTTTCTCCAGTACACTCATACAGACATCCAGGACCGGAGCCCACCCAGTTGGTAGTGTGGGGCCTATGATGGGCCAGGGAGACACCTTTCAAGTTGCAAGTTTTCCAGCATTATTAGTCTCCCCAGGGCTGCCAGCATGTAATGACAAATTGTGCATGTGTGCCTCCTCATGTGCACATGCAATAGTGTAAAAGGCGACCCTTCCCCTTCAAGGTGATCGCTTGCTGCGCTTACTAGCTAATCTCCACCATGACCCATGACTATGGTATCGCATTATATATCAAGGGAGTGCTCCCAACCAATTGAAGGGCTCCTTTCCCCTGCATGTAAGACGCTCTTATTCTGTGAAGAGTGTCTCACGTGCAGCTGCCCTGGAAACAAACACATTCGAGTAAGACTTTTCTAACAAGCATTTGTCAATGCCGAATGTTGTCGCGCTGGCATTGGCAGTGGTGGAGGTGGAGATGCATAGCACTGTGAGTTTGTTAATGTGTCCCAAAAGGTGATTTTGCACAGCGCGTAAGCCACTATGTGGCAGAGCTGCGGAAACGCGTTTTGGGCAGGCTGTGGAAAATAGCAGCTGGACTGTTCATACTGAGGTGTGCACAAATGCCAGTGGTGAAAATGTGGCATGAAAATATTACAGATTGATGAATTTACAAGGGTGCATGGAAACTGCGCAATGCATGCTTGCAACACAGTCATTGTCTGGACTTTCGCCACCAAATTTTCAACATAGACATTTTAGGACCTCTGCTGATAAATAGTGTCACCGTCATTTCCGCAAAGTGTCCGAAAAGTGATTTCGTACAGTGACCATGCAATTCTGCACCAGACATGCGAAAACACATTTCAGCCAGCTGTACTGTTCATAAGGAGGTATGGAAAAATGCCAATGATGAACAGCTGGAGTGAAAGTATTACAAATTCACAAAGTCATAAGCGTGCGTGCAAACTGCGCAACGCGCACTCGTAAAACACTCATTTTATTGACTTTTGTCCCTAAATTTTCAACATAGGCATTTTAGGACATCTGCTAATGAACAGTTTTGCTGCGATTTTCATAATGTGTTTCGAACATGGGCTTTCCACAGCAACCGAGCTATTGTGCTCCGGAACTATGAAAACAGATTTTGTTCAGAATGTGAAAAATGACAGCTATACTGTTCATTAGGAGGTGTAGAACAAGGGCATTGTTGAAAATGTGGAGTGAAAATATTATAAGTTTGCAAACTTACGAGCGTGCATGCAAACTGCACAACGCATACTTGTAACACAGTCATTTTATGGAGTATTGTCAACAAATTTTCAATACAGGCATTTTAGGACCTCTACTCATGAACAGTGTCACTGTCATTTTCATAATGTGTCCTGAACAGTGACTTCGCACAGCAGCCGCGCTATTCCGCGCCAAAAGTGCGAAAACACATTACGGCCAGGATGTGAAAAATGACAGCTATACAGTTCACAAGAAGGTGTGGTAAAATGCCAATGTTGGGAATCTGGCATGAAAATGGTGGGAATGCGCTAACTTACATGCGTGTGTTGCGCAGTTGCTATACACGCTCGTAAAACAGTCATTTTTTTGATTTTTCCCACCAAACTTGCAACATAGGCTTTTTGACAGCCCCTCTCATGAACAGTGGCACTGTCATTTCGTTACTCAGTCCCAAAAGGTGATTCCACGCAGTGACTGCAAAATCACCTTGGGACTGAATAACGCGACAGTGCAAGAATTGTGAGAAGGGGTCCCAAAACCCTATGTTGAAAATTTGAATAAATGCGCAAAAAATGCCAGAGATATGCATTAAAGTTGAAAAACCCTATTCATTCCATTATACAGCTTACCGCATTTCTTCAGTTCGCGGTCGGCTTTGAAGAGTGCAGATGTGTTCCGGCCCACTGAAGATCATCGCGCCAGACTCCGCGGTAAGTATAGGGTGAGGGGAGGAAGGCAGGGTGCGCAGTGGGTGGGTGTGGGTGGGGGAGGGGCATCGAGACTACGAGGACCATTTTCATTTTACAGGAAAAGAAGCAAAAAACATTGCGGGACAGTTTTTATTTTGTAGGTGATTTGGCATGCTGGGTGGGCTCCCAGCATGCCACTAACTGTTTGGGGGAGGTGTCTGTAGCCGACGGGGATTGAGAATTCCTCGTCAGGCGCATAAACATGGGGTGAGGAAGTAATGCCGACAGGGATTGGGCACCCCTGCGCCAGGCAGGGGATTGAGCACCTCCTCGGCATTCAACAATTGCGGGGTGGTTATGCCAATGGGGAGTGGGCTTCCATCGGCACACAAAGAAGGCGGGAGGGTTAACCAACAGGGGGATTGGGCACCCTGAAGTTGGCAGTAGTTGGGTGGCTGCCCGCTTGCCGACCATGCTCATAATGTCGGTGAGCACGTAGGAAGGGTCCGCTGTGTATGACGAGCTTTGCTCGGATTGCAGCAGACCTTTTCTTAGATGTGCTTGCCACATTACGTATGCATGGTGTGGCACCGGGCATGTAGACTGATTGAATGAGGGACGCACCCACCGGTGCGTGCCCTGCATTCACCCAACAGCGACCCCACCTCCAAAGCTGCACTGTTCCACGATGTTGGCTGCGCAAGTGCGCCAGCATAAAAATTAATGTATTATCGATCGAGCTCAATCAATAATATATTCATACCACCACTGAGACTTCTCTTACAGTTGTAAGAGTGGTCTCACTTATGTTCTTAGGGTATCAGAACTGCTCACCTTTGATTGGCAAGTCTCATACCCTAAGAATGCACTTCAGACCACTCCAGAACTATAAGAGTGGTCTCAGCGGTGGTATTAACCTACAATACAGATAGGAAATTGAAATGGGAAAATCCCATGATTGTGACAGGTGATATCATGACCTCAAGTCCATGGTATATCCCATGCCCCATGCTATTACACAGTTCACAGTTCAGAACTCCATTCTGTTTTATTTCTCTTATTTCTCCTTCCCCCCCCCAACACAAATCTGCTTTGTAAGAGTTGTAACAACTCTTAGAATGTGTGTTTATTAGGGTTTGCGATTAACATTATATAAAATCCTAATTTTTTGAGGGAAGGGGAGTTTATTCTTTCATCCTGCCACTTTTGTAGGTCTACCATCTCACACTACATGACCTTCATCCCAAACACAGACCTAACCTGGGCTAATGCATCTTTCATAGCTTTTTTTAGCAACATGGTCTACAGATGAAACTGCAATGCACGAGATCTGTCTGCCCACTGGAGCGGCCAGAGCACTACTGCTTGTGGTACTGATGACCCAAGTTCAGAACAAGCTTGAGTCATCAGACAGTGGGCCTGGGGAAGGAGGATTGAACATCCACAGGACTGCTTTTCCCCTCTGGAAAGGGAGAAGTGTGGCACTCAGTGTTACACTGCCCCCTACTGGAAGCTGGGGGACAAGTGCACTGAGCAGTAGAGGAGTGGCAGACATCCGGCGTGTCATGCAGGTGAGTGTGCATTGTGCTGCCATTGATGTCATTGCACGGCACTCCTCTGGGCCACAAAGGGTAGGAGGGAGGCACAGAAAAGGGGAGAAACACCCTGGCTGGCACAGATGACTGCCACCTCTTGCAGACTCCACACCCAGTGAGTTGGGTATGGCCACTGGATCTTTGAGATGGTGGGTCAAGGGTGCATCCCGACTTACCGCTGCAGGATGGTTAGCTGCAGGAGCGAAGGCCAGGTAAGCCTGGGAAAGCCATGGTGACGGGACTGGGGAGTCAGTGTGATGGGGAACCAGCTGGAAAAGAAAATGCAATAGCAATGCATAAAATCTGAACAACTGGCAGGGTAGCTGTACATAACTTTCTATATATGCAGCAGTACTCCTGCTGTTGTGTAAAGAGATTTTAGGGGCTATACAAAGTCACTTAAGTCGTTTATCAGAATCTTCAATGGAACAAGTTAGGTAGATTTTATATCTTGTAGCCTGCCTAGCAGCCTGTGCATAACAAGTAAGAAAACATGTGAGTTAAGAGCGATTAAGCAGCTATGACTAAACATGCAGTCACTTTTCATAGTTTTGTTGACTTACAAATATAATAAAATAATTGTGTTTCAGTGAGGACAGGTTATAGTTAGTCTTCATACAAAACACCTGGGGCCAGATATTCAAAACTTTGCCCCGTGGCTAAATTAGCACTGCCAGGCATGCTAAATTAGCCTGGAACCAATAGCGCGCTATATTCAAAAGGGATAGCCCCGGTGCTAAACCTGCTGAATATAGCATGCTATGGAAGCCAGGCAAACTGGGCTGGGAGTGCAGTGCAAAAATAGCCCAGGAAAAAGACAGCTCTAAATATAGCAACCAGGGAAGTGCAAACCACAACAGCAGCCCAGTGCACAGTGACATGAAAGAAGGTAAAGGTAAACTATGTGGCCAGTGTGCGTGCTAGCAAAGAAGTGGATTCATTACAGCTGCAAGCACCAGCCCATGTGAAATTCTGCAGAAATGTACTGCTTCTGAATTGTTTGCACAGAGCAGAAACATTTACGCAGGTTTTACATGGAGCTAAGACATTTTCCTGGCACTATCATGTTGGCCCGTGGCAACATTTTGCTATATTCAAAAGTGACATGCAAATGACCCTACTTAGGCAGTCTGTGGGCAAACATCCAGATTAGCATCTCATTATGTCCTTTTGCATGCAGTTTGCCCAGTGCTATTGCAGGGTCCTATAGCTCCACCTGTAGGTCAGTCTGGAAGGACCGGGGCTAGCTGAGTCTGCCCACAGTTCCACCTGTAGGTCGGTCTGGAAGTGCATGGTGGCAGCTGCAGACTACATTTGTACAGAACCACATAGAATATTGTGCACCAGGGGCCTAAACAGCACAGGCACAGGTGGTGGTGCTACATGCAATAGCCACACTGTAGCCCCTGCTACATTGCACAGCTGACACAACAGTAACAAGGGGGCCAGCAGTGTGAGGGACACAGCAAAGCCTATGGTGTGTAGGGCATCAATGACTGCTGCATTTTACACAGTGACAGGCCCATCTTGCAGGTGTGTACTGACAGTGGACATTACTGTTATGCTGTTGTGTGACCAACAGACGCTGCACTACTGGCATGGGATACTCACAGTGACATATACCAATCCATAGGGGCACAGGATCCAAGACAGCATGGGTTTACAAAAGGAAGGTCCTGTCAAACTAATCTCATAGATTTATTTGACTGGGTAACCAGAGTGGTGGACCAAGGGGGAGCAGTTGATGTCGCCTACCTTGACTTCAGCAAAGCTTTTGACACTGTTCCACATAGAAGATTGATAAATAAGCTGGTTAGGGCTCGGGTGGGTCTGAAGTTGGTCAACTGGGTGGCAAACTGGTTGACGGGCAGAAAACAGAGTGTGGTGGTAAATGGTATACAGTCAGAAGAGATGCAAGTCACAAGTGTGGTACAGCAGGGATCAGTCCTGGGGCCAGTTCTCTTCAACATCTTCATTAGTGACCTTGCAGATGGACTAGAGGGTAAGGCTTGTCTGTTTGCAGATGACACCAAGATCTGCAACAGAGTGATGATCCAGATGGGGTGGGCAGAATGAGAAGAGATCTGGATAAACTAGCAAAATGGTCAGAAGAGTGGCAATGGATTTAATGCAAAGAAGTGCAAGATCATGCACATAGGAAGAGAAACCCTGAAGTCACCTATGGGCTGGGAGGAGTTGCTAGCAGTCATAAAGGAAGAAAGAGACTTGGGCATCATCATCACTGATGACCTGAAATCATCCAAGCAGACCTCTAAAGCAGTACGTAAGGCTAGGGGTGTTAGGGTGTATTAGTAGGGTATCACAAGTCGAAGAGGAGGTAATAATCCCTCTTTACAAGACACTGGTTAGGCCCCATCTGGAGTACTCGTGCAGTATTGGAGGCCACACCTTCACAAGGACATTAACCAAATTGAGGCAGTTCAGAGAGGGCAGCAAAAATGGTGCAGGGCTGCATCAGAAGACATATGAGGACAGATTAACAGAGCTCAACATGTATACCCTTGAGCAAAGGAGGGAGAGGTGATATGATCGAGGCATTCAAACATCTTAAGGGCATTAACAAGGTGAAAGAGTCTAACATGTTTAAATATAAGAAAAATAGCAGGACAAGAGGACACAGCATGAGATTAGAGGGGGGCTGATTAAGGGGGAATGTGAGGAAATTCTTTTTCAGAGAAAGGGTAGTGGATGCATGGAATGGCTTACCTCAAGAAGTGGTGGTTATGAATACAGTGCAGGGCTTCAAACAGGCATGGGATAGGCATAAGGGAGCAATACAAATGAGTATGAATAGATAGGCCACTGACAGAGCAAAGGCTGATGGCACATTTATAAGGTAGAAAAAGAAATGGGCAGACTGGATGGGCCTTGCGGTCCTTATCTGCCGTCAACTTCTATGTTTCTATGTTTCTATGTTACCTGGCTGGCTGTGTGTGCTGTGGTGTCTGTACAGATGTGCGGTATGTGGTTGGGGGGGATACCATCAGACAGGCACACTGGTGTTGGGGTATTCACTATACTGGACCATTTGCTCTGCATGGATTGTCCCAGCCTTGTGTCAGCACCCAGTATGTAGTGTAGCCTGGCCACCTGTACATCCTCCCCTCAACACCCTCCATGCCCCCAGTGCTGCATGTCTGTGCTGGATTCTGTTGGTATCCACTGAAGGGTGGTCTGCAGGTGTGTGCTGTATGGACACACTACCATGGTGTCCACTGGGCGCTGGGTCACTACTTAATGCCTGGCATGACTGGGATTGGAGGCAGATGATGGCAACATAGGAGGTGCCATCCATGTACAGCATGTTTCTTCTCTGGTTTCTTTCTATGTTTAATATTTACTGGCTAGGGACAATAAACCACTGCTGGCAGACCCTTGCAAACTCCAAAATTCACACTAGTGAATTACAGAGTTCCATAAACCATGATTCTATGTTGCACAAAGTCACGTAAAGCTGCGCAAAGCTGTGCAAAGCCACAAAGTCATGCAAATCTGGTTTGCCCAGAATTAAGACTACCTTTTCCTGGGTGTTAATTTGCACTGCTCAAAGTGCTGTGCTAAGTCACTCAAAAACACTTAGCGTGGAGCTAATGCACTGAATATAGCACTGTGCCTGTATTCATGTACATGCTCCCTCTTTTGGCCCCTTGCATACATTATACTTTTGCCCGGTGCTAATGCAGTTTGCCCATGCTATTTGGCCTGTTGAATATAGAGGACCCTCACAAACCCGGCACAAACCAAGCGCAAAGTTTTGAATATCTGGCCCTTATTCTTTAGGTTTTGTGAACTGGGAGAGAAGGGCTAGACAGCACTGTATATTTTCAGCCTTGTTCTGGGGTGGAGGGTATAGATATAAACCAACTGAAGTTGAATCAGATTAAGCTGTTGGTGGTGTTTGGTGAATGGGGGAAATTTGGCCCCATTACTAGGAAAATTCCCTTACTTTTTTCAAGAGGTGCAATTGGAAATTTAATGTGCACCTGAGCAAGCATCAGAAAATGCAAACAGGACTCATCCAGAGGATGGCACACCCTGACAGTACAGAAGCCCCTTAGTATTGCACTTAGAAACCAGCATTTATGGTATAAACTCAGTCCCCATGTGGGACTGGAACTCACAGCCTTCTGGCCCAAAGGTAGAGGTGCTACCAACTGAGCTGTGCTGACAACACCAAACCACACTCATGCTGTCATCAATATATAGAATAACGTATGTGCAACTATTCGTAACAAGGTTTGTTGTGTATGGTTGCCCATACATTGGTCACTATGCACGATCCCAATGCACCCGTGGAAACTGGGCATGCAGGGCCTATATGTGGGAATGCTGCAGAGTGAGGCCCACGTGGCATGCACCATCATGGCACACAACAGTTACTCGCCTGATCCCTCGGCCATGTGGAGTGCAACATGCAAGTGGTGAGCCAGGGGTGTGGCAGCACTATGCACCATTCACAAAGGTGTGTAGTGCAGCCCACAAGGGTGCAGAGAAGGGTGCAGGTTATGGCAGTGGGGACCCTGCCATAACCAACTGCACACCCAAATGGACAAACCCTGACGGTCATGGTGGGACCAGGTGAAGGCCCTCCATGCCACCTTGGCTCAGTAGGCAGCAGAAGAGGGCTGGGGCAGATGATCTGGTGGGTATGGGGGATGGGGGTTGTGTGGGTGGTCGGTGCCAGGAGAGGTAACACTGCTAACACTGGGGGCACAGGGGTGCCAGGATCGAGGGTCGTGGGTGTGCCATCAGTTCTGTCCCTGGCAGAGCATTCACATGGGGCTCATGGGGGGCACAGTACTCCATTGGGATGGAGCATGGGTGACTTGGGGTGTGTGGTCACATCGATCATGGGATGGGGTGGGATCCTCCTGCTGGGGACCTACAGTGCACCTAGAGTGTGCTGTGTAGCAAGGACTGGGCCAGGGGTACACTGGAAGATGGAGCCATGCCATGCGATGGAGCCATGCCATGCAGGTCCAGGTGCCTGCGGTATGCATTCAGCAACCCGAACACTGCCTGTTCACGTAAGAGATTCACTGTGGGACCCAGGATAGGCATCCCATTGGTTTACTGCCTGGGTCTGCAACTCTGCCTTCCACAACTCTACAGTCCTGCATGCTGGGGAAGGGGGTGGGGCCACAGCCAGGTGGCTGACGATTGTGAATACCGGCATGTGTGCACCCATCCATGGGTGAGGTGCTACATGGGCGGGGTACACGCCTTTTGTGCATAACTCTGACCCATTCTTGCATAGCAGCCTTTATTTTGTATGGTACATGTTTCTTTTAATTCATATACCTTCCTTCTAACTCTGTCTTGAACTGTGGTAAACAAAAAAAAAAGCAACAACAGAAAACAGAGAAAATAGGATAAGATGAAAAACATTTACTGTGATTTAAATAATTGCTACAAGAACTTGCAATATTTCTACTAGTTCATCTTCTAACAAACAGTTCACTTGGGGTGTTTTCAATCTTTCTGATATCTTTTCTATGAGAAATTTTCAGTGTAGGTAAGCATCATGAATCTTACATCCACTTAAAAGGACGTAAACAGATGGTATCTGTTAATGGGTTTAAATCAACCTTAGTCCCCATAGTGTCAGGAGTACCCCAATGCTCTATATTAGGGCCAGTTTTATTTAATATATACATGAACCCCCTCACTATGACTGACCCCTGTGGTAAACTCCATCTCTATGCCAATGATATATATTATATACAGCAGGAACAAATCTTCCACAAACTGAATGTAGATTGCTAGGGGCATTTGATGAACTTCAAGATTTCTTCCTGTCATTTAGACTGGCTCTAAATGCAAAAAAAAACAACAAAAACAGGTAGGGCTGGATATTCAAAAGGGTTGCGCCATGCGTAGGATTCTCAGCGCCAAGTCCGAAAATGTGCTATGCTGCGATATTCAGCAGGTGGCGGATTGCGCCACGAAAACATACTGAGCAACAGCGCAAGAATGATAATGAAGGCATGTGCAACCTAAGGGGAGGAACCATGCATAAATGGCACAGTGCGATGTTCAAAGACTTGCAGTAATGCGTGAACAGTGAAATAGCTGAAGTTGTGCACTAGCGGAAATGAGCCAATATAAAAAGGAGCAAGGAAGACATGCAAGAATGCTACAGGAAGCCACATGAGGCAGAGGGAGAGGCAGGGACAGAAAGTGGCAGAAGGAGGCAGGCAAGGAAATACCACAGCAGAACAGAGGCACAGGCAAGGTGTGTGGTGACACACAGACAAAGGCCAGCACAGATACATACCCGGTGCTGGGGAGGTAGCAGTCAGGACAGCGGGGGTAACAAAGCAACAGCTGCTGGGGGAACACAAGCCAGGGACATGGCCAGTTCCACATTTTACATGGATGCCGTAATGGTGGGGGTGAGAAGGCATGCGGCAGGGGGACATGACCGTGGAAGGGCCCGTTGACGGTATGCCCCCAACAGGCAGTACCGAGCCCGCACCAGCTTTGAGCTCTATACAGATACCGAGATTGTGGGCTGGTACCGCCAGAACAGGGCAATACTGAGGCAGCTCTGTGAGCTGTGCAGTGATGTGATGCAGGCACCCACACGACGGAGTCATGCTGTGTCAGTGGAGACAAAGGTAACTGCCTGCATGTGCTTGCTTGCCACAGGTACCTTCCAGAGAACAACAGGAGACACCTCAGGCATAACACAGTCAGCCATGTCACGCATCCTCACCCAATTCCTCAGTGCACTGCTGCCACATGTTGCGGAGTACATCCATTTCCCCAGCACTGTGGCGGAGCGCACAGCAAACATACAGGAGTTCCACAGGGTAGCACGTATGCCTGGCATGCTTGGGGCGATAGACTGCACCCATGTGGCCATACACACACCATCTGGTGAGGAGGGGGCAGCCTACATGAACTGAAAGGGCTTTTCCAGTGTCAACTGCCAGGTGGTGTGCGATGCCAGTGGGTGCATCATCAATGTCTGTGCCACGCACCTTGGGGGAGCACATGATTCATACATCTGGCACCAGTCGGCACTGTGCCACTGATTTGAGAGTGGGAACATCCCCACAGGTCATCTAGTGGGTGAATATGTAAATAGAATTGACAGATCGTGGGCATGGGGGAGTATGGCCAGAGGTGCCATGGGTTTGGCCCACAGGGCCTGGGGCAGTCTGAAGCTGAACACGACACTAACCACCACTCTCTGCACACAGGTGACAGTGGATACCCACTCTGTCCCTGGCTGCTCACACCCTACCGGCGGCCCACGACCCCATCGCAGCAATGCTACAATGAGGCACATGCCACTGCCGCAATGTCATCGGCGGGTGTTTGGGATGCTGAAGGCACATTCCGTTGCCTGGACACCTCTGCGGTGCCCTACAGTATAGCCCCTCAAAGCCTGTGGGATATTCCTGGCCTGTTGCATCCTGCACAACATGGCCAAAGACTGTGGGATAGCCATACAGGTCGAAGAAAGGGACAGCGATGGGGACAATGGAGATGCCGGTGATGATGGGGATGGGCAGCCCCCCCCGCCGACAGGACCCCCGACTGATCCGGCTGGCAGAGCTGCACCTGGACACCATCACAGAGGAGCACTTCAGCCAACTCAGGTAAGTCATGGTGCCACGTGCAACCACCAGTGGCTAGTGCCAGACACGCATGGAAACACACAAGGGGTGCATGCTGGCAAGGGACGTGGCAGGGCACAGAAGCACACACAGACAACCAGGAAGGGGTGAACAGTAACACACCACAAGGATGGACACACACACACGCACACACAATAGGCACATAACGTGCACAGGGGTGAGGTGCAAACCTGATCCAGAACACCAACACTAGCAACACACATGTCCACAGGCCACCACGGCCACTGACTGTCCATGTGCATGTGTCAGATGCTGGGCACCATCGCACTTTGGTGTAGAGTGCAATGCAGGCATCATCATGCACACGTACCTGTGGACAGCAGCTGGGAGGGTGTGCAGGTGGACCGTGTGTCTGCGTGCAGGGCCGGGCACCCACCCGTGCACTGCCCATCGAAACACACAATGCACACAGGGCAGCACCAGACAGAGCCAGTACTGGGAGACAGGTCAGTCTTGCGGCACAGTGCCACGGCCACCTCAGATGCGTGGGCGGCTCTACAGAGACCCAACAGCACTGGCAGGCTGTCCACAGGCCTCATGGGGTGGCACTGATGGTCCACCAGGGGTTCCACTGCGTGAACGCGACCGTGCCCGCACAGGGGTCTGCAGCACACCGAACATTCCTGCACAAGGTGTGCTCGGGATGCCCACAGCTGAACCCGGCATCGACAGGGTGGGTGTCGTACAACACCAGGAACGGGGAGTGGACAGTGCACTGCGTGGTGTGAGCAACGCATGGGCACCTGACTGTGTGCCCATTGTGGCCATGACAGCAATTAACGGCTGTGCAAGCCTGTCAATGGCAGCAGTCACATCCTCCCACAAGTGGTCAATCCGTGACATGATCCTATCGGTGTCCCTGCTGCGTCACTCCTCGGCTCACTCCAGAGCCACACACAGTGACTCCACGGACGGTGCAAGCTGCATCTGCTGCTGGACCGATGCCTGCAGTAGACGGGTGTGCTCGTCAAAGAGGTCGTCTGCCTCCTTGGCATCCCATCCCTCAGAGTGTGCAAGGGCCTGACGCTCAGCACCCCTTGTGGGTGGGTGCTGCACACCAGGACCAGGTATGGGCATGTCCACAGGCGGTGCACAGATGCCACCGCTGAACCCTGAACCCCCAGTCCCGGTGTCCGAAAGCTGCTGCCGCCCATCCGCCTGCTGTGCAAAAGGGATCAGTTGTGCCGCTGCTGTGTGCGTAACACTTCCACTGTCCTGACCAGCCACCGGTGCTGCCCCACTGGTGCTGGCAGGTACAGCCTGGGACTGTGCTGACACGCTGGCCCACACGGCGCCACCAGCCACAGCCATGGGCGTGGGCTGACCTGCTGTGTGTCCATTCCGTGGCACACACATGTCACTGCCCATTATGGTTGTGTCTTCATCAGTGGTGCAGGTCTCTGCCCCAGCCACAGCCACAGCCACAGTGTGCTGGCATCCTTGGACGCCAGAACGTTGAGACACAGGAAGGGCTTCCCATACACCTGTCTCAATGTCATCAGTGTGGACAGCCAGGCGGACCCACTGTTGCAATGCTCCACGTATACCTGTGGAGGTGGATGGTCCCTCCTCCAACTCCAGCTGACTGTCCGCAGTGGACAGGCCCACCACCACTGACCCATGCAGACGCAGGATCTGTAAGGGAAAGCAGAGTCGCGTTACTGCGTGTGACCTACCCTGCCCCCCATAGACAGACCATGACTGACCATGCAGTGATGGGCCACCACCAGTCTGGAAGCCACCCCCTGGAACTCCCTCTATGGCACTGTGGTGCATGCTTGCAGCAAGCCTGTCCTCTGCTGGTGTGAGCTGCACCACCTCCGACTGTCCCCCACCTGTTGCAGCACATGCCGCCCTGCTGGCAGCCATCTTCTCCTTCACCCTCCTCCTGTCAGTACCCATCTTCTTCTTACACTAATGCACGGAGCACTGGTGGCTGCTGTGCAGGTTGACGGCATGTGCCACCTCCTCCCATGCAGCAGCAGGGGTCAGAGCGGTGCCCTGCCGTCCACTGAGCAGTGGCTCCTGATCCAGGTAGGCCTCGAAGAGTGCCTCGGTCTCAGCCTTTGTGAAGTTGGGCCTCCTCTTCCACCCACCATCGTTGTCCTCTTCACCCAGACCTTGCTCGGTCATTATTCAGCCTGTAAGGATGACAGTGGTTACCTGTGACTGTGCAGTACAAAGCATGTCCCTGATTCCATAGTCCAGACCCCCACACAGCATGCAACTCACCAATAAACTGCAGTAACCGAATATGGCCACTTCAGAACATTGTCGCAGTTTTATAGCACAATGCATGCAAATTAGGTGAGGAGCAACTTTAATTAGATGCAAATCGCGTTGCTGCACCATTGAATGGCTGATCGGATGATTAGCATATGACGGCTGAATATCGCGCTCTTGCGCTTTGCGCAATTGTGTTGACCATGCCGAGCCAACGGCGCAGTTCTGTGGCATGCGTAGTACACTGCACTGCACATACCTAGGTTGCTTACGCAGTCATATGCCGCTCTGATGACGTGCTGTGCACAGTAGGCAATGCAGGGCACGGCCACCATTGTGCCAGTGGTGCTATAGCGAAGGTCACTACATGGCGCTGTGACAATGGGCCTTCATAGGTGCAATGGCACAACTGCGCGATAGTATACTGTAGCGCTGGCACACAGGCAGCCAATCGCGCTACACGCATTGTTTTTCCGATGGCACTGTGCATGGCCTTGCACCAGGGACCCTTGACCCTGTCCCGACCTTTGCCCCTTGCGCCATGCATCAGGCACCGGTGCCTATTGCGCTGTTCAGTAACAGCGCCAATAGAAATATTTGGCCTTTGTACCACGCAGCATCTGCCGTGGGGTAGCAGCGATTGCATAGCGCCATATTGCCTACTATCGCATTTATATGGCGCAGAAGGGCTGCTCCCTGGTCAGCAATACAGCTGGAAAACCTGGTGGCCACAGTGGAGCCACATCATGGGCATCTCTTTGGGGAGGCCCCCTGGATAGGCCTAGGTCCCAGGTGTGGAGTGAGGTGGCCACAGCCCTAGAGGCGGTGACTGGCAGGGGCAGGATGGCGGAGCAGTGCAGGCACCGATATTCAGACCTGATGAGGAGGGACCCTGAGTTACTGGCCAGACTACGGTCACGTGCCAGGAGGGGCACGGTACCATGACCAGATAGGGGTTCCATCAACACACTGTTTTCATCCATTTGAGTCACATTGTTGTTTGTGTCCAGCACATAGGGGAGGGACTGTATGGGGTTGCCCGTGGTGGTGTTCACAGGGTGTGGGGTGGATGGGTCTGGCTGGGTGGGGGGCACACTCCTTGGGGCAGGGGGACTTTGCTTCAGGACTGCACTGATGTTCTTCTCTCTTTTTGTCCCTAGGCCCAGAAGAGTTACGCCGTTTGAGAGCGGAGCGCAGGGCGGTGGAAGACAGAGCCAGGCAGGCCGAGGGTCCACAACATACATAGTTAAGTTTTATATTTTTACAATACATTTGAATTTTATGTCAATACCGTGGTGGTCTCTGATTTGCAGTGGGCTATAGGTGCTCGGCTGCAGTGGTGTGCATGGCATCAGGGGTGATGCAGTCATGGGTATATGTGTGTGTGTGTGTCCGCGTGGAGGTGACTATGGTGTGGGGTTAGATATCAGTCAGTGTCTGTGGTGTGTGTGTGTTGTTCCCTGTGCACTGGATGACTGTGTGCAGTGGTCTGTGGCGCGTGCTCTGTGTCCATGGTGCACCCATCGGCCCGTCCGTGGCCTATGCAGCCGACACACATGCCTGTCTGTGACCTGCATGATCTGCTGGCATGTCAGTGGTAGCATTCCCTGAAGGGCGGACACTGTACCCGTCGCTTTGCTGGGTTGCCCATGTCACTGGTGTGGTGCATGCTTCCACGCACCACTGTGGGTATCTGTGCTGGCTGTTGTGGCCAGTGGTGGGCCGGGGTGTGTTACTGGGATACTGTGCGGTGCACTGTACCACTGGGGGAGGTGTCCTTTACATGACCATCCAATCAGAGGTCACTCTTCTGCCAATGCATGGTTGGTCTCTCAGCAGTACATCGGGGGACTGTGCGTGGTTGCACTTTGTCTGCCGTTGTTGCATTGCCGTGTGTTGCATCCTGCTGATGGGTGCTCATGATGGGGCTGGCTTGCATGGTTCTGTGGTGCACAGGGTTGCATTGCCACTGTGGGGGTGGTGGCATGCATGGGGATTCCTGCAGTGCTGGTCACTGCTCATGGGGGGTTGTCTGGGGGTCACGGTGCAGGGTGTGCTGTGCACTGGGGGATGGTGTGGCACAGGGTGGTCCGCACTCTTTGTGTGCCAGTCACAGCTTGCCGGTAGGTGTGATAGGGCACCATGGCCAGGCTGTGGGTTGGTTGCTTGACTCCATGGACCAGTGGTTATTCCAGCCCTCCCCTGGTTGTGATGTGCTTGGGGTATGGGGGGACAATGTCTGTTCTGCTGTGTGTTCCTGTGCCCATCTGTGGCATGGGTGGTGGGCCCCTACCTCCCTGGTTGTACAGTTACATTGCTCTGCAGCTGTGGGGCTCCCTGCTTGTGCTATGGTGCCTCTGGACTGCTCAGCTGGGCTTCCTTGTTGCGCCATAGTGCATCATATCTGCTCAGCTTCCCTCCTTGTTGCGCTATGGTGCTGTTGTCGATATTCAGACATTGGCTATGGGCGCAATTTGGCTTGATCCTGTTTTGAATTAGGCGTCTGTCATGATGGGCTAATAGACTTGCACTCTGCCCTGCTATAGCATACTTTTTGTTTAGTTTGAATATCCAGCCTGTAATGTACTTTAATAGGTCCAAGTAACAGGTCTCAACAACAAGTACCCTACGAATTAAAACATTAGATCGCATTGTTTTGCAACAAGTACAGAGTTATCGTTATCTGGGAGTCTGGTTAGACAAGAAATCCAAATGCAATATCCATATGGATAAACAAATAACGAAATCTGGGGAAACATCTCAGGGCATTGTATAAGATCAAATATTCTATGGACGAGCAGGTCAGGAAGCAGGTCACAGGAGCTATAGTAATACTAATGTTTGAGTATGGAGATCTTCTGTTACTCGGGCGTCCAGTTTGGAACTGGCAAAGTTGGACCTTATGTATGCTAAATTTGCCTGTTTCAAACTGAACTCTATTGGACACATATGTGTGAACTTTATAGGATGCTGGGATGGCAAGATTAGAGGCGTAGGAACCTACACTGTTTAGTATACATGCAGACGTGTTATGGGAACAAAGTTCCTAATTACGTAAGTAGGAACATACACCTGAGAAGCATTATGGGCTCTTTAAGATTGTCAGGTGGGGTCAAGTATCTATTATCAAAGAGAAATTTGGAGTTGGGAAGACACCATTTTTTGTACAAAAGCCATAAACTCTGGAATTCCATCCCAATCCATCATAGACCAGTGGACAAGTTTATTAGCTTGCACAATACAAAAAAATGGCATTTAGAAGAGTCAAAACCCTTTGCCTTTTGTTTATTATCTGACACAAGATGACATAGTTGATAAGTCTAACTGATCAAAGTAAATTGTATTACCACTTCATTGCCTATGGTAAAATCAATAATGCCTGTCATATTTACAAAGTTTATTTTGTTTCTCTACCGTGTAACATTGTAAGATATGTTGGAACCTCTGTAACTAGTATGTGTGAGTGTATGAGACATAGAAACATAGAAACATAGAAGTTGACGGCAGATAAGGACTGCAAAGGCCCATCCAGTCTGCCCATTTCTTTTCTACCTTATAAATGTGCCATCGGCCTTTTGCTCTTATCAGTGGCCTATCTATTCATACTTATTTGTATTGCTCCCTTAGGCCTATCCCATGCCTGTTTGAAGCCCTGCACTGTATTCATAGCCACCACTTCTTGAGGTAGGCCATTCCATGCATCCACCACCCTTTCTGTGAAAATAATTTCTTCACATTCCCCCTTAATCGGCCCCCCTCTAATCTCATGCTATGTCCTCTTGCCCTGCTATTTTTCTTATATTTAAACATGCTAGACTCTTTCACCTTGTTAATGCCCTTAAGGTGTTTGAATGCCTCGATCATATCACCCTCTCCTCCTATGCTAAAGGGTATACATATTGAGCTCTGTTAATCTGTCCTCATATGTCTTCTGATGCAGTCCCTGCACCATTTTGGTTGCCCTTCTCTGGACTGCCTCAATTTGGTTAATGTCCTTGTGAAGGTGTGGCCTCCAATACTGCACACAGTACTCCAGATGGGGCCTAACCAGTGTCTTGTAAAGAGGGATTATTACCTCCCTCTTATGACTTGTGATACCCCCTACTAATACACCCTAACACCCCCCTAGCCTTACGTACTGCTTTAGAGGTCTGCTTGGATGATTTCAGGTCATCAGTGATGATGATGCCCAAGTCTCTTTCTTCCTTTGTGACTGCTAGCAACTCCCCCTCCCAGCCTATAGGTGGCTTCAGGGTTTCTTTTCCCTATGTGCATGATCTTGCACTTCTTTGCATTAAATCCCAGTTGCCACTCTTCTGACCATTTTGCTAGTTTATCCAGATCTCTTCTCATTCTGCCCACCCCATCTGGATCATCTACTCTGTTGCAGATCTTGGTGTCATCTGCAAACAGACAAGCCTTACCCTCTAGTCCATCTGCAAGGTCACTAATGAAGATGTTGAAGAGGACTGGCCCCAGGACTGATCCTTGAGGTACCCCACTTATGACTTGCATCTCTTCTGACTGTATGCCATTTACCACCACTCTGTTTCAAACAACATGAAGTCTTGCTATATTATGACAATTGCAGTATGACGCAGGTTAGAACTGCTCGAGGTGAAATAGTTAACTTTCCATGCAGGCATGGAACTTAGAAACCTTGAGCTCGGTTGAAAACTCTGTCTGTAGTGCTTCAAACGCAAACTGTCAGATTCTTTACTCCGCCTCACTGAACAGTCGCTCCGGAGATTTCTCCTTCTGCTCGGTTCATTTTGTCGGTTTAAAAGTATTATTTTTCGGTTTTTAGCCGAAATTAAACTGCAACAGGTCGGTTCAAGCTCTGTCTGTGGTAATGTAAGTAATAGATAGGTTTTACATTTATTTTTTCTGTGTGGAACTTGTAATTCTTTATCGGTTCGGTTTGAACTGATCAGGTTGTATTTAAAATCTACTAGTCCTTTTTTAGAGTGCGGATCCCGGTTCTTATCGGTTCTAAAAAAAACAGATTTCATTACGGTTTTCCACGACCGATGACACGGTTAGGAACCGATAAGGGTGTCTTGCTTGGTGGATTGCCATAAACAGGCAAGTGGTTAGGCTGGCATTATGTCTGAGAAACCCAAAAGAAAACCGGACCCACTGTTTCAACACTGTAGTGTTTGTGGGGAAGCTTTTGCTAAGGCTGACCACACACCACATGTGTCTATTGTCTGGGGTTTGACCACCTCAATTCAGACTGACAGATTTGTCACAATTTCCTGCTGCCACCAGATAAGAGTTGGTAGGCTCAGGGAAAGGGAGAGCAAAAAGTCCACTGACCGGGATGGCCAGCCCGGTTCGGTGCCAACCGAACCGGAGGGAGTGCCCTCTGACTAGGGTGATACTTCCTCAGGCAAACGAAGAGCCGGTTCTGAGGAGCCGGTTCCAGCAAAAAGGACTAGAAAGTCAGCTAGTGTAGAGCCAAAAGTTCTCTCCCTAACTGCTGAGGAAATAGCTAAAGCAATTCAAATTGTCCAGTCTCTCTCTCCGGTTCCGACCGAACCGACACCTTCAGGTAAGCATTCGGTTTGGCGGTTCCACAGTTCAAGATTATGATTTTGAGGATTTTTATGAACCAGGGAGGGAAGAGGAATATGAGGAGAGTGAATATGGTTTTGAAGATCTGGATGTGCCCATTGATCCAGACATCTCTCCAGATAGACCCTAGGGTTTCTCCTCCAAGGCTTTCTGAGTCCCTTCTCATTTCATGTTTTATAAAAAGTTGTTGAAACTCTCCAGCTCCCTGTTGAGGAAGCTGTTGATGACCAAGAGAGCCAGACTATGTAGAAATGATGGATATTCCAGAGTCTAGGAGACTGTCTATTCCTTTGCATAAATCTTTTCGAAACAGACAGTAAAAGTTTTAAAACTTCTCACACTATACCTCCTGTGGATAAAAGGATGGACAAGAGGTATACCTTATCAGGCTCCGACACTGATTTCCTCACTCAACAATGCAGCCATGTGGGGTAGTGCAGACTGCAGCCTGTGACAAGGCTAATATTCCCCTAGCTTCACACCCCTGAGAAGGACTCCAGGAAGATTGATGCTATGGCAAAGAAACAGTACATGGCAGCATCTTTGGGACTCAGACAAGCAAATTATATGGCTTATGTGCTAGGTACCAGAAATCCAGATGGGATACTGTGCTGGCCCTAGTGAAACAAGTCCCTGACCAGCTTGCCAGGGAGGCTGGAACAGGTGGCTATGGATGGTATTGAGGCATCCAGGTGCAATTTCATGCTGCAGTGGACTCTAATGATGTTTCATCAATAGTCATGGCTACATCTGTAGCGCCGCAGGATGGCTTGGCTCAGATGTTACTACCCTGTCTCAGGATACCCAGTCTAAGGCCATGGATTTTTCCTGCTGTGGGAAATTCTCTATTTGGGAGCAAACAGAGAATTACATAAAGAAAATGGATGAATATAGGACCACCTATAGGAGTGCACAGGCCAAGGAAGGCAGGCCACTCCTCAAAAGCAGCTTCCTAGAGGCAGGGCAGGCCTTTTCATAGGCCTTTTTACCAAGCCCAAGCTTCCTCCTCCGCCTATGCTCAAAGGGGGTTCTTTAGAGGGAGAGGCAGACGGGCTACAAGCAGGTCTGCTTCCAAACCTCTGCCCAAAGCCCCTGCCAAGCAGGCACCCTGATGGGATTGCCTGGGCCGATTATCCTCTACCTGTAGGGGGCAGGCTGGCTTACTTTGTTCAGGACTGGAAGTCTTTAACATCAGACAAATGGGTCCTAGAAGTAGTAAGCCAGGGACTGGTTCTCAGCTTCAAAAAATTTCCAAAGCTGAGAACCAGATCTTTTCCACCTGCAACTCCATCAGAGGCACTCGCCCTAGAGGCAGAGGTCTCTACCCTCCTGGCTCTCAGAGCTGTGGAAAGGGTTCCTCCCCTACACCAGGGCAAAGGTTTGTACTCCAGGTACTTCCTTACCCCAAAAAAGACAGGAGAATGGCGGCCCATCCTGGATCTCAGATATTTAAACAAGCACCTTTTAAAGCCAAAGTTCAAAATGGTGACTCTGGGAATTATCCTACCCTCTCTAAGGCCAGGGGACTGGCTGCTTCCCTGGACCTCAGGATGCCTACTTCCATATTCCCATCAGAGCTCCCATCAAGTACCTCAGGTTCGAGCTGCCCTCAGGCCACTACCAGTTCAGAGCAATGCCCTTGGCCTCACTTCTGCCCCAAGGGTATTCACCAAATGCCTGGCTGTAGCAGTTGCCTACCTAAGAAGGCAAAGATTGCCATCTTTCCTTACCTGGACGATTGGCTCTTAGTAGGCCAGTCCCAGACCAGGTCAATTTACACCTTCAGATAACGCAGCAACTGCTTACCTCTCTAGGTTTCCTTCTGAATCTCTCAAAGTCAGTTCTAGAGCGGTCCAGCTTCTTACCTTCATAGGCGCAGAACTGAACACACAGGAAGCAAGGGCCTTCCTCCCCCTGGACAGGGCAAAGACCCTAGTCTCCCTGGCCTCCTCATTTACCCTGCAGGTCTCCCGGCCAGCAAGGCATTTTCTGCAGCTCCTAGGACACATGGCTGCTTCCACAGCAGTTGTGCAAGGAGCAAGATTTCAGATGAGGGACATCCAGTTCCATTTGAGAGCTTTTTGGTCTCAAAGAAAGGATCCTCTTACCAAGCTGATCCCAGTAACTCGAACCCTGATCCAAGCCCTACAGTGGTGGCAGGATCAGAGCAACCTGAGACAAGGGGTTCCTTTTGTCACTCAGTCTCATTCTCTAATCCTTACTACAGATGCATCCCTCTTGGGCTGGGGAGCTCACATGGGTGACCTCACCACCCAGGGTCTGTGGTCCCCCCAGGAATCTCTGCTCCACATCAACCTGTTGGAGCTCAGAGCAGTTTTCTAGCACTTCAAGCTTTTCCAAATCTGTTCAGAACAAGAGTATTCAGGTCAGAACAGACAACACCACTACAATGTGGTACATCAACAAGCAAGGGCACTCGGTCCTACGGCCTTGTGCACGGGCGATGAAGTTGTGGTCTCTGACACTCCTGAACACCTCCCTTACGGCAGTTCACCTCCCAGGTAAGGACAATGTCCTGGTAGATGCTCTCAGCAGGATTTCCCAGGGCCACCACGAATGGTCACTGGATCCCCTGGTCTTGGGAGTAGTATTTGCCAGATGGGGCACCCCGCAGATAGATCTTTTTGCAGCCCCAGACAATCACCAACTTCCTCTTTTTTGCTGCAGGCCCCCAGTGTTGGGCTCACTCCCTCTGGATGCCTTAGCCCTCAGTTGGGAGGGGAAGTTTCTCTATGCCTTCCCTCCCTTTCCTCTCCTGTTCAAAGTGCTAGTCAAAATCAGATCCCAATCATGCAAAGTCATTCTGATAGCTCCGGATTGGGCCAGACAGCCCTGGTATCCACTCCTGCTGTCCTTAGCAGTCCATCTCCTGTCCTTCCAGGAATCACAATCTGTTAACCTGTGCCCAGGAAGGGTCTGGTACCCGATCTCAAATCTCTCAATCTCAAGGCTTGGTTCTTGAAGAGTTAGAGTTTGCTGATTTACCTTTCCCAAGGTGTAATGGATATATTGAAGGCGCAAGGAAGCCTTCCACCAGGGCTACTTACAATTCCAAATGGAAAAGGTTTTCCATATGGTGCTCGAAAGCATATTTCCCCAGTCTCTGCTGATCTACCCACAGTCCTGGATTATATGGTCCACCTGAATTCTTTGGGGCTGAGACCAGCTACCCTGAAGGTGCACTTGGCAGTTGTGTCTGCTTTTATTTCAGCAGGTAAATCCTCTTCCTTTCAGCTCATCCTGTATTTTCCAAGTTTTTTAAGGGGTTGTTTCACACCAACCCTCCATTCAGGGATCCTGCCCCTGCCTGGGATCTTAATGTTTGCATTGCTCAGCTTATGCAACCCCTTGAGAGCCCTTGTCTTCAGCTGAGCTCAAGTACTTGGCTTAGAAAACTGTGTTTTGGTAGCCATCACCTCTGCCAGGCGATAAGTGAATTACAAGCGTTGTCAGTGGAGCAGGAGTTTATCTCTTTTCACAGAGATAAGGTGGTCCTTCAGACTAACAGAAAGTTCCTGCCTAAGGTGGTTTCAGATTTCCACCTTAATCAATCTATTTAACTTCCAGTGTACTTCACTGACCACTCCTCCTCTGGGGAGAGGATGCTGCACAGCCTAGATGTGAAGGCCCTTAGTTACTACATAGGGCGTGCCAAGGGTCATGGGTTTGACTCCTCCAACTGTTCCTCACCTATGACGAGTTAGTAAAGGAAGCCAGCCACTAAAGGTCCATTGCCAGGTGGATTGTCTCTTGTATCCAATTCTGCTATGAAGTTGGGTAAAGTTCCCCCCTCAGGCCTGAGGGCTCACTCTAGAGGGTAAGCAGCTGCTTCTCTGGCTGCTGCCAGAGACATTCCTATTCTAGAAAAATGTCAAGCAGCTACCTGGAAAACAGTTCACACTTTTACCAAGCATTACTCCCTGGACATCCAGGCTAGGAGTGATGCTCGGTTTCTTTAGCCGTGCTTCAGAGCCTATTTCCTAGGTAGGTTCTGTCCCTCCTCCATGGGGGTACTGCTGTGTAGTCTGCAATTGTCATAATATAGCAAGACTTCATGTTGTTTGAAGAAAAATTACTCACCTTAGTAATGTTGTTTCTTCTAATGGAGTCTTGCTATATTAGACCTCCCTCCTGCCCCTCTCAGAACCTCTGTTTGGGGATCGGGTGGGCAGTACAGGGTTGCACTTTTTTTTTGATGCCCACCTTGTTGTTTTTCACCTACCTTTTTGGGTGAATTGGTGTTGTGTTTTTGCATTTTTGGGTCTCCTGACTTGAGGCTTTGTTTTAGGCCAAAAATGAGTGTTTATGTTAGTAGCCAGTTGGCTAGTGTAGGTTTACAGCTTCCACACAGAACCTTAGTGAGTTTTAGCTCATAAAGATCTGACAGTTTGCGATTGAAGCACAACAGATAGAGTTTTCACCCGAGCTCGCACTCTAAGTTCCATGCCTGAATGGAAAGTTAACTATTTCACCTCCGGAGCAGTTCTAACCTGTGGTCATACTGCAATTGTCATAATATAGCAAGACTCCATTAGAAGAAACAACATTACTAAGGTGAATAATTTTTTCTTTCTGCCCGTCAACCAGTTTGCCACCCAGTTGACCAACTTCTGACCCACCCCGAGCCTACCCAGCTTATTTATCAATCTTCTATGTGGAACAGTGTCAAAAGCTTTGCTGAAGTCAAGGTAGGTGACATCAACTGCTTCCCCTTGGTCCACCACTCTGGTTACCCAGTCAAAGAAATCTATGAGATTAGTTTGACAGGACCTTCCTTTTGTAAACCCATGCTGTCTTGGATCCTGTGCCCTATGGATTCCAGGTGTTGCACTATCCTTTCCTTAAGGAGTGCCTCCATAATCTTGCCCACTACTGAGGTAAGACTGACTGGTCTGTAGTTCCCTGCCTCCTCCCTGCTATCACTCTTGTGGAGCGGGATCACATGAGCCCTTCTCCAGTCTTCTGGGACCTCTCCTGTGCTCAGAGACTCACTAAACAGTTCTGCTAATGGCTCTGCTAGTTCCACCTTTAGCTCCTTAAGTACCCTGGGATGTATGCCATTGAAAATGAGCTTTGCTCAACTGAGTATCTGATTCATGCAATGAATAAAATATTTGACTATTACTACTTAGAGATATGAGATTCTGTGCTTTGTACCACGGTAGTGACATACTGTAGTTTCTGTGGTACAATAACATTCTGACATTATTTCTGTGGTACAACATTCTACCAACATTACTGTGGTACAACAGCATCTGGAAGTTTGTGGATTTCCATTCACAACAACACTGAACCATATACTATACTACCATATCTAGTCAAACAATTTGGTAGGCCTTCTTAGAGCCTATAAAATGGGTAGAGAAACCCTGCCTCCTGATTGGCCAGGGTGACTGCATTGTGGAAGCTCAATGCACACTAAAAAACAAGTCCTACCAACCAGGACACAGAACATTAATGAAATCCATGTGCCTGCCTTCAGAATTTAAATAAATTAAAAAGTTCCCATTTTTTCTTGTATTAACACACACACAGCTTTCCATGACTTTCATGCCTACAATACCACTACATCAAGATGCTGAAAAAGTAATGAATGATTGTTTTTGACTGTGCACTACCTATTGCTTTAAAAGTTTTAATTATAGTTTGATGTCTGCCTGCCAACTCATGCTAGTGCCAGCACCGTCCCAACTGACTAGAAATTCGGAAACACAACTTCTGACATTCATTCACTCTAATCTCCTTGCCCTCTCTCCACTAATGTCAGAACCCACAGCAACTGTGCCACCTAACACACATCAGCTGTTTAACTTTAATAATAAATGTGCTATAGCTGATGTCCGCAGGCATGCCCCTACCTCACATACTCAGCTGGGTCAGTTCTATTGGCAACACACAGAGCAGTGGTACTTTTGTAAATCTTGCTACTGCATGGTAGTATGCTGCTGGCAACATCATCACACAATCACAGTCTTGTTGTGGCCTAAATTGCCACACACTTGAGTTCCCAGCATTTCTGGGCAGCCTTGAGTCTCAGCACCACTTTCTTAAAGTAATCTAATTCTAGTCAAACAAGCAAACAAACAAATAAACAAGACAAACCCTTCCTACATCTACAGTTTACAAGATAAGTCAACATACCTGATTTGGCTCAGCACAACTACAACAGATTCTGCTTAGGTGCACACCAAATGTGTCAGGCCAAAATGTGCATAGCGAAACAGAGAAACTGCAAGGCATCACAGCAGCTGGCCATTTGTCTGGGTCACTCCCTCTCTGGACCTGGAAGGAATGTAGGGACCTCATAGGATGAGCTGATGTCATGGCAACTATGAGGAGGAGGTTACACAAAGCTGCCCAGAGGCGTGGCATTCGGTGGAGGGCGGAGAAAGAATTGTCTAAGTGAGCTATGGGCCAGAAGCTCTCCCTTCTTCTCCTCCATTTGTCGACTGGAAACAACCCAGGGGCCAACAGTCAAACACAGGTAAGGGCTTACATTGGGCCTAGCAGTTGGGGAGGGGAACAGCATGGCAGGAGCCTCTTGGTAACTTCCACGGGGCTAGTTATTTAGGGACACATCATGCTATGGTATCATTGATTACCAATGATTCAATAAGAGTCTCTCTCTTTAGGTAGAGCAAGCCCCTAACTTTCAAAGATAGAAATTGTTCTTAGAAGTTTTGGAGCCAGGTCAGCCTTCAGATCTGGTGGAGATTAGTGGTCACCACAGGGCAGGATCACACCTAGCTGATGGTGGACATCAGTACTGGTGTCACATTGTGAGTTAGGCTCCACTCATGGTAAAAACAACAACAAAAACATGAAGCAAAAGTAGCGAAACCGTGTGCCTATGCAAGAAGCATTGCACCTGTGCCCCCTCCCAGTATTACTGGCTTGCTTACCTCCTAGGTTCCAGCTGTCTCCTGTTGGGATAATAGACAGGACTAGGCTTGAGTAAGCTAGCGCGGTTGCTTGAGGGTTTAGTCAGGATCCGGGGACTGAGGGATAGCGAGACTGGAATGCGGCACCTTAAGGAGGATGGGATGGCTCACACATTGCGGCATGCTCTGGGTTCAGTGGCGGTTCACGGAGCATCAGATGCCATGCTGCCCTCAAGGTTGAGATGGAGGATTTTGCTGGTCATAGAGCCAGCTCAGTGCAGCAGTGCAGAATCTGCAGTTAACTCCGTGGGCCTGGAGTATGGCTACAATTAAAAACAAAATAATAATAAAAAGAAAAGATGAATGTCCATGCACAGTTAGGGGACCTCGAACAATCAGTGGTAGTCTGCAGGTTCGATGGCAGTAGCACAATTGTGGGGCCGGACAGGCAGTCGTGGTGGTGCCTAACATGATGGAGCAGGATGACCCCTCCCATTTGGGATGGCAACAGTTCCTGCTGGTCAAGCAGTAGTGCCTAGTGCCCACTGGGTACCAGTATTAATGGCTGTTACATTAGAGGGTGCACTGAGTCGACTTTGCAAGATAAGATTTAATTAAAGAAAAAAAGATGTTTTAGCCACACTTGCCTTGAAGGTATTAGGTAGGGTTTGAGTCCTGGAGTGGCTGAAGTTTGGGAGGCTCACCGAGCAGCTCGGAGTATGTTATTCCATCAGCAGGGGTTCTTCTTGTCTTGTACCCAGAAACCCCGGGCGTAGGGCAGCCAGCACTCTGTAGCAGACAGAAATAGCGGGTTATGGGGTATTCAAGGGCAGCTCACATCATGAGGGTCCCACAGTGAGGCCAGTGCATTTCTCATGTAATTGGCAGTACAGCCATTACCTTAGAGTGGGGAACATTCAGGACACGAGCACGGACGGCAGGCTTGGGTTGGGCCAGGCCCCTCACTGTTATTGTACGCCAAGCACTGGTGGCTAGCGCCACAGCCGAGAGGTTACAGATAATGGCTAGTAAGGAGAGGGTGACATCTGGCAGACATACCGAGGCAGGGTCCAGCCACATCTGCCAGCACAAGTGCATATTTGGATTCTTGCAGACTGGTTAGTCAAGTTGGTCACCCACAGTTGCTTTACCGTTATCTAGGAGTTAATGTCCCCAAGGCACCCTGAGAATGTTAGGTGCAGTATAGCTCAGAGATTAATAGGCACTGAACAGCAACTGGATTAGGGCCATTACCAATTTCAGGTCATTAAGGGAGGCAATAGCTTAATTATCCAGGGAATCACTGGTTCAGTTGTGTAAAAATGGTTGCTCTCTCTAACCCGCTTGAGAAGGGCATAAGACAACACAGGAGCTCTGAAGGAGTTCCACAGGGATGCAAGCACTCAAGTCTTGCTGGTGTATGGTTTTCTCACACCATGGCAGAACAAGGGGCTCAGTGTATTGCCTTCCAGTCACTGGAGCATAGGTCTGGGGTCGATTCCCAGTGAGGTCTCGTCGGGGGATAGACCATCTCCCTGATGAAGCTGGCTACTCAGTCCAGGCAGGGCTGTCATAATGGCCGAGCATACCTTACAGTGGCTAACATGGGCCTCTGGTATGCAGCCAGGTTTGGGGAAGCATGCCAATCAGAGTAGACCGGAAAACCTGTATTGCAGGTTTAGACAATAGTATTGGGTACATGTGTCATTTTAGTTGTACTGCAAAGACTGGTTGAGAACACGCTGGCTGAAGGGATTGTGAACACGTTCGTGGCCACGGCAATTATTAAAAAAAAAACAATATAGGCATATATATAACAAATAACTTAAAGATCAGGACAACAGACACATGGTGGGCATATCTATTAGGTTAGCTGGCCCTGTGAGGCTTTTCCAGGTGGAGCAGTGGCATATAACTAGAGTACGGCTGCCTTGTCGATACCAGGCTTACAAAGGAATATGGTCCTTCTTACAACTCTCCAGAGTGGGTGAACTTGTGTTCCCCAGGCAGCAGTCTCCTATCAGCTTCTACTATTATAACCTCAGTACAAGCAGAGGTCACGGTCTTCCATAATGATGCCGACGTTTGAATTTTTGGGGATTAATTTCCCAACCTGGATGTGCACAGTGATAGGCCTCTGGCATGAAGGGTGGCAGCATTGTTCAAGGCTGCTGGCTGGGGATCCAGACATGAAGGACTGTCACCAGTAGGGGTGGGGATCAGAATGCTGCATAGGTATCAGGTGGTACAGCCAAGGTATGGATTAGTCGTGCGATGGGAGGCAATAAGGTCAGTGGCAACATGGAATGTTTCAGATAGGTCACTGCATGATACAGCAGGGGAAAAGGATAACAAGTTTCCTCACTGGTATCAGAGGGGGCAATCGGGCGTTGCAGTCACACCATGGGATGGTTATCCTTTGGATTACCATCTTGGGAGGAGATCCAGTGGGGACATTTCTTATGTACATGATGTATAATGATGCGTAGCCATGGCCTGTGCACAGAATTGCTTCGCTACATAAGTCAGAATGCAGGCTGGGAGTTGTTGAGTTAGTTGTCATCAGCATTCTTACTGTGGCAGTTATGGTATCTTAGTAGGGCAACATTCAGGAGAGTCTAGGGATAGGTAACTGCTAGAATGCCAGGACAGCTGCCAGATTGGGTCTGTCCTGTGGCCCCAGGACAGGTGGTAACCCTGGTTTTCCTTAAGGGGGTCCCACCCTGATCACTGAATGGTACAGCAACCAGGTTGATTACATAAAACCAGGTGAGTATTTAGCGGTAACCATTCCCAGGGGAACAATTAGCTGGGCCACAGTGTGCTAGGAGGACTAGCTGGCTCAGGAGCCCCCTTTTTCTCAGGCTAAGTGACAAGCTTACCTTAGGGCCCCTCCCTCCCCCCTTTGGTATGGCACAGTAGGGTCACTTCTTTTGGTACACGGAGGATAAATATTAAATGCAAATCACAGTAATAGTAAACAGGCAAATGAATACACATGGGGAGGGGCCCAGGGAGTATTAGCTGATTTGCAGCTACAGATGTCAGCATGCCCCACTCTGGTCTCAAAAAAGCGTGTGGACCAAAGGTACTCACCACCAACATGGAACCTAGGATCTTACAACAGCAGATGTCGGTACAGGCTTATTAGTGTACCGGGATACAGTTGGGGGGGGGGTGAGGGTACAATTCAGAGTTGAGGATGCTGGGAGAAAGGACCGGGAAGGGCTGGGGTGGTCCCAGTAGGCTCAGGACCCATCTTTCAGAGTTTATTGGTGGTGCTGTGGCAGGGCAAGCACATGGGCCATGCTAATCAGGGGTCCATTGGTAGCATGTTGTCCCTTAACCTGAAGGAGAAGAGGTTAAATCTTGCAAGGGTGGAGGACTTCTTTTCCTAGGGTGCCCTTTCTTGTAACTGGGCAGCACCAATTGGGCAGCTGCTAAAGGGGTGCAGGGGTGCCGCCAGGAGGTCAGCAGCATCCTCTTGGACCTGGACTAGTGATCAGACTGATCTAGTCAATCTGACTGACCATGCTGGCTTCTGGGGAATCCAGGTAAGAGACCAGGCTCTGGAGCAGCATGATAAGGGGCTCCATGGTAGTGGCCAGGTTGCAGTGGCTGAAGGAAGACACCTGGGTGGCAAATCAGAGGTCCTCAAGCTCGGGTGCCTGCAGAGAAGGGGGCCTGGGGGGCCAGCCTGCGTGCATAGAACAAGGTGTAATGAGGACGGCAGGTAGGTTCATAGTGGGAAACCATGGGGGCAGAATCCTAGCAGAGTTCCAAATGCAGAGTTCAGCAACTGCAGAGGCAATTTTAGGTATCCAATTTCAGAGGCTGTGGGTGCTGTATAAAACAATCTCATAGTGATAGTAAAGTACATAAAATTTCAGAGCCAGTGGACAAGTCGGAACATAGAAGGTATTAAATGCATTGGGGGGGGCTAGGCTAGCTTGGAGGGTTGAATTTTTCAAGCCCCTTCTTTGGGTCCACAGTAACTGGGTTGCCTTTCCCACCAGCTGAGAAGCTTATGGGAAATGGGGCTCATAGGGGGATGGGGCAGATTCAAAAGGCCGCCTAGGCTTCTCATGCCAAACAAACTTATTAGAATTTTATGAGCACATAAGTAAGGCATTGGATGAAGGTAGGGCAGCTGATGTTATATTCTTAGACATCTCCAAAATATTCGACAAAGTGCCTCATGGAGAACTAACTGATGCCTTAATAGACCATAATATCCCTGGGCATATTACTAGATGGGTGGATGCATGGCTGAGAGATAGGAAACAGAGAGTTTGTTTAAAGGGTGAGTTTTCGAAGTGGTTAGGTGTGGAGAGTGGAGTCCCTCAGGGATCGGTCTTGGGGCCCTGCTTGTTCAATATATATATATATATATATATATATATAGATAGATAGATAGATAGATAGATAGATAGATAGATATATATATATACACTCATTGACGGGAGGAGGGAAAGTATGGGAGTCTAAATTTGCAGACGATACCAGGATTGGCTTTACCATTGATAACACTGGGGATATACAGAAGCTACAAACAGCATTAAATAAAATGGAAACATGGGCAAGGGAGGCCAAGCTTTTCTTTAATGCAGATAAATGTGCAGTGATGCATTTTGGTAGGAATAACATCCTGGCAGACCATGAGTTAAATGGAATACAGCTGAGAAAGGTAACTGATGAAAGAGATCTAGGAATTCAGGTATCAAATGATCTAAGTTTGACCAGCATTGTGGTCAGATGATAAGATTGCAGGGGCATATTGCATAGTATAAGTAGGCATATTAAAAGTAGGAAGAGAGGTGGTTGTGCCACTTTACAGTTCATTGGTGAGGTTGAGGCTGAGTTTTGTGCCCAGTTTTGGTCACCTGTATTCAAGATTGATATCAGGAGGGTGGAGGGGTTCAGAGGAGAGCAACAAGATTAATTATTGATGTAAGAAACAAAAACTACACAGAGAGATTGGATGAGTTGAAGATGTATACACTGGAATATAGGAGACTGAGAGGCGACATGTGCCTGGTCTATAGGGCAACAAGGGATCCAGTTTTGGGGGCCAGACTGGGACTAACCCTTAAGGAGCAGCACTATAGCACAAGGGCACATTCGATGCAGCTAATAGGACAGCAGTTTAAAACAACAAAAAGAAAACACTGGTTCAGTGTAAGGGTGATATCGGTTTGGAATAGCCTACCAGAAGAAATTGTCACATGTAACAGCATGAAAGGTTTTAAGAGAAAATTAGACAAATATTGTGAACAGGAAAATATAGCTGGGTATTAAAACTAGAAAATAATAAGAGGTGAGCTATTTGGACTAATGTCTCCTATGCTCCGAACCAACCTATGAAACCTATAAGGTGAGTCTGGTTTGGGCAGCCACATGGGTGGCAGCAGTGCACCAGGATCCAAGGAGCAAGGGGCTGGGTAATGGAGCATTACCTCAGGGGACATGAAGTGGTGCATGGGGTGCCAGCTGGGCAATGGCAGGTACTGGGATGGCTTCTCCCAGTTCTGGGGAACTGGCATGGAAGGGCAGATAGGTTGGGGTTGGATTCATAGCACCCCTACAGGCAGACAGGTAGTATCCCTGCAAGTGGACAGGGGGCAAAACAGGCTGGCAGTTTTGCATGGCTCAATGTCATTATAGCACAACCTGAAAACAGCAAGTGACTTCAGCACGTACATTTATATGCTAATACACATTTGCGTATGTGTTTATGTGCATTGGTGCTACATCAGCAGCACTGGCACTAACTTTTTGTTGTCTCTTACAGGTTCATGGCAGACTCAAAGAGTAGAGGATATGGGACTTATACACCCACGGGGCAGTAGTAGGGGTGCCAGTTGACTCAAGGAGCGGTCCCTAGGGTACTGCCAGAGTCGCACAACTTGATGGCAAGTATAGTACAGGGCAGCACTCATGCACTTGGATCCTCCCATAAAAGTTCTCAGTTAAGCACACCTGGGGCAGCGAGTATGCTGGCCAGGTTGGGATGTGGGGTGGCAACTCTGCATGCAGGGGATGATGAGTTGGGAAGCTTCAGGCTGGGGGGCTGGTGAGAGTCTTCCCACAAGGCTCAAGGAAGGAGAGAATGGTTAAGAGCGACATAGATACCTAGTGAGGAGGTAGCTTGATAGGCAGGTCTTGGAGGTTATGGGAGCAGCGACTTGGGGGGGTTAGACTGCATCCATTCTGCTCCATCCGGTGGTGGCTTGGAAGGATTGCAGACCAAGAGTACAAGGGGAAGAAGGAAGAGATGAGTCGAATTTTCTCTTCATGTTGTGGACACTGGCAGTATTCAGGGGTTGCAACATACACTGAGACTCCACTACTTTTCACTACTCTCACTCCTGCCTTTCCCTAAGTGATCATCCTCCTCCTACCCACCTGGGTACACCCTGTACACTAACAGCAGGAGCCTCAACCAGCCCATACAGTATGCAATTTAACAATTCAAGTACTGAATATGTATGGAACATATTCAGAATCTGTCTTATATACACACCTGCTGCATTCCACAATGCAGAGCTATCCTGTCATTTCTTTTTTTAGAGCTGAGTGGAATGGTGAAATTCCAAATCCATGAAATGTCAATGAAATTTCACAAAATTCCATGAAATTTCACAGAATTTCATTGAATTTTTAACATTTAGTAATTTGGTTATATCTCCGCTACTAGAATATATACACTGTGGGTGAGTGGCCACTAACTCACCAAATATGACATTTGGATTGATAGTTGCAAAATTATAGGTGCTCAAATGTTGTCATTTTATTGTTTGTGCGAAATTTCATGAACATTTTTATCTGCATATACCTCAGCTATCTATTGTGCCAGGGATCTTATGTTTGGCATGATTTCTTGATGATAGGTGTTCTAACAATGTGCCAGATTTCATGACAATATGATGCATCCTCTCAAAATTATGTGCTCAAAATCTGTCATTTTATCTTTTTCAGGAAATTTCATGAAAAATGTTCACCTACATATAACTCATGCACCTTTGGAGCTAGACATGTGTAAATTAGAATGGATAACCTTTTTAAAATGCTGATAGAATGATCAAAATACGGACAGAATTAGATAAGAAATTTTTAAGTTACAGGGGTTCAAAACTTTACAATGTAAATATTTACAAAACTTTGTGAAAACTATCAAAAATGTAGATGTTTGTAACTTCTGTGCTCTTGCATGCATAGAGCAAATGTTACATGCATATCCATAGTCAGTGTATCCTGGTGTTTAACACAACTGGATATATAGGTTAAGCAGTTTTAATTTTGCATAAGAAAAAAATGATTAGTAACATTTTCTCACACATTTATGATAGCATATACTGTAGATGAAACATCCAGCATTTTTTTGATGTGTGGAATTTAACATTAACAATGCACATATCACTACTTCATTTTATAAGCTGGGCTGAACGTTTTGCAGTCCTGCTGTTCCTCTCTGGGTGACTATCCCCCCTTCCCCCCTTTTCTTCTGGCATAGCCAGATTGACTTAGTAGAACTACTAATTCCACTGATATCCACTTTGTTCTTTACAGTGACAAACTCCCTTAAAACATGAGTCACCTACTCCTTTTCCTATCGACCTACCCTGTTGTAATAGCCAGAATTCTTTCTTCCTGCTGCCCAAGACATTGTCTTCCTCCACTACATCTTTCTGAGTACCTCTAAGTCCTAAACTTGCATGTACAACAGGCTCCTGGGATCATAAATGTACTGGATGTGATCCTTAAATGTCCTGCATTCAGGTTGGAATTGTTGACACCCTATGCTTTCTTGCTCCAACCTGGGGTCTACCACTGTTGTTCTACCCACCTCAGCTGTCCATTTCTTGGTGAAACTATGCATCTAACTCCAGAAGCTGGTGACCCCGTGCATTATCTTCCTCTTATACCCTTATTGTCTAATTAGAATCCTCCAGATAAAGCTGAGTGAAATTGGAAAATTCAGTTTTATAGAATTGTTCATGAAATTCTACAGTTTTCACAAAGACTCATGGGATTTGACTTTAAGTACACGTTATTTTGCAATTTCTCATAGCAGGCAAGTAATAAAATTGGCACATACAGTCTCCTCGTAAGGTCTAAGAAACTGCCAGATTTAATGGTATGCATTCTCTAGTTTTAAAGTTTAAGGGTTTATAAATTTGTAGTTTACATTCTTGCAAAACTACATTTTTAATGTTGTGAAAGTTTTACCACTTTTAATTCAATCCCATTTAAAGATGGAAATATGAACTTTTCAGAAATGACCATGTGGTATAGTAGTTTAAATGTTTCAACTCTGGTTAAATTTGGATATGCTGTTTTAAAATTAAATTTAAATACATTTGGCAACATGTTTGGCAGGCTTTAACTCTGCCCCATTTAAGGCTAGAAATCTGAAACTATGAGCATATACAAATGTAGTGGTAACCTGTATACCTATTAATTGTTTGTACCATTTCAATGAATATTATCAAAATTAAACTAAAATTACAGAAATCCAAAGTTTGGCAAACTATTTAGCTGCCTAAACTCAGCTCCTGTTGAAGCTCAAACCTTAAAACATGGCACATATATGCATTCTAGGTGCTTCTCTAAATCCTGCAATTGTGGAGAAATGTGGATAAGAAATTGTAAAATGAACTCAAAATAACTGAAAATTAAATTTTGTTGAAATGCTTGGCCACCTATTACTCTGCCCCTTTCAATCTACAGCTCTGCCATTTGACACACCTCTTGTAAGGCATTGGGTTCTGTTCATGTTCCAAATGCAGTGCTATTTGGAAGAATATTTTTAAAATGATAGCGAAATAACTGAAATAAAAATTTTGTGAAATGCCACAGAATGTTCAGTGAAAATTCAGTGGAATTCCACAGAATCATAATGGTCATTCCGTGGGTATTCCATGGGCAGAATTTTATATTCTGCACAGCTCATATTCTTCTTTTAGTCTTTTTTTCCCTCTCCCACTGGTTCCCTTCCACCAGTCACTCCAGCCATGACATCTCCAGGGCTTACATCCCTGTGTCCCTCCCCCCCCAGTAGGATCAGTGAGGCTCCTCAAACCCTGCCATCAAACAAGATCTGGTTTCACTGGGTAGGACCCGGATCACTAGATGCAGGTCCAGCAGGTGACTGGTGTCATTCTGCCTGCTTGGAGTTTCCTGTGTTCTCCTCTGGGAGGTGTGGACATGCAATGCCATCATGACACACATCATACACCAATGTGCATCGATGGCTGCCACACTTCCCTTCACTTCGGTAACGCCAGACTGCCTCCCTCCTAGTCTCCCCTAGGTGCCAATCATGCTCTGGGTTCCATCTCTCCCCACCCCTGGAAGAGGAGAGCAGTCCCTCTGATACTCGATCTTCCTCCCTTCATTCGATGCTCTGATGCCCTGGCGTCACTTCTGAACCTAGGTCATCAGTATCAGAAGCGGTAGCACTACCACTGCGCCGGAGATCCAGCCTAGCCTATCAGTTCTAATGTGTGTGTCTGTACTTTTATTATCACTCATTTTGACAGGAAATTTACATTTCATTTCTCATATATTGTCATTAGTCTGATCTAATTGGGTGCTCCTTTACTCAACTACAAGTCTGCTTCTTTTCTATGGTATTGTACTGTCAAAACCTATACATGCTACTTGCCTTTATTCAATATTTTAACAGTCCCCAGCCTCCCAGACCCCAACTGGAAATGAGATTGTTGAAGTATCTCTGCTTGTTATGTTGAATTAAATTGAATGATACATACTTTAAACTTTAAAAATGAGAGGCTGGGTGTTTTGGGTCTGACATGGCTGAGGATCACAGTGAAAAAAACAGAGGAAACTAGGAGAGAAAAGAAACAGAGAAATCAAGTGGGTAAAATATGAAATTAAAACATGTACGCACGCACGCACGCACTCAATCAGACACGCAGAAACGAGATGCAGCTGCCTGCTTTTTTATTTTTTCCCTGCTATCATTTACTATGAAATCCACCAGGTGGCGCACCTACCATTGATAATAAACAGAGTAATGCATATGCCAGCAAAGCTGCTCATGATTGTTACTGTGACTTTCATCATTGATCAGTACAAAATGTTTCAACCAAAAGTTAGACATTCATATTTAAAGAAACACCGTCAACCTGTCACAGGCCAATTTAGACACTTTCAAACTAATGTTTATGTGCATGGTGGTTTATAGTATCTTAAATAATTTGATTCTTATTGTATTCTGATGTGATGTAAACATTATAGTAAAGTTTCTTAAATTTGAAAAAAAATGATTTGATTCTGTAATTTTTTTCTTTTACAATTTATTTACCTAGGATTGCCAGCTGAGATGTAACATCTCATTTCCAGTGGTGTCCTGTTTCTGCCTATTTCCACAGCTTGGTGGACTGAAGCAATGGGTGTTTAAGTGACTTGCCTATGGTCACACAGGGAGTATTTGATTCTAGCAGGTTTGAATCTATGATCTTCTGGTTCCCAACCTGTGAATTAACCAGTAGACTACACAGCCTCTAAATCAGGGTTAATATAAAAGAAAAAAAAATGATTGCTTAGCCTAGTGGCACTGGTGTCACACTTCATGCTCCTACATGGAGACACTGGCTCACCTGCAGCCACAACACTCTATACTGGACTGGTGCAAGTGTCAGGAAGGTGGTGTAATGAAGGTGCTGCAGAGGCAGCATGCCTAGACCCATGTGGATAGATCCACCTGCCCAACTGCAGGAGCGCCTCCTCTGGTGGAGTCATGAAAGTGCCACAGAGGCAGCATGCAGAGACACTGAGGAGGGTCCTTTTGCCCCATGCAGGAAAGGCTCCTCTGGTAGAGTCATGGAGGCACTGCAGAGGCAGCAAGCCAAGAACTAGGGATGGATCCATTTGATCATCCAATGATCATGTTATCCATTGTAGAATACTTTTAGTCATGATGATAACTGCAACTAAACAATGTAACGTACTAGTCTAAACTGTTACTGTGGTCATGATTCATATCAAGTGTCGATTCAGTGGCTCCATCATCAGAGCTAGCAGCAGAGGCTGGAGGTTCAAATCTGTATGGAGCAATCCCCATAACAACCTCCTCATGACCGTCACCCAGATCATCAGAATCAGATCTGATGGGCTCTATGCTATGCTACCATCTGGGCCAGAAGACAGGGAACCATCTTGTAAACAATCATTGATGGAAGAGTCGCTGAAGCCATCCTCATAAACCTCACTGGTATTTGGATCAATACTGGCCATAATGGATGACCTAAATAAATGAAAACATTTTTGATAAGTGGTGAACTCTAAAACTTAAATTAAAATGTATTAATGGAAGGCAGTCTCTATTATAGCGTAAACAAGAAGGAGCATCACAGAGAGAAATCTCACAGTCATGAAGCTGTGGTGAAATATTCTCTTGACAATGCAGCCACCTGTGTGATTACATCAGATCATGTGAGCATGTGTGTGGCTCTGGAGGCAGTCATCATCAGTGTAGATGCATGCTCTGTGTGTGTTTACAAGAATAGCCACCATAGACGGCAACAGCAGCACAAGAGAAATAAGTGGAAAACATACCTAATGATGCAGCAAAATGATCCCTGGAGTCCCACCTGATTTGTGATGTTGTTTTTTTTGGGAGGGGGGCTGTCTTTGAAACATTGGTGTGACTTGTTGTTTAGGTGCGAGGGTGTTTGCAGACAATACGTTGGTCATGGTTATACTGTACTATATCACCAAAGGAGCATTATGTGACATACACAATGCTGACACTTGACATATCAGAGCAGTACACATTTCCAGTGCAGTAGTATACACATCAGTGAGACACTGGACGTGCAGTGTGCATGGGCAGCTATGGATACAATTGTAACATACATTTCCATGGCTGGAGTACAAGCAGAGTGGGCAATCTGCTGAGGAGCAAAAGTGGTAGCCAGGCACAACAGTAAGTCCTGCCACAAAATGTTTTGCAAACACAAGCAACAGTCCACATTTCCATGAGCACACTCACATGTGCAAGCCAAGGTGACTCTATGATGGGATGGCACCATCAACAGCCTTGACCATTGCTGATCATATAATTTTACATTCGGGATATAACAGTAAAAGAGGAGCTCCATATTATGACATACTAAGAAAATGTATTCTGTGAGGAATCCACTCACAGAACATCATGTGCATCTAATTGGATAACTTTTGCAATGATCTGCTTTACAAACACCCCATCCACTACCTAGCAACACTGGTAGTGCTATTAACAAGGGGAATGGGGATACACAGAGAATGAGGATGGCTCGAAAGGACAATCAGGGATGTTTAAGGTATTGGGTTGTGCAGTGAGGTAGCCAGGATACAGCAGACTCCAGTTTATCAAGACATCCAAAAAACATAGGCAATAAAAAAAGGCAAGCACTACAGAAATGAAAGAACTGACGGCCTAGCTGCAGTATGATGTGCTGCTATGCAGATGACCTGTGTTCATGAGGGAATCTAGGTTGTCATGTTGGGAAGTAGGTCACGATGAGGTCGCTGCTGCATTGCTGTGTACCTCAGCCAGTGTAGGTTATGAGATAACTCCACCTACACAGCCACACCTGTGGTTGGCCAAAAGTGCATTTTTTCCACTGCAGGGGGAATGTTGTGAGAGTAAAATCACTGCAGGATGCTGCAGTCACATAGGGGAGGTGGGATGGACCCAAAAGAGGAAGAAAAACCCACAGCCATCTGAATGATAACATGGGCTACTGTCGCCCATGAGTACTAGTGCCTGCTAGTTTGAGCTCATAGTACACATGGTGTACTGCCTTGGGGGAGCATGGCACTCCCACCCAGAACTCATCAAGGAGGGCAGAACCATGGGGGTAGCAAGTGGGCTATTGGGATGGGAAGGCAGGGAGACAATGCCATAAACAGAGTATACCCATGGGAATAGTGTACATCCAGGACTGATGGATGTTGCTTTTGTAAAAAAAATCTATATGCAAAATAAAATAGCTTTAAAAAACTTGAAAGACATAATGCAACATGTGTCTCATATATTTGGGGGACAATGAGGACATTGTAAAAAAACTAAAACACATACCAGTATGTAAGAACATTCAACAATACATGCAGTGTATACAAGTAGTACACTCAGAAATAAAAGAATTATAGTAATTATATACTGCAACTGGCATATTTGCACAGGAAATCTGCTTAAAAAGCATTAGGTCCTATGCATCATGGTGCGTAATCGGCACCAGAATGTACCATAAATGTGGCACACATTTGCATGGCAATATAAACAGTGGTACCAAGCAACATGCATGATGCACTGTGCAGTGGTGGAAGCAGGGTGGCTGGCCTCAGAAACATGTGCTGGTATGCACGGAATGCTGAAAGGTAATCACTGGAGACTAAGTCATGCACCATGACCCTGCCATAGAAGGGCAACTGCACAGAACAGTGTGCATTAGTCAGAGTGAGTAGCAAAGTACTAGCAGGGAAAACACCACTGACACCAGGGTGACAACAACACTGGAGCCCCAACCTGATGTGCAGCACAAGCATGTCACAGACCCTGGCTATCTGGCGAAGTGTGGATGAACACAAATCCAGGGCACACACCGTTGCTGATCATCCTACTTCAGCACCCAGCATACAGCAGCCAAAGTGGCCAACATACGTGAGCATTATGCCATGCTGTATGGTGATAACTCACTGAAGGCCTCCGCAGAGACCAGATCTGGCTGGATATCAATGCCAGACAGGAGGTCAGAACCCTAACTGTCATCAAACATGAATAGCACAACCTCTGGTCTGCCATAAAGAAGAAGCTGGTGGCTCACAAACAGTCCACCAAGACTACAGGCAGTAGGACTCAAGGACTGACCTTCATGCAGTGGTTAAATTGGAAATGTTTAGGTTGGGAAACTCTCGCATCTAGATTTCTATGTGATGGAAATGTCATTTTAAGGTGATGGAACTCTCCTGTAGTAGTCAGTGGAGAAAGATGTCAGAAGTGGTGGAACTGTTATACAATTTTTATAAGAGTTGGTGGAACTGAGTTCCTGTGGGCTTCTGCCCAATTTAATTCCTGCTCTCATGCCAATAGAGCGTGTAGAGGTGGATGCTATCAGTCAGGCAGCCCTGCATGGTGAGGAAGAGGAAATGGATACCATTCCAGGTAGGTACAGTGTGACACATGGTGGATAACCAATACTTCAAACCCAGTAACTGTACATGTACCTCTCTCCATAGAACCTGTAGCCAACACAATACTCAGCATGGATGTGGAACCTGACGTGGAGCCAGCAGACCACACCACTGACCTTGGGAACAACACAGCACAGTCTGACCAGACATCCCCAGTGTGTAGCACAGTCCTATAGAGAACTGATTGCTCCAACAGCACTGCTCAGTGATGCCACGGCCAGTACTGCATGACATGTCCACTTCTGTTCACGTCACCCACAGACAGACAAGAAGACAGCAATGGAGGACACCAGATGGGAAGAATCTGGTCTACTGTACTGCACTAGGCCACGTGGGCATTATGCCATGATGCCCACAGTCCTCGACAATGCTATGGTCACAGACAACACCTTGCAAGACATGCATCCAGCCCCATAGCTGCCCACACTCTGAGCACCACTGAACCAGGTGAAACACAAATGCCTGACACACAGGGCATACCGCACAAGCAGAATGGGGCACAGGAAGGAACACCTACCCAGACGACCCAGATAGATGCAACGACCACCAACAGGGAGGGAACAGATGGGGGCACTTCCAAAGGGCTATGTCCAGACCAGGCAGGCATCAGGACACCAGGCAGTGGGGCAAGGGGAGTGGGGATGAGGGCCCATCAGGGATGGATGTATGTATGGGGAGGGCAGAGAGCCACCCACGGAGGTGTCATGCAGATGAACTACCCTGAGGTGCCATGCCTTGTGAAGGAGAGGATCAGTGCACAGCAGGAGAACACACAGCATCTGAAGGAGCTGATGGCTGAGGTGAGGCATGCGAGAGACATATGCCACATTGGGGCCATACTAGAGTGGATAGTGGCAGCATCTTCAGCTGAGGCCTCACAGTTATGGTGCCTGCACCCTCCCCTCCCCGGAGAACCAGTGGCAAGTCACATAGTGGAAGAGATGTCCGGCAGACAACCAGCCACAAGTAGATACACAGCTAAGTACAGCAGTCCCACAGGAACAGGCACTTCCTGACCCACTAGCAAGCACTGGAGTACAGTATGGCAAGAAGGCTGCAGTAAAGGCATGTCACCTGGACACATATGACACCACATACAAGAGCTGGCCAACAGGAAAGTAAGAGTTGCCAGAGAAACACTGTCCAATACACCATGACACCCTCATGACCCATCTATACTCTCCCCATTACAACACAAGAACGCATAATACCGCCCCTCCATACAACATAAGCACATAACATTTCCCCTTGTACAACATAAGAACACATCAGCACCACTGCCTCAGGGTGCATACCTTTGTCGTTGGTGGTGCATGTCAAAACAGAGAATAACAGATGAGTATGGAGCTCTGAGGGCATCTCATCACAGTGCTATATAACACTGTACCACCTCAACCTCATAGTCACTATACGTCAACACCACATTGTTATGCAGTGAATGACATCTACAAAATGCCATGGTGTACTCTCCTACCAACACTGTGGCCCTCCATCCATTCCATCCCAGTCAGCATCAACATGCCCTCTGTCTTCAGCATCACAGGGCAGTGGGATACACCTCTGTTGCACAGCATGGCAAATTTGGTGAACACTCTGTATGCCTTCCTGGGGCAAGCATCATAGTATCACCTGTCATGTCGAGACAGTGGAACCTCTTAGGAGCCTATCAGCCTCTTGATCATAGAACGTGTCTTCCTGTGTATCTCATTGTATGCCTCTTTGGGCCTGTTGTGACATCAGGTACAATGTCATCAGATATGGCCATAATGAAAAGCTACTGTCACCTGTTGGAAAGGGGAACACGTTGTTAGCACATGTTCACATGGCATAGAAGTGATTGCCATGCCTGTGTGGTGTACGTCACTCACCTACAAGCCATCTGTCACTACCGTCATGTCCTCCAAGATTGATGCTGAAGTATGACCTGTCAAAAATGTATGCATCATGGCATAACCCAGGTTATTTTGGCACACACATTCATGATGATGCCTCCGCGTCACATACCACATGGCATTTCATATTGTGGTATCACTTGCGGTTGCAGTATGCCTCCTTGGCATGTAACGGTCACAGAATTTCAACATGTGTATGGTCTCTTGCATCCAGAACACTCTGCCTGCCATGTATGGTGTAGAAAACCTCCTTAGTTGCCCATATGACCTGTGGTATGGCCAGGAATGTGATGTGCTCTTGCACATGCAGGAGCAGTGCATCTGCACCCTGGACATGGATGACTGACTGACTGAATGACCCCAGTCAAGTCCCCCGACACCCACTAGATCGATCCTATGGCATAATATGCAAGACTGTACAGCACCTTTGTCTCCAATGACATGGTATGGGAGTACTACATGGCAGAGGGTCACAAGGACATGAACCACATCACACAGCAGTCTGATAGTGACCTAATCCATGGGGAACCACTCAAGGCAGTGTGTGTCCCAAAGCCTGAGGTGGAATACCTCTGGATGTGGACTGTGCCAGTTCATCCCCATGCTCGCTATCCATCAGATGGCCATGCATGAGTATGGAGGGACACATTAAACGGGGCTCTTCTGTCTGTGCAATGGTGGTCATGTGTTTTGCTGTGTGCAAACTCCCCTCCTCCATGTAAGCAATGAGTATGGACTTGATAGCCCCCTGCAGCATTTGTAGGTAGCGGTGCTGCACCCCACCATGGTGGCTGGCCTGCATGGCCCATGTGGCCACGTGGGTGCATTGACCCTTTAAGGAGCAGGGGTGGCATGCCAGTGGGTCGTGTAGGTGGCATGCTGGAGGGATGCATGGGTGTGATCTAGTGACATTAGCAAACCTTGCAGGGATAATGGCAGAGGCAGGTTCATCCTATTTGGCAGGTGCTGTATCAGTGTGGTATGTACCCAGGAGGCTTAGGATGGTGTGCACTCCCCCACTAGGATGACTGGAGCAGCCTATAGAACATGATGGAGCCAGCAGTGGTGAGTGTTGTCTGTACTACTATCGGGTGGGAATTCATGGTCTGACATGTGCGCAGTGTCACTCATGGCATGTCCTTGTGTTGTGTGTCCACAGGACCATGGTGGCAGGCTGCACCACATCACCCTGGTTCATCAGGAGAGCCTGAACAGTGCTGCACAGGTGATGGTGGCACATCCATCCAGAACCGACTTTTTGGATCCCTGAGTGTCTGCTGCAGCTGGAGATGAAGTACAAGGATGACATGGGTGTGTTCTGGGCCTTGCTGGAGCCCTTAGAGGTGGGTACATGTGTGTTGCATGTGTGCTGGGGGGCCAGCTGGCTGTGCAAATATTAGGTATCTGTGTCCCTTCTGTGTTCAGTACACCTGCTGATACCTGTCCCCTGTATTCCTGTCATTGCAGGCTTACCATGGATGAGTTAGTAGCATCGCCCTGCAGGAGAGGGAGTAGTGGAGACTTTTGGGATAAGCTGCAGCCTTTGGGTGGTGGGGTGTGTACAATGCCCGGGGTAAGGTCACTGATGGTGAGAGATTGTCCTGGGGTGGGTAATGTACCCTTTTTAGCCCCTCTTTTATTATCTGCAGTTGGTTTGTACTGTATTGTACGTGTGATGATGTAATGACATACATTATAATGTACCTATACAGTGAGGTGTATTGTTGTCTTCATTGTTCTGTGCTCTGTCTGCACTGCTTCCTGTCCCTGCACGGTGGTGGAGGGTCAGTAAAAGCATAACAGGCATTCTCTGTCCGATGCTGCTTCAGGTTGCCAGCATCAGGCTACTGACTGCTGCTGGGAGGGGCATGGTACCTTTGTGGCTGGGGGGACATCGCGAGGGATGGGGCCACTGGGTGACACCTACTCTGGACTGCCATGTAATGGGTTCACAGGTGCAGTTCTTTTAAATTCAGTGATTTCAAAGGAAAAATTGGAAAAGATTACAAAACTACTGTACAAAACACCTAAATGCATCAAGTGGCTTCAGTAGTAGAACAGTAAACATGAAATGAGAATCTGCTAATAATGAGCCGGTAATGACCCTTTAGTTCCTTATATGGGGAATGGGCTCATTTGCATGGAGACATTCAAATAAAGCACATTTGGGTAACAACGCTAACATGTTTTTGCATTGGCTGCACTTGCACACTCAATGTTTTGTGTTAAGGACAAGGTTTTTTTTGGGGTGTCACTGCAGAGCCCATTGCAGTTCACAATAGCAGGGCTAAGCAGTCAACACCAATGACCAGGTGCTGTGGTCCTGACATCACTCTCGACTTGGTGGGCTGAAACTTTGTGTACTTCAAAGAACCAAAGCCATTCCAATCCGAGAGGGCTTCGGTCCTTTAATTTGCATGAAGCCAGTTGGCAAACAGCTGAGCAGCTTACAGTGTCAGAAGCCTGTGACTTTCGAGCTCAAAGGTTTTCCAAATATAACAAAGTAACTACGAATGTTCAAAGACTTAATTTTCATGATTAACTTCTGGAAAAAGTTACCCTTTATACACACGTTTTCCTGATAATAACCCAGCGGTGAGACTTGTTTTATTCTGCGAGTAAAATGGGAGCCTGTTATGCAAACCAAAAAGGTGCAAAGGAAGTCTAATACACTTCTGACATTTACCTATGAGGACTCGTGCTTGCTGAGCATCAAACCACATGTACAGAATGGCTTCTTCCTTGACAGCTGTGGTCAGTAAGAACAGCGAACAGGTCAGAATCCACAAATTCAGAATCCAGCAGACTACTGATGTTTGATGAGCCATGCTGGTGCATAAGGTTCCTGCAGTCTGTCTCACCCACTGTCCTCTGCTTTCACAAGCAGTCGCTCTCTTTCACGGCTGAAAGATTTTGTCAGTACTTGCAGACTGCTTACAGTACTTTGAGACAGCGTGCACTCTCCCTCTCCATCTGTCTTTCTTGTCAGAATGAATGTTTTGGGACTTGGGAGGGAATCGGTGAATATAGAGCTCACAGATAGGGGGTGTTACCCTCACTGCCCAATGGGGAGCACCACACACAACCCATAGTCATAATAGGTGGAGCCACCAAGAGCACTGCTAAAATATTAACGATAAAGCTTTTCCGTGGTTGGTGTTTTATCAAGCCCTTCATGCCTGAGTATCTAAAAGGTTGTCAGAGTACAGAAATAATTAAATTTGTTCCTCTAAGCAACCCAATTATGTTCAAATCATTTCATCCAGTTTTACTATCCCATTCTACTAAGCAGTCTCTTACTTCAAGAGGCTTAATGAAATCACATTCTAGTAACTACTAATGCCTGCAGAATGTTATAGGTTAACTTTGATCCAAAAAAGCATCCTGAATACAGAAGAATTACCATTAAGTTCTAAATATCACTATTTTCTATTGTTAAATCTTATCCTTTAATTTTACACTCTCCTTTTTGATCCAGTAGTTCATTACCCGCAATATCACCAGAGAGGAGATACTAACAGCTGCAACAGCCTGTAACAATATATTTCCATTAAAGGGCAAATAGTACCAAAATAGCAGGCAGAAAATGTTAATTTGTAAGAGTAGCCAGTTGCTGCTTTTTATTTCTGAAGTATTTTTCTTTTATTACGTTGACTGCACTTGTGCACCCAATATTTTGTGGCAAGTATAGGGGATTTCGGGGGGTTACAGTCAAGCCCATTGCAGTTCACAAAAGCAGATGCTCAGCAGTCTACACCAATGACCATGTGCTGTGGTCCTGACATCACTCTCTGCTTGGTGGACTTAAACTCTATGTACTTCAAAAGACTGAAGCCACTCTAATCAGAGAGGGCTTCAGTCCTTTGATTTGCATGAAGCCGGTCAGAAAACAGCTGAGCGGCTTTCAATGTCAGGAACCTGTTAGTCTGTAAAAAAGAAAACTGTTCATCAATGTCTGTTGCTGACCCCCCGTGACTGTCTCTCCCACCTGACCTTCCCTCTTAGCACCTACCACCCCCCACAACATAACACTGACACTGGGGGTGCCCAATCCCCCAGTGTCACCATCTTGTATTTTTTTTTAATTTTAGTTGTATAAGTAACCAGTAACACAGAAAACTGTCCATCAATGTCTGTAGCTAGCACCCCTGTAACTGTTCCCCCCACCTGACCCTCCATCTGAGCACCTCCCCAACAAACATAACACTGACACTGGGGTGCCCAATTCCCCAGTGTTGTCCCTCAAATTTTTATTTTTTATTTTATTGATTTCCTGTAACAAAGAAACTGTCCATCAATGTCAGTTGCAGGCACAGCTATATGTTCCACTGCCACCTGACCCTCCCTCTCAGCACGCACCACCCCCCATCCACCCCCGTAAAAAGAATTAAGGCTTGTAAAAAGAGAAATGGGACAGGAGTGAAAATCTTGACATTCATAGAATCATTGAATCATAGCAGTTTGACAGCAGTGAAGGACCATACCAGCCCATCTAGTCTGCCCGTTTTTCCATACCTCCCCTCCTGCCAGCCCCTGCCCTCCTAAATACTCAGATCCATATGCTTGTCCCATGCCTCTTGAATTCTTCCACCGACTTGACCCCACCACTCCATCTGGTAGTCTGTTCCAGGGCTCCACCACCCTCTCAGTGAAGAAATTCCACCTCACATTGCCCTAATATCTTTCCTTGCAGTCTGAGGCTGTGCCTCCAGTTTTGACCCCCCTTCCTTTTAAAGTACTCCCTTGTCTCCCACTTTGTTGAGCCCCTTTACATATTTCAAAGTTTCAATCCTGTCTCCCTTTCCTCCTTGTCTCCAGCATGTACAGATCCAGCTTCTTACACCTCTGCTCATATGATTTTCCTGCATACCCTGCAGCATCTTGGTTGCTGTCTCTGAACCCGTTCCAATGTATCTATATCCTTGTGGAGATGTGGCCTCCAGAATTGAACCTCATACTCCAGGTGCGGCCTCACCATGGCTTTGTAAAGGGGCATTATTACCTCCCTCTTTCTTCTAGTAATGCCCCGCCTATGCATGCCAACATTCCATTGGCCTTTCCCTTGTTTCCATTGTCTCCCTTTAATTAGAAACATTCTTTTTCATGCACTGAAAGGCTCAGGGGCTTTCATGGGGTGGGATGGGGTGGTTCTATAGATAATAATATGGTTATTTGCATTTCCTCTTTTCCTTGACTCTGTAGTTTTTATGTGGCTGCAGCCCCAAGGGGTATAAATACTGATGGCAGAACACAGTTTGTAGTCTGTGTGTCATTAACTCCTAATTTAAAACACAGTTCCTATGGGCAACTGAACTGTTTTGGGGAATAAAAACCAGTGCCTAGACACTGTAAGATGCCTCCAGTCTGGAATCATGCAACTGGCTGGGGTACTGACCCTTCAAATTTTCTATAACTTTTTGTGAAGTTTGTTCAGCTGCCAGAGTCAGGACTCGGGTGTTAAGAGTGGCTGCACTGGCCCGGATCTGCTTTCCTATAACAAAGAAAACCATCCGTCGATGTCTGTTGCACGTGCTCTGTAACTGTTTCACCCACCCGAACCTCCCTCTCATCACCCACTACCCCATACCATCTCCCTAAATGTCACACTGACACTGGGGTGCCCAATCCCCAGTGTCATCACCTGAAATATAGAAAACCATCCTCATCATTTTTTTAACCCTGCAAAACAGAAACGTACATTGTTGCTGTTGTACCATTAGTCTCCCACCTGACCCTCCCACTCAGCACCCACCGAGCCCCCACCAACCCAATCCTTCATTTAACTAATGGGGGTCTGATACCGTAATCTTCTCTGGACTGCAGAGTCGTCTTCACTCTTCAAAGCCGGACCGCAAACTGAGGAAATCAGATACGCAGTTCAATGTATTTCAATGGAGTTTTTAACTTAGTGGCATACCTTGCCCATTTTTGAATATTTTTGCCCCAAATTTTCAACATACCTTGTTTGGGACCCCACCACATTATCAATTACAATAATATTAGGCAAATCTGTGCCGAAATGTGATTTCACACAGATTTCAAAGTTCACTCACAACTTCACTAATTTTCAATATTTTGACTCCAACCTTTCAACGTAGCCATTTTCTACCCCATCTCATAAATGTGACATGTGCCATTTTAAAATCCTGGATGAGATGTGTTTTCACACCTAAACAAGATGTGTTTCGCATCTCTGGTGCAAATGACATTTTGGCCAATATGCTATAAATGGCACATTTCATGTCTATAAGGTAAATTCTTAAACAAGTATCCTTAAAATTTGGTGTCAGAATTGCTAAAAACAAATTGTTTAACAAGCAGCCAATGTTTGGCATTGACAAATGCTTATTAGTATGTTGGCTTTGTGCCTGGACTGTATGTTGTCTGTCCAGTGTCATGCCTTGCATTGCCCAGCAGGATGTTGTTTTTTGTAACTGCATAAACCTGTTTGTGTCTGCTTTTCACTGCACTTTGGGGGTATATTCCTGTATGTTTAGACAATCACAGTGTGCTCTGTGCTCACACGAATACACACAGTACAGATTAGTTCACCTCAAGTGTTAAGAATGGGCTGATTCATAACATTGAGTGTGGTCTGTTGCATTATGTGAGTTATAAGTGAATCTCAAAGGCTTCAGATATCACAGAATTTCTGCAGTAAAAGAATCAAGCCATATCTTAAAATTTAGCCTTTTGTATTTTGTTTAAAACAAGGTTACCTCATTTTGTAGAAATGTATTTTGGAATCCAATGAAGACCATGCTGAAAAGCAACTGAGGTAGAAAGAAAAATTGTTTGGTGGCAGTTTAAAACAAGAGCTGTGTGCGTTCATGCTGTAATTTGCAGTTTTTGATTGCCAACGTCAATGGAAAAATGTTGTTCTTAATGTTTTGGTTTAATAGACTGATGGATTTGGTTACAAAACAGTCATTCTTAACAGTTAGCTGTTAAGAACAACTCTTTGCAACCACTCACAAAATGAGGTAATCATGTACTGTACCACCTTTTACGCACTGAGCACAGCAACGCTAGCAGCAGGGACATTGTGTGTCACTAATATCAACCTTTGAATATAGGGCCCTAAATCATTTAATTGGCAGAAATAACTTAGAAAAACAGGAAAAGGTGTTAGCAAATAAAATACTGTAAGCTGTTTAGGGTAAACAGCCTAATGCAACTACAATACTTCGGCAGTGGGCAAAAATCACAACAGAAGTACAGTACTGTGTCATTTTAACTTACAAAAGCAAATCTCAGTATAATTTCATTTGTCTACAATCGCAAGGATTCCAGCTGAGTCAAATGTTTTAGCTCAGCACCCTGTAAAGGCAACCTCAACAGATGAGATGTACAGTACAGTAACGCTCCCTGCTCAGGATCCTTTGGTTCAAGAAATAAATACAGATCTTCTTCAGATATTAACTGCTCTAACAGAGCCACTTGGGCTCCTCCCATGTGATGACACTTCCAGTTTGCGACTTCGAAGGTGAGTAAGAAACAGAAGGAGTACACGCACAAGGACAGGGTGGAGGCAATGCAGAAGAGAGCTACGAAAGTGATTCAAGGACAACACAGAAAAACTTTTGAAGACAGGCTGGCAGATCTAAACATATACTCACTGGAGATGAAAGGGGGATGGGCATGACTGAAACGTACAAGTTCCTCCATGGTGTGGACAAAGTTAAGCTTGTGGATTTGTTCAAAGTAAGTGGAAACACAAACACCAGAGACAACACCTTCAAGTTGGAGGGTGGTAAATTCAAACCAGATAATAGAAAACATGTTTTTTCCCACAGAGAATGTGGTGGATGAGTGGAATACACTGCTGCAAGAGGTGGTCTGTATAAAGACCTTGGGGATGTTCAAATGTGGGTGGGGCACATATAGGTGTATGAAAAACAGCAGCAAAAGGGAAAAGAGAGAAGGGGAATGAAGCCACTAGAGTTCTCAGATTTCCTCAACAGGTACAGTAGACAGGCATAGATCAAAAGTGAGGGGTCACTAGGCCTGTTTCTGATGATAAATCCTATGTTTCCATGTTTCTAGTCTGTTAGTCTATCCCCATGTGACTCTGTGCAAACATAATAGTAGCACAATCATTTCAAAATAAGAAATAATGGTAATAATATGCTCTGACCACTACAGTTTTCTCCTCCGACAGCCCACCAAGGTCTAAGACCTAGAAATGACACAGAGTCAAAAGGTACTGCTGTTTTCCAGAGTATACACTTTTGCATTTACAGGGCACATAACAAAAGTGCTGGATTTGTTCTGTAGATCTGACTTTCAGGGTTGTCACTAAGTTTGCAGAACATATGGTTCCAGGCACTGCTGCAAGAACACAGCAAAAATCTTTTATTTATTTTTAAAGATACAGAAAAAAGAAGCCGAAGAGGAGCTTATGCGGTAAATTGTGAATCAACTGTGATTCTTGTATTGACCCTTGTGCCTGCACAAGGATGAACATGTTGGTATGACAGTGGATTTTGTGAGATGTGTCACAGTTGCTCCAGTTCAGGACAGCCTGAAAGGGGCTTGACAGTTTCAGACCAGTCCTCAGTCAGGATGATCACACCACTCTTTTGAGCTTGCTGGCTGGAAACTGCATGAAGTTCTAAAAAAATGAGCCACCCAAATCAAATGGTGTCTCTTTCCGTTCATCTGCATACGCCACCCTGCAAGTAGAGCTGATCAGTGTCATGATCAGTCTGCTGTGTTACTCCCCTCCAATGTAAAAACAATCCCTCCAACATGCTGCCAGGTATCCCTCCTACCTCCGATTGCTTCGCCTTTCCTTCTTGATTTTCTGACACCAGGGCTGCCAAACCCCCAATACCGGCTAGTATCCCCCACCTGCCTATTTTCATTGTGTGACACCAGGAAGCCGACCCCCAGTACTGCCAAACATAACACCAACACTGGGGTGTCAAATTCCCAATGTTGTACCTGAAATAAAGAAAACTATCACTCACAGACTTTTTTTTATATTTTTTTAAATTACTGTAATTCTACCCTCTGCCATGTATCCCTCCCACCTCCCCATCACTTCCCATGCCCCTGGAGGTTAAACGTACATTGGGGTACCCAATCCCACAGTGTCAGTGCCTGAAATAAAGAAAACAGTCCCTCGTAGTCTTGTTTTGTTTCATGCACCCTGTAAAAGGAAAATGGTCCATCAAAGTCTGTTGCTGCCACCACTCCCAAAGCTGTTACAGTCCCCCACCTGACCCCCATCCAGGACCCACCAACCCCTACCACTTACTTATTTACTGGGGGGTCCATCACTGTAAACCTTCCTGGACTTGACACATATCTTCACTCTTTAAACCTGGACCAGTAACAGAGGAAATCAGGAATGTGGTTCAATGCATTTCAATGCATTTTGAATGTGCTCATAACTCGGTAATTTTTTAAGTATTTTCCTCCAATTTTTCCACATGGCGTTTTGTCATACCCACCTCCTGAGGAAGGGCAGTGAAATAATTTACTCTGGTCCGAAAGGAGATTATGCAGCCACTCTACAAAATCACCTTTTGGTGGGATTTGAGACATCTTCACCTACCAGGTTCAAGAGCTGGGGCCATAAGAAGGCTATGTTGAAAATCTGGGGTAAAATAGGCAATTTTCAATATTTTTACCCAAAATTTTCAACATAGTACTATTTTCACTTTCACATCACCTCATGAACATGACAGGCATACTTTTTCTGATCCTGTTCAAAATGTGTTTTCACACTTGTGGCACAAAATTACATTTTGACAAATATTTTATAAATGACACCTGTCATGTTCAGAAGGAAGGGTCACAAAAAGACACTGTTGAAAATTTGGGGTCAAAATGGGAAAAAAACAACTAAGTTATGAAGAAACGTTGAATTGTTTCAATGTTTACTCATAACTTTATTTTTGCAGATTTTGTCCTCTATTGTTCAATATATCCATTTTGTTACCCCACCTCCTGAACATGACAGGTAACATTTTTCAGATCGCCTCCAAAACGTGTTTTTGCAGTTGCACTGCAAAATCACCTTTAGGATGGGATTTGAAATATTCCACCTGTCTTGGTCATAATGTCAGACATGAAAAGTCTGTTGAAATTTAGGGTCAAAATGTGGGAGCCCAATGAAAATTAAATATTGCTTCTCAGCTGACCTATCCTGGGTAAAGCAATCTAAATATGTGTAAAAGCAGGACACCACAGAAAATAAGATATTGCATCTCATTTCATCTACCCTGGTAAATATTTAGTAAAAATGTGTAAAGCAGGAGCCCAGAACTACAGCACACCACTGAACTGAGTATCTTTGCTGCTCTATCCTGGGAAAAATACATTGTAAAAGCTGGACCCTACTGAAAATGTAAATTGCCTTTCAGCTGGGCTATCCTGGTTAAATACATTATAAAAATGGGTAAAACCAGGGAACCATCAAAAATTAGATATTACATCTTGGCTGTGCTAGCCATGGTTCACCATGAGCCACACCTGGGATGTGGCAATACCAGGTTACACGCTCTTCAGAAGAGACTGCGAGGGGGAAAAGGGTTGGGGGTGAGTGAGTAGCGCTGTATGTAAGGGAGGGATCATGTGACAGAAATCCAGGAAAACACAGAAACATAGTCCCTGTGACACTGTGAGTCACCCTGGGAGCTGGGGACAGGACTCCATCTGAGTGGGGTTATATTCAGACCCCATCCCAGGAAGCAGATGTTGACAAAGAACTCCTAGAAGCCATCTCAATGATAGAAACATAGAAACATAGACTTTGATGGCAGATAAGGACTGCTTGGTCTACCTAGTCTGTCCATTTCCCTACCTACTAGATAAGCTGCAGATCCTAGTTAACCAACAGCCTATTCCTCCCTACCCACAAGAATTGCCTTATGTCTGTCCCATGCAATCTTGAATTTTCCCACAGTTTTAGACCCCACAACCTCCTCAGGAACGCAGTTCCATGTGTCCACCACCCTCTGTGTGAAAAAATACTTCCTCGTATTGCCCCTGAGCCGTCCCCCCTCTATCTTAAAATTGTGTCCCCTTGTTCTTGCACATCTCGTTTTCTGAAAGATGCTACCCTCTTGGACTTCGCTGATTACACAGAGGTACTTAAAAGTTTCAATCATGTCCCCACCTCCCTCCTTTCCTCAAGGGTATGCTTATTAAGCTCCTTTAGTCTCTCCTCGTATGGCTTCTCTTGCAGATCCTGCACCATTTTAGTTGCGCTCTTCTGGACTGCCTCCATCCTGTCTATGTCCTTGCAGAGATGGGGTCTCCAGAACTGGTTGCAGTACTCCAGATGGGGTCTCACCAACTGTCTGTACAGAGGGATAACAACTTCCTGTTTTCTGTTTGTGATGCCTCTCCCTACACATCCCAGTATCCCCGCAGCCCTCCCTACTGCCTTCTCACATTGCTTGCTAACCTTAAGGTCATCTGATATGATTACCCGCAGGTCCCTTTCCATTTTTGTTGCTGTTACTACCTCCCCCCAATTGTGTATTCTTCCCATGTTTTTGTTTGCCAGGTGCAATACTTTGCAGTTCTTTGCATTGAATCCAAGCTGTCATACTTCTGACCATACCTCCAACCTTGCCAAGTCCCTTCTCATCCTTTAAACCCCCCCCTTGTGTATCAACCCTGTTGCAGATCTTTGTGTCATCTGCAAAGAGGCATACTTTTCCTTCCAGTCCCTCTGCAATGTCACTTGTTAAGACATTAAAAAGGACTGGACCCAGTACTGAACCCTGCGGTACCCCACTAGCAACCCGCTTTCTTCAGAGTGGACTCTGTTTACTATTACCTTCTGTGTCCTGTTGTCCAGTCAATGTTTTACCCAGGCTACCACCCTGGGACCCACTCCCAAGCTGGCTAATTTGTTTATTAATCTTTTGTGTGGGACTGTGTCAAATGCCTTGCTAAAGCCTAGGTAGGCCATGTTCACAGCCCTTCCCTGGTCTACTACTTTAGTCACCCAGTCAAAGAAATAGATTAGATTCATCTGACATGACCTTCCCACTGTGAATCCATGCTGCCTTGAGTCCTGTACCCCACTGGCCTCTAGGTACTCAACAATTCTTTCCTTAGAAGTTATTTGATCATTTCCCTACCACAGAGGTCAAACTGACAGGTCTGTAGTTTTTGCCTCTGTTTTGCTCCCACTTTGTGAAGGGAATCAATCCACCCTCCTCCAGTCCTCAGGTACCACACCATCCTCCCATGATTTGTTAAAAGGGTAGTCAGTGGTGTCACTAGTTCTCCCTTAATTCTTCTAGAATTCTGGGGTGAATCCCATCAGACCCCATTGCTTTGTTCACCATCAGTTTTAGGAGTTCTTTCAGAACCCTTTCTTCTGTGAAAGGACTGGGATCGACCCCTCTATCCAGAGTGCTTCTGTTAATTCAATTAGATACCTCCCTCCTCCTCCTCTTTTGTGAATACTGAGCAGAAGTATTTGTTCAGTATCCCTGCTTGTTCACTGTCCCTCTCTGCCCACCCACCGTCCATTCTATTCAGCCTCACTATCTCTCCCTTTGTCTTTCTACGCTCCCTAATGTACATATAAAAGGTTTTATCCCCTTCTTAACCAAGTTGGCTATCTTTTCCTCAGTTTGGGCCTTTCCATTCTGACTGCCTTCCTGCTTCCTTCTGCCTTAACTGGTAAAGCTCTCTGTCTTGCTCCTTCTGTATTCCCTTATACTTCCTAAATGCTATATTTTTCTCCCTAACCTTCCCCGCCATCTCTTTTGAGAACCATAGTGGCTTTTTCTTTCATTTTGGTTTGTTTATTTGCTTCACACAGCGGCTTCTTGCCTCTGTGATGGCAGTTTTGATATTTCCTCACTGTTGCTCCTCCCCATATTCTTGCCTGTTTGCTAGTGCTTTTCTAAGGCACTCTCCCATTTTGACAAAGTCAGTCCTCCTGAAGTCCAGTACCCTCACTTTTGTATGGCTTGACTCTGCAGCTGAGTTTATTTTGAACCACACTGTTTGGTGGTCACTTGTTCCCAGTTGGCTACACACTTCTAGATCTGAGATCCTCTCACTGTCCCCATTTGAGAGTGAGAGGTCCAAGATTACTCCCTCCCGAGTGGGTTCCAACACTTGCTGTCTGAGGCATGCCTCCTGTAGGGCATCAAGAATGGCACTGCTCTTGGATTTGGCTGGAGCAAAGGTGCTTCAGTTAACATCTGGCATATTCGGGTTCCTCATCAACAATATCTCTCCTTTCTCTGCCATCCTAAGGATGCCTTCTATCATATCCTTGTCCATTCCCTCCCCCTCAGATGGGGGTCTGTATACAACCCCTGTGTGGATTGTGGTGCCATTTCCAGTCTCTAAGGTGACCCATAGTGCCTCCTCTCCTCCCTGTTTACTCTTTTGTTCCATTGCTTTTATGCCTTGCCTTACATATAGAGCCACTCCTCCCCCTCTTCTACCCTCCCCATCTCTCCTGTAGGTTGTGTACCCTGGTATGTTAACATCCCAGTCATGGTTCTCTGTGTACCATGTTTCTGTGACTGCCACGATATCCAGACATCCCTCTTCCATCAAGGCCACCAGTTCAGGGAGCTTGTTGCCCAGACTATGGGCATTGGTACTCATTACCTTCCATTTCTTGATGTCTTTACCCCTTTTTGCCCATCCCTGTTCTTACTGCCTTTGTCGTTTTCTCCATTTACCCCTGCCCTTCTCCCTATCGATGTCTCTATCTTGGGGTTTATCTCACTAACTGCCCTGATATCTCGGGGGGGGTGCTAGGATTTCCCTGCTTCTTTCCAGTGCCTCCCCCCTTGGCTAGTTTAAATGCTTGCCAATGAAACATTTAAACCTATTACCTAGGATTCTGGTTCCCCTCCTGGACAGATGCAGACCATTGCACCAGTATAGGCCTGCATCCCTCCAGTTGGACCCCCTGTCCCCAATGAAGCCAAACCTCTGAGCTCTGCACCAGTTTTTCAACCACTGATTGAAACCCAAGGTGTGGAGCACCCTAGCCTCACCCATGCCATAGACAGGCAGCACCTCCAAGAAGGTTACTGTGCATGCTACTTGTCTAAGGCCCCTCACCAACTCCACAAACTTCTCCTGCACTGTTCTGATCCCTTTCCCAGCCAGGTCATTTGTCCCTAGTTGGACAATGACATCCAGTAACCTCCCCCGTGCAGCTGACCTCCTCTGAACAGCCTCCACTCTGTCTATGTCTTTGCGGAGATGGGGTCTCCAGATACTCAGTACTCCAGATGGGGTCTCACTAACTGTCTGTACCGAGGGATAACAACTTCCTGTTTTCTACTGTTGATACCTCTCCCCATGCATCCCAGTATCCCCTCAGCCCTCCTTACTGCCTTCTCACATTGCTTGCCCACCTTTAGGTCATCTGATATAATTACTCCTAGGTCTCTTTCAATTTTTATTGTTGTTATTAACTCACCCCCATTGTGTACTCTTCCCCTGGGTTTTGTTTCCCAGATGCATTACCTTGCACTTCTTTGCACTGAATCTGAGCTGCCACATATTTGACAATTCCTCCAGGCTTGCCAAGTCCCTTTTCTTTCTTTTGACCCCACCTTGTGTATCAACCCTGTTGCAGATCTTTGCAAAGAGACATACCTTTCCTTCCAGGTGCTCTCCAATGTCACTTATAAAGACATTAAAGAGGACTGGTCCCAGTACCGAACCCTGCTGTACCCCGCTAGTTACCCTTCTTTTTTCACTGTGGACTCCGTTTACTATTACCCTTTGCATTCTGTAGTCCAGCCAGTTTTTTATCCAGGCTACTACCTTGAGGACCCACTCCAAGGCTGGCTAACTTGTATATTAATCTTTGTGTGAGACTGTGTCAAATGCCTTTCTAAAATCTAGTAGGCCATATCCACAGCCCCTCCTGGTCTACTACTGGTCACCCAGTCAAAGAAATCTATTAGGTTTGTCTGACATGACTTCCTGCTGTGAAACCATGCTGCCTTGGGTCCTGTGCCCAATGGCCTCTAGGTACTCAACAATTCTTTCCTTCAGAAGTGATTCCATCATTTTCCCTACCACAGAAGTCAAACTAACTGGTCTGTAGTTTCCTGCCTCTGCCCTGCTCCCACTTTTGTGAAGTGGAATCACATTTGCCCTCCTCCAGTCCTCAGGTACCACCCCATCCTCCCATGATTTGTTAAATAGAGTAGTCAGTGGTGTTACTAGTTCTACCCTTAGTTCTTTTAGAATTCTTGGGTGAATCCCATCAGGCCCCATTGCTTTGTCCACCCTTAGTTTCAAGAGTTCTTTCAAAACCTTTTCTTCTATGAATGGACTGGTATCGACCCCCTATTCAGAGTTTCTCTCTTGTTTGGTTTAGGTACCTCCTCCTCCTCTTCCGTTGTGAATACTGAGCAGAAATATTCATTCAGTATCCCTGCGTTTTCACTGTCACCCTCTGCCCACATTTCCTCCCCTTTATTAAGTCTCTGTATACCTCCCTTGGTCTTTGTTCACTCCCTAATGTACCTATAAAAGGTTTTATCCCCCTTCTTCACAGAGTTGGCTATCTTTTCCTCAGTTTGTGCCTTTGCTATTCTGACTGTCTTCCCTGCCTCCTTCTGCTTCAACTGATAAAGTTCTCTGTCCTGCTCCTTCTGTGTTTCCTTATATTTCCTGAATGCTATCCTTTTCTCCTTAACCATCCCTGCCACCTCTTTTGAGAACCATAGTGGTTTTTTCCTTCATTTTGTTTTGTTGATTTGCTTCACACAAGGCTTGTTGCCTCTGTGATGGCTGTTTTGATTATTCCCCATTGTTCCTCCACCCCTCCTTCTTGCCCATTTGCTAGTGCTTTGCTGAGGCACTCTCTCATTTTCCCAAAGTCAGCCTTCCTAAAGTCCAATACTCTTATTTTTGTATGGCTTGACTCTATGGCTGTGTTTATTGTGAATCACACTGTTTGGTGGTCACTTGTTCCCAGATGGCTACCCACTTCTAAATCTGAGATCCTTTCTCCTTCCCCATTTGAGAGCACCAGGTCTAAGATTGCTCCCTCCCAAGTGGGTTCCAACACTAGCTGTCTGAGGCATGCCCCTGTAGGGCATCATGAATGACCCTGCTCTTGGATGTGCATGCAGCAAAGGTACTCCAGTTAACAGCTGGCATATTCAGGTCCCCCATCAACAATATCTCCCCTTTTTCTGCCATTTTAAGGATGCCTTCTATCATTTCCTTGTCCATTTCCTCCCCTGAGATTGGAGTCTGTACATAACCCCTGTGCAGATTGTGGTGCCATTCCTGTCTCCAGGGTGACCCATAGTGACTCATCAACTTCCTGTTTACTCTTTAGTTCTGTTGCTTTAATCCTTCCCTTACATGAAGAGCAATCCTCCTCCTCTTTTAACCACCCTGTCCCTCCTGTAGACTGTGTATCCTGGTATGTTGACATCTCAGTCATGGTTTTCTGTACCATATTTTAGTGACTGCCACAATATCCAGGCATCCCTCTTCCATCAAGGCCACTAGTTCAGGGAGCTTGTTGCACAGACTGCGGGCATTGGTACTCATCTCCTTTCATTTTATTTTTATGGCCTTACCCCTTTTAGCCCCCATCCATGTGCTTCACTGCTTTTTCTGCATTTACCCCTGTCCTGCTCCCTACTGACTTCTCTACCTTGGTGTTTACTTCTCTAGCTACTATGTTTTGTGGGGGAAGGCGGGGATTTCCCTGCTCCTTTTCAGTGCCTCTCTCCTTGGCTAGTTTAAATGCTTGCCAATGAAGCATTAAACCTATAACCTAGGATCCTGGTCCCCCGGATAGATGCAGACCATCGTACCAGTATAAGCCTGCATCCCTCCATGTGGCTCCCAGTCCCAATAAAGACAAAACCCTGAGCTCCGCACCAGTTTTTTAACCATTCGTTGAATCCCATGGTGCAGAATACCCTAACATCATCCTTGCCATAGACAGGCAGCACCTCCAAGAAGGTTACCATACATGCTACTTGTCTAATGCCCCTCCCCAACTCCACAAACTTCTCTTGCACTGCTCTGTTCCCATTCACAGCCAGATCATTTGTCCCTAGGTGGACAATGACATCCAGCTCCCTCCTCATGCAGCTGTTCCATGATTCTGAGGATTCATTCCTGTCCCCGAGCCATGGTGCCAGGCAGGCACCTTAAGTCCCTATCTCCTTCCTCCCCCACGTCTACCCCCAATGATTGAGTCCCCCATCAGGAGTTGTTTCCTTCCCCTGTGGAGTCTCATGCCACCCTCCTGTGGGTCTCCTTTGTGGAGGTTCCCAGCATCCTCCTTGGTCTCCACTGCAGGTGCCTCCATAGAGGAACCACTCTTTGCCAGAACAGCATATGAATTGTGGAGAGGTACAACTGGAGGGATGCACCTCTGTTCCACCACTCTCTCCCTCCCTGAACCCACCTTGGTACAACTGCTCCTCTTTCTTGGCAACCCCTGAGGTAACGGTGGTGGCCCTGGTGGCCCCTGGGTGAGGGAAGAGGTTTCACAAATGCTAGCCAGGTCAGCCTGGAGGCGGACAACCTCCTCCCTCAGACCAGAGAGGTGCCTGCAAACAGGACAGCATCACAGCCTCCAAAATATTTCCCAGAACACTGCAGCCCCATGGCCATTGCACTGCACTACTCCCATCTTGACTTATTTTGTGTCCCTGCTCCTGTTGCTTTGTATGATTACTGTCTCCTCCCTCTATGTATTTTTACACTTACTTTCCTACTGACTATGTGTCCTTACAACTCTCACCCTTCCTGTTCTGGTACAGGAACTTCCTGTAGTCTTTGGTAGTCTGCTTATTCCGTGCTTGGATTCAGACCTCCGGCAGCCAGGGGAGGAGATAGAGTTATTTTTTAGGTTCCTTCAAGGTTGATGAAACTAATGTGTCTCAGTGATCCTTCCCTTTCTACTGCCAAAGAGGAAGTTCCTGTTGTCAGTCAAATCCAGTGGCTATAAAACTAGAACTGGCTTTGGGTGGGTGGTTGGGTGGAGGGGTCGGAAGGAGGGCAATTAGTAAAAAATCTGTAGATCTAGACTGCTGCTTCTTGCTCTGAAACTAAAGTTCTCCTCTGTTAAAAACAGCAGGAAGCTGTAATTGGAGCCACCTGCTTTTGTACTTCTAAGTTGCTAAGCCACACCCCAATTAGATTCATCCTCTGCACTGACTCAGTAAATTAAGCTGATACAGCCACCTTCCTCAGAGAAACACACAGTGACTTTCTTTTTTTTTTACTTAAATGAGACCCCCTTCTTCTAATAAAGTATCTGTTTGCTTAATCCAAACAGGTTCAGACTCTTGCTGAGATAGATGTGACAGGAGGGCCAAAGCACTGCTGACCTCAGAAAACTAGAGGAATGGTCAAAACACTGGCAGTTAAAATGTAATGCCAAGAAATATAAGATCATGCACCTGTGAAAGCAAAACCCAGAGGTATAGTACACTCTGGATGGGCACCAATTGGAAGTGACAAAGATGGAAGAGGGACCTGGGTGTACTCATCACTAATGACTTCAAAGTCACAAAACAGTGTGAAAAAGCTGCACAGAGAGCAAGTGGCATTCTCGGATGTATAGGTAGGGGCATTACAAGCAGAAAGCAAGAGGCAATCATGCCACTGTAGAGATCCTTGGTAAGGCCACACCTGGTGTACTGTGTCCAGTTCTGGAGGCCACACCTGAAAAAGGATATAGACAGATTAGAGACAGTACAGAGAAGGGCTACTAAAATGGTACAAGGGCTGCACCATCAGACATATGAAACTTGGCTCAAGGTACTAAAATTGTACTCACTTGAACAGAGAAGAAATAGAGGACACATGATGGAAACATTCAAATATGTCAAAGGAATAAACAAGATGGAGAATCTCTTCCAAGTAAACAAAGGAACTTGGACATGGGGGTACAACTTGCGTCTGGTGGGAGGCATGTTCAGGAACAACTATAGAAAGTACTTCTTCATCACGGAGAGGGTGATAGACCCATGGAACAGCCTACCAGCACAGGTGGGGGTAGCTAAGGCAGTAAGAAATTTAAACTAGCATGGAACAGACAGTGTGGACAGCTTGGCTTGAATAATTAAAAGGGAAGGGGTAGCCACCTTTGGCAGACTAGATGGATCAAACGGTCACCATCTGCCGACACCATTCTTATGTTCTTATCCCAGGTAACTACAGAGTAAAGATTTGGGAAAAGCAGGATCCCACTGAAAATAAGATAGCATCTAAGCCATGCTATCCTGAGTAAATACAGTGCAAAGATGTTTTAAAGCAGGACCCCACTGAAAATTAGATATTGCATCTCCGCTGGGTTATCCTGGGTAAATATATTGCAAAACTGTGTAAAAACAGGACCCTACAGCAGAATCTCACTGAAAATGAGGTGCATCTAAAATGATCTGCCTTAGAAAAAAATGCATTATAAGAGCAGGAGGAAGAAGAAGAAGAAGAATTATCATTTATATAGCACTTTTTCATACACAGGGTATCCCAAAGTGCTTTACAAGCAATGCTAGACTGGTAGTGAAGTGATTTAATGTGTAGTGGCATCCATATCATACATTTACATGCACACACAGCCTGACAATTGCATAGGACCGCACTAAAAATGAGGTATTGCACCTCACCTCTTATGTCCTGGGTAAATGCAGTATAAAACTCTGCAAAATTAGGACCCCACTGCAAATGACATACTAAATTTCACCTGGTCTATCTTGGGTAAATATATAGTAAAAATGTATACAAGCAAGACCCGGTACAATAACAATGCAAGCAGCAAACATTCGGCATTGATAAATGCTTGTTTTTGGTGTAGTCCCCTTTTAACTGATTATGGCTTTTAGAAAACTGGGTCAGTAAGAAAGAGATGAAGTAGAAAGCATATGAGATATGAATGAAGAGCTGTGCCTGAAACAGCAGTTACTTGAAGATGGGGCTATTATGTTTCAGGAGAAGCAGATGGACGTCTTCAGAAATAATCTTTAATGTTTGAGATAATCTTTACGGTGTTCAGAAAATAACAGTGAAGTGTGCTCAAAGGTAAAGGGTGTCTCATACTTTTAAAGCTAGATAAAAAACAGACATGCTGCAGCCATGAATGCAGAAGAGTAATGGCACATTGCTCACAGCAGCACCTGTTTTATTCTTTTGCCTTCAATCATCTTGTCACACGTTAACTGGTTACCTGCCATGCTGATGTTACTACACTTTACTATTGCTCTGGCAAACTGGATTAATGTTCTGGAGTAGTTTATCACATAGTAAACTCTTGGGATAAACAATTTTTTTATGCTCCTCTTCATCAACCTGTAGGCTTCTGCTGGCCCTCCCAGCCTCATCACTCGGCATCTCATGGACCTCCCCCACCTATGTCCTCCATGACTTCCTATCATTGCAGGTCCATCAGGGTTCCCAAAACCTCCTCAAAAAAGAAAAACAAATCCATTAGAGGAGGTGCCTAGGTCATTGGTACAGGGACTGAGGGAGGCTGTTTTCATTCTACATCAGTCAGGTGATTTCCTTGTTTACCTCATTTTCAGGGACATCAGAAGCAAGAGTGTGCATGTGCTTGCAGGTTGCTTGGTGTAGGCACCAGCCAACACCCCCACCTACAAGTAACACAGCTTGCTACTCCACCTGTGATCACCATGGTAGCACTCCCATGATGGTGATTGCCTTCCTCCCTCTGGGGTGCTCAGTCCTCCTCCACCTGGCTCCAGTGACCCAGGCTTGTTCCCAAGGTCCTGGTCACCAGCACCATGAGCGATATCCCTACAGCTGCACTAATGGGCTGGCCCTACCTTGTCATAGTTTAAATGGTTTAACCTACTATTAGCTACTTTAAGCTTATCATATAGTAGCCTCCTGAGTAACATCCACCATATGAAGACAGTATCACTGTTATTACATACAGATCATGTTGGGGACCAGTGGGTAAATCCGATCATAATGAGACTGAGTCTGAAGAGATAGGAAAACTGCTTCATTAAAAACAAACTCTGGTCAAAGCCACTATGGCTGCTAATGCATTAACTTGATAAGGTTTTTTTCAAGGGCTTAAACGTAGAGATGAATTGCAGTAGTCAGTTCCATGTGTAAATATTTAATTTTAAGTAAAGGTAGATCACTTATCTGGTTGATCCTGTGATTCCCATGTGTTTAAAATGTGAGCAGCAAGTGTGTGTTGTACTATATGGGGAAGGAGAGGGAGCTCCGCACCAAGTCCTTCAAGTAATGGTAGAAGTAATGGCACAGAGAGGAGCAGTATGGTGACATTGGAGACTGTGGGCCTATCTGGATGGATAAAACCTATACCAAGGTGATGGACTGCTTTCATCCAGGAGGTAACCACAGTCCTCAGTGAACAATTCAAATGTTACTCAATGGACATTTAAAGTAGCCAGGGGGTGACAGAAGAAATGGGGAGGCAGAAAGTAGGCAACCACAAGCAGAGATAGTGAGTAGGGAGATACCAAAGGGAAAGAATCCCACCAGGATGCAAGTTATTCAAGGAAGCAGGGGGTTAGCAAAGGAAGAAGGGGAGAGGAAAGGAAGATAAGCAATCCAAGAAAAAAGATGTGGAAGGGGGAACAACTGGAAAAAGGAGAACGCAGCAAGAAGAGAGGTGAGGGATGTCAAAATGGTTCAAGGTCTGCATCAGAAGCCCTTTGAGGAGAGACTGAAAGAGTTTAATATGTACACACTGGAAGAAAGGAGGACATGTGGGGATATTATGGAGACCTTAAAATACTTCTTGGGGGTTAATAAGGTAGAGGAGAGAGATATGTTTCAGAGAAAAAGGTGATGTGGAACAAGGGATCATGATATGAAGCTGGAAGGAGGTTGATTCAGGAGAGATGTGAGGAAGTACTTCTTCACAGAAAGGGTGGTAGATTCCTGCAACAGCCTTCCATGGGAGGCAGTGGTGGTAAAACCAGCAATGGGTTTCAAAAATGCCTGGGACAGGCACAAAGGAATCCTAGAAGAAAGGAAAGGGTGGAAGAGACAGTGCTGTAGATTAAGCTGGGTCTGCAGCAAAAGTGATCATAATTAAAAACTGGCAGACTAGATGGGCCCAGCGGTCATCATCTGTCATCAGTTTTTATGTTTATGTAACCCCCTTTTGGGAGATTACTAGTCTATTTGCCCCTCCCAGGGTTTTTGTGGCCTAATATGGCCTAGTTGGGAAAAGGGTTAATATTTTTTGGCACTCAGGTGAAGCTTTCCGTGGGTCAGGAGGTCACCATGGGTGCATGGGGAAATAAAGTCCAGCAGTTTAGGTGGGAGGAAGTTCCAGTCAGAGGAGTGAGCAGCAATGGAGTCCAGAGTGAGTCAGGGTGGGGCAGGAGCTATTATCCACTCCAGCCCCAGCCAGTGGCACTGGGAGGGACACACAGGAAGAAGTAGGAGCCAGAGGCTGCAAGTCACAGAGTATCTGGAGGGTAGCTAAAGTGAAGGGGAATCAGCAGCCACAAGTCACAGAGTGGCCTGGAAGCCTGCACCAATTTGTGTAGGGATCCAGTGGGCAAGAATGAGGCAGGGAGTATAGTGTCCAGAGAGTGAGTTGCCTTGGAGCTCCACAGGATGTTCCTTCCCAAAACAGGGACAGTCATTGCCAGTTCTGGGAAAGGATGAAGGGTCATGAGAGAACCTGCAAATTACCAAGCTGTGAGGATTGCATTTTCCAAGGGAGACACACTGAGCCAGTGCAGAGAGACAGAGAGAGAGAGACAGAGAGAGATGAAGATTATTGAGAGTGTGGGTACCTGTGAAGAATAATGGGCTTTCAGGCACTGTGAACGGTTTTAGGACTTGTGCTGCCTTCAAACTTTTATGACCATAGCGATCCCGAGTTAATGCCTCCCTAAAGACTGTGCAACCTCCTTGATCCTGGTAAAAGCTGCTATTATGGCCATACTGGCTACGCGAAAGCTGAATGTGTTCCCATGAATTAACTGATGCTTCCCAGAGCTATGTGTGAATGTGTTTAATGGATCTGGGAATCTGTTGATTCTTCAAGTTCCGTTTGGACATTCTGTTATTGAAATGAACTGTTTAATATGCATTAACCTGATGTTTTCATCCAGCACCAGCAGTGAAAAGGGACCCTGTGTATGACATCTGGGCCTGGGTAATGTGGCCACTGGAAGTGTCTCTGCTGTTGTGGGTGCCCCCTCCCCATGGACATATTCCATTTCTACCCCTAGACATGGGGGGCTACATTTCTATGTATGACAGGTTATGTGATTCAAATGGATAAGGCACACAACGGTTACAGTTTTACACTCACGCTGTTGGTTTACAGAGCAAGTTTAGATACAAATATGTCTGTTGGTTGTTGGGGGGAGAGGTAAGGAGATGCAGGCTTGAGGATCAAACAAAACTAAAAACAAAACAAATACCTGTGCCATATAGTACTATGCACTCCATCAAGCCCAGTAGTGATGAACATCACATACATATTCTATAGGTTATAGTCTGTGATTTCAGAAATACATAATTTTTGTATCCACACCATCAGCCTCCATTCAGTGCACATAGTAAGCTTTATTTGTAAAAGGCTGGGAAATAATTTAAAAGTTTAAGTTGACCAAAAAGTCAGATAGGTTTTCAAATTTGATCCGCTTCAGTTTTCAGCATTTCTGTATAAGTCTTGTACGAGAGAGAGAGAGGAGATGGTGAGTTCTGTTTATCATTCAGTCTTAGATAACTCCTGAAAAGGTTAACAAACACTACAGACAGCAGTAATTCATTGTACATTGCCACATACACACAATTAGGAGGGAGGGCAAGAGACAGAAAGACAGAGAGAAATGTAATTTTAATCTCTGCTGGAGCAATGCAGTCTCATTAGAAACTTAGTTTTGACCAACAGGGCATGGTTTAGATAAAAATGTGTAAAAAGAGGGTTTAGGTATCCTTCAAGTGAAATAAAAAAGACAGTGGAGAGAAATTTCACCAGTGGCTGATGCTTAGTTTAACAAGCTGCCTGTGTTGTTTACACTGAGCAATCCACTAATTGTAATTTGAGGTGGGATGGGTATGCTGCATGTAGGAAGGAACTCTTCTCCCCGAGAGTGATTTCAGATAGTGGAGAAGGATCATATTCCAGCTCCAAAATTGTGCTTCAGTGGGAGTCTGAAGTTCCCTTCCTTTCCCCCAAGTGATAGCAAGATGACTTGCAGAGCTCTGCCCTGCAGCCATAATAAGACAAAGGCACAGTCTCCTGGAAAGTTGATTCTGATAAACTGAGTGAGATGATTAGTCTGAAACAATGGTAGCATTTGCCTTGTAGTGTCCCCATGCAAAGCTCAATGCCAGGGCCCCTACAGACAATATTGCTTGAGGGGGGAGTTGCAGGGCCTTCCCACCCTAATGCCCCCATTCAATTCACATATATTATTTCCCATAATACTTGCACATATTACAATTAATTGTATGTTGCATGTTATTAATTTGCTTGATAATCTCCAATCACATTTCTGTTTAGTATAGTTTACATGACATACTCTGATCACTTTGCAAGAAGTTGAACCTCAAATCACCCTGCTCTTTAGTTTGTTCATTTATTTATACTTTACTGCACAGTTCTTCTCTTGGCTCTTTCCCTTGACACCCACAGGATGGCGTTCCCCTCCCCAAAAAGATTGCATTCAGGCAATACAAAAAGACACAGGCAGAAGGGGATAGGGAGAAGTACCAGGAGAAGCAAAGGGAGGCAGGGAGGTCAGTAAGGGAAGCCAAAGCTCAGACAGAAGAACACATTGCAAAATCAGTGGGTAGAGGGGACAAAACCTTTTACAGGTACATAAGTGAAAAAAGAAAGACAAAGGGAGGGATAGTGAGACTGAAGGGGGAGGATGGGAGCCTCGTGGAGGATGACAACAGTAAAGCTGACATATTGAACAGGTATTTCTGCTCAGTCTTTACTGAGGAAGAGGTAATGGGTCTGAGGAGTACAAGGGTGAGAATGGTGCAGAAATGGACACAAGTCCCTACACGAGAAGGGTCCTGAAGGAACTGGAAGTAATAAGAGTTGATAAAGCAATGGGGCCAGACGGGTGCACCCCAGGGTCCTTAAAGAACTAAAAGAGGTGGTGGCTGAACCTCTGGCTATCCTGTTTAGCCGATCACTGGAAACAGGGAGGTACCCAAAGACTGGAGGACAGCAGATGTAGTCCCTTATACAAAAAGTGGGAACAAAGAGGAAGCAGGGAACTACAGACCAGTCAGCCTCACCTCGGTAGTGGGGAAGATCATGGAAGCACTACTGAAGGAGAGATTGGTGGAACATCTGGTTGTCAATGGACTACAGGACCCAAGGCAGCATGGTTTCACCAGGAGGTCATGTCAGACCAACCTCATTGAATTTTTGACTGGGTGACTAGGGAGGTGGATCAGGGAGGGCAGTGGACATGGCCTATCTGGACTTCAGCAAGGCTTGACACTGTGCCACATAGAAGACTATTACACAAACTGGGGAATATGGGTGTGGGCAGGACAGTAGTGTGGTGGGTAGGTAACTGGCTGGGTGGCAGGACACAGAGGATGGTGGTAAATGGCTGTCACTCCACAGAGGGAAGAGTGACCAGTGAGGTACCACAGGGATCAGTGCTGGGACCGGTCCTATTCAACATTTTCATCAGTGACATTGCACAGGATCTAGAAGGCAGAATTTCACTGTTCGCTGATGACACAAAGCTCTGTAACAGAGTAGACACACCAGAGGGTGTAGACAGAATGAGAAACGACCTGCAGAAACTTGAAGAATGGTCAAGGGTTTGGCAGTTGAAATTCAATGCAAAGAAGTGCAAGATAATGCATATGGGGCACAAAAACCCTGGCACAATATATCAGTTGGGGTGAGGATATAGCATGCACCAAGCAGGAAAGGGATCTTGGGGTTATCATCTCTGATGACCTCAATGTAGAAACAGTGTGACAAGGCAGCAGGTAAAGCAAATAGGATGCTGGGATGTATAGGCAGGGGCATCACCAGCAGGAAAAGGGAGGTCATAATTCCGCTATACAAGACACTAGTGAGGCCCCACCTGGAGTACAGTGTACAGTTCTGGAGACCATACCTATGTAAGGACATAGACAGGGTAGAGAAGGTTCAGAGGAGGCAACAAAGATGGTGCATGGATTGCATCACAAGTCCTATGAAGACAGGTTGAAGGAACTGAACATGTACTAACTGGAGGAGAGGAGGGAGAGGGATATGATAGAGACATACAAGTATCTTACAGAGAGGAACAGGTGCAGGAAAACACTATTTTAAGCAAAAAGATGTTCCAGGACTAGAGGCATGGGATGAAGTTGGAGGGAGGATGATTCAGAGGAAACATGAGAAAGAATTTCTTCACAGGAACGGGTGGTGGACAAGTGGAACACCCTGCCAGAGGAAGTGGTGGGGCTGAAACAATCACGGATTTAAGAATGCATGGGATAGACATAAAGAATTCTAGAGGTCAGGGGTAAGGGGCAACAGACTTCTAGGAAAACAAACTGAACTTACAAGCTCAAATGGGCAGACTGGGTGGGCCATAGGCCCTTATCTGCCGACACTGTCTATGTATCTATGTATGTAAGCCCTGCTGCCCCCAGTTACCCCTTCCTTAGTTACCTTCAGCATCTCCTGGATCTCCCTGATGAATGGCTCCTACATTCTCACTGGGTTACTTCACAGCAGGGCCCTGAGGTGAATACTAAGAGACCCCCACTCCCTTTGAAATCCAAATAGTAAGTTGCCAATCCAGGCTGAAAAAATATACGTTCATTGTTACATTGGGGGGAATAAGGGGCTGTCAGGGTGTGCGCTGCTGTTTTTGTTGATGTATGCCATACACAGTAGAAAGGTAAGACTTCCTACCTGAAAGTTCCCTTTTTTATTTTCTTATTGCTTTATTTTCTGATTGTTTAAAAGCTGATATGTGTTAAAAATTTTTTAATTTAATACACTTTATTGAATATAACATCACAGCAACAGTATGCCAATAAAAGAAACAGAACAAGTGCCAGTGAATCCCATCCCAGAGGTACCCCTGCCTCATCTCCCACCTCACCCCTCCCGTGAACCCTCACTCCTCCCACCTCCAGGTGGAGCAAACCCAGAAAGAAAATGCTACAATACAGGGTAACAATCAACTCTCAGAAGAGAACAATGAATATAAATTGCATGCCCTAATATGGCTATGTTGTATACTGTACAAAACTGAATTCAGTTATTGGTGACCATGTAGAGAGTTTCTAGTTTCCCCCCATCTTTTATTGAAGCTTCAGGGACTATGTCATGGAAAAATTTTGTTTTTTATGTTTTGCTTACTTTTCTGTATGAAACAGCCATATTTACAATTGTTGCAAACATTAACTAAAATTTAAGCTATGACTGACAGGTCACAGGATCTCCAGCTCTATAAAAGGAGCTGGCTGAGCACAGTATGGCAGATAATAAGATGAGATAAGTTGAGACCTGAGCTGTGGAGGGAGCAGTCTTCTGCAGGAGTGAAAACTGGCTGATGCAAGAGGGGAGTAGTAGGTGCTCAGAGCAGACTCAGAAAGACTGACCAGTGGAGGTGCTAGCCAAGGCTGGGATGTTTTGGACCAGACCTGAGCTGAGCAACTGGAGGGGTAATTGGTCTACCTAAAGTATGGGCTGCAGAGTTTCAGATGCACGTAGGACCACCCTCAGGTGCTGGTTTTGTCCCTGTGAGCCTACTGGCTGAGTGGGATCCAACAGCCCTTTAAGCCAAGTTTTTACAGTTGCCCAAGATCATCCTGACTAGCCAAGTAATACAAGCAACACAGATGTTCCAGATTTGCACTGTTTGAACTGTTTATTTTATTGTGAAGTGTGTTGAAGTCCTTCTGTAATAAAGTGCACTGCCCTATGGGATATTTAAAAGAATTTGTCTCGCCTTCTGTGTCTTCATCCAACCCACCCTACCACACATACATACCATAAATGCTTCCTCCAAAATGACTTCATGCAGTTACAGGAATGGTTCACAAAACAATCTTTTCCTAAACAGCAAAAAGCCAGGGCCATGCTGTTTGGAACAAAATGAAACTGCAGCAATACCGTGACCTTATTAAGAATGATACCTGCATGCAATCCCTGCTAAAAAGTATTGATGATTTTAGATATCTCAGGCTACACCTGGATTCCACCCCATGGCACAGAATGAACAAAAATACCATTAGATAAACCTTTAACCTAAAACTGGGTCTTCTAGAGTTAGAGCTGACCTAGAATTCCACTTGACCATTGCCAAGTGCATTCTCCTCCCCACTCTTACATACAGGGCAACTGAACTCACATCCTCCAATTAAACAGATATGGGTAGGCTCAGAGTCCTATATAACAGAGTTGTTTTTTTGCCCTGGATGCCCAAAGCATTTCCTGTAGAGTCATCATGGAGTTAAAGTGGCTCACCCTTCATGGATGGATGCAATTTACCAAGCTTAGCATAGTATAGCTCTCCAAACTCAACTCCCTGCCTAACTCAGTCTAACCTTCACCAGGCAGTCCTCCACTAGAAACCTGAGGTCAATGACCAGTGAACATCTGGTTATCCCTTAAATAACAACCTCTGGTCAGAGCCAATATGGCTACTCAGAACTATGGGAGTGCGATGACAGCGAGTGAAAGAATACACATAGCTCTAGCCGCACTGGAGTCTGCCATTCGCAAGATGCTGGTGCAGACAGAACTGCACATGTGCGATAGTCATGCATGCACAGTTTTAGTCAGAGCCACCATCTTGGGGATGGTAGGCCATCACTTCCACAGTTGAGGAAGAAAAAGAACACCACCAAACGGGTGTGTTTATGTGGCCTGTGGAGGAAGGGCCGATAAACAGCACCAGTGGACATTCACCAGAGCACTGCAGAAGCACACCAGACAGTGGTCCAGTCACATGCTTCCACAGTCTGGTTTGCCTAGGTTAATAGTACCCAGGTGTACCACCACCTCCAGCTACCCCCCACCATCCTTCCAATTCTATTCATAATCCACATTGCTGATGTCCATTGCCCCAGGATGGCATATGACCATCCTCCTCCCATCCAACTCTCCCTCCCCAGCCCTCTTTAGCCCCCCCAGTCACTAAATCCCCAACCACCAAGACTCTCCTAATTGATGTCTTTCTTTTTTCCCCTGGGTGCCATCAAGCTGTCCTGCACCTTTCCCCCAACTGACTCAGATTCCCCCCAGTGGAGTCAGGTACCTGAAGCTCCTCCAGGGGTTCAAAGCAATTTGCCATTTGGATGGTGTGAGGTGGACAATCTCCTTGTCACTATAACTAGGTCCCTTCCCCCATCTCTCCTCAACACACCCCACCCACCTGGACCAGTGGGCTTCTGGAGGAGTAGGGCTGTTGGGTGCTGGTTCCAGCTCAGCTGGCAATACAGCACAGATATCTCATTTCTCACTGCACATCAAGTCAGTCCTTAAGACAGATTTACCCTTTTACTTGCAGACAGGACACCAGTATGATGTTTCAAAATGATAAAGTCCTTGCTTACTATTTCTGAAGCTTCCACCAACATTTCTAAAATAATATTTATTGGAAATGAATGCATTTGTAAAATCTAATGCGATAGTCAAAACAAAGAAGCAGAGGGGCAGCTCTGAGAATGTGGTGTATTATGCAGTGAAAGAGTCCACAAAAACAAAACAGCATGGTACACACTGTCAGGAATAAAAAAAACTGTTGGCAATAAAGTTAATTACTTTATTTAAGATAAATACTAATACAGCAGGAAAAAGTGATACCCCTCCAAATTCCCACCATTTCTCATTGACTCAGAAAGTGCCTAGTGCTTGTGGCAAAAGTTGGGAGTTTTGGAAGGTATCACTTTTATCACCATGCCGGTGCTACAGGAAAGGGTGAGGGACATTAGGGCACCAGCACAATGCCAGAGTGATCATCACGCCCAGCCATTGTGCTGCCTGACCCCAATTGTCCCAAGTGCATCAGGGCAAGTGTGGGCTATTTGCAGGAGGCTGTGACCCCACTCCTGAAACAGTAATATAATCACCTCCATGTCAGTGGTGTGTGGGCAACACCCCTACAGCACCATTCATGCCAAGTGCTGCAAATCCAGTTTGCCAGTATGACAGGTGAACTAACTGTGGCAGCCACATTCTGTGCCTAATAATGGTGCCCCTCTAACAGTATATGCACTTTTGCCACTATAAATCAGTGTTTATTCAAATGAAAGTATTTAAAGGAAGGCGCCACACTGCATAACTCTGGTTCTTTTAAGATAACTTTGCTGTTTCTAAAAGTGCTCCAAAGTGCCTGAACTGTACTAATACCATACAGGCATGCCATTTGCCCAGACCTTCTTAACTTCTTTATATGCTTCAGTGCATTGTCCATCGCGGGAGGAAAGTACTGATAATGCTCATCGTCCCTGTCTCCTGTATGTTGAATAGGGAGAAATATAAATCTTGCTCCAGTTTTGCAAATAAACTTACTTCCCTACTTCTGAGTATGGGCAAGCCTTTTTAAAGACTTGAAAAGACTTGACCATGCTCAAAAGAAAAAAAAAGTTTATCTGCAAAGTGAAGCACATTACATTCCCTCTATTCAACATGAGAAGACAGAATGTTAGCGCGATGTCAATACTTCTCCTGTGATGGTAATGCATGCAACATATAAACAAAGCCTAGAGGTCTGTGCAAATGGCATGCCTGTAAACTATTAGTACAGGCACTTTTAAGAACTTTTTTTAAAAAGCAGAATTATCTGCAAATAGCTACTGTTAAGGACTGCACATAACTGCACTTCTACTTTTAAAAGACCTGAAGAGTTACTGTATGTCCTGTGGAGCCTTTCTTTAACTTTATTAGCCAATGGGGTTTTGAGATTGGCAAGCATGTGCTTTGATATTTTGTTCCTGCAAGTCTAAACTGACAGCTGCTCAAAATAAGAAAGTTATACATAGCATATTTGGTTGATGTCCTTGTAGGGTGAGAGAAGGCCGTAAATGTTTCTAAGAAAATAAGTTTTAGGGACAATCATAGAAAATAGCATGCAAGGTCCTCCAATATTTAAAAATACAGTGGCATGAATGAAAAGCTAACCACCAGAACCAGACTGGACCAGATCGGTAAAAGCTGGACTTGCCAATCTTGTTAGACAAACCAGACCAGGCACAAGTTGGGCAAATGTTACCATTCTGGTCAGTTTGGTTGGATGTTCCAGTCCAGCTATTACTGACGTAGTCTGGTCAGGTTCTGACGGTCTGGTTTCTACAAAGTACTGACTAAAAATCAGACCACCAGAACTGGACCAGACTAGGCTGGTAAAAACTGAACCAGCCTGTCCAGGAAGACTGGGCAGATTGGTGGGATTTGGTCAAATTGTGCCCAATGTGGCTGGACTGGGCAGTCCAGCTTTTACTGATCTGATCCGATCTGGTTCCTATGGTCCATTTTCACCAAGTTCCAAACTCTAGTGCCTCTGTACCTCCAAGCCACTAGTGAAGATGTTACAGGAGAGAAGGGAAGCATTCCATCATGTTAAACTAACCTCGTACAGTATATATGTTTCACTTTTTCTGTTTTTGGCCCATTAATTTTAAACCCAGCTTTGCATGCGCCTCCCCCACTGCACCATCATATGTTCTCCAATAGGTAACATCATTGACTGCGATCAGCCAGAGGCTCCTGACACAGATAACACTACTTGTAAGAGCTGTTACACAGATGAAAGAGGAGCAGCTCCTCAATCTTCTCGACATTTGTTGAAGCTGCAACTTGTTCACGTAACTGTACCAGCACCAGGAGCCACTGAGCTGCAACCAGTGATCCCACTGCTTGGATTGGGAGCACAAAACAGTATAATAAGGCACATCTGTCATGTGTTATTGCTTAAAAGATGTACAGTGGAAGGGCTACGTACAAAACTGGGTTAAAGGGCAAGGAGACAGAAAACAAAGAACAGGAAACATGTTCAGAAAGAGAGCAGGAGTGAGCAAAAGTCAACTGTTCCTTCTGCAGTGGTTCCCTTCCACATTATTAGAAGCACCACAGAATGGAATAACCTCACCATTATTCTTTGCCCATGCTGTAGTGGACTACAGACAAACATCAGGCTTGGTTTTCCAATTCCACTGGTTGTTCACCTTCCATTTATCACTAACATGTAAAACTGTTTTATTTCTAAATAGAGAAAAATCTAATACTAATAGCACAAGGACCAGATGAACCATTGTACTGCTGGGAAAGGACATTTCCCTTTTTCACCCATCTTGAATATAGGTTAATGCACCAGAATACCCCTCTTGCTGGGCTGAATGAGCTAGGAGCTGTTTAAGACTGAAAATATATTAATTGATAGGTCAGTAAGAACCATGAATGTTGTTTGCAACTGCTAATTGCCTAACAGCTTTGACAGGTAGCCTTTCATTGCCAGCAAACACTGCCACATCTGGGTGCAAGCACTGTCATAGCTGGGTGAAGACACTGCGCTGCTGGTGAAAATAGCACCTTAGGTCTCCCAGATAGAGGTTGTTAATGGGAACTTGCATTCATCGCACAGTGGAAGAAAAGCCGGTTATCTGTACTAAGGTCACTGCAGTAAAACATAAGGGTAAAGAGTGACGCTTTGCATTAGTGGAGATTTTACAACTGAATTTAAATCTGATTTTCTGTTTTAAAATGAAGACAGTAGAGCAAATGGGTTCGCAGTCCATATATTATGTTTTAAAAATACAAGCATCCAGAGTTGTCAAGTCATATTCTGATAACTTTGAAACAGGGCAAATTCTCCATATTACAATGAAAACATTCATTTTCATACCCATTCCTTTGATCTAGTTTGCAATTTCTGTGCATGTACTTCTGTACTTTTATGAAATGCATCCGTTGAAGTAGTATTGAGTTCTAGACATCATATTTTTCTTTTGCCTGTATACAATGTGCATCTGAGCACACAAAGCTGTTTTTTGAATCAGTTTAATGCAAAGTGGGGTTTAGCTTCTATTAGACAAGCTCAGAACTGCACATGCGCGATACTTGGGCATGGGCAGTTTTAGTCAGAGCTGCCATCTTGGGCATGGTGGCTGTCACTTCCACAGTTGTAGAAGAAAAAGTAGAATTCTGCCAAGGGGGTGTGTTTATGCGGCCCACTGAGGGGAAGGGCCACATAAACAGCAATAGGCATTATTTCATAGAGCACCTGTAGCCAGATAGCAGTCTGGTCATGTGCTTCCACAGTGCTCTTCAAACTCCTGTGATGCCATAACATCTGCAGAGCTCCACCCACACAGCCATAAAAATGGAAACAGGACAGAGATCCTTTACTTACTTAGCCTCATCTCTCTGGAATAATCCCCTCCCAGATAAAAGCTTTCCAATTCCCCCCACCTTTAAGTTAGGCCTCAAGCAGAACCTCATATCCACAGCCAAATACAATTGCTGAAACCCTGCCTACGTAATGGGTCAATGGCTCTCTGTAGTCTGTTTATATACTCTTGCTACCTGCCACTATATGCCTAGTGCTAAACTATTTATACATTGGATGTCTACTGAAACTGTAATACTCCTGTTGTCCCAATTTGCACCAACTGTTTTTGAACAGCTTGTTGAAACTGAAGTTCTCTTGTTGCCATACTTTGCACTAATCACTTTTGCAGAGTTTGTTTTAGCAAAAAACACCTTAATGTTTGCATCCAGTTATGTGCTCACCTATATAACTAATTTTGTACGGTTCCTTAATGTTTGAATCCAGTTATGTGCTCACCTATGTAACTAATTTTGCACGGTTACTTAATGTTTGAATCCAGTTATGTGCCCACCTTTGTAACTAATTTTGTATGGTTCCTTAATGTTTGAATCCAGTTATGTGCTCACCTATGTAACTAATTTTGCACAGTTACTTAATGTTTGAATCCAGTTATGTGCCCACCTATGTAACTAATTTTCCATGGTTTCTTAATGTCTGAATCTGGTTATGTGCCCACCTACTGTATGTAACTAATTTTGTACAGTTTCCTAATGTTTGAATCCAGTTATGTGCTCACCTACAGTATATAACTAATTTTGTATGGTTCCTTAATGTTTGACTCCAGCTATGTGCCCACCTCTGTAACTAATTTATTACGGTTTCTTAATGTTTGAATCCGGTTATGTGCCCACCTACTGTATGTAACTAATTTTGTATGGTTTCTTAATGTTTGAATCCAGTTATGTGCTCACCTATGTAACTACTTTTGTATGGTTCCTTGGTGTTTGAATCCAGTTATGTGCTCACCGATTTAACTCATTTTGTACTGTTCCTCAATGTTTGAATCCAGTTATACACCCACCTATGTAACTAATGTTTTATGGTCCCTTAATGTTTGAATCCAGCTATGTGCCCACCTCTGTAACTAATTTTGTACAGTTCCTTGAGGTTTGAATCCAGTTATGTGCCCACCTACAGTATGTAACTAATTTTGTATGGTTCCTTGATGTTTGAATCCAGTTATATGCCCACCTATGTAACTAATTTTGTACAGTTCCTTAATGTTCGAATCCAGTTATGTGCCCACCTATGTAACAATTTTTTTTATAGTTCCTTAATGTTTGTATCCAGTTATGTACTCACCTATGTGATTAATTTTGCAGTGGTCCTTAATGTTTGAATCCAGTTATGTGCTCACCTATGTGATTAATTTTGCAGTGGACCTTAATGTTTGAATCCAGTTATGTGTCCACCTATGTAACTAATTTTGTATGGTTCCTTTATGTTTGAATCTGGTTATGTGCCCACCTACTGTATGTAACTAATTTTGTATGCTTCCTTAATGTTTGAATCCAGTTATGTAAACACCTATGTAACTAATTTTGTACGGTTCCTTGATGTTTAAATCCAGATATGTGCCCACCTATGTAACAAATTTAGTATGGTTCCTTGATGTTTGAATCCAATTAGCGCCCACCTAGTATGTAACTATTTTTAATTTTCCTTGATGTTTGAATCCAGTTATTTGCCCCATGTAACTAATTTTGTACAGTTCCTTAATGTTTGAATCAGTTATGTGCCCACCTACTTTATTTAACTAATTTTGTATGGTTCCTTAATGTTTGAATCTAGTTACTTACCCACATATGTAACTAATTTTGTAGTGTCCCTTAATGTTTGAATCCAGTTATGTGCCCTCCTATATAACTAATTTTGTACGGTTCCTTGATATTTTAATCCAGTTATTTGCCCACCTATGTAACTACTTTAATTTTGTATGATTCCTTTATGTTTTAAATCCAGTTATGTGCCTACCTATGTAACTAATATTGTACAGTTCCTTGATGTTTGAATCCAGTTAAGAGCCCACCTACAGTATGTAACTAATTTTGTATGGTTCCTTGATGTTTAAATCCAGTTATTTGCCCACCTATGTATAATTTTGTACGGTTCCTTGATGTATGAATCCAGTTATGTACCCACCTATGTAACTAGTTTTGAATGGTTCCTTGATGTTTGAATCCAGTTATGTACCCACCTATGTAACTAATTTTTTATGGTTCGTTTATGTTTGAATCCAGTATGTATTGCTATCTGTAACTAATCCTGGGTCACCTCCAAAAATGGGGCATTTGTTCAGAGGCCTACTTGATCACCCAAAACCAGTAAATAAATATATAATTGCTTTACTGACAGTTAGTTGTAGTACCAAACTGTCAGAATGCACTCACGCATGCATGCACGCACGCACGCATGCACACATGCTCATACACGCACACACACACACACACACACTATCTAAACTGACTTTTTGTACCATATCCTTGCCTTTTGTCACATATGAAATAATATGAACAAGATCAGGTAGGCCAGTTCGCCTTTATCTGTTGTTAATTTCTATATATCTATGACCCTAAGGTCACACCTGGAAATGAGCTTCAGCTCAGTGCACTTCCCTCTCACCAATTTTCAAATCAATAATGTATCCATGGACATATGAACTGTAGGCAAAGTGATCCTGGATTAAAAGTCTAAATGTGAAAAATGCCAATTTCATTTGACCAGCAGGTTTTCAAGCAGCCCCCTGTACAGTCATGCTAAAGATAGAGGTGGATGCTAGCATTAACATTAAGGCTAGTTTGAAGTTGATAATATATAATAAAGGCATATTAACTTGATGAAATAACTGCTAGGTTAGGTGTCAACACATCACTGTTCATTATTTATAGATGTGAATTCATGAAAGAAAAACAGCAGGCTTGTCTTTTGTTTAGTGCTAATGGTTTCTTTACAGCTTTAAGTTCTTTATCTCAGCAACCACCTGCTGCCCTTTCTGAAGTGATACAGTATATAGTACATTGCACCACACAGTACTGTGACTTACAGAACCACTGCATACCTCTCAACTGCTATTAATTTGGTATAGAGCTATGATTTTTATACTCAAATTTACCCTTGCTCTGCAATGGTTTACTGATGTTCTTGATGTTACAGTTATTTCTGGAAATGCAAGCTATTAAATCATTGCATTAACTTGATAGAAACATTCCTTAACACTAAATATTTGGGACCTACTATTCAAAGACATGTTATTCTTTAAAATACAAAGTGCTACACATTTTGGCCTTTTGTTCTGATTTTGAAGCCAATGCTATGAATTTTAATGATGAGAGGTTGAGAGATATGAACTAGTGCAGAAAAAATAATGTTTTTCATGAATGTTGGTTTCCAGATACCCATAATAAAGTATTATCACACCAGTTAAGTCTGCTTTTCCAGGTGCTTCCTAAGCTGAGCAGTACATACAAAGGGCCTCATTTTCCAAAAGGGTTGGTCAAAGATGTCAGTGTAAACTGTTCCTGCTTCTGCCTGATTCTGTCTGGGCAGTCCTGCTGCTATATCTGAAAGACGTATCCTGTCCAATAAAAAGTGATGATTTGTAGTAGAAATGTGGTGCAAGTGTGATTTGCATCTTTTGCACCAATTGCATCTTTGTTTGTACCCCAATTTCAGGCGCAGTGAGACCAGCTAATAGATGATCTAATACCCTGGATGGATTTACCAGTCTCAAAGAACTGCCAGCAGAGGGCTTTAGAGGATGATCCTCCTCCGCCCTTAATGGAGTCAGGTGAGGACATCTCCCCTTTGGCTTGGCAAAGATGTGGCTGGCTGAGAAAGAGAGGAGGAGGGGTCTTTGAAGACTGCCCAAAGGGCAGGTAGAACAGGTGTGCCAATATGAAGGAGAAGAAGAGGGATTTCAGAAGGAGCATTCAGCTTTGCTCTCCTCTTCTCCCTCCTCCAGTAGTTGAGATTTGCCTCCTTTCCCTATACCTTCAGACCCAGCTGTAAGTCAGCATTTTGTTGTTTTGAGACAGAAATGCCTTAGGATCTAAGGCAGGGATAGGGGAGGAAGGCTCGGGGTTTGCAGTCACTAAAGTAAGCTAATCTGAAAAACAGAACTTTTATGCCTAACATTGATTAGTTGGTGCCTTATTTTTCTTTATTTTATTCAACCCCTACAACTACCACGTTAATCATCTGGAGACCATAGTTCACCTGGGAACTCTTAGGGATGTAGAGTAATATGCAGGCTCTTACCTTGATGCAGTTGCACTAGGGAGCAGAGCATGGCTGTGTCCCAGGTAGAGTAGAATAATTCCTCCCATGCTACCCACGTTCTCAGGGATGCAAATGCACTCCAGATTGCCTTCTGGTTAAAACTACTGCATGGTCCTTGTAGCCATCAGTATTCTGAGTAGTTACAGGAGTTTATCAAAATGCTTGATGCAGCATAACAGTCACATTAGTCCTACACTGCTGCCCTAAGCACTATGACACAGTACAGTATGCACCACTTATACTGTACACCTTTAGTGTGGACAGCCACTTGTGGACAAAATGCTGAAGCAAAAGCCATTTCTTATAGCAGTCCATGTTAATCTGGTTGCTATAATGTACCTTTGTCGGCTGCTAGAGCACCTATACAGCAGAGACCCGCTAATCAACTGTTAACCAGTCCCTTCAATTATGATTAGGAGTTAAAATCAATTAAATTTCAGTATTAGCACTGTAGACTGTGAAAACAAAAGGACCTTGTACTTTATTGACCCAGGTTTCTCCAGTGTTACCCAAGACAATGAATGTTGTCTTTATAATTTCACATAATGTAATGTATCGCTTTGCAGATGACACCAAGATCTGCAATAGGGTGAGACACCTCCAGTGGTGGGGTGGAAACGATGGTCAGAGATCTGAAAAACTGGAGGAGTGGTCAAGGTTATGGAAGCTGGGTTGTAATGCAAAAAGTGAAAGATCATGCACTTAGGTCATAGAAACCTGGGGACAGAATACAAAATGGGTGGACCAAGCGGGAAAGAGACCTGGGGTTAATCATATTGGATGATCTAAAGATGGTCAGGCAGTGTGACAAGGCAGTCAGGAGGGGCTAGTGGGATGCTGTGGTGCATAGGAAGAAGTATCACTGGCAGAAAAAGGGAGGTGGTGTTGCCCCTACGTAGATCTCTAGTGAGACCTCACATTGAGTACTGTGTCCAGTTCTGGAAAGTGCATCTCGGGAAGGACATATGCAGTGTATAGGCAGTCCAGAGGAGGGGTACCAAAATGTGCATCCTGGTCAGAGGACAGCAGGGAGAAGGTTATGACAGAGACCTTTAAATACCTCACAGGGGTACAGGAGAGGAGTATTTTTCAGAAAAAAAAGATGCTCTAGAACAAGGGGACATGCTAAGAAGTTGGAAGGGGGAGAAGGTTCAGGAAAGATGTGATAAAATGTTTCTTCACAGAAAGAGTGGTGGATTCCTGGAACAGCCTTCCAGTGGAGGTGTGGGGGCAAAAACAGTTGTGGTGTTCCTAAATGCCTAGGACAGGCATAATGGAGTCATAGGGGTAAGGCGGAAAGAGACAGCACCATAAATCAAGTGGGTCTATAGCAAAAGTGAAGGTAGAAAAGAAAAAGAAATAAATTGGGTAGACTGAGTGGGACTAGCAGCCCTTATTCTGCTGACAGATTCTGTCTTTCTGTTTCTAATAAAAGAAATAGACAGCTTGCTGTACAAAATGCTGACAATGCTGGCAATGAGGCAGGGTGAGAATGGATGAGGCAAGAAGAGAAAAAAACACGTGGATATATAAACTGTGTGCTTCTGGGCCCCCCTGAATTCTGCCCTGAGAGTTGCTCCTGTAAATGCTGCCATCTCTTACTGTTGAAATAAAAATGTACATTTTCTCTGTGGATGGCTTGCTGTGGCTGTGGCAAAGAGACCAGGTGAGACTGAACCATTCATAATGGACAAAAGCACCCCACAGAGAGCAGTCTAGTATACGTGGCTTATACTGTATGCACAAAGACACCTCAAAATGTTGCAGTCAGGAACAAGCCATGTTTTCTACAATTTGTATGCACTAATTTATGAAAATCTGTATGCAATACTTTACACCATTAATGCACTTTGTCATCTTATTTATCCCCATTTTTCACGGTTTATATTGTTGCCTATGCTATCAATCTAAAATTACTCCGTTGGTTTTCTGTAATGAATTTGCCTAGTATACTGTACGCACACCTATTGCATTATATCATCATGTATGTGTATTGTTTTTTACTGTATTTTACCCCTGGGTTGCACCTGGAAACAAGCTTTGGCTCAGTGTGCCTTTTCCGGTCACCAAAATTTTAAATAACTAAATGAAATGCAAGCTACACCTGGTTATCAGCTTTATACTGTAGGGGATGCCTTAATCTCTACAGAACAAGAACTGCATTTGTCTTTAGTGCTGCTCCATATGGTGCAATTAGCAAGAAAGGAAAACTTTGTTTTTTAACCAGGTAGGAACAACCTATTTTGTATTTTCAGCCAGAGACAAGAAGCCCGGTTTTCAAATGGGGATGCAGGGCTCAGGGCCAAACCCTGCATCCCCAAATGGTTTGCCACAGCTGCGGCCAAGGATTTGCTGCAACTTGCACTGGATTTTATAACCTGGGACACAAGTTGCAACAGTACCCTCACTTTAGGGCAGCTCAGTGGCGCAAGCCCCATTATCGGACCCCACAACGGCAGCAATGGTACGCCAGGGGGGAGCTGGTGTTACTGTGCTGTGTTGTCACACCAGACATGCAGCAGGGGCTAATCCTAACAATATTGGACTGCGGCACAGGTTTGCCGAATGTCAACACTTGCATCAGACTCCCAGCCGTAAGTCTGGTCGACGGCCGCAGTGGGTCTGAAAATCAGGCCCAAGGTTTGAAACCAAACAGGGACTTACTAAGACACTAGTTACAGGTAACATAAAAGCAAGGCTTGGAGCACAAATAAAAGAATTGATTAACAGCCAGAACAGGAAATCACTTTCTCTGTTGGCAGTCATTATTTCTTTTGTTTGTGTTCCAAGTGTCACTTTCAAAGTGCTTGTGACAGGTTTCCCTGTCTTTTCCTGAAAATTACATTATTTCCTATGAAACATAGATTGCTTTGTTTACCTGTACAGCCAGTGCAAGTCTATGGAAATAATTTCCCTGTAATAATACATAAATCATTGTACAACTAGGAGCCCTGCATGTCTTGGGTCCATACTGCATCGCAAGTGAAAAGCAAATTTCAAATGCATTCCTAGAATCTTTAGTTTATGTCAAAATATTAGCACCACAAGCCACATCTAACACTAGAACAGGACATAACCACTGCGTAGTAGTCTCAAGAAGGAATGTGGCTCAGTGGTAGAATGCATACCTTGCATGCATGATGCCCCAGGTGCAATCCTCTGCATCTCCACTTTTATTTTTTCATAAATTATTTTTCTTTTCAAACAGTTTATATCAAATACAAACCTAGATATGTTGCATTGGTGTGGCTGTGAAGCCAGAGTTTATGCAGAATGCTGTTCCTGCCACAGGAGAATTTAGCACAATATTGATAAACTCAATCCAAAAAAAAAAAAAGAAAAATGCAAATGAAAACTATTGATACTGTTAGCAAGTGTAGTGACTTAGTGACTTTTAAAATTAGGTAAGGTTTTCATTCCCTGCTGAATGTTTATCTACTTGTTACAATTAGTAAATGGACTAGAATTATTTTGCACTGCTCGCTGTTTGGAACCTCTTGTATGAGACTACACATTAGTTGTTGGCAAAGTGTGACAAGGTCAGGCATACAAGGTCATTATATAGAGAGCCTGAATAGCTCAGTTGGTTGAATTTCAGACTTTTTATCCTGAGGCCCAAGATCCTGTTTAGGAGATATTTTTCTTTGTGCGTGTTAATGTATCGCTTCCTAGAAAACAGGCAAATAACAGTACAACAATAAAATCTTTATCTACTGTATGTTACTCTATGTACACTGCAGCTCACTCAAATAACCAGAGGTGCCCATGGTCAGGAGAAACATTTGTAAGCTGAACTGACCATTTAGGTGTCACTGAATTGAGACTTAAACAGGGCACTGGAAACAAGAGAGTACAGAGTGTAAGGGAGCACTGGGATCCTTAGAATTATTCTGAAAACAGGCTCATGCTGTCTAGTGTGAAAACCCTGAAATGAGCAGAAATTGAACTGTGTGAGGCCTAAAACTCAGATTACAGAGTACACCGAGCTGTAAGTTATTCAACTGAGTAGGCAGAGAAAGGGTAAAATAGGGTAAGTAGCAGAGGGGAAATGGATTGGATGTGGGTTATTGTAATGTGGAGAGAGGAGGAAAAGCTTAGCTGCAGGTACATTCTTTAATGAAGTGTGATAGTAAGAGTTTTTGACTGGAAGGAGGAAGAAGACATGGATAGGGAGAAGGAGGCTGTTCCAAAATGTAGAAAGTCAGATAGAGTAAGTAGATTGGCCTGCTACAAATTTGCTGTGAGGAATATGAAAAGAACAAGCAAAAGATGACCAAAGGAAAAGGAGGAAGGGATGGCAGGTATAAGGAAAGAGATGTAAGAGGATAGTGACACAAAACATAGCAACATAGAATTTGTTGACAGACAAGGACTGCTTGGCCCACAAGTCTGCCCAGGTGGTCCCTGCCTAATCTGTCTCCACAGATCCTGGCTGGTCTCCAGCGACCCTCCCTCTTCCCCACCTATTTGGCAATATTCCAGATCAGGAAATAGTGTACACCGGCATAATTAAGAGTCTGGTGCTGGGAGAGAGCTGCTAACTCCTCAGTTAGCCACAGAAACAACAAAAATGAGCCAGGCTCTCACAATCAGAAATGTGGACTGTGAAGAAAAGTGCTCACACAGGGTTAATATACAAACCAAAACTTTTTTAACGTGGAAATCACAGACTACATGGCGGACAGGTACAGATGAGCAGTCAAGCCACTAGGTACACCATTATTATTTAGTAATATTCTTCAGTGTCTATCCCATGTATGCTTGAAGACCACTACTGTTTTGCCTCCACCACATCTGCTAGCAGTCAGTTCCAGGTGTCTGCCATTGTTTCAGTGAAGTAGTACTTCCTGTTATCACATAAACTCCCCACTCCAGCTTCATCACTTGCCACTGCTCCTGGTGCCCTTCTCATTTGAAAGAGACTCCCCTCCTGTAACCTGTCCACTTATGTGAGGTACTTAGAGGTCTCTATCATGACCCCTCTTGATCTCCTCTCTTACTTTGTGCACATGTTGAGATCTCTCAATTTGTCTTTATATAGCTTTTTACCCAACCCTTGCACCATTTTAGTTGTCCTATTCTGGACTGCCTCCCACCCTGACTATGTCCTTTTTGAGGCGTGGTCTCCAGAACTGGACACAATACTTAAGGTAAGGTCTCATAAGTGAGCAATACAGTGGCAACACCACCTCCCTCCATCCTCCAGCTGGAGATATTTCTCTCTATGCATTCCAGCATCCCACTGTCTCTATCCACTGTCTTGCGACACTCCACTGCTACTTTGACGTTATCAAATATGATGTCCCCAAGGTCCCTGTCTTGCTCAGTGACTGCCAGTAGCTCCCTTCATCTTATACGCATGTTCTGGATTCCTACACCCTAGATGTAAGATTTTGCACTTTTTGGCATTAAGCCACAACTGCCATGCTCTTGACCACTCCTTGAGTTTCCCAATGTCACTTCACATTCTCTCCACCCCCCTCCTGCCATATTACAGATTTTGGTGTCATCTGCAAAAAGGCATAACTTCCCTTCCAGTTCTTCTGCATTGTCACTTATGAAGATAATACCTTCCCTTCCAGTTCTTCTGCAATGTCACTTATGAAGACATTGAAGAGGGCCAGTCCCCTTGTTGAGACCTGAGGCACCTTGCTGGTCATTCTCCCTCATTAGAGTGAATACTGTTAACCACCACCCTCTGTTACCTATCCATTATCCAGTTCCTTACCCAACTCACCATTTTGGATATCACCCATGGGCTGCTCAATTTCTTTATCAGTCTTCTGTGCCATACAGTGCTGAAGGCCTTGTTAAAGTCCAGATAGGCCATGTCCACTTCCTTCCCCTGAGCTATTTCCTTCACCACCCCGTTAAAGAAATCAATCAGATTCATCTGGCATGACCTCCCCCAACATGAATTCATGTTTCCTTTGGTCTTGCAGCCCACTGGATTCAAGATACTCTACCATCCTTTCCTTTAAGTGGGTTTCAATTGATTTACCCACCACTGATGTGAAGCTCACCTGCCTATAGTTGCTAGCCTCCTCCCTGCTGCTGTCCTTATGGAGAGGGACCACATCTGCTCTTCTCCAGTCCTGTGGAAGCATGCCTGTTTCCAGTGAGTCATTTTACATGGCTGTCAATGGGCTAGCTAGCACCTTCCGTAGTTCTTTTTGTACCTTTGGGTGTATTCTGTACAGTCCCATAGCCTTGTTCACTTTCAGAGCTGCAAGTTCCTTCAGGACTCTTTCTTCTGAAAATGGACTTGCGCCTTCCTCCTCCATCTTGTTCCTGCTAAAAATGCTGAGAGTAGCCTGGTATGGCCATGTCCCAGTCATGGTTGTCAGTACACCGTAATTCCATTATGCCCACCATATCCAGGCTAGCCTATGCCATGATGGCCTCCAGATCTGGAATTTTATTTCCTAGTCTAAATACTTTAAACCCTCTCTTCCTGCTTCTCTGCTTCCCTACTCCTGCTTGTACTGCTCCCCGAAACTCCCCTGACACCCCCTTTCCCTTGTTACCTTCTCCATTGCCTGTATCCTTTACTCCTTTCTTCATACTTTCTTGATTTATACCCCACTTGTCCTTTACCTTGTTCCCACCCTGTCTTCTTGCACCACTGCCCTGGAGGAGCTTACTCCCTTGGGCTCTACCTCCTGCTACTTCATCATTTTGGGGGATGTCAATTGTTGCCTCCCCTAGTTTTACAGCCTTCCCCTACTTGTTTAGTGGAAAACCAGTATTACTCAGTTTACTCAGTTTGTTAAGACATAAGGAGGCTTACGCCCATCGTGAATGTCTCTCACGACATCGTGGGTATATTTAATTATCTAGAAGTGTTTTTTTTCCATCCCAAAAAAGAGTTGAATCAGGCTTTGAATATTTCAAATGATGAAGCATCAAGAATCACTAACACACTCTTGCAATTTATTCCATTCCTTCACTTATCTAACTGTGAAGAAGTTGTCTCTTTTTGTTGTGTTTACAGTAGGTACTTTCAATTATTGATCATGACTATGCAAATTTGGTAATCTATTATGATATTGAAAGCTGCAAGATTTTTTTAATTCTGGATGTTTTAATAATTTGTACAGTTGTGACAAATCACCCCTTTTGCATCTTTCTTCAAGAGTAACCAGCCCTGTTTCTATGAGCTTGTCCTCATGTGGTAGATTGTTAAACCTTGGGATTATTTTAGTAGTTCTTCTTTGTAGTCTCTCGAGTAATTCTATATCTTGCCTCAAGTATGGGCTCCAAAAGGGGGAGCATGTATACAAATGGGGAGGTGTATAAGATCAATATAATGGTAAAATTACTTGTTCATTTTTATTAGTGAATGATCTCTTCACACAATTCAATATTCTGTTAGCAGTGAGAACAACTTTTTACACTGATCAGTAGCTGGTAGTTGACTGTTTATAATTATTCCTAGGTCTCACTCTTTATCGACTTGGGTTAGTTTTTGTTATACATTGTATACTGGTATAATGGATTATTCCTCCCAGTATGCTGCTATGAAGGAAGAACAGTGTGAGGGACATTTGGCCTCAAGAGAGGGGAAAGAGAGATTAGCATTTAGAGAGCAGTTATGGGTAAAAGATGAAGCACTAAGGGCAAAGCTGCAGAAGAAATTAAAAAGGGGATCAAACTGAGCAAGCGTAGACTTTGGCGCAGTGCTGTAGACTACATCTGTGTAGTCTGACACAGGCAAGATCATCTTAGCAACATGCGGATCAGCCAAGGTTGATAATAAGGCATATAGTGATTCCCAATGGGTATTAAAGATTTGATATCTATCCTGTTGGTAGGCAATCTGTTTTTCCATCTCTAGGGCCAGCAAGATCTCCTGGTGCCATTCTTTATAGGAAAGAATGGTAACATGCAACCAGTGTCGACAAATTATTAGTTTTGAGGTAATGGAGATCAGAGACATGTATAAGCTCCCAAAGAGCTCCGCTGGGTGGTATCCAACGAGAAAAATCTCAGGGGTAAAAAGATTCCAGTCCTAATAGTGGGTCAAGGGAGAGCTGGATGGAGCTCAAAGGGAACCACCTTCAGGCACTCCCAAAGAATATGATGCAAATGACCCTTGGCTAATCCACAGTGGAACTAGTTGGAGAAACATACTTATTCATCTTATAAAGCTTAAGGTGGGTGTAATACAAATTATGTAAAATATAAAACTGCAGAAGCCTGTAATGGTCTTGCTTGACAAATTTGTATAAGCATTTCAAACACCTTGCTAGACCTTAGCCTCAGCCTGTAGATTCAGCGCTTGCTGCCAATAATAGAGATGTCCTCCAAGTTAGCGGATCTTTCAGTTGAAAGTATTCATAGAATCTGAGGACAGCACAGGGCTGTAATGCCAAATGAAGGAGATCCTTAAAACCTCATTAGGGTGATTGGACCAAGGAGGAGAGCCCAGAAAAGAAGAGAGGCAGTTTTCAATATTTAGTGAGACCTGGTTTGCATGGAACCAACACTGAACATTCTCAAAGCCACACTGGAGCCAGGACTCCAGCTCAGGGATCAAGATACCTGATGAAATATAACCATGGCAACTGCATATATGTGTACGTTGGAAGAGACACAGGTGGATAAGAAGATGGTTATGAGCCTGCATTCACAAAATTCAATGTAGACTATTAACTTTGTTGTTTTTAATATTTTACACAAATTTTCAACATAGCCTTCTAATGAACCCACTTCATGAACAAGGGCACAGAACATTTTCTACTCTTGCCTGAAAGATGATTTCACAGGAGACCATATTCACCATTCAGGACAGATTTCCTAATGCCAGTGCACTTGTTCATGAGTTGGAGTCCCAAAGAAGTCATGTTGAAAGTTTGGGACAAAAATATGTAAAAATACCCAAGTTATGTCACTAAGTTCAAACCCCACTGAAATACATTGATCCACATACCTGATTTCCTCAGTTCATGGCCTGGCTTTGAAGAGTGAAGATGTGTCTACAGTCCAGAGATGATTATGGTGTTGGACCCCATTGATAAGCAAGGGCTGGGGGGTGCGGGTGGTGGTGCTGAGTGGGAGGGTCAGATGGTGGGAGTCTAATGGCTGCAAAGACATCAATGAACATTTTTCTTTTTACAGAGGATTCCTGCACTGGAGGATTGGTGACCTCCAATGTGTCACTATTACATTTCTTGGGGAGGGAGTGGGGGCGGTGAGTGCTGAGAAGGAGGATCAGGTGGATGATTAAAAATAAAAAAAAAAATAATCCTGTGCAGTAATGGATGGGGAGGGGCCCTCAAAAACATGACTGGTGGTGGCGACACTGGGGGTGGGCACCCTCAGTGTCATTGTTATATTCTGAAATTGGGTGCTGAGAGGAAGGGTTGAGTGAAGGGATATGTATAATTTAATTTAAAAATTGGCGGCATCCTGATCCACGACACTGGGATTTACCACTGGAAACAATGAGCAGAGTGCTCTACAGACTCGGAGACAACTGTGTTGCAGCTGCCTCCTGCTTCTTGCTGCTGTCTGCCAAAAGCTAACTAGGGAAGTTTAAATGCAGACACCTGGTTTACTTCTGCCTCAGCCACACCCAATTTACAGCTCTCCTCTTCACCTAGCTAACTCTTTTTCTAATCGAATACTTGGCACCCATCACTGTGGGACTTGAATGGTTCCAGACGGCCCCGGAGCACTGACATTGGTTTCCTGCCCAATGCTGCTGCCAGTGCTGAAATCATTGGACTAGGGCATAAGACTGCAGATAAACACTGACCTTTGACTTTTCTTCCTTTAGCAGCTGTGTAGTGAAGTCCTGATCTTTTTGCTTCCCAGTTCACTCAGTTGCACACTTCTGTGAGCTGCACAGTGCAGAGCTGCATTTGCCTAACCTGAACTGGCTTCTTAGTGATTTTTTTGATTTTTATGGTGATCTTGCTGCTAAGATTTCCTTAAATGGACTGTAGAGTTGATTTTCTGAATTAATTTTAAGTTGAACAGTGCTTACATTGCGCATTAGATTATTGATGGCAATTTCTGCATTTGTATTTTAAAGTTTAAGATTGTTTCTGCATTTCTAATCTGTCTGGCTACTAGACCTCCTCCCTGACTCTGGCACCAAATGATCAGGTCAGATACACGCCCTCATTTAACACCCTTTGCTTTAGCTCCCTGTTGCAATTTGCTGCTGGCACCTTGCCAGAGTCTATAACAGAGTCCTCCCTGTCATCCTAAGCCTTTTCAACTGTTTAATTGTTATCACCCCTCCCTGATCTGAAACCTCCCCTGACCACCACAGGGCTTCTAACTGCCCTCTCTTCTGTTCCTCTCTTTCAGGCTGATCAGAGCCCTCCGGGATGGTACAGCTGACATGGTCCCTCACAAGCAACTCACCCACCTAGGACAGGGTGAGAAGGTGCCTGCTGCCCACTCCCTCCCAGTCCTTGGCTTGCAAGGTAACGTCTGGTCCTGACTCAGGACAAGGGAAAGGGGATTTTGGAGCTTTCCTCCCTTTTCTAATTGAATACCTGGCACCTATTGCTGTGGGACCCGAATGGTTCCAGATGGCCCTGGTGCACTGACATTGGTTTCTTGCCTAACACTGCAGCCAGTGCTGAAATCATTGGACTAGAGCATAAGACTGCAGAGAAACACTGACCTTTGACTTTTCTTCCTTTAGCAGCTTGCTTCCCAGTTCACTCAGTTGCACACTTCTGTGAGTTGCACAGTGCAGAGCAATGTTTGCCTAACCTGAACTGGCTTCTTAGTGATTTTTAAGCCCACCCCCCTCCCCACCTCCTTCCTTTATTAAATACACTACCAGAGCTGAGAGACTCACCCATGTCCTACTTGGTTACACTTCACTTTCCTCTTAAAGTGAAAGCACCCAAAACTACAGCAAAACACGTAAGGGTAATACCTAGATATACAATACCAGATTTCTTTACCTCTCCATTAGTACCTGTGTCCCCATTAGCAGGTTATACAGCATCTCCACTAGAGGGTGTATACTTAAGCAAGCATCCTTCACTTTCTACTTTCCTACTATAGGCTATTCAGCTGGATACCTGAGAGCTTTATTTTAAGCATTCCCCTTCCTCTTGGTAGCAAAGCAACTCTATTCAGCTACACCCCTTGTTGTAGTCTACTACTTACAAAGTCCGTCACCTCTGCTGCTCCTTGACTCTAAGGATGTTTCCTCTCCACTCAAATCCTTCTCCCTTCTACCTCCCCCCAACCTTATTTCTTATCCTCTCCTACCTGCCCTCCTGCTTTTGCCAGCCCAGAACCCTATAACTCCAAATCCATCCAACCCCTTTGTCTCCAGACCCCAACTTATATTCATGCTATTACTCCTGCCCTGCCCAACATATTCTAGTCTCATTCCCTCATCATTCCACATGCATCGCTACTAACTTTACCAAATTTCTTTGCTGTTCTTCACCTCCTGCTTCCTCACTATACCACTCCCTTCTGCCTCACTCACTTGGCCAAGCCCCATTACTCCAAATCCACAAAACTACACTTCCTCATCCTAGCTCTACTATTACTCACCTCAGGGACATCCACCCCAACCCTGGTCCTACTACTTCCTTCACCCTTGCCATCTCCCCCCACTGCCACTGCCCATACCTCTACCCCTACCCCAACAGTCCTCATAAAGGGTTTCAAGATATTACACTTAAACATTCATAGCCTACTTCAAAAAGTAGACCTCCTGCAAGCCATGGTTGCTGCCCTGAAACCAAACATTCTAATTATAACAGAAACATGACTAAAGAGCACAATTCATGACCACTCGGTCTCCATCCCCGGTTATGTCATCCAAAGGATAGACAGAGCAGGCAGGGGTGGTGGAGTGGCCATGTATATCTGCGCCTCCCTCCATTACTTTCCAGTCTTCTCCTCCTCCAACTCAGCAACCCATGATGCCTTAGCCATCAATGTATCCCTCCCTTTCTAACTCCCTATCGTTGTAGCTGGTATCTATTGCCATTCAAATATCCAGCCCGCTGTCTCCCTTGACCTCTTAACTTCCATTACTTCCCACTCTCAATCTAGTGAGCTTTACATCCTTAGTGATCTCAGTTTAAATTGGTTATCCCCAACAACATCTACCACAAGAAATGCTATCAGTGCCCTCAACCTCATACAACTAATTACAGAACCCACCCGCCCTAATCACAAGACCCCAAACCACTCCCTACTTGATTGGGCCCTAACTTCCCACCCCCATAGAATCATCACCTCTGGCATCCTTCTGGATGCTCTCAGCAACCACAACCCAGTTTTCCTGGTCAGAAAAGTTCATAGACCTAAAGCCCACATAAAACCCTACAAATATGGACCTATAAATCCCTAGAATTGGAACCTGTCCTGCATAGTCTTGCCCTCTCAGACTGGTCCCCTCTAGCAAGCACCTCCTCAGTTAATAAAGCCCTAATCAATTTTAAAGACATCTTTCTAGCAAATTGGAATGCCTCCACACCCCTAAAACAAACAAGGGTTAGAGATCATCACCTCCCCTGGATTACCCCTGAATTACTAGCCTGCCACAGAGCCAGAGATCAGACCTGAAAATGGCACAAAGTCTCCTAGCTTCCAAATGACCTTCTCATTTAACAAAAACTCCGTAATGCCTGCACCCAGGTTATCAGGCTAGCCAAAACAGAGTACTTCAAATCTACCTTTGCAACAAACATCAATCCCCCTCTAAGTTCTGGGGAGTGGTTCATGCCCTCTTTACCCTCCCATCCTGTCCACCCACCCTTATACTTAAGATAAATGCCACCCTTGTGTCCAATCCAGTTGCAGTAGCTACTGAATTCAACTCCTATTACACCACTTGTCCTGATGAGCTACTCCAATCCCTCCCAGACTATTCCCCTCCTTCTCCCCCTTCCTATTGTGTATGAATGACCCCCCCTCCAATTCCCCTTTCTCCTTCAATACTGTCTCCCCAAATGACACCCTAAATGCTCTGCTAGTGATCAACCCTTCAAAAGCCTCCTCTCTGGATGCCCTTGACCCTAAACTATTATCCCTCTCAGTCCCAGCCATCGCCGACCCACTCTTTATTATCCTAAATCTCTCTTTCTCAACCACCTCCATACCTTCCCCATGGAAACACACAGTGGTCCTTCCCCTTCCCAAAGGTGGAGACCTCACCTCCCCTTGCAACTACAGCCCCCCCTCTCTTCTCCCTACCCTTGCCAAACTTCAGGAGCACCTAGCTCTCTCCCAGCTCAGTGCTTACCTCAATGACTCCCCCTCCTTCACCCCTTATCAATCTGGTTTCAGGAAAAATCACTCCACTACCACCTCCCTTCTTCAGCTCACTGATTCTGTCCTCACAGGAATGAGACAATGGCCAAATCACCTCAGCCATTTTTGTTGATCTGGCCAAAGCCTTCAACACAGCCTCCCACTCCCTTCTCCTTGACACCCTATCAACAGCTAGGCTATTCCCCCTTAGCCACAGACTGGTTCAAGGCATACCTCACTGGCAGAACCCAATCAGTCAAGATCTCTGACGCAATTTCCCCACCCCTCTCGATAAGAACTGGCATCTCCCAGGGATCAGTGTTAGGCCCATACTATTCTCTAATTTTTCTAAATGATCTCCCATCCACCTGCTCTCCATTCTCCTCCATTCACATGTATGCTGATGATACAGTCTTGTATGCATCTGGCTCCTGCCCCACTGAGGTTGCATCCAACTTGCAGCATGACTTCGACAAAGTTCAGCATTGGTTTGCAAACCACCAACTATCTCTCAACGCCAAAAAAACAGCCTCCATGACCTTGGGCACCAGGCAGAGATGTACCAGGTTTCCCTCTCTACCCTCCTTCCACACTCTTGATTGGACTTTACTCTCTAACCCCTTCATTCATTATGTCTTTTTATGTCTGTTTTCCACAGGACATGGAATCCAGTGGCACGTATCCGGGGCCATTCCAAATTGAGACATCCAAGTTTGTGAGACATCACAGCTTTGTTTTTCAACCTATCCTTGGTTGCCTCTCTTTCTGTCTTTTTAACCAGGTCATGGGAGCAGTGTGGTAATGTATTTAACCATTGATATAGTCATATTGGAGAATGTTCCTATTTGACCTGTTACTTGCAGATATGCTGCATTTTGTTTGAGATCCCTTTCTTTGAAGCCATTTTCTATATACATTTGTGATGTCATGTATGAATTATACATTTGAAATTCTTCTAATTCTGCAATAATATAAATCCTTTTTTGTAACATATTTTGTGCTTATTAATTCACTGCATATATTTTTTGACACATCACTGGTATTGGTATCCATCTCACCCCTGATCAAACATACTGTGTCCTGCACTTTTAGAACTCTTCTTTGTGTATTTGAGCCAGCACAATCTGATTGGCCCATTTTTGGTACAGTGTCTGGTATAAATGGTGTGAGGTTTATCCAGCTGCTTGTCCCCTAAGGAAGCTTCAGCTGAGTAAAGCACAGGGATGTTTGGACTATGGTCCTCCATCCTGGGCACAGTTCCTACCATTTGTTGTGTATTTCCACCAGTAATAAACTTTTTTCACGTCTGTGGAAATTATGGATTACCTGAGATTCTTTGGCTGGTTCTGTGTGCATTTTTATTGTGTGAGTGCTGCTCAGCTTAGCTGTGGTGTCCATCACCAGAGGGTGCTGCAGGGGAAGCACAGCACCATAAAATAGTAACGACTAAAGCAGGAGCAATTACTCTTAGATGAGGGTGGGGGGTTGTGAGATGGCGAAGATGAAGGCCAGACTAAGAACAGAGTACGAAGCAGCAGCAGTAGTAGCAGGTAGACAAACATGAAAAATGGGTAGGAGAAAGCAGGGACTTGCAGTGAAACATGCAAATGAAAGGCCCAATGAATCAGGATGGGAAAGACAAATAAACAGCCCAGTGCATTGAAGGGATGAGAGCACTAGCACCTATAATGAATGGTGAGTCCCAGCTATGAAGGGGAAGTGGAAAAAGCCTGATCAGGCTGCCCCACTGAACCCTAGGCATAGCCATTCAATTTTAAAGAAAAAGTATTATCATACTCAATTACTGATTTCCCTGATGTGCTGCTTTAAATGTAACAGACATTGAAGAAAAGGCTCTTTGTCAAAAATGATTTTTTAGAGGATTTCATAAAGGTGGCTGAACAGAGGCTGAAAACAGCTTTGAAAAGACAAACCAGGAACCAGCCTGTTGGTGCTGCAGAAGTGCTATTACTCACAATGCTGGAGACCCAAGTTTGGGAATGAGCCCAGGTCATTGGGGGTTGGATGGGGAGAAGACGTGGAGAATCCCAGATGATGCTCTACTTCTTTGAGGCAGGAGAGTCACTTGGTCTGCCACAATACTGCCACCTGGGCTACCACAGGTTGTATTGCTGCGGAGGCATACTGTGGCAGTACACTGTTCTGGGTTTGCATCACCATGCATCAGCTTGTGCATGTCCCTGGTTTCTCTTGCACTCTGGCAGTTTCAGGTGTCAGGACCATCTGGAACAAAAAAGGAGCCTCCCCCGCAGATGTATGCCAAGATGATAGATTGCTCTTGGGCCCTTGCCCAGCCAAATAACCTCCCACCCTAGAGGTTTTCATGAAGGATTACCAACACACTATCTGGAAGACAAGGTTTGCTGGCAAAGGCACCTAGCTTCACCTGAGCTATTTTCGTCTAGGTTTGCATGTAAGGACAGAGCAAAGAACAACATTATCAGAGCAAGGTAAAAAGTAAGACTTCTTTTGGCTATGCAAATTTACTGTGTTAGTATTTTTGCTTAAATTGTATTGCTTTATTGTCTCTGATTCATATTGCTGTTGCAGGGTATACTTCCTGCTGCATTGTTACAGGGTGTGCCTACAGGTTTGTTACTGTTTTGTGCTTACAGATTACTGCTGCAATCTTCTCTGATTCAAATTGTTTTTTGCAAGATACATCTTCTGTTAAAATGTTCTGCAGGTTGTGCTTACAGGTTTTGTTACTTTTTTACTCATTATTTTCGCTGTAGCAAAGTGTTTTTGCAGGGTATATCTTCTGTGAAATTGTTACAGGTGGTGCTTGCAGGTTTTACAGTTTTATCTATCATTAGGCTAAGCTTTCAGGGCTAATTACAGGAGCACATACGAAATACAGACTGAGGGATTTGTTGTCAGTTGATTGTTTCTGCTCTTACCTCCTTGTTTTTTACATTCATAGTTCTTTTTTGGCAGGGGTAGGGCCCAACCACCCACCCCTATCCCCAACAACCCCTGCTACACTCCTTTTATAGAGTAGCAGAGTTGTGACATTTTCTGTAGCAAAGCAGGAAGGAGAGGAACAGAAGGGTATCCACACAGTGACCTCGCTTACAGAGGCCCAATTAATTTAACTTGTTATAAAAAGTTATATAAAAACAAACCAACAAAAACTAAATATATATATATATATATATATATAATCAAACTTTTGCCTTTATTTTCCTTCTAATTACTCAGACCAGGTTATAAACTTAGCAACTCAACTGGAATGGATATTATTAACTGCAGGTACTATGGGACACTTTTCAAAAGGGCAGATATACAGTATTTAGACACTGTCCTACATGCTGGACAATCAGAGATCTAAGGGCTCCACTCTGGGCAGCATGGGCAGAGATTAGCACCTCAAATTACATATTCAGGAGGAAATATATTACAAGAACCGCCCGCCATTTCCCAAACATCCAACTGAAGCACCTCGACTGCAGAGAGCAGTTGGTCCGCGAGGTTGGCAGGTGGTTAGGAGGGGCAAATTGGGTGCCCCATCACTCAAAGCTCACCAATGAATCACCTCCACAAACCATATATAAAATACAAACAGATATATGCCTCTATCTCCAAAATCAAACAAAAGGGCAGAGGACACTGCAGAGCAGGAAACTGCAGCACAAAAACTAGCTTTACAAAACGTGCCCAAAACAGGGACCAAAACAAAAAAAAAAAAAAAAGGAAATCCAAAACACTTCTGATCATAGAAGACTCCATGATTCAGGGAGTTGATACCTACCTCTGGCTGGGGGTAATTGTCAGATGTCTCCCAGGTACATCAGCGTGGAGAGACACTGACCACATTACTAAAATTGTGCAGGAAGCAGCAGAAAACATTGATGTCCTGGAACATATGGGGACTAATGATCTCACCAGCTGGCCAGTTGTGGAGACCAAGGAACACATGACCAGGCTGGGAGACAAACTGTCAAAGTTTCGTCCAGCATCTCCTCTCTGACATCCTGCAGGTCTGGGGAGGGCAGATGGATGGAAGGTCAGAAAAGGGGAGATAGGGGAGCAGTGGCTCAAGGGCTGGTGCAAGGAAAAAGGACACAACTTTGTAGGTAACTTGCAACAGTTTTGGGAGTGAAATGTCTTTAAATTTGATGGACTGCATCTGACTAAGGAGGGAGTCAGTGCATTGGGGCAGAAGTTTGATGTCTTTGCTGAATATTTAAACTAGCAAATGGGGAGAGGGGTACAGCACCTGATACATCGAATGGGAAGAACACCCCTCTGCCCTCAGCTAGTGATCAAACAGGAGTTCAGCATGTTTGTAGTTTTTTTGCATCATCAGGTAAGGATAAAGGTCCAGCTCCCCCATACAACGCACAGGGGAAAAGCCAGACCTTGACCCTCAACTAACGCACCAAAATCTGGCCAATGGAAAATCATGTACACAAATGCCTGCAGTCTGGAAAACAAGATCCCAGACCTGGAGGCAACAATGACAGAGGCTAAACTGGACATAGTAGCCATTAGTGAGACATGGTTGACCAGTAACCACACTTGGGAGACTTCAGTACCTGGCTATGTACTGTTCAGAAGAGAACAAGGTGCAAGGGGGGGGAGTGGCCCTTTATGTCAATGAAAATATCAAAGCTACAGAAATTCAGAATACACATAAGGAGCCAGAAGAACTGTGGGTCACCCTGGAAACAGAAAATGGGACAGCCACATGAACTGGGGTTGTCTACAGACCTCCAGACCAGGAGGACGACATAGACACATTACTGTTAGAAGATATACAAAACATGAAAGCAAAAGGGGAGGTTCTGATAATGGGAGACTTCAACATGCCAGATACAAATTGGTCAATACCAGCAGGAACATCCACCAGAACTAGACACATAGTGGATTCCTGCAGGGGAGGCCTCAACCAATTGGAACAACAATCCACAAGAGACAGGGCTATCCTGGCTCTAGTACTGACTAATGGGGAAAGGATCACAGATCTCCAGGTAGGAGGTCACCTGGGGGCCAGTGACCATCACATGGTATGGTTCAATTTGGCCACTAGAACTAAATCATCCTATTACAAGGCAAAAATATGGGACTTCAGAGGAGCTGACTTTGATAAGATAGTCAACAGCATTAAGTTAGCCCTGGTAAGAAGAAATACAGGTGAGGGGGTACAGGCAAAGTGGGCAAGCATTAAGGTTGCAATACTTGAAGCAACATCCCATTGTGTTAGGGAGAAAAACAAGAGCAAAAGAAGGAGGAAACCACTTTGGTTCTCAAAAACAGTAGCAGAAAAGATCAGAGCCAAAGGTTGGCCTTCAGGAAATATAAGGCAACACAGCGGGATGAAGATATGGAGATACCAAACTTCCCTAAGGGAAGCAGGAAGGCAGTAAGGCAGGCAAAAGCCTAAACTGAGGAAACACTAGCACGAACAGTAAAGAAGGGCACAATACTTTCTATAGATACATCAGTGAAAAGAAAGTCTAGAGAAGGTATTGCTAAGATCAAAGGGATAAGAGGAATGTGTGGAGGAACAAGAAAAAGCATCTATCCTAAATAGATACTACTGCTCTGTATTTACTGAGGAGATGGTAGGCAGGGCCCACAGCTCAACACCATGGGAACAGGGTGGAGAGAGGTGTGCAAGTCCCTTCACAAAGAAAGGTTCCTACAAGAGCTCACTAAGCTCATGGCAGACAAGGCAGTGGGACCTGATGGCATACACCCCAGGGTACTAAGGAGCTAAGGATGGGACTAGCAGAGCTATTAACAGAACTGTTTAGTGAGCTCTGAGCACAGGAGAGGTCTTAGAAGACTGGAGAAAGACTCATATGATCCCGCTTCACAAGAGTGGTAGCAGGGAGGAGGCAGGGAACTACAGAATAGTCAGTCTTACCTCAGTAGTGGGCAAGATTATGGAGGCACTCCATAAGGAAGGGATAGTGCAACACCTGGAATCCATGGGAGCACAGGATCCAAGAAAGCATGGGTTTACAGCAGGAAGGTCCTTTCAAACTAATCTCATAGATTTCTTTGACTGAGTAACCAGAGTGGTGGACCAAGGGGGTGCAGTTGATGTTGCCTACCTTGACTTCAGCAAAGCTTTCAGTATTGTTCTACATAGAAGATTGATTAATAAGCTGGGTAGACTCGGGGTGGGTCAGAAGTTGGTCAACTGGGTGGCAAACTGGTTGGCGGGCAGAAAACCAAGCGTGGTGGTAAACAGTATAGTCAGAAGAGATGCAAGTCACAAGTGTGGTACCTCTGTGATCAGTACTGGGGCCAGTCCTCTTCAATATCTTCATCAGTGACATTGCAGATGGACTAGAGGGTAAGGTTTGCCTGTTTGCAGATGACATCAAGATCTGCAACAGAGTAGATGATCCAGATGGGGTGGGCAGAATGAGAAGGGATCTGGAAAAACTGGCAAAATGGTCTGAAGAGTGACAACTGTGGTTTAGCACAAAGAAGTGCAAGATCATGCACATAGGCAAGAGAAACCCTGAAGCTACCTATAGGTTGGGAGGAGAGTTACTGGCAATCACAAAGGAAGAAAGAGACTTGGGCATCATCATCACAGATTACCTGAAATCATCCAAGTAAACCACTAAAGCTGTAGTTAAGGCTATGGGGATGTTGGAGTTTATTAGTAGGGGTATCACAAGTCAAGAGGAGGTAATATCCCTCTTTACAAGACACTGGTTGGGCCCCATCTAGATGCTGCGTGCAGTACTGGAGACTACACCTGCACAGGACATTAACAAATGGAGGCAGTCCAGAGAAGGGCAACCAAAATGGTGCAAGGACTGCATCAGAAAACATATGAAGACAGATTAATGGAGCTCACTGTGTATACCCTAGAGCAAAGGAGGAGAGAGATGATATGATTGAAACATTCAAACACCTTAAGGACATTAACAAGGTGTAAGAGTTTAACACATTTCAATATCAGAAAAATTGCAGGACAAGAGGACACAACATGAGATTAGAGGAGGCTGATTAAGGGGTAATGTGAGGAAGTTCTTTTCACAGAAAGGGTGGTGGACGATGGAATGGCCTGCCTCGGGAAGTGGTGGATATGAATACAGTGCATGGCTTCAGACAGGCATGGGATAGGCACAAGACAGCAATACAGATAAGTATGAATAAATAGGCCATTAATAGAGTAAAGGCCGATGGCACATTCATATGGTAGAAAAAATTAGCAGACTGGATGGGCCTTGTTGTCCTTATCTGCTGTCAACTTCTATGTTTCTATGTAAAGGATAAATACTAGAGAAGGTTGGGTACAAGACTGGGGGCAACTGCCAGAAGGGGATCACAATGGAGATGAAGGGAAATATGCAATAAATTATAAAGAAATGACAAACCTGTTGGGTTTATTCAAATTCCATTATTTAAATAAGCAATACACAGATCCTTTAAACATAGAGGCCCCCATTCCCTCACTCTCAGACATCATCGAAATCCCACCCGCCTCTCTCCCAGCATCCTTCTTTTGCTAATTATGTGCATCTTAAGTAAAATTCCAGTGATGGGTGACCAGCACAACCTGCCCACTTCCATGGCTGGCCATCAACTTCCAGTGCTTTGTAGTGCACTATAAGAAATGGATTGTTCCCCCACCACCTTGATACCAGCAGCAACCCTCCATGAGCTCATAACTCCCCTGCACCACCTGCATCCCACAGATAATTCTGAAATGAAGAAGAGACTGACATAACCTACCCTCCTCAATGGCTGGCAGAGTTCTTCTCACTCCTTAACCTGGTTCTCCTCCTGGGTATTGAAACCTCTGATCTGGTGGTGGAACAGGTCAGATGGTCAGATCATCACACTGTGAGGTTCAGTTTCCACGCCCACCCCCCTTATAGGCCTGCCCTGTGGAGATGGTCAGATACTGCCCTTTGCAGGATGTAAGCCCTGATGGCCTATGGCCAGTATTAGGCCAATCAGGAGTTCTGGGGGCAAGCAGGAGCCCAGAGAGCCTAGTTCTGGCCTATAATAAGGTGGTTACTGAGGCCCTGGACTCTATCACTCCAGTCTGTGTTTGTCCCCTCTCTGTCGGCCCTCGGTCCCCGTGGTTTGATGGGACCTTGCGGGAACTGCGACAAGTAGGATGAAGGTTAGAGCATTGCTGGTGGAAATCCACCCTGGATGCTGACTACCTTAGACGGATGGAACATTATCAAATCTACTAATCAGCAATCACCCTTAAGAAGGCACAGTTCCTGTCCAGGGAGATTGCTGCTGCTCAGAATCGACCGGCTCAGCTCTTTCGAACTGTGGACAGGTTATGCAACCCAACCTGCCTGCAGATTGAAGAGCCTTTCCTAAATTGAGGGTGATGAGCCTGCTCGTTTCTTTGCAGATAAGGTGGACAGCATCAGGCTGAGATCCTGCCAGTTCACTCTATGGGAGTTGATGGTGGTCGGTGCCCGGCCACTCTTCCTTAGTTTGCCTGGAGTTCTTTCAACCAGCTGGAAATTGTGGATATTGTGCAGATTGTCCAGGGTATGCGCCCAACATGCTGTAGTTCGGATCCGAGTGCAACTCCCCTGATAATGGGGTGTTCTGACATCATTAGCCCTGTCCTTGTGAAGATAGTTTGGTGCTCCTTAGATGCAGGTGTGTTCCCTAGCTCCCTAAAGGATGCGGTGGTGACACCACTCCTGAAGAAAACTGCTTTGGATTCAAGCTCCTTCACCAACTACATACCCATCTAAAAGCTTCCCTTTGTAGGGAAGGTAATTGAGAAAGTTGTGGTGCTACAACTGGAGAACCACCTTACCATCCACGATATCTACAAACCTCTCCAGTTCAGTTTTAGTAAGAGGCATAGCACCAAGACCGCTCTGGGTCGGGTGCTCAATGATCTCCTGATTGAGGGATCAGAAGCGCTGCTCCATCTTGGTACTTCTTGATCTCTCCTCAGCCTTTGACACTGTGGACCATGGGGTGCTTCTTGGGCACCTGAGGTTCATCTGTGGCCTGTCTGGTACAGTTCTCAGATGGTTTCAATCTTTCCTCACTGGCATCTCTCAGAGGATGGTGTCAGGGATTTTTTCCTCCAGCCCATTTTCTCTACTATGTGGGGTCCCTCAAGGTTCAGTGTTGTCCCCCATGTTGTTTGCGGTGTATATGCTGCCCCTCGGAGACATTGTAAGATGGTATGGGCTGTGGTTTCACTGCTATACTGATGATACCCAGCTCTACCTGTCTTTTGCACCTGACCAGGATAGTGCATGCTCTGTTTTTAATAACTGCCTCGCAGAAATCCAGCTGGTTGAAATTGAGCTCTGGAAAAACTGAGGTGATGTTGCTGGATCCGGGTTGGCAAACAGATGGATCAGTGGCTGGACAACCCTCTGAACTTTGTCTCAGACATGTCCAGCTGCCTTCTTCCAAATGGGTACGAAACCTGGGGGTGGTCTATGATGACAGGCTGACACTGCATTCACAGGTGTTGGCATCAAATCCTTTGTGACTGCCAGCAACTCCCCTCCCAGCCTATAGGTGGCTTCAGGGTTTCTCTTCCCTATGTGCATTATCTTGCACTTCTTTGCATTAAATCCCAGTTGCCACTCTTCTGACCATTTTGCTAGTTTATCCAGATCTCTTCTCATTCTGCCCACCCCATCTGGATCATCTACTGTGTTGCATATATTGGTGTCATCTGCAAACAGACAAGCCTTACCCTCTAGTCCATCTGCAATGTCACTAATGAAGATATTGAAGAGGACTGGCCCCAGGACTGATCCCTGAGGTGCCCCACTTGTGACTTGCATCTCTTCTGATTGTATACCATTTACCACCACTCTCTGTTTTCTACTGTCAACCAGTTTGCCACCCAGGTGACCAACTTCTGACCAACCCCGAGCCTACCCAGCTTATTTATTAATCTTCTATGTGGAACAGTGTGGAAAGCTTTGCTGAAGTCAAGGTAGGTGACAGCTCCTTAAGTACCCTGGGTTGTATGTCTTCAGGTCCCATTTCCTTGTCCACCCTGAGCTTAGTGAGCTCTTGTAGGACCCTTTCTTTTGGGAAGGGAGTAGTGCTCACCTCCCCCCCCCCCGTGTCCATGGTGCTGAGCTGTGGGCCCTACCCTACCTTCTCCTCAGTAAATACTGAGCAAAAGTAATTATTTAGGATAGATGCTTTTACAGGGTCCTCCTCCTCACATGCCTCCTTTTCATCCTTTGAGCTTAGCAATACCCCGTCTGGACTTTCTCCTTTCACTAATGTATCTATCGAAAGTCTTGTCACCTTCTTTTACTGTTCGTGCTAGTGTTTCCTCAGTTTGGGACTTTGCCTGCCTACCTTCCCTGCTTCCCTTAGGGCAGTTTGGTATGCCTCCTATCTTCACCCACTGTGTACTCTTATATTTCCTGAAGGACAGCCTTTAGCTCTGACCTTTTCTGCTACTGTATTTGAGAACCAAAGTGGTTTCCTTCGTCTTTTACACTTCCTTTTCTGTCTAACACAATGGGATGTTGCTTCAAGTATTGCATCATTAATGCTCCACTTTGCCTGCCCCCTCACCTGTGTTTCTTTTGCACTGCTAGCTTAACTCTGTTGGCCATCTAATCAAAGTCAGCTCCTCTGAAGTTCCCTATTTTTGCCTTGGAATGGGATGATTTAGATGTAGTGGCCAAATTGAACCATACAATGTGATGGTCACTGGCCCCCATGTGACCTTCTACCTTGAGATCTGTGATCCCTTCCCTGTTAGTCAGTGTCATTTTATCATCTCAGGAACATCTCCAGGATTAAGCTGTCTGTTCCATCTGGAGACCTTCCAATGCTGATCTATGCCTTTGTGACCTCGCGCCTTGACTACTGCAACTCCCTGTACCTATGGCTACCAGGGGTTGATATCCGCTGACTTGTAGCTAGTGCAGAACGCTGTGGCATGGTTGTTGATGGGGACTCCTTGTTCGAGTCACATCACACCGGTGCTGCGCGAACTGCACTGGCTACCGATTCAGTGGTGGATCACCTTCAAGGTTGGGCTTCTGACCTTTGAGCCCTGCACGGACTCGGCCCGGACTATCTGCAAGAGCTCCTGTTGCCTTATTGCCCCGAATGACCACTCTGCTCAACTGACGAGGGGTTGTTAGAGATTCCCAGGGTGTCTTAAAACATTACTGGCCCGTGCTTTTACGTAGGTGGCCCCAACCCTATGGAATTCTCTACCGCATCAGATACGTGAGTACACGACTGTGGAAAGTTTGAAGACCCATCTGTGGCACATTGCCTACCCAGACTAATTATTTTTAGATATTTATTCATTTGGCTAACATGCTGTATGTAATTTATGTTTTATTGGATTTTATCTGTTGCAAGTTGTATAGTGCCTTGATTGCAGAAAGGCACTTTAAAGATAAGGTTTATTATTATTATTATTAATAATAAGTGCTCATGCACTTGCTTGCATAGTAAAAAACAGCTGATCACATTACTTAGGATGCACATTATTATCAAAATTTGGGTACTGGGGGGAAGGAGGGTGGGATTGTGGTGTTACCTGAGAGTGGGGGGATGGGGGGCTTTTATATTTAACAGCAATTGGCTAGGGAGGAGGGTGAGAGGCTGTTGGCTTTTCCTTTTTTTGTAAAGAGTATTTCCTGACTAGGACTCAAAGTGCTAATATTTTTTACTTGGGACCCGAATAACAAATAGCGCATTATTCATGGTATTCAGGAAATAGTGCTTGTTGCTTACACATCCCTAAGAAGCAAACCCTTTTTATATTTCCTTGCCACAGGCAATGCAAAGATATTGCTCTCATTCTGGAGCTCTCTCTGGGGTTTAGTGAGCTAGGGAGGGCCTGCTCCCTCACAGAGCTACAAAATGCAGCCTCTGCCTTCTTTTTGTGCACTACCCAGTTATCATGCAGTTCTTCAGACACTGCCCACCACATTTTCATCCGGTAGCATTGTTGCTGTGTTGTTATACAAGGCTATGCCTGGGATTTGATGGTGCAGTGGGTACACTTGCCACACCACCACATACTGCTATGTATAGACTGCATGAGCACCATGACCCAAGTATCCTTCAAATGCTCATTTCTTTTCTGCAGCCATGTGGCTGCTGGCTCTCCCACCTGCCTTCCCCTGCTTCCACCTACCTGGTTTACCACACAGTTACAGCTCTGGGTGTTTTGACTTTAGTTCCATCAGTTTCCTTTCTCTGTTTTGTTGCTTCTTGGCTGGTGCTGTATGTCTTCAGCTGCCTCCCCGCTGTATGGTGTTCCTGTTTGGGCTGGCTTCTTTGCCTCTTTGTGGCATTGCTCTGCAGTTATTGCTTTGGATCTGTGGCTGCCCTGTGGCACCTATATTTCACTAACTTCCTGCTGCTTTCTGCTGTCAGTGAGTTGTGAATTGGCCATCTATGTGGGGGCAGCTTTTCTCAAGCCTGTGCAATGGTTTGGCTCTGTTCCTCCTGTCACTCTTTCTTTCTCAGGATGGTGCTGCTCCAGTGCTTCATTTTCTGCTCTGCTGTTGTCTCAGGGATTCCTGTTCCTCCAGCTGCAGCCATTCTCTTCTGCTGATGTCCTCTGTTCCCCTGCTTGCTGCTTTTTAACTCCAGGATGTTGATGGGGCTGTCATCCTCCTCCTGCTGCTGTTCTTTCTGCCTGTGGCTGTCCTGCTGCCCTCCCCACCTCTCTTGATCCTCTGGGGCTCCTCTGAGGTAGGATAACTTCCCTGCCTGACCATTCCAGCTGTCCCTGCTGGGTTCTGCCTGTGCTTCTACCCTACTTATCCCTGCCTGCTGTTGGGCTCCTGCCCTTCTCCTGGTTAGTGCTGTTACTGTGTTTCAGTCCTGGCATGCTGTTGGCCTCTGCTGTTTTGGGGGCCTTTGATCCACTGCTCATACTTCTAAACCTACCAGACTGCTAAAACAGTTGTCTGGTTCTCTCTTCAGGGGTCAACTTTAACAATTATCTACCTACTACCAACCTACTCTGTTATATTTACCTACAAACCATATCTTGTCTACATACCTACCCTTCCTACTTTGCTTTCAACTCACAGCAAACCCTTTTTTAATTGGGCATTCACCCCACTAACAATTGGCAGACCCTTAAAGAGCTAGCGGATCCAAAACAGGCAGGCAGGAAAACAATACAAATTTTAGAAGTAATCAGTTGCAACTTTTTATTTCTAAAGTATTTTTCTTCTTCCTTTTGCTCATTGGAAATGCTTCTATGTGATAATATTGTTCTGGATGTGTGGAACAGCTCTTAGCCTGGCAGCTGACATGTCTCTCTCTAGCCCCCACTACATCGTCAGCATTGTGATCTCACTGACAGTGACATCACAGGTGACTGACCTGGCAGCCATTGAGTGGCTGTTCTGAAGCAGCAGCAATGTCAGTCAGTGTGTGGTCACAATGCTGATGATGAAGGGGGGAGTACAGATAGATATGTCAGCTGTCAGGCAGAATGCTGTCCCACACATCACACCTACTAACATCAGATAAACAATATTCTAATAAATCGAAGGAACATAAAAAGTACCTCAAATGTAAAGGTAATAGTTGACTGCTTTTAAAACTAATATTATTTTTAGGCAGTACTAGCTTTTCAAGGGCTAAGTGTGTGTCAACATCTATGGATTTGTACTGCAGTGAACTGACCCCCTGAAGGGATTGGCTTCTTTTATATCTCTGAGCCTTGTTCAGAGGAGACTATTAGGGCTGTCATGCTTGAAGCAGGTGTTTCAGTCTTCTCCTTTTCCATGTTCTTTTTCGTAAACCCAATGTTATTTTGGTACAGTACTAATGTTCAGCCTATGTGCACCAAGAGGGCAAGCTCTGTGAAACCTTCATGGGGCTGGACATCTTAAGACAAGGATGAAGCTAATTTACTTCCTAGCTCTGCAGCATGCTGTAGGTACTACTTCTTGCTTGGAGTTACAATAGTAGCACGTTAAGCCTGGAGAGATGGCAGCCTAAAGCCTTGGATCCCAAAAGGCTTTTTTCACAAGGGTTTTTTCCTCTCCTTCATGCAAAAGGCCTTAAATATAGTTAAATAATATCTTTAGTTAGTCATTCCATGAGGAGAGTTGGGACTGGGATGGTTCTTCACTAATGGTCAAGTGGACTTCCCTCTCTTCTTAGTGGATGATAATGATGTCTCATTTGTTCTGCTAATGCCTTCAGCTCTGACATTTGGGCATCTTTTCTAAGGTACCTTTCAACAAAAACCTGCAGTCTTGTGGTACCTCCAGGGGTGGAATCCTCCTCAAGACAGTTCCAATTCCACTGGAACCCTGAAAGGGATAGCAGTTCCTTGGGAACAGAGTTCATGACAGGGCATGCATATTCATCATCTTATTTGCTTCCTCCAATTTTTGCCAAACATTTCCTAGCCAACAGTACTGAGCTACTGACTGTACTCAGTAACTTCATTCAAACCAGTTGTATTAGTACCACAAAACATTGCATAAACATTCACAACAGTTTACTCCAGTAACCATCCCCAGTAGTTACACTATAGTTAGTTGCCGGCTGGATCAGTGAATTTCAAAGTTATGCCTGTGGTTCAGTGGGGTATTGGGCAACAGTCACTACCGATCTCTATATAGAGAGGTTGCCTCAAGCATCCTTAACTCATTTCTTTGCTCCTGCCATCCTCCATTCCTCCTTTGGTGACTCACCTCTCTCCTGTTGGACATCTTCTCTAAGGTACCTTTAGCTAAGAGAGACACAATCTTGTAGCTGATCTAATTGTGGAACTCTCCTCAAAAGGATTCTCATGCTATGGGCACCTCAAAAAGTGTGGTAGTTCTTTGCGAACAGAAAGCATGAAAGGTCGCACATATCCAACATCTTACTGACTTCTTCAGCCCTCTGAGTTCTAACAATCATTTCTTAACCAACTGCAGTGAGCTGCTGACTGTGCTCAGTATCCATATCTAAACCAGTTGCACAAGCACCATGCTACATTGCACAGGCATTCACCACAGCAGTACTCCAGTAACCGTCACCAGTAGTTAATTGGTTCCACTGTGCTGTGGAGACATGGAATTTGCCAACTGTCAGCATAGCAATGGCACAACACTACTAATCGGTGCTGTGCTGTCACTGGGGGAACTAGTGTTTGCTGAGGGGCTTTGCCCCACCCCTGCATTAAATTAATCAACTCCGAGTCGGAGTTAGTTCGGGAGGGGTGAACATCCCAGAGGCAACAGTATCGAACCCAGCAGACCATCACAGCGAACTGCCGAAAATGTCGCTGTGATGGTCTTTGCTGTATTCCGTCACTGTTTTGATGTGATACCAGTTAATTGATACGTAGTTGCCCACTGAACCAGTGACACAGCTTAACATATTGCTTGAAAGTCACTTTCTCACCTATGGTACCTACTTTCTTTTAACCTCCACTCAGAGGGCATTCCAGCTACATAACTTCCTACATTGCTTGCCTTCTTTCCTCTGTCAATCATCTCTGAGTCATAGAAACAGCTATTCACAGGTGCAACTCACATGGGGCTCCAAAGAAGTGGTCACCCAAAACAGATCTTCTACCACCTAGCATGGCTGTACAGTAAAAACATTTTTCAAAATCAAACTGCAGCCATACAGTGCCAAAGGCGGGCAAAGAGGCAGAGAGAAATGAAGTGATCCCTGAAGTACAGCTGTACCTTGCCATTCATTTGCATTTACACCTCTCTGCTCACTTCAACACTACCAACAGAATTGGTCCCAATGGCTGTTCCTTAACACATTCTCCACCCTCCTCCTTGCCTGGTTGCACACTACTGTTTTATAATGATGTATTATTGTTTTAAACGTTTTAATTGTGTACTGCATTTTGATATTGGAAAGGCACATTAAAATAAAGTTTATTATTATATTATTACTGCCAGTGCCAGTACAAGTGGAAGATCCTGGGCACTTTTACTTCCCCCATCTGCTCCCTCATTACCAGAAGTCCCAGTCCTAATGGCACATCCCAGGCACTTTGTCTGAATCCTTCTGCTTCAACATTACCAGCAATGCCAGTCCCAATGACAGCACCATATCACTTTATGAGGGCCATACAACCTGACCAGTCAGGGAAAGAATTTTGGAGCATTTGTGGGAGATACATGCTGGTAACTGTGGCACCTCAGTAGGCTAACATTTCTTCGAAGCAAACAGTCAGGCTACCCATGTTGCTAAATTCATGGAAATTGAGCCTGTCCCACCAAGATGTAGAGGAGGTGATAGAGTTCAGATTTTACTGCAAAAGGAATCCATATGGATCTTCTCACTAAGGGCAGTACAACTGATAGGACTAAATGAGTATTTTGACTACAGTGTGTTTTTGTAGTCCTTCAGAGATATACTGTTTTATTGCTTTCTTCTAGTTTATTGATTTCATTTGTAATATGTTCTAAATAATTGCATTAATATGCCATTCATCCTTCCTTACAGGGTGATTTTGTGGGAAGTAATGCGTGAACAAACTCAGGAAGGGCTACTTTCTTCCTTCTTTGCTGGACTGTATTAAATTCCTGGAACTGAAATCAAGATAATTGGATTTCTCTGAAGCTAGGAATGACTTTATTTCTTTATTTGAGATGTGTTTTAATAAGTTTGGGCTGTCTGGAGTTCATAGTGTCAGATTTGGTGTGAAAGTATTAAGTCATGCTGCTCACATCTGAACTGACTTGGTAGCCCCAAAAGAAAAGAAGAAGAAGAAGAACACCTCGAAGCACCAGGAATTTGGCAGTTATCACCCGTCAGTATATTATGAAATACATTTCTTCAGCAGTATTCTGGGTCTGTGTGTGCTGGGTTTTGTTGCTTTACAGTATTGTGCTTTTTCCCTCAAAGCACCCTCTCACTGCTTGCATACCAGTGCACTGGTATGTTTTGGATGGTAAATTGTACCCTTTATCTGTTTTAATTTTTTACTTTGTTTTTCACCCCCTGCTCCATAACCCTTGTATCTCTAATTCTCCATCTGTTCTCTCTCTATTGACTTGTTGACTGCATCAACCTATTTTGCATGTATTTCTCCATGTTTGACTGGATGTTGACTCATCTGCCTATCAAATGAAGTATATTTTTAGCTACCCTTTTCTATCTTTCTGTTTGCTTGCCTTAGGCAAAGAAGTCATACTGGTGTCAGTTTAGCACTTTTGGAGGCTTGCAAGTGAGTTACTGGTCACAGGCCTACAATCTCAAATCTTTGCTTGAGTGCTCTCCAGTACCCAATGTACTCTGTAAAGTTCTCAGCTTTTCACACAACTGCAAAATGATGGCTGGCCCTTCCTCTTCTTTTGTGCAGGTCTCCTGTCCCTGCTGCCCATGCCGCTAGCTTCCATAATCAATGCTTGTTCTTCTTCCTCAGCTCCCTGACTTTGCACTCAGTGGTGACTGTGTACTAGTGTGGGCCACATACGTGTGATAGACACATACCTGGCCTGCACTCATCTGCATCCACAGAGAGGCACACAAGGTATGCATTCTCTACCACAGTCTTCCATAGGCTACTGGTCTGTGCCCATGCCCTTGACACACTGGTGAATGGCGGGCAGATAGGAAGACAGAGGTTGGCATGCAGTCAGGGGCCCCTCCTGGGGATAAAGTGGACCCACTGTTCTGCATGGAGCATGGGATTGTGGAGCCACATCCCAGAATGTAAATAAACCCAGGTGAGTGCTCCAATGGATGCCATCAGCCCTCTCTGTCTGAATGGAGGCTGGGTGACATGATGCAGGGTCAGCAGTCCCACCTTGGATGGTGGGTGTGGTTTGTGGGTGGCACACAGTGGCTACAGCAGGGTTCCTGCTTTGGTAGCCTGCACACACCCCAGCAGTCCACTTCTTAGTGAATGGCATGGAGTGTGAAACACTCCTGGCTACCCTCCTTGGTCCATCCACGCAGATAGCTGCAAGGGCAGACAGGGGATCCAGTGCAAAAGGGGTGCATGTCCCTTCTATGAATGTCACATGGGTCTGCAGGATCCCTGATGTGTGGCTGATCAACTTACGGTTGCTTATGTACTGCGGATATGCAGTGTGTAGGCTATGGGCAAAATTCATGCGTAGGGGCTGATAATGACATAAGTGGATGTCCGACTGCAACAGTCAAGAGTTCCTGTCATTCAGGTCTATAAAGCACCCTACGTTATCTCTCTCTGTAAAATGTGTCTGGCCCACATCACTTAACTTTTGCCCCTCGAAGAAGGTAAACAAACAGCTGTGGAAATTAAATTAGAATTGGTGGCTTTTACCGCATATCTTTAGCAGCACTAGCATTGTTCATTCCTTCATCTTCCAGCTCCTCTAAGCCTTCTGCTCATCCAGGCACATTCACAATTACATGGGAGCAGCTCAACAAATGATCTGTCCTGTGCTTTCCTCCTGACTCCTCTGAATTAATTTGCCCTTTAGGATGTAACTATTACCTATAATGAGCAATCTGTTGCATATATTTAGCAGCACCTGCCATGCTCCCTGCTTCACCCCCAACTGCTATAAATGTTTTGTTCATTCGGTCACCTTAACAGTGCTCCAAAGCAGTTGCACAAATGTGAGCTCATGCTCTCTCCTATATTCCTCCTTGGCCAACTCCTCTGAATTACTTCACCTGTTAGGGCATACCTAATAGTCACAGTGAGTGGCAGACAGGTCAGTGGTATGAGGCATCATCACCTGTCATCCACCACCTTCACCCCAACTGTCACTTCCTACATCCTTTCTAACCCACATGGAGTAAGCAGCAGCCTGAGCTTCAAACAGGCTGAGAGTCTGCAGTGACAGCAGGCACGTTCGCCATATATCAATGATAATACTAATGAATGGCTGTACCTACAGTCCTTCTCTCTGCTCATTTAGTTGGTTTCCCACCAGTGCTCCCCTCCTGCCACACTACTTGTTTGAGGCCAGGGCACCACACTCCATCCCTCTAGAAACCAGGCAGTGTTTTTGTTTTTAAACTTAAAATCAAGTTGTGCCCATTAGAACTAGGTAGTCTGCAGCAACAGGCCACTGGACTAACAGGGTTAAATAATTATTAATTACAGGCCACCAAGGAGTACATTTGTTTTAAAGCAGACAGCCATGGATGCTGAAGGAATCTAAACTGACCTCCCTTAACTAGTCACACCTTTATTTCTTCCTCTATTCAATTCTTCCTTTGCCTTCTATCTCTAACTTTCATTGATATTTTACAGTTTCTCTCTTTATGTTTTATTAACTCTTTCTTCTATTTCTGAGCTATTTCACTATCTTTAACTATGCTGGTTTAAAGTAACTGATCTAGTTCTCTTTTTTATCTTGCAGGTCTGGCTGTACTGTACATCACACGCCTCCTTTCAAATAACATTATTTTTTATCTTGTTTCTATTCCCCTTATCCATTCCTAAGGAACTGTGACCCTTTGTGTCTCCTCAGAATACCCTTTTATTAGTTTTAGCTAGCTGCTTTGGTCTAGGATCCCCAATATGAATCCCTCCCCAGGTCTGGTAAGAAAACTGCTTACTTTTTAATCAATGATATACAGGTTGACCCTGTAAAGGAGCACTTGCACCTTTTATAAGTCATTGTCAAGCAATGTGTTTATTGTTGTGTAGCAACTAGCATTTGTCTTTATTGTATTTCCAATATTATTATCCTTTACTTACTAAGCATAAGACTTTCACTATTGAAACTTGCAAGAAGAAAATATTGGCATTGCCCAATGTTGTTTGTACAGTTGTCTTTTCAATGGGCCTTCTTGTGTCTTGAATGACTGAATTACTTTGTTATCTAAGACCTGCATTTTTGTATGTTGGCTGAAAGTCTAATGCTCTCCCCAGCACACTGATGATACCTCAAAAAACACAACCCTGCAACTACGAGCATCAGGTGTCCCCTGAAAAAAATTGCTTGTGATGACTACAGAGGACATAGGCAAAGGGAAATTGGAAATTAAAAAAAAAGTTGATGTGTCTGGCATCATGTAAGATTTATGAACTACTAAATTTAGAATTGTCATTTTCTTATTTTCAGCATGCTGTAGGCTTCTGTGTATGAATCACTGGGTGAAAATAGCATCCACTACCTCCCTTTAGTTGGAGCCAGGATGAGTAACATAAAATGCATTCAATTAATCATTTTAACCACTGAATGCACTTCTGATAAACAAAGTATGTATCAAACACTATGCCCTACAAAGGTAGTCATCCTTACAAAAGTGCTCTGCGACTCTACTTCTCTCATTATTGTATTGCAAATAGTTTTTGAAAAGAAAAACTGTTCAAGCAAAATATTAAACAGCACTCATTTGTCATTTTCCTAGGGAACCAAGCAGGAACCTGCTGGATGAAAATATATGGTCATTACGAACCTTGTATTAAATTGTTTGTTTTCTGTCTTTTTGTTGCTGCCGCTTAGCTGATGTTCCTACATGAATAGTGATTGGCTGCATGCCCTGTGCTTGTTTCTTGAAAGATGAACAATAAACACTAGACCTTGTAACAAGGCGTTTTATCCACAGAATGCATTTTGAGGTGGAAAAGTCTAATGATTTTCATCTTTTGACAGGCCCTTGATCTGTTTAAAAGATGCATTGCAATAGTGATTCTTTGGCGGAATGACTGCCATCACAACAAAAAGCCTACAGATTTTAATTGGTTGATTATTTGAAAACAATGTAGTCTTGATATTATGAGTACAAAACTGTAGATCTGGATACCGGGTTCAAATCCTACCATCGCAACTGGCACACTGGGTGAACTTGAGTAAGAAATTGATTTCTGTGCTTTAGACCCTTCCAGACAAAACATGGGGTTGGAGATGGATCCCACTGAAAACAGGATGTTCCTGCTCATTTGGGCTACCAATAATAAAAACAGTTTTGCCAAAATAATGTTTATATTCTTAAAACATTTTATTTATTTGGGTTCCTCTTGGGCAATCAAATTCTTTCTTGTTTTCCAGTATCAGCTACAGATGATACAATGAGTTAGTACATTTGTCAATGCATGTTCTTAAACTAAACAGTTTTGGAAGGTTATTCACACTCTGTTCTCATCCCCAGCACAGTCTTCTGTCCCTGTCCTCAAGGTGAGGAACACCACCATCGCTGACACCCCTTCTGTCACCTCTGAATTCAATGTCTTCTTGACCTTCTGCACCTCTTCCCTTCTTTCCTCCTTACTCTCCATCTCCCCCCTCCCCATGACCCCCACCACCCCTCCCCATCTTCCCATTTCTCCTTCTCCCCTATCACACCAGTTGACACCCTCAAGGCCTTCCTAGCTCTAAACCCTCTTAAGGGCAAGAGTCTGAATGGGCTGGAACCTAAACTCATTCATATCTCTGCCCCTGCCATCAGTCTTCCTGTCTCCTCCCTTCTTAACCTCTCCTTCTCCCTCACCTCTGTCCCTGACACTTGGAAGTAGGCCACAATCATACCCCTCCTTAAAGGTGGTGACTCCTCCACTCCTGGTAACTACTGCTCTATCTCCTTACTTCCTACCCTTTCTAAACTCCAGAAACACCTAGTACTTTCTCAGCTCTCCCCCTTCCTTGACTCATTCTCTTTCTTCACCCATTTCCAGTCTTGTTTTTACAAATCATACTCCACCTCCTTCTCTTGCCTAACTGAATGCTGACCTGTGAGACGGTCCACCCATGAGACAGACACCAGCATTTTTACTTAAATTGTGCTGCTTTAACATTTTCTGTGTCTTTGTGAATAAGCAGGTTTAGGCAGGGGGAGGTCCTGCATGAAAATGTCTGGCAGGAAATAAGAAGGGGAGGAAGGAAGAAGGTGTAGCTCGAGGGTAGCCCCTATGAACTGCAGGTCTCCAACAGTTACTTTAAACTTGTGGAAGAATCATACACTGATATCAAGTTAGAGCTCTATAAATGGGAGCTGTCCATTTTGTACCTTTTACATAGGAATAACCGAATAATAGACTGAGTGCATTGGTGACCTAGAGAAGGACTTCTGGGTCACATTTTAGATAAATACTCGCCCCTCAGCAAGCAGGGCATTTCTTGTCTTATTGAATGCTGACCTGTGGGGCGGTTTGCCCGTGAGACAGGAATCAGCATTTTTACTTAAATTGTGCTGCTTTAACATTTTCTGTGTCTCTGCAAATAAGCAGGTTTAGACAGGGGGAGATCCTGCAAGAAAAAGTCTGGCAGGAAATAGGAAGGGAGGAAGGAGGCAGGTGTAGTTCATGGGTAGCCCATATGCACAACAGGTCTACAACAGTTATTTTAAACTTGTGGAAGAATCCTACACTGATATCAGTTAGAGCTCTGTAAACCAGAGCTGTCCATTTTGCACCTTTCACACAGGAATAACTGAATAATATACTGAGTGTGTTGGTGACCTCAAGAAGGACTTTTGGTTTGCTGGCCAAGGCACCTAGCTTCACCTGAGCTCTTTCCTTCTAAGACTGCTTGAAAGGCAGAGTAGAGAAACTTACCAGAGCAAGGGAAAAGGATTAAGACTTATTTTGGCTAAGCAGATTTACTGTGTGGTGTTGTTTTTATTTTTTACTCACAGGGATTGCTACTGTTTGTTGCTAACATTTCATTGTTTTATTTTTCTCTGTAGCAAAGTGTTTCTTACAGCGTATATCTTCTCTGAAATTATTACAGGTGGTGCTTTACAGGTTTTACAGTTTATTTAACATTAGGATAAGCTTTCAGGGTTACTGCATTTGTTGTTGACTGATTGTTTCTGCTCTTACCTCCTTGTTCTTTCATCCGTGGTTCTTCTTTTTCGGCAGGGAAAGGGCCCAGCCACCCACCCCATCCCCAACCACCACACTACACTTCTTATAAGGTTACCACAGTTGTGACATTTCCTGTGGCAGAGCGGAAGGGGTGGATCAGTGGAGCCTCCACAAGGTGAGCTCATTTACAGGGGCACTAGTAATTTAACTTGTTATAGCAAGTTAAACAAAACACAATCAAACCATTACTTGCATTTTTTTTCCTTTTTTTCCTTCTAATTACTCTGACTAGGTTATAAACCCAGCAACTTATCTGGAATGGATATCATTAACCGCAGGTACTGTGGAACAATTTTCAGAAGGACAGTCTTACAGGATTTAGGACACTGTCCTACATGCTGGGCCTTTGGAGATCTTAAGGCTCAGCTCCGGGCAGCATGGGCAGAGATTGAAAGCCTCAAAATTCATATTCAAGAGGAAATACATTATAAGAACCACCTGCCATTTTCCCAGCATCCAACAGAAAACCTCAACTGCAGAGGTAGTTGGTCCAGGAGGTTGGCAGGTGGTTAGGAAGGGCAATCAGGTGCCCCATCACTCTCTCTCTCTAACATACCTCCAAAACCATATAAACACTACAAACAGGTATCTGCCTCTATCTCTGAAATCAAACAAAGAGGCAGAAGACACTGCAGAGCAGGACACTGCAGTACATGAGCTAGCATAACAAAACTCACCCAAATCAGGAACCAAAACAAAAAAAGCAAAAAGGAAATCAAAAAAACTTCTGATCATAGGAGACTCCATGATTTGGGGAGTTGATACCCATCTCCAGCCAGGGGTAATGGTCAGATGTCTCCCAGGTACAGCAGCATGGAGAGACACTGACCGCATTGCTAAAATTGTTCACAAAGCAGGAGAAAATATTGATGTCCTAGTACACATAGGGACTAATGATCTCACCAGCCAGTCAGTTGTGGAGACCAAGGAGCACCTGACCAGGCTGGGTGACAAACTATCATCTATTTCATCCGGCATCTCCTTCTCTGAGATCCTGCCAGTCTGGGAGAGGGGAGCAGATGGACGGAAGGTCAGAGAAGGGGAGATAGGGGAGCTAAACACGTGGCTCAAGGGCTGGTGCCAGGAAAAAGGACACAGATTTGTAGGGAACTGGCAACAGTTCTGGGAGCGAAAGTTCTTTAAATTTGATGGACTGCATCTGACTAAGGAGGGAGTCAGTGCATTGGGGCAGAAGTTTGACGTCTTTGCAGAATATTTAAACTAGCAAATGGGGAGAGGGGTGCAGCACCCCATACGTCGAATGGGAAGAACACCCCTCCCCCCTCAGCTAGTGGTCAAACAGGGATTCAGCATGTTTGCAGTTCATTTGCATCACCAGGTAAGAAAAAAGGTTTGTCTCCCCCATATGACACACAGGGGTAATGCCAAACCTCACCCAACAACTAACACACCAAAATTTGGCCAATGGAAAATCATGTACACAAATGCTCACAGCCTGGGAAATAAGATCCCAGACCTGCAGGCAATATTGTCAGAGGCTAAACTGGACATAGTAGCCATTAGTGAGACATGGTTTACCAGTAACCACACTTGGGAGACTTCAGTACCTGGCTATGTATTGTTCAGAAGAGACCAAGGTGCAAAAAGTGGGGAAGGAGTGGCCCTGTATGTCAATGAAAATATCAAAGCTACAGAAATTCAGAGTACACATAAGGAGCCAGAAGAACTGTGGGTCATCCTGAAAACAGGAAATGGAACAGCCATAAGAACTGGGGTTGTCTACAGGCCCCCAGACCAGGGGGAGGACATAAATACATTTCTGTTAGAAGACATACAAAACATGACAGCTAAAGGGGAGGTTCTGATAATGGGAGACTTCAACATGCCGGATACAGATTGGTCAATACCAGCAGGAACATCTGCCAGAACTAGACACATAGTGGATTCCCTGCAGGGGGAGGGCCTCAAACAACTGGTACAGCAACCCACAAGAGACAGGGCTATCCTAGATCTAGTACTGACTAGCAGGGAAGGGATCACAGATCTCCAGGTAGAAGGTCACCTGGGGGTCAGTGACCATTACATGGTATGGTACAATTTGGCTACTACATCTAAATCATCCCATTCCAAGGCAAAAATATGGGACTTCAGAGGAGCTGACTTTGATAAGATGGCCAACAGAGTTAAGCTAGCCCTGGCAAAAAGAAACACAGGTGAGGGGGTACAGGTAAAGTGGGCAAGCATTAAGGATGCAATACTTGAAACAACATCCCATTGTGTTAGACAGAAAAGGAAGTGCAAAAGAAGAAGGAAACCGCTTTGGTTCTCAAATACAGTAGCAGAAAAGGTCAGAGCCAAAGGCTGGCCTTCAGAAAATATAAGGGAACACAGCGGGATGAAGATAGGGAGGCATACCAAACTGCCCTAAGGGAAGCAGGAAAGACAGTAAGGCAGGCAAAGTCCCAAACTGAGGAAACACTAGCACGAACAGTAAAAGAAGGTGACAAGACTTTCTATAGATACATTAGTGAAAGAAGAAAGTCCAGAGGGTATTACTAAGCTTAATGGAGAAAAGGGAGCATGTGAGGAGGAGACCCTGTAAAGGCATCTACCTAAATAGATACTTTTGCTCAGTATTTACTGAAGAGAAGGTAGGGCAGGGCCCACAGCTCAGCATCATGGACACAGGGAGGGAGGAGGTGAGCACTACTCCTTCACAAAATAAAGGGTTCTACAAGAGCTTGCTAAGCTCAGGGTGGGTAAGGCAATGGGACCTGATGGCATACATCCCAGGGTAGTTAAGGAGCTAAGGTGGAACTAGCAGAGCCATTAGCAGAACTGTTTAGTGAGTCTCTGAGCACAGGAGAGGTCCCAGAAGACTGGAGAAGGGCTCATGTGATCCTACCCACAAGAGTGGTAGCAGGAGGAGGTGGGGAACTACAGACCAGTCAGTCTTACCTTAGTAGTGGGCAAGATTATGGAGGCACTCCTTAAGGAAAGGATAGTGCAACACCTGGAATCCATAGGGGCACAGGATCCAAGACAGCATGGGTTTACAAAGGAAGGTCCTGTCAAACTAATCTCATAGATTTCTTTGACTGGGTAACCAGAGTGGTGGACCAAGGGAGCAGTTGATGTCACCTACCTTGACTTCAGCAAAGCTTTTGACACTGTTCCACATAGAAGATTGATAAATAAGCTGGGTAGGCTCGGGTGGGTCAGAAGTTGGTCAACTGGGTGGCAAACTGGTTGACGGGCAGAAAACAGAGAGTGGTGATAAATGGTATACAGTCAGAAGAGATGCAAGTCACAAGTGGGTACCTCAGGGATCAGTCCTGGGGCCAGTCCTCTTCAACATCTTCATTAGTGACCTTGCAGATGGACTAAAGGTAAGGCTTGTCTGTTTGCAGATGACACCAAGATCTGCAACAGAGTAGATGATCCAGATGGGGTGGGCAGAATGAGAAGAGATCTGGATAAACTAGCAAATGGTCGGAAGGGTGGCAACTGGGATTTAATGCAAAGAAGTGCAAAATCATGCACATAGGGAAGAGAAACCTGAAGCCACCTATAGGTTGGGAGGGAGTTGCTAGCAGTCACGGAAGGAAGAAAGAGACTTGGACATCATCATCACTGATGACCTGAAATCATCCAACAGACATCTAAAGCAGTAGCTAAGGCTAGGGGTGTTAGGGTGTATTAGTAAGGGTATCACAAGTGTAAGAGGTAATAATCCTCTTTACAAGACACTGGTTAGGCCCCATCTGGAGTACTGCGTGCAGTATTGGAGGCCACACCTTCACAATGACATTAATCAAATTGAGGCAGTCCAGAGAAGGCACCAAAATGGTGCAGGGACTGCATCAGAAGACATATGAGGACAGATTAACAGAGCTCAATATGTGTACCCTTGAGCAAAGGAGGAGAGCGTGATATGATCAAGGCATTCAAGCACCTTAAGGGCATTAACAAGGTGAAAGAGTCTAACATGTTTAAATATAAGAAAATAGCAGGACAAGAGGACACAGCATGAGATTAGAGGGGGCGATTAAGGGGGAATGTGAGGAAATTCTTTTTCACAGAAAGGGTGGTGGATGCATGGAATGGCTTACCACAAGAAGTGGTGGCTATGAATACAGTACAGGGCTTCAAACAGGCATGGGATAGGCATAAGGGAGCAATACAAATGACTATGAATAGATAGGCCACTGACAGAGCAAAGGCCGATGGCACATTTATAAGGTAGAAAAAGAAAAGGGCAGACTGGATGGGCCTTGCAGTCCTTATCTGCCGTCAACTTCTATGTTTCTATGTTTCTACATTGTAGATAAATACTCACCCCTCAGAGGGCGGGATGAGTGTAAGCAAGACGAGCGCATGTCACATGCATGAAGATGCAAGCAGAGGCATTCTCATCTGTGTGTGTCTGCTGTGTCCAACAGGGACCATGGGGATATGAGCCAGGAACAATACAACTCTGCCAGCAACATAATAAAGTAACAAAATACTATAACTAGAGTAGTGGTAGTCTGACCAAAAACTAAATATACCTGCTAGCACTATACTTGGAGGTAAAATTAAAAAATTACAACATGAATTAGTAAAGACTCTGAACCAAATGAGCACCTGTTACATATATTAGTTTGAACAGGGTGAGCTGTAAAATGTGCCACATGTGGTATGTATACTTCAGAAGAGTTAGAAAAAAAAGACAGCTGGACTTGAAATATCTTAAAAGTATAGAGATTGAACAACCTAAATCAGAGTAGCAAAAATGGATAAAAGGAAGAATGACATGGATGAGCCAGATAGTGAAGAAGCAGGTACTAGTAATGATTTAAATGAAAGGGAGTGAGCACAGATTACTAAAAAAATAAAAAAAAAACTTAGAAGAGCCCCAGAAAATACACTAATAGAAAAATCAAATAGATTCACTATTCTAGAAACAAACCAAAATGAGGTAGAGATTGATGAGAACAAAACAGTAAACAATATAAACATGGAACAAGAAATCAATGATGAAACAATCATCCAAGAACTAATTACAGGAGACTTAATGCTAAGGGTTATGATACAATTATCTGTAATAATGACAAAATGAATAAAGAGGTCAACTGTCTCCCAGGGCAAGAACAACAGATATAAAGATCATTCTTAGAAAACTGTTAAATAATGGGACAAAATATGAAACTGTAGTGATCCATACAGGAGTTAACGATTTAGGCAAAGAACATAAAAAGACATGGCTAATGAAATACTGGATGTAGAAACAAATAAAACTCTCTGGTGCTAATCCAGTAATCTCTGGAATATTCCACTTGCAAAAGTGTCACCCAGAAAAAATCTGCACCATTCAAAGAATAAATGCCAGGATACAATACAAATGTAGACAGGCCAGTGTAACCTTTTTTGATGCTTGGAAACAATTCTGGGGAAAAGCTCATTTACTTGCCAGTGATGGGCTACAGCTCAACAAAACAGGCAGAAACATTTTAGGTAGAGTATTGGTAGGATCCCTATACAATAAAAGTGTTATAAGAACTTTAAACTGAATGATGGGGAAGGGGAGGAGAGCAGAACTGAAAATGTTTCTTGACCTAAACATCTTACTAATAAATGCTAGAAGCCTAAATGGAAAAAAGGATTAGTTACAGTATCTCCTACAGTCTAAAGATATTCACATATGTGGAGTGATTGAGACTTGGTGGGGACAAAATAATTGGAGTATTGATATACCAGGCTATAAATCATACTATGTGACTAGACAAAACAAGCGTGGTGGAGGAGTGGTGCTGTATGTCACTGAAAAATTGGAATCCAACAAGGCTGGGAATTAAAACTTAGACAATGATACAGTACAACAGGGCTAGGCAACTATCTATCTAAAATATAACAAGAAATTACTTGTGTATGTTGGTTACAGAGCACCAGGTATAAGTACAGAAGAAAACTGTGCTTTTTTTTGAGAAACTTGAAAAAATGGAACAAGGTACAAATACACTAATAGTGGGTGACCTAAATCTCCCAGATATTAATTAGGCACAAAATTCAGCTACTACCCATAATGGAAAATGGTTAGTAGAATTTGCTACAATAAATAACATGCAGCAAGTAGTAAGAGAGGCAACAATGGGCCAGCATATACTGGATGTAGTATTGCTACCGTAGAATGCAAATTAAGGGAACCCTGGTGTATATTGCTGTCAAACCTAAGTATAATAAAAAGGAAAGATATCAAGTTGGCTTGATGGTAAAATACAAAATTAATTAACTGTAAAAGGAAAGTCTATTACAAAGTCAAGAAAAAATCCATCCACAAAGAATGACGAGGAGCACAAAACAAAATGTAAAAATGAAATAGCCATTAGGAAAGTAAAAAGTGATAATGAATTTACAGTAAGTTGGTTAATGCATCTAAAAACAATAATCAAAATGTTTCGGATATATAAACAGCAGAAGAAAAGGAAATACTGTAATGGAGCCCTTAGTTGTAGACAACAACATAATAAAATATAAGGAAGAAAAGGCAACAATATTCAATAATTACTTCACTAGCATTTACAAACCTGGGAGTGTAATTTCACCTGAGGGCTGGGAAAGATTATCTGAGACTCTGCCAAATAACACCTATACAATTACAGAGAAGGAAGTGATTATGAGATTAAATGAACTAGACATATATAAAGTACCTGGTCCAGAAAATCTGCATCCGGCCATGTTGAAAAATCTATCCTCCACCTTGGCAGGACCACAAACCAACATTATAAATTCTTCACTTGCAGAGGTACAGCTATAGGTGCATGGAAGGAGGCCACGGTGACTCAATACACAAAAGGCTCTAAAACTGATTGTAAAACATTCAGTCTATTAGTTTGACATCTGTTATAAGTATTATAGTAGATGGCATTACTAAAGATCTAATATGCAAACACATATCTATTGGGGGAAATATTGATATAAGTCAACATGGATTTCATAGTGGCCAATGTGTCAATCAAACTTGTTGCACTTTTTTAATCCAGTAAGCTCTGCCTTGGATATGAGATTACTAGTCGATGTATTATACCTAGACTTTTCCAAGGCTTTTGATACCCTGCCACACAGTGGACTAATTGAAACACTGATAGATATAGGGTTAGATAAGAACATTGTTAAGAGGGTAAAATCCTGGTTGGAAGAGAGAAAACAGAGAGTATGCCTAGCAGGCCATTTTTCACCATGGACAGTTGTTACAAGTGGAGTCCAGCAGGGATCAGTCTTGGGTCCAATCTTGTTTACTATATACATAACACCATTGCAAACATAAACTTCCTGCTGGATCACCAAATTTGCCGATGATGTTAAAATAGGAAGCATAGTCAAAAATGACCAATTTATAGTTAATTTTCAGTCGGAAATTAATAAAGTGGGTGAATGGGTGAATAACAACCAATTCTCTCTCAGAATAGAAAAGTAAAAAATTATGCACATCAGTAGTAATAATTCTTATGCGACTTATTACCAGTTTGGGGAAAAAAATCCCAGTGTCACAATGAGAAAAAGACTTGGGAGCATTGGTATCTAATGATTTATCACCAAGTGAAAAGACAGCAGTGGGTAAGGCTAATAAAATGCTGGGATGTATCCAGGCCAACATCAAAAGCAGGGATGAAAGTGTTATGCTGCCATTGCACATAAGTCTTGTTCATCCTTATTTCGAGTATTGTGTCCAGTTTTGGTCACCATGCACAGTCAAAGACATCAAATCTATTGAAGGGGGTACAAGGAAAAACAACAAAGAAAATCAGTCACCTAAGAGATACTCCATACAGTGATAGATTAAGACATCGTGGGTTGTACAGTATGGAATATCAAAGATATAGAGGAGATATGTGCTTGATATAAAAGGCACATAAAATGAAGAACTTAGGTGAAACCGTGAGGCATTGTTAAAAATACAGAAAGAGCCAGCAGACTTCATTAATACCAACTACGAGGGGAACATTACAGAACTAATTTAAGAGGGCAGTGGATTAGCCAAAGGGGGGGGGGTCACTGCATGGAATAGGCTTTTAAGTAGTGCAGTGCTGAGCTCAACACTTGACAGTTTTAAAACATCCCTAGATGAATACATGAGAGATAAAAAATATGCGTACACCAGGTAATGAAATTAGTCGAATCCAAATGGTCAATGGCTTCTGACTCGTACTGTTCTGTGATACTGTGATTCTCCCCCTCAGACTGACTGACTCCATTCCCTCTGGCATGGATAAGGGCCAGATCACGTCTGCTATTTTCATTGACCTGGCCAATGCCTTCAACACAGTAGCCCACCTCCTTCTTCTCACTAAACTTACTGCTGAGGGACATTCCACCCAAGCAACTGACTGGTTCTGGTCATACCTAATGGGTAGAACTCAATCGGTTAAAATTGGCAATTCTCTTGACCAGCACCACAACTTCTCTGGGCATGTTAGCACTATCTGCAATAAGATGCTCCCAAATCTAGGTGCTTTGTACCGAAACTGTAGATACATCCCCTTGCCGGTTCACAGAGCCATTATACAGAGAATGATACTCCCTATTTTTGACTATGGTGTCATTGTTTACGGCACTGCTCCAAAGTCCACCCTGGAAAGACTAGATCTTCTCTATTATACCTTCTGCAGGTTTCCTCTTGACTCTCTGCCCACACACTCTCCACTACTCAGCTCTCTCTCTCTCTCTCCCCCCCTCCCTTGAAGTCAGACTCCATGCACATTGCGCCTCCTTTATTGCCAAACTCTGGCTCAGTTCTCTTACCTCTTCTCTCTCCTCTCACACCCCTCTCTTACTCTCTTCACAGCTCTGACTATCACTCCTTAGCACTCCTGCTTAGGTCATCTTCAGCCAGCCAAGCTGCTTTCTCTTTCTGCCTACCTAAACTCTGGAATTCCCTCCCCTTATTCATCCACTCTGCCACTTCCCTTCATTCCATCTCCTCTCTCCTCCATGGCTTCACCTCTCCCTCATGCAATTGTACCTGAGTCTACACCCCTCTCCTCCACTCTACCTATTCCCCCCTCTATTCTTTTTACCCTGCCTTCTCCTTTCCCCTATAACTCTGCCCTAGCCTCTTTGCTACCATGCCAACCCCTGCTACCTATTGCACACAAGTCAACTAGCAGAAATAGTGAAAATAAAAAGGCAGTGAATAGTTCCTGTAGTACAGGATCTGGGCCTGTTGCATTAGTTATTACGCTATGGAATGCTCGTTTAAACAAAACCAGTTTAGATGCTTTAATCATACTTCCCAATGGTAGCTTACCTACCTAGGACTTAAACAGTCTACTTTGCTGAATTTTTGATTTCTTAACTTTAGTCGGGGAAGGGATTGTAAATTTGGTTCATCTACCTGATCCCTTCCCCTTCCTGGCTCCTACTGTCAAATGCTTCGCCTCTGTGTGACAACATTTTGTGAGACGCTAGTCTGTAGAGCATGGGGGCATGTCCTATTTATTTCAATAGAAGCAGGGTTTTCAGTGATATTTTTTAATATTATAGAGGGCTGCTAGGGTCAAATCATAGCCACAGCTCAACTAACAATGGCCTTGTTAGTTGAGCTGTGGCTACTGACAGTGACACTCTGAAATATGAAAAATATAATTAGATCATGCTCTATTGAAATCAATTGAGCATGCCTCTGCACTGTAAAGTGACACCTCACAAATTGTTGCAGTGTTGGGGCAGTATGGGGTGGTACATTCGACAACAGGAACCACGAAGGGGATGTTTTTGCGCAGATGAGCAACATTTACGCTCACTTCCCAGACAAAAATTAAGAAATTAAAAATTCAGCAAAGTGGACTGTTTAAGTACTGCGTAGGTAAGCTACCAGTGGAGGTTATGAGGAATTGCTTCAAAATGAGCACAACTGGTGCTCTTTATTACATGGTTTCCTGTAATTGTGAATGTATATTGAACTTGGATTAATCCAAAACTGTAACTTCTCTACAGTGGTGATACATCCACCATGCACATTAAGCTGTGTCGATTGTACTTGCATATTCTACCTTATCTTCTTGTCTACTGTTTATGTTTCCCAAGTCAGAAGTGGTCAAAGGCAGGTAGTTGGGGTTCAATGCCAAGAAGTGCAAAATCATGTAACCTACAACACAGGAACCCCAGTACTGTGTATAGGATGGGAGCTGTTGGCCTTACTAGGCAGGAAAGGGACCTCAAGGTTGTTATTTCAGAAGATCTCAAAGTGGCATTGCAGTGTGAAAAGGCTGTGGGCAGGGCTAGTAGGATGCTGGAGTGCATAGGGAGGGCATCACCAGCAGATGGACAGAGGATGTGCTGCCAATGTAACATTCTCTGGTATGCCACCACCTGAAATAGTTTGTCCATTTCTGAAAACTGCACCTCAGGAAAGACATACATAGAGTGGAGGTGGTCTAGGAGGGGTGACCTAAGATGGTGCAGGGGTTGCAAGGGAAGCCCCATGTATAAAGACTAAAGGATCTCAACATGTACATTGTGGAGGACAGCAGAGTGATGGGTGACATCATCAAGATCTTCAAGGACCTCACAAGGGTGAACAGAGTGCAGAAGGAGCCTCTTCCATAAGAGATTGCGATACAGGACTAGGGGACAGGCAATAAAATGGGAGGAGGAAACATTCAGAAAGGATGTTAGGAAACACTTATTCAAAGAATGGGAGCTAGAAGCACGGAACTGACTGCCACCCGAAGTTGCAGAGGCTAGAATGGTGGAAGGCTTCAAGCATGCATGGGATAGACACAGAGGCATATTTGTACAGGAACAGGGAGGGGGAAGGTCCCCAGAAATTAGTTAGGTGAACTAGGCAGGGAATCCTTAGGCAGACTGGGTGGGCTTAGTCACTCTTTTCTGCTGACAAATTCTATGCTTTGCATTCTATGTTTGTATGTTTCTTGTTTTGTTTCAAATCATTTTTCTTCAAAAAAGCCAACCTAGGTATGATGTGTCCTGGTGTTCAACCCCTTCTGATACCATCATTAAACCCTCACACTGCCAGAAGTTCGGCAGTCAAATTTTCAGAACTCCTAGATGCTATACTCCACTTGGACAACATGCTATCACCTATAGAGCCCACTCTGGATACCTGAACTGCAATCAGGTATTTCCAGTGCAACAAAGTTGGGCTCCTTTAAGCACTTACTTCAGCAGCAGTTAGTTGCTGAGGGTACCTGTGACTGCTACCACTAGGCACTACCAAATTCTACCATGCCTGCTCCTTATGGGTATCCCCCACTGACCCTCACCTACTCTAATTCTCTAATTACTACCCTCACCTGCACTTATTTTGCACTTACCTCTGGGGCCCTCCTGCTCCCACCTATCCTCTCCTCTCCCCCTCTCCTCCCCTCATCCCCCACTCCCCTATCACCCCAATTCCATTCCTCTTCCCTCAGTCCTCCTCCTCCCTCTCTTCCCTCATGGCCTTCAGCTTGTTTCACTCTGTATTTAGTAACCTAGTAACAAATAGACTCAGACATACATTGTACAATGCCTCTGCTGTATGTAAGATGTACCTCTGATCACTGTTAGTGTCATTTTCATTTTATTTTATCCATAGTAATCTCCTGAATCTTCATCTCCCTTCTGTTTACACATAAATGTATTTAGGTGTGGTGACACTTGCAATGTAACTATTGTAAGCGTTAACCTGACTATGTTATCATTCTGATGTGGAACCTATGTAAAGAGTGTCTGTTCAAAGGTCTTGAATCCAAGATGTTAATAAATAAATAAATAAATAAAATACACTTATTGCATACTTCCTGAACATTAGAAACACCTTGGCTCAAACACTGCAGCCACTCATGATGCAATAGTCTCCTCTCCTCCCGTTGCATCATGAGTGGAAAGACTGTGCTTGGGGGTGTTCCCAGGCCAAGAAAAGAGGCAGTGGGAGTTGATCAAGGACTGTAAACATGAATATTTTTTTGTGATGACAGCAGAATGGTGGACAGTCTGTTATTCACATTTAAAAAGACAAATAGAGGAATCAGGAGCAAACAGCCAGCTACCTCAGCAATCTCTACAGAATGTGACCAGTTATAAATGTGTTTTTTAAATGGAGAAACTTTGAGGCCTCTTGTAAAGCTCACCTAGCAAAACCTTTAAGGGAAGCCTTTCAAGAGAAATCCACAACAGCCCTTAAACAGCCTTTTAATTGCTCTTTGAATAAAATAATTTACTGTGACCTATTCTCCAGGTGCTGTTACCCTGTTGCTTGGAAAGATTCAGTAGCACAATATGGGCACAGAAACAACGGTGTGTGTTGGTGGGGCAAGGCAAGCAGAGCAGCTGCCGAAAGAGTGACAGTACTGTGAGGTAGACCGACAGTACAAAAGAGAGAAAGATAGCCGCACAGCTACGGGGACTCTCCAAGCAGCAGAACAACAACAGGTGACCCTGAAATGCCCAGGCAACCAGGAAGCGAGTGTCAGGAGTGCACTACAAGGAAGGTAGCCACCGGAAATCAAAGACCCACCAGGGCACACACACGGACATCCCCCGGCACATCACAACAGTAGGAGCAGTACAACCCCCCCCAAAACAGCACTCACCTTATGGACATCAGCAGCACAACAGGCGATGATCACTGGACCTGGGATGGCGGCACATGGTTCTGCCAGATGTTGCTGCCTGGCATAGCTGCTGCCTGCCGTGCACAGACCGTCATCCTGCACACAGTCCCCCTGCTGCCTGCCGCCTGTTGCCACGTGGCTTGTGCACTGCAGGCAGCACTTGGACCTAGCAGTGGAGTGGTGCCACCCAGTATGGGTGCCCGCTCATCACCCGCATCCTGCGGAGTCACTCATTAGGCCCGCATTCTTGTCCCTCGCCTTGCGGCCACATGCCACTATGATGGGTGGCCCTGTATGTGCCCTGTTGACTGCTCCGCCTACCGCTGGATTGCAGACTGGTACACCTCTGTTGTACACATGGCCTGTCCTGTGCCCCACCCCTCCCTACCCCATACTCTGCCCCCTTGAGCTGGCTGTCTGCCTCCTGTCACCCTTGTCCCTGGGCCCTTGGCACTGCACCACAATCAGCAAACCCTGTGTCCATCACCCGGTTGTGGTTGCCCTTGTCCCTGGGCCCTTGGCCTGCTCATGCTACTTCACACACTCATTTGGTCTCACCCTCCTGACCACCCTTTTTCCACATGTCACAAATTCCTGGCACCTCGCCCTTCCTGTGCTCTGACTCCTGTACTCGCCCACTGGGGACTCACGAAAACAGAGTCACCCATATCATATAAATTTGGAAGATTCAATTTAGAAAATATTTCCTGACTCAGGGCAGAAGTGTGGCTAATTGAGGACTTTCACATAACTTACTTTAGCAAGTAAAATTAAATTTGTTGTCCACAGCTGAACTCATGGGGCCAGATATTTAGACGGCACCAGGCAGTGGCACAAGCCTGGGCACAGTGCAACTGTGATGCGCTGCGACCAGGTCCAGGTGATATTCAACTGGGATGTGCCATGGCACAGCACTGTTGAATATGGCAGGGCCAGAGCACATATTGCACATGGCGCAGTGGCACTACGCCAGTGCAAGCCACAGATAGGAAGCACGGAGATGTGCCAGCACAAGTGCAGTTGCACTAGGTGCAGCACCCGTGATATTCAGCAGGGGGCATGCAAATGAGGCCATAATATATGCACGGCACAGATGGGGCCATTTGCATGTCATTATGACCCTATTTGCATGCCTTGCACAGGGCAGCCTGATGAGTTGCGCCTGGTGCCCTGCACAGCATGATGTGTGCTGTGGTAATCCTGGGGCATCCTCTGCCCATAGCCATGATCGTGGGGTATATGTGTGACAGGTTATCCCTGGTAGTCTAGTGGCCCCCCCAGACCCCGGAATATATGCAACATGACCATCCCTGGTGCTCTACTGGTCCCCCCTCCCACCTGGTACCACCGATACATGTTACGATGACCCACCCTGGTGGTCTAGTGGAACCCCCCCGCCTGTTCCTGCGATCATGGTAAATGTAAATACAACATGCCCTGGTAGTCTAGTGGACCCCCATCCTTCCCAAGTTCCTGATCATGGTAAAAAGCCAATACCAACGTCCCTGGTAATCCAGTGGCACCTCCCACCCACACAGGACCCCATGCCCACCCCGCTCCCCCCCATCATTGGCGGGTGGTAGCATCCCACCCGCATACCACCCGGTTGCCCACTGAATGACAGGTACAGTATGGGCTGTAAGCCCATTGGCCCCCTGTGTGGACCAATGGGCCTGAAGGGCATACTGTACTAGACAGTCCCAAATAAGGGCCAGATATTCAAAAGTTTGTGCTTGGAGCAAACCGTTTGGCACGGGTTCAGTGTGGGATTAGCGTGGGTCCGCTATATTCAAAAGGACAAATAGCATGTGCAAACTGCATTAGCACCGGACAAAATCATAATGTTTGCAAGGGACAAACTGAGGGGCATGTCAGCGCAATGCTATATTCAGTAAATAGAGCCATGCAAAGTGCTTTTGCACGACTTAGCGCAACACTTTGTGCAGTACAAATTACTGCCCTGGAAAAGGTAGTCTTAACCATGGGCAACTCCAGCTGCGTACGACATTGGGTGCTTTGCATGGACATTTGCGTGGCTTTTGTGGCTTTACACAACCCTAACCAATATGTATGACACATAAAACAAGACAGACATAGAGGAAACATGCTGCTCACTGATGGCATCACAATGATGTCATCATCTGCCACCAGTCCCAGCCATGCCAGACAGTAAGTGGTGACCGGGTCCCAGTGGACAGCATGGCAGTGTGGCCATACAGCATGCATGTGCAGACCACCCTTCTGTGGACACCAATAGATGCCAGCACACACATGCAGCACTGTGGGCATGGAGAGTGTTGAGGGGAGGTGTAAGGGTGGTCAAGCTGCACCACAGACAGTGCGGCCACAAGGCTGGGACACATCATGCAGTGCATATGGGCCAGTATTGAGAATACCCTAACACCAGTGTGCCTGTCTAATCTGTACTCCCCCACATATCGCACACCTGTACAAACACCCCAGCACACACACAGCCAGCCATGTACATGTCACTGTGAGCATCCTATGCCAGAGATGCAGCATCTGTGGGTCACACAACAGCATAACAGTAATGTTCACTGTCAGTAAACACCTGCAAGTTGGGCCTGTAACTGTGTACAGTGCAGTGGTCATCACTACCCTACACACCATAGGCATTGATGTGTCCCTCGTACTACTGTTCCCCTTGCTACTTTAGTGTCTGCTGTGCACTGTAGCATGACCTACAGTGTGACAGTTGCATGCAGCACCACCACTACCTGTGCCTATGCTGTGTTGTCCCCTGAGGCACAATATGCTATGCTGTGCTATATACATGTAGCCTGCACCTACCATCATGCACTGCCAGACTGACCTACAGGTGGAGCTATGGGCAGACCGGCCAGTCCCTGTACTTCCAGACTGACCTACAGTTGGTGCTCTGGGACCCTGCGAGTAATGCTGGGCAAACTGCATGCAAAATCAGGGCATAATGAGATGCTAATCTGGTGTTTACCCAGAGACTACCTAAGTAGACTCATTTGCATGTCACTTTGAATATGGCAAAGTTTAGCCCCGGGAAAACGTGTTTGCATCGGGCAAATGGCTTAGCTCTGTGCTAAACCCATGCAAACGTGTTAGCACTGTGCAAACAGTTCAGGGAACATTATATAGTTTTGCACACTGTACTTTCACATGCGCTGCTGCCTGCATCTGTACTGAGTCCATGTATTTGCTGGCACACACATTGGCCACATAGTTCACCTCTACCTACCTTCATGTCATTGTGCACTTGGCTGCGGTTGTGGTGTGCACTTCCTGGTTGCTATATTCAGAGCTGTCTTATTCCTGGGCTATGTTTGCACTGCACTCCCAGCCCAGATTGCCCGGCTTCCTTAGCATGCTATATTCAGCAGAGTTAGCATCGGGACTATCCCTTTTGAATATAGCAGGCTGTTGGGTTTGTGCTAATTTAGCATGCTGGACAGTGCTAATTTAGCCCTGGTCAAAGTTTTGAATATCTAGCCCATCATGTTTTCTCTTATTACTCATATTAGTGTTCTTTATTATATTTGCTATGCTCGTTTGTCTGTAATGCATTTACCTATATGCTATGTTTCTGACATATATTCTGTTACACTCATAATCACTCATATTCTGTAGTTTTCCACTATTGTGACACGTTGTGTGCTTTTCTGATTACATTGCAGTTATTTCCAGACTGTCTGGAAATAAGAACAGATAACACTTATTCTTGCTGAACTATGAACACTTTGCAATCAAGTACAAATGAAGCGATATGAAGTGATATATAAACACAAATTATTTTCAGTAGTGACTGTAATATAACTATCTTTGGACTCTTAACATTCAAACAAAAGGAGTTTTTAAACACTTGTTAGTTTTAAGCACATGTTAATGAAAATAAAACTATTAATTAATACCCAATGAGTGATGTTTTGCTAAAAAGGGAAAAAAAGAAGCAAACTGCATTGAAAGGGGAGTGCAGGTGGACAGCACTGAGAGGAATAGTGGAGTGCAGTTCGGTAGACTTCATTACCGTGCCACATATGCGGCCCAAAACCTTTAAGCCTGGAAAGAAAGGGTATAGAACAACACTAGCATGGGAATGTGGTTTCATAAATAACATTATTGGTTACACATGGCTAATGCTGTGACTAGTAAGTAATTCATAACAGGCAAGTAGCTGTGTGTGGCTTTTGTTTAATTCTTCTCAGTCTGTGTTTTTCCAGTGTGACTCATAAGGCATCAGGAACCTCTGTTTCTATTTGGACAGGCTGCCTTTTCTACTGGTTACAATAACAGCAGAGCGAGTAGAGAAACAAAAATTAAAACATGCATCTCTTTGTGGTAACTTTTTTCTGTCTTTTAAAGTCATCTACACATGCCTCCCATTTTCCAGTGTTCATCTACTGTGGTTCAGAACATAGCAGCTGATCAACAAATGGTTTAAGGTTTCACCTGCTTATCAGACATGTCTATGGTAATTAGCATGGAGTTGAGAGAAGATATCTCGACTTATCTCAATTCACACTGTGGTTGGGAATGCTATAATGATTTAACTAAAGATGAGTTAATCAAAAATGTTTTGGATCCAATTATGTTGATATGTGAGCAGTATATTACTCTGAGACTGTCAACTAACAAGCGGTCTGCTAAGGGCCTGCTCCTAACTATGTTATTAGCGTTGTGAGAGGCTTCATTGGTGAAAACACTGCAGAGCATTCAAGGAATGTAAACATATTTCAGTCTGAGCAGCAGGCATTATGTCAGCAGTGTGACTGCTTTTAGCTACTTCAGATGAACACTCTAACATGAAAGTGCATGAGCTGAGTGAACTTTGTGATGAACTGCAGCTTGATAGACATCAAGTTTTACAAATGAATGATCTACTGTCTAATGCTAATTAATCTTTGATTCAGGAAATTGATGAATTAAAAGCTGATTGAAACAGGGGAGCCATGATTTAGAATAGTTAAGTCTAGATCACATTGAGGTGTTTGCAGCCTACAGGGTGTTACAGAAAGATGCGTCTAGAGGGTTGTTTGCTACAAATGCAAAGGTTAATCATGACAAATGTTTTGCTAAAGTGGCAAAGTTATGCCAAGAGTTATTCCTTTTACAAGGTCACATTAAAGCTATGAAAGGCTTTAGTTATGTCCCCATTGATGTTTATTCTTATGGGGATGAGAACTCTGATGCAAAGGGTTCTGCAGCTCAATCAGAACAGGCTAGCCCCAAGGCTGTCCCTGCTCCTGTTTTGTCACAAAATGGTGGATTTTCTCATTCACAAAATGGAGGTGGATTCACAGAATGGCACTGACCTACAACAACATGGCTGCCCTCAGGAGGTCCTCCTCCAAGATAGCCATGCCCATACCCTACTCCAAGATGGGTGCACCCATACAGCCTATGCTCTACAACAAGATGGCTGCACTATGCAGCCTATGCCCTATAGCAAGATGGCTACACCCATACAGCCTATGCCCTACAACAAAATGGCCGACGGTAGCAAGCCAAGGATAAATTTAGGCTATTCTACCCCCCCACAATTGCTGTTTTGAATTCAAAGGACAGAGTAGAAGTTAATGCTATGATTGATGAGGCTATACTGAGGATGGGTATCACTGATGATCAGTGAGACAGATTGCATGAGGAGGTTAATAAAATGATAAAGGAAGTTAGTTCACAGGAAAGTGTACCAAAGTCTGTAGCACAGACTGCTGCAGAAATTGCATACAATACTTCCAGAGCTGTAGCTCTAGAAACTAACCAGAAACCACCTACAGGCAACCCCATGCAGGTTGTCCATTCAGTACAACAGATTGCTGACAGCATTGGGCATATGCAGCCTAATGGATAATTTGAGCTGTCATCTGGCAAATGTGAGCTCACACTGTGAAATCCTTGACCTTCCAGAGCACTGTAAGGTGAAAGTCTTAAGGTTGACAAATGGCCCTGGTCTCTCTTCCAAACTCAAGCCAGCTGTATGGAATGGTGATAACATGTCTTTTGATGATATCTGTACTAATTTGTTATCTGCTGCCAACCCAGGAGTTGTGGATGTGTTTTAGCCTTGAATATGGGACAACAGGCTAGAGGATCCCCTGCAACATACTATTCCGCTTGTGGATGGCTTATCACTCAGACAAGCTCCTTGGAAAGGAGGGCATAGCACATACCAGACTGAATACAAGGATTTGTATATCAGAAACATGACACCAGCCGTACGTGAGAGGGTTGAGTGTGCAGTGTTCCCAGAACAGGACACATTTGATGAAATTCAATTGGTAACAGAGAGACTGTATTAGATTTACATCCGGTCTCACAATTCTAAAGACAAAAAACAAGGTTGCTGCAATTCAGCAGCCAAGCAGAGGCAGTACCACTTATGCAGTGGAAGTGAGGAGGGCACCATCCAGCTCAGCTGCCACCACTACCCCGACCAAGGGAAGGGGGCAACAGAAATGGGCATGGTAAAAAGTATAACAAGAATAACTATCAGGGTAAGAAGCATGGTAATGCTAATCAATCTAGGACTACTAAAGGCAGCAGGAATTACCAGACTAGGCCACCATATAAACAGATTGCTGAGAGAAAAAAAGGTTGAGAGATGTTAGATTGCTTCAGATCTGCTAGAGCCCCTGGTAGTGACCGCATTGTGACAGCGATTGTTTCAGCATTCCAGCCCATGATGGGTGGGGTGGATACAGGGCCTGAAATAGTCCAGGTCTTGCTGCCTCTTTTTACTGCTCCAACATAACCCCCCCCACATTACCAGCACCAGCTCCACCTACCATGCAGCTCTCTCCACTGACACCTGCCACTATAGCATCACCTGTGACAGCAGTGGCTACTATAAGCCAAAGTCTTTTACTTCCAGCTTATAATGTGAATAAAGCCAGAACTGGTAAGAAAGTGCAAGAAATAGTAGCACAACTCATGGATGGGGCCCTAATATGTCACAATCACAATTAGAGGCCCAGTCCACATTGTTTCCTCTCCGGTTGTGGATTCAAGTGGAAGGCCTTGTGTAGAGGCCATGGTAGGGGGCTGCCAACAGGTAATGCTGCTTGATACAGGAGCAGCAATGTCAGTACTACATGATGAGGACCCAGCTTCCTCACACTGGTCCACTGGACAATTTGACCGGTGCTCAAAGTGTGGATGGTACCATATTGCAGACATACAGGTCCATCCCCATTTCCAGTGGTAGTGGGTATCCTAAACACCCAATTCACTTTTGACATGTGGGTTATATACCACCAACTGACCCACACATAACCATAACCTTATACACTTACAAGTATTAGTGCCTTACCACAGACTTATAATGTTTTATCTTGTTTTATTACTTATATTAGTGTTCTATATTATATTTGCTATGCTCATATTTGTCTGTAATGCATTTACCTATATGCTATGTTTCTGTTATGTATTCTGCTATACTCATAATCACTCATATTCTGTAATTTTCCACTATTGTGACACATTGTGTGCTTTTATGATTACATTGCATTTACTTCCAGACTGTCTGGAAATAAGAACAGATAACACTTATTCTTGCTGAACTATGAATTTCTAAGATATATGCCAACCATGCACTCTTGCTTCTTGGGGTCCACCCAGATATTACACTCTGTATATTATATCCAATTGTATTTGTCTGCCTTATCCAAATGTTGCATTCTTATCAGCAGTGTATACATGTAACTGCCAGCCAGCCCCCTCCCCAGTCTCTGAGATTTTGGTGTTTTTTCATACGTTTATTCATTTCATGTTTAGATTTATTTAGGTGCATAACCCGGGCCAACTGTGGAAATCATCCTTTTGTAGTTCCTTGTTACATGCTTTGGCATGAGTATTATAGTAATAAATATTCTTTTATTACTTGTTTGCCCTGTGTTTTCCTTACCCAGCACACACATACAAGAACCTGAATTATGAGCAGGACTCATAAGTAACAGTACCCCTCCTCCATAGCTACCTGGGCTAAACCCCAGAGTAGTCTCACCCATCCCCAGCCTTGGTGTACACCCAGGCCAGGTTTGTCCTCCCCTTACTTTTTCCTTTTCCTTTGTGTTTCTCCTGCTGTCCACCTTCAGCAGTCTTAATCAAACTGGTGGCCCCCTTATATCGACACCCTTCCTTCTTCCAGCCACCTACAGTAATCCTTTAAACACTCTTTTCCTTTTTTCTTATTCTCCCCTTATTTTTATCATCTATTTTTTGGGTGGGTGGTTGGGAAAATGACTGGCTAGCAATGGAAAGAAGGGCTACCTGCTCATGTGCATCCTATTTTAAAACCCCCTCCTCTCTCTCTCTCTCTCTACCATCAATCTCATGGTTGTATTTTCTTCTTCCCCTATCCCTTTCTGTCATATCACCTCCCTGTTCCTATCCCCCCATTGCTTTACCCCCTCCCTTTCCCTTGCCTGAGTTTCTCCTTCATTGCTCAGGTGCCCAGGACAAAGGGTTCTGCCTTTTACTCAGGCAACTCTTCATTTATTTGGCACGGAGGGGTTGTGCCTGAGACAGCAAATTCTGACCTTTCAGGTGCTGTTCTATTCAACTTGCTTCAGCGGAGTAGGGTGGGAAGCCTGAAGACATGGGTGCTTCTATGATGTCACATGTTAGTGACATGGGTGGCATGTTTTTGACATGCTCAGTCTGCATGTTCATACTCTGTACTGCCCAGTTCAAGAAGCAGATTTAAGTAGCTGCATTGAGTGAACACTGGTACAGACATTACATGCATGCATTAAACTGCCAATCTTTCCACCTGCTTCTTCAAGTACTGACAGTTCCAGAAACATCTTATCTCAAGCCTTGGTTCTGAAAAAATGTATCCATTTCATCTGAATCCTCCTTCCTCTAATATTAATCAAATTTTATTGGCAAATGAATAAAACTAAATTTATGAATAATAAATAATAATCATCATAATTATATTAGAATAAAGACCATAAAAATCAACTTATTCTGAAAACAACATGTATTCTTCCTCCTCCTCTCTCCATTACAAATCATATTTTTATTTTGCAGTTAATCTTTTTATTGTAATTATTGTGATTATAATAATAATAATAATGTTTATTTGTATAGTGCCTTTCAGCATACCAAGGCGCTGAACATATTAAAACCACAGCATCAAATATAAATCAATAATCCATACAAATAAAATCATATCATATTAACAACGATTATTAAAATCAATTAATAAATACAAATAAAAAAATCTCAGCAGAATAAATTTACTTAAGCATCCAAGAAGGATTAAGCATCCAAAAAGGCCATTTGCCCCAAATAGGTTTTCAAGTTCTTCTTGAATTTCTCCATGGAGGTGCACTCCCATAACCGGCATGGTAGAGAATTCCAGAGAGTGGGAGCATCATGAGAAAAAGATCTACTGCCAGAAGATTTTAAACTCACTCTCAGAATCTCTGGCAACCCCTCGTCGGCCGAGCAGAGCGATCGGCCAGGGTAGTAAGGCACCAGAAGTTCTTTCAGATAGGCCAGACCCTGATCATGAAGGACTTTGAAAGTCAGTAAAATGACTTTAAAGGTGATCCACCACCGTATAGGCAGCCAGTGCAGTTTGCGCAGTACCGGGGTAATATGGGAGGACCTACTTGTCCCAGTCAAAACCAGGGCTGCAGCGTTCTGCACCAGCTGTAGGTGGCTGATTTCAACCCCGGAAAGCCCAAAGTAAAGGCCGTTGCAATAGTCTAAATGCAAGGACACAAAGGCGTGGACCAACGTTGGCAAAGAGTCAGACGGAACAAGGTGCCTAACCCTGGCGATATTCCTAAGATGGTAAAAGGAAGTCCTGACAATGACCGACACCTGAGACTGTAATGTCAGCCTGTCATCTAGGACAATCTCCAAGGCTACGCACCCATTCAGAGGTTGGAAGTGACATGCCACCAAGAAATATTCCAGAAGGCGTGCCACCACATGACCTCTCTATCTGACCTCCCGGGTCCACAACCAGAACCTCTGTCTTCTCTGAGTTCAACTTTAACCAACTAGAATCCATCCAACCCTGGATTTCCTCAAGACAGTTGTTAAACACTGCGAGAGCTCCATTCTGGTCAGGTGCAAAAGACAGGTATAGCTGGGTATCATCTGCATAGCAGTGAAACCTCAGCCCATACCTCTAATAATGTCTCCGAGCGGCAGCATATACACTGCAAATAACATAGGTGACAGCACAGAACCCTGAGGCACCCCACACAACAAAGAAGTTGGGCCAGAGGAAAAGACTCCCGACACAACTCTTTGTGATCTCCCAGTGAGGAATGAGGTGAACCACTGTAAAACAGTTCCCGATATTTCACAAATTTGCCTCAGGTGTGCTATCAACACCAGGTGATCCACAGTGTCAAGGGCTGATGAGAGATCAAGGAGAACTAGAATGGAACATCTCTTCTGATCTCTCACCCTCAGAAGATCATTAAGCACCCGAACCAGCGCAGTCTCGGTGCTATGTCTTTTACAAAAAACGGATTGGAAGGATTCGTAGATATTGTGGATGGTTAAATGGTCTTCCAATTGGGCAGCCACTACCTTCTCAATAACCTTTTCAATAAAGGGAAGGTTAGAGATGGGTCTGTAGTTTGAGGAACAATCTGAGTCCAAGGTAGCTTTCTTCAAGAAAGGTGTCACCACCGCCTCTTTCAGGGAGCTAGGAAACTCACCTGACTCCAAGGAGCTCCAGACTATTTGCACCAGGACTGGACCAATGATATCAATACAACCCAAAATTAGGGGAGTCGGTCCAGGGTCCAAACCACAGCTTGTGGGATGCACACTATGGATGATCCTCACAACATCCACGGACTCAGGTCGACCAAAGGAACTCCAAGAGAATTGGGGTACTGTGAGCTCACATTGTTCTACAATATCACCCTTAGAGATTGCCAGACAGAGGTCCGCCCTGATGTCGGCCACCTTAGTTGCAAAGTAACGAGTGAGCTCCTCACACTCTAATTGAGAAAAGGCTTTCTGAACTTATAGACAGGCTGGGTTGCACAGTCTGTCTACAGTCTGAAACAGCTGAGCTGGTCGATTCTGTGCAACTGCAATCTCCCTGGACAGGAATTCTGCCTTCTTACGGATAATTGCAGATTGATAGATAGAGTAATGTTCCATCAATCTAAGGCAGTCAGAATCAAGGGTGGACCTGTGCCAACAATGCTCTAACCTTTGCCCCAGTCTCCACATCTCCCTCAGTGTCCCATCATACAAATACACTACATTCTCCAATATACACTTACATAAATTCTTAAAAATCATATTTTCTCAACATAGTAATAAAGCAAAATTTAATAATAATTATAACTAATTAGACAAGTGAATTACATTACACAAAACCCATAGAAGGCAACTGCTTCTAAAACCAATGCAACCTCTTTATCGTCATACTCCTTCTCCCTCCCTCATGAATCCCATTTCCATGGCATATAAATAAAGCAAAATTTAAGCATACTTATATGTGTAGCTAGCAATAAATAATAACATTAAATTTTATAATGGAAAGAAAATGTCTTGCACTCTGATTGGTCAGTGGCCAGCTTGTATAGTGATGTTATCCAAGCTCATCATGTATCAAGGTCTGGCACACACATAAGCTAGTTGTATGTGACACAACAAACATATTAATCCACACAACTTCCCTCACAGGCTCCAATGATGTCATACAACTTCCCCCAACCTCCACCCCATAGGGTAGGCATATGAGGTGTTGATTTATTTAAAATACTGCTGCATTACTGTCAACACAGTCAAGCACCTAACATGCTTCTGAAGCAGAGCATGGAAACAGAAAAACAAAGCCGCTTTGACTAACTTTCACTTTCAGTGCACCTGGCAAGTTGTACATCCTGCTGTGTTTGTGCTGTATAAAACATAGAGGATTATCTATGAGGAGTCATTCACAACAAGGATATTCTTGATCGAGAGTTATCCTTGGCAATGTTCGACCTTGAGAGCGAAGCCAAGGATACCTCGAGATCCGAGAAGATCCTTGTTTGTGAATGACTCCCCATAGACAATCTTTTATAGTGTATGGGGAGTCTATTCATTTCAAAACAGCGAATGGAAGAAGAATTTTTTAAAATCATGCCTTACTTGGCTTCTGTGTTGAGACTCACTCCAGCTCTACTAGCTCTCTTGCCAATGTGGCTTTTAAATCGTGCATACACGAATGCATTTGATCTTGTTGTGCTGCACTGGTGACGTAATCAGTGCAGCAGAACAAGATCATGATGCACCGAGGCAAGCACAACAACACTGTTGGGAGCATGGATTTCCATGCTCAACAGCATTCTACCATACACTATATCATTATGGTCTCTTCTGTGAGGATTGTGTAAAGTAGAACACATAGCTTCTGTTCTGCCAAACTTGAGATTTTTCCAATTTTTCAGTAAGATTTCAGATTAAGGATTTTTTTTATTACAAAAGAAACATCTTGCCTGTGGTGGGGGAGGGGAGCAAGAGAGACACTCACAGGCAACCCAGATTAGTGCACAGCACCTCCTAGTGGAAGGCAAGAAAACAGGAGTTTATTTAATATGCTCCGTAGTAAAAAAAAAAAGAGCTTCAAAACTGCTCAAAATATGTATTTTTTTATTTTTAATTTTATATAGAAGTGATCTTATTGTATGATAGCAATGATGCACTTCAAGGGGGTGTGTCATTTGGGATAATGCCACTTCTTGAGTGTTGAATGCACTCTGCCTGCAGCCTCATGCTTCAACCCACACCAGGCATGCCATTATCCCAGCATGACACACACCTTGTTGTGCATTATTGCTGGAGATTAAATCATATTCTTGATATCACTCTATTTTGGTAACTAGGTTGTGTGCCACCTCTCACAGCAGGTCTGGGCATCTGAGATGGCGGACAGAGGAGTTTGAAGCTGTGGAGTGGCTGAGAGCTTATACATGATAAAACTTAGATTTAATCTAGTAATGGCATGCCATCTTTACCTCAATAAGTAAGGATTTATAGCATCTTCTTTTCAGCAGAATTTTGTGGAATATTAACCCCCGGAAGTGTTTTTGTGTTTTTATACAGGTATAGTGGAAGAATGGAACCCAGACCCAGAGTATGACTGGTTTAGCTCAGCAGAGCATCAACATAATGAAATAAAGGAGCAACAGTGAAACAGAGCAAATGAGTAATACAGCAGGAGGGTTATATATGGAATTACATATGTTATCCAGAGAAAAGAGACAGAGAAACTGAAGAAGAGAAGAAGAGCATGCGATGAAATAATGTGGAGATAATGAGAAGATGGGACAATGGAGGCTAAGAATAACAAGCACAGTGGGAAATGAAGACAGACAAAGATAAGGTGAGATAAGTTGCAACGAGGTGAAATTTGGACTGAGAATAGTGAGTAAAAAGAAAACTAGAAGTTCCAAACAGAACATACAAATATAGGAGAGCAGAGATTTTATGTTGGTGCAGTTAACATACAGCATTATTCACTGTCTTGCAATAAAGTTTGATCTCTATTGATCTTTTGAGGTATTAACTTACAGTGTATTTAGTACTACTGATCTCCCTGTTCATAACTAAATGTACACTCTTTGTATCAAAAAGTATATTTAAGTAATCTATAAACTGAGCCAAAATAATTAAGAAAACATTTGAAAAATTCTACTAACCTACACAGGGAAATGCTTCCAACACATATCAGATCACGTGAAGCATGTATTCTTTCTTAAATGTCGGAGTGGGACAGAACAGAGTCAGTTAAAACAGAATGGGGATAAGCAGCAGTTCTGATCCAGACTTCAAGGCAGTACAAGGGACAGATATAATGAGAAGTGAGAAAAGATAAAAATCTTTCCATCTTGAAGCATCTTTTCTGTTTAAAGACCAAAAATTCAGCATAGCCTAAAGTGATAGCACAGGAAATAACAAGGGTGCTGGGTGAAGAAACTAAAATCGAAAGCATAGTTGATACTCAAAGAACTGTGTATCTTAGAAAGTCTGAACCATGTTATTTAAGCCAGTACTTAACATGTATAATTTTGATATTCACAACTATGTACAAAAGAAGTTTTACTTTGCAATAAAGCTGGGAAATAAAATTGGTTTAAGTTATAGTTTGAAGAGAATATTTCATCCACGTGGGGAGAGTAGTAATCACTATTGCAAGTATTTGGTGTTAAATAATAGTTTCTTGTACACTGGGTCAGTACATTTTAAAGGAATGCTGTGAGTAGCTGCACCAACATATAGCATACATCTATTATTGTCATATAGTATATTGTGAATTTGTACATATAGCATATGTCTATTATTATTTTATAGTACATTGTGAATTTGTATTTTCTCAGTGGACCTGATCAGCTTGGAGGATGTCCAGAAAGGCAACTAGAATGGAAAGCAGCTGAAAACATGAACTAACTACAGAAAATTAAACAGGTTAGAAGAGAAATAGCAATCACATTTCTGTAGAACTGTGTTAAAAACATTAGACTTTGCTTCTTCAATCTGGGTATGAGATTTCAATTTTTTATGCACTGTGAACCCGATTGAACTCTCTCATTACTAATTGGTCAGCAACTTTATATAAAGTTCTGATTTGAGCTGTAAGAGATTAAAAAAACTTGAAGTGTTAATTGCACAAAAGGATTGTATTTCTTCCCTACTTAAAATGGTTTTAGTATTCCTGTTGTAACTATTGCTATTAGTGAGATACATGTGTAAAGTGCAATAATTATTGATGGGAGGGGCTTTACTGTGGGTATGCATGGTAAGGAAAAAGTATCCTCCCCATTAAAATGGCAAAGCCAAAAATAAAAGGCCAGGTCAAAAAAAATGAGAAGGCTCAAATAAAAAATAACCAGAAAAAAATGGCTTTGTGACCCTGGAAATGAAAAAGAGTTATTGATGGTGATAAGTGTCTGAGGATTACAAGACACCTTGCTGCTAAACAACTCCTCAACCCCCATTAGAAGTGACAGATTATTACCCACTAATTTTGATCACCCTCTGTAGATATTTGTGAATTAGATGGTGAAGGTATTCAACTAATTAAAGAAGGAGATTTGCAACAACAGAGACTGACACATAACAAAGTGAGGGAGAATAGCAAGCAGAAGGATGGAAAAACCCAACAAGTAAAAGAGGAAGGGGTAACCATGATATAAATACTAATCAAAAAAGTTGATTTATCCCAAGTGTAAATAAATACATTGGGGAAACAGGAGGAAGAAAATGTTCATTTCTGCAGAACTTTAAACATTCATCTCAGTGTATGTGGCAATGTTGTGTTTAGAACCTCCCAAATGAGCAGCACCAGATATGCCACATTATTGTCAAAATTTAAAAGTAGAAACATTACAAGAATAGAGTCAGATTGGAAGCATTGACAAGAAGCATGCCAACTACTATATAGAAATTAATTTAATGCAGGTAGTACTATATATGATTAAAACTGCATTAAAATTAAACAACTCTGGCTGGCCTAGTAGTGCTGAGGGCTGAGGCACTGGATGCCTTACCTCACACTACACCGGCGACCCTTACTCAGGAACAAGCACAGGTCAACATGGGTTGGCAGGGTCTGAGAAGGATCAATCATCCAAGGGACTGCTTGCCTTCCCTGGGAAGGGGGGAAACCAGTGACCATCACTTGACTGGCTCCTTGGAGGCTGGGGGGCAGTGTGCCAATGCTGTAGAAGACAGTGGGTATGGGGCAGATGCCTGGAGGAGCACTCGCAGATGCATGCGCTCTCTATCTGCCAGTGTCATTGCACGTCCCATCCATGCAGGGGGAGAAAAACAGAAAAACTGGTCCCTGGTCATGCAGAATGAAGCAGCCACCTGATACAGGCCCTGACTTTGAATGGCACTCCCTGGACTGGATCCTAGTCAAGATGAGTTGAGCTGGGGGGGCTCCCCACCACCACCCAGCCATGGAGAATAAACTGTGGGGGAAGAGAGGGTATGCTGCCTGATGTCAGAGTGCAGGGCTGGACAGGTGGTTGAAGAATGGATGCCAAGTTGGACCCAGAGAAATAGATCAACAAAAAAGAATAATGAAACAACTCTTTGGGACAGATGGTATCAATATTAACACGTTTAATTGAAGCAAGTCAACAACAAACAGGTAACCAATTAGAAAAGAAAGAATACTGGATGAGAAGAAAACAACAACATGGGAAACAGTAGGTGAGCAATAAAAGTCGAATAAGAAAAACAACAAAATTAATAGCTGAAAGAGAAGAGGGAGAAATTGCAAAACTAGTGAAACAACTCAGCCTACAAAGTGAAGGGGATAATTGTAGCACAGCAGCATGAAAGAGCATAGAAAACAATAGACACATCTGCAATTGCTAATGTGAGGTAAATCAGGGTCAACAGAATAGTGGAAATGCTGATCATAGACACAATAAAAAAACAGGAGAATGGTAGGTCTCAGCCAGATAAAGTCAAATGAGAAAACAACCAAATAAAGAAAAGTGTCAATAATAGAGGTCAAGATGAGGATTTAGTTTCCACAGTTGAGGAAGAGGAGAAAAAGAAGACAAAATTATCAGAGGGACAAAACTACCAATCATATCTAACTAGCATACCTAAATTAAAAAAAAAATATGAGAGCTGAGAAGCACTAAAGTACATGGTTTACAATATATGAAAAAGTGCTCTGGGAAGGGAACTAAGATGTCAGGATATAGCAATTGTAGGCATAATAGTAAGGAATATGAGGGCACCATTTGCATTACACTGCATAGTAAAGAAATAAGGAAAGCATTACTTCAAGCTAGCCAAGATTTTTAACAAATGGGTGTTAAACTTGATAAAACCATGATAACACTAATAAATAGATACAAAGTGACAAGTAAAATGAAAAGTAGACAGAAGCAAGTACATAAAGAGAAGAATACTATAAAAAGCAAAAAATCAGCACGAGTACAGAATATATCACAAAAATTAAAAAGACAATAACAGAATTTGCATGATGCAGTGTAATTTGGGAAGCATCTTTGATTTCTTGTGTTGGTATTATTTCTGCAAGAGGCTTCTGTGAGACAGTTTAAAAGAACCCTTGATCATGGATCCTGGATCTTTGACCCTAGTAGCTATGAACACTTTTGTTAAGGGGATCTAAAGACGTTTTCCCAGATTATACCGGGTCCTGAAAGTTGTGATCTGTGAGTAGTTAAAAGGAAAACGATGAAGAACGATTAAAAGAAAGGAACTTGGAGTACTCTATTCTGTCTATCTTGGACTTAATCGGAAGTGGAATTTTAAAATTGGAAATTGTAATAATTAAACTGCTGCTAATGGTTACCACCCTCTGCTAGTAATTAACTGAACTGGAATATTGTGATTGTTTGATGATTTTTGCAATTAGTATTTAAATATATAAATTCTAGATTTTATTTTAGAATAAGAAGTGTGCATTTGTAATAGATTTTAAGCCACAGTATGACAAATAAGAAGAAATCTAGTCCAAAGGTCCAAAAAAAGGAAGGGGAAAACAGGTTTGATGCCCAAACATATGCCTGGTGGTACAAAAAAATGACTAACTACTTGATTACAGCAGGTTCCCAGTTAGAGTTAATTGGATCAGAAAGTATAGTTTGGGTTAAGGACTCTCTACTACCGAATAAGACATCATGTCCTATTAGAGGGTCACATTCCTTGCCTCTCACTTTTGAACACCCTTTAATGAGAGATAGCCATAATCTAGAGAATATGGAGGAGGTAGCTATTTTAACTAAGTATGACAGTGTGGACTTACATAAGGATTCAATTAATAAACCTCTTTCCCAGGATAAAGACCCTTGCACAGAAACAATAAAGGAGCATCAAAGACATGCCAGTTTAAATATAGCTATAGATATGGATTCCCATAATGTTTGTAATGGATCAACTGCTAGAATAGTTTTTTTCATGGATTTTGAGAATTTTATTCCCCCTATATAGATTCAGTGAAACTTGATCCACCCACCTTCTACCCCTTGGATATTCCACACTTGTGGGAGAATGATAGCAAGGAAGGGACCACAAATAACTCAGCCTCCCTTGACAATAAGGGAATAAAAATTTGAAAAAATATTCTAAACAATAAAGATTGTGAACCCATTCTCATTGGGACATACGACCTGAATCAGGTTTGGGATGAGATCTCAGTGATTAAGAATACAGTGATTAAACAAATAGATATTATAAATCAGATACTTGAAATATTAAAAGCTAGGATGGAGAAATGAGAATACCAGATAATAAGAAAGAGGGACATGAGACATGTGATTTGAAGGCTAAGGACTACCAGGCTTGTACACAACTAAATAGTAATGGTTCTCAGGAGGAGGGGTTGGTTATTGTTAATAATTCTTGGAAAATGAACAAAAGAGTGGGGGAAGGCTTAGAACATAAGATACTTGGAAAACAAAAAGAAATTTTAAGACAAAACAAAGAGAGAAACAAGGTGACAACTGCTCTGATTGTGGAGAAAGAAAAACTGGCAACACAGAGTCTGGTTGAAGAAATTCAGCTATATAAAAAGGGGAATAAGGGAAAGGAAAAGGAAAAAGGTAGTAGTATGGTAAGAAAGAATAAAATTTCATCTACTTCTGATTTACAGAATATTAAAGGGAAAGAAGAGGAGATAAAAAATAGTAATAAAGTGAATACAAGTGCTCAGACTAGTAGGATATGGATAAAGGATGATCTTCCAGATAAGACTAATGAAGGGTTTCCTACAGGATTACATGAGTCTAATTTTTTAGATGTCAAGGATAAAAACATTTCCCAGGGTATAAAATTGCCTAAGATCTTTTTTGAGGGTATCCCCAAAAATAAAAGAGAGAATATAGTTACACTAAAATTAATGGTATACAATTTATGTAAAGGAATGCTGGGAGCTAAATTTACATGGAATGATATTAGCTCCATGTATAGATACCAGGCAGGACCAGATAAAGGTATGATTTGCTTGGTTTTGAAATCAAATAATTTAAAGGGACTTTTACTGACTAAAAAACAGGAGTTCAGGGATTTCACTAAAAATACCACCAACAGCTTAATCTGGTTCAAGGTCAGTTGGCATTCATCTGTATCCCCCGGTCGTGCCTGAAAATAGGCAGGATTTGTCTAGTGCACTTACCTGGTCAACAAAAACTAAATAAATAAATAAATTTGGGTGCGAATTTGGATGATACAACACTTATGTAGGGGAAAATAGGAAACGTAGAAAGGATAATACTTACAACACCAGGAAAATAGTTACAAGGGGGAGCAACTCAGAATTAAGTAATGGGAATAAACAAACATCTATCCCTGTAACACTACAAACTAGAATTACTGAATTCGTTAAGCCAACAGAATTTACACATGTCCTGAGAGGGAAGAAAGAATCCCCACAGAACAACTGTTTTAGAGGTAGGAAAACTATAGAACAAAGAATTAATTTGGAAAAAAATTTTAGAAGTCGCTTCTTGTCTGGACAACTCTTATACTTTAAATGAAGAGTCATGTATTGAATCTGTTAGTATTAAGTCTACCATCTCAATTAGTTCCAATTGACAGCAGAAAGAACTATTAATTATCAGTTAGAATATTGCATGCCTTCAAGGGAAATTTACAGACTCTGACTTTTTATAAAAACTAACAAATCTTGACATAGTTCTTCTCCAAGAGACCTGGATGTTAAGAGAATATTTTTGTGTACCAGGGTATAGGAGCTGGGCTAAGAGGGCAATAAAAACACATAAATTTGGTAGGCCAAAAGGAGGGCTACTTATATTGGCCTCAACTAGCAAAATTAGAGAGTGTGTACAAATAGAATTTGATAACCCCTTGATACTAATAGTGAAATTTGAATTGTCCAATCAGGATACGCTTATAATTCTAAATATTTATATTCCCACTTTGACATCTACAGAAATAGTAAAACCCATGGCCTCATTTCAAGAAGCAATTATGCTCATACAGACAACCTACCCAGCGGCAACTATATTGATTATGGGTAATTTTAATGCAAGAATAGGAAAATTGCAAGAAATAAATGACCCAGTTTGGCACCAGGACAATGTATTTAGAATACCTTTAAGAGACTCCAGAGATAATATGGTAAATGTGAAATGTAAAAAATTAATGACCTCTGTGGCAGAATTAAATTTGAGAATCCTAAATGGTAGAGTACAAGGAGATAAACAAGGGGAAATTACCTTTCCATCAATAAGAGGTGGTAGTGTCCTTGACTAAGCTTTAATAGATGTTTCTCTTTTTCTAGAATAAATAAATTAATTATTTCCCCTATATGGGAAAGTGATCATCATCCCTTAATAGTTCATTATAAAAATTGGAATAAGGATAATCAGGTCTGTCTAGTGGATCCACAAAAAGCAGATGAAAATCTTATAATATATAACAAAAAGTTAATAAGATGGACTCCACAATTAACCTCATTTATTAAACCCCTTTTAGAGAATTTGGACCCTGAGAAGTTAGGAGCTGATATTAATCCAATACAGGAATATAATTAGTTAATATCCTATTTAAAAAGCCATATCTATAAAAAGAAGGCAAATAATACTAATACTAGAAGACGAGGGACAAGAATGGATGCACCCCGGTTTGATAGGGAATGTGAAAATCATAGAAGTGTGATGAATAAAATAGGAAGGTATTCAAAGAAGACGATTGGTACCCTAGAATATCCATGAAATGGCTTGAAAAAGAATATAAGGACCTTATTAATAAAATTAAAAATCAATATAGGAAGGGATTATGGTACACATTACAAGAAACAATATTACACAAGGACAGTAAATCATTTTGGGAAATGGTAGCATTAGATACTGCTAGTATTGATATAAATACACATTCAGTTATTCCTGTTAGTATTTGGGAAGAATTTTTTATCAGAAAGTATGAAGTACCAAAAAAAGTATCTTTATTTTTTCTCCCTAAATTGGAATACTCTCAACAATTGCCTTCTGATCTTATGATAACTGTGGTAGAGGTGAAGCAGACCATAACAGCACAAAGGAAAAATAAGGCCGCAGGTATTGATTTGCTGGGACCAGAAATTTTCCAGACCCTTCCTGACTGGTGGGCCAATACACTGACTATACTTTTTAATTATATATTAGAAAAAGGAGTCCTACCAGAAGAGTGGTTGATTAGTTTAATTGTTCCAATTTATAAGAAAGGAGACATTAATAACCCAGGAAATTATAGACCCATTAGTTTATTATGTATTGCAGAGAAAATGCTTACCAGAATTATTCTACAGAGACTGGAGAATTGGGTAATGGAGAATAATTTGATTTCTGAGGAGCAGGCAGGATTTAGGAAAGAAAAGGGGACCATGAATAATATATTTATTTTTACATTTCTTATAGATAAATATTGTATACAACAAAAGGGAGCCTTATACACTGTTTTTCTGGACCAGAAGTCAGCCTTTGACAACTTGAATAGGGGGATACTATGGGCTTCATTACAACAGTTAGGTATTCAAGCAGAATTACTGAATGTATTGAGGTGTTTACATGATAAGACTTATGCCTTGATTAGGATATCAAGAGATGGTCATACCTCTCAGCCAATCCCCCTGGGAAAAGGGGTTAAACAGGGCTGCCTGCTGGCACTGTTATTATTTAACTTATATATGGAGAAATTAATAAGGGAAATAAAAGCCATAAATTGGGCAGCACCTAGCATATATGGGGAAAGAGTAAATATTTTGATATATGCAGACGATATTGTGCTGTGGTCCTTAAGTAGAACTGGAATAACTCAGGCCCTGGAAAGGTGTATTCACATACTTAGAGGCTTGGAGATGCCTGTAAATAGTGAAAAATCAGCAATTCTGATTTTTGGAAATAAAAAGAAAATTTATCATAAGAGTTGGACTATAAGTAATCTAAGCTTTGAAATAAGAAATGAATACACCTATTTAGGGGTCATTTTTGATATAAAAGGGTTATGGAATTCACATTTTGGTTGGCGTAAGAAGCAAGCTATAAGTTCTTTTCGAGCTATTTATAGGTTTGCTCAAAACTTTGCAGGCCATTCCTATATAGCTCTTAATAGAGCTTTTGAGTCTAAATCCATGGGTATATTATTATATGGCTCAGAAATGTGGGCCTTCTCAAAGAATGCACTAATATTAGAAATAGTACAAAATATGTTTTTTAAACTAATTTTTGATTTATCTTATAGAACACCTGTAGCCATATTAAGAACAAAGTTTCATATTATCCCAATACATATACAAGCACAGTTTAGGGCCCTTGGTTGGTGGAAAAAATCATGTTGTTACCACCAAATACATTATTATCTAAATGCTGATTAGAAACAAAAAGTAAAAGTAAGACTATACTAGGGGGATGGTTTCAAGACTAATTACATCTGGTATGCCCCCAATTTGGGATGTCTTGACTATGACTATTGATCACTATATAAGTATGGCTAAGCAGAGGATGAGAGATATTCATTTTCAAATGGAATTTAGTAAAATAAGAGAGATCCCTTACTTTGAAAGTTATATGGGCCATAAGCAAAACATAGAATGTGAACCCTATTTAACTTTTTGCGAGAATACTGCCCAAAGAAATGCTTTATGTAAATTTAGATTGGGAATATTTAAAGTGGATTCTAGAAGAGAATATGTTTTTTGTTCCAGCAATAAGATATGCCCTTGCAATTTTATTACTGTTATAAACATAAATCATCTGATTTTCGATTGTCCATGACTTACAAAAATCAGAGAGCAATGGCTGAAACCAATTTGGGGTCATCTAGAAAATAATAAGCCCAGTAATGTGCTAGAACATATGCTATCTTCTAATAAGCCTGCTCACATGTATGCAATAGCTAATTTTGCTAAGTTTGCACTGTATAACTTAAATAGCTAGAGGCTGAATGAAATTGAACTTTTTTATATTGTATTGTGACATGATGTAATGTAATTTATAATTTTACTGATGTATTGTATGTTATGATTTTTTTCTATACATACTTTAATAAAGAACCTTTTGAAACTTTGAACCTTTTGAATTTGCAAAACCCGTGGAAACAATACATTCCTTAGTTGAGGATGATGATTATGCTTTGTGGAAACAATCTAAATTAATACGAGGTAGGAAGCAAAAGGAACCTAACATAAACAGAAGTATGGTACTTTTTGAAGACGCACTAGACTCAGAAGTGATAATTAACTCTTCCACAAATAATGAAATGATAACACAGTATGAAGATGCTATAGAAACAATTGAGTTAGACTGACAGCAGCAGGCTATGGATAGGAAATAAGTTAAGATAGTTGGAATACAGCAGGAGTAACTAGCAAATGAGTTGATGTTGCCTGGTTAGAAGAATTACTACCTACATTATGAAATTATTTTATTGCAAGAGACCTGGCATAGTGGGAAGAATTTTATGTTGCAAGGATATCAATGTTTTAAAAGTACATCATATGGGTAGAGTGAAAGAGGGGCTAATTTCCTTAGTATCAATGGCTTAAAAAAATATTAAACATGGGAGAACCATATTATTTATTAACCACGTGAGAACTATATTACTTATTTTTTTGGGGGGGCTCAACATGACCCTAACCAGTATGCCCAACTTAGGGCTGGTTCATTTCCCCTGGGGTATGATGCAGGTGAGGCACACTGATAAGTCCTGATAGAATGAAACACATGTCTGTGTCTTTCTGTGTACACCCTTTGCAAATTGTGTGAGGGGCCTTTTGGCACCATGTATTCTTTCTTAAAGCTGAATTAGTCTAAAATGTAATGGTAATTTGCATATAGATCCCATGATGATTTGCATTATGGTGGTATGTGTAATTTTGTAGTTCTTTGAAACTTGGCTTTATTGCCAGTGCCCTTTAGGGTAACATTTGCCTCAGTGCTTCCACACTAGCTGGGTCTGTGTGGTGGCTGCTTGTGTTTGTCTGTGTCTGTAGCTTAGTTTTTGTGGATTTACATGTTTTTCTGCTTGTGGTAACTATACCATTCTTGCTCACTACATCCTTGAAAGTCTCCTGGACTGGATTTCTGCAAAAAATCATCATCAGGTATCTTTATTTTCATTTTAAAATCAACTTTTTGGAAGCTATCCCAAGCAAAACATAAGTGAAGCAACTACATTTGACAAACTTGGTGACTCTGGGTCTTGTTGGAATCCACATTTTCGTCTGACCTGCTCCATGATCTGTATGTGGGCTTTTCAGCAACCTGTTTGAATGACAAAGAAGCATACAGACAAAGGAATTTCACATCCTGCATATGTGCAGGCACAGTTAATCACCCTCAGGAATTTTAACATTTCAGTGACTCTGGACTTCAGCTGTTGATCATTCTTTTGGCTTTTGACTTAACCACCAGGTACCTATCTGCAAGTGACTGGGTGCAACTGACAAGTTACAACAAGGATAAATGGGTATATCATCCTCTATTACTAACAACCTCCTTGCTCTGGGACCTGAGATGCCTACACTGTTCCATGCCGCATAAGCCTCAGAAGTGTAATTCTATTGACTACGAAGTACGGCAACTGTCTCTTAAACTCCTACTCCTCCTCCTCTTGATATCAAGAAGTGTCCACTCAAATCCTGGCCCTGTCTCCTACAGTACAACAAAGCCTGCCAAAATGGAGGGGGGGCTCAAAATTGCTACCTTAAACATCTGCAGTCTCCTCCCAAATCTGGCCTCCCTTCAAATCTTTGCCAGCCAACACAACCCGGATATCCTTGCCATCGTCGAAACTTGGCTGACACCTAATACTCTGGATCATGCCATCTCGATACAAGGCTACAAGACATTCAGGCTGGATAGGACCTCGAAAAGGGGTGGTGGGTGTGCAATCTACATAAAGGACTACCTCACCTGTATCCCTGGTTCTTACCCCACCACAGAAACCTCAGTGCAACTCCTCCCTATCAAGATACTACTTGGTGCCCAAAACAAAGTCCTCACGATTGCTGCTGTCTATATCCCACCAAAAGATCCTGATTCCGGCCTACAGGCTGTCCTCAAGTTCGTAAGTACACAACCTTCTGACATCAAACTCCTTCTCCTTGGGGACTTTAATATCAATTGGCTTGCTCCTGATGCAGGGTCAAACAAAGAAGCTATTTTAGCAGCAAATTTAACACAAGTGGTAAACTCTCTTACCAGGAAAAACTACAAATCAGGGACCAGCACCCTCATTGACTGGATCCTTACCAGTCACCCTACCCGTATAACCAATATAAGTGTTCTCCCTGACTCGCTCAGTGATCACTCTCCAATAATATGTACCTGGACAAATAAGTTTCATAAGCCGCCTCCAAAACCATCTACAGCAGAGTCCTACCTTATGGCAACCTTACTCATCTCAAGACCTGTCTTAGGCAGATAGACTGGTCCTTGATTTACAAAACTCAAGATGTGGACCTAGCCCTTGATTACTTTATTACTACTTTCAACACTGCCTGTGACATCTACGCACCAGTAAAAAAGCGCAAAATCAAAGCACTCACAAATCCCTGGCTCACGGCGAAGCTATTGGCACAACTCAAAAGTAGGGATCACCTCTGGGCCACTGCAAGAGCTACTGGCACTCTGTCAGACATCCAGAAATATAAACAGGCTCACAACCACTGTACTAAACAGATCCGCTTGATGAAGAGCTCCTACTTCAAGAATGCCCTCTCCAACTCCTGGGGTGAAGGGAAATCCTTCTGGGACAACATAAAGAATATCATGGGACAGCAGTCCAAATCCTCTCCTACTATAATGAATGTGGATGGAACCACTACATTAGACCCAGAGATCATTGCAAACAACCTAAATGATACCTTCACGGACCTTAGTGGTGTCCTCTCATCTGATTTCTTCACTGATGCTGACCCTCCAATTTCTACTTTACTACTGCATCTCCAACCAAACCACCCTTCCATTTAAAACTAGTAAAGGCACATGAAGTCTATAAATATGTAAAGAAGGCCATTTTTAAGTCCCGAGCAAGCAGCGACACTATTGACCTTAAACTTCTGTCCCTCACTCTGGAGGAAGTACTGCTCCCCCTCACAAAAATTTTCAATCTCTCCCTCTGCTACAGCCAATTCCCTAGGAAATGGAAGGCTGCAGTTGTCACTCCAGTGCACAAAAGTGGTGATAAGTCACTGCCTGGTAACTATCGCCCGATATCAATACTACCACCTCTCTCTAAGGCCCTTGAACGCTTGGTGGCAGACCAACTTTAAGACTACCTGGAAAAGCACAACATCCTATGCACTCAGCAGCATGGATTTAGGAAAGGGCACAGCACATTGACTGCCCTACTTGAATTCTCAGGAGCAATCCACAATGCCATGGACAAAGGAAACCTAACTGGAGCAGTCTAAATTGACTTAACCAAGGCATTTGATACAGTACACCATGGCCTACTTATCAAACAACTACTATCCCTAGGGCTCTCGAAGGGTCCTGGTCACTGGGTAAAAAATTACCTTGCTCAGCGCTCTCAATCTGTAAAAGTAGCTGGAGTTCTCTCAGACTCAAAACCGGTTTGCTCAGGAGTTCCCCAGGAATCCATCCTGGGCCCCCTCCTTTTCAGCCTTTTCCTAAACTCCCTCCCCAAATCCTGCCCTGAACAAATAATCCTCCATGCCGACGATGACGTGATTCTTGCCACTCATAAAGATCCGAATCTCTTACACCTCAACCTTCAGCATGCTTTTTCCAAAGTTGAGATGTGGTTCCTTGAACATAAGCTGGTTCTAAACCACAGAAAAACTAAATCCATGCTCTTCTCTAACCCACAAAACAAGAAATGGCAAGTCCCACTCACCATTAATACATACCTGGGAAATACCCTTGAACAAGTGCCAATTTTCAAATATCTTGGAATCAACTTTGATCAAGGCCTAACCTTTGCAACTCACATTGATAGTACAGCAAAAACTATTAATCAGCGAATTGGGATTCTGTATCGGAACCGACAGCTCCTTACCCATTCTGCACTGAGGATTGCCATCCAATCCTCTATCATCTCAGTTGTTGCCTATGGCTTAGTTATATATGGATCTGCCACTACTACAGCACTTAGTCGCATTGCAACATCCCTAAATAAGGCCTGTCGGCTGCTCACTGGTGCACATCGACTGACCCACACATGTGAACTCTATGCTGACTCAGGTTGGTTGCAACTCTCAAGACGGATAAAGTACCTTACCTGCCTGATGGTGAAAAAAATCCACTCTGGGCCTCACTCCACCTTGTATCCAAGACCTGTTATGCCTGGCGCTAGCACCCATTTACCAGAGATCAGAACACCAGCCTCTCAAGTCCCCGATGCGGACTTCTCAGGGACAAAGATCATTTGCCTATCATGCTCCCAGCTGGCTAAATGCCCTCAGCACTCATATTACTGCCTCCACCTCTCTAGGTATTTTCAAATCAAGGCTGTTCTCTCACCTTGCCACCTCCAGCTCCTGTGACTGCCCTGATTAATCCTCCTATTTTCTCACTACCCACCCTGTCCCGTTATTTGACAAGGACATGTTTGGGAAACCTTTTCTCCTGCTATTGTCTGCTCCCCACACCTTTCACTTACCCTCTCTGTTCTGGACGTTTTCCCTATTTGTTTCTCCTAATCTGGCATGACCTCTTTCTTGTAATAATAATAATGTGATTATTGATATCTCATGTCCTTTTGCACAAATGATTTGATATGTATTTGTATATGTTTTCTCGCTCTTGACACAGCACAAATTGTTGTGTTATCTATGTAATCTTTTTTGTACTGTACCTAATTGACGTGGAACCTTTGTAAAAGAGCCTCTGGCTCAAAGGTAGTAATTCCTAGAACAATAAACTAAACTAAACTAAACTAAACTAAACTGAGGTTCTTTGTCTTTCATATTTTTATGTATACTGTACACATTACAAGCCTGGATGACCTAGAATTTATTGTGATGAATGCATATGTTCTGTCAATGAATGCCATACAGGAAGAAGAAAGTTTCTTATAGTGTTTAAATACTATGCTGCAAATTATTATGTCTAACTATACAGGAAGAACATTTCTCTTATTAGGTGACTTCAATACTAAAATGGACAATGGTTTGTCTCAGAGGTGTTGCAGTCTCCTTCTCACATTGAAGGAGCTAATTGCTTTCCTCATACAGCTCTTCCAGGGCATTACGTGTGTAACTGGGGGTGGAGCTGACAAACTATTAGTAACTTCCAAAAAAAGGAAAGGTTAAAAGGTCAGGTTAGTTGATATCTTGGAGGTGGAAGACTAGGTTTGCTGGCAAAGGCATCTAGCTTCACCTGAGCTCTTTTCTTCTAGGTTGCTTGAAAAGACAGAGTAAAGAACCTTACCAAAGCAAGGAAAAGGATTAAGGCTTCTTTTGGCTAGGCAGATTTACTATGTGTTGTTATTTTTATTTTTCACTCACAGGGATTGTTACTGTTTGTTGCTAACATTTTATTGCTTTATTTGTCTCTGATTCAAATTGTTGTTGCAGGGTATACCTTCTGCTGCATTATTACAGGGTATGCCTATAGATGTGTGCTTACAGATCACTGCTGTAATCTTCTGATTCAAATTGTCTCTTGCAAGGTATATCATCTGTTACTGCTTTACTTTTCTCTGTAGCAAAGTGTTTCTTACAGAGTATATCTTCTGTGAAATTATTACAGGTGGTGCTTTACAGGTTTTGCAGTTTTATCTATCATTAGGATACGCTTTCAGGGCTACTGCATTTGTTGCTGGCTGATGGTTTCTTCTCTTACATCCTTGTTTCTTTCATCCGTGGTTCTTCTTTTTTGGCAGGGGAAGGGCCGAGCCACCCACCCCAATCCCCAACCCCAACCATCCCACTCTACACTCCTTCTATAAGGTAACACAGTCATGACATTTCCTGTAGCAAAGCAGGAAGAGGTGGATCAGAGGGGTATCCACACAGTGACCTCATTGACAGGGACACAAGTAATTTAATTTGTTATAACAAGTTATACAAAAACAAACAAACAAAACACAAAGTTAAGCTTTTGCTTTCATTTTCCCCCTTCTAATTACTCTGACCAGGTTATAAAGCCAGCAACTTATCTGGAATGGATATCATAAACTGCAGGTACTAAGGAACACTTTTCAGAAGGGCAGTTTTACAGGATTTATGACACTATCCGACATGCTGGGCCACTGGAGATCTAAGGGCTCAGCTCCAGGCAGCATGGGCAGAAATTGCATGCCTCAAATTGCATATTCAAGAGGAAATATATTATAAGAACCACTCACCATTTCCCCAGCATCCAATAGAAGCACCTTGACCACAGAGGGCAGTTGGTCTGGGAGGTTGGCAGGTGGTTAGGAGGGGCAAATCAGGTGCCCCATCACTCAGTGCTCTCCAACATATCACCTCCATAAACCATATAAAAACTACAAACCGGTATCTGCTTCTATCTTCCAAATCAATCAAAGGGGCAGAGGACACTGCAGAGCAGGACACTGCAGCACAGGAGTTAGCACAACAAAACTCACCCAAAACAGGAGCCAAGACAAAAAAAGCAAAAAGGAAATCCAAAAAACTTCTGATCATACGAGACTCCATGATTCAGGGAGTTGATACCTATCTCCAGTCATGGGTAAGGGTCAAATGTCTCCCAGGTACATCAGTGAGGAGAGACACTGACCGCATTGCAAAAATTGTTCAGGAAGCAGGAGAAAACATTGACATCCTGGTACACATAGGGACTAACGATCTCACCAACCAGTCAGTTGTAGAGACCAAGGAACACCTGACCAGGCTGGGTGACAAACTATCATCCATTTCATCTGGCTTCTCCTTCTCTGAGATCCTGCCAGTCTGGGAGAAGGAGGCAGATGAACGGAAGGTCAGAGAAGGGGAGATAGGGGAACTAAACATGTGGCTCAAGGGCTGGAAAAAGGACACACATTTGTAGGGAACTGGCAACAGTTTTGGGAGTGATTGTTCTTTAAATTTGATGGACTGCATCTGACTAAGGAGGGAGTCAGTGCATTGGGGCAGAAGTTTGACATCTTTGCAGAATATTTCAACTAACAAATGGGGAGAGGGGTTTGAATGGGAAGAACACCCTTCCCCCCTCAGCTAGTGGTCAAACAGGAGTTCAGCATGTTTGTAGTTCATTTGCATCACCAGGTAAGGAAAAAGGTCTGGTTACCCATATGACGCACAGGGGAAATGCCAGATCTCACCCAACAGCTAAAGCACAAAATCTGGCCAATGGAAAATCATGCACACAAATGCTCACAGTCTGGGAAATAAAATCCCAGACTTGGAGGCAATAATGACAGAGGCTAAACTGGACATAGTAGCCATTAGTGAGATATGGTTTACCAGTAGTCACACTTGGGAGACTTCAGTACCTGGCTGTGTATTGTTCAGAAGAGACCAAGGTGCAAAATTGGGGGGGTGGAGTGGCCCTGTATGTCAATGAAAATATCAAAGCTACAGAAATTCAGAATACACATAAGAAGCCAGAAGAACTGTGGGTCACCCTGGAAACAGGAAATGGGACAGTCATAAGAACTGGGGTGGTCTACAGGCCCCCAGACCAGGGGGAGAACATAGACACATTACTGTTAGAAGATATACAAAACATGACAGCTAAAGGGGAGGTTCTGATAATGGGAGACTTCAACATGTCAGATACAGATTGGTCAATACCAGCAGGAACATCTGCCAGAACTAGACACATAGTGGATTCCCTGCAGGGGGAGTTCCTCAAACAACTGGTACAACAACCCACAAGAGACAGGGCTATCCTAGATCTAGTACTGACTAACAGGGAAAGGATCACAGATCTCCAGGTAGAAGGTCACCTGGGGGCAGGTGGCCGCCACATGGCATGGTTCAATTTGGCCTCCACAACTAAATCATCCCATCCCATTCCAAGGCAAAAATATGGGACTTCAGAAGTGCTGATTTTGATAAGATGGCCAACAGAGTTAAGTTAGCCCTGGCAAAAAGAAATATAGGTGAGGGGGTACAGGCAAAGTGGGCAAGCGCTAAGGATGCAGTACCTGAAGCAACATCCCACTGTGTTAGAGAGAAAAGGAAGTGCAGAAAAGAAGGAAACCACTTTGGTTCTCAAAATCAGTAGCAGAAAAGGTCAGAGCCAAAAGACTGGTCTTCAGGAAATATAAAGGAACTCAACGGGTTAAAGATAGGGAGGCATACTAAACTTCCCTAAGGGAAGCAGGGAAGGCAGTTAGGCAGGCAAAGGCCCAAACCTAGGAAACACTAGCACAAACATTAAAAGAAGGTGACAAGACTTTCTACAGCTACATTGGTAAAAGGAGAGAGCCAGAGGGGGTATTGCTATGATCAAAGGTGATAAGAGGACATGTGAGGAGGAGGACTATGTAAAAGCATCTATCCTAAATAGATACTTCTGCTCAGTATTTACTGAAGAGAAGGTAAGGCAGGACCCACAGCTCAGCACCATGGACACAGGGAGGAGTGAGGTGTGCACTAGTCCCTTCACAAAAGAAAGAGTCCTACAAGAGCTCGATAAGCTCAGGGTGGACAAGGCAATGGGACCTGATGGCATACATCCCAGGGTACTAAAGAAGCTAAGGGTTGAACTAGCAGAGCCATTATCAGAACTGTTTAGTGAGTCTCTGAGCAGAGGAGAGGTCTCAGAAGACTGGAGAAGGGCTCATGTGATCCCACCCCACAAGAGTGGTAGCAGGGAGAAGGCAGGGAACTACAGACCAGTCAGTCTTACCTTAGTAGTGGGCAATATTATGGAGGCACTCCTTAGGGAAAGGATAGTGCAACACCTGGAATCTATATGAACACAGGATCCAAGACAGTGTGGGTTTACAACAGGAAGGTCCTGTCAAACTAATCTCATAGATTTCTTTGACTGGGTAACCAGAGTGGTGGACCAAGGGGGAGCAGCTGATGTCACCTACCTTGACTTCGCTGAAGCTTTGACACTGTTCCACATAGAAGATTGATTAATAAGCTGGGTAGACTCGGGGTGGGTCAGAAGTTGGTCAACTGGGTGGCAAACTGGTTGACGGGCAGAAAGCAGAGAGTGGTGGTAAACAGTATGCAGTCAGAAGAGATGCAGGTCACAAGTGGGGTACCTCAGGGATCAGTCCTGGGGCCAGTCCTCTTCAATATCTTCATCAGTGACATTGCAGATGGACTGGAGGGTAAGGTTTGTCTGTTTGCAGTTGACACCAAAATCTGCAACAGAGTAGATGATCCAGATGGGGTGGGCAGAATGAGAAGAGATCTGGAAAAACTGGCAAAATGGTCAGAAGAGTGGCAACTGGGGCTTAACGCAAAGAAGTGTAAGATCATGCACATAGGGAACAGAAACCCTGAAGCCACCTATAGGCTGGGAAGGGAGTTGCTGGCAGTCACATTGGAAGAAAGAGACTTGGGCACCATCATCACAGATGACCTCAAATCATCCAAGCAGACCACTAAAGCAGTAGATAAGGCTAGGGAAATATTGAGGTGTATTAGTAGGGGTATCACAAGTCATAAGAGGAAGGTAATGATCCCTCTTTACAAGACACTGGTTTGCCCCATCTGGAGTACTGCATGCAGTACTGGAAGCCACACCTTCACAAGGACATTAACCAAATTTTGGCAGTCCAGAGAAGGGCAACCAAAATGGTGCAGGGACTGCATCAGAAAACATTTGAGGACAGATTAACAGAGCTCAATATGTATACCCTAGAGCAAAGGAGGGAGAGAGGTGATATGATTGAAACATTCAAACATCTTAAGGGCATTAACAAGGTGAAAGAGTCTAAAATGTTTCAATATCAGAAAATAGCAGGACAAGAGGACACAGCACGAGATTAGAGGGAGGCTGATTAAGGGGTAATGTGAGGAAGTTCTTTTTCACAGAAAGGGTGGTGGATGCATGGAATGGCCCACCTCAGGAAGTGGTGGATATGAATACAGTGCAGGGCTTCAAATAGGCATGGGATAGGTATAAGGGAGCAATACAGATGAGTATGAATAGATAGGCCATTGACAGAGCAAAGGCCGATGGCACATTCATAAGGTAAAAAAAAGAAATGGGCAGACTGGATGGGCCTTGAGGTCCTTATCTGCCATCAACTTCTATTTTTCTATGTTTCTGTTCTATAGGTATGAAAATCACCAGATTAGGGAAAAATGTATGACTGTTTTGGGAGATAATTCACTAAACGTAATGAATGAGAGAAGAAAAGAGAGGGTCATTTTACATACCCAATAAAAAGAGGAGGCTCACTTTTGGATCTATCAATAATTTACATTTTTAATTTTGATAAATTCTCCAGTTTAACAGTTAAGAAATTGTGGGATAGTGCCCATTTTCCCCATATACTGTAGTTGAAAAGCTCATGTGTTATTCAGAGGCCAATTGGTAAACAACATTTACAGACAGCAGAAAACTGCATGTACATCAATACAAAGAAAATAAAATTGACACCCATATGTGGAGAGTTGGTCAAAAGTCACTTGGAAGATCACATGATCAATGTGGAATTTATGCTAACCTTGTTTGAGGTAAAGGAGGGAAATGCATGGATGTATGATGTAATATTGGACCATATAATAATATAAGAACCCAGCTGCAGGAAGCAATGTTACTTTACCTACAGAGCAGAAAAAAGGTATATGTAACAACAAAAATAAATAGTTTGACAAAGAATGTGTTCATATGAGAAAGCTACTGTTTAGGATTGGGAAGGGCTTCCAAATATGGATTACGATTACTTACTGTAGTGCCCTAGTTAAACTAAGGAAAGAATACAAGGTGATGATAAAAGGAAAGAAATGACAGTGTAATATGGATCAATGGTCATAGCTGCAGGGGTCCATAAAAGACAAAGATTGTAAACTGTTGGTTATAAACTGATTGCATTTCACATTAGAAACTTGGAAAGAAACACTCTGTCCATTATAGACAGTGCCAAATGGGAAGGACTTTTTTTTTACAGAATTAATATAAAGTAGTCAGTAATTATGGTAGAAGAGAGTAACTCTTTAGATGATATTCAAATGAAGAGGACTCTGAATACGGTAGCGCAACCTAATAAAAGGTAATAACATCTTTGAAGTAAAGGAGTGAGAAGTTATCTTAGCCGTTACATCCCAGCAATCAAATAAAGCAGCAGGTTATGATGGGATACCAGTGGAAGTTTTCCTTGCTGCAAAATAATTAGGGACAGACATTTTGACACCACTGTTTAATTTCTTCTACATTAAAATCCCCTTGGACTGGCTTAAAGGCATCATAGTTCCACTATTTAAAAGAGGCGATCCCAATGACTCCTTGAATTAAGGGCTGATAACACTTCTCTGCATAATTTTTAATACTTGTTCTCGTATAATCCAAACAAGGTTGAAAGACTGGGAGGAAACCCAAAATATCATTTCAGAATTACTGTTTGGTCTTCGAAAAAATAAAGGAACTATCTACATATTCATTTTAACTTAAGTAATAAATAAATACGTTTTTGTGAAAAAGCAAAAATTATACTTGGCATTCCTAGACATATATAAAGCATTTGACAGCAAAATTCAGGAGTTGCCATGGAGATGTTACAAGGCTATGGAACTGATACACATTTGCTCAACCTGATTCAGCTGATATATTGCAATAATAAAACATATATATGAGTGGGGACTGATGGTAGACTGTCCTCAGAGATCAATATACAGAAATGTGTGATGCAGGGCTGTAGTTTTGCACCTTTTCTTTTTAATGTATACCTGAACTCTTTCATATTTGATATGAATAAAATAGAGAACTTTGCTCCAGTAGTAGGTAACATCACGGTTCAAATCCTCTGCTACACAATCTAATTTTCTAATTGTTTTGCCTCCAACCCCCTAACTACTGTAATATAAACTTTCTAATTATATTCTATTCCACTAGTCAATTCTTCTAAAATGAAAATCTTAATCGTGATATATAGACCCTCAAACCAAAGAAGTGCAAAACATTTTTACATAAACATGATGAAAATTAAAGAGATATAGCATTTATAAATGGTGTTCATTTCTCATTAAACTCCTCCTTACAGTTTGTGATGTGCAAAATTGAAAAATTTTGGCTGGTGAAATATTTCACGTAAATTCCACAATTACGTGAAATTTTTTGCCTAGGTGAAACAAAAGTTTGCCTGGGTTTTCAATTTCATGTAATTGCAAAATTTTGCATAAAAAGCTTTGCTCCAATTTCACCAAGTCATGCTTAAATTTTGCCTTGTTGCGAAAATGTTGTCAGTGTAAATTTTGCCAGCTCCAAAAAGCTAAATTTGCAATGCACTGTGGGTAAATAGGTCAGATATCACATGCAGGTTGTTTACAGCTCAGTCTGTTACCTGTTGAGTCAGAGAACGGTCTGTTGTGGTGCATCAGCATCAATAAAGCCTTTTAAAACCTCTTTAAAACTTGTTTTTGAGAGATAATTGCTCCTAGACATACAGTTCATTCCTAGTACTGCTAGGGAACACTTTCTGATTTTGTGGATTTTTGCAGAATACTTAGTTTAATTAGGTTTTACTTTCTTCTGTGTCTTTGAAGGAGTTGAGTGTGGTAGGGTAGGTGTGTAAAACAAGTAGAGACTATTTCTAGCCTTTTACAAATTGTGAGAAATTTACTGTTATTTCTTATTACTTTTCTTATATCTTGACAACTATTTTTTTGTTTCTCTGAAAAGTTACTCCATTCTGAGAGTTCCTGCTGCTGTGCTGTTAGCCTGTGTTATATACTATTCTTCTGCTCTTAGTTGTGAATTCTAAAGTTTTGAACACACAGTGATGATACCTTATTTTATTTATTTATTTTTTGTGGTCAGTTCTGTTTGCTGGAGTGTTAACTTGTGTCACTTAAACCGTGAAAATCAACAGTACTATATTTTTTGTATGGAAACATAAGTACTTTTAGTTGATCACTTGAACTTGTGCATTTACAGTTAGAACATAAGAACATAAGAATGGCATCAGCAGATGGGGACCACTTGATCCATCTAACCTGCCCAAGGCGGCTACCCCTTCCCCTTTAATTGTTCCAGCCAAACTGTCCACACGGTCTGTCCCACTTTAGCAGAAATTCTTATTGGTTTAGCTGCCACCACCTGTGCTGGCAGGCTATTCCATGGCTCTCTCACCCTGTCTGTGAAGAAGTACTTTCTATAGTTGCTCCTGAACTTGCCTTCCACCAGACACAAGTTGGTTTCACTGCTTTGGTGAATTGCTCCCCTGTATTTTATTGCTGGAGCTTGCCTCTGCACAAGTGCACATTGCGTGATGCTCTTCTTTTAGTTGACTTTGCTTACCCCCTTTTCTGTTACAGCATTGTTTAACTACATGAGCCATGCAGTATAAAATAACTACATAGTAATATAGTAGTTTTCCAGATATTGCTACTGATCCCATCCAGACCAGGACCATATTAAGGTAGTCACCTTTGTTTGTCAATGTTGTTTGGTTGTCTCTATCCTTATATAAAAAAAAAAATTGTAGTAATAAGTACTGACACATTACAGTACTTCAGTTGTCCATACACAGGTTATCTATATTTAAAGTAGGTTACTTGTGCCCTTTTCCCTGAGTGTGTTTCTTTAATTCCTGTTTGGGGAAAGAAATGTTTTTACTAGAATAGGCTACCATATACGGTATTAGTTGTATTGTACTGTAGAGTGCTGCTACTCTGTAAGGAAGCCAGTACTGCAGGTGTGAAGTGTTATTCACACAGTTAGTAAATAGTAATACATCCTTTCTTGATATATTCCCAGAGAAAGGCAAAGCTTTGAAGCAGCAGCCATCAAAAATGCCTGCTAAAAGAGACAGCCCAGTACAGGGGGGGAACATGCTAGGGGGGATGAGGCAGCTAAGAAGTCTGCTGAGGAGAGTACAACTTCAGTTCCAGTTCCACATTGCAGTGAAAGAGCATGTATGTCTGCATCAGTGTCTTCTGTGGGCTCTGGTGGTGCGGCAGGTACCAGCAAAGGAGTTTTCCGAAGTACTGGCATACTGGTGTCTCAGTTTTTTAAGGCCAGAACTGTTGCATCCATGCTGGTGGGGGATAATGATAGTGAGAAGAAGGGAAGCACTGACACCAGCACAGGAACAATGGTCCAGGAGGAGGGTGATAAGTCTGTTGGTGTGACTGTCCCTGTTCCTGCAGGAGTTGGTGATGACAGTGTTCAACCAGAGTCTCATAATCCTGGAGATGGAGATTTTCAGCCCCCTGAGATGGTTGTAGAGAAAGAAAATGGTGCCATGGAAGAAGACAGTGATGAGGGGAGAAGGAGGAGGAGGAGGGCAAGGACATCGTTGCCATTGGTGGTGATGACGATGACTGGGATGATCCCACATGGGAGCCTGAGTTTAAAAAGATCAAGGGTGATGTAGGCCATTTACATGCACAGCCTGTGGGTCTGGCAGTCACCAAGCCTATCAGCAAACCTCTAAGCAGTCAAGTCATCTCCTCCCAAAAGTAACCTTATGGAAGCGATGAAAACAGCCCCAAAAAAAGCACAAACTTCCACACCTGTTGCTGAACAATCCCAGTCCCAGAAGCATGTGAAGTCCAGAGGTCAAAAGTCCCTAGTTTGGGACTTTTATGTGCTTGATCATGGTGAAGACACCATAGCGATATGCCAGCTTTGTCAAGCATGTGTTAGTCGGGGGAAAAAAGGAAGTTACATAGGCACCGGTGGCCAACACGCCCACCTAAAAAATAAGCACCCGCTGAGATGGTAGCAACACCAGAAGGATGCCAGAGCTGTTGGTGGCATCTCCTTTAGCAAGTTAAATGTAGTAGAGCAAGTGCAAGAGGAGGAGGGAGGACTGAGTGGGTCAGTGGAGGAGGAGGGTGAGCAATCCTTTGCTCTCTCGAGTAGTGGGCATAGTAGTGGAGGCCCCAGTCCCAGTCCCAGTCCCTTGAGTCAGAAAAGTACACCACCACACCCACAATCAACCAAAATAACTGGTTTGATGCAGTCTGCACAGCCCCAAGATTCAAGTGTTACCCCTAAAACCTATCGGGTCCCTTTGTCATACACTCTACAGCGTACAGCAAAACCACGTAACAGTAACAGCATGGTAGGGAAAAGAGAGAAAGTGCAAAATCATGAAAGGCAGTATGTGCAGTAGTGCACCCTCTCACTTTCCCAGGCAGAGGATAAGATCTCTGCTGGGACAGAGGTCCACCAAGGAGCTGCCATGGCTCAACTGGATGAGCCACTGGCAGCAAGGGAAGCAGGCAGCATGTTTGGGACTGGGTTTCGAGTCCCAGACACATGGATTTTTACATTTTTTGCACTTTGTGCAATATTTACTGTTAGCGCCCCCCTCCCAAAGTTAGATATTTTAGTTGGGGAGGTTGGGGGTTTGGGGACAGAGCCCCCTGCAAACAACAAGACTTATGCCACTGGCAATATATTGCTCTGTATTGGCAGTGTGGTATACTGCTATGGCATAATGTCTTGTGACATTATAACCCCATGCCTCCTTAATAGAACATTATTGGTGCCACAAGGACAGAGGTCTGGTTGAACAGCCTCAAAGATGCAGTCCACTCTGAAGACCATCCTTGAGCAGCACACAAAGTACCCTCCCAATCATGCTGCTGCACGAGTTAAATGCTGCCACTGCTGAAATGCTGGCCATCGATTGTTGCCGTTCTCATTCATGGAGAATGCTGGGTTCCTCAGGTTGATGGCCCATACCTATCCCAAATGGCAGGCACCATCGTGAACCTATTTCTCTAAGCGTGCCATGCCAGTGCTGAATAGTAGAGTTGCTGATTCCATAAAACATGCAATGAAGCATAGTGCATCAGAATATATCCATCTTAGCATGGATATGTGGACCAGTGGACAAACAGCAGCAAGCTCATACCTATGTTTAATGGCACAATGGGCACAGGTACCTGGGGTGGTAGTTGATTTTGGGCCTGGCAAAACCTGCCTGAAGTAAAATTGTGGTGGTAGCAACACCAATGGAATTCAGCAGCATGCAACCCTGAGTATGCAAAGTCTTACTGGTTCTCACATGGGTAAGAAAATACTTAATGTTCTCCTGGACGAAATTGGTGAGTGGCTAAACACACAGGCACTTACAGCAGGATACACTGCAAGTGATAATGGCTCCAATGTAGTGAAGTGCATTAGCCATGGTGTTTTTTTCAGGGTTCCATGTCTGGCACACTGCCTTAGTCTTGTTTTGTTTTTTTCATATTTAATAAATTTTATTTAGGAACATATAAATGTAGAGAATCCATTAAATAACAAGGACTTCATACTGTTGTGTAGTAGAATACAACAGAGGTACCATACAATAGTGAAAAAAAGAGTAAACAAGCTCTGAATAAGTTCCATTCTCTCTGCTCAATATAGTAAACTGTTAATTTTAACATTTACAGTTTATCCCCAAGCCCTCCCCTCCCAATCCCTTCCTGCCCAACCACAGAAGTGAAAAACATAGTTTGAATGAGGGTACAAGTGTTGCTTTTTATTCCATTCTTGTTTTGTTTTTTTCATATTTAATAAACGTTATTTAGGAACATATTAAATGCAGAGAAGCCGTTAAATAACAAGGACTTCGTACTGTTGTGTAGTAGAATACAACAGAGGTACCATACAATAGTGGAAAGAAAAGAGTAAACAAGTTCTGAATAGGTTCCATTCTCTCTGCTCAACATAGTAAACTGTTAATTTTAACATTTACAGTTTATCCCCAAGCCCTCCCCTCCCAATCCCTTCCTGCCCATGCACAGAAGTGAAAAACATAGTTTGAATGAGTGTACAAGTGTTGCTTTTTATCCCAGTACACCTTAACTGCTAAAAAAGGAGGGAAAATTATAAATATATATATATATATATATATATATATATATATATAGCGTAAGAGTTTCCAGTTGATCAATGCACAGTTAATAATGTATGCAAGGGTTCCCAAATATGTTTGTATCTTGATAAGTTGTCAGACAGACTTGCTGTGAGGCGCTCATCTTGCATTGTAAACAAAATTTCTTTGTACCATTCCAAACAAGCATTTGTCAATGCCAAATGCTTGCTTGCTGGTATTGGCATTGGTACTGCAGGAGTTAGAGAGATGCATAATAGGAATGGCAGTGAAGTTTTAAACTAGCCCCAACCCTCACCCCCCCCCACCCTGCAGAGACTGACAGGCGTTGGGGTGTGCCTTTGGGTCATCGGTTAGAACACTCACACCATTCCACCTTACCCCACCCTGCAGACACCGACAGGTGTCAGTGTGCCTTTATACTGCACCCATCTCAGATTATTTCCTTATGGAATGGGGTGAACATTAGGGCTGAAGATCCCAAGGCACACCTTGATGCCTGTCAGTGGCTGCAGGGTGGGGGTGAAATGGCATGAGCATGACAGCAGATGACCCCAAGCCATACCCCCAACACCTGTCAGTCTGTACAAGGTGGGGCATTATGGATGGAAACTCCAATGCCCTGGGCGTTTGTTGGTATATTCACTCCACATTTTCAACATGGGCTTCTGGGACCCCACCTCATGAACAGTGGTACTATCATTTTGTTACTCTATCCTGAAAGGTGAGTTCGCACAGCTAATATGCCATTCAGTGCAACAGGTGTGAAAAGACATTTTGGTCAGGATGTGAAAAATGACATGAGGAGGTGTGAAAAAATGGCAATGTTGAAAATCTGGAGTGAAAATATAAAAAACTGGTTAAGTTACGAGCATGTCTTAGAAATTTACGTAGCACACTCATCTTGCCAGTCATTTTTAAATTTTTTCACCCAAATTTTCAACATGGCCTTTTTGGAACCTCCCCTCAAACAGTGGCACTGTGATTTCATTACTCTGTGCCAAAAGTTGATTTCACACAGTGAGTGCACCATTCTGCACCACAGGTGCGAAAACATGTTTTGGGCAGGATGCAAACAAATTACAGCTGTACTGTTCATAAGGAGGTGTGAAAATATGGCAATGTTGGAAATTTGGAGTGAAAATAGGTAGGAAACATGCCAACACAGGGATTGGGCACCCTGATGTTGGCTTTGGGGGGAGTGTGTGGAGGGCAGCAGGAGCCACCAGTTATGCAAAGCTGTGGCACGGCTCATTTATTTATTAATATGTTTCACCGGGAAAAGCACACTGAGCAAATGAGTGTTCATAAGTCCAGCCATGTGCATTACTGTGCACTGAAATGCACATGGCTGGAATGTGCCTGGTTGCCGGGAAGGGGGGGGGGGGATCTTCTGCTGCAATGATGAAACTGTCCCTGATTGGAGTGGCAAATTTCTGTCAAGTGCAGCGCTCGCTCTGAAACCACCATCATTGGCAGCTTCCCTGTTGATTGGTGGCTGAGGGGCGCACCCCTGAAAGCATTCACTGGATGAGCCACAACACTGCCACACCTCTGTAATGCTCTACTACCTCAATATGTTTCTTGTGCACTGACAAGCAAGCAAACATAAAAATAGCATATTCAATTTTTTACCAGTGTTTTTGGTTGAAAATGGGAAATCATTGGCCCTAGAAACGGCTGTTGGGGGGGTGGACTCAGTAGTTCTGGAGTGAAATCAGATGACTGACTGAGTTCCAGGAGCAAAATGGTGATGGACTGCACCTATACCCCATAAAAGGCATATAAGTGACTAAATAAAGTGTAAACATACAACCTATAATAAGGAAAGATGTTCTTAACCCCATCAAGGATGTTCCATTCTATGTCAAAGGGGGAGGGTTCCCCTAATGAATGCTTTCCATTTCCAATATTGCTTGTAATTTGCTTTTGTTAAGACTAACAGATCTAATGGGGATGTTCAAGGATAAAAAATGGGGAAAGCACACCATTAGATATGAAATTGTATTAATTGCCAAATCACAAGTAACTGAATCGGTTACAGTATAGGCAAAAATTGATGCCCCAAAATTATAAAAAATAATCATGTAGTGGTGTGCATGCTCGAATGTAATACACACCCTTGGTGTTTGATGATGTTAAACCCCTGAGCTTCACTCTTGGTGTTTATATAGCATGACACATCTCAGATGCATATTAAATCGAGAACAATAGATACACGGATATATTATGGTATCCCTAAACTCAGTTTCTTGAGTCTCAGGATACTGATCCCACTGGCCCAAAATCCATGATCCTGAATCAATCAGATGCCCGACAATATGATGTTGGGCATCTGATTAAAAAATACAAAAGGCAATTCAGGGGGCTTCAGCCCCGAACCCCCCAATGTGAGGGGGGCTCTGTCCCCACACCACCCGTAACTAAAATAACTAACTGTGAGGGGGAGTGGACCTCCGAGGTACAAAAAATTAGTTACAGGAGTATAACATTTAACCGGACGCAGTGCTTGATAGAACCTGAGCTTCCTAAAGCACACTGGCTGAGCTGCCAGTGGTTTAGCCCTCAACACCACTGGGGCAGCTCGGCCAGCCTCACGATTCCTCCAGTATTTCAAGCTCATCAACAGGGGTATGGTAGCAAGCCATCACATCCGCTACCTTATACCTGTAAATGTCTGCCGTGTTTCCTACTGCCGGGATTCTCACTATCTGGATGCTGAACCTGTCGGACAATACTGCATGGGCAGGTCAGTGTCGGGATAGTGAGTCTGAGCAAATCATAAGGGTACCAGATAGGCAACCACATACAACCAGCCTGTGCTTCCACAGAGAAGTTCTGATACATCAGACCTCAAGAGCTAAGCTCAAAAGGTCTAATGTAATCAGAACACTGAGTCGGCAGCACAGGCAGTTTGGGTATGAGGGTGCCAATCCACTATTTTTTATAGTGTATATATAGTACCCCAAAAAATAATGTTAAATTAAATTAACTGCCATTTGAACTCCCCCATTGAGACATGTAAGTGCCAAATGAGCAGCATCAGGAGTTTTGCCAGTTCCGTTACCTTAGTCAGAGTACAAGTAGGAATCAGAGGTTTGAATTCTTCTTTATGCTCCTCAGTGAACTTTTTACACTTGCCACTGACTTTTGAAAAGACCGTCACCACCATTATGACAGTTGACTTTCACTTTTAACTGTTTTATGTGTGCACATCAATGCTGTGAGGAAAACAGGTGCTTTTAGATTTCGAAGTCAGGTGAAATGTTGCTGTACCACAAAAGGGTACAACCACATTCCATGACCATTGAACTGTGGTACAAGAAGTTTTCAGCTGGCATAAAAATCTATACAGAACAAACCCTGGCTATGCACTATATTCTTGTAATACACACCACTTCAGGTAGGTATATATATATATATATATATATATAGAGAGAGAGAGAGAGAGAGAGAGAGAGAGAGAGAGGAAAGAGAGGTGCAAGTAATAGAGACAGAGATAGTACAATGCTTTTAAACTATATTTTTTGATTAAAGCAGCAGTACTACTGAATCAGGAGGTGATCAGTTTCCAGTTGTTGTAGCGCTACAGAACATATGGCTGCAGTCTCTGCTGCCTATCTATTAATGCTGCTTTCAACATGATGGGTGGCAGAAATGTAAACAAAAACAAAGGATAGCTAAGCAAATTACGGGGCGATAGTACAATGCCGGCGAGAAAGATTACCAGGTAAATGTACAACTGAGCAGAGGGAATAAACTGTTGAAAAAGTGCAGATTTTTTTACATTGCACTGCTGCTTTAAGTTACATCATCTTGTTAATTTCTGACAGCACAAGGAACCACTAAAATGAAGTCATTTCTTTCTGCAATTCAGTTTGTAACAAAATATTCACAAGGTGAATGTTTGCTGAGAAACCGATTTGCATGCTCGAGTGGCTTTGTGCACTCATTTACATATTCAGAGTGCCTTTGTTGCTAATTATCATATTCCAGGTACCTTTTTGCACTCATTTGCACATTTGGGGTGCCTTTTTGGCATTTCTGCTTGTTTACAGGACATCTGGCTGACACAATGTCACTTCACTATAATAAATCACTGAGCCATGGTGTTGGTTCTATAACGCTCAATATTTTTTATCACCAATGACTTTGCTGCAATAAAGCAGGCACTGGTAGTCAGCCCAGTGGCATGGAGGGTGTCGGCATCATGTCTTACCTCCTGCCACACCCGTGACCTGTGTTCAGTGGCGAGCATGGGTTATTGATGGTTGGCTGGTGAGGGAGAGGATTGAGCGTCTGGACAGCTCTCCTCTCCCAGGGAGGGTAAGTTGGTAGTCCCGCCGAATGACCGCAGCCAGGTGGAGGTCTGAGGGTAGAATGGGTTGGGGACATCTATGAAGGGTGCTGCAGGACTCTTCAGCATGCGTACATCTCCACGTGCGTACACTAACGAGTCGCTCCCCAGCAATGGGGAAGGGGGGGAATGGAGGAAAAACACCCTAGGTGGCAAGATGATGATCAACCCCCTGCAGGCTCTACACCAGTGGACAGGAACAACCATAGTCCTGTAAGTTTCATAGATTTATAGAAGTGTGACAGCGCAGGACAGGACTGACAGGCCCACCCAGTTTGCCCATTTGTCCAGCTATCTGCTATGACATGCTCCCCAACCCTCAACACTCTCCTGTGGCTGTCCCATGCCTTTTTGAAGCCTTCCACTGTTGCTTCTCCAACCACCCCCTCTGGGATCCTATTCCACTTATCCACCACCCTTTCTGTGAAATATTACTTCCTAATGTTACCCTTGAACTTCCCCCTCCACCTGCAAGCCATGCCCCCTTGTCATCTGATTTCCCACACTCACTGCCTATGCAGCCCACTTCTTCTGCCTCCAATGCCACCTCCATAGCACTCCCCATCTCCGTCACTCCATCACTCCTCTGCCGCTGATGTGGCCCCAGGACACAGCTCCTGCCAAAATTAAAGCTCTTCCTGTGCAGTTGTGGAGGTGTACACATGCTGCAGAGTCTCGCAGCACCCTTCATTGATGTTCCCAACTCGTTCTACCCTCAGACGTCCACCTGGCTGCAGTCATTCTTTGGGACTACAATGTTCTGGTGGAGCCGGATGATGGGGCTTGGAGGGGGGGTTAAGTAGATGGGGGTCACTGGGAAGAACCAGGAGATAAAGAGAATATAGAAACAAGCATTTGTCAATGCCGAATGTTGATTGCGTTGGTCCGTTGAGCTTGCTCACTGCCCCTGTGTCACTCGCTTGTTCTGTTTCTCAGGTGCAGCAGGCTGCTCTTTTGTACTGGGCTCCTGCTTGCATTGGCATGTTTTTCTGCCCACAAAGAAATCTGCTGCTGTCCCAACAGAGCTCTGTTGAGGTGGGTCACTCCCCCTCTCTCACTCGCTCATTCTGTTTCTGCTGGTGCTGCAGGCTGCCCTTTTGTACGGGGCTCCCGCCTCTGTTGGCGGCTTCTTCTGCCCACAAAGAAATCTGCAGCAGTCCTGACACAGGTCTGTTGAGCTAGCTCACTCCCCCTCTTTCGCTCATTCCATTTCTGCTGGTGCTGCAGGCTGCCCTTTTGTACTGGGCTTCTGCCTGCATTGGCACCTTTTTCAGCCACAAACAAATCTGCAGCTGTCCCGACAGAGCTCCGTTGAAGTCGCTCTCTCCGCCTGTCTCACTCACTCGTTCTGTTTCTCCTGGTGTTGCATGCTGCTCTTTTGTACTGGGTTTCTGCCTGCATTGGCATGTTTTGCTGCCCACAAAGAAATCTGCGTCTGTCCCGACAGAGCTCAGTTGAGGTGGGTCACTCCCCCTCTCAGTCGCGCATTCTGTTTCTGCTGGTGCTGCAGGCTGCCCTTTTGTACTGGTCTCCTGCCTCTGTTGGTGGCTTTCTCGTGCCCACAAAGAAATCTGCAGCAGTCCTGACACAGGTCCGTTGAGGTAGCTCACTCAACCTCTATCACTCACTCGCTCATTCCGTTTCTGCCGGCGCTGCAGGCTGGCCTTTTGTACTGGGCTACTGCCTGCATTGCCACCTTTTTCTGCCCACAAAGAAATCTGCAGCAGTCACGATACAGCTCCGTTGAGCCCACTCACTCACTCCCCCCTCACACGATTGTTCTGTTTCTCCCGCCACTGCAGGCTGCCCTTTTGTACTGGGCCCCTGCATGCATTGCTGCCTTTTCCTGCCCACAAAGAAACATAAAAATATAGAAGTTGACGGCAGATAAAGAAAGCTGCAGCAGTCCCAACAGAGCTCCGTTGAGCTCACTCACTCCCCCTCCCTCCCTCACTCATTCTGTGTCTCCCGCTGCTGCATGCTGCCCTTTTGTACTGGGTTCCTGCCTGCGTTGGTGGATTTTCTGCCCACAAAGACATCCGCACCAGTCCTGGCACAGCTCTGTTGAGCTTACTCACTCCCCCTCTCTCACTCACTCGTTCCGTTTCTGCAGGTGCTGCAGGCTGGCCTTTTGTACTGGGCTCCTTCCTGCATTACCGCTTTTTCCTGCCCATAAAGAAATCCACAGCAGTCACAATACACCTCCGTTGAGCTCGGTCACTCCCCCTCTCTCACTCGCTCATTCTGTTTCTCCCGGCTCTGCAGGCTGCCCCTTTTGTACTGGGCTCCTACCTGCGCTGGCACCTTTTCCTGCCCACAAAGAAATCCGCAGTTGTCCCGACAGAGCTCCGTTGAGGTCGCTCACTCCCCCTGTCTCACTCGCTCATTCTGTTTCTCCTGGCACTGCAGACTGGCCTTTTGTACTGAGCTCCTGCCTCTGTCAGCATCTTTTTCTGCCCACAAGAAATGTGCAGCAGTCCCAACAGAGCTCCATTGGCCTCACTCACTCCTCCTGTCTCATTCGCTCATTCCATTTCTGCCGGCGCTGTAGGTTGCCCTTCTGTACTGGACTCCTGCCTGTGTTGCCACCCTTTTCTGCCCACAAAGAAATCCACAGCAGTCATGATACAGCTGTGTTGATCTCGCTCACTCCCCCTCTGTCACTTGCTCATTCTGTTTCTCCCACCACTGCAGGCTGCCCTTTTGTACTGGGCCCCTGCATGCATTGCTGCCTTTTCCTGCCCACAAAGAAACATAAAAACATAGAAGTTGTCGGCAGATAAAGAAATCCGCAGCAGTCCCAACAGAGCTCCGTTGACCTCACTCACTCCCCCTCCCTCACTCACTCGTTCTGTGTCTCCCGGCGCTACAGGCTGCCTTTTTGTACTGGGCTCCTGCCTGCATTGTCACCTTTTCCTGCCCACAAAGAAATCCACAGCAATCCTGACAGAGCTCAGTTGAGCCCGGTCACTCCCCTCCTCTCAGTCGCTCAATGCTAATCTGTCCCAAACACTGATTTCCGACAGCAACTGCAGTATTCTGTGCTGGAAGCGTGGAAACACATTTCAGCCAGGATGTGAAAAATGACAGCTGTACTGTTCATAAGGAGGTGTGAACAAATGCCAGTGTTGAAAATCTGGCATGAAATATTACTAATTTGCAAACTTGCAAGGGTACGTGGAACCTGAACAACACATGCTTGTAATGCAGTCACTTTATGGAGTTTCATCACAAAATTTTCAACATAGGCATTTTAGGACCTCTGCTCATAAACAGTGTCAGTGTAATTTTCTTAATATGTCCCAAACACTGATTTCCCACAGCGACCACACTATTGTTTGCAGGAAATGTGAAAACACATTTCGGCCAGGATGTGGAAAATGACAGCTATACTGTTCACAAGGAGGTCTGAAAAAATGCCAATGTTGAAAATCTGGCGTGAAAATATTGCAAATTCGCACGGCTATGAGCGTGCGTAGCAACTGCACAATGCACGCTCATAAAACAGTAATTTTTTGGATTTTTCCCACCAAATTTGCAGTATAGACTTTTTGAGAGCCCACCTCATGAACACTGGCACTGTCGTTTCATTAATCGGTCCCGAAAGGGGATTCCGTGCAGTGACCACGAAAATCACCTTTGGGGCCGAATAACGCCATGACAGTGCCAGAATTCTGAGGAGGGTCCTAAAACCTACGTTGAAAATTTGGTGCCAAAATTCCAAAAATGTCTGAGATATGCATCAAAGTTGAAAACCCCTATTTATTCCATTTACAGCTTACCAGCATTTCCTCAGTTCATGATCGGCTTTGAAGAGTGCAGAGCGTGTTCCCGTTCACCAAGATCGTCGCACAGACTCCAGAGGTAAATATGGGGTGAGGGGGTGTAGGAAGCAGGGTGAGCAGTGGGTGGGCACGGGTTGTGGGAGGGGCAGGAGCACCGCTAGAGAATCGCTTCCGCTTTACAGGTAAAAAATAAATGACATAGCAGGACCATTTTTACTTTACAGGGGCATGTGGCACACTGGGGTGGGCTCCCAGCATGCCAACAGAGTCTTCTGATTGGGGGCAGCTGTAGCTGACGGGATTGGGCACCCTGTCAGCACAAAAGAAAAGGGGGTGGGGGTGTTACAGTATGCCGATGGGGATTGGGCACCCAGTTGGCAGACAACATAAGTGGGGAGTTACATAATGCCGATGGGGAGTGGGATCCTGTCGGCAACATTATAGCACTGAATCCGGTGGGGATTGGGGCCCCAGTCAGCAAACAAACACGGAGAGGGGCACATGCTGCCAAGGGGATTGGGCACTGCTCAGATAGCTTAGGACGGTGGTGTTGGATGCCCGCTGTCACCGTGTTCACAAACAATATCAATGTTTCAGGTTCTGCCCTGCAATGACGGGTAGCTCCCTCATTGCAGTGAATGGCTGACACTACAATGACAAGGCTGCCCCTGATTGCAGTGGCTCATTTTTTACAAGTTAGTGGCACGCTGGCTGAACTAGTGTCAGCAGCAGTATGCCACGGCATTGGGGGAAATGGGCCAAGCCTTTACAGGCTATGGGGGCATTGGCCACAACAGTGCCATGCCTCCACAACCTGCTTCTGGAGAAAGCTGCAACAATATGTTTCTTGCGCATGCGCACAATCAACAAAAATAAGTAAAGTGGGGCTGGTTGTATGATACACAGCCCATCCAAGAATGTTGTTCGTACAAAACACTGAGAATACTGGTTGGGCATCCATTCACATCTAGCCTGTGCTGCCACAGAGAGGTGCAGATTGCATAAGAATCCAGTGTAATCAGAAGCTGCCCAGGCAACTCAGGCTGGTGGGCATGTGGTTACCCAACCAGTATTTCTTATAGTGTATAATATTTTTTTAGTTATTTAAAAAAGAAAAAGAATGTTTTTCACAGGCGGTTTCCTTCAGAACTTGAAGTGATTGACTGTGGCCAACAGCCCTGTGATACACACCAGCTGCCTCCAGGACTTCAATCAGCTGGAACCTTGCTGTTACCACAGAAGGGCAAAACGGCCTTCCATTACCCTTTGCACTGTGGTACAAGTTTTATTTGGTATGGAAATCCATGCAGAACATACTGTACCTGTACTATACAATATTTGAACGTATGTTCATTTTGCATTACCCAAATTAACTTTTTTGAGTACATATGGAAACATTCAACTGCTGTATGGGGGGAAGCTTTTGAAATGGGTGTTTAAGAAAACAATATTCAGGAAAATCCATTCCACAGCAGTTACCAAGGTCAGCACATGAAATTAGCAACAAAGAGATTTCAACTGTCCCTTTGAACTGCATTACGAATCATTTGATTATATGACTGTAAATACAGAGGGGACCACACACATGACTCCTAGGCTGAGTGATATCCGACTCTGGCAGTTTCATGTCTGGAGTGCTTGTGCAGCAGAAATGAAAATGCCGGTGCTATCAATAGTTTCTTACCTCACCACAAATTAATATCGATCTCTTACCATTGCTTGGTACAGAAACATAGACTTTGATAAAGGAATAATGCCCTCCAGGGTGGGTGTTATGCTGGGATAACATTCCACCTTGGTGGATTTGAGCCCCAAGGCCATCGGCTGAGGTGTCAACACCCAAGAAGGGATGTTATTCCAGCATAACAGCCACCCTGAAGGGCATTATTCCTATTATACAATGGCTCATTTTATACAGAAAAAAATAATTTTAAAGAATTTTTTTTAGTGCTTAAAAATATTTTTTTTAAGAGAAGATGCAAACAATCATCAAGTGGAAAAAGGAGATATCCTTCCCATCATCAGCAGGGATGTTATGCCAGGATAACAACCCTGCTGTGACAGCCAACTGACCAATCAGAAGCCAGGATTATTTCTTGTCATTGTATAATGGCAGATAAGGACAGCTTGGCCCACCCAGTCTGGCCATATCCCTACCTAATGCATAAGCTCCAGATACTAGTTAACCAACAGCCTACTTCCTCCTACCCCCCACTAGAATTGCCTTATGACTGTCCCATGCATTCTTGAATTCCCTCACTGTTTTTGACTCCACCACCTCCTCAGAAAGGCCGTTCTATATATCCACAACCCTCTCCATCAAAAAAATACTTTCTCACATTACCTCTGAGCCGTCCCTCTCTATCTTCACATTATGCCCGTTTGTTCTTGCACATCTCATTTTCTGAAAGATGCTACCCACTTGGACTTTGTTGATTCCCTTGAGGTACTTGAAAGTTTCTATCATGTCCCCCTGTCCCTCCTCTCCTCGAGGGTATACATATTAAGCTTCTTTAATCTCTCTTCATATGTCTTCTGTTGTAGACCCTGCACCATTTTAGTTGCCCTCCTCTGGACAGCCTCCATCCTGGCTATGTCCTTGTGGAGATGGGGTCTCCAGAACTGCATGCAGTACTCCAGATGGGGTTTCACCAAATGTCTGTACAGAGGGATAACAACTTCCTGTTTTCTACTGGTGTTGCCTCTCCCTATGCATCTCGGTATCCCCCCAGCCCTCCTTACTGCCTTTGCACATAGCTTGCCCAGCTTTAGGTCATCTGATATGACTACCCTCGGGTCCCTTTCCATTTTTATCCCTATCCCAGGTTGTTCATAAAATAGGTGGATTCCTTTCCTTGAAGACATTAAATGACAGGGGTGTAGGCAGGATTGTTCTTCGGGGATGTTTGAATATGATAACTGTGAACTGGGGAAAATAAAAGCTGGAGGTCTGGGGGCCTACATGCTCTGTGGTGAGTTCTGGGGCTTTTCTTGAAGAAAAAACAAACTTTTGTTACATGTTATGACCAATTTACTGATATACCAGCTTGGCTGGAGACATACTTATATGGGCCATTGGTCTTTTGTATGTCTATGCCTTCCTAGTATAACTCCTAGTATGTTGCCTACCCCCTATTTCAGAGGAATTTTTTTCCCCATGGAATCAGGGGTGTGGGAGACTCTGGCTGGCATTACAGTCTGCAGTTCCGATGGTTGTGGACAACTGGCTGTCTAACAGTGCCAATAACCACGCACCCCATATGCATTTTTGTAATATACTGTGAAGGATTTCCACATAAAGGCCAGGGGTCTGGGGGCCACTAGGCTCCCAGAAGCTTTAGGGGGTTTATATGCTCTGCGGTGAGTTTTGGGGCTTACAAGGTAAACATCATTATAAAAAGGGTCTCAGAAATGCTGCAATCTGACTTGCTGTTAGGATTCCAACAGCCCTTCATTAACCCATGTTACAAAGTGTCATGTATAGCCTTATCACAATGGCACATGGAATTTTTTTTTTCAGTACACTTTATTGACATTTTGAAGACACATCTTCCATACGTAGCATACAAAATAGCAATAAACATGTCAAAACTGGCCACTCTATTTATCTCCCACCACCCTACCCTCCTCCCCCCATCCCATTTAGTCCTATATCATATTTAGCTAGTACAGTCTCCCCCCTCACACTACCCTCACCCCCCTGGAGAACGGGGACATAAATATCTAGGAGTAGCGAAATAAAACAGAACGACTATCATTTCATACTACAAACTCTCATATATTTGACTTCCTACCTTCTTGAATTACATGCTGTCCTATCCAAACGGTGGGACACTCTTCTTCTATAAATTGTTATACCTCTCAGCTAGAAACAGTGAAAATTTCTCCCATCTGTTATTAAAAATATCTAAAGTATGGAATTGTGATGCAATTGCCTGTTCAGCATAGTAGGCTATATTCAATTCCTGTATCCATTCCCTGACGGATGGTGGAGTTTCTCTAATCCAATGCCTCATGATTACAAGCAGCGAGACTGCTGAAGTGAGGGCCATATAGTACTGCAAAGTCCGATTCTCTATAGCTGAGAGGTTACCAAGCACACATGTTTCAATATTGAAAATGTCTCCCTTTTCAAACAAAGGTAACAAGAAGCTCTTTACTTGCGGCCAAAAGTTCTAAATACTGGGTCATGTTCATATCATATGCATAAGAGAACCAGGCTCTCTTTTACACCTTTGGCATAATTTACTTTGCATCCTGTCCATATAATGTCTTCTAATCGGTGTATAGTACAAATTATGGAGTACCTTAAATCTAACCAAACGTAATCTGTCTTGTTTTACCAATTTATAATTATTTTTCCATACTGATTCCCAGATGGACACATCATAGGATAAGTTTGCAGCCTGTTGCCAATAGAAAGCTATTGGAGAAAGTATCTCCTCTGCTCCATTGGTCAGCAATTTATAAATCCGAGCTATGGATTTTGGCTGTATAGCCTGTTTAAATACCTCCTTGAAGAATTCCAAGGCCCGAGCCGACCATGGTGGTTCCCCAAGTGCTGCCTTTACACATTGTTTAATTTGTAAATATTTAAACAAGGGAAAGTCTGTCAACTGACAAATAGTTTTAAGGTCTTTGGGGATCTGAAATTTGTGATCTTTAACTACGTCTGCAACTTTAGCTGTATCTATCCTTTTCCAAAATGTAGGAGGAATAGTCTTATGACCTAATTGGAAATTCAAATTATGAACTAAGGGCTGGCCTAAATCTCTCCTGTTATCCAATTTAAAATAAGTACACAGCTGGGAATGGGCTTCCATAGTCCAAGCTAACGGCGTATGCTTCCAGGACTGGGGTATTTTTTTACTTACAGTATAAAGTAGTGATGTTAACGAAATACTATTAGAGAGGGTGATTTGTCTCTCAATCTTATACCATATCAAATTTGGAGGGACTGATTCCTGAGGTGCCAGCCATAAGAAGTATTTAGAAGTCTGAAAAGCCAAATAATATAAAAAAAGGTTAGAAATACCCAGTCCTCCCCTCTCTTTCCTACCCATTAATTTGTTTATTGTCCTTCTGGGTTTTTTGTCATTCCAGAGGAAAGCAGACCATATAGAATTGATTTTTTTAAACCATGCCTTGGGGAGAGGTAAGTTCAACATAGACAGGGGATAAATGAACCTAGGGAAAACAGCCATCTTAATTAGGTTAACTCTACCCCAAAGGGATAAGGGTAAAGTTTGCCACCTCTTTAGGTCTTGCTGCATCTGTGTTACTGTAGGGTCTATATTCAAGGCTTTCAGCTTATTGATGTCTTGTGTAAGCTGTAGACCTTAAAAGGTGAGTGAGCTAACAGCCCATTTCAATCCCATCTCCTCTACTTCCTTCTTGGTACATGTAGGCGTCAATGAAAGTACTGCTGTTTTATGGCAATTAAGCTTATATCCTGACACAGAACTGAACTCATCTATTAATCTCAAAACTGCTGGTACCGATTCACGCCACAAGGTGAGATGCATGAGAATGTCATCAGCAAACATCGAAATTTTATATGAGCCAGGGCCAATATTTATTCCTTTAATTGCCATTGATGTATTAATTTTTCTAGCTAAGGGTTCAATATATAAATTGAACAGCATGGGAGACATCGGACAGCCCTATCTGGTTCCTCTTGATAACCTAAAATTGTTGGAGATGACCCCATTACATGCAACTCTTGCTGAAGGAGCCGCATATAGGGCCACAATCCATTGGCTATATTCTTGGGGTATTCCATATCTAGGTAAAAGATCAAATAGATATTTTCAACTCACTCTATCAAACGCCTTTTCTGCGTCGAGGTAAACGAACACCTTTTCAGTGTCCGTATCCCCCAACGTAGAAAGAAAATGGCATATCTTTCTGAAATGATTGCTCGAATGCCTCCCTGCAACAAAACCCACTTGGTCAGGTCCTATCAAATTGTCCCATACCCTTTTAAGTCTGGCCACTAGTATACTGGCTAGTATCTTAATCTCAATGTTTAATAATGAGATCGGTCTATAATTCTCCGGACAAGTCTGGTCTTTCCCCGGCTTGGGTATAACCATAATTCTAGCTTCAAACAATGCCAGTTCTTTTGGTTTAGCTGAATATATATAATTAAATAGTAATTGTAAGTATGGTGCCAACTCCTCTTTAAATGTTTTATAAAAAGCTGGATGGTACCAGTCGGGTCCTGGTGCCTTGTCTACTGATAGCCTATCAATTGCATCTCTAATTTCCTGTAGGGTAACCTCCCCTATTAATGTTGAACTTTGAGCTACTGTAAGTTTAGGCATCTGGATATCTCTGAAAAAAAGCTTCAATTTTTTCCCATAGTCTAAATCTATATGTTGTGACGTATACAGTTCTGTATAATACTCTTGAAAAATTTTAACAATTTCTCTGGGTTAGAATTTAACTTCCCTGTTTCCCTGTCTCGTATTGCAGTTACCCATCTCGCCTCTCTTTGTTGTTTTATTTTATTCGCTAATAATTTTCTGGCTTTTTCACCCTGCCCAGTATATGTCGCTTTCCACTTTAAAGATGTTTTCATTGTATTGTTTAGGCTATAAGCTGCATATTTTGCTCTTAGGGGAGTGAAGTTCCGCCCAAATTTTCTCATCTGTATTTTGACTCAAATGTTGTTCTAAAAACCTTATTCTATCTAACCATTCTTCCACCTCTTTTATCTTTCTCCGTTTCCTGTTAGTGGCAAGTCTAATGAATTCTCCCCTCCATGTCGCTTTTAAAGCACCCCATAAGATGTCTTTGTTCAGAATAGATTTTTGGTTGGATTCCCAGGAATCTTTAATGAACTTCCTCATCCTTTGTACTATCTCATCTTCCACCAGCATTTGTGTATTTAAAGACCAGGATTTATAAGCTCTCCTGAAGGATGAAAATCCTAGTTTTATCCAAATCGGTGAGTGATCCGAAAGCACACTAGGATATATCCCCCGTATCCTCAACTGTATGTAATGTAGTTGAACTTAGAAGAAAAAAATCAATCCTGGAGTATACCTTGTGGGGGGGAGAATAAAATGTGTAGTCTAATTCTATGGGATGAAGCAACCTCCACGGATCAACCAGCCCTGAACCACTCATTAAGTCTCTTAGGGCTCGCTGTGCTGGAGATAGTCCTGATCTTTTCTTGTATGATCTATCAAGATCGTTTGTGTACACCACGTTCCAATCTCCCCCTAGAAGACAAGGGACATTAGACACCGAGGCTATGATCGTGGCTAAAGGTGGAAAAAAGGCGGGGTGTCCGAATTAGGACCATATATTGAACCTATGAGAATTTCTACTCCCGCTAAATTCCCAAGTGTTAGTATATATCTCCCCTCCTGGTCACGCCAAGATTTAATTTCCTTAAAAGGAACATTCTTATGTATAAGTATTGCTATGCCTCCTCTTCTTTCGCTGTTGCCCGCCCCAAAGACCTGGCCAACCCAAAGTTTCTGCAACTTCACAACTTGATTGGTAGTAATATGCATCTCCTGTATCATCACAATGTGTGGTTGGTATCTATTCAGATGTCTTAAAATAGTGTACTTCTTAGAATTATCTTTTCCACCTTTTATGTTCCAAGATATTATATTCCAACTGCCTATTTTTATGTCAAATTGATGGCCATGATATGTTGATAGTCCTGCCTACTCCAGCTCTCACCAAGTATACTGCACTTTACTCTCTGTCCCAGTTGACCCCCTCCTATAATTCTTTCCCACTCCCACAAACTCCCTGATATCATCCTCTCCATCAACCCCACTCCCCATACTAATATCCAGGCTGCTAGCCCTCTCCTAAACTGTCTAGCCGTCATGCCCCTGAGTGAGCAGCCTCCACCCCCCCAATAGTGTCCCCTAAGGAACATCTACTCCGCTACTAACTTAACATCTATATCTACTAATCCTATCCTAATATAGCCGCATCTAAAGGCTTCTCATATGGCTATATCCCCAAAATGGATAGCTTCTTTCTCCCCCCTTCTTGTTATAGCCTCTTTCTTATTTATTTCCAACAAGGAAAAAAAAAAAAAAAACACAGAAACTACAGTTTCCCTTTAGTATGAACCAAATTGTCCCCATAGAATACTCTTCTATAGAATAAGATATAACAGGATGCCTGCAAATATGAACTTTAACATCAGGTCCATAAATTGCTCAGAGGGAAAAGAAAAATGCATCTCGACTTAATAAATGTCTCTGAATTACTATGTCTCAGGGACTTCTCGCTGCACCTGACCTCTGACAATAGGTGGAGCTCCAGTCTCATTTATCGTTCAGTTCTTCTCTGAGCAACAGGGAACATCATAACTGCCTCTTGAGTCCAAAAAGAAGAACAAAACTCTATAACATGTAAATAATCTTTTCAAAAGGAAAAAATAGCATCCGTGAATTATCGGTATGTTCGCCCCTACGAAAGCCCCTCTCCATCAAATTCAAACATCCAAATGATCTTCCGACTGTCTGACCCGAATCTCCACAGTCGCAAATGGCAGCACGCGCTGTTAACACTCTCTCTCCATATTATCCGCTGCCTTTCCCGAAGAGATCTGGTAGTCTGTTATGAAGATCTGTTGCAGCTTGGGTGGCAGACTCATATCTCTGGGTTCCTGAGTTCAATGTCACCTCTAATCTCGCAGGGAAAAACATCCTGTGTTTTATTTTAGCTGCCCACAGCTTGGTCTGGATTGGTCGATAAGCCGCCCTTTCTTGTCTGACTTTGAATGTTAAATCAGGCACTATTCTCAGCTTCTTGCCTTCCCATTCCAATTTCTCATCATTTCTAGCCACCTTGAGTATGTAATCTCTGTCCAGATAGTTTAATACCTTGAAAATAATGGGACGAAGCAACTGGTCTGGAGGAGGTCTTGGTCTAATCGATCTATGGGCACTTTCAATTACATATGTAGGGCCATTTGGTGAGGGGCCTGCTATGCGAGTGCAGAGCTTCTGCAGAAAGGGTTTAGCATTATTTCCCTCCTCTCCCTCTGGAAGCCCTAATAAGACCAAATTGTTGTGGTGCTATCTTCCCTCCAGATCATCGACTTTCTCGTCTAAATTTTTAACTGACTTTTTGAGAAAAATGCTTTCTGTTTCCAACTTATGTACTCGATCCTCTGTCAACGAAACCTGGGTCTCCGTATCTGACACTTGTATTATTAGACCTGACAGGGAAGCCTTCCAGTCTCAAAATTCCTCTATCAGGGAGAATAACGCCGTTTTGATAGTAGAGATGTCCTCCTGAAGTTGTTCTGTCCGTGTGTTCATGGTATCCGAGTTTAGTTCTAAATTCAGAGAGAAGCTTCTACGTGGCCTTTTGGCCTCCAGCGCCATCATATCTTTTATATGCTCTTTATCAGGATTGCTACCGTGCGTTTCTTTAGATATCTCCATAGCGGTTTCTTTTCAGTCCCCGAGGTTAACCAGTGGGCTATCACTATGTTATAAAGTGAATTATGCCTTATTGTCTGTATAGTTAGTAGCTTTAGTCAGCGAAATAGCAGAGCTGCACCTTCATGCTGCTTACTCCTCCAAGGGCATCACGTGACTCCCCCAGCACATGGAATTTTTCCTGTCAGCATTCCCTCCTAAAGCATTGCTGAATGACTGGAATGATGCATCATGATTTTGAACCAGCATTCGTAAACTATGGGTGGAAGAAATTCTTCTTACTAAAAAAAAAACCTCCCTGTAGCCAGCCCAGTGGGGCTGAGGGTTGAGGCGCTGAACACCACACCTCATGCCACACCGGCGACCTGGGTTTGGGAATGGACTTGGGTGCAGGGGGTCGGCAAAGGACAGGAGATGATTGAGCATCCATAGGACAGCTTTCCTCTCCTGGGGAGGGAGATTGTCACTACACCCTGCTTCATCGGCCCTTGGCGGAGGCTGGCGACTGCAGCTCTAGCGTGGAGCATGCACAAGGGCTGGGGAACATCTACAAGCATGCCCTCCCATGTTGCACTGATGTCAGTGCACATCCATGTTCCCAGGAGGGAAAACAAGGAAAATCCCCACCTCTGGGTATAGGAGATGGCACCTCTACCCTCAAGTCACACTCCCAACAGCAGGCCCTCTTCTCTCCTCTCCCTCAGGGCATGCAACGACCAGCTCGCTACACTCTAGATAGAGCGGATAGGGCGGCCCTTCCCCAGAGGGGGTTTCAGATCCGGGGGCTGTGCTGGTCAGGGCATGGGAAAAGTGAAGATCTCAGGTGGGAGGTAGAGCTCGAGAGGTCGGAGGATGCCAGAGGGAGTTTCCCAGGATGTGGAGCTAGAAATAGAGTAAAAAAAAAATCTCCTTGTAAATGAGGAAAACATCCAAAAAGTAGACTTAACACTTCCGTTTTGGAATAATTTTTATAATGGCAGTAAGGCACTTGTTAGATTAACAGTCAATCACCTTTGAGAGGCAATATGGCACTTGGCTGCACCTTGTGCCACAATACGCCCCTAGGGGATGATTAACAGATTGTTAATCTAAACTCTGGGAGTGCCTTATTGCTTAAACTAGGATGATTCTCTTCATATAGGAAGCAGACCTTTGGACATCAACTCAGATAGGGGACCATATCCCTGTGGCACCTCTAAGAGTGGAACACTCATCAGGTTGAGTGTTCTATTAGGCCAGATGACCAAATTCTATGGCATTCTGTGAGGGTGTAGGTCCAGCCATGGGACATAGTGAGTGAACAGCCAAATCCATGTTGCACAAGCACCATTATTACTCATATACAGAGTTGGCCACTGACCCAGTCAGTAGGGTAGCAAGCAAACAGCACTACACCCCTTACTGCCATCAAGCACTATGCCTGCACAGCATCCTGAGATGCCTGAATTTCCTTGCTCTGCCATTTTCCATCCTCCTCTGGTGGCTTCACTTTTCCTCTTGTGGAATGCACTGGCATCATAAAGATACCTTTAATCAAATGGAGTATTGGCCCTGCAGCACTGGGTGGAACACTGATGAAGCTGCATATTCCATCAGGCCAAATGACCAAGTTCTATGGCAATAGTGAGGGTGGTGGTGTAGATCCAGCCCAGCTGTGGGACACCACGAATGCCAAATCCACATTGTAGAAGCACCAGCATTACCAATACACTAAGCTGCCTGCTGACCCAGAGAATAAGTAATACTATATAGAATTACGCTTCAGAAGTAGTATGCAACAAGTTTTGTTTCTGAGTCAGAGTGTGTAATGCCCACATTTAGACCACTAGAAGGAAGTTTGTGGAATTTATCTAGGCATCATATAAGTGTCCATAAACAAGAAATGAACTGCTTCCCATAGTTCCATACCAACACAGTACCATGGCACTCATCTCATTTCATTTCATTTTAATTTTTTATACTTGTAGATCTGATGAGCAAAAATTGCCTGGTTTCACAGATGACAAGTCTCATTAAGTGACTTGACATTCATTCCCCAGAGTACCATGCTACTCATCTCCCAGAGTACCTTGACACTCATCAGCCCTGTTTATACTTCGAGTGCACTGTACTTACTGCTCCACCGCCAACTTGCTGTGCTCTCATTATTAGTGCTGCAGTTCCATTTATACCTCCTGTGGCTCAAGCACCGCAGATCGCTCTGAGAGGAGTGTCCCCCTAGTGGTCGGGATACTGTGACAAATGGGACCATGTGTGGGTGGAGCACTGCAGCAGTTTACACCATGGGGTAATGCCCTCAATGCAGTATGCATCCCCACAATTTCACCGGAGCAGAAACAGGAATGGAGCGGCATATAGCACGATGCAGTGAGTGTCCACAATAGCAACTTTGCAGCGCATCAACTAGAACGCATGAGTTGATGCACTGCAAAGCAGGAAGTGTAAACAGGGCAATCATCTAAAGTGCCTTGCACTCATCCCCAAGCACCTTGCCACAATGCCACTCATCCCCAGAGTACCTTGTCACTCATTCACACAATTGTGCTCCTAACGGCACCAACCATTCGAGGAACTATATGTTTACTAAAAGTGGTATTTTAATATTTTCACTTAAGAAAAGGTTTTAAAATAAATTTAGACATAAAACCCATGTTATAAGTGCAGTAAGACAATCCGGAAATTTGCTCTGCTGGGACCAATGCACCTCTAGGGGCTGTAAGGCACTCCATCTGCAACCTCACACCTAACTATGTCCCTAAGCATGCATTTATCAAAGTATAGCCAACACCCATTGTCTTATTGCTTACATAATGTCTCTGAACAAATTATCTGTCAAATTTGTCAGGCATCCCCATCTTAAGTATAGTGCACAGTTCTGGACCGAATATCTAAGGAAAGAGATATAGTAATTAAACATGATTAAACAGGCACACTGGAGAACAACCAGACATTGAAAATGTGGCCAAAGAGGTCTGGGCTATTGGAATTGGGAGTGTTCTCCATGTAGACAAGAAGACTTAGCAGTTACATAATTATAGTATGCCAATAGCTGAAAAGAATAACCCAGGGAGTGGCGATTGTAGGATCCAGGAGGCAAGCAGCAAAGGGATACTGTAGATGGGGGGGGGGGATGTTTTACTTGGACTAGACAGAACTTGAGAGGATAGGGACTGGAAAGGAATCTAGCAGAGGAATGGAGTTTGTGTGTGTGGGGGGCGGGGGGAGGGTTAAATGGTGGCACCGAAGGATTATAAGACAGAACTTTCAGAGAGATGAATATACTTAGGCACGGTACAAAAAACTGACCTAGGAAGGGTTATGGAGTTGGAAGGAGGGAGAGTAATGAACCAGCACAAGAAAATGGATGGTAAGGGGGAAGACTACTCAACAAGACCAGTTTGGTGAGAAAAACAAACTTCACAGCTGCTTCACACAAATTTACATTGACTTTGATTAAAGCGTCTAGGGAAAAAAATACATATGCTGCTGCTTCCCTAACTGAACTGAATTTTACCTGAATAGAGGCCATCAGAGACTGAGCAGGCAGGCCACAGCTCGTATACTCTTCAATCCAGCTCTCCTGGCTGGACTGACATCTGACTCTTCTGCTGGCTCTTTCTTAAATCATTTGTTCTCCTCTGAGAGTGCTCTCGTTACTGTATGCTTGCCTCTCTAACACTCATCGCTAAAACGGTAGTCTAGTACCAACACAAAAGGAACACAACTGTCCTCTGACCGAGTCCAACTGGCAACCTATTCACTCCACTCCTGGGATGGCTGCTATACATCATTCGGGCAATGCGGCACTGCATGCAGTGTGCCAGCATGCTTCAAAGCACCAAGCCACCAAATTCCAGCAGCGCCATTTCATTGGCAGATGTGGAGAGGAGGAGCAGACTCAGACCAGACTGACAAAAATGCCTGCCTCCTCGTCCCCATGCTACTGACACGCACGCTGCTTGCTGCTTCTGAATCCCAGCCCAGCCAGCATTCATTGAGATCTTCATTTAAACAGACCATGGCTGCGCTGATAGAAATCTGGGATGGCGGGGACCAGGGGCTAAAAATAGAAATTTCGGGGGGGGTTTTAACACCCCCCCTGCCTATATCCCTCCACATAGTCCCTTGGTACTGGTCCCCAGCATCCAAGAGCAGCATATTCTGCTCCCTACTCCTGATCTTCCAGATTTTGGTGAGCCTCTGGGTGATGCCGGCATTGCAGTTGCCCGGTGTGGTGCATCTGCCCAAGTCACGACTCATCTGGGCCACACACGCACATCACTGATGTGCAGCAGGGTGAGTTTGAAGTCGCTACCACAGCAACACATGATCATGAAGAGCCTCCTGAGCAGTAGCAGCACCGATTTACAGGCTTGGCAGCCCTCCTCCTGCCCATGTAGCTTGCCTTTTGCGGGTTACACATACTGCAGCTGTGGAGTCACAGTGATGTGTACAGTGTAGTGATTTAAAGTGAACCAACTTATAACAAAATGCTGCAACAACTGGGACTGCCCGGCATTGCAGCGTCAGCTTCTCACCTGCAGAACGGAGCTAGAGGCTGAATCTGCAATGACGAGGCACTCCCTGATTGCTGCAGCCAAATTCTTTCAAGTTGGTGGCATGCTTGCAAACTAGTGTCACCACCAGTGTGCGCTTGTATTGGTGACACACAGCCAAGTCCACAAAAGCAGTGGCGGCATTGGCCACAACAGTGCCACACCTCCAGAACCCGCTTCTCTCCTAAGCTGCCACAACATGTTTCTTGCGCATGCGCACAAGCAAACATAAAAATGGGGGATGTCTTGATCTAGCCAATGACGAAGGATGACCTTCTTGGCACATACTGAGATTAAGGCCATGTGGACCATCCCTGGTGTTCACAACCAGTAAGAAATTCTATTGAGATGTAAGGTAAATTATACAGATAAAAATTAGGGGCTTGTAGACCTCTGTCCTGTTTAACTCTCACCAGTTTTGAGATTGCCCAGCGAGCTGCTTTACCATGCCATAAGAAAGGGGCAAGAAGCCTGTACACCTGGGTGAACCAAGATTGGGGAAGGGCTAAGGGGGTATAATAAGAGGGGTAAAATATTAATTTTGATGATATTCAATCTACCCCACAGGGAAAGAGGCAGCATTGACCAGTGGTCAAGGTCTACCTTGAAACGGGACATAATAGTGTCCAGATTGAAATGTTTGAATTTATTGGGAGAAGTACTGAGAAAAATGCCTAGATATTTCAATTTGTCTTTCCTCCATTCAAGGCCCAGATGCTTCACATCGACTCTAAATGTTATATTATTAAGAGGCATGATCTCAGTTTTGGAGAAATTGAGTTTGTACTTAGAAATGGCACACAACTGGGAAATGATCTGTAGGGTTGCAGGCAGGGAGTTAGCAGGGGAGGATACATCAAGCAGAATATTATCTGCATAGACAAAGAATTTATAGTCAATATTAATAACAGAAATGCTGGTGAAGAAAGGCAGGAGAAATTGATCTTATGGATCGGGGTTCTAAAAAGAGATTGAATAGGAAAGGGGAAAGGGGGCAACCCTGTCTGGTACCTTGATGTAAGAAGAAGGGTTTAGAAAGCATACCATTATAAAGTACATGGACAGTTGAAGAGGAGTAGAGCACCCTGATCCATCGTATGAATTCTAGAGGAAAATTGCATTTTGGTAGTAGGGCAAACAAGTAGTCCCATGAGACTCTATCAAAAGCTTTCTCGGCATCCAGGGACACCAAGGCCGCAGAAGAGGAAGGGTCCCTGGCCACCGGGAAGAGATATGCCAGTTTTCTAAGATGGTCAGCTGAGAGTCTACCTTTTACAAACCCCACCTGTTCCCTGCTGATCACTGAGTCCCATACTAGCCCCAGTCTATAGGCCAGTATCTTAGAGAGTATTTTAAAGTCTGCGTTATTAAGTGATATTGGTCTATAGTTAGAAATCATCAGTAGATCCCTGTCCAGTTTGGGGAGAACCACAATGGAAGCCGCAGTTAAGGAGAGGTCAGCTAGGCCCCTGGCAAAGGTATAATTATAGGTGTTTAGAAGAATAGGGACTACCTGGTCTTTTAAAGCTTTATAAAAGTTTGTGGTAAATCCATCTGGACCCGGGGGTTGTCTGCAGCCAGGGTGTCAAGTAGCTTGGGAAACTTCAGTCAGGGTCAAGGAAGCTTTTACAATAGCCAGGCAACAGTCTGCCAATTTGGGGAGTGTGATGTCTTGGAGGAAAGATTCAAATTGGGACTGACTAAATGGGGGGGGAGGGCGGAGCATATAACTGCTGGTAATATAATTTAAAGGCATCTACAATATCTTGGGGTGAGGTGAGGAGTTGACCAGAGTCACTGCGTATTGAGGGAACAGTCTTGTCCATTACTTGTGAATGGAGGTGGAGGGCTAGCAGTTTCTCTGCCTTCTCCCTTTGATCAAAATATTTTACCTTAGAGCGTAGTATCATGTGTTCTGCTCTTTTCCCCAGTAAGGTATTATATTGAAACCTAAGTTGCTCTAACCTTCCAATTCCAATTGAGGGGAAGTCAATGATATGTGTTCCTCGAGGACCCTAATTTGGGTTAACAGAGAGGTAAGAGAGGCAGAGGTCTGTTTCTTACGTCTCGCTGCTAAGAGGATCAGCTATTCACGAAGTGCACACTTCAAGGCCCCCCACAGGATGTCAAGTTTGTGCATTGAAGGGGAGCTGAATACCATAACATTTCAGATAAAAGATTGGAGATGTTTTAATAATTCCTTAGATTTAAGTAACTGATTATTCAAAATCCATACTTTATCTCTGGACAATGAGGGAGTTAAGTTTAGTTGAAGAAAAACAGGATGGTAGTTAAAAATGACCTTGGCTGAATAATGACATAAAGTTATCCCAGGAATATAATCTACTCCCATCAGGAAGTAGTCAATCCTGGAGAGGGAGTTGTGGGGAAGGGAGTGGAAAGAGTACTCTTAACTGGATGGGTTTAGAGACCTCCATGGGTCTACCAAACCCGCTGACCATATAAATTCCTGGAGAGCTACCTGCCCAGGGGAGAGAACTTGTCGAGATTGATTGGTCTGCTCCAACTCCTTACATTGGACAAGGTTCCAGTCACCACCTAGAATTAATGGATGGGCAATCCAGGGGGCTAAGATGAACATGAGGGTAGTGAAAAAACTAGGATACTCAGTATTGGGGCCATATATTGCACCCAATACTACTTCTAAGTGTCCTAACAGGGCCCTAATAAAAATGTAGCGACCCTGAGGGTCAGCTATTTCCTGGATGAGACGGAAGGGAATTCTTCTAGCTATAAGGATGGCTAGCCCCCTCTTGCAGGAGTCAAGGCCCATGCCAAAAGTTTGTCCTACCCAGAACCTCCTGAAAAGGAGAATCTGGGAGGAGTGTAGGTGGGTTTCCGGTAAAAAGGCAATATCCATTTGTAGTTTATTCAAATGGAGGAGGATTCTAGACCATTTATGAGGGAACTGTGGGCCTTTAACATTCCATGTACAAAAAATATATGCTGTCATTTTACATAATATAGGATAAGAAAAGCTCAAAAGGCAGGTTAAGGTGCAGATAACCAATCAAATGAAAAAGTGGCAGCAACAACAATGATGAGACCCCAGCTCCGGTGGTACCCTCCACCCCTCCCACACCTGATTTGAAGCCTACATACCCCTGTCTTATAAGAAACAATCCCAAAAACCCTAGATTGAAGATTAATGTCCATAGAAATAGTACAGAACTTCCCATCCACAAACCTCCCCCACCTACTAACTAGCTGATGCATGAGACTCATTTCACACATAGCACCACCTCCATCACCCCCCCGCTAACTTGCTTAAAAAGCTTAACAATTATTACAACCTAAAACAACCTTGTAACTATAAATGTTCTAAACCTTTCTTTTCTCTCTATTTATACTTTTACCTTTTAACCCCCATGCCCCCCACTCCCTCCCCCCCAAGTGTTCCACCTCCCCTCCAAGGTTTAAATACAATGTCTTCTACTTTTTAGCTACTCTCCTGGGGGTGGGGAGGGAAAAACCAAGGTGGACCGGGTTATGATCTCAGTAATCTTAAAGTCTGATTATATGTCCCCCGTTTTGAGGGTACCACAAGCTTCAGCCCATCCAGAAATAATTATGGTCCATGAACTATGTCTAAAGCTGGTTTTCTTTCTGACCCAGTAACATATTGACAGATCAGTAGAGACAATGTATTTAGTTGTACTTAGCTGGGCACAACGTGTAAGTGAGCCCCACCCCCGGTTAAGGACTGATGGGTGGGGGCTGCCCACAAGGGCCCGAGTAATCCAAGTTGTGCCACCACAGCCCTCAGAGAGAAAGTCATACATAGTCCAGTCTCCACAGTGAAATCCATACCAGCCAATCTCAATTCATGGGTGTACAGTCAAAACTAGAGGGAGTCAGCCGAACAAGGCAGTGACAGCTCACAAGAATGGCAGCAGTACAGGAAGCATCAAGGGACAAACTTGCTCCGCTCTCAGAGGCAATGACCTTTCCAACCCCAGAAGTAATTAGCAGATACATCGCCGGAGGCAGTCCCACAATGGAGAGGGAAGGTGTAGAGCTCCATTCCTTCTCACAGGCTTGATTTTGCCAGCCAATTCTCCATTCCAACAACAATGGGCATCAGGAGGTGAGCAGGGCACAGGCAGTACTGTTCGATGAAGAGATTGGTTGGTCTGTGGGCTTAAAGGGGAGAGGTTTCTGGTCTGTGGTGGTGAAGGGTCAGTTCAGACCGTAACAAGAAAATGATACTGCATATTTAGAGGATGTTAGGAGTTAAAGCAACTTGAATTCAGCTCTCGAAGGGAGTGCAGTTCAGGGATTCCTGAAAAGATCTGGTAGGAGTTTCGTAAGTTCTTGGGTAGCGGTAGCTGCTGTATCGTAGGAGTGCCATTTATTGTTAACGTGCACCTGTAATCGGTCAGGATACTGCATTCTGAATTTTAATTCGGCAGCTATAAGTTTAGAGACTGCCTGGTGAAAAGAAGCTTGCTGTTGTCGAATTTCTGCTGGAAGATCTGTGTCAAATGTAGTTTCTTACCCTCCCAAAGTATGTATTTTAAATCTCTTCTTTTTTACAAAATGAATTGCTTGTATAGAAAGTTTAAAAATTTTTAAAATGAAGGGACAGGGAGGTGGATCAGCTGGGAGCTTGGGTCGAAGTGAGTGGTGCGCCCGTTCTATAATGTACATCCGGTCATTTGGAGAGGGACCAGCCACCCTCTCCGGGAGCTTCTGTGCAAATTGAATTGGAGTGGTCCCTTCCCTCTGGTAGCCCAAAAATTATTAAATTGTTTTGGTGGCTACATCCCTCCAAGTCCTTGAGTTTGGACTCCAATTTAGCTATTTTTTGCTACATAGCCAAGGCGTTAGATTCTGCCTGATCCCTCCAGGTTTCTAGGGAAAAAGTATGGACTTCCACATCCCCCATGCATTTGCCCAGGTCGCCCAAGTCTGACCAGACTGTTTTAACCTGTAGAGTGAGCTCTTGAATTGCGTTAGATAGTGGTTCCAAGGCTTGCAGGAGACTGTCTTCTGTCAGCAGGGGAGGTAAAACCATAGCAGTAGAGGAGCAGCTGGAGCCCATGTTCTGGGTCTTAGGGTGTTTGGATTTGCTTGTCGGGTATCTGTGGTGGGGTGTGCCTGGGAGGGGCCTGTCTCATCTCTGCTTCGGACATGATGCCTGTTGTCGGTTTTCCAAGTAGTCAGGTAAGCCCCTATTCCTCTTTGCAGCAGTTCCCAGGAGGCAGATAGGGAGAAGTTGTCTTGAGGTTGTGTTTTAATTAAAATAAAGCAGCAAGGATAGGGAGAGCAGGAGGAGAGCTGCTATCCGGTTCAGAGCATCACGTGACTCCCCTGCCTTAGTCTTGCTGTGCAGTAGTTTCTCAACCATGCAGACATTAAGCAAACAGTGACTGTCGCCCATGAGTGTTTAGTGCAGCTGGGGCCATTGTGAGTGACCGTAGGACCAATTTCTCACCCAAGAATGTGTCCATACTAACATTTATCAAAACGAACGAAAGACACTTTCTGCATAACACAATGATGTCAATGGTGTTGCCACATGAACTGTGTCTCAGTGATGAGGATGATGACAATCTCTCTACAAAGGCATCCACCAGCAGTGAGGTGAATGAAGTAGCAATGCTGACAGAAGTTCCACCTGGTGACAACTCCAGTCTTGAAGACTGTGAGGGCTGCTTCTTGGAGGATGTGGAAGTGGAACAAGGCTAAATTTACTCGAAGCCCCCCCAAACAATTTCAGCTCAGTATAGTGTTATATAAATTACTTTTATCTATGTATTATTGGATTTGGTTTGGTATGGTACTGTTATCTACTGCAGTGCTGCAGTGTTAATCAGTGTCATTTGATTACCCTTTGCCCTAAACTGTTGTTTGGTCCCCACCCAACCTAAAGCAGCAAGCAGCAGCAAATTACCATAACCCATAAACATTTTGCATGATTACAGTTATAATGTTTTGCTGTCAAACCTAATAAGATATACATTTTACTTTTCATTTCGACTAACCCCATCTTAAAGCAAGATATGTTGTCTGTGCGTCTTTAAAAGTGCCCATGCTGGCACATGCCACACCAGGCCCTCCCCTACTGCCACATCCTGACACGCCCATGTACTCCATAAGAAAAATAAATATTTTTTTCCGCTTACTATCCATGGCATGTTGAAGAACTCTCCTGGTACAAGTACAGTATGTATGAATGTAACACGCTCATTGAACCATTAACACCACTTGAACAGATTTATCAAAATGGTGAATGACTGCCATCATTAAAGATGTGAGTCATTAATTAAAAAGTAATCATCATAAAAAAGGCTTAACAACATCCAATTCCCCCAACCAAAAATGTAAATTATAAGTAATGTGATAGTAGTTGTGCAGAAAGTGTGTGATGGTTCCTGCGGGAGGGAGGTGTTTGCTGCCCACAGTTTGGCTTCCTCCATAGTGAAGACCCTGAAGTGGGTGGTACAGGACCTCTAAGGAGGAGGAAGCAACTTCTGGTGGGGGACTTTATTGTGAGGGGGATATATTTGGGAATAAGAAGGGAGGTGAGAGGGGGATAAGGTGCCTTCATGGTGCCATGGCCTGTATGGAAGATGCTAGGGCAGCAGGATAGAAGGGGGAGCTGGATTGTCCATGTTGGGACCAATGACCTGAAAAGGGATGGGGCTGGGATACTGCAGGAGGAGTTGAGGGAGCTGGGAAGCTGGGGAGAGGTTTTAGAAAGGCAGTGCACTCAGTGACTTTTGCTGAGGTTCTGCCTGTCTATGACAGGGAGGAGGAGAGGGCTCTCCAAATCAAGAGCTTCAAGCAGAGAGGAGTGATTTGGCTACATTGGGGACTGGGGATCCACCTGGAGGGATAAGGGCCTATATAAGGGTGAAGGCCTGCATTCATCTGAGAGAGGAACCACAGTCCTCATTAGACAGTTTAAATTTTACTTCGATGAACATTTAAACTAGCTGAGAGGATGGCAAAAAGAATCGGGGAGGCAGAAACTGCTCCCCCCCCCACAGGCTGAAGTAGACAGTAGGGAGAATCCAAAGGGAGAGGAACCCTCCATGGTGCAAATTAATAAAGTGATCAGGGTGATAGAAATGAAGGGTGTTGGGAAGAAGAGGACTAAAAATTGGGAGGAGAGGGTAACAAGCAGAGTGCTAACAAAATCTGGAAGGCCGTGTGTGAATGCTAGAAGTCTAAGAAATAAGATTACGTACCTAGAGGCCACCATGGCAGAGGCCAACCTGGATACTATGGCCATTACCAAGTCATGGTGCACTTAAAACCATTACAGGGACATGGCTACACACTTTTCAGGAAAGACAGGATGGGAAGGAAAGGAAGGGTGTGGTGCTGTATGTGAGGGTAAGCATAAAAGCGATGGAGATACAGGGAATATGGGGGCAGATGTACTGTGGGTCACACTGAAGTTGGGGAACAGAGCCATTATTCACACTGGTGTGAGCTACAGATGTCCAGCACTAGGGAAGGAGTTAAATTAGGTGCTGGTGGAAGCCATTGGAAAGATGGCAGGAAAGGGGGAGGTGCTGCTGGCAGGGAACTTCAATCTGTCAAACAGATTGGAGCCACCCACGTGTAGCTTCAGCTGGAAGCAGGGATATCCTGGACTCATTGAAGGGGGAGTTCCTGAGGCAAGTAGTCAGTAAACCCACTAGTGATGGGGCAATACTGGACCTGGTACTAACAGGGATGGTGTTGTAGATGTCAAGGTGAGAGGCCACTTGGGAACCAGTGATCACTGTACAGTGTGGATCAACATAAGGACAGCTGTGGAACTGAACCACACAAGGGCAAGGGTCCTAGGATTCAGGAGGGCAGATTTTATAAAGATGGGTGAATACCTCAGGGATGACCTAGCAGGGGGAGATGTCCTGTGCTGGGTGGAGGAACAGGTGGTGAAGCTAAAAGGGGACATAGAGAAGGCAACAAACCTCTGTATCAAACAAGTGAGTAAAAGCAAGAGGAAAATGAGATGGCTATGGTTCTCGAAAGAGGTGGATGAAAGGGTAAAGGCTAAAAGGGTAGTATTCAAAAGGTATAAGGAGATGCAGAGGGAGAAGGATAGGGAGGTATATCAGTGGAAACAGAGGGAAGCCAGAAAAACACTAAGGAATACAAAGGTGCAGACTGATGGGAGAATAGAACAGGTGGTGATGTAAGGTTAAAAGGGAATGGGGGACTGTACAGAGGGGAACCAGGAAAAGATAGACACTATGAATGAATGTTTTTGTTCAGAGCTCACAGAGAAGGAGGAAAAGAAGAGGGGCCACAAAAAAGTAACAGGAGCGTTGGGGGGGAGGGTGGACACTAGTCCATTAGCAGAGAAGTGAGTTGTGAAGGGACTCACCAATCTAAACGTGGACAATGTAATGGGGCCGGACTGTGTGCATCACAGGGTATTGAGGGAGGTACTTGCTGCACCTCTGATGGTACTGTTAAACAATTAATTGGAAACAGGAGTGGTTTCATAGGACTGGAGAAGGACAAAGGTAGTCCCACTTTACAAAAGTAGTTGCAGCGAGGAGGCTGGCAGTTATAGGCTAGTCACCTTGACATCAGTGGTGGGAAAGTTAATGGAGCCACTACTGAAGGAAATGATTGTGGAATACCTCAAACCCAATGGGTTGAAACATCCAAGGCAGCATAGATTTCTGGGGGACAGGTCATGTCAGATGAATCTGATAGATTTCTTTAACTGGTTGTCCAAAGAATGAGATCAGGATGCAGTGGTGAACATGGCTTACCTAGATTTCAGTAAGACAATCATCACTATTCCACACAGGAGAATAGTAAGTAACCTGGGTAACTTAGGAGTGGGTCCAAAGAAGGTAAATTGGATAAGAAATTGATTAGGAGATAGATGACAGAGGGTAGTGGTAAACAGAGTTCACTCCAAGGAAGGGAGGGTGACCAGTGGAGTGCCTCAGGGATCAGTGCCTGGGCCAGTCCTCTTTAATGTCTTTAGAAGTAACATTATAGAGGAGCTGGAAGGGAAGATCTGCCTCTTTGCAGAGGACACCAAACTCTGCAATAGGATGGACACTTCAGGGGTGGTGGAAAGGATAAGCAGAGACCTGAGAAACCTTGAGGAGAGGTCAAGGGTAATGTAGCTGGGTTTTAGTGGGGAAAAGTGCAAAATAATGCACTTTGGACACAGAAACCAAGCTGCGGAATACAAAATATGTGGAGTAGTATTGATGACTAACAAGCAGGAATGAGACCTGTGAGTGATTATATTGGATGACATAAAGGTGGCCTGGCAGAGCAAAAAGGCAGTTGGGGTGCTAGTGGGATGTGGGGGAAGGGGGCAAAAGGAGGGGTATTACCAGCATAAAGAGAGAGGTGTTGTTGCCCCGGTATAGATCACTGGTAAGACCCCATCAAGAGTATTGTGTCCATTTATGGTGACCAAGTCTCTGGAAGGACATAAATATAATACAGGTGATTCAGAGGAGGGCAACTATGATGAGAGACTAAAGAACCTCAATATGCACACCTTGGAAGAGAGAGAAGGCCGGGGTGGGGTATGAAAGACACTTTTAAATATCTCATGGAGCTAGATAAGGTACTGAAGGGAAATATTTTTCAGAGAGAAAGGAGGTCAAGAATATGGGAATATGCTATGAAGCTGGAAGGGGGGGTAGATTCAGGACAGACATGAGGAAGTATTTCTTCACAGAAAGAATGGTGGATTCCTGGAACAGCCTTCGAGTTGAGGTGGTGGTGGCAAAAACAGTTGTGGGGTTCAGGAATGCATGGGATAGTTATAATGGAACCTTAGTGGAAAGGAAGGTGGAGGACGAAAGAGCTAGAGATCGATTAGGGTCTGCAGTGATGCAGTAGGTAGGGAAAAATGGGCAGACTGGGTGGGTCAAATGGTTTTTATCTGCCATCATGGTCTATCTTTCTTACTTATTTTTACCTGGCTTTATTGCCAAGATAAGGAATGCCCAGGTTCTTGGAATCATTTTATGGGTTACTTTTGTACAGATTTCAATTACTTTATTCCATAGAGTCTGAATTTTTTGACATTCCCATAAAAGATGTGTCAGATTGACGTGATTTACTCCATCTCCAGCATGGTCTTCCTACAAACAACTCCATCTGTTCTAGTCTGAGTAGTACATAGCAAAAACAGTGATGTAGTATCTTAAACTGAATTAATTTAAATTGCACCTCTCTGCTACTTTTTGTGGCATTATGCCATATCGATTCCCATTGTTCTGAAGAGATCTCTAATTCTAGCTCTTGTTCCCATTTTACTTAGGAAGACTCCGTAATGCAGTGATCATAAACAGTACTAAGCTTGTAAATTAGGCTGGCTCCTTTTTAACTCTTTTTATAATTTCACAGTTTGCTTCCAGTCCAAACAAGGACACATCTGGCTGTCATTTTTTTTTCTAAGAATGTCTCTCTAGTGCAGATAAAAATAAAATTGATTCTAGGAGCCATATCTCTCTCCCTCTCTATAATTCTCAAAGGACAAAAGAGCATTTGTGTCACATACAGTTAAGTCTCACGTTCTGCACTTTTTTCTAACCCAGATCAGGCAGTGATTCCTGTCAGTCTAGGAACATTTTGTTCACACATCACAGTGCCAGTTCCCATAGTTAAACAGAAACATTACTATTTTGCGTTACTTTTTTATCTCACCTATGGAGCTCAATATACAGTTTTTTTTTAAGTGCTTCTGGCAAGGGCCTAAAAAAAAATATGTTAAATTATGAAGTTGCAATATTGTCTTTTCCATTTCTGCCCATAGAGGTTTATCTGGTTTTCCAAGGTTGTTAAATGATATGCTGTTTGAGTAAGAAAGCCCAACTATATTTTTCCCCAGCAGGGCAGACGAAACCCTTCTTGATTTACTAGGTCCTAAGTTTCTTAATAGCTCATCTGGTTGGTTTTCCACCCCAGAGAAATGTTTTAGTTAGTGAATCGAGTTTATTGGAAAGTTTCTCACTGATCAGATAGGAATATTTTGCAATAGGTAAAGTAATTTAAGCCCTGTGATCTTGTTAATTGCATTTGTTTTGCCCCATAGGGATAGGTTAAGTTCATTCCATTGGTTAAAATCAATTTGAATGTCCTGTAACGATAGTTTCAAGTTATCCTTTAAACATTTTTATATGTTATTGGATATACATAAGCCTACGTATATGATTTTTTTCTCCGATTAATCTTGAGTCAAAATACTAATTAAAAGAGACCTATAGAATTTCACTACAATATAGGGGCATCACTTGAGTTTCCCCTTGGTTAAGTTCTAACCCACAGAGGGAATCAAAGTCTTCTAACTGTTTTTAAGGCATGTGATTGATTCAGTAGGCCTGCTCATCACAATTAATGTGTCATCTGCAAAAGCATATACAAGCATATGCCTCATTGCAGATATTGCCTATATTAATACCACAAATTAAATCTGAGGATTAAATTCAGTGAACTAGGGGTGCAATAAATAGAATGACTAGGAAGGGTGAAATGGAGCAGTCTTGTCTGGTGTCACAATGAAGCTTGAAGGAATCTGAGATAAGTCAGTGTGAGATTAACTGTGCAGTTGATTTTTATGTTTGCTTGCACGCATGTGCAAGAAACATAGTGCCATCATCTGAGTTTTCCAGAGGTGTGTCAGCATCTTCCAATTCAGTCAGTGTGTTTGCAGGCGTGGTCACAGTTCTCCAAATACTGCTGGAGCTGTCTATGACAGCAGTTGAAAATGCAGTGGCATACAGTTGAAAGAGGGAGCTACACTTCAGTGAGCAGCTCCTCCCCCCCCCCACACACACAGATCAATTGTGTCAGTTACCTGATAGGATGGTGTAGTCTTGTCTAGCTTAGAGAGACAAGCAACACATCATTACTTTAATAAACCCTTCCCTGCCACAGCAGGACCACCAAAATGTGTGGGTGCCTAACAGTCCTTACACAAGCCAGCTCTCCAAAGCACACCTTCATGGACTCCATGGGTTCTAATCCTCCAGAAACAAAATACCTCAGCATTTGATGTGAAAACTCAGACTTCGTTGTACCTGTATGTGTAATTCCAAGCATTTTCTCTTACTAGACTCTGTCAATGTGAACTCCCTGCTGCTAAAACCTATGCAAACGAACTTCAGCATACTGTACTACCTGCAGCTGAAGCAAAGAACAGCCAGAATGCACAAAGGAGAACATACTGCTATGCATTTCAGCAGCAGCCAGTGGGGGAGGTTTTCATGACTGAAGCACTTTAATGCACCTTTTAGTGCTGTCATATACACACCCCTGTGTGGTAATTCACTAAACTGCACACTTAGTCTGGTAATGTAGCTTCAAAATATTTTTTTTTCTCTGAATTGCCGTGAGCTGGCATTTGGATAGAATCACACAGCTCTTTCTCAAATTAGATGCTCAATGAAGTCACATCACCTTGTGACCCTAAACATCTTAGGGTTGGACATGTGCCCTAACAAAATAACGAAAACTAAGTATAGAAAAAGAAAACACAAATTCAACCATAGCTCACAATCGAATCCACCCTTTTCTCTGGCGAATCTGAAGCCGCCTAACAGCCCACCCCTGGGTGCTCATGCACTCCCTCCACCCACACAACATATGGCCGGCGGGGGGTGCTGTTGCATTTTATTTCATAATTTCCTGATCTCGTTGCTGCTACCATACTGATACAGTAATTCTTTTTATGGCTTGAAAACTGCTTGACATAAGCTGAATTATAAATGGCATCCCTGTTTGACGCTGTGGTGCAAAATATGGTGGTGCTCAAATTTTAAGCCAAGTATGACATGTAGATATGTTGTTATTGACTCATGTCACTTGCCATTTTATACATCTATTGATTTTTTCAATTCACTTTTGCTGACAAATGTTGATCGCAGGGATTCTGGTGTCACAATTCAGTTCAGCGATGTGTAACATCTTAGTGCAGATGCTCAGTAACTGTTTTAAAATGCTGAAAAAGTTAACAGTCATGAAAATTCATGAACTTCTTTCTTCAGTGTCTGGAGCTGTAGTGGTGTTATTGACAAGTGCATGTCCCTTTGCTCCAGATCTATCAGTGAGATGTCTATTCTGTGTAATGGACAGTGGCTGAATGTTATCAGCTGACAGTTTTCATTTCATTACCAACAGATAAAATATTCAGGGCTTTGCAAATGCAACTTTGCTGGTAGCACAGTTTCATGCCCCCAACTGTCTGTCATCAGTTAGTGGTTATATCTTAACCGATGATCACAAAAAGTATGAAAAAGATTTGCCGCTGAGTAATGTAAATGCCAGTCCACCTAAGCACCTTTAGGCTGCAAACAGAATTTCAACATATAGGGATTCTGGACCAGTGTATCACTCCGCGGCACAGCAACGGTTAATAAGTTTAAGCACATTCTCAGGACATTGTTTCACTTTCCCGCTCTCCCCACTACGATCCTGGTCACCTGAAATAAATCTGACATTTTAGTAGCTGTTTTACATCGTGGCTCAGTTAGGCAATCAATGCTGTAAGAACATAAACAGACATAAAAATGGGGACTATAAGAACATGGTCACCTGAAATAAACCTGACATTTTAGTATCTGTTTTACATCTTGGCTCAGTTAGGCAATCAGCGCTGTAAGAACATAAATGGAGATATAAATGGGGACTATAAGAACATGCCGTGGGTGCTTGTGCCTTAGTCCAGCTGTGAAACATCAGCCTGAAGCTCAGGTAGGGCTTACTACTGTCTACCACTTTGTTCACCCCCCCATGTACCTGTACCATTTCACATCCTCCGTTGCCTTAGTCCAGCTGTGCTACATCAGCCTGAAGCTCTGGTAGGGCTTACTGTCTACCACTTTGTTCACCCCCCATGTACCTGCACCATTTCACATCCTCCCTTGATCTACACTGAGTGGATCCCTCATTCATACGTCACATATGCACGCACAAAAAAAAAAACCCCGGTCTTCAAAAATTAAGATACATTTATTATGTTTGTTATGTTTGCTTGCACGCATGTGCAAGAAACATAGCGCCATCATCCGAGATTTCGGAGGTGTGTCATCCCCTCTTCCAGTTCAGTCAGTGTGTTGGCAGGCGCGGCTCCTGTAAGCCAATGCATGCTGCGCTTGCTCATCGCGCAGCTCGACACCACACATACACCGCGCAGGCGTCGCGGCGCCCTCGCATGCACACACACTGTATAGCTGACGGGGTGCCCAATCCCCATCGGCTATGCTGTGCTCCCCCACCCCCAAAGCCTGCCAAATGCCATGCTGGGTGCCACCCCAGCATGGCAACTCATGATAAAGCTGATGGGGGGTGCCCACTGTCCTCACCCCCCCAGTACTGGGTGCCACGCTGGGAGCCCACCCCAGCATGGCAATCTATGCTTTGGGCGATGGGGGTGCCCAATCCCCCGTCGGCTGAATGCCCCCAACCATCCTTGTGCAACACTGGGAGCCCACCCCAGCATGGCAAACGTCCCGCGTCGTCATTGGAAACAAAAAGAACACCTATAAAGAAAAACGTCCCGTAGTCTCCCTGGCCCCCTCCCACAACCCGCACCCACCCACTGTGCACCCTGCCTCCCCACACCCCCCTCACCCCATACTTACCTCTGGACCTCAGTGCGATGATCTTCGGTGGACCGGGAATACGTTTGCACTCCTCAAAGCCGACCGCGAACTGAGGAAATGCTGGTAAGCTGTACAATGGGCAAGATGGGGGGGGGGTTCAACTTTGTTGCATATCTCAGGCATTTTTTTGGAATTTTTGCACCAAATTTTCAAAATGGGGTTTTTGGGACCCCTTCTCATGAATGATGTCACTGTCATGGCGTTATTCAGGCCCAAAGGGTGATTTCGCAGTCACTGCGCGAAATCACCTTTCTGGACTGATTAATGAAATGACACTGCCAGTGTTCATAAGGTGGGCTCTCAAGAAGCCTATTTTGAAAATTTGGTGGAAAAATTTCAAAAAATGACTGTTTTACGAGCGTGCGTTGCGCAGTTCCTACGCACACTTGTAAGTTCACAAATTTTCAATATTTTCACTCCAGATTTTCAACATTGCCATTTTACCACACCTTCTTATAAGTAGTACAGCTGTCATTTTTCACATCTCACCCAAAACGTGTTTCCGCCCATGTAGCGCACAATGGCGCAGTCTATGTGCGAAATCAATGTATGGGACACATTAAGAAAATCACAGTGACACTGTTCATGAGCAGAGGTCCTAAAATGGCTATGTTGAAAATTTGGTGAAAACATTCCTAAAAATGACTGTTTTATGAGCGTGCGTTGTGCAGTTCCTATGCATGCTCATAAGTTTGCAAATTTAATATTTTCACTCCAGATTTTCAACATTGCCATTTTATTACACTTCCTTATGAACAGTACAGCTGCCATTTTTCATATGTGCCCAAAATGTGTTTTCGCACATGTAGCGCACAATGGTGCTGTTGGTGTGAGAAAGCAATGTTTGGGACAGATTAAGAAAATCACAGTTTCACTGTTCATGAGCAGAGGTCTTAAAATGGCTATGTTGAAAATTTGGTGACAAAAGTCCATAAAATGACTGTGTTACGAGTGAGCATTAAGCAGTTTCCACGCACCCTTGTAAGTTCATGACTTTGTTATATTTTAAGTCCAGATTTTCACCAGTGGCATTTTTCCACACTGCCTTATTTACAGTACAGCTGTCATTTTTCACAACATGGCCGAAGTGTGTTTTCACACTTTCAGTGCAGAGATGCATGGTCGCTGTGGGAAATTATTGTTCGGGACAGATAAAGAAAATCACAGTGACACTGTTCATGATCGGAGGCACCAAAATGCCTGAGTTGACAATCTGCTGTAAAAAAATCAACCTAATTTATTACGGGTGTGCGTTGCACAAAGTTTCTATCGTACGCTCATGACTTCACCATTTTTTAAATATTTTACTGCAGATTTGCAACATTGCCATTTTTACACCTCCCCATGAACAGTACAGCTTTCATTTTTACATCCTGTTTGAATGTTTTTGCACCTGTGGTGCTAAATGCCGTAGTCGCTGTGCATAAGCAGCTTTTGGCTAGAAACTGATATTCCCCTGTTCATGAGGGTGGGGTCACAAAAAAACATGTTGAACATTTGGAGTGAAAATACCAATGAATGCCTGAGGTATTAGGGTTTCCAACCATAATGCCCAACCCCGTGAGAGAATGACAGGCATCAGGGTGTGACTTGGGATTCTTGCCTGTAATGCTCATACCATTCCACACCCTGCAGCCAGTGAGAAGCATCGAGGTATGCCTTGGACTCTTCGCCCAAAGTCTCCCATTCTCTATATACCATCTCACTGTATTTCCTAATGGAATGGGGTGTCATAAGGACCAAAGACCCCAAGGAACACCGTGACACTTGTCAGTGTCTGCAGGGTGGGGTGTGGTGAAATGGCGTGGCCATTATGCCTGATGACCCAAACGCACACCCCAATGCCTGTCACTCTCTGCAGGGTGGTGGTGGGGTTGGCTTCAGTTCAATACTTCACTGCCATTACTATTACGCAGCTCTGTAACTTCTACACTACCACTGCCAATGCCAGCAAGCAAACATTCGGCATTGACGAATGCTTGTTGTTAGAGGGAGGCTATCTACCTAAAGGAGCCTTTAACCAAACCAATGCTAGATCAAGATAGTCTGCATGCATTTCTAACTTAAAGAATAAAAGGCATTCATCATATCCAGAGACAGGATAATACTTGGAATTGTACACTTTAGCTAATAAGCTGTCTGCTCCTGATCTACCCTAGATAAAGCTTACCTGCTCTTTGCACACTCATTTTCTGAGTACATTTTTAGCTTGGGCTACAGGTATCTTTGTTAAAATCTTGTAATCATTACTGAGCAGAAAGACAGGACTATAGCTAGCACAGTCTAAAGCATCTTTCCTATTTTTAAAAATCAATGTTATATATGCATTTGACATGGCTGGATGTAATTCTTTTTATGAGATTCATTCGAGGCTCAGAGTAAGCATCTAGCTATTTCTGGGTTTAGACACTTGTAAAATTCTCCTTTAGACCATCAGGACCTGGGGTCTTCCCATTTGAAGACATTTTAATTTCTTAGAAATCTCATTAAGAGAGCTTGGCTATCTTTCTTATCTAGATATTCGGAAACAATCTTTGAGCCAGAGTTCACTTACAAAGGTTCCACATCATGAGACACAATACAATATACAGAGATTTTAGAATAATAAACAAGGTCAAATAAACCAATGTACAGTGCCATAAGAATAATACACAAAGTAAACTGCAACAGGCTGGGTAATTTACAAAGGATAGCAGTTGTTGGTACAACATAAGAACTAGGTTCCACAAGATTGAGCAGATTAAGGAGAATGCAGAAGTAGGATGAGGAAGTGTACCAGCTGTGTTTCAGGATGGCAGCATAGCGGGGAAGAGATGGCTGGTTAGAGTAAGCAGCCTCAGCTACAAGGTCTTATCCTCAGGGTGGAAAGGTGGGTGGGGCGATTGAGGGCAGAAGAGCAAGGTTGGGGGGCCACCTGCCTAGACAGATGGATAGATTGGTAGATGGGTGCTTAAGGGGGGCATGTGAGGTGGGGGAGACGGTGTGTGCAAGGAGGAAAGGGGAGCAGGGGGACTTTGGGGGAGCACAGGGGATAGATAGGGGCAGTGTTGGGATATGGAGGGCATGAAAGAGCAGTGTGAGGGGGGCCTCCACCAGTCACGAGATGTGAAGAGCACCGGAAGGAGAACATCAGGAGCTCTGGAGGCAAGTGCACTCTATCTAATTGATCTAATTTTACCTAGTTTATACTTTTCTTTAGGGATGGGCAGACCAGTTCAGCCGCACTACCGAACCTTTCTGGACCACGCCGACTCAGCTCGGACCGAGAATACTAAGCCTTTCATGAGCCTTTCTTGGCTTAACCTGAGGTGGCGAGTTGGCCTGGTTTGGAAGAGTGGGCCAGTCCAGTACCCGATGGTGCAGTAGGTGGATTACAGGCAGTAGCCTGTTCCACGGACATCTGTGTGACATGGAGGAGGACAGGGACGTGCCTTGGGTGTACAGAAAGAGTACCATAACACAGAAGAACTATAATAGGTCAGCAAGCAGCAACAGGTTACAGGCAGCAAAAAAAAAAAAAAAAAATAACACTCACTACCTCTAGTGCAGCAATGCAAATCACTGAACAAGGTTAGCACGGGGTACAGAAATGAAAAAAAAAATTATTTTTCCGATATCTACCAAATACTCCTGAGTCCCTGGACCATCTCATGATCAACAAAGGCAAACACTCGTGATACTGGGGCACTGAAGGGAGCCAACCAATTAGGGTCTTTTTTTCTGTGATTGACTCATGTTCTAACCAGTCCTGTGTGTCAGCCACCACAGGAAATCCCCAGGAAACAGTGTAGCAGTTCATTTGGGGCTTTGCATTGAAAGGAGGCGGTTGTGTGTGTGCAGACTCCTAAAAAATCATAACTTTATTTCAAGTTTTTCCGTGTCAGAAAGTGAGTGAGACTAGAGAGAGAGAGATAGAGAGAGAGAGAGTGAGTAGAGAGAACAGCCAATTAATTCAACAGCAGAGAACAGTAGAATGCAGATTACAGATGTTTTCTTAGTTTTAGAAAAACTAAAGGAAAGGGATTTGGGGTACTACAAAAAAAAATGGTCACAGTCTGCAGTGCCACGAGGCAGGGGTAGTTCTCATGAAATTATCCAGCAACAAAAAAATTATAGTAATTATAGATTAGTTAAAATCAATCTGTTTTTCTTGCAAAATCAACCCCAAAATATCTAGCAAGCAACAATGTATTATTTTCCTTTTTGAAAACTATAAAAAAAAATTAAGAAAGTGAGAAGCAAGCACTAACAAGGGGAGCAAACATGACATGAGGACTCTGAAGGTCATAGTACCTCACTAATTTTGAGGGGGGGGGCTTTATGTCTCAGATTTTGTGTTGCCCATCTCTGTGTCTGAACTACTACTAGGAAGGTCATACTGCCGTACAGATTTTGAAGGGTGGGAGTGTCACTTCTCAGACTCTGTGTTGCCCATCTCTGTGCCTGGACTACTACTAGATCATACTGCCATGCCATAGACTCTGTGTTGCCCATCTCTGTGCTTGAACTACTGGTAAGTCATATTGCCATAGACTTACTATGTCATATTGCTGTAGACTCTTTGTTGCCCATTTCTGTACCTGAAGTACTACTAGGTCATAGTGTCTTGTGTGTTTTGAGAGGGAGGGTGTCACATCTCAGACTCTGTGTTGCCCATCTCTGCATCTGAACTAATACTACTAATTAAGTAATTAAGTAGGACCCCCAAAAAAATGCATTCAGAGTCAGAGTCTGTTATGGAACATGTGGCCAACACCAGCAGTATATCTGAAATTGGTACACATAACAATAAAAATATTTCCTGAGAAGAAATTCAGAAAAAAGGAAATTCACTGCTGCAGATATAATTGATACAACTGATGAAAATGAAGGAACACAACCAGAAAAAAAAAGAATGTTGGCGAATCCCCTGATCGAAGTAGTGCAGCACTGTTAGCATTGCCAGAAAAATCAGATAAAACATGAAAACAAGTAGCCAAGGCAGTTAGACCTAGAAAGTCAGTGATAAAGGGAAAGGCTCTGTCTAGTACCACTAGACATAGCACTCCATGATATGCAAGCAAGCAAAACATTATTTATATTAGGCGCCTTTCCAAAGTTCATTGTGCCTTTACAAAATATATAGCATAAAATTCATATTCCAATAACTTTAAAACAATAATACAATCAATTAAAATTATTACAATTCAGTTTCAATTTCAAAGTGCAGCAGTATAATCAAATTTCCATTAACCCATCAAATGCCTGTGAAACTAAGTGGGCCTTAAGGGAAGTTTTAAATCCCTTTACAGTCAGGCTATCTTGTATGGTGGAGAATTCCACAGGGTAGGAGCCATAAAGGCAAAATATCTACCTCCAGATGTTTCAGATGTATCCTGGGAATCTCTAGCAATTCCCTGTCATAGGATTGGAGTGAACGGGAGGGGCAGTAGGGAGACAGCATACCTTGCAGGTACTGAGGTCCCTGGTCATGTAGGGCTTTGTAGGTCAGCAACGTGACCTTGAAGGTGATCGGCCATTGTACAGGCAGCCAGTGCACTTCACGCAGCACAGGTGTTATATGGCTAGATAAGGAAGTTCCAATTAATAGCCTTGCTATCGCTTTCTGTACTAGCTTCAGTTGGTGGATATCCACCCCCAGTAGCCCTAGGTAAAGGGCTTTGCAGTAATTAAGATGAGTGGTGACAAAGGCGTGGACCAGAGTGGGTAGATCATCAGATGGAATCAGGTACTTTACCCTGGCAATATTCTTTAGATGGTAAAAGGAAGACTTGACTACAGCTGACACCTGAGCCGTCAGGGAAGGCTTTCATCAAATATCACCCCTAGGTTCCACACTTGGCCCTAGGCATTGAGCGGGGCCCCTCCTAGATGTAAACCCGAGGGTTCCCCCCAATGTCCCACCCATCCTCTGATCAGGGTCCACAACCAGTATCTCCATTTTTCCTGGATTCAACCTCAGCCAGCTTGCACTCATCCAGTCCTGTATCTCCGGGAGGCTGCTATTAAACACCGAGACAGTAACAAACTCATGGTCAGGTACAAAAGACATGTAGAGTTGAGAATCATCTGCATAGTGGTGAAACCTCAACCCATACCATCTTATAATGTCTCCCAGTGGCAGCATTTAGACTGCAAACAACATGGGGACAGCACCGAGCCCTGCAGGACCCTGCAGGAAAGATCCTGAGGGGTGAGGAATGAACCCCAGGCACAAATCTCTGGGACCTGCCCCCGAGAAATGATCGAAACCAACTGAGGACTACCCTACAGTCCACAAGAAACAGCAGGTGCTTGAGAAGCACCCAGGGTCCACAGTGTCAAAAGCTGCTGAGAGATAAAGGAGAACCAAGATAGAACAAGTTCTTTGCTCTCTAGCTATCAGGAGATCATTAAGCACCCTTACCAGGGCAGTTTTGGTACTATGCCTTTTCCTGAAGCCTGACTGGAGAGGGTCATAGATATTGTGGAAGGCCAAATTATCCTCCAGCTGCAGTGCGACCACCTTCTCAATAACTTTACCTATAAAAGGCACGTTAGAGACAGATATGTAGTTAGCTGGGCAGTCAGGGTCAATGGAGAGCTTTTTCAGGAGGGGTCACACTACCACCTCCTTTAAAGGGTCTGTAAAGACCCCTCTCTCCAATGAAACCCTCATTATCCCAGCAATTACCTGGCTGATAACCTCAACACACCCTACAAGAAGGTGAGTTGGGCCCAGATCCAAACTACAGCATGTAGGCCACAGAGTCTGTATGATCCTCACTATATCCATGACTGCCAGCTGGGTAAAGGTAGACCAGGTCAACTGGGTACTTGTACCACCAAGTTGATCTGTGCGAGGTCCAATGGGGAGGCACTGGCTGATCTCTGTTCTGATGGAAGATACGGTATCAGCTTAGAATTGCGCAAACTCCTCACACTTTTCTTGTGATAATGCTTGACTGGATCGCAGACAGACTGGATTGCACAGTCAGTCCATGATCTGGAAGAGCTGAGCTGGCCTGTTCTTTGTTGCAGCAATTTCCCTGGACAGGAACTTTGCCTTCTTATGAGAAATTGCTGATTGTTAGACCTTGTAATGGTCTAAAAATCTAAGACTATCCTCCTCCAAGCAAGTTTTCTGCCAGTGCCTCTCCAACCATCGCCCCTGCCTCTTCAACTTCCTGAGAGCCCCATCAAACCACGGGGTACCCAGGTGAAGAGTAAGAGGGTGAACACGAACCGGAGCAAAGACTTCCAGGGCTCCAGCCACTGCCCTCATATAGGCTAGTACCAGGGAGTCTGGGATGGTGCTATCAGTTGGAATACCCAAAATGTCCAGAACCATCATTAAGCATTCAGAGGTAACACCTCATAAAGGTTGGTACTGTACCATTTCCTTAGGGGCAGGCCTATTACAGGGAGTCATGAAACTGAACCTCAGGGCATGATGGTCAGACCACCCGATAGGATCCACCTCCATATCGGAGATTTCCATCCCCAGGTGGAACACCAAGTCCAGCAAAGTGCCCCCCCCCCAAGTTTGGTGGTAGTAATAACCCATGTCAGGCTGAATGAATCCATCAAATGGAGTAGGTCTTTTCCAAAAACTGAAAGTTCATCGTCGACCCAAGCATTGAAGTTCCCCAGAATCAATCATCTGGGGGCTTCCAATACCAGGCCAGCAATGAAGTCCACTATCTCCTTCAGGAAAACCCTCCCATCACCTGGTGGATGGCGGATGGTGATGAAACCAGGTTTGCAGAGGCAACAAGAGCTGCCACCACAGCGGTCTTATTTTTAATAGACCTGGCATTGCATAACACTACCTGGGAGGGAGAAAAATCCAAGAATGACCCCATCACCTGCCTGTCCAAGTCAGATCCCTTGCGTATGGGCACAAGACAAGGGGAATCTCGATCATGTGTCCATTTTGCTCCAGGCGTCTGCTGGTCCCCACTGTCTCTATCCATTCACCCTGTCCCATCCCCCTCGAGACCTTTGGCGCCACCCACCCCTCTGACTCCTCACAATGTCTAGGGCCTGGCTTCAATTATATATTTCCAGAGGGAGTGGAGGGCAGTCAAAGGGAAGCAAACCCTTTAATTTCAATAGGGAGTACTGCCTGACTGTAATCTTTATCCCCCAACACATTATCCCAGTCACCACAGCACTCATTCACTCACTCACACTCAACAATCAAACCACACTCACCAAACACCCTTCTTACACTAATATAATATACCAACCCACCCCTTACATCAAACACCCCTCAACCCTCAGACAATCTTACAAGAAACCCCCTCTTCCCCCAATCCAAAAATTACCCAAACAGATCATAGCCCAAGCCAAATCTTAGCAGCAAAGGCCACTCATGCATATCTGGCTCCTTCATCACAAAGTAGTACCTCTGATGAAGATGTTGTAAATGTTAATGTACAAGAAGAAGATCATGATCACAATGATGTATCACAGTTACACTCTTCCAAAGGTGATGAATCAGAATGTGATACTGATGAGGAAGAGAATGCCACCTGAGTTCTTGAACCCAAAAGGAAAAAAGAAAAACATATACAGCAGGCACCATCACTAGCCATAACCAGTAGTGGAAAAAAATCAATGACAATTATAGTACAGTAGCTCTTTTGGGGACAGCCATATTGTTCATGAATAAGGGTCAGAAACACCAGCCACCAAAATGTCTTCAGTTTCGGGCATGATGACAAAACATTCCACCTCAGTTGTTTGGAGCTATTTTCATACAAGTCCCCAAAATGAATGTTTTGCTGTCTACACCTTTTGTCATCCAGAAGTTAGCAGGGGGAAGCGAGGGGCTAGTCCAGGACAACATCACTAAAAAGTCATTTGCAAAGAGCACATCCAACCATTCGGCTGGGTAGCAGTCCCGACTCTGAGCAAGGGAAAAATATCTTTGATGAAATTAATTCTACAGCCAACAGTGATGGTGAAGAGACCAAGAGACAGGGCAGAAAAAAAATGTTCAACTTCACTGACAAAAGTATTTGGACAAGCTACAGCTTTGCCACTGCAGTCCTATGGTTTTGGCCCCCCTGTACAAACTAAACAGCAGACCATTACTGCGATGCTTCAACAAAAAATTGCCTACAGTAGGTCACATCAAGTCATGTTAAAAATGAGTAAGTTAACAGCGGAATTTATAGTAAAGGACCTGCAACCATTTTCTGTGGTGGAGAAGGAAGGTTTTAGATCCCTTTTAAATTATTTTGCTCCATGGTACAACATACCAAGCTGTAAATATTTTGTGACTGTGGCTGTTCCCAAAATGTACAAATATATGCAAAGTAAAATAAAATTGGCTCTTCAAGGTAGTGAATGTGGTTCTGTGCACCCTGACCACAGACATGTGGATGAGTTCTCAAACCATTGATTATATGTGCATCATAGCATATTAGGTGTCACTGTCATCTTCTAACACCACCACACGCAGCAGTGAACAGTAAGGAAGATAAAGAATGTCAGATCTTTGTATTAGCATGTTTAGTAAGCATCACACCACTGACAATATTTTGGCAGAGTTGTGTTACAAAACTTTTGAGTGGTTAGAGCCCCTGAGACTCGATACTGGATTTGTGGTTTCAGACAATAGTGCCAATATTGTTTGTGCATTGAAATGTGGTGGTTTTACTCACATTCTGTGTTTTGCACACTCATTAAATCTGTTAATATGAGCTTTCCTTTTCAGTGACAACAGAATAGTAACACTAATGGGAGTTGCAAAGAACATTTGTGGCCATTTTAGTCACTCTGTAAAATCACTTGGTATCTTGGCTGACCTCCAGAAAAAAAAAGACTTGCCAATACAGCAACTAAAACAAGATGTTCTGACAAGCGGGAACTCAATGGCTGGCAGTATAGCCAAGAGGTGAGAGTAACAAGCTGTGAATGAGCTTGCTATATCCAGCAAGCAGACCTTGGTTTGATTCCCACAACCTCCACTTGCATACTATGTGACTCTGAGCAAGTCATTTAACCTCCCAGTGCTCTTGGGTCACCCCTGAAGACAGGCACCTGTGCCTAGCAGGACTTACCCAGTCAACAAATAATAAAATAAATAAATAAATGTTTTACATGTGTGAGAGACTTCTCACAGAAAATAAGGCTGCTCATGAATATACTGTGGAACACACCACAGCAGATGGTGTTGTGCTGAATTCATTCCAGTGGGGCCTCATGGAACATTTGACATTGCTCTTGGCTCCCTTTGAGGAAGCAACTTGACAGATCAGCAAAGAGAATGCTGATCTAAGCCAGGTTATTCCTATCATAAAGTTATTGAACAAGGAACTCAGGAGGCTGCATAGAGGTTTTGAACAAAAAGGAGAAAAATCTGGTGTATCTCTTATGGACTGACTGATACAACAATTACAAAATTGCAGAAGACTTAATCTCACAACAGACAGAATGTCTTTCCTTCAACTCTTCTTGACCCTCGGTTTAAGTTGCAACAGCTGCCTCCTTCAGTTCTCAGTGACTCTGAGCTTGATTACAAAAACATGCTGATTTCAGCAATTGCTCAGGAAAAGGAAGGAAGTGTATTTGACAATACAAGTGAATCACATGATGTGGATGTTGCATCTGATGATGCAACATCTACTGATGCTGATAGCAATCATTTCCATTTAGTGCCAGCATGTACTCCTTCATCAGCATTGGGTAGTACTGCAAAAAGTCCTATTTCACGGCCCTTGAAAGAGGCATGTCATTCTGAAAAGTACACAGAGTACTGGTCCATGAGTTTTGACTCATGGAAACTGATAATTGAGATGTGTGTGTCGTGGAGCTGCCTTCTTTGTCTTTGTCTCATATTGTGGGTGTCTATTTATGAGAACCACTCATTAATATTACTGATGACCCTTTTGAGTACTGGCTAGAAAAGGACAATATCTGTCCTACACTATCTGTCTTTTCTGTAAGGCTTATTAGCTTGCCCTCCCACTACTATGAGCGTATATTTAGCACGGCTGGAAATGTTGTGTTTGATAGCTGCACATACTTACTCCTGAAAATTTACAGTGCGTTACCTTCCTAGAAGCTAATCTCATCAAATTATATTACCAGTTCCATAAACTATGGCAGGAACATAATAGCGATGACAATGAACAGCCACAACAGGTGTCTCCTAATAAGGGTGCTTCCTTGGTGGTGCTTGAAGATGATGGTAATGATATTTAATTTAATGATTTATTTCTTTGAATTTAGAGGACAAAGGTCAGCAATCATAACAGAAAGATCAAGTAAAAAAAATCCTTAATGTGAAGTCATGGTGTATAATAAATTTATTTTTGTATGTGTTTTTCAGATTCGGTTTGGGAACCCAGGTGGAGTTTAATTTGTTTATTCAGCAAGTTAAAAGTACAAACAGGCAATGAAATGCTGGACATCTGGGGTGGAGGGCAGGACCAAGGGGGGAACACAAAAGAAACAACTGATATACATGGCCACCATGAGTACTGGCCCCTGCAGGCCTCAGATCCCCACCAGCTTGATGACAGAGGGAGCAGCGGCAGGGCTGTGGAGTGGCAGGTGGGCTTCTTGGCAGGAGTAGGTGGCGGTCGGGCCCAAACAACTCTATAAAAGAACAAAAAAAAGGCATTTAGTTGACTGCACACAGCCACTCTGAGTGCCGCCTCCATGGTCCTAAGGTCCTGCACCACATGGATCCCTGCCAGCTTGATGGTAGGAGGAACAGTGACAGGGCTGGGGACTGGCAGGTGGGCTTCATTGCAGAAGTAGGTGGCAGTCGGGGCCAAACAGCTCTATAAAAAAAATATTTAGTTGACTGCACACAGCCACCATGAGTGCTGGCTCCTGTGGTCCTTGGGTCCTGCACCATGTGGATCTCATTGGCTTGATGATGGGGAGAGCAGCGACAGTGCTGGGGTCTGGCAGGTGGGCCTCATGACAGGAGTAGGTGGTGATCAGGGACAGACAACTCTATAATGAAATAAAAAACAAAACAAAAAAAATATACCATTCTTGACGTCAATTATTAGTTGTGGAAGCTTGTAGGATATATCCAAAAACTGCAGTGCCAGGTGGGGTGGAGTGGGGTGGGAAAGGGCAACCAAATATAAGTTATAAAACACAAGTGTTAAAAAATAATTGGCCAGTCAGGCAGGAGTGTGTGGGATGGTTTGGGGCCCATGATGCTTGTTATAACACCAAGTAGGCAAGCAAAATAATTACCAATAAAAACATCTCAAGTCAAAAGGGTGTGAGGACTGCTGGGGCCCCATTACACATCCTGCTCATGCTGCCTGTCTCCCACCAAAAAGCCTGCCAGAGTCCGTGAAGGTCTGCACTCTGCTGCTGTCTTTCTGACATTGATACTGGTCTCTGTCTCTCTTTTCTGACTAACATTTGACACACTGCCTTCTTTCAGTGCAAAGCTCCAAATGAGCTGCATACACTGGGCTGGATTCAAAAATGTTTTGGGGACTAAGTCCTACACTGCAATTCCAGTTGTGGACTGAAATCTCCACAGCTGTGGAGACTGCTATTCACAACATCTGCAGCAGCTGCAGAAGATGTCACAGTTGGTCCCACCAGCTGTAACATTATTCAGCAGCTGCATGGATTTCCATGGCAACACCACATGCAAGCTGCCGTAAATCATGGAGCCAGTCATAAATTAGCTCCAGTTTTGAGAATACCATAACTGTGGGAGAAACTGCAGTTTTGCAAGTGGCAACCCACTTGTTCCGAGTTTCTGCCCCAGTTGCGGGATTTTCAAGAGTTTTGTGAATCCAGCCCACCGTTTCCTATAAATGACATGTGGCTGACACACAGGATTGGCAATAATAACAGTCAGTCAAACAAAAGAGACCCTAATTGAGTGGCTCCCTTCAGTGTCTCAGTATTTTACGAGTGTTGACTTGCATACAAATTGTTCATTTGTTGGTCATGAAGGTCCAAGGTGTATTCGGTAAGCTAGTGGAAAAAAAAATACTCTTTTTTTTGGTACCCTGCCCTGATCTTCTTGTTCAGTGACTCACTACTGCAGTACTGGCGAGTGTTATATGTTTATTTTTTATTAATGTTAGCTGCTTGCTGACCATGAAATGACATGAAAACATAGACACATCATTTCTTTTTTAAAAGTTGCATTTTATTTATTTTTTTAACAGAGGGATCTGAAGGAATAATATGTATGCATTTTCATACTCAGATAGACTAATAATAGGTCTATAATTCATTAGAGTAAATCAGAACTTTTTGGAAATAAATCAGAGTCGGAATCAGAATCGGGTCTTAGCTGACTCTCCCATCCCTACTTTTCTTCTTCTGGTAATTTAGGAAGTCTTGCATCATCTAGAAATTCAGTTATTTTTGCTGTTTAAGCATCTTGTTTCTCTATATATACTTCTATAAAACTGTGTAGCATTCTATTTATTTCTTTATTGCCTAGCTGAGTTTTTCCCTTCACATTTTTAACCCCACTTCTTTGGTTCTGTGTCTGTCTGCTCTTAATTTTTCAGGCCAGCAATTTTCCTGCCTTTTCCCCTTACTCCCAATATTTTTGGTGGGCACAGAACAGTATATATTCAGCCTGAGCTGAGTAGATTTTATTAATATCTATGTCTAATGTCTGTAGTGCAGCTCCCAAATCCTCCCCTGCCAGACTGGACCCCCTCTTCCACTCTTTTTGTTGTTTTGCTTTAGATTGCTCCCCTCATGCCCACTGTTGGTTGCTGTACTCTGCCCTTTCATTCCCCTATCTTGATGGCAGACACCTTTCTCATTGTGCCTTCTATATATATCATTTCTGGTTTGGTTTCCTTCCCTACTAACTTACATCTGTCTTATCTTCTCCCTCAGCTTCCTACTACCCCTACACAATAATACTTTCCATTCCCTCACTGTTCCTTTTAAAAAAATGTTCTGTTGGTCAATCTGCTTTCTCAAACCGCTTTCCTAAACTCTGGCCCTCCCTTCCCTTATCAATTCATTCTACGTCTTCTGCTTTCTCCTTAAAGTCTCTACTTCATAACTATTCTTCTCCTTCCTAAAACTGTCCATGGTTCTGTTCATTCCCTGCCCCCACTAATTTTGCCCTGGCAATCTGTAACTATCATTACTTGTTCACTGTTCTGTAAGATTAGTTCCATCACCAATTATATCAGTTTTTTTTTCTAGTACACATTTGTCTTCAATTTTTGATTATGTTCCTTGATATATTGTATTGCTGTATGTGATTTTCCACATCCCATACCACCCAGGACACATCTGGAAATGAGCTGTTAGCAGCTCAGTATGTATTTTCTGGTGAAACTTTTGTTTGGAAGGAAGGGAGGGAAGGAGGTAGGGAGGGAGGAGGATGGGAGGAAGAGAGAAAGAAAGAAAGAAAGAAAGAAAGAGGGAGAGAGAAAGAAAGAAAGAAAGAAAGAAAGAAAGAAAGAAAGAAAGAAAGAAAGAAAGAAAGAAAGAAAGAAAGAAAGAAAGAAAGAAGGAAAGAAAGATTACGTTTGAGTTTATTAGTAACTTATAATTACCTAAGGTTTGCTAGTGAGGCAAGTAAGAAAGTCTGTTGAGCAAAGGCACAGAAGGAGCTGCAGATAGCTGAAGGAATTAAGAAAGGGGGAGAAGGCTTTCTTTCACTATATTAGTGAGAAATGGGACAAGAAGAAAGGGATTGTTAGGCTTAAGAAAGAGTGGAGTGGGTGGAGGATGAAAAGCAGAGATACTAAATGAATACTTCTGTTCCATCTTCACCAGGGAGAAGGATGGACCAGTGCCTTCAGGAGGAAAAAGAGGGGTGGAGGGGAGAGGGAAACACAGATGTAGTGATAGAGGAGGATAGAGTGAGGGAGGGAGGGGCTGCTGACATTGGAGGTGGACAAATCACCAGGCCCAGCCAGAGTACATCCAAGGGTACTAAAGGAACTGGCTGAGGAGCTGGCCACTGGCAGACCTATTTAATAGTTCACGTGAGACAGGTGTGGTACCACAGAACTGGAGAATAGCACATGTAGTGCCCCTCCACAAAAGCGGTCCCAAGGATGACCCTGGGAATTACAGATCAGTCCATCTGACCTCCATTGTGGGCAAGCTCATGGACACCATACTAAAAGAAAGGTTGGTGGAATATCTAGAGGAGCATGGTCTCCAGGATGAGAGGCAGCATGGATTCGTGGGTGAAGAAGATCGTGTCAAACAAATCTGATTGACTTCTTTGACTGTGTCACAAAGACAGTAGACAGGGGCCAAGCAGTAGACATCCTCTATCTTGAGTTCAGCAAGGCCTTTGACTCTGTGCCCCACAAAAGGTTGATCAGGAAGTTGGTGGATCTTTGGGTTGGGGAAAAGATGGCCAGATAGGTGGAATACTCTCTGAGGGACAGAACCCAGAGGGTGGTTGTGGGGAAGGAGTTATCTGGCACCAGAGAGGTAACCAGTGGGGTCCCACAGGGATCAGTGCTAGGGCTGATGTTGTTTACTGTCTCCATCAATGACATTGGGGATGACGTTAAAGGCAAAATGTGCCTATTTGCTGATGACACCAAGCTCTGTGGGAAAGTGGACATAGCTGAAGGGGTACAGGACCTACAGGAAGATCTGGAAAAGCTGGGGAGGTGGTCCAGGATCTGGCAGCTTGGCTTCAATGCCAAGAAATGCAAAGTTGTGCATATTGGAGCCAAGAATCCCAGGACAGAGTACTACCTGGGTGGAGTCCAAGTATCTGCATCAGAGGAGGAGAAGGACCTGGGAGTGATGATCACTAGTGACCTGAAGCACTCCATGCAGTGCAAGAAAGCAGCAACAAAGGCAAACAAGATGCTGGGATGCATATCTAGGGGGATCAGTAGTAGGAAAGAGGAGGTTATACTGCCCTTGTACAGGTCACTGGTAAGGCCACATCTAAAGTATGGAGTTCAATATTGGTGCCCACACCTCAAAAAGGACATTAACCTGCTGGAGAAGGTCCAGAGGAGGGTTACAAAGATGATAGCTGGTCAACAGGGTAAGGCATACGAGGAGGGGTTGAGGGCACTGAACATGTACTCCCTGGAAGACAGGAGAGAGAGAGAGGGGAGATGACTGGGACCTTCAAGTACTTGAAAGGGATAAATAAGGTTGATAAGAAGAGTCTCTTTAAGTTGAGTGGCAACCATGACATGAGGGGACACAGTCTTAAGCTGGAGGGTGGGGGGTTTAGGAGGGAAGTCAGGAAGCACTTCTTTACAGAGAGGATGGTGGACACTTGGAATGTGCTGTCAGAAGAGGTAATCTCATTAAAGACAGTGGGCTGCTTTAAGAGAGGCTGGGATAGGCATAGGGGGATGGTAAGGATCATGGGTAGGGAGGATGGGAGGAGTGGGAAGGGAGGGCAGGGACATTTGCTCAAGCTGTAGACCCTGCAATACGAGCAGACTTGATAGACCAAATGGCCTTCTTTTGCTGGCTTCTTCGTATGTTTGTATGCTTGTATAGTAAAGAAGACCTTTCAGCTGGGTTGGATTTATATTTCCCTTCTATCTGTTTAAGCATAGCTTCCATCTCATTAAGATTCTTGGCTTACTCTCTTTTCATTTTTGCAAAGTAACTAATTATTCTACTTCATATGAAAGCTTTGAATGCTTCCCAAAGACAGGAGTTAGACTTGTTTTTATTGTCATTAATTTGAAAGTATCACTTACTCTCTTCCTTGAACAGTTTTACAAAGTTACTATCATTCAAGAGGGGTGTATAGTATATGGTTAGGCTTATTCTAGATGGAAATCAGTGGCTTTTCAAATGCTGTTGTAGGACAGTTCAAAGGTCAGAAAAGTTGTCGTACTATTGATTTGATGTCATATCGCTAGTACAACAACATTCCTGTCAATCAAATGCACTCTCATGTCGATGCTCCGTCAAGAAAACCGGTAAAAAACATGGCGGCAACGCTTAGCGAGAACCTCCGACCCCGAGACAGTTGACGGAAAGAGCCTCATGCAGCTCCATGCCCCAAAAGTTAATTTTTTTATTTAGTTTTTAAAACCTCACCACCAAACCCAAAAAAGAAATGAAGGACAGAGCAACTCACGAATGGGAGCACAAAAAGTGGGATCAGGAGAAGTTAGCGTTAAGCGAAACATGGCAGCGAGAAGTGGGCGAAATGAGCCAGTGAGGAGAAAAACAGAAAGCCTCTTGTGTCCTGCACTTTGGAACCATATACTATATAAAATAGTATATGGACAATCCTCAGACAGGTGTGTTTCTCTATCTTAGTTGGACATTTGACCTCGAGCTCGCCTCGAGGTCCCTGTGATGTCATCTCAACCCCTCAATGGAAACACAGCCTTGTTGTGTATGATTGTCCATACACTATTCTATATATTATATTTCCATCTGAATGACTTCTCTATATCTGTTTGAAGGAGAATTGATGTGAAGATCAGAACATGGTCTGAGACAGTGATGCTCTTAATATCCATTTGTACTAACATATCAGTGATCTCTTGGATCATAAATAAATATGCTATCCCACTATAAGAATAAAGTCTGTTAGACTAAAATGTATACTCTATTTCACATGAATGTGCTAGGCACCAAAAATCTGACAGTCCAAGGTTAATTGTCAGTTTTGTGAGGGCCATTCTGACTTCTGTCTGTTCTAATTATGGATTAGGTTTGTTCTGATCAACATCTGGGTCCATGACGTCATTAAAGTCACCTCCTAGAGTAGTTTTATGCCCCTATGATCTAATTAATTGTGCAGCTATCTCAGTAAAGAATTAAGCTTGGCCTTGATTTGGAGCATAAACTTCACCTAGGCATACCGTTTCTCATTCCAAGGTGCCTTTTAACATTTGCACTCTCCATTCTGCATCTGTCCAGTGATTATGTTTAACATAGCTAATCACTTTCTGATAAGAAGTGCTGTCCCATGCATAACAGAGAAAAAGTAAATATGTTCAACTTTACCTACCCCACCTCACCATAGTTTTTCAGCTTCTGTTTTTCAAAGATTTGTTTCTTGCAAAAAGAAAATGTCAACATTTCTCATTTCTAAATCACGTTGAAATGTCCTTCTCTTTATAGGGGATCCTAATTCATCAACATTATGAGGAGCTATCTTAATGAAAGTCATCTTTTGTATTGAACTACTTTGTAGTATCTCTACAAAATATCAAAACAGCAGAGAACAATATTAGTACAACAAAATTCAAAAATATAAGTGGTAAATACAATTAAATGTAAAGCAGTGCTTTCTTTTTCTAGGAAATTCAGGGATAGTATGACTTGTACCATAAGGATATAATACAATTAGACCTTAACATCAATGCAATACAAATGTATCATGAGGGGGGAGGAAAACATTGTTAGGGATGTGAAGCTGGGGGTAAGTAACAACCTACAGGTTATGGTGCTGGGAATATGAAACTTCTAGCAGTCAAAGGTAACAGCTTTTGAGAGACACAGACAGATAACATATCTAAGACGGTTTCAGATTATGTTGCCCTGAGCAATATGACGATGCTGCTCATAAACTTTAGAAACTAGTACAAGGAAGTTGTTGGAACCAAGATATGTTTTCCTTTTCCATGTATTTTGTAGCTTCAGAATTGTGATTAACATCTGAATGTTCCAGAAATTTTTCCCTGAGATATTAAATAATATGACCACAGTGTATAGTCATCTTTTACCCACCACCTCTAAAAACAAGTTCCCAATGGCAAATATGGTGTATGTAAGACATGAATAAATAAGGGAAGGTTACATGGGACATGCATGGGCATACCTTAAAGCTTTGTGATGTTGTGAAATCAGCCATGCATCTTTAAGCAGCCTAGGAGTGGTCTGAGAGGGCCATCTCAGATAAAGACTCCATCCTAAGGCTCTCCTTTCAGATGCTTACTTTGGGATATACCCAGTCACCTCTGTGATTACATTCCTTGAGAAGCAGTTAGACTGTTTTTTTTTCTAAAATCAGAATACAGGATATAGGCATGCATCCCTTCCACTAGACATTCCATATTAAGATGTTTTTGTGCAACATTTCTTAGTTCTCTAAGTCTGTACATACAGTGCCTTAAGTTACAGTGAAAATGAATGGCAGATGACAATACTGCTCGATAAAGTAGCATCAGAATCTTTCAAAAGAGAAGGTGATGCATAGGGCTGTGCAGAATGCAAAATTCCACCATTGGAACTGCTGCAGAATGGCAGTTCTGCTTCTGAAATGCTTTGCAGAATTTCTCTTTAAATTCTGCAGAATTTCGAAAAGCATTTCTGTGCAAACTGTGGAATCATTTTCTCGGATCATGTAAACTGCAGAAAAAATTTCTGTGGATTATGGAAAAAGAATCATTAGTTTATGTGAACTGCAGGTTATTATTCCACAAAAAACATTTTGCATCCAGAATGTTGAAATTCTACAAATTATGAAAATCAGCAGAATTTTCTAAAATTCCACGGAATTCCATTCCATCAGAAATTCAACATTCCACACAGCCCTAGTGATGCATATCCTTTTTTTTCTTGCTTATTATTTCTCCCCTCCCTGGCCCCAGTCAGCTCCTCATCCACCCTCCATCCCATCACTCTGCTCCTTCAGGCCCTCACCCCCTGTAACCCCCATGGCGGGGCAGCTGGGATTCTCCCTTACTCACCCACCAGGTACAAATCCAGTTTCAGTGGCGTTACCTCTAGATCGAAGGGTGGGGATGGTTATCAAGCTGCAATGATCAGCCACCAGGGACTCTCTTTTTCCATTTTTCCCCCAGCAGCATGTTGTGCAATGACACCTGTGGTGCTCCCACACATGCATCTGCGCATGGCCCCATCAAGCATTGTTGTGCATCAGCTCCATGTTCTTTGCAGTGGTGTATCGTCAAGCCCCAGCCTCTGCTAGGGGTCAGGTGTACACTGACTGCTTGTCATCCCCCCACCCAGAGATGGAGAGCAGTCCGACAGATGCTCCATCCATCTCCTTCCTGCCGACCCTCGGCGGCCCATGCTCATTTTCAAACGTGGGTTGCCAGCATGGCTGCAAGGTGTGGCATCAATGCCTCAACCCTCAGCACCACTGGGCTGGCCAGTGATGCATATTCTAAAAAGAAAAAGGAGAAAAAAATAAGGGCTGGATCACTTTCATACACAACTGTAGACTTGTCACCATTATATTGCTACATCTTGCAATGAGTTTGAATGTTTCCTGTTGTTCTTCCAGAGGAACCATGAGGAGATCATACAGAAGTACTTAAAGTCAATTCATCTGAAGAGAAAGGCTTTGTCTGAATTGTTTGGCAAAACAGTATTTGTTTAAAGAGAAGGTTCTTATTTGGCAGTCCTCCTCAAACATATAAGACACCTTACATGGGCCCAAGTGGACTCCTATAAAACTTTTTATTTTGTCCAGCTTAGAGAAAATGAAGGGACTGTAAATTAATCTGTGTAGCTGGTCTCCAAAATGCTGCAGCGTCCATATTCCGAGACACACCCCCACACTCCCATATTTTGTGATGTCAGTAAATGGATAGTGTGGGGGTGTACTTCATAGAGTAGAATGAAGACATCTTTTAACTTCTTTTTTTATACTTTAAATTTGCAAATTATGACAGATCAAGGTCACTGCTCAACTAAAAAGGACCTTGTTAGTTGAGTGATGGCCTTGATCTGTCATAATCACACCTTTAAAGTATAAAAAAGAGTTAAAAAATGTCCCTATTCTACTCTACGAAGGGCATCCCTGCATGTTTAGAGGGGGCATACTAAGAATCTGCTCTTTAAGTCATCATATACAGTACTAAAAATACTGAATACTAGAAATACAACAGTTAATTTCATAAAATAAGTATACTTGTTCCTATACATTCAGCAAATAAATGCAGGCAGGAAAAACACTTCACCAGCTACTGACTGTGCCCCAGAACAAAAGAACAGAGGAAACAGCAAAATCTGGGCACCAGTCAAACTTCCAGACTGTTATTTTATTGTTTAAAATACAAAATACTCACAGACACAGTTCAAAATTAAAAAGCAACAGCAGCAGCAGCAGCAGCAGCTGCAAGGAAGGAACAGGGATCTTCTAATCAGTTTTGCCAAAGGTTTCATCAGATTGAGTGGTGCCCAGAGTTTGCTGTTTCCATTTGGCAAATAAAGTCTGTAACAGACTAGAAGACAATCAATGATACATGGTCCATTGTTCTTATGTAGCAGGACTTTGCAGTTCAAAGACTCCCTAGAAAATAAAGTTACATTTTATTCCAAGAAAAAGTTCTGCCCTTTCTTGAAGCTATTGTGTGACTCTTAAGCATGGGTTCTTAATTGCGGAGATCACCAGTTTTTATCCATGCAGAGGTCCAAGAGAAAGAACATTCAATATTAAATACGAAAAGTAAAAATAAAATGAGAAAAACAGATATAGAAACAAAAAATTATTAATAGTGAAGTGTTCCATGTCAGACACTTGCAACCACATTATAACAGTTGACCTGGAAGTTACATCACTTCTGAGGTTTCTTACTAACATCAGCTGGTATGTCAGAGTGATGGATGGGAGGATCACCAAATTTATGTACAGCTGAGCCAGCAATGATGCAGTGCAGTAACGTGCAGTAAATGACATGTCACAAAATAGTGAAAGACAAAGGGGCTTAATTGTGTAACCCCCCCCCCACGAGAGGGTGTTTACCTGAAATGTTGCCTGCAGCCCTCTGGAGGCTCCTGAACTGTTGCACTCAGAAGTGGCTGGCTCTCTCTCTCTCTTGCTCAGTCATGTATATGGCATGGAAAGAGTGTGGCCCTGCCAAGACTTTTAGTGCCTCCTGCACCCTGTTGTTTTCAGTGGCTGGAGTTACATTCTTCCCTTCTGGTCCCCTGATCCTGGCAGAGGGGACCTGGAGTCCCAAACTGCCATACGTTTTCAGTGCCCCTTGCACCAAGTAGGAAACGGTCATCCTGTCTTGTGCAGGAGTGCTTGCTGAAATGCGGCTCCTCACCAGTGCTCCCAGGCTCTATTGACTGCCTGTTTGCTGCCACTGTACCCACAACCCCAACTTCCTGATCGGATAACAGCCCAGGTGGGCTGCAATGAAACCCAGGGACCAGCACACACTAAGGGGCAAAAGAAACAATAAATAAACTTAAAACACTTTGGATGGGCTGGCCCGATGGTGCTGAGGGTTGAGGAGCTGGACGCCACACCTTGCTCCATGCTGGCGACCTGGGTTTGGACGCGAGCCTGAGTTGCCAGGGGTCAGCAGGGGAGGGATAGCATTGAACGTCCAGAGGACTGCTCTCCTATCCCAGGAAGGGATCTGGGGTTCCACCACTCTGCAGCAGCCCCTGGTGATAACCGAGGACACTGCTATAGCTGGTGCAGCAAGGGGGAAGTGCAGTGGATGTCAACACATATGTGTGCTGATGTCATGGCACGCCTGCACTTAGGGGACCTACAATAGGGAGGAAAATGGCAGCATTGGTCATGGCAGCTTGATAGCCGCAGCTTCCAGAGCCCAGTAGGGCTTGGTGGTGCTGAGACATGCCGGTATTAGTTCCTGGCCTGGCATGGTGACTGGGGGGGGGCCCTTTTTTCATGGATACAGCTGCATATGCTAGCTCTTGCGTGCGAGGCACCCTCAGGATCATCGAGGGAAGCTGGGCGGCGGCTGGATATATAGCAGGTCAGTGGCTACAAGGAGGAAAAAATAAATAAATAAAACACTTTGGAGCACAGGGCTCCATTCAAGCTTGGGGCAGCCATCATGATGACCCCCAACTCTACTAATCACCCAGTCAGCAATCAAGAAGTCCAGAAACCAAAGAAATGGATTATGGGAGGATGATGCAATAGGACCCTCCCAAATGGACTGATGGGCTTTTCAAGCAAATCAGAGTTCAAGACAGGGCACATGAATTCATGGACAGCCCTGCCTGCTCAATAGAACACTGAGTGGAAGACAAGAAGGGACTGAGCCCTTCAGAAGCATGGGACAGTTAAGCTGGGACTTTGAGCAGGTTACGTGGAGAGCTGCAGTTACTGCCAGGAATCTAAGGCCTAACGACCCTTCCAAAATTATGTGTGCTCTCTCCTGTGCATAACTGACTGAAAGAGAAGTGGAAGGGATAGTGCCAGAAGAGCACTGTTTGTGAAAAAATCTAAGTGATAGTGCCAGAAGGGCACCAACCAAGAAAGCAGTTGATACAGTGCCAGAAGGGCACAGTTGTGAGAGGAGTGAAGAAATAGTACCAGAAGGGCACCACGTAACACAAAAGTTGCAGAATTGTGCCAGAAGGGCACAGTTGATGATAAAGAACTGAGAGGCCTAGCCAGGCCAAGTAGGCCAAGTATCTCTGAGCCCTCCCCAGGGTTCTTTCATAAAATCCGTTGTAAACCTTTCCTTGGGTTTACTTCCAAAAGACTTCCAAATGAGCGCTGGGTGGAAGAAATTGGTGAGAGTGTGAACCTGTGAGCTCTGTTGCATCCAAAAGCTGCTGATCTGCACCAGGTGGGGACTGAAGCCTGCAACCTGCCCAGGCAGTTCCAGATCCTGGTCAGGGGTCTGCTAGCCCTTATCTAGTGGTGTGGATTGGGGAACAGGGAGCCACTGGCACATGACTGTATATGGATGTACTGTTGATGCATTTCAGGAGTTGGACTGTGAGGTCACTCCTTGAATCTGAGCTTCTTGGGAACCAGGAAGCCACTGCGTAGTGCTCCAGGGGTTGAGAGTTGATCCAGAAGAACTGCATTCTGAGAGATATGAGCTGTGTGATCATCGGCTGTTCAAGAGAATCTGAAGCTCCTGATTGCTGTGAATCCTGCTCCTGTGTGCTTCTCCCCGCCTTGTCTGAACTGCAAACCCCATGGGTCACGAGTGCTGGCACTGCTGGCTGGTTTTTGATACCCCCCCATTCTTTGGAGTACAAATTTGGGTTTCAAGCCTTCCCTTTGGAGTTACAATTCCTTTCCATTGTACTAGCACTTTATAGCCTGTTGGGGGGGATAAAATTGCTAGCTTGCTCATGTTCCTCAAGTGCACCACCAAATGAACCTAGGCAACATAACTACCAGGTCCACACTGAGGCTCTAATGTAACTCTTGGGTACCCAGATTCTGTTTGGTATTTGCATTATACTTGAATCTATTGTTCTATTACTGGTACCAGCTAAAAAGTATACTGCCCCCTGTGTAAACTAGTTCCTCTTGTTGTGAACCTTTCTTGGGTGGGTGCATCCAAAACTGTGTGTAGTCTAAGACAGTGATATTAGCCCACATTACTGAGGTTCTTGAGATGTATTGATATATGTGGAAAGTGCTTAAGGAGACTTGCAATCATTTAATTTTTCAAAATTTTCCAGCTGCCTCGCCTGTGTTATCAAATAAAAGCACTGTTAATTGTTTGAATTTCACTACTGTGTGTGCCCTCAGTTTGTAAAATCTGATGGAATTGTCTACTGATGAATGTAATAACTGCTTTGGTGGTCCCCAGGGTGTGGTTCAATTCAGTGTATGGAGGTGGGTAGGTACTGCATCCAGAGGGTGGCACTGCGCACAGTATCTGGCCCAATTATTCTCTCTGGTTGGAGGCGCAATGATACATATTGTTTATTCTGGGGTAAACCCCACTACTGCAGAAGAACAAAAAAACCCAAGCCTCTCAACTAGGTGTGCCCTAAATACTCACCAGGCAGGCATGTGAACCCAGTCACTGTGCCACAGGGGTCACCATTGCCATAGAATTACACTGTTTATGATATACTGCAGCATTAGTGGCTGTGCCACTGCAGGTATATCTATTACCATGTTCGTGTCTTTCTGTGCTGGTTCAGGAAACGATTGTGAAGTTGAACTGGACATGTTTCAACTCCTTCTTCTCCCACTTCTCCCACTTTTCTTCAGGTTTTTCTGTGACAGGGGATTGTGGTATGAACAAAAGGTTTGAGTAGGGGGTTTACTTTTCATGGCTTTGGAAGGAGAATGACAAGGTTGTGAGAATTTCTTTTTTTTTTTTGCCATAGTAGTATAGGTTGCCAGTGGAGGAGGTAAGAGAGAATATTTACGATTCTCAGCTGAGGTGAGAGTTATTCTGACACTAGAATCACCAATGGAATCAAAACTGGTAGAAGTGTTCTTGAGGGAGGCTGTCTCAAGCTGGGCTTGAATCTGGAATTTCACAAATGTCAGTTTTGTTTGAGCTACTCTGCTTTCTGATTAAAATGCTGAGTTTTTTTTTATTTATCAAGTCTAGGATTACAAATACCTTTGAGTCATGGCTCTTTTACAAAGGTTCCACATCAGAGAAATACAAATTATGGGGAACATCAAGGCAGGCATTACAACAATGTGGACATTGCAAACAAAGTACAGATTAATACAGTTCAAGGGTAGCATTGTAACAAGGCAGCCAGCAGCATTTGTCAGAGAAAATAGATAACAGATAAGAAGCGCCAGAGTCATAGGGCGAGGGAAGAGGGTAGGGGGGGAGAAGGAATGTAGGAAGTGTGGCGAGAGGGTGAAAATTGCAGCATTGGGTATACCAAGATGTGAGGGTAGAATCCAGTGAGGAGGGAGGGGAGGGAGGACAACTAGAGCAGAAAGGGAAGTGGAGAAACAAGGTTAAGTTGGGCAGTCACAGGAGCTGTTGGTAGTGAGATAGTCCCAGAGCCTAGTTTTTAACATACCAATAGTTGGGGCAGAGGAGATGGTTGGGCTGAGGCCATTGAACCAGAGTGGTGCTCGATAAGCAAAAGAGAGCGTAGTCCCTGTGAAGTGTGACAGTGGGGGACTTTCAGTAGCTGTAGCGTGGATCGCCTAAGGCACCATTTGTTAATTCGGTGTTGTAACAGAGTTGAGACCCCAGAAGGTGCAAGGCCAAGGTAGATTTTTTTTGACCATGGAGCAGGTGAGAAACTTTATGCGGTTTTATAGTTGGAGCCAGCCGGTCTGAGTGTACAGGTCACATGTGTGGGTGAGACGGTGAGCACCAGTGATGAGCCGACATGCTTTATTTAAGGCAGTTGAGAGGCATCTAAGGGTTGTGGTTGTGGCCGAGCCATAAATGATGAGACCATAGTCTATTACAGAGATCACAGAGCTCAGGACTGCAACCTTCAAAGCTTCTGGTGTGAGGTGTGGTCTGTGTTTGTAGAGGAGACCAAGCCGTGTATTAGCAGCTCTAGCTACATTATCTACATGAAGTCCATAGGAGAGATTAGGTTCAAGCTGTATCCCTAAGTATTTGAAGGACACCACCTGATCTAGAGTGTTCTCCTGGGTGGTGGAGATAGCCAAGTGGTGTAGCTTGTGTGGGTTATGAGAGCTGCAGAAGAACATAGATTTGTTTTCTTTGTCATTGAGGACCAGTTTATGATTAAGAAACCATGTCTCTACAGAACTGAAACCAAGTTGAAGGTTGTGTTGAAGGTTGCAGGATCTTTGTGAGTGGAGAATACAACAGCATCATCAGCATATAGTATGATCTGCTCAGAGCAGTGGTAAGGGAGGGAGTTTAAGAAAAGGCTAAAAAGGAGGGGTCCCAGTATGGATCCCTGTGGGACACCTGAGCGAACAGGCAGGGTGTTAGAAAGAGCGTCCGCAATTTTTACTCTCTGTGACTGGTTTTCTAAGTAGCTTTTAATCCAGAGAGAAGAGTCAGGTGATAGCCCAGCATTCAGTAGTTGGTGTATTAGTAGTCTATGGTGTACTGTATCGAAGGCCTTGGAGAGGTCGACGAAAATGGCCTCTGTGAGAAGGCCGTTGTCAAGGGATTTGTGCAAAGCTCCAGTGAACTCAAGAAGGGCTGTGGCGGTGCTGTGACCTTTCCGGAAGCCGTGTGGTTGTGGACAAGGTATATTGTATTTATCCAAGTGGTCGGTAAGTTGAACAGCCACGATGCCCTCAAGTGCCTTAGAGAGTGGGGGCAGTATGGAGATAGGGCGATAATTTGAGTGAATTGTCTTGTCCCCACTTTTATGGATGGGTGTCACGGTGGTTGTTTTCCATATGTCCGGGAATTTTCCACAGCTGAGAGAGAGGTTTAGGATTTTTGTTAATGGATGAATTACCTCATCGAGGGTGAGCAACAGAAGCTTAAGTTCCAGGGTGTCGCTACTAGATCTAGATTTAGAGATAGCTGCAGTAATATAGCAGCGAGCTTCATTCAGCCTTACCTTCCTGAAGTAGAAGAGGGGATGGTTAGACTGAGGGGCCGAGGTATTTGGGGAGTAGGCCCTGTTTTCGAAAAAGTCATGGGGTAGAACAGCACTAAGGTCTGAAAAAGCCGTGTTAAAGATGTTTGCAATCACCTTGGGGTCAAGGGTTGAGGATCCATCAACCATTAACATGGCCGGAGAGGTTTTTGGCTGCTTCCCAGTGACATCCTTGATATTGTCCCAGAAAGCACGACCATTTCCCCATGTATTGGTGAGAGCGTCTTTGTAATAGGTGGATTTCATTAGCCGTATGGCTTTTGTGCAGGCATTTCATGCTTGTTTGTAATTTTGGATGTCCAGTTGTTTGCCAGTGGCCCTGGCAACTGCTCAGAGGTGATCCCTTAGTTTCAGCTGTGAGAGAAGAGCCGTGGTGACCCATGGGTTAGAGAGAGATTTTGTTTTGAGCCTTTAGCAGGGGCAAAGATCTGTAGGCTTTGTTGAAAATTGAGATGAAGTGATCAAGAGCCAAGTTAACATCTGTTGCTTCATAGATGGGTAGCCAGTCTTGTAGAAGCAGGTGTTGCTTGAGATGTGGAAGTTTTCCACGAGGAAGGACTCTGCTAGCGATAATTTTGGGATGGGGCTTAAGGAATTTGCTGGACCATGCACACATGACTGGGGAATGGTCACTGAGTGAGTCTGGGAGAATGGTCGTATGAGAAATCCTTGTGGGGTGAGTGATGAGGACCCAATTCAAGAGGGTACTGGTGCCAGTCTTGTAGTTAATCCTAGTAGGGGAGTTTACCATTTGCGTGAGGTTAGCAGCTGAGATGGAGTCTTTATAGGCACTGGCACTCGATGCTAACCAGTTTATGTTGAAATCCCCTAGTAGAATAAGTTCAGCTTGGAGGATGAGAGTTGATAAAGTTTAGGATGTCGTCGAATCCATGTTTAGGGTCCCTGGGCAGGATGTATACAGAGACAATAGTCAGGGCTTTATGGTTGGGACCTAGGATGATTTTTTATTGGCAGAATCTGGGCTGAGGCAGAAAGTGATAGAGTTGCTACAGGGTTCCAAGACAGGGAGTCTTTGATACAGATTGCGCAACCACCACATTTTTTGGATATCCAGTCCAGCCTATGGACATTATAGCCCTGTATTGTTACTGCTGAGTCAGAAACTTTAGGTGTCAGCCAAGTTTCCACCACTGCAAGGATGTCAGGGTTGTGTTGGCATATGAAGGCTCAGAGTGCATCCAGGTTTGGAAGTAGGCTGCAGATATTAATGGTTGCAAGGATAAGGGCACCTGGAGTTTGTGTGTAGCCTGAGCTTCTAGGGCCAGGATTGGGATGGACACTGCCTGAGATGAGAAGGAGGAGGAGGAGGAGTTTTAAGGAGCAGAGTCGCAGCTCTTTGAGAGATAGTTTTGATTGTTGTTTCCTGGAGTAGAAGTTGCAAGGTTCCAGGCGGTGTCCCATATGGACTGCAAGGTGGTACAGTGTAGAGAGGTGGCCACACTTGTTGAGAGTAGTGGTCGGGTTAAGTAACCAGGAATATCCAAATGGTGCACCAAGCACAAGTCTCGAGTGGAAGTGGAGAGTTCCCTTGGAGTAGCAGTGGAAACCAGAGTAGAGGGTGGCGGGGTGGGTGGGGTGGGGGTGGCTAGGACCAGGGAGAGAGAAGAGGGGGGCCAGGGCAAGGAGGAGGAGGAGAGGCGAGAGAAAGGCAGACAGAGCCCACATGGCTTACGTACTAGATAAAGAGATAGAGATATAGCCCTCTAGTGGTGACAGGATATAATCTGCTAATGGAAAAAAAAAAGCTCTAAATTCTCTTCTAATATCAACTCAGAACTTAAAATGACTGTAAGGATTAAACAAATTATTAAACCCTAGCACATAAATTCAACTGGAGACACAGAGGGAGATACAGTAGTTAGAGGTGTGTTCAGCAGGAGATAGTGTGGGCCACTTGGAAATCAGCTTCCACTGGTACCAAATCCAAAAGGCAGGGCTAGTACCTTGCAGTACAGAGGATTTCTGAAAAACTGTTTAGGTTCCAGAAATTGAGGGGTCCGTGACCTGGTCAAGGCACGCTGGATCCCTTGCAATACAGAGGATTTCTGAAAAACTGTTTAGGTTCCAGAAATTGAGGAGTCCGTGGCCTGGTCAAGGCACGCTCATTAATATAAACCCAAGTTGCATCAGGGGTTTCAAATTGTATTGGTGTCCTCCCTTGAGCTTGAATGACCAGTGATGCATAGTATTTTATAAAGTATATCACATCACAGCCCCGTAACACTTCTTTATCTCGACATATGCCTTCCTCTTCTCCATTATCTCAGAGGATAAATCCTGAAAAATAAGTATTTTAGCCCTTCTCCAGAAAACAAAACAAAACATATTACCTCTCTGCTTGTATAATCTGGTTCCTTAATGAAATACCTAAGTAAGTTAGCAATCACTGGTCTTGGTCTATCAACTTTTGGGGGTTGGGGTAAGGGAGTGATTAGCCCTTTCAATCACCAGAGGCCAAGGCCATTGAAGGTTTAGCAGTTCTGGTAGCATTTGTTGAAAGATAGAAACATAGAAATTGACTGCAGATAAGGACTGATAGGCCCATCCTGTCTGTTCTTTTATCCTACCTACTGCAAAAGCTGCAGAGTCTATTTGATCTTTGGCTTTACAGCCCCTTGTGAATTGTTAAGGTTCTGCTATGTCTACCCCCATGCAGTTTTGAATTCGCTCACTGACTTTGCCCCCACCATCTCTGCTGGGAGGCTGTTTCATGCCTCCATCATCCTTTCCATGAAGAAGTACTTTCTTACATTACCCCTTAGTCTACCACCTTACAGCCTCATGTCATGCCCTCTTGTTCTAGGACATCTCCTTTTCTGAAAGATGCTAACCTCCTGTACCTTATTTATTCCCTTTAGGTATTTGAAGGTCTCTATCATATCTCCCCTCTCTCTCCTCTCCTCCAGGGTATACATATTGAGCGCCTCCAGTCTTTCCTTGTATGACCTTTGTTGCAGGCCCTGTACCATTTTTGCTGCCCATCTTTGAACTGCCTCTATCCTGTCTATGTCATTTTGGAGACGCAGCCTCCAGAACTGGACACAGTATTCCAAATGAGGTCTCACCAAAAATTTGTACAGTGGCATCACAACCACTTTTCTTCTGTTAGTGATACCTCTCCCTGTGCACCCCAGCACCCACTGGCTGTCCCCACAGCCTTGGCACATTGTTTGGCCACTTTTAGATAATCAAATATGATTACCCCCAGATCCCCAGATCTCTTTCCTATTTGGTGGCCATTAGTAATTCCCCACCCATAATGTAATCCTTCCCTGTGTTCCTGTGCCCCAAGTGTATGATTTTGCACTTTTTTGCATTGAATTTTAGCTACCACACTCTGGACCAATCCTCCTGTTTAGCTAAGTCCTTCCTCATTTTTCCACCCCTCCCAGAGTGTCTACCCTATTGCAGATCTTGGTGGCATCTGCAAAAATACATACCCTTCCTTCCAGACACTACTCAATGTCACTAATGAAGATATTAAACAGTACTGGGCCCAGAAATGATCCCTGTGGCACCCCACTGGACACCCTCCCTTCCTCAGATTTGGCTCTGTTTACCGCCACCCTCTGTGTACTATCACTCAACCAATTTCTAACCCAACTTACTACCTTGTGACCCAATGCCAGGCTGCCCAGCTTGTTCACAAGCCTCCTATGTGGAACAGTGAGGAATGCTTTGCTGAAATCCAGGAAGGTCACATCCACCACTTCCCCTAGATCCACTTCCTTGGTCACCCAGTCAAAGAAATCAATCAGATTTATTTGTCTTGACTTTCCTGATGTGAACCCATGCTGCCTTGGGTCTTGTGCTCCGCTGAATTCAAGAAGCTCCACTAGCCTTTCTTTTAGCAATGATTCCATTAGTTTCCCCACCACCAAGGTCAGGCTGACAGGTCTATAGTTTCTAGCCTCCTCCCTGCTCCCACTTTTGTGGTGAGGTACTACATTTGCCCTTCTTCAGTCCTCTAGAACCACTCCTGTCTCTAGTGAGTTGTTGAACAGGTCAGCCAGTGATACTGCCAGCACATCCCTTAATTCTTTTAATATTCTAGGATGTATCCCATCTGGTCCCATTGTCTTGTCCACTTTCAGTTTTGTGAGTTCCTTAAGGACTCTCTCCTCTGTAAATAGACTGGTGTCCACCTTCCTTTCAATCATATTTTCTTACTTGTAGTCCCTCCCCTTTCCCTTCTTCTGTGAATACTGAACTGAAATATTTGTTCAGTATTGATCCTTTTTACTGGTCTCCCCCCCTTTTAGTCTTACAACTCCCCCCTCTGGTCTTCCTCCTTTCACTAATGTACCTTGTCCCCTTTCTTCACTTCTTTAGCTATTTTTATGTTTGCTTGCATGCATGCACAAGAAACATAGTGCCACCATATGAATTTTCGTAGGTGTGTCACCCCGCTACCAATGCCCTGTTCCTTCTCACAGGCGCGACCTCACCCCACCAATAAATGCCCTAGCTGTCTGTGACAGCAGTTCAGATTCAGTGGTGTACAGTTCAAAGCAAAAGACTGCTACAATGAATGGTGGTAACGTGTAGGCAATTTGCATACTTGTGCAACGTGTCTACACATCAGCACTGCATGTGAACAGCTGTCAAAGACAGCTCAGTTTTTTCTTGGATTCCCCCAACAAACATCCAAGTAGCATGCTGGGAGCCCACCCCAGCGTGCTCATATGCTCCCCCCAGCTCCCACACACTGTATGGCTGACGGGGTGCCCAATCTCCCATCGGCTCCATTGTTGCCCCAAACAGACTTCCAGGTGCCATACTGGGAGCCCACCCCAGCATGGCAAAAGTCCATATGTCCAACAGGGGTGCCCAATTCCCCATTGGCTGCACTGTAAACCCCCCCAAAAAAACAGACTTCCAGTTGCCACGCTGGGAGCCCACCCCAGCGTGGCAGAAGTCCATATGGCCGACTGGGGGTGCCCAATCACCCATCAGCTCCACTGCCCCCCCACAAACTTCCAGCTGCCATGCTGGGAGCCCACCCCAGTGTGGCAAAAGTCCTGCATCGTCTCCCAAAAAAAAACCTATAAGTAAAAACGGTCCCTCATTGACTCTCTTGCCCTTCCCCCAATCCGCACACACCTTCTGTGTACCCCACCTCCCCACATCCCCACCTCACCCCATACATACCTCCAGGTGCCAGTGCGATGATCTTTGGTGGACCAGGAACACATCTGCACTCTTCAAAGCCAACCGCAAACTGAAGAAATGTCGGTAAGCTGTATAATGGCATAAATGTTTTTTTTTTTCAACTTTGGTGCTTGTCTCGGCCATTTATGGGAATTTTTTCACCAAATTAACATGGTTTCTGTTTCACCTCATGAACTCAGTCACTGTCATTTTGTTATTCGATCCCAAAAGGTGCTTTCGCGGTCACTGCATGGAACCACCTTTTGGGACCAATTAATGAAACAACAGTGTCACAGTTCATGAAGTAGGCCCCCAAAAACCCTATGTTGAAAATTTGGTGAAATAATTCCCCAAAATGACTGTTTTACTAGTGTGTGTTGCACAGTTCTTATGCACTCTTGTAACTTTGAGTATATTTAATATTTTAACTCCAGATTTTCAACATTGCCATTTTACCACACCTCCTTATGAACAGCACAGCTGCCATTTTTCACATCTCACCCAAAATGTGTTTTCATACATGTATTGCACATTGGCAAGGTCAGTGTGCAAAGTCAATGTTCAGGACACATTAAGAAAATCAGTGACATTGTTCAGAGGTGTTAAAATGGCTATGTTGAAAATTTGGTGAAAAAAGTCCATAACATGACTGCTGTTACGAGTGTGCATTGCACAATTTCCATGCACCCTCATAAGTTCACGAATTTGTAATATTTTCAGTCCAGGTTTTCAACATTAACATTTTTCCACACCTCCTTATGAACAGTACAGCTGTCATTTTTCACACCCTGGCCAAAATGTGTTTTCACACTTCCAGTTCAAAATAGCGAGTTTGCTGTGGAAAATTAGTGTTCAGGACAGATTAAGAAAATCACAGTGACACTGTTCATGAGCAGAGGTCCCAAAATGCCTATGTTGAAAATCTGCTGTAAAAATTCCCCAAACTAATTACATTACGATTGTACATTGTGCAGTTTCTACGCATGCTCGTAACTTCACCAGTTTTTTTATATTTTCACTCCAGATTTTCAGCAATGCCATTTTTTACACCTCCTCATGAACACTACACCTGTCACTTTTCACATCCTGTCCAAAATGTGTTTTCTCACCTGTGGCACCAAATGGTGCAGTCACTGTGTAAAATCACCTTTCGCCTAACGAACTGATAGTATCAATGTTCATGTGGTGGGGTCACAAAAAGTCCATGTTGAACACTTGGAGTAAAAATACCAAGAAACGCCCAGGGCATTAGGGTTTTCAACCATAACAGCCTATCCTGTAGGGATTGACAGGTGTCAGGGGTGTGACTTGGAATTGTCGACAGTAATGCCCATGCCATTCCACCCCCACCCCCACCCTGCAGCCAGTGACAGGCATTGTGGTGCACCTTGGACCCTCTGCTCCCAGAGTTCTCCCCATTCTCCTATACTGCACCCATTTCAGCATATTTCCTTATGGAATGAGGTGAATGTATAGTCCAAACACCCCAAGGCACACCTCGACACTTGTCAGTTTCTGAAGGGTAGGGTGAGGTGAAATGTCATGACCATCATGGGCAACGACCCAAAGACACACCCCAATGCCTGTCCATCTCTGCAGGGTGAGGGTGGAGTTGGCGTCAGTTCAATACTTCAATGCCATTCCTATACTGCATCTGTCTAACTCCTGCAATTCCACTGCTAATGCCAGCAAGCAAACATTCAGCATTGACAAATGATTGTTTCCTCTGTCTATGCCTTTGCAGTCCTGACCGCTCTTCCTGTCTCTCTTTGTTTCTCTAGATACACTGCCCTGTCCTCTGCCTTCTGCATTTCCTTGTATTTCCTGAAAGCCACCTTTTTTGTCATTACTTTACTGGCCACTTCCGTTCAGAACCATAGTGGTTTTCTTTTCCTTTTGCCTTTACTTATTTGCTGAGTGCATACATTTGTCATCTCCGCTATGGCTCCTTTTAGATGGGTCCATTGCTCCTCCACTCCCCCCATTACTCCCTCTCTGCTAGGGCTTTCTTGACCTTCCCCCATCCTATCAAAGTCTGCTCTCTTGAAGTCCAGTCTTGCTTTCATGTGGCTTGACCCTGTCACTGTACTCATGTTGAGCCACACTGTGTGATGGTCACTGGACCCTAGATGTTCACCCACCCTGACATCTGTAATTCTGTCCCCATTGGTGAGTATCAGGTCCAAAATCACTCCCTCCTGGGTGGGCTCAAGCACTAGCTGCTTGAGACCTGCACCTTGCTGAGAGCCCTGGATGTTCCTGCCCCTGTCTGTGGCAACTGCTGAGATGCTCAAATCAACATCTGGCAGGTTGAAGTCACCTACTAGCAACACCTCTCCTTTAGCCGCCATCATATGGATGGCTTCCAATAGATCCCTGACTATTTCCTCCCATTGTGCTGGGGGTCTGTAGATCACACCTGTGCAAATATCTGTGCCATTGCCCATCTTCAGGGTGACCCACAGTTGCTCTGTCTCTCCCCCTGCATCCTTTTTGCCTCTGTTGCCTTTATACCCTCATTAATGTAAAGAACCACCCCTCCCCCCTTTTTACCCTCCCTGTCTCTCCTGAATAAAGTATAACCCGATATAGCTACATCCCAGCCATGATTCCCATCGTACCGTGTCTCAGTAACAGCCACAATGTCCAGGTCAGCCTCTGCCATCAAGACCACCAGGTCTGGGATTTTATTTCCCAGCCTGTGGGTATTCACACACATGGCCCTTCATGTTCTAAAAAAAACCCTCCTAACTCCCCCCCTTCCCCTGTGCCTCCTCACTTCCCCCTTATTGCCACGTCCTGTCTCCACTGGTGATTTTTTAACATTATAGTCCTCCATGCTGGCTACATTATCCTGTGGGGGGTGGGCTGTATAATTTGCCCTGTTGTTGCCCTCTGTCCCCTCAGGAATCCCCATGATATGCAAATTATTTCTTCTCCTCCTATTTTCAGTATCATCAACTTTGTTCAATAAACATTGTTGCTGTCTCTCCTGATATTCCAGTTTCTCTTCTAATAAAATTACAGTACCATCCAGGAAAGACAGTCAACTCTCAGCCTCTTCCACTCTGACGGAAGTGTCATTGAAATTTTTCTGAATTTTTCACATAGAATTTTATAACTTAATTTCTGCCAGCATTTCCTAATGTGGTTCAGTCTGACTTGCTGTTGCAGCCAGTAGCTCCCACTATCAGTGCTGTTCCCAGAGTTGCTTTGTTTACTTGCCAGTGACACTATGGTGACACAATAGGTAGTATAAGTTCACAGATAAAAGTATAAAAGCACATAAAAGTATACTTTTTTTCACATAAGTTCATTCCACTATGAAATTATCTAATGAAAGAAATGAAAAACAACTTCCAAATCCTGATGTTGAGCGATATTCTGGATGAATGAAGCAGGGTTGACAGCAGCTCTTGTTCAGGCAGCCTCTTCAGTTAGCGCCACACTTGTGTTCTCCAGATGAAACACACTTGATTAACATCAGAAGTTCTTCTTTTAAACTTTTTATTTATAAGTTTTTCCATTATTCAGTTAATTGAAAATGTCAAGTTTTATGTCCATACTTCTGTACTCAGAAAAAATAAGCATAATTAATTTAAAAAAATACACAATAGATATATTGTTAAGCGGCAGTAAGTCAAGGTCCAATTAATATGGGGGATTTCAAATTATAAAACAACAATGTATATAACAATTGTCAGGGATAATAATGTTCGCAGTCAAGAAATATCATTAGTATCTGGAGTGCAAAACATTTGGAAGCTAACATGAATCAGAAATGCAAAGAGAAAAACTTCCTCAGGTCTTGCAACTCCCGTTTATCAATTGTTATTTAAAACATTTAAACAAAATTGAATCCAATCAGATTCAAGATTAAAACAAGTAGTACAGTTAATTTATAGTACTAAAATACTCAGCTTAACTGGTAGATATTCTAAAATGTGCAATATAAGTATGGTATAAATTCTCAATACTGAAGTAGAAAAAACACACATTTTTGTTGTTATTCGTGGATAATTGTCATCAAAAGATATTGAAAAAATTAACATCTGTATAATTCATCTTATACCTAAATAATACTCTGAAATTTACTGAAGCATCATGTACAAAATTATAACTATTCATGAATCCATGCAGATATAAATTGGAAGAAAAAAGTCATTTATAATCTGAAAGAGAACTAAATAATAAAAATGAACCTAAGTGAGTGATATTTATTTATTCCAATCCATGGTTTTATGGGTTTATATTAGAAACTGGCGATAGAGAGAAAACCTTATACGTTTAAAACAATAGAGAACAGCCCTACTTAAGAAAAAGAAAAAACAATGACATCTGACAATACCATTCAAGATTTTAAAGACAAGAAAAAGAAAAACTCAAATACTTTTCTACTACCAGAACTCTCCATATGCAATAAACAAAGTTAATATATTAATTTGTTGAAACAAAAAGAACTGCCTTGATTAATACCAGGCAAAATATCCCAGATTATTTCACTTTTAAATACTCATGGTGCAGTTATTCAGAGGTCAATAATACCAGGCAAAGCAGTTAGGACACTATAAGATGAGTCTATTGGAGCCATTTCTGATTAGACATGGATATATGTGCAACTAAGGTTCATAGTAAGGTTCATACTAAGGTTGAAAAAGGAGCTAGGAGGCTTATGAGGCCCTTAAGTGCTCCTGTAGCAGTCAGTTGTAATAACCGAGTTTATATCCTGAAATAATTAAGTTATCTACACATTGTTTAAAGTCATTTTTTGTTTTGCTAATAACTACTTCAAGTGGAAGTTTGTTCCATGGATTACAATACAATCCTCAGAGAATAGAACAAATTGCGATTTGCATAATAAACTTCCTGCCAGATAGTTGGAGAGGATGACCTCTTGTATTAAAGGAATCATTTTTTAAATTCGAAGCCCAGTTCTGTTAATAAATAAGGATCCTGCATTATATCAAACATCAGGAGAAGGTCACCTCTTAGGGGGTTGTGTGGCGAGGGACATGAGATTCAGAGAATGACTTCTGTACTCATAGAGCTGATTATGTAAGCCGACTATGTGTTTGGTAAACCTTCTTTGTACCTTTTCCAGTAAAAGGTTCTCGGATTTCTGAAATGGACACCCAAGCTGTGACGCATGTTCCAAGTGAGGCCTGGCGTATACCCTATACAGAGGCACCATAACCATGGGGGCACTAGATCTTGTGTGCCTTTTTAGCAACCATATGACTCTGTTGGTTTTACTGACTGCCTCATTAATCTGCCTTGAGTGACCCAAATCATTGGAAATAAACACCCCATGGTCCTTTTCATTAGTGGTAGTTTCCATAATAGGGCCCCCTAAGTAATACACATTTTGTGGATTACGGGCACCTAGCTGCATTACTTTGCATTTATTAGTGTTAAATCTCATGCCCCATGTGTTAACCCAGTTTGATATTTTCTTCAGATCATTTTGAATGGTTTGTGACTGCGCAGGATTTAACCAAGGGACACCGATTTTAACGTCATCTGCGTATTTTACTGATGATGAAATACAGTTCTTGGTTAGGTCTGAAATGAAGGCTTGGAACAAACAGGGGCCCAATAGAGAGCTCTGTGGAACACCACTAGTAACCCGACCCACCTCGGATGAGGATCCTGTGATGAGGACTCTCTGAGCTCTATCCTTCAACCAGTTACCAATCCAATTTACTAAATTTTTATTAATATTAAAGGTGTGTAATTTTGATGAAAGGACCCAACGAGGCATGGCATCAAAAGCCTTACTAAAATTTATGAATATGATGTCAAAGTGTGTCCTGCAGTCCAAGTTTGAAATGACCTGTTCATAAAACACATAAGGTTTGTTAGGCAGCTCCTTCCCTTTTTGAAACCATGTTGTTCTGTATCCAGATCATGAAGTACTGAAGCAACTAGGTCCTTAAAGGGGCACTGTCAGCTTTCTCCACTCGTTTGTGATCTTATCTAAGCAGTGTACATTCTGACACAAACCCATCCTACATGAGTTATAAAATGCACCCAGTGATATAAAAGGTTTTTTTTTACCTGTTTTGTTAAATTTTCACAAAACTTGAGTCCGATCTGAAAGCACGCGCCACGGAGTCGCCGGAAGGATGAGAAGCGCACGTCAGGCATAGGCGCGGTCTCGAGATGCAACTTTTAGCATGCCTCTTGTAATAAAAGGCTTCCCCAGTAAATAATTAAACACTGAGCGGTTTCAGGTGCCTAAAAACAAAAATGAGCACTGCGAGCATTGCATTTTACATTTGTAATCATGACCCGAAATCCCGCGTATGCGCGAAAAAGGCCTATACAAGATCTCGCGGATGCACAAGACACATGCTGATCTCACGCATGCGTGGGATATCAGGTCGCGATTAAAAAAGTAAACTGCAATGCTCACAGTGCTCATTTTTAGTTTTTAGCCTTCAGAAACCACTCAGTGTTTATTCATTTACTGGGGAAACCTTTTTATTAAGTGTCATGCTAAAAAATTGCATCTCAGGGCTGCGCTCCTGCCTGATACGCGTTCTCAACTTGCCAGATGCTTCCGGTGGTGGGAGCTTCTATTTCAGACCGAGAAAATGTTGAGTTTTGTGAAAATGTAGCAAAACAGGTACACGACCTTCTCTTTTATATCACTGGATACATTTTGTAATGCATGTAGGATGGGTCTGTGTCAGAATGTACACTGCTTAGATAAGACCACAAATGAGTGGAGAAAGCTGACAGTGCCACTTTAATTAAACTTTCAAGAAGTTGGGGTGTGGTCTGGCCATCGGGAAGATGGCAGCCTAGAAGGAGAGCTCCTGCCTAAAAGTGCTCATCTGTGCACGATCGCTGCAATCCCGTGGAGTCCTGATCATCAAAGCGACTTTGTGAATGGGTGACATTCTTATCTTCTGGGTGGCGTGTATTTTAAGCAGATTGCAAGGCGAGCTGTACTGATATTTGGCGCCGTGTGTCCAGGATCTTTCTGACTGCTGGGAGGCCGCATAGGCTCTAATTGCAACCACAGCCATACTACACTCTGCAACGAATATCAGTGACTGTAATTGGGCACTGCAGAGAAACTGAGCAGGAGGACGGTTCGCTAAGGGACAGCCCTGTTTTCTCCCACCTAGCAAATATGAGTTCTCCAGTTTCTACCACACCATCAAATGCAACATCTTTAAATTCTGACAAGCCTCTCATTGTAGAAGAATCTTTGCAGCATATTACTCACCTGTTGGAGGCTTTATTCTCCAGGATGGATGGGTTAAGCGTATCCCTTACAAGCACAGCTACACAAGTACAACAACTTCAGGACAAGGTCAATGTACTCGAGCAAAAAGCAGAAATCTGTGAAGACCATCAGTCTCAAATATGGCACAAGCTGTAACAACATGAGGAGCGACTTGCAGCACTATGGAGCAGGGCAGAAGACCACGAAAACAGGAATCGCCACAACATTCTGCAGATTATTAGGCTGCCTGAGGGGGTGGAAGGACAGGCTATGGAGAAGTTCTTAAACCACAATATCCCTGTAATAATGGGGGAAGATGGTAGGGACCCATTGAAGTTGAAAAGGCCCACAGAGTGGCTGCTCAACACACCAAGCAATCTGATCATCCCCACCCTATCATGGCATATTTGCTTCATTATTAGACTACGGAGAGGATTTTGAGGGCAGCTAGAGACATTGGAGAGCTGCAATGGCAAGGAATGCCTATACAAATATATAGAGACTTTGCATGTGAGACGGCAGCAAAGAGAAGAGCTTTTGGTCCTATCAAATGGTTTTTATATCAAAATGATTTCCGTTTTAGGTTCAAGAATCTTACCAGACTTTATGTCAGCAAAGGAGGGCATGAGATCATTGTAGACCACCCAGGGAAATTGGAACAGTGGATTGCGCGGATCTGGCCTGGTCTACATCTTCAAACTACACCACCCAGAAAGCTTTGGGAACCTCATGTGACTCCGCCTCCTCCTAGGAACATTTCTGCTGGTCGTGACATCCATAAGGGTACAATATCAACCAGACCGGTGCAACCTTCTGACACTCCCCCCATAGAAGAGGCAGCAATCAAACGCAGAAACTAATCTCAGCACAAACGACCCAGCGTATCTCTCTGCCACAAAGGTTGGATACTTCTTTTTCTAAATCCAGGCAAAGAGCAAAAAGTGGACCCCTGCACTCTCGATGGAAAGACCCTCCTGCAAAAATGTCAAGGGGCGATTCACCTACTGCATCTGAATCAAAAGACTTGGATACCATTATTGGATCTGCAATGGAGACAGAGGCCACAGGGGACGGGGGGATCTTCCAGATGCTACACTACTGGAAGTGGTGGTGGAACCACTACGAGTGAAACCTTGTCTCCTTTCCTACATGGCGGCTGCTGGGCAGGATTCTTTTGATCATGGGACTCTCCCTCGAGGACCACTCGAGCTGGCCGAAGGACTGAACACTTGAAATGGCTCATAGCTAATAGAGGAACACCACTGTGCCTTGCAATACCTGCCCAACCCTCCCTCTTTGGTAATTACACCCCTCCCCTCCCCTCTTGCTTAATCTCTTATGGTTGTGGGAGGGGCAGCTGGTGCAGGCTGCTCTGGAGTATATCAGAGGAAACTGTGTAATAGTGTTATTGTCCCAGGTTATCTTCTCCTTATACCTCCCTTCAACATTTTGTGCCTTGCAGGTAGCTGATAATACCTTCCACTATGTGCACATAGGGTTCAAGGACAGCCTGTCATTAGTTCAGGATATGTGGTGCTTCCACTATTCTGTTGTCTAAATTATAATGAGATGATTGGTTTCCCCCCCTTCCCATCTACGTTCAGGCTTCAAGTTCATCCTGTTGTTGGTGTAGACTGTTAGTACTGTTACTATTTTTCTAGTGCAGAGAATATGGCATTATGGTTATAGTAATAACCGGAAGGTGGATGTCCCCACCTCCCCATCCCTCCTCTTACCCCCCCCGTTCAGCTGTTGCTATGTTCACTATGGGTACCCTCATACATAATACGGAGCAGAGAATAGGTGGTACACATACCCTCCCCCCCACGGAGTTGGAGCGACTGACCATAGATGTTCACTCAGCAAGGGCTAACTCTGCTTAAGCGATCACACACGTTACACAACCCCGTACTGAGTGCTAGATCAAGCATAGCTGTAGGGTGATATCATAACCCTCTTTTGCAGTGATCTCCACTCTCATAGATAAGATACACCACAGTGTCCAGTTTAAGGGACACTTACCTGTTTCACAGTAAGTCAGTTGACTGTTGGTTTGTTATCTTTGTAACTAACAAAACTGTTTTCTTTCCCTTTCTTATCATAACAGTACTTTAATATTCCAAGGTCAAGGTTTTGATGGATTCTGGCGATGCTTCCACCCCTGCTTATTCTATCTCTTGGTTGGATTGTGTTGTTTTGTGTAGGGTACAGTATCACAACACCAAACTCCACCAAAGTCCTCCTCTACCCTCTAGACTCCGCAGTAAGTACATTTTCTCCTTTCTTACTGAGGGAAGAAATGATGTTGAACCCTCCCCCATCCCAGGCTTACAGATGGGTATCCTGGAATGTCAAGGGGCTCAACCACCCAATCAAAAGAACAAAGGTTCTGCAGCATTTAAGGTCCCTGAAAGCAGAAGTAACTCTACTTCAAGAAACACATCTCCTGGCTAACTCAAATACATGGCTGAAGAAATCATGGGTAGGAGAAATAGCAGCGAGTTCTGCTCCTACAAAATCCAAGGGGGTAGCCATTTTTATTCGCCAGACCTCTGCCTGGAAAATTGATGATGTAAAGAAAGATAGTCAAGGCAGGTGGGTGATTGTGCACATAACCTCACCGGAGCGAGCCCTGATATTGGGTAATGTATATGCCCCTAACTGTGAGCATACTGATTTTTTCCTGGCAGTGAGCCAGGCAATCTCAGACTTACAAACAGATGGTCCCCCCCCCAATTCCCATCATGTTAGGAGGTGATTTTAACCTAGTGGAGGATATATTTTTAGATAAGTCCACACCTACCCATCATGCCACCCCTAAGGCGAGACAATCCCTTACTGAGTTCCAGGAGGAGTGGGCCCTGATAGATGCCTGGCACATGGAGCATCCCACCGACAGAGATTATACTTTCTTTTCCACACCACACCAAGCTCGTAGTCATATAGACTTCTGGCTGGTGAATGACTTAGCTGGTAGAGGTATCACCAGCACTGGTATCAGCTCGATACTGATATCAGACCATTCCCCGATTTGGCTTTCATATCTCCCTTCCAAACAACCTAGTCATAAGGTTTGGTGGCGTTGTAACCCACTGCTGCTCAAGGACCCAGACTTTAAGCGAATGCTATCCTCTGTCATGAAGGAGTATTTCTCATTAAACTCAGACTGTGGAGTATCTCCTAGCATGGTTTGGGAAGCTTTTAAAGTGGTTCTGCGGGGGCGCATCATTGCCTTTGCAGCTTCCCAGGATAAGGCACGAAAGGCCAATCTTGCATCCATGTAGGCTGAGCTAGCCAGCTTAGAACAAAGGTTTAAATCTGCCCCGCAAGCAAATGTGGATAGTGGCATATATCGCAGAATACTTAATCTTAAATATTAGATCAATGTCATACTACATCAAAAGTCGAGTGGCTTCTCCTTCGATCCAAGCAAGAGTTTTGGGCCAATGGCGAGAGATCAGGAAAGCTCCAGGCCTATCACCTGTGTAAACAGCAAGCGGCCACATGGATACATGCTCTCCGCACCTCATCGGGGTCAATAGTCAATACCTCAAAAGAGGTGAATCAAACTATGTGGTTATTTTATGAATCCTTGTACCAATCTCACTCCATGATTAATCCCATGGACCTGGGCCAGAAGCTATTGAGTTTCTGTCACCAAGTGCAACTCCCATCCCTGTCACCTGAGCATGTGACTCAATTGGAATTACCAGTATCCTGTGAAGAAATACGGTTAGCGCTAGCAAAAATGGTGCGTGGGAAAGCCCCTGGCCCAGATGGCATGTCTGTTGAGCTATACCAGGCATTAGGTTCAGACATTCTCCCTCCTCTCCAACTAGCCCTTCAGGACGCACACAATAGGACTACCTTCCCTCCATCCATGAGGGATGCCCCCATCACTCTTCTACCAAAAAAGTCATCCAATCCTCTAGAGTGATGGAATTTTAGGCCAATATCACTATTACCGGTTGACACTAAGATTCTGGCAAAGGTGCTCACCACTAGACTGAGCTTGGTACTTCCCTCTATTATTCATCTTGCACAGGCTGGCTTTATGAGAGGAAAGACAGGGGTAGACAACACACGCCTGTTACTAGGACTTAAGTGGCTTGCATATAAATCTCCCCATCCCATGGCAGCCTTGGCCATAGATTTTGCTAAGGCATTTGACTATCTAGAATGGGATTACCTACATGAAACCTTAAGGGTGTTTGGTTTCGGGCTATATTTTAAACAATGGATACACACTTTGTATGCCTCTCTCATGGCGGCTATCCTTACTAATAGTGAGATTCCCCTCCTTTCTCTCTGCATAGAGGTACCAGGCAAGGCTGCCCGCTCTCTCCTCTCCTGTTTTAATTGCCCTGGACCGCTTATACAGGTTCTTGCTGCAGATCCCTTGTCTGAGACATCAAAGTAAGGCATTTATGTGGCTATGGCATATGCAGATGACCACTTATTGACCCTAACCAATCCCCGGCAAGCAATCCCTGAAGCACTCCTGCTTTTGGAGGAGTTTGCTACACTCTCGGGTCTCAGGATTAACCAAAAAAAGACCATTTTGGCACTGTTAAACTCCTATTGCACAAAGGAGTGTCTACAGGGCACTAACCTTTCCTGGGCAGACCATAGTTTCAATTACCGAGGGATCCAAATCCCCTTTAAATGGGCAGCTCTTGAAATGGTTAATTTTTCTCCTCTGTATGCCCAGTTAGCTGTGGAAGTAGAGAGGTGGTGCAAACTCAAATTATCCCTCCCTGGAAGGGTAGCCACAGTTCGCATGTTGTTCCTACCACGGGTACTGTTTCTTCTGAATAGCCTACCCATCCCCCATCTAAAAAACTTTTCCAATCACTGGAAAAACTGGACTACAGTGTTATCTGGGACTCAAAACCACCAAGATGGAGTAGGGAAAAAATTAGAGCGCATTGGACTTAGGGGAGCCTTAGTGTACCATGATTTTATGGATATCATTTAACTTGTATGGCAGCTCATGCCACCAGGTGGTTGGTGACACAAGACTGGGCAACCCCTCTATGGGTTCAGTTGGAAACTGCCTTGGTAGGTCCCTCCACATTATATAATCTCCTGACGCCTACTTCAAAAACGGATCCACAACTCCCCCCATTATCTCCTATACTGCCAAAGCCTGGAAGTTACTATTCACCAAATCGCACACACCAAAGCAGGAATGGTTTCCCCCATTTCAGTTTGCCCCCATATGGCACAACAGTCTTATTCAGATTGATGGAAAGGGGGTAAGCTGGCCAAAGTGGCAGCAACAGGGTATTCAAATTGTCCAGGATTTAGTTATTCGTGGGATCAAACATCTGCTCTCATTTTAACAGCTGCAGAACAAGTATGCCCTACCAAACAAGAATTTTTGGTGCTATTTACAGATTCACAATGCCCTAACACCCCTTCTTACTAAAAATATGGATAGCACACAGTGGCATTGGCTAACTGACATCCACTGTCTAGATACTCGAAGAGTCCTTATGGGGCATTTCTATAGTACATGGAGGGATTCGCAACCTAACCCATGCAGAAATGTAGAATACAATGGGAAATACTATTAGGGATATCAATCTTTGAGGAGCAATGGCTGTCCTAATGCAAAAGCATTCATTATTCTTACAGAGATACCAATAGTCATTTCATACAATTGAAAATATTACTGTTTTGGTACCGTACCCCAGCGATTCTGCATAGGAGGGGTCTACGTAACCATAGCTGTTGCTGGCGCTGCTCACAGCCAGATGCCCATATTGCACATATACTTTGGTCCTGTCCCTCCCTTATGGGATTCTGGGATATGGTGGCTACAGACCTGTCATAGGTGCTGGGTGGCATGATTACTCTGACTGCCTCTCTAGTTCTTCTGGGGGACACAAGTCAGATGGCAACCTTCCCTAAACCCTTGCAGCATTGGGCCCTTTCCTCCACATTGGCGGCCAAGTGCCTTCTGCTTATGCACTGGAGACAGCCCTTAATACCTAGCAGGACTATGTGGCAGGCGGCTGTGGCTCACCTTTCTCTGTTTGAAAGGCTTTCCTCCTTGCAAGGGTCAAACATGCGGCTGTACCACGCTAAATGGGGACACTACCTCAAGTCTGATTTCTTGAACATCCCGAAACAGCCAGAAACCCTCTCTGAATATTACTACCCAAAGAGAGCTGGTCACCAAGAAATGCTGTGATCCCCCCCCCCTTTTTGGTCTAGTTATTCACAGCTGAAAGGAAGCTGAAGATAGAGGTGGAAGCGTTGGCAGTGTCTATCTGATTGACTAGGGTGTATAAAATACCTGTTAATGGATTGTTTCTTTTTTTATTGATGAATATGCTGCTAGAGATGGGAGCTCAAATCTATAAAGCGGATATATGTCTATTGCTTGTCATACTGGTTAACTGTATCCTTGACCTGGCTATGTTGTTGTATCCATTATAAAACTATGAAGTGTACTGTTGTATGTCAAAAAGAAAATACCTAATTAAACTTTATACTTAAAAAAAAAAACTTTCAAGAAGTTTACAGATGAATGAGGTCAGACTGATAGGCCAGTAGTTTTACCAACTGTTTTGGGGTCCCTTTTTGTCTATGGGAACCATGTGTGCTATTTTCCAGTCATCTGGAACAAAGGACAACATCAGGCATCCTTCAAATAATAAATTTAATGGGTGAACAAGACAATCTGACAGAAGATATAACAGATGACCAGCTATATTGTCAGGCCCAAGGCAGAATTTCCCCTTTAGGGATTGTAGTTTATCATATAGATATTTTTCGGAAATACTGATAGAGTCATCTAAAACAGGTGTAATATTTGAACTAATACGTTGTGCATGAACCACCTCGCAAAATATTGTATTAAAAATTTCTGCCATTTCCTTAGGTTCATGAATCTGTCGATTATCCACTAATAAGGGGCCTACCTGGCATATAAGTTTTCTCAGGGAGTTAATATAGGCATAGAAAGATTTACTGTTGGATTTATTAGCAGTATGTGTGAAGTTATATTCCCATCTTGATTTTGCTTTTTTAAATTGTTTTTTTTACATTTTTTTTTAATTTTGAGGTAAGAAGACCTGTTATTGGTGGTTCTTGACTTAAAGAAGGATGTGTATTTTTTATTCTTTTGCCTTAATAGACATTTTAAGGTCCTGTCTATCCATTTTGGACTATGTTTGTTTTTATTATTATTCTATTTAAATGGGATATGGATATCTCTTAGATGAATTATGGTCTTTTTCAAAACATCCCAGCATATTGAGATGGGGTTGTTAGAAAATAAAGAATTCCAGTCAATCTTATTAAGTTCGGATTTAATCTCCCCGAGGTTGGCTTTATCACATAGGAAGAGTTTGGTGGAACTAGTACTAATACTGTATTGTTTCTCAAGGATAAATTGTATAGAATTATGGTCACTGCTACCGACAGGGGGCCCGACAGTGAAAGGGGAAAAGGAAATCTATAAATCATTCATTGTCCAAGAAAAGCATTACTTTCAAGACTATCAGGGCTCAGATTATTTCTAACTTCAGTTTTCAATTGTTCCATGTTCAATAGTATCAGATAACAGCAGTTACTCAATGTTCGGTAAAATCAGGCATAGGAACTTGGGTACTCTGATATGAATCTATCAAAACCTACTGCACTATAGATGACTGTACGAGTGTGTAGAAAGAAGTCAATATGTTAGACTGAAAATCTGGTGGCTTAACCTGTTCCTTGGTATCTATTGAAAAAGTGTTATCAGATACCACTGAAGATTCTTTGGAGTCTGTTGAATCTGCCACCTGTGAATTTAAGAAAAAAATCACAGATAGACTCAATGGCAAAGGTGACTAAAATAGTTTGTTGTTTTGCTGAGATAGTGGACATGCAGTATATGAACATTTCTAACAGAGAGTTTAAATGCTTTTACGTATTCCAACAGCACATCAATTTTTTTACAGCAAAGACCATCACAGCGACAAATCTCCCCAGGTCGCTGTGATGGTCCCGCTGTAGACCGGCACTCTGTCTCCTGGTGTTACACCCCCACCCCAAAACAACTGAGACTCAGAACAAAAATAAATAATCAATTTCGCACTCACCCCATCCTAAATAAAAGACTGAGCACCAAATTAAAAGGTGCTCCATTTTAATAAAGTGCCATTGTGCACACAGTACTGACATGTTTTGGAATACACTGATTTCTTTCTCAAATGATCTGAAGACACATAAGAAACACACAGTTTATATGTCACTACTAATGATATATTCAAAAAAGTCAGAGCAATTTTAAAGTGAAAACACACATGCTTAAAGTGCTTTAAAAATACAAAGAATATATGTAAAACTACTAATATGACTAACACTATAATAAATACAGCCTTAGCATTAGACACAACAATGTTAATAAATAGGTATCATAAAAAATAATTTTTTTATATAAAAAACAGATAAGTCACATGAATGTCCAGGGGACAAAATCCACATGGCTTCCTTCTATTTAGATGTGTAGGGTCTGTTCATGAAAAGGGGTTACCAGGGGTCACGTGATGGCAGCCTGAGTGCAGACAGTATACTCCCGGAGCTCCGCTCTCAACCTCCTTATTTAGGCTTGTTATAGCGGCACTTTTGCAGCAAAACTGGTTCAAGTTGGGTGGAGTGTTTGTTGACTTTTCTTCGGAGCCAGCGTTCGGCTCGTGAATGGAAGTTTATATGAAAAAGGCACCACCAAGGCACTCCCCTCCTCGGACACCGGAGAAAGAGAAGGCCGCAAAGTGGGCCAAGCAGCTGGCCGCTAGTGTCTCTAAGATGCCCACGTCGGATACTGTCTTGTCAGAAGCCAGGTTCCTGGAGATCATGCAGCCTCTCCAGATGGCCGTTGCGTCCATTTCTGAGGACTTGCAGGACATTAAAAGTGCTGTGGATGCCTTGTCTAGAAGGGTCGGGGATTCAGAAATTAATATCATATCATTGGAAAAGAAGCAAGAAAGGAGTGAAATGGAATTAACCAACTTAAAACGTAGGATGAAGAAATTAGAAGATAAACTGGAGGATTTAGAAGGCCGCAGTAGAAGGAACAATTTGATAATCATTGGGTTACCAGAAAAGGAAGAAGGGAATGCCACAATTACTTGCCTGCAGAAATTTTGCCACAAAATAGCTTGGTGCTTCCCCTGGGGGAGAGTATGTCATTGGAAAGAGCCCATCGACATTGCGCCTACCGGGCTTGCCTAGGCCAGCCACCCAGGCCATTAATACTGAGATTTTGAGTTATCTGATAAACAAAACGTTCTTACTAAAGCAAGGGAAGTGAAAGAGCTGACATGGGAGGGCAAGAAGATACTGAGTTGCTCAGGACTTGCCCCACTTGGTGAGAGAGTACTAAGGCAGGAGCTACACCCGATTGTATCTAAGCTGGTGGCGGCATCTAAACCATACAGGGTCAAATACCCCGCAATCCTGATGATAAAGCATGAGGAAAAGTGGTTGTCATTTGAATCCCCTGTGCAAGCTGCACAAGAGCTGAAGGTCATCTTCCCGGATCTTTACAAGTGACCAGTGCCAGGATGATCCTTTGGCTGAGGATCTGCAAGTGGCGATATTCTTGCTTTTTTTTGTTTTTTTGAGAGTCCTGAAGGCAACTTTTGATATGTGAGCAGTCCCATTGGTGGGATACATCAGAGGGGTTTTAATTCTGATATTTGGGAGTATTCTATAGTGTTCTGTCTCGCGACCCCTGGTGGCGGTCTTCGATTATGCAAAGCAGATCATTTCTGTCTGCAGTCGAAATTTCAGATGTGGACAAAGCTGATCTATGTTATTCATCTCTAGGTGGTCGCGACTCTGCATGACTTCGGGTACTCCAAGGTTCATAAGTCCCTTCATATTGGGCTGCTTGGATTTTATGTCGAGGAGGTGATTCGGATTTGTCCCGCTCGATGTTAGGAGCTTGCCAGCTCTTGGGGATGGACCTCTCATGATGGTGCAATGTGCAGCAATCACTTTGTCCCACGAGGAAGTCTGCAATGGCGGAGACCTAGTGCTGGCATTGGGCAGAGTGATGACCCATCAAATCTAATTAACTGACACTGTGGTGTCTAAAGGGAGAATTGCAGAGTTTCACGCTGGACCTTCCGAATTAACTCTAAATATTGTGTGACTCTATGTGCTTCGGACTTGTCTGCAGGACCTAAATACGATGGATTTCCCTTCCCTTCCTTCTCCCTTTTTTTTTTTCTCTTCTCCTATATATAGGAGCCAGCGGTTACTCGAGGGCTTATTAATTTTAGTACTGGCTTAGCAAGGCCACCTAGAGGGGGACAGCCGATGATTCAAATTATTTTATTGATAATGGCTGGTTCTAGCCTATCGGGGAGAGCATTTACATAGTTAGGGTTAAGATTTTCCAATGAGGTTTGTTCGGTGTTGTAGAGCAGTTTTCCTTATGTGGGTTTCATTGGAGGGGAGCTCCTGGGGTGGGGTGGAGGTTGGGCTGCTTAGAAGTGAATCACGTGGTGTGCTATGTTTAGGAGGGCAGTTTTTGGAACTGGGGTTTATGTATGGTTTCGGGGCAGGGGGGTTTTAGTGGGGTGATTTTTATGAAGGGGGTGGAAGGGGTGTGGCTCAAAGGGAGTTGGTGGGACTTCGGGGATTGGGGGTGGGATCCCAAGGTTACACTTTGACTGGATGTAACATAGATTTATTGAGTTGGGGAGCTTGTAAATTCTTAAAGAGTGCTGTAGCACAATCAGCCGTGACATTCTTTATGCATTTGCGTTTGAGTCTTATAGTCAGGCAAAATGAGCAACTCATATAAGTTCATTAGCTGGAATGTCAAAGGAGCCAAGGATAGGGTTAAGAGACAAATTATATTAAGACACCTTCGTCAATTGGGAGCACAAATTGTGTTTCTTCAAGAGACACATCTAAAAAGAAGTGACACCTATTACTTTAGAAGGGCTTGGGTAGGGCGAGTTTTTGGGGCGGGGCATCCACGAAGAGGGGTGGAGTCACCATCCTTATAGCAAGGAACACTCCTTTTAAATTGGTGGAAGAGATTTGGGACCCTGAAGGTCGATACATTATTGTACATGGTCTGCTTGAGTCACAACCGATATTATTGGGCTATATATGGCCCCAATTGTGATTCCCAGATTTTTCATGAGATTGCTGCGTATGGTGGTATCCAATCCTGAGAAGCTTTACTTGTATTGGGGGGACTGGAACTTGTTTTCCAAAATGATCTAGATAGATCATGTAAAGAGAGGCGAGGTTTATCCCCAGCACAAAGGGCCCTGAAGGATGTCATTAGTAAGTCCGCTCTGGTCGATGTTTGGCGTGTAATTAATCATATGATCCGGCAATACACTTTTTTCTCTGTTGTACATAAGACTTATTCACGAATAGATTATATTCTGGTTAGTTCATTCGCAATGCCCAGGGTAACTCAGGCGGATATTTTTGCTAGAGTAATATCTGATCATGCGCCGGTCAGTCTGGAGTACCGGCTAGCCGTGGGGTGTAGACGATCTCCGCAATGGAGATTAAACTGTCAGATGCTGAAGGAAGAATCCTCCCTGAGGCACATTGAAAAGTTCATCAAGGGCTTCCTGGAAGACAACCAAGGCTCAGTGGTTCAAAAGGACCTAGTATGGGCTGCCTTAAAGTGCTCCTTGAGGGGAGAATTGATTAAGATGGCCTCTAGAAAGAAACGTATTCAGAAGGAGCTATTGAATTCCCTGCTAGCTTCGATTAGGGGCATAGAAAATAGTCTATCCCGTTCCTCGACTGAGGCAAACTGGGCAAGACTCCACCAGATGCAGGCCCAATACTCTGGTCTAATATTGCAGAAGGCGGAACTGGCTCTTTGCGGACGAGGCTCAATACCTGGACATAGGGAGAAAGCAGGAAGTTACCTAGCCATGCGAATCCGTCATTTAGATTCAGTTCATTTCATAGCTGGAATTCGCAAAGGGCAGGGTGAGCAGGTCTGTACGGACCCAGGGGAAATGGCGAAGGCCTTCGGGTCGTATTTCCAGAGGTTATATGAGGTGGATCCAGATTCAAAACCTTGGTGGATGACATTAATCTATATCTTAGTTCAGTTGCACTGCCAAAACTAGCTGAGGGAGAAACGACCTTCTTGAGTGCCCCAATCTTGGCCCTAGAGATCCAGCAGGCTATCCAACAGATGCCTTTAGACAAGTCCCCTGGCCCTGATGGATTTTCCAGTAATTTCTACAAGGCATGTCTTTCGTTAGTATCCCCAATTTTGATGGAAGTCTTTCAATATTGGTTTGATAACGGGTTATCCGATCCTAGTTTCCAAGAGGCGATGATCTCTCTAATTTTGAAACAGGGGAAGGACCCTTTTAGTATGGATAGTTATCGCCCTATCTCCTCCTAAATACGGACATTAAAATTCTGGCAAAAATTCTGGCTAATAGGTTGTCCAAAGTTATGGACAAATTGGTAGTAGGGAGCAGGTGGGTTTATGATGGGAGATCGCCCAAGATCACTTGAGGAAATTATTACACCTCATTGCGGTTGCTAAAGAGGCCAAGACCCCAGTAGTTCTTATTTCATTAGATGCCGAAAAGGCATTCGATAGAGTGTCCTGGGATTACCTATTTGCTGCTCTATCGGCCTTTGGCTTGCCAGAAGTGTTCCTGAGATGGGTGCAAATTTTATACTCCTTTTCTTCTGCCAGAGTTAAGTGCAACGGGATATTGTCACCGGTAATAAAGTTAGAGCGAGGCACGAGGCAAGGATGCCCCTTGTCCCCGCTATTATTCAACCTATATCTGGAACCGTTACTGCATAGATTGGCAGGAAATCCTTTTATCAAGGGTATACAGGTGGGGGAAGCCAGTTATATACACTCGGTATATGCCGATGATGTGTTATTACATATTGAAAACCCAGAGATTTCGGTCCCAGTTATCTTGGAGGAAATTGATTCCTTCTCCAAAGTATCTTATTACAAGTTAAATCGTGCAAAGACGAAGATTTTCCCCTTAAACAATAATGTTATGAAGGCTGATTTGCTGCCTTTTGGCCTCTGTTGGGAGGCAAAATCACTAACGTATTTAGGAATAAATATTAGTACAGAATTGAATCATATGGTTAGGAACAATCTGGGTAGCTTAGTCAAAACCATCTTGGGGGATTTGTACAGGTGGCGATCACTCTCTTTGTCTCTTTGGGGTAGGTTAAATGTCTTAAAAATGAACATCCTACCTAGATTTCTGTACCCCCTTGGGTATGCTGGGTGTGTACCTTCCAAAAGCGTGGTTTGCTAACTTACAGAGCTCGTTTAACTCCTTTCTATGGCAGGGGAAGAGAATTCACAGATCTTATGTTAAATTGACAGCCCCAAAGTTGAAGGGAGGCTTAGCTGCTCCCTCTCTTTTCCTATATTATGCCGCACAGCATGTATGTAAATTGAGCTTTTGGAGTGAATGGAGTAGTCATCTGGCTTATTTACCTTTATGGGTAGACATTGAGCATGGGTTGGCGAAGAGAGAGAAGTGCTCCTTACAGGCCCTGCTATATGTTTCTCCGTCGGCTACTCCTAAACCTTTGAAAAACAACCCTATGGGATGGTCATTAAAGGCCTTTCAACAATTGCAAAATTTTCTTGCAACCAAATGGTATCTGTCAGACAACCAACCTATTTTTGAAAATCCTCATATTAGGGTTGGGGGTACTACTTTGGCCACTGCTTTTTGGCCCCGGATAAGTCACCTTAAAGTCTCTGACTTTTGGGTGCAAGGTAGGCCTCTGCCCTTCGATCAACTGATGAGGTCTTACGGAGTTGCGGACCGGGATTTGTTTAAGTGGTTGCAAATTAGTAAGGCCCTAGCCCCGGGTTTTCCTCAGGCGAACCCAGCTGACCATGGGGTTAAAGATATTGATGCCCTTTTTGCTATAGCTGTTCAACCGCGTTCAGTCTCCAAGGTATACAATCTACTTCAGGATTGGGATCGTAGACTTCCCTCAGGGGTTTGTTTCTATTGGGCTAGGGAGTTAGATATACCTGATGCTCCTGGTCTTTGGAAAAAGCTCTGGTGCACAATGTGTAAATACATAAAACAAGATAGACTCAGGATGGTACATTTTAACATAATGCATCATTTATATCTAACTCCATCTCGTTTACATAGGTATGGGGCAAAGGATGCGCCCCTTTGTTGGAAGTGTAAGAAGAATGATGGCACTTTGTACCACATGTTATGGACATGCCCTGTAATGCAGGTCTTTTGGAGAGCCATCAATAATCTCTTAGACCCTATCCTTTGCTTAACAGATATGTTCACCCCTGAGGCATGTTTGTTGTGTCTTTTTCCAGCAGGTACTTCCAAGATTAAAAAGGCACAAATGTTGCTTGTTTCAGCTGTAGCGAAATTGTCAATTTTAAGACACTGGTCTAGTGATAAACCCCCATCCTTGATGGAGTGGTACCGTGAATGTACCTTGGCGCTCCAATTAGAAAAACATATTGCCCATATGCAAGGTAGACGGAATTCATATGTATCGCTCTGGAGTTCTCTAGAAGCGCTCCTTATGGCTTGGAAACCTGGCTGCCTAGAATGCCTCAGGGTTGATAAATCAGGGCTCCTTTATATGTGTAGCCTTGGGTGGGGTGGAGTGGGGGGGGAGAGGGAGGATGATCTATATCCCGATTGAAAGTGCGAATTTGACAATTGGTTGCTCTGTGTGGTCTTATTCCTCACTTTCAGTTTTGTTCACCTGCTCATGTTTGTATGATGGAGTTGTTTGTGAAAATAATAAAGATGATTAATTACAAAAAGAAAAGGGGTTACCAAAGTGTGACATGGAAGTGAAATTTTAAAATCGACCATATATTAATTTTGTAATACAGGTTTAGATACTGTGACCCATATGTGAGAAAAACAGTATGTTGCAAGATAAAAAATGTTAAGGTTCCCAAGAAAAATAAGGTCTGGTGTGATGGGTGTAACAAGACACACCATGGTGGATGTAACAAGACACCACACACCATGGTGGGTGTAACAAGACACACCGTAGTGAGTGTAACAAGACACCACACACTGTGGTGGGTATAACAAGGCACTATGGTGTGTGTAACAAGACACACTGTGATGGTTGTAAAAAGACACCACACATCCCAGCGAGTGTAATAAAGAGCACCACACAATTGTTGATGGGGAAAAAACACCTTTACTTATATAGACTGAAAGTTGTAAACGACATTACGTAACATTAAACAATGATAACATGTTTGTTATAATTATGCTATTTTAAACTGTGCAATTCTACAATTGTGCAAATCAGCACTGAAATGAGAATATCTGCTATACATTTTTATTATGCGCAACAGTTCCCAGTAATAGTGAGACTGTTTTTGTGGGCCTCATACAAGTTCGCTGACCACTTCATGTGCAGAAAGCACTGTGCAGTTCCATTGCGATGAGTGTAACAGACACACCACTGCATACCTCTCAAGGGTCCCTGCTTTGATGTCCACTATTTCACCATTAGCAACTATTATGTCTCTTATTGCTCCTAAATATCACACGTAATAGCCACGCAAAGAACATACTAAAAAATAACAACGTTTTGTAAACTGTAGAATTTTTGAAGTTGTAAGCACCACAAATAAGCCATTTACAGTCCGACAGTTGCATCCAGTGTTTCTATTTGTACAGAGTCCATCACTGTTATGTTCAATGTCAGTGCCCCTAACTGAATTGCAAGAAGGTTATGTATGAACCACTTTTAATGCCAGTGGGCTTGCGATTCTTCATATTTTTTCATTATGTTTTGCAGCTCTTCCTGTTGGATATTGTATGTGCCTGGTGCTGGAAAAAAAATTTGTCTGTGAAAAATACGGCTCATCTTCCTTACAGCATCAGAGTCCTTTCGGTGAGGCCATGTGAAGATCCCATCCCCACGATGCCTCAAGAAACTGAAGTGGAACTGCCTCCTGTCATTAATCATTGTTAGTTCTCCAATAAAAAGTTGCTTGAATAATAAATGGCATAAAAGTGGTTTATTTTTATGTGCTCCAATTGTTGGCGAGAGACCACTGTGGTTGATGGTGCTGATGAACTGGCTGCATCAAGGAGCTGGTTGGTGTTTTTGCTACTTGAAGCTACGGTAGTCACAGTATGTACCACAGTTGGCACTTCAACATTAACATGCGTTTGTGCAGCTTTAGGATGTAAGTGTTCAGGTTCATTGATCAGATCTGGCATGTCAGTACCATCTCGACTGACCTGGGAGGAAGAAGGTGCCAGTGTTGCAGAATCATAAGTGATGGGTGTATCCATTTTGTGGAAAGAATGACATTTGTTGGTTCATGGCACAGAAGAATTTGTGCCCACAATATTTTTAAGTTTTGTTGCCTTCCAGGGTTCTACGCAGCTACTGTTTTCACAGTGTCTTTTGCCACTCAAGCATGCAGTGCAAAAGCAGCTATGCTCTCGTCTGACAACCACATGAGAAGCCACAGAGCATACACTATGTAGTTTGCGTGTCCCTGGTACTGCTCTGATTTGTTGTCTTGCACTCCTCTTTATTGCATTCTCCCCCATCCAGAAGAATGTGCGCAGATCATGCCTGCAGTCTTCAGTGGTTGATTCTTTGCGGAGGTTCTTTTTGCAGAACTCATACAGCTGTTTTGCATTGGCAATTACTGCTCGATGGGATTGCACTGCTAGACTGGCATTGGACTTAATCACAGCACTCTCTCCATCTGATGGTCCTTTCCCATGTCTGGAACCGAAGAAAGCTCTTTCAATTGCAAATCCATATTTAGCGGGTGCTTCTGACATGTCCTGGAATGCCCACTTTGATTTGTATTGGCTTCCGCAGCCATCTGTGAAGTGCACTTCTTTCTCAATCTTGAGTGAGCGGATGCTCTGAAGATGTGCATTGCCTAGTTCGACAAAGTGCCTAACAGCATGGCGGTCATGCTTCAGGTCACTCGATATAAACACTAAGGACTCTTTCATAATACTTTGGCATGTAGGACACCTGTAGAATGTCACTATGGGGTGAACAGTGGCCTGTTCATGGTGCCAATGGACAGATTGAATTTCATCCTGGAAGGTACATGTGTAGTTTTCCGCAGAGTCCAGTACCATGAGCACACATCCTTCTGGCACATTTGTTTTTAGAGACTTAAACTGACTTTGTTGCCAGGATGCAACATGCAGGTGCTGCCCCCAAAACGTTATGTCATCCTTCAGCACTTCAACAAATGTTGATATTGTGCTGCTTTTTCTTTTCAGTACTTTTCTGTTCTTTTTTGTCTCATTGCCTTCTGTGTTTGTTGTAATGGTAACACTGTCCCATTGGTACCATTTTAGTTTGTCCATGCCATCTCTGTCCAACAGTTACTTTGTTGTTATTTTCTATGCCATCTTTGCTGCAGTTTCCACAGCTCTTCTCAATGCATTTCTTTGCAAAGAACTGTTCACCTGGAGACCTTGGACACATGGTCATGTTGACAGCACTGTATATACTGGCAATCTTGCAGTGTGGGACTCTGTGCACATCTGCAAATCGATTTAATGATTGTAACTTTAGGATGGCATTTGTGCAGTACTCGCACAAGCACTGCTCAAGATTCTGATCCTTTGCCAGTTTGATGTGCTTGGGCCTCAGACTGCAGAATTTGGTTGGTCCAATTTTTTGCCCCAGGTTTTGCTCACAGAACTCGTACAAAATATGAAGAGGCTTGTCAAGGAAAACCTTTGCAATCCTTGTTCATTTTGAAACAGCCTTCTTATGTGGTAATGGCATGGATGAGGCCTTGAAGAAGTGTTCTACCTTCTGCACCATTTCTTCAGACAATGCTGACTTGTTCCTGTTGATGGGTTTCACCCTTTGGCTGTGTGATGCCCTCATCATCACCTCCAGCTGATTCCAAGTGTCTGGCTTGCACAATGGAGCATACGGTACTTTTTCAGTACCAGTATTGCACTGGTGAAGGCATGCTTCAATTCTTGTTGTGCCTTTGAGTTTTTATGCTTTAAATCTGACAGTTTGTCTTTCATTGCCTCTACCAGCTTGGCGTGCAGGTTTGTGCAGCACGGCATGCTCAGGTTCACTTTGGATGGGCATCCTGTTTTGCAGGGGAGCAGGATGAAAGAAATTTAGAAACAGTGGTGGCAAATCATCTTGGAGACCATGGAAGTCCTCTGCGTGCTCTTTGTAGTGCTTTTCGGATGGCATGGTTTGATCGTGTGTCAGTCACTGGGGTTTCATATATGCTTCCATCTGTTGAGGACTCAGGAAATGGTATTGGGGTTGGTGAAGAGGCAGTGTTGGTTGTTGTGGAGGATACAGTACTAACACTGCTATTTTTTCCTTTTTCTCTGTTTTCCTTGTATTTCTCTCTCCTCTTTTCATTTATTCTTCTGCGTTTCTGTGCAGACATATTTCCATGGTCTTTCCTTCTGCTTTCCCTCCAGTGTGCTCTTTCTTCCATCTCCTTTTGTTCTTCTGCTCTCGTTGAATTCATGGTTGTCCCCCTACCTGTTAGGCACTCTGCAGGCTCAGAGATGTTCTTCCACCATTCCCTCATTTTCTGCATTCACAGCCATGACTTTTCATTATATTCTTTTCTCTTCTAGTCACTCAGAGAAGCCCTGTAATTTCTGCAACGTAATACTGTTTTTTTCTTATGTTCCGCATAACGTTCAGGATTCCTTTTCAGGTTGTCTCTGTATCGCTGACTTCGCTCACTGTCAGATTTTGGGCTGCATACATTTTTAAGTGCATCTTGCAAAAGCACTGCAGCAGATACTTGCAGTCTTTGTCTCACGTTCTTCATTTCTCCAGTAATCTTTAAGCAAAAAAACAAAGTTCCGATTACTTCACACTGCATAGTGAAAGATAGGCACACTACATGGGATGCTGTAAATCCCTGGATATGCTATCAACAAAACACAGGGGAGCTGCACAGAACACACTAGACCATTCGACAGTAAGAAAGCCAACATAAACACTCTGCATGATACTTCCAATCAAGGGAGCCACACAGAACACTCCAGACCATTCAATGGTAAGAAAGCCAACATGCACACTCCGCATGATACTGCCAATCAAGGGAGCTGAACAGAACACTCCAGACCATTTGACGGTAAGAAAGCCAACATGCACACTCCGCATGATCCTTCCAATCAAGGGAGCCACACAGAACCCTCCAGACCATTCAACGGTAAGAAAGCCAACATGCACACTCCACATGATCCTTCCAATCAAGGGAGCCACACAGAACACTCCAGACCATACAGCAGAATCAAAGATGGGATATTGAAGGCTTTAAGAAATGCTTCAATCTGATTGGCTGTTTGGATTCCAATGGCTATAACCCATGACATAGCATGGGTGTATCGCAGCATCAATGCATACCATGGGTGCGTTGTTAGGCATGAGGGCTTGCTTGAGTGACTTCAACCAGCTGGGAAGTGCATTAATGCCCTAATACACCCATAGCTGTCAGATGAGCCTCTAGCACTGCTGAATTACTGGAATGATGCTTTCTGATGCTAAACCAGCATTCTTAAACTGTTGGAAGAAATTTAAATAAAAGAGCAAAACATTGAAAAACACCTTTCTTTTGGAGTAATTTTAATAATCACAATAAGGCACTCCCAGGAGTTACATTAATAGTCAGTTCATTACCCCCTCAGGGCAATATGGCACTCTGATGCACCACATGCCACAGTACACCCCTAGTGGGTATTTAAGAGACTATTAATCTAACACCTGGTCATGCCTTATTGCTTATTACAAAGCAACGATTGAAGGAGAGAGAAAGTACATGTAGTTAATGATATAAAATAAAAATAAAAAATAAAAAACACCTCATCCCAGGCCAGCATAAAAACTACAGCAATATTCAGTTTTTTTAAACCAACACAAATATTTGGATTTAAAGCATCGAGATGTCTGAGCATTTATATTTGGCCTTGATGAGACCAGCACATTCACCGAAAAGCCACCCCCCACTCAGCAGTGAAGCTATATGGTCCTCAAGATGGCTGAACATGAATGCACAGACATACTGGCCGAGGTTGGAGCCTGCCTGTGACCAGGTCCCAGGCCAGAAAAACCACCACATTTCTTTTAAAAACAAGATGCTTACACCAAACTACCAATGCACGGAGGCAATGTTTGAGCATTCATGTTCGTCCATATTGAGACACCCTAAAAGACAGATGAGGCAAGAGATCCACCTACCCCCACCCCGGCAGCAAAGCCACATGGTGCACAAGATGGCTGAACATGAATGCCCAAACATACAGGCCGAGGTTGGAGCCTGCCTGTGACCAGGCCCCAGGCCAGCAAAACCACCACATTTCTTTTAAAAACAAACAAAAACACCAAACCAATGCACGGAGGCAATGTTTCCAGAACATTTTTAACCACCAACCACACCTCCCTGAACACAACAATGACACAGATCGTTATACTAAGCATGAACATCAATATTTAGCACAATACCTACACAGTCCAAACAAAAACTTCTACCCCACCCCCAAAACATTACCACAGATCTGCAGTATTCTAGAACATTGACTTTCACAATACCTGGTCAGAACATTCCATGAGGTAATCCTTTATTTGTCTAGCATGGCTTGGTGGGTGCATGGTGGGAAAAAACACGATTTAAAAAAAAATCTATGCTACTGCACAGCTCTGCTACAACTGTGCTCCCCCCCCAGACCACCCCAAACAGGCAGCATGGTTGGCGCACTGAGAAACACAGCATGATGGCCGAAATGCACACACCACAAGCCTTGGTGTGTGTTCTCGACTTCCATAAGGCTGTTTTGTTTTTAAAGGCAGCTGGCTGCACTACACGCAGGGGAACCACACTGGAATTGCCATGGAATGCCAGCAGTGATTCCCACTTGCAAAACTGCAGGCCATTTCTTGCACAGCAACTTATCCCTCGTGATGAGTGTTAAAAAGTGCCTTACCTAAGGTCGCTCATAACGAGCTCTCTTCATTCGGACACTGTAGTCATTTTCTGTCCCTGGGGGTGAACAAGTGGACAGAAAGAGTCAAAACCATGGGCTTTATAGCCCAATCTATGTAATTGAAATTCTGCAATGGCACAACAGCTCAGACACACTGCAGGAATGTAAATTGACCCCCCCACCTGTGACGTGCAAACACACAGGAATCTCGGACACCACGTCAGGTGGGGGGGTCAAATGTCTGATTTGCAGTGCCTTGCAGGAGTTCAGGGAAAGAGCACAATTTACCAGCACAAGTTGGAAGTTTGCTGTACACATCGCAACTCCTGCAAATTAAAAAGATTTAATGGAATGTATGTTTGGGGCCACTGTGATGAGTGTAACAAATGCAGACACCACAGGTTACACCCATCACGGAATATTCAGAGCACCACAGCACCTAAAGGGAGCAGTAGAAGGCACTAGGACACTATAAATCTGCTAATTTGTAATGGCAGCATTAACCCCATACTTTTAATTGCATACTGTGATGCACAGTGGGCTCATAATAGCTAATACAAAACACATGCCTCAAAATGTCACACTTCAGGGAGAAGAAAACTAGCTGCTAAGCACACATTAAAACAAAAAATTATAAAAAAGGATGTATTAGAAATTTGACATCATGTTATGTATCTCTAGAAGCTGGTACACACATGATGGCTACTTTCATGTTTAACATATTTTCTTATTTTTGTAATTTAATGATAACTAAGTTATGTGCCCCTTGGTAACCCCTTTTTGTGAACCCAGCCTGTATTAATATCATCCAGAAAGAACAAAAAAAGAGAAAGAACTATAATTATTACCTATGGTCAAGACAATGTGTGATGACCGGAATAGTTCTCAACATCTCTAGTATAAAGTCCTACAGTATGTGTATACATGTTATCACACCTCCACTATTGATATATTAATATATAAACACTCATGTAGTCAGCACTATTACATTTACCAAAGTGGTAACTATAGACCTATGAGGCACCATTTATTTTATTTTCCTCAAGTAGGGAGTGACATCAAACTGGTCATTAAGGCCTGGATAGTTGTGCACAGTTAAAGTGTATATCCAGAAACCCTCTCTTTCTAGAATAAAATTATTGAAGTCACCCCCTCTTGGGTTCCTATAAAACTTTTCTATGCCCAAGAATGAAAAAGTATGTTCATTCCTGTTAGCATACTACAGGGTGTGGAGTGCAGTAGCATATGCAGGGTCCCCATTTCAGATGGCCCTACAATGCTTCCCCACTCTGCTCTTGAAATTCCATTTAGTCTTTCCTACATAGAAAACTCCACAGGTGCACATTGCTAAATAAATGACACCCGTGGTGTCACAGGTGATACAGTCTCTAATCTGATAAATCTTAGGTCTACAGTATGTGGACTTTTAAATTCTTCGCCAGTGAATATATAGGGCAATAGATGCACCTGTGGCACTTATAGCAGCCTGTGCTTTGTTTAAGCCAAGTTTGCACAACATGTACCGTAGGTGTTGTCTGCTGTGAACCAGCTAGTCCTTAAGCGTTACTCCGACTTGGAGTCGATTATTATGCTTTTACAAGAATTGAAGACTAATTTAAAATGCTCTGTCGAAAGTCCTTAACTACATCCCTCATAGTCTTACCTTTGATTTGCTGATTGGGAAGACCAACAAATCTAAGCTTTCTTTTGCGCAAGTTAAGTGTTACCCACCAATTGTGCAGTACGCTCAGTCTTTTGTTTGAAGGCTTCATTTTCTATGTAAAAACACTTAACTGTTAACTCTGAATCCTTCATCTGAAAGTCTTGTTTCTCATTTTGTTCCACTATGACTTCAAGCTTTTCTTCAAATTTTGTGATTACCTACAGTATATCAGAGCTTGATGAGACTGGTAGACAACCTCAAATAATCCATTTTAACATCAGAAGCCTGCCTCACCTGAGGCTATAAGAGAATCAAAGTTTTCTTGAGTTCAGGGAATAGATTTGCCAATTCAGCTTGGGTGTCTTCACCCCTGAGGCTATCCAATAGTTCTAAGTCAAGGAAACTGTTAAGGAAACAATCCATCAAACCAGTTTGTCTGGGCTGAGCTGTTTGTAGAAGTAGAAGATGCTGCCACTTTGTTTTTCTTTTCTTTCCCTCCCCTTCTCTATCTCTTCCTCTCCTTTGTAGTCAGTTTCCCCTCAGAAAGCAGACAGGGCTCCGCCATATATAATGAAGTATAGACAGATTGATACAATGGGGGTGAGGCAAAAATATACATATAAATTAAATATTTACAATGCAGTAGGTCCTGGAGTGATGATAAATCATGTATCATTACTTGAAGTTGGTTATCACCATTTGTCAATACTTGAGGTTGGTCCAAAAGGAGCTCCTAACCAATGGGAGAACAGCTTAAACAATGCCTGATGAAATCACAATGACCCTGACTGCACTTAAAACAGAGCATTAAAATCACACAACAACAGTGTATTCTTCATTAAAAGAGCTAATCTGAAAATCACTACAATTTAAAATGCATTGTATAAATTGGACCCTCAATGGCCTCACTCAGAATATGATTTTCATCACTTGTAAGGGGGAAAGACTTTCATAACTCACTTGTGGCTCTGTCACTCATGAGTTATCATCCCACCTCTTCATGCATGATGATAACTGGCATATTCCAAGGCTAACCATGGCATTATGCGCATGCCCAGAGTCATGGCTTAAATTTTCAGACAGTAAATTAAACATGTTACAGTGATCTTTGTCAACCAGGATTAACTTTGCAGAGCTCAGTATAATCTATGTTAACTCAAACACTACTTATTTATGTAACCAGGTATCGGTATGGGGTTTGTTGTTATTTAGTGCCCAGTGCCTCCATTTTATAACCCACTGCTAGCCTGAGTTCGGGGAGAAAATATTCACTTGGCATCAGGGTTATGTTTGAACCTCTGGACAGGGGTACCCAAGTAATTCTGCACACAGGAAGCAAGAACTGAGAATGTCCAAACCAGGAATGGGATTCTAAAGTGGGCCTTTTATTCACTTCAACACAAGAATACAAAGCAAAATGGACCCCCACGGGGCTACACTCACTGGTTATGCAGATCTATAGAGGTCAGAACGCATCTTCTTCATCATCACAACAACCCTCAGGTTCTGAACACACTGGGCTCTCAGCCCAAACTGGTACTTTCTCTCTCTTTTGGATTCCCTGGCATGGCACTCAGCCAGCACTAGTACACATTTCCATATGTCATGGATTTTCTGTTGGTGGCTCCCTCAACCACCTATGAGTGCTTCCTAGCTCTAAAGGGAAAAACACACATCCTTAATCCCATGTCTGAGTACTTTCTGCAGACACTGGCCAGGTGCCTGGGAGAAAGCTATAGGTGCCCAAAGTGAATCCGTAGAGGTAAATCTGATTACTCCAGATGGGGGGGTCTCCCACCTCTTGTCCCCAAATCCATACCCAGCCATCCATTTGGAGTCAACACCTTTCCTTTGAACTCTCTGTTTATAGAATGCTATCTCAAAATGTATATCACATTTAACAATCTACTGTCCTCGTAACTGGTGTCCTGACTTGCAGAGTTCTCTAAGTGGCTCTGTCCATCCCTGTAGACCCCCACTGGTTAGATGCATTTCAAGCCATACACATACCTTTAAGTACTGTACTTGGCTTTCCTTTTCTGACCCCACAGTAGCAGATACTTTACACAGCTGTCTCGGTGAAAACTAAGGCTCTCTGGCACAGCAGACTCACCACGGTTCACAGGTGTCCCAGGGCTTCTCTCACAGAAATACACACTTCTGGTGCCTCAGCACAAATCCTCTCATCAGGCAGCTTTTCTTCTTCTTCTTCCAGCGGGGCCAGGGGATTGCCCTTGGAAAGCTGGTCTTGTTCCCCCCCCCATCCTTCCTAGGGATGGGGCACTGGAACAAACTGGGGAATGGTCTCAACCACTTCTATTAGTTTTCTTCTGTGTCCTTCTCTAGGGTGAGAACACACACACCCTCTTCCTGTGGTAGCTCTATTACAAAGCTGGGCTCTGAGGGGCTGCCAACTGCAGTGCACCTCCTCCCTCTACCGAGTCTCCCACTAGAGTTCTACAGACTGACTTTGAAACCACCAACATTCTAATCTAACTCCCAGCTGCATCATTCCACTGTGGCTTATGCTGCTGCGAGAATTCTATGTGATGTCATCCCTCCAGCTTAGCTGAGACTGAGGACAGAGTGAGACAGTGTGAAACCAATTTAACCGGTGTCTCACAAGCTGCCTTTCCATGCCTGCCACTAGATCTAAGTGGGATTCTAGTAACCCTGGGTGACAGGGGGGGTACATTTAACACAAGACAAACTTGTTCATGAATGAGTTCACAACATAGCACCTCTAGCATCATACAGTACTCTTCTATACTAACTGACATGCAAGAGCATCATTCAGCAGACATTCAGGATGGGTAGCTTAAAAAATTTATTTTTAACACATCACAAATGGATAAATGCACTGTGTGTACCAGGATAGATACTGTATAAATTATGATTACTGGCTGACAATCTACTCTACAGTACCTCACTAATTAAAGTGGAAAACCAGTTACTACACCACTGTACTGTACACAGTACAGAATGTACAGTACAGTACCTTTGTATCCAAAATGAAACTCTTAAGCAGTGAGCTTAAAAGTAAGCTGAAACTCAAAATCAGCTAGTTAAAAACTTTTATGAAACTTTAACAATTCATTGAACTGAACACTGCACATTAGAGAAGTCAATGGAAAATGCTTAACCAATGAGTTGGAGGAACAATTTAATGTGAATTGTTCTTTATATCTGTAACTCCATCAGGGGGCACATATCTGTTCATGAACAAGTTTGTCTTGTGCTCCTGAGCAGCAGCACATCTCAGACTGCCCTACAATCTGAGCTGCAGAACTCCTTCTCCAAACTCGAGGACTGGTTCTGTAGTCATCCGTTGCTACTAAACCTCAAGAAGACCAAGGCCTTGCTTATGTCCAGCCCCCACAACAAAAATGAGCACCACCCCCTCATCATCTCCAACTCATGCAGTGAGCTGCTGGAACAAGTTCACTTGTTCAAGTATCTGGGGGTCATAATAGATGATACCCTCATATTTGCACAACATATTGACTCTGTGGTCAAGACAGTCAATATCAAGATTGGTGTTCTGTACAGGCAAAGGCAATACCTCTCTCTCCGGAGGCCCTCCATCTCTCAGTTCACAGCTCAATTATATCTACTATTAACTATGGACAAGTGGCCTATGGGGCGGCAATGGATACAATGCTCAAGAGGTTTCAGACTGTGCTCAACAAAGGCTGCAGACTCACCCTGGAAGCTGAGTGTGGCACTCACACCTGTATTCTGTATGAACATGCAAACTGGCTGTCATTAAGAAGCAGGGTCAAATTCCAGACTTGCATCCTAGGGAAGAAGGCTCTACTGGGTAAAACACCACCTTGTGTAGGCAGTTTGATCAAGGTGGCCCAACTCATTACAGGTCACCAGAGGGAGGACTAGAGGGGTCTTGGTGATCCCCTTCCATCGCACCTCACTCGGGCAATGTGCATTTGCCTATCTGGCCCCACTATGGATGAATGAACTTCCTGGGAACCTCTTGGCCACCAATTGTCTGGCACAATTCAAAACTGACCTCAAACAGTACCTAATAACACTCTTTAAGTGCACCTGCCCCTGAGTCCAGCCAACCTGCTCTCTCTGCCCCCCAGCAAACACTAGGCAGGCCTCAGGTACCCCCTCCCTCTGTCTTTTCTCATGACTTGCCCCGGCAATCAGTTTGCATCATGCTCCTTCAGCACCTGCCACCCTTCCCCCTCCCCAACTCACAGTCCCGTGAGTTTCCCAAACAGTCACTACTAATGCTGGCTGCCTGACCTTGCCCCCCTCACACCCCACCATTTTACTCTAGCATGTTCTCTCTGCTCAACCTACCTCACCCCACCATTTCACCCTATACCTTATTGTCCCTCTTCCCCCACCCTCTCACCTCCACTGCAGTACTTACCTCTCTCTCTCTCTCGTACCTCCCTTCTTCACCCCTCTGCCAGCTATCCCAGTCCCTCTGAACTACTGACAAGGCACTTTGTGGCTGCTTATTCCCCCCAACCCTCATAAAGTGGTTTTTTTTTTGTTATTTAACTTGTACCTATGTTTTGAGTTATTCTGTAAGTTCTGAATCCAAGCTGTATCATTCATTGTAATGTACCTTTGCTTTCTCCTACTGTACTTTGTTTTGCAATCTATGATGTGGAACCTTTGTAAAAGAGCTTGTGCTCAAAGGTTTTTCCAAATCACTAAATAAATAAATAAACTCTCACCAGCCACCATTTATTAGAGATGCAGCGAATTTAAAATCCGCCAGTGAAGTGAACGTGAAGTGGCCTCTTCACGTTGGCACTTCGCTCTGCGGCATGCCCCATAGAAAAGGCACACTTCACCTAGTTATTATTACTTCGCGTTGTCATTCCACCTGAAATGCGAAGTAAGGTGGAGTGACAACAATATTGGCAGCACCCCACCCACACAGCCACCAGAATTAATGTGCATCCCCAAAGTGCTACTGTCTTGAGTCCAGAAAACTCCCCAGTGCTGACGAAGTGAAATGAGAGCTTAACAAGAAATGCAAAGTCTCCCAGAATTAATGGGGCACTCAGTCATGCGTGCAGTGGTCACACACAGAGTCACCAGAATTAATGTGCATCGCCAAAATGCTACTGTCTTGTGTCCAGAAAATTCCCCAGTGCTGATGAATTGAAATGAGAGCATAAGAAGAAATGCAGTCTCCCAGAATTAATGGTGCACTGCAAAAGCACAGACAGATTAATATAGCTCTGTGCACTCAGGGGATGCATGCAAAAAGGCACAACAACACCTAACCAGTGCTCACAAGCCACAAATCCAAATCTGGAAAGGAATACATTTTGCCAGTTGGGGGATTAGTGCACAGCAGTAACAATCCACTACCAGTGAACATACCACAAAGAAGTATAAAAAATTCATGCAGGTGCCGTGGATAGCAGTTTCATACTGCTGCAATTTACTCTGTGGCACAATAAAAGGTATCTGATTTAATGGCACGCATCGCACACACACTCATACACACACTACAAGTAATGTGTCGCAAATTGAAAACCTTTAGTAATATAACCAAATGTTTTAAACAGACAAATGATACACTGCTGCACCACAACAATCAACAAAAAAGTCAAGAATTACTGAAAATATTACTGTGTGTACATTAACACAGTTATACAAGAAAAATCTAACCAGAACAGAGACTGCCTTTTTCTTCCAGTTAATGTACCTACACCACAAATACGCCCCTCCCCAAAGCACACAGACTGACTGTTCTAAATTAACATTCAAAATCCACACACAATAAACACTCGATGATATGAGCACAGAAGGGTTTCCTACAATCAGTGTACTAAATTTTGAGCTAACAAAATGACTCAAAAAGGCATTTTAAACAGCTTTTAGATGTTTTGAATCACAGAGCTCTGAGAGCAAACTATCTCCAGCTACCACTATGCACACACACTACCCAAGCCAGAACTGAGGCTGTGCAGAACAATCTAGAGCCCATGTGACCTGCAATCCCATGAATCACTGCAGAATTTCATTTGGAGCTCAATTACAAGGCGAAGTAAGGCGAATTACATTGATTTCAGTGTGCTTCGCCTTAAAATTGGTGGAGAAGTGATTTGGGGAAGGCAGAATAATGCAAAATTATTGGTTTCAATGGACTTCACATTCCTCATTATGAAGTGAAGTACTCCGCTTCGCATTGTGGAGTACTCCATGGATTCTGCTTTACTCCGTGAATCACTTCGCAGAGCGAATTGGGGCCACTTCACCCACCACTACTTACAGTACTGTAACTCACATGCTGTACAGGAAGGAGCATGAATGCCTATGGCTGTACTTCCCTGATGAGCTGAGCCTATATCATAAAACTCCCCAATTTAAAAACTCTTACTAATGAGTACAATGGTGGAGTGGTGAAGCCTGGAGAGATACTACAAAACAGGCTTACAATACATCTCAGTAACTAGAAAAAAAATGTATGTTATGATTCGTGATGTGATCGTGAATCGTGATTTCTGACTGCATTTGTGACCATGATGATGAAGAACGTGATTCAGTGTCCACAGTGTGAGATAACCATTATGGAACTGTATTGGGAACGAGAATGCCTACGGCTGTACTTCCCCGATGAGCTGTAGCACAAAACTCCCTGACTTAAAAACACTTAATAATGAGTACAATGGTGGAGTGGTGAAGCCTGGAGAGATACTACAAAACAAGCTTACAATACACCCAATTAACTAGTAAAAAAATTTATGTTGTGATTCATGATGTGATCATGAATCATGATTTGTGACTGCATTTGTGACCGTGATGATGAAGAATGTGATTTGTATCACGAGTGACTCGTGATGATGGTCCTGACTTAAAATTGCATATTAATGAGTACAATGTTCATGCAGAATTATGCACCACACCAGTCCAGTACTCTAAAGGGAAGCCAAAGAAATAACTGTGACTTCTGTTACAGATGGAGATTCGGCCCTAAGGAGATGCGAATGCACAGACAGATTAAGATTGCACAATGCACTGAAGAGATGCAGACGCAAAGGCACAACACCTAACCAGTGCTCACCATCAGAAATTTAAATCTGGAAAAGAATACCTTTGCCAGTTGGGGCAGGCCGCAGAGGGGCAGAGTACTGCACTGTTGCAGTAACAGTCACTACTACTAGTACCAGTAAAGATACCAGAAAGAAGTACAAAAATCACACAGCTGCAGTAGATAGCAGGTTCACATTGCTGAAATTACTATGTGGCACAATAAAAGGTGCCTGATTTGATGACACACATCACACACATACTCACACACACACTACATAATGCGTAGCAAATTGAAAACTTCAGTAATATAACCATGTATTTTAAACAAACTAAAATTATGCACTGCTGCACCACGACAATCAGCAAAAAATGGCAAAAATTATTGAAAATATTACTGTGTGTACATTAACACAGTTATACAAGAAAAATATCACCAAAACAGAAAGAACTGTCTTTTTCTCCAAGTTAATCTACCTACACCACAGATACACTCCTCCCCCAAAGCACACTTCCACTGTCTCTAAGTACACAGACTGAATGTCGTACATTAACATTCAAAATCCATACACAAACAATAAACGTTCGATGATATGAGCACAGGAGGGTTTCCTACAATCGATGAACTAAAGTGTCAGCAAAAACAAATTACTCAAAAAAGCTTTTTTAATAGCTTTTAGAAGGTTTGAATCACAGAGAGCTCTCAGAGCAGGCTGTCTCCTACAGCTTCCTACACACACTACCCCGAACTGAGGCTGTGCAGAACAATCTAGAGCCCATGTGACATGAAATCCCGTGAATCACTGCAAAATTCATCTTTGGAGCTTAAAAACAAGGCAAAGTGAGGCAAAGTACATTATTTTCAATGTACTTCGCCTTAAGAATTGGTGGAGTAGTGGTTTGGGAAGGTGGAGTAAAACAAAGACAGTGTTTTCAATGGACTTCACGTTACCCATTATAAAGTGAAGTACTCCGCTTCGCATTGTGGAACACTCTGCAAATTTGCTTTCGCTTCACGATTCATTTCATGGTGTGAATTGGGGCCACTTAGCCCATCTCTACCATTTATATTATCAACAATTACATTTAATTGCTTAATTATATGAAGTGTATAATTTAGTGCAAATGTACTAATCATTTAAAAATGAGAATGTACTCTTCACATATAACAATTAAGCAATAAGACATGACAGGGTGTGCATCATCTTGGGATAATGGCACACCTAGGGTGGATTGAAGCACTAGGCCAAAGGCCAAGTGCTTCTGCCACCCTAGGTGTGCTGTTATCCCACCATGATGCACACCCTGGAGTGCCTTATTGTGATTATAATATGGCTATAAAAATTCCACATGACTTTAATGATTAAGCAATAAACAGATGCAGAAAATCTGAAGGTTTAACTTTATTGCAATTAAATTTGGACATGACATTGGGATAAAGTAGTCCCTTACAGAACCAATCTGCATCACTTCACATTGTTTGCATTTTCTTTTTTTTTGCATTAAAAAAAGCATGTAACAGATGCAAAAATTCTGAGGGCTTAACTGAATCACAATTAAATTTAGCCATAACATATAGAGATACTGCAGTCCCTTGTCATGTCTTGGACTACCTTTTTTATTTTTTATTTTTTTACACATTAAAAAGTAGCAAAAAAACTGAGTGTCTAACTGCACTGTAACAAAATTTAAACAAATGTAACCATATTTACTGTCCTCCCTTGCAGCACTACCCTGCATCATGTGTTTATTTATTACATTTTACTGTTAGGTGTAACAAATATGATTTTAGTTGTGTTACAGTACATTCTGGTGATGGGTTGGAGGAAAATAATGCCAAGCTCCTGGACACAAGCAGGTTGACTGTTTCCTGTTGGAACATATTCATATTTTTTCACCAAACCAGGCAAAGGCACATCTATGGGCCAAGCCCTTTCTACCCTGAACATTTCAGACCAAAATTCCAAACCATCTTGGCACTAGACAATGTCAACAAAAAAAAAAACAGTAAAAAATTGTGATTTTTTAAAACTTTTTTAACTATTCAGATCTTGGAATCCACATATCCAGCTGGACCAAACGTGGCATGTCAAGAGATCTACCCCTTGAAACTGTGCATGCAAAATTTCATGCAAATCCATTGAACAGTTGCAAAGATATTAAAGTGCAAAATATCCAAGAAGGCATTTAAGATACTTGTCTTGGGTTTGAATTCAAGAGATGAAATGTTTATTATGCATGGAATACAAGAATTCAAATCTTTGCTCAATTCTACTGGCAGAATGTTCACCCCTATTATCACACAACAGAAGGCCTTAGGTGGAACCAGGGCTTTTGTTTTATCTGTAGCAGGCTAAACAACACAGATTTTCCCAGTAAGCAGGTGAGGATAGGAGAGGAATTTTTCATGGTCAGCAAATAAACACCATAAATTAAAATTGTAAGTACTGCAGTACTTGATTTTTTTAAGGTGTGTGTGTGCGTACATGCGTGTGTGTGTGTGTGTGTGTGTGTGTGTGTGTGTGTGTGTGTGTGTGTGTGTGTGAAGAGGATTATGAGGGCAACTAACACTTTATTATTTTTTTAAATTTAACACAGTTTTATTTTTAGGGTTTAGTTGAAGGTTTTTAGTTAGTAAAGGTGACAGTCACATTTGTGATGGCAGCCAGGTATGTGTTTGGTACAACTGATTTAATCTGTGAAGAGGCTACTGGTCCTTCTTCCAGTGCTGTCATGGTGGGACAACAGCACTGGGTTCCAAACTCCTCAGCCAATCAGATTACTGAATTTTTTATAGTCATATTATAATACCATACAATGAGAACTACGCATTGTTACACACATACAAAAATAATTGTGACACTGGTTTTAAAAATGACTGATGAAAAAGCCAGACATAAATAGGTATTGGGTGAACACAGGTAATTATATCTTTTAGAATTTGATCAGCTAATTTAACAATTTGATCACCTAATTTAACAACTAATTGAAAAGATACTGTGTATCATTTTTTAATTTGGAAGCCAAATTTTGAGCAATACTTGAAAATTATTAAATAGAGTATTGCACAGATCAATATGAGGGACTTTTCAGCAAGGACACTGAACAAAGAATTTGATTGTAATTTTAAAACTGTAACATCCCTTACTAATACAGTATTTAAAAAGGCCATCTAAATCTTCAGGTGGCTCACAAGTAATGAACAAAGTCATAAACAAACCAACAGGAGAAGGTAATCTGAGCGTAATTGCAATGCACCTCCCTTAAATAAATGTTAACAAAGGAAAAAATAAATTTGCGCTTTATTCTTAAATCCCAAAAGAGGGGAATGGAAAAGAGGCACAGATTTTGCATATGGGGAACAGGGTCCACCTTTTGTTTTATTTCATGAGGACCTCCAGGATGAGCATTGCTTAGTGCTAATTCAAAGACTCATCAGGATGTTAAAGTGTAAACTTCATCTATAGACGGCAATATATGTAGAAGGATGAAGTCAGCAAAAGTACTATACTTTAATGATGGTGGCACTAGTACCTTGTTCAAACTCTAATAATGGCTCCAGTTTATGTAGTAAGGTTCCTGTTTTGCCAACCACATGGTTGGATTCTGTAATAAATGTGACTGGTGCATCCTGGTTGGTTTGAACACAGGTTTCTCTCTTGGTTGAAGGAAGGGTTCCCTGTTTTGATAGTTAACCACATCCAAAACATGCTGTAACACAGACTCCTCATAACCTTACTTTTTGAAGTGAGCCATCATTTTAGCTGCTTGAGTATTAAATGAGCTGGCCTCTGAGCAATTCCATTTTATTTGGAGTAATTGCCAGTAAGAAACGGAGTGTAGCAGTTTCCTGGAAGGCATGACAAAAGGAATTGATTGCCGCTGAATTGCACTGTTCACTACAGCATACTGCAGCACTCTGTATTAATACAGCAAGGTAATGTATTGCATCTTGGCTTGCTCTACTGTAAGTGATTTTGGTTAAGTGTTTTGGGGTGTTTCTTTAACTTTCTGTAACTCTAAGTAGTCAGGGAGGGAAACCTTATTTGGAGACTATTGCAATTTCTTGTGGGTTAAGTGGTTAATTACAACTTTTGAAACCAGTGTCTGATTAAGGGAAAAGCTGCAGCAGGCTAAGAAGTGACGGGATATTTATGCCCCATGTCTGTAAGTTCATGAGGCATTGTAGAGTGTGAGTGCCACAGAGTAGGAGCGTAGTGTCTAACTAGTGGCTCTGTAGTGGATCTGCAGAAAGACTGCAGGACCACAGTGGGCTCTGGTAGGTGGAGCTGTAAAGGTGAGGTGCCAGGTACACCAGAAGTAAGGTAACACTAAGGAGAGGAGGTAAGAGGGGATGAAGGAAGAGCACCTAAGGTAAGCAGGGTAAGAGCAAGTAAAAAGCAGATAGTGTGAAGGGTCCTAGAGAAACCATATTTGGAGTAACTCATTATACTAAATCATAAATAGAATGTGTGAAGCAAAAGAAACCTACTAACTTCTCTAAGCATTGCACAGACACACAAAGATGTGGGGAGGCCTGCTGAATGTGTGGAGAGAGTACAGAGGATGTGGAACACTGGTAAAGCAGAGGGTGCAATGGGAGTTCAGCCACTGTCTCAATTGTATGACATTCCAGGCCATAGTGGTAAAGCTGGAAGCCACAAGGGATTAAATATGCCACTTGAAAGCTACAGCCACTTTGGTCCCAAGGCCATTAATTTCACAGCCACCTCCAAGGCCAACACAGGCCAGAGAAGGAGGCTGGACAGTGGGGAGTATCCCAATCTATCCCAATCTAGAAGCAGTTCTCAAAAACATTAAAATTTGACAAGTTTTCCCTGTCCACTGCCCCATCTTACCTGCAAGTGGGCTGTAGTCTATCACAAATGTCACCAAACTTCCTTTTGAATCCCTGTCAATAGTCCTATTCTTAGAGACCAAAAGAGAATCCATATGTTGTTCTTTTGCTCTGTTGCATGCTTCTTCCAGTAGCTCCTCTTTTTTCAGTGGGCTTTTGGACTTTATGACCACAGCTGTTATTGTCATATTATGAAATCAAGCATGCTATATGCTCTTTTATCTTAATCAAGGTGTCAAAACTTGATGTTTAGACAAGTGGCTGTAACAAATGGGACATTGTTTGAAAAATTTGTTATTATAACAAACAAGTTGGAATTCCACCAATGCCACTTACTGAGCAGCATGCATTATGTCCAGATGTCATTTAAATGAAAACGTTTGATGTATATATCTCTATGTTGGTATTATGTACTGTAAATGAGGTATACTAATCAGATTCTAAAACTGCATCTACCTCTGACATCATGATGACATTTTCCACTTGGAAGGTACTTAAACTGGCTTTGTCATTAGCCAGGGAATGCTCCTAAGGAAGCTTGAGTGAGTGAAGTGCAGGGGCAGGTGACCTGACAGAGGTCATCCTTTGTTCAACTAACTGCTTTTGCACTTTTTAATTTCTGCATTACAATACTATTTGCAACTCAAAGCATGAGTTTGTTGTTTTTCCTTTGTACTGAGTGCATGTTGGTCTTTTGGCCTTTGCCTAAGAGGCAGGTACTGCTGGAGAGCATGCCAGGGGCTGGGCATGAGGAAGGTATATGTAGTGGGGCATTCAGTTGTCAGCAGCACCTGAAGGGAATTGGGTCTCACATCTGATTGCAAAGGGTTGGCCAGCTGCTTCAATGGGGCTACAGCAGACAGAACTATAGCCAGGGTGGTGGAACTCATTGGAAAGTGGAGGGAAGGCCAGACCTAATTGTGGACATGGGCATGGATGATCTAAGTAGGTGCAGCATGGAACAGTTTAAGACAGATTTCCATATGCTGGGGTGGGTAGGATAGGATAGATCATGGGTGCTACCCCAGCCATGCCTGAATAAGAGGGAGCTGTTCCATGTGTTTCAATTCAATTCATGGCTCAAGGGATGGTGCAAAGATGAGGCATTTTGATTTCTTGGGGACTGAGGCCTGACATGGGGGATTGTAGGTTGTTCAAATGGGAGGGCTTGCATCCTAATGAGTTGGGAAGGAGGTTGCTTGGAGAAACAGGGGCACAAAACATATCTAGTTTAAACAAGCCAGAGAGGAGTAAGTGTGGCAAGGTACATAACTAATATTATGAACCAGGGAGGCCTTGCTGGCTTTCCCATCAAGCAGCAAAATTGAGACTACCATACTGAAAGTAAAGGGAAAATGGGGACTGGGACCAGTCATTGGAGAATAATGTGCACCAATGTAAGGAGTTTTGGCAACAAAGTGCTGTAACTGCTGGCAATGGAAGTGAAAGGAAACTTTGTCTTAGTGGCTGTCACTTAGATGTGGACAACCTCGGATCCATGAAGGGGACTGACCATACTGGGAAACTTGCTGTTCCAAAAGGACAGAACAAAGGTTAGGGGACGGGACTAGCACTGTACATAAGGGGGGTAGAAACAATAGAAATAGACTGCCTTGGGGTTTAAGAAAAACTAGAAACCATGTTGATACTAGCAGCAACATGGAATGGGAAATAAATTAAGATTAAGGTGGTCTAAAGATGACCAGGTTGAGACCAAGGGGTGGATAAAGAACTGGGAAAGATGCTAAGGAAGGTGTCCAATTTAGGGGAAGTGTTAGCTGCGTGGGACTTTAATGGGCCAGATGCGAACTGTAAAGTTCTGGTTGTGGCAGGAATCATCTCCTGGTAAGTGTATGCCAGAAAGCATTCCTTGTACATCTGGTCCAGGATCTGACAAAGAAAGGAGCTGGCTGGATATGGTACTCAGCAGCAGTGAGTGAATCCAAAATGTTACATTTCTGGAACCACTACAATCCAGCGACCACAAGGCAGTGAGTCTGGAGGTCCAGATAATGATCACCAAATGGGCAAATATAGTAAAACTATGGGATTTCAAGAAGGGAAATTTTGACAGGATGAGAAGGCTGTTGAGAAAAAAAACACTGAGAGAATTGGGTAGTTATAGGAAGTAGAGAAAAATGGAAAGCTTTTAAAAGGAATGGTAGATGCAGCAGAAAGCTCATTTGGGAGGGTATCAAAGGGAAAAAAGGTAAATAGGACCAATCTCATTCACAGCAGAAGTAAAGAAGGTGATAGGATAGGGAATATTACCTTTCAACAGCAAAGGTAGCTAATGGGAATGTCAGTGAGACCCAGGCAGAGATAGAACTCTTGCTAGTAATGGGGGTTAATCAAAGGAAAAAGGCATTCTTCAGATACATCGGGGAGAAGTGAAAAATGTCACAGGAGGTATAGTGAGGCTGAGGAGACAGAAAGGATGGGAGGAAGAGGACAAAGAAAAGCAGAGAAATTGTACACATATTTTAACCAGTATTTACTAAGGAAAAGAATGGTTCACTGCCAAAATGTGGAGTAAGGAGAAAAAGAAGGAAGAGTGTGTACACAAACAAGTAACAGTGGAACAGGTGTTGAAAAAAACTAAAAGTGTTAAAAGTAAATAAATCTATGGGACCTGATGGCTTGCATCCAAAGATGCTCAAGGAGGCTGCAGAATTGCAAGCAGCACCACTTGCAGACATATTCAACCACTCGCTGGCTACAGAAGTGGCCCCAAGGGACTGGAGAACAGAAGATGTGGCCCCTCTGAAAAAGGACAGAAGGAAAGATGTACTATAGACAAGTCAGCCTGGCCTAACATCTATAGTTGGAAAGGTAATGGAGTCTATACTAAAGTAAGCGGTAGAGGATCTTCTGGAGGGAAATGGGCTGCAGTATCCTTGGTAGCATGGGTTCATGAGGAGGAGGTCCTGCCGGAAAAATCTAATTGACTTAGATCTCAGCAAGGTCTTTGACTCAGTCCCCACAGAAGACTGTTCAAAAAGCTAAGCAACTTACGGGTGTGGGGGGAATTGCCAGCTTGGGCAGAAAGCTGGCTTAGCTTAAAGAAGCAAACGGTCACAGTAAATGGGCAGTTCTCTAAAGTAAAGGAGGTTACAGGCAGAGATGGGTACTAGATCCTATCCTTTTGAACGTGTTCATTTGCTACATAGGGGAAGGCATTAAAGGCATGGTCTTCCTTTTTTCAGCAAGGTCTTTGACTCAGTCCTCCACAGAAGGCTTGTCAAAAAGATAAGGGACTTAGGGTTAGGAGAAAAATTGTCAGATTGTGTGGAGAACTGGCTGAACTAGCTTAGGGGAAGAGCACAAAGGGTAGTAGTTAATGGGGCATTGTCAGAGGTAAAGGAAGTAATTAGTGGAGTTCTTCAGGGATTAGAGCTGGTCCTAGTCCTTTTCAGTGTCTTCATTTGTGACATAGGGGAAGGCATCAAGGGCATGATCCGCCTCTTTGCAGATGTCACAAAGATCTTCACAAGGACTGTCACTAAAGAAGAGATACAATAACTCCAAGAGGATCTGGGCAGGTTAGAGCACTGGACAAAGATCTAGCACCTGTGCTTCAGTACTTATGAAATGGGTGGGTGGGAGAAGGAGGTATCCTGAAAAAGCACTATAAAAGAGAAGTACCTTGGGGTCATTATGTCAGTGCATCTAAAATCCACACTACTCTGTAACCGAGCTGTGAGAAAGGCAAACAGGATTCTGGAATATACAGGGAGGGGATAAGCAGCAGAAGGTGAGAGGTGATCCTCCCACTGTTAAAGTCATTGTTAAGACCACAACTGAAGCACTGCACAAGGTACTGGAGTCCACACTTGAGAAAGACTGCAACAAAGTGAAAGCAGTTGAGCACAGGGCAAACAAAGATGGTTCTGGGACTAGAGGGTAAGTCATATGAGGAGATGCTGCAAGACGAGGATATGTACACCCGCGAGAAGACAAGGGAAAGGGGTGACATGATAGAAACAGACAATTAACTGCATAGCATAAGCAGGGTTGACAGCAAGTAAGTCTTCTTCTTGAGCTCAGACATAGGGACAAGGGTGACATCACTTAAACTAGTTGAGGGAGGGTCTTCAAGAAAGATGTCCATAAGCCCTTTTTTTTTATTCAATATGTTTTATTCAAAATTATTTAAACATTAGGAATCACAGAGGAAGCAGTCAAGGTTACATTGTAAGATTATAATACATAATAATGAGACTGTTTTCATCAGATTTTTTAAAACACAACTAAAAAGGAAAAGAAATCATTTAACACCAACCTATACAGTAATCCCATTAACCTCCCCTCCCAAATTCACCCTTGTGCCAAATATAGTGACCCAATATCCTAAACATAAGATAGTTGGTAAGTGGGCAGACTAGATCCCTAGGGTTTCCAGGCAGTAAGCAAAGCATCCAAGGGTCCCCACTTGTTTTGATAAGCTTGGAGCCTATCGGTCATTGACGCAATATGTCATTCCAATTGGAGAACCAATAGAACTTCCCTATGCCATTCCAGTACAGATGGTAAGGATTCTTCCTTCCAGTGCCTCATAATTATTAACTTGGCCACAGTAGATATCAAGGCCATATGCACCTTTCGTGTTTTAAGGGCTCTATGGGAATAACTATTAAGCAGGTAGATCTCAGGTAAAAATAATGATTCAAGTCCCAGCATTGGATCTAAGGATCTCCTGATAGCTTACCAGAATGTGCAAACTTTCAGACATGACCATAGCATGTGATGTAGGCCTCCATCTGGTTCTAGACATCACTGGCATTGAGAGGAGGGAAATCTCCCCATTTTATGCAACCTCTCAGGGGTGAAATATAAATTATGCATGACACTGAATTGTATTAAACAAAGTCTGTCCTGCTTAATGAATCTATAGGTGTTACACCAGACCTGTTTCCAGATGCTAGGATCTGCTGCAATGGATAACTTTTGGGTCCAATAATAGCATACACCTTGGGGAAAATGGGAATCCAAGGACTACAGTACTTTATATACCCTGGAGACCGAATGTAGCTGCTCTGCCACCTGAAGAAAGGAAGAAAGATCCATTTTTGGTGGGGTAGACCCCGACAAATCCCCATGAAGGAAGCCAGAGTCTGCTTGACTTGCCAATACTTAAAGAAGTGTCTCTCATGAATATGAAATCTCTGCTGAAATTGAGGGAAGGGAAGAATTTCCCCACTAGGGGCTACGTCCTGGAGTTTGGCTTCATTTAGAGGAACCCAGTATAAAGAACAAATAGACCTGTTCCCAATTTTAAAGTGAGGATTGCCCACAATCGGTTGCTCAAGGGAGTTATGTCAATCAAGTGTTAGGAGTTTCTGCACCTGATGGAGAGCCTTGTGAGACTATCCCATTGGGGTATCCTTTGGGGACTTGGGGAGGGATTTCAGGGAGGAATAAACCAAAGCCGGTAGAGTACTAAAGTTCTTAGAAGCCAGGTAATCCTCTATACCCAACCAGTGAGGTGAATATGATCCTGGACCTAATGAGTCTGGCGTGCAGACCCAGTATCTCAACTTACTAATGTGGTGTGCACTATAGTAAGTAAAGAATGAGGGGAGGGAGAAGCCACCCTGTAACTTTGGCGCCATGACCTTCAAGTATGCTTGTCTAACTCCTTTCCCTTTCCATAAGTAGGAGTTTAACAATTTTTGTAGGTTAACAAACCAGAATTTAGGAAGGAAGAGCCCTAGCATACCCATGGGATAAAGGATTTTAGGGAGCACATTCATCTTAACAGTGCTAATCCTCCCCCAAAGCGAAATAGAAAGAGCTCCCCACCTGTCAAGGTCTGCTTTCAGTGTGGCTATTAACTTTGCAAAATTCTCTTTTACCATTATAGGCACTTCTCTAGCTACTTCGATACCCAAATATGTCAAGGACTTTGACTCCCACACCAGACCAAATTCCTCTATTTCACTTTGTGTGATCCTGCTGTTCATTGGGTAGACTTTGGTATTTGAGAGGTTAAGTTTATAAAAAGAAACTTTGGAGACGAGGTCAATTTCCTCCAATAAAGCTGGGATACCCATCATGGGTTCTTCCAGATGCAAAAGTAGGTCGTCGGCATATGCTGATGACAGATGTCGCTGGGCCCCGACCTCAATACCTCTGAGACATGAAGTGGAGACTAACCTTTGAATAAGGAGTTCTAGATATATGTTAAAAAGGAGTGGGGATAGTGGACAGCCCTGCCTGGTGCCACAACACAATGGGAAGTGATCTGAGAGGACACCATTGCACCAGACACAGGCCGAGGGGGAAGTATATAACATCCAGACCCACTTAATGAACTCTTCTGGTAGGCCAAAATGCTCTAGGGCAACAAAAAGGAAATCCCAGGAAACACAGTCAAAGGCCTTCTTGGCATCTAAGGATATTAATACAGCCAGAATGTCTGAGTTCCTGACCAGTGGGAGGAGATGTAACAATCTACACATATGGTCGCTAGAAGACCTACCTGTCATAAAACCCACCTGCTCACTACCAATGAGTCTTCCCATAATGGGTCCCAGCCTATTAGCCAACACTTTAGCTAATATTTTGACATCCATATTGAGCAGGGAGATGGGGTGGTAATTCTCTGGGTAATGCAGATCCTTACCCTGTTTAGGAATGACTGTAATAAGGGCCCCTAAAAATCTACGTTCAGCTGGCCCATGTTCGTTCCAGAAGTTAAACACATCTGTCAGTAGAGGAGCAAACTCTGGCACACAACATTTGTATAAGTTACTCTGAAAGCTGTCTGGCCTCGGAGACTTATCTAAGGGGAGCTGCCTAATGGCATGCTCAACTTCCCAGAGTTGAATGCGGGAGCCCAAAGAGACAGTCTCAGGGGGAGACAAACAGGGGAGCTCAGCGAAATCAATATAATTCTGAATTTCTTCCTCTGAGGGTATCTCTTCCTCTTGCACTGCATAGAGACTGATAATATTTCCCTAGTCCCTCAGCAATTCCCCTAGAGTCTGTAATAACAGGGCCATTTTTAGTAAAACATAGGCCAGGGATAAACTGAGTAGCCTCCATTTGCTTAATTTGGATAGCCAGGAGCTTTCCATCTCTTTCTCCAGTCTCGAGATATTTAAGCTTAGTTCTTTTAAGAGAAAGCTCAGCTTTCCGAGGAATAAGGTCTGAGAATTGGGCTTGCAGGTTATGTAGTTTAACCCAGTCTTGTTCCAATGAGTAAGAACTAATATCTCTCTCAACTGCTTTAATTGAACCAAGCAAGTCCTTCATTTGGGCCTGAAATTGGCGAGTTCTGGTAGTGGACGGACGTATACACTCCCTCCTTAATGCACATTTTAAAGATGCCCAGACCATGTCTTTTATAGGGGCAGACCCTGTATTATTTTCTAGGAAATTCGAGACAAAGTCCTTGACAAGTTTCAGGGTGACCGGGATTTGAAGTAGCTGATTATTCATGCACCACAGGGAGTATCTTCTAACTCCTGGACCTAGCAAATAGGTAATGGAGATAGGGGGAGTGTTCCGATATGACACGTACATGAATGATCACATCTAGAACTCCCGAGACAGCAAAAGAGCTCACTAAAAAGTAATCAATTCTAGAGCAGGTTCGGTGTGAGGAAGAGAAAAAAGTGTATTGCCTCTCAGCTGGATTCAGGACTCTCCAGATATCGACTAGGCTTGCCCCAAGAATGAGGTCTTTCAATGCTCTTTAAGCTGGGGACAGGCCACATCGCCTGGAGTCCGATCTATCGAGTTGTAGCTGAGGAGTAAGATTCCAATCACCACCTAACAATGTTGTCGTGGGTGGGTGAGCAGTCAAAAGGCCCAAAAGATGGGTAAAAAAGTGGGGGCAAGTCCGCATTTGGACCATATTTTGAGCCCAATAAAATTTGGTGAGAGGCTAATACTCCATGGATCAATATATGGCACCCATTGATATCCCAAATTTCCTGCTTCAATTTAAAGGGAACATTCTTACCAATCAAAATAGCCAACCCACCTCTACTCGTGGAGATACCAGCACCGAAAGCCTGCCCTACCAATCTTTACAAAATAAAGAGGTATCCTCCCTCTGAAGGTGTGTTTCTTGCAAACAGGCAATTTCTGCTTTGAGATGCAAGAGATGTTTCAGAATGACTTGCCACTTGCATCTGTCATGGGCCCCCTTTAAATTCCAGTTCAATATGTTATATGGTCCAGCCATTTATAGACTGGTAGTGAAAACGTGAAATCAAGATATAAGCATATGAAGAGTCTGTCCCATTCTTTGTCCATCCCCCACTGGAGATCTGAGAACATAAACATTTGGCACTCCCTTCCCCCCAAACTCCGAAACAACCACAGCATGTAACAGTAATCCCATCCCAATAGTCCTCCCCACCCTCCAGAGTTAACAGAACATGAAACTCACCCATTACTTACAATAACCACCCCCAGTTCAACTAACTGTACTGGCACAGATATACCTCCAGGTGATGTTATAAAGCAGATCTGTGATCAGACCCTCCACTCTCCGGCTCCCTCCCCTCGCATATCATATAGTTATCCAACCTTCTAGTGTCCAATGTCCTCAAACAGTAAACCCTTATGGAGGTTATATCAAAATCCAAGCCCAAAATAAATTAGCAATACTGCCTCAGTGCATTAGTGGAGAGTTGCATCTCTGAGAAAGTTATGTGCCTTTACAGTCTGGTATCAAAGAATACAAGTCCTTGAACATGTCCTAAGGTTAAGAACTGTCCCAGAGGCTAGTATCAGATGGGGATAAAACTCTCTGTTAAAATCACAGTGATGTTCCCAGTATAAAGATCAGAAAGTATCAAACACATATAAAAGATTGATCTGCAGCAGGTATTCGTTAAAGGAAGGTCACCCCCAATTATATCAAACACAGTAACAACTTCCCTCTTGCTGTGACAAATGGGGGCTTGTTAGTGTTCAGTTCCCATCTGAGGTTTTTGTTCAGTCCCCATATTCAAGTAACTCCCATGCAATTCTATGCAGCGTGAGAAAGGCGAGAAACCAAGCTAGTCCTAGAAACGGTCGCAGGAGCTATAGCGTTCTCAGCCCTCCTCCTTTCACAAATCATTAGGTTCCAAATTAAAGCCAGAAAGTAGCCAGTTAAATAAATCCAAAGTAGCCCTGTACTTACGGATTATCCATACTTAGCACCATCTTACCACCCGGTCAGATTCACTTGAAAAGGTCAGGGAGAAGCACTTTGAGCTCTCGGGAAACCTGTTCCTGTGTTTCAAAAGTTAGCCATTTGTCCCCTTGCTTAATCTGAATCACTGCCAGATATTTAACTCTAAACTGTTTCCCCGCAGCAGTTAACTTTGAGATGAGTGGATGCAACTCTTGCCTCTTCACTGGAACAGACTGGGGCAAATCCTGCATTATATGTACTGTTTGGCCTTCCCATTGCACCTCCTGTAAAGCTTTGACTTTCGCTAAAATATGCTGCTTATCAAGAAAATTAAGCAGTTTAAGTATGATAGGCCAAGGCGATGAGCTGGGTGGTGATGGTGTGCAAAGCACCCTGTGTGGTCTTTCTATCACATATGTGGTGCCATTTGGGGAGGCTACACTATTTTTTCACAAAACTTCTCCAGGAAAAGTATGGGGGAGCTGCCTTCCTCTTTTTCTGGGATCCCAATAATTAGAAGATTGTTCCATCTGCTTCTCCTCTCTAAGTCTTCTAGCTTTTCCTCCAACTTTTGAATCCTCCATGAGACATTCGTACTCTCCAGCTCAGTTTTATTTTGCCTTTTTTCAAGGGAGATCAATCTTGCTTCTGAATCCCCCACTCTGGTTGTTAAGCTCTCCACTGAGGATCTGATGTGACATAGCTCATCTGAGATATTGGCAATCGATTAATGCATCGGTTGCATGATTTCAATAAATCTCTCTTCAGAGAGCCGTGGTCCCAGGCAAGGTTTTAGCACTGCTAGCAGCTTGCTGTTTAGGCCGCTTTGGAGCCTTGTCCTTTTTGGGTGTTGGGGGGGGGGAGGAGAATGCTGCGGAGGTGCTTTTCTCATGTAAACCTCCATTTTCAAGGTAGTTATCATCACCAGAAGGTCTTTCTGTACTCACTCGCTAACAATTAATCAGGAAACTTTTCCAATTTGATGGATTAGCTGTAGGGATCAGTGGGAGAGGTATGGAGCAAGGGGAGATTGCTTCTGTTAGTCAGGTCACCATCACGTGACCCACCCCAAAAGCCCTTTTTAATGGAAAGAGCAATGGACAAGTGGAACAAGCTGCTGGAGGAAATGGTAAAGGCCAAATCGGTAAGCAGTTTTAAGCAGAGGTCGGACATACATATGGGCTTTCTCAGAAAGGGGGGCAGAAATTAAGGGGCAGGATACCCACTAAGGCCAGTGCAAAGTAATTAGTTAGAGTTGGCAAACTGGATGGGCCAATACACCTTTTTCTGCTGTCAGTGTCTATGTGTCTGTGTATATATGGGATATTATTACATAATATGAAAATCAATGAAGCCTGAGAGAATAAATTAATTGTCATAAATGTAAAGCCAGAGACTACAAGGAGGTATACTCCCTGAAGTCACCCATGAATAAAAACTATTACTGCACCTCAAAGTTGGCTATCACATCATTAGTGAGTTCTGAAGAATGTCATGACACCACTGACATTAATTCACATAAATCACTAATGTGATTTTAGCCAGTCAGTGTGCAGAGCCACTGTATATCTTATCCTGTTTACAGTGTGCTCTCAAGTGGGAGCATTAGGAGAGAGAACTCCACTTCACCAGCAGGGGGGAGGATGGCAATAAGTAAATTAAAAAAAAAAGCTCCAGACCTATCACTCAACTAAACTCGAGTGCTTTATAAGTTATAAAATGGGTAGGGAAATTCAAGCTGTCTGATTGGCTGAGGATGGGTTCTTGCTATGCTTTTCATTCAGAGTATACCACATTTAAAAAAAGAGCCAGTATATGTGGAATGAGGAGCTTAAAAATCCATCCGCCATCTGATTTTTGTAAAAGCCAGTTGCCTACCGTACATCTGCTAGACAATCTGTTAGTCTTTTTGGATTAAAGTGTTTCGAGGGAAAAAAAAATTTGTAATTTCTACTTTCTGTCTACCTTACAGTGCAGGCAAAACCTACTCCTTTAGCACTGTATTTCCCTCTGTCATGACCCAAAGAACAGCATGCTCTCTCCTTATGCTGGGCCACTGGTTGCTGCCCACCTTCTCACTCAGACCGCCAGTGGTTTTGTAAAACACTCTACCACAGCTCATGGCTTGCTGCTGGGCAAGCCCCTAAGAAAGCCCCAGTCTTCAATCTTAACAAGTTGCTGGTTGTGCAACTCCCCACCCCACACCCTTTTTTTATATGTTGAGTTTTCTTTGGTGTGATTGCTGTACTGGATCTGTATTACTCTCGGTAGCAGCCCTATGCAGTTGCTGAGCACTGCCACTGCCACTGTTAGCCAAATCCTTATCGCCTGAATTAGAGGGTCTCAAATCACTGCCACCTGCCCCTGTGGGAAATGACATACAGTGCTGATTATCAGGTGATAAGGTTTATTTTCACGGCCCTCAGTGAATGACAGTCTTTTTATGTAGGACAGCTGTATTTGGTACTGCAACCAATTTAGTCTTGCAATCCATGGCTTGTAATCAGTGGTACTGTATTGTGAGAATCCATGTGATCAGATGGGATTGATGGAAATACAGTATGCATGCTATGTACTGTATGCTCATTGACAGCTCAGTTGGTGCCCGGCTGTGGTGGTGAGCAGAGGGCTGTGCCAGACACCAGCTCTGGGATGAGGTGCAGGAGCTAGGTGGTGGGGCACTGCCTGCCGGGGTAGGGGGTCTACTAGACAACCAGGGACATCAGTATTTTGTAATAAATGGGGATCAGGACTAGGGTAGTCTTCTAGACCACCAGGGATGTTTCTTATTTCATAAATGGGGATCAGAGTTGGGGGGTGGGATTGACAGCCACCAGAGACGTTTATTTTATTTCATAGACTGGGATCTATGGGGGGGAGACAGCTAGCCACCAGGGACATGATTGTTTTTTATATTACTAGAGGATCAGGGCTGTGGGTGGGACTGTGGCACATTGCCACCAATGTCAGAACCCTCCCAGAGGACACATGTCTGAGTACCCTTAGACCAGTCCTGGTTGGTTTAAGGGTGCTTACAATGTTGCCCTCTGGGAAGGTTTTGTGAATACTGACTTGGGGGAAATGGCAGCCTGAGTCTGCTGCAAGCCCCCCTAGGGCCATGTCGCAGCCCGTTTTGTGGTGCAAGGCTAGCGCACACCCGCTTTGGTGCTTGCAGCCTGCATTTGATGCAGGCTGCCTTTGTGGATTGCTCCTGGTGCATCTTTTGGAGCAAGCTGCACCTTGCACCATTCTTTGTGGCACAAGTCCCTTGCACAACTCAGGGGAGCTTTCTGAATTGGGCCCTGTGCCTTTTCACTGTCCTAGATCAGCCTTGCTCTTTGTTATTTGTCCCGACAGAGCAGGATTACCTGGGAACAACATTGTTAAAAGTGCTAAAAGTTGCATTTTTTAAACCATGGCTTTAGAGGGTGGGGAGTGCGGTGCATGATGAGAGATAACTATATTGGGTGGGGTGACCACGAGGCTAGACCTGACCACTTTGTAATGGAATTGATGTGTTTTTTTTAATGATTGGAGAGTGTGCATACTTGACTGAATATTTGAAAACAGGTATTCACACACCTCTATCACTTCAGTCAGCTACTTCAAGGTGGAGTCCAAGAAGCAGCTTTTCAGTCCTGTCTGTTTTGACCCTACCAGAAAATTAATTGGTTTTATTGTGCTTATTTTTCTACTGCTGTTTTGCTGTTATGTTTATCATGTCTTCTTATACGTTGCTCTATTTATGTCTCTACACAGCACATCAAGTTTTATTAAAGGGATTTTATAAATTAAATCCTAACCCTTCCAAAATGTGTGATCCACACTTCTCCTGAAATTTGAACCACATACACCATTCAAAATCCATTACCACACTCCTGCTGAATTTTGTGCCCCTACATCTCCCACATTTGCACCACCTCCCTAAATTAGTACCCTTACCCTTCTCAAGATTTGCAACCGTAACCCCTCTCAAAAAGTGCCTCGCACCCCTCCTAAATTATGAATCTTGCACCTGTTTCAAAATGTATGTCCACCCCTGCTGAATTTTGTGATTCTACACTCCCAAGTTTGTACCCACTCTCATCTTGAAATTTGTCCTCATATACAGTATTTCTGAAATTTACTCCTCCCACCTCTTCTGAAAATTGCTCCCACTACTCATTCTGAAATTTGTGCCATGCTCCCCACTTGAAATATTTGCCCCTGATCCCACCCAAAATTCGCACCCAGTTTCTCTTCTAAAATTTGCTTCCCATATCCTCCCAAAATGTACGACCTGCAGATCACTTGAAAGTTGTATTTGTTACCCTCCCACAATTTTGGACCCACATCCGTCCCAAAAATTGCATCCTACATCCCTCCATAAATAGTGGGATGGGAATGAGTTGCCAATTTCAAGGGGTTATGGGGTGCCAATTTCCAAAGGGGCATGGCCGGGTACTAATTTTGAGAGGGTTAAAATTCAAAAGACTTTGGATGCCAGATATTCAAAACTTTGTGCTGCAATTATGCCATATTTTCACCATATTGCGATATTCAAAAGGACAAATAGCGCCAGCGCACTGTGTTAGCGCTGGTGCTAAAAGATAATGTATGTACAGTGCAAAATGAGGGGCGGAGACATGCATACAGGTGCAACGGAATATTCAAAACTAAAGAACTGGGCAACATGCGTTAGTGCGATGTGTAGCATGGCACAAATTACCGCCTATGAAAAGGTAGTCTCAACTCCGGGCAAACTAAGGATGGGGGGACCTGGACACAGCAGTAACAATGAACAAGGCTATATGTAGTCAATGAGGGGGCAGAAAGGGTGGACGGTCACCCTGGGCCACTCCATATTCATAGACACCCAAACTGTGGTATACAATGCCTCAACATTGCTTGGAAGCTAACAATCATGTACATTATACGGCACAGCTAAAACTCCACTTGCAGCACCAAACTAACTGCATTGCTATATGTGAACTGTGTGATGCTGTACGTTGCATGTATGTATTGGACACCTTATCATCACATGTAGTGGCTCTGGGCCGTTCCTGAATATGGGCTATAGCCCACTGTGGCTACCCAGTCAACACAGTAATAAATACATATGAAAGTATGAAATAACTGGCAGTGCGCCCATACAGTACACACTTCCAGTCGGGCCCCCATTGGGGTATACCAACATAATACAGCACACACATGCAGCACTTGGGAACTGGGGGGTGCTTGAGGGGAGGGTACACAGGTGGCCAGGCTGCACCATGTAGTGGGTTTTGCCACAAGGCTGGGGCCATCCCCACAGTGCACATGTTCCAGTGTTGAGAATTCCCCAACACCGGTGTGTATGTCTGATGGTATGTGTCACCACCCCCCGGGCACACACGACTAGCCATGTGTATGTTACCTTGAATATCCCATGCCAGGGGTGCAGCATATGTGGGTCAGAGGACAGCATGACAGTGGTGTCCACTATCAGAACACACCTGCCAGCTGGTCCTGTCACTGTGTGGAGAGCAGCAGTCATTGATGCCTGACACACCATAGGCATTGCTGTGTCCCTCACAAAACTGGCCATTATGGTACTGTAGCATCTGCTATGTACTGTAGCAGGGACTACGATATGTCCATGGCATGCAGCACCAACACCTGTCGTACTTGTCCCCTGGGGCACAATAGACTCTGCTGCTGTGTACAGATGTAGCCTTCAGCTACCAACATGCTTCTTTAGTCTGACATACAGGTGGTGCTATAGGGAGACCTAGCCTGCAGCCATTGACCTGTAGTTCCAGTCCGACCTACAGGTAGAGCTGTGTGCATCATGCAATAGCGCCAGGCAATCCACATCGAACTACATGCAAATCAGGCAATAATAACATGCTAATGTGGCTGTTTGCCCATGGACTGCCTAAGTAGGCTCATTTGCATAGCACCTTTGAATATAGCAAAATGTTGTGCTGGGCAAATGTGTTAGTGCTGCACAGATTTAGTTTAGTTTAATTTTTTTTTGTTGACCAGGTAAGTGCACTAGACAAATCCTGCCTATTTTCAGGCACGACCCAGGGAAGGGGGATACAGATGAATGCCAACTGACCTTGAACCAGATTAAGATGTCGGTGGCATTTTTAGTGAATGAGGGAAATTTGGCCAGGACACTGGGGAAATTCCCCTATTTTTTTTTCGATAAGTGCCATGGGATCTTTAACATCCACCTGAATTACCACCAATCCAGGCAGATGGGATCTCAGTTTAATGTCGCATCCGAAAGACTGCACCTCAGAAGTGCAGCACCCCTCTCATGCTGCACTACAGTGTCAGTACTGGGATATTAACCCAAGTGCCAGATGTGGGAACTGAACCCACAGCCCTCTGATCTCCTGGCCTTAGAAGTGAGTGTGCTACCTACTGAGCCACTGACACTGCAGATGAGTTTGCCCCACGCACAACTGTCAGAACCATAGCACAGTTCTGCAATATTTGGTCTGCACAGTTGTTTGCAGTGAATCCACTTCTTTGCTAGCATACACATTGTTCCATGTTGTTCACCTTTGCCTTACTCCATGTCTGTGTGGACTGGACTCCTCTTGTAGTTTGCACTGCCCAGTTGCTATAGTCTGAGCTGCCTTATTTGCCAGGCTATGTTTGCACTGCACTCAAGGCCCTGTTTGCACACCGTCATTTGCACGCTATATTCAACTGATTAAGCCCCAGGGCTATTCCTTTGAATATAACGTGAAAATGGTTCCGGGCTATTTTTGCACACCATGCAGTGCTTATTTTGCCCCGGGGCTAAGTTTGGAACATGTGGTACCCTGAAATACAAAAAAAAAACAGAAGGTTGTTAGGTGCAAATTTCAGGAGGACTGCTGGACAAAAAGGTTCTGGAGAGGTGTTGAGTGCAGTGTTTAAAATTCAAGAGTGGTGCACTGTGCAAAATGAGAGAGGGATGTGGTCATACATTTTGGAACAGGAGCAGAGCAACATTTTGTAGGAAATGTGGGATTCAGCATTTAAGGATTACTGGAAAACATTCAAGAAGGGCATGGGGGAGAAATATTAGAAGAAGAAGAAGAATCAGCATTTATATAGCGCTTTTCATACATCCAAAGCGCTTTACAAGCAATGCTAGACTGGTAGAGAAGTGACTGAATGTGTGGTGGCGGCCATATCGCACATCATCACTCACACACAGCCTGGGTAATTGCATGAACCGGTTTATGGGAGGGAATGTTGGCCAGGACACCGGGAATGTTCCTACTCTTTGCGAAGAGTGCCCTGGGTTCTTTTACTTCCACCTGGACACCCACCAGGACAACACCAGGATGGGCAAAAGGGACCTCGGTTTAACGTCTCATCTGAAGGACGGCACCCCCCAATACTGCACTCAGATGCCAGCAATTTTTTGGTGCAAGTCCAATCCCAGTGTGGGACGAGAACCCACGACCTTCTAGTCCAGAGGCAGATGTGCTACCAACTCAGCCACGCTGACACCACTAGCTACTTGTAGGATTCATATCCACGTCTGTTGGATCTCTGTGCATCAGGTCTAGCTAGCAGGAGTGTTTTAACATCAAAAACACAAATAATGAATTAGAGCTATTTAGTAGCTGTTGTCTTACAGAAATCCCAGTTAGCTTGCTCTCAGGTATCTGCTAAACTAACTGTTGCCATTTGTGCTCCCTGAATAAGAAGTTACAAGGCTCTGCTGTTGCTAAACTAATTTTAAAGCAATACACATACTAAATCTAAGAGCATGGCTACATCACTGTTACATGAGACAGGGGGGCATCCTGGGAGAAAGAAAGCCAATAAAACTATTTGTTATGGAGATCCCCAGGGGTCATAAAACTACCATACAGCTAGCAGGCAATTAAGAAGAACTCCAAATAGCAGACAGAGGGAAGGACACACTAGGAGTTAACATTCATATCAAAACACTCTACATTACATATGTTTTTTTGCACATTCTGGGTGGACTACTCCTTTGAGATGATTTGTTTCAATTAGTAAGCAGCATAGTCTCACGGTTTGAGCACTGAGCTGTGAACCTGGAGATCCAACAGACTTGGATATGAATCCTACAACTTCCACTTGCATACCATGGCACATAGTGTTAGACTAATAAGGGAGTCAATACTACTCTATTTTCTGTACCATATGCCACTAACTCCTCAAAATGTTTAATATAATTTTGATAAATAGTGTACTGTAAGTTATGCTATAGCACATTTTTATGTCACATTTTGAAGGCTGCATGGGCGGAGCTCTGCAAGCGTTTGCTATCACTGTAGGAGAACAGAGGGTCAACTCCGGCAGGTGACCTTGTGTTCTCCTACAGTGGTGCGGCAGCATCAGTACAGCATTGCTGCCATAGGTGCTGTCCTCCGTGATGGAGTTCCCCTCTGCAGCATGGTCTCCCCCCTCCCTACGGTGCACATCTTTGCAAGGTCATGTCTGGTACAACTGCACATGTACGAGTATCGCATATGCACAGTTTCACCCCACCACCATCTTCCACCACTGTTCCACCACTGCTCCAAGACCAGGTGCTCCGTTGTCGCTGCCACCATTCTGAGACCCGCCTTTGCTCCGTGCTGCCACAGGTAAGAGCTCACCGCAGCCCTATTGGCTCTGATGATAATTTGTTTATGTTGAATTAGCTGATGGTACTCTTTTTTAAATGTTTCTCAAAGCTCTTCAGTTAGCTATATTAAAATTTCTTATGGTTTACTAATATTTTAGACACTTTTCTTCATTCTTTTTTTTGCCATCATTCTATGATAGTTTTCATGTTTACCTGATACATTTAGCTCAAATAAGAGACCCTTTACAATCTTTTCATAAGCTTAATCAATCCAAAATAATGCTCTTGTCTATCAGCACTGTCTAAATAATTATCAAAATACATTTTTCAAGTCCACCATACAGTCATTTTTTAAAATGTTGTTCACAGTTTCCAGGACAAAAGGACTCCATTTCAGTTTTTCACCATTTAGTGCAATAGTATTTTCTGTAGGTATATGTTTCAATTTATCAGGAATGCCCAACTGCTTGATTATGTTCAGGGACAGGGACACACTCATGGAAAAGTGGTCGCTGTCCTACAGATGTAGAATGTTCATTACTGTAACTAGATAAAAATGGTAGGCATCTAACATAATATCAGGTGTGGTGTCTCCATTACAAGTCAGAAAGGTAATCACGCTTTTGAAATACCCTTGAACCCAGCCATTTAACAATCACAAGGTACATTTCTGCACCAAAGTTTGTACTTTCTTTCCTCATTCATTATTTAACTTTAAATCCAATGGGATTTCTAATTGGGATATTTAGTGCATCATCTATACACCGATTATTACTTTTGTATTCTAGTTCATTACCAAGTCAAGCACTGACATTGCCCGCTACAACAACTGGTGCAATTTGTATTCATGGCACCTATGGATAAATGCCGCTTTGAGATAACTGAATTAGTTGTCCTCTTGTCCTTCACTTAATGTTGGATGATTAGTATTAGTGCCATCACGGATTGAAGGCCAAGAGCTAACCAACGGTAACAACCAGAGTTAATGTATAGAATCTGAATCTGATGGCAGATGAGGACTGCTTGGCCCACCTAGTCTGCCCATTTCCCTACCTAATGGATAAGCTGCAGATCCTAGCTAACCAACAGCCTACTTCCTCCTAACCCCACTAGAATTGCTTTATGTCTGTCCCATGCATTCTTGAATTCCCCCCCTGTTTTTGACTCTACGACCTCCTCAGGAAGGCTGTTCCATTCATCTACAACCCTCTCTGTGAAAAAAGTCTTCCTCACATTAACTCTGAGTCATCTCCCCCTCTATCTTCAAATTGTGCCCCCTTGTTCTTGTACATCTCTTTTTCTGGAAGATGCTACCCTCTTGGACTTTGTTGAGTCCCTTGAGGTATTTGAAAGTTTCTATCATGTCTCCCCTCTCCCTCCTTTCCTCGAGGCTATACATATTAAGCTCCTTAAGTCTTTCTTCATATGTCTTCTGGTGCAGACCCTGCACCATTTTGGTTGCCCTCCTCTGGATAGCCTCCACCCTGTCTATGTCTTTGCAGAGATGGGGTCTCCAGAACTGTACACAGTAATCCAGATGTGTTCTTACCAACTGTCTGTACAGAGGGCCGACAACTTTCTGTTTTCTACTGGTGATGCCTCTCCCTATGCATCCCAGTATCCCCCCAGCCATCCTTACTCCCTTCTTACATTGCTGGCCCACCTTTAGGTAATCTGATATGACTACCCCCAGGTCCCTTTCCATTTTTGTTGTTGTCAGTATCTCACCCCACATTTAATTTCACAATTTATACAGGTAGAAATACATGTTATAAGATCACCACTTGGCCTTCCAAATTAGCATTTTTAAAGACTGGCTGTTCATAGAGCACATGCCCTGGGATAAAAATATCATTCTCATGTGAGATTCAGGTCTCTTGAAACAATAATATGTCATATTTTTAATAATTTCTAACCATACTTTGTCATTTTGTTTTCTTTTTGCTCTGCAATATTCTGGCTTATCAGGGTAGTAGTATTAACATGATTCTGTAACCATACTTTGTTGTTTTGTTTTCTTTCTTTTTTTTAGCTCTAGTTTGTCAGAGTAGTAGCATTAACATTATTGTGTGACATTTAATTTTAGTATGACAATTGTCAGTTGCTAACTTTTAAGTCTATTATTGTAAAATTTGATGATTTCAGTTTGTGTTTTCTTCCTTGGGTTCTCTTCTTCTGATGATGTCTCAGATGCCTGCAATTCACTACTTACTAAGAAAATGCCTCTGTTAATCCTTGGGCTTTTCTGGGTTCTGCTCCTGATAGCCCTCCTAGTCCAGGTGGTTAGGTCTTCAGACTCATTCCCTATTTGATGCACTATTTTGAGTCATTTGATACATTGTGTAATTCTTTGTTGTTTTGTATCTACTATTCTGCCACTGGCAGTTGTGTTTTTACTTGTGCCAACAACCTTTTTGTCTAACTCTGCACTATATCTAAGACCCTTACTTTCAAAAATAATACCCTCATTTCCGAGGTAGTGTCTAGTTGTATGCCAATATATTTAAGTTTCAATTTGTTTCCAATAGTGACTAATTGCGCCACATTCATTTCAAAAGTTATGCATGCCACCTCTTGTAAATTCAACTGTGATACTGACATAAAGTTTTAATATATTTCCATTGTATTTCATTTCCCAAAATGACTTTGGGAACATCATATATGGACACTTTAAATAAAATAGTTGACTCATTTCTGAATTTTGGTAGACCCTTAAGATAAAGGGCTCAATTCTCAAAGAGCCCTTAGACCGATGCAAGCTGTGGCAAAAGGCAGCTTGCATCAAAGCCCAGTGCACCTGGGACCCTGTGCAAAATTATCTATTGGGCAGGGTCCCAGTGGCAAAGTCTTGTGGCTTGCAGCAACCGTGGCCATATGCCAAACACACGACATATCCAGAGGGTTTGTCACAAGCCATGGGACACCAGCTCACCAGTCTATGACATCACCCCAGCTCCAATCCCCTTAGTAAAATAGTAATAGGTTCCTGGTGGTCTAGCACCCACCAGCCACAATATGCCCGTAAATAAAAATGTTCCAAAAATCATTCCCTGGTGATCTAGCAGCCCCATACCAATATGCCCATAAATAAATGTATTCAAAAAGTCATTCCTTGGTGATCTAGTGCCCCCCCATTATGCCCATAAATTACAATGTACATTCATTCCCTGGTGATCTAGCACCCCCCACCCACTCCTATATGCCCATACATTACAATGTATGTGAATTCATTGCCTGGTGGTCAAGTTGTCCCCTCCATGCTCTGATATACCCATAAATAAATATGTTCATGAATACAGTTCCTGGTGGTCTAACAGCCCCCCCACCCTGATATGTTCATATATGACAGTGGTAAATAATGTTCTCTGGTCGTCTGGACCACCTGGGAATGAATGTACATTATAATGTATAGGCATATTGGGGTTGGAAGGTGCTAGATCACCAGCGAATGTATTTCTGAACATTTTAATTTATGGGAAGATCAGGGTGGGGGGGCACAACACATTGTGTAGGAGGGCTATGAGAGTGGCAAGAGGTCAAACCCTCCCAGAGGTTAAAATTTTAAGTACCCTTAGACCAGCCCTGACTGATTTAAGGGTACTTATAATTTTGCAACCTGGAATGGTTTTGAGAATCCCAATTTAGGGATGTGGGAGCTTGTGTCTGCTGCCTGCCCCCTAGCACCATATCGCAGCCCAACATGTGGAGCATGGCAGCGCAAGCCCCGTTTTATGTAGGCAGCCTGTGGTTGACACAGTCTGCCTTTCAGAATCACTCCTGGAGCATCTTTTGCAGCAAGGGGCACTTTGCTCCATTCTTTGTGGCTCAAGCCCCTTCCAGGAGCTTTGAGAATTGGGCCCAACAGTGTTGGCAATATAAATCCTTTTTTGTGCTTCCTTGCTATCTCTGTTTCTCTCCTGATTATTCCTTTCCCTGCATTGTACTACATCATCTGAATCTGAGTCTGATTCATTGGCTTTGTCAAACATTTTTTTATTTTCTATTTTGTTCATATTTTTTACATTTTGTTCTTCTGCTTGTACCTCTGCCTTAGATTTCCTGCCATTTGTTAACCCTTTCTGAATTATTATATTTGTGCCATTCTGAGCCTGCTGGTGATACAACAATGTGTGATTTTCTTTATTTGTTGTCTTGTTGTCCTTATTCCATTTCATGGAAAACAAGAAAGGATTCAGGCAGGTTCCCTACCAATATGGTTTAAATAACCTGGAAGTTTGTATTCGGAGCTGGTGATTCGGACCTTGTCAGTCAGTCCAGTAGTTCATAGATACCAGCCACATATCCAAGTTTGTTTACAAAGTATTTTCTTTATTTTCACTGTAACCTTGTGATTCCCTGATGTGCCATACATTTCATCCAATGATTGGGCTTCCTCAGGGGCCAGGGATCTACATTAATATATAGATAAGTTATTATATTATTTTTACAACCATTTTATCATTCTTAATATCATTCATTTTCCTTAGTTAATAATCCATTCACCGCACATTCACCCTCTGGTGCTCTTATCTTTAAGTCTGGTGAGTTCTAGTTTTACAATAATAAGCTGTCACCAATAATTATACCCCCCCCCAGCCTGGCATTAGGTTACTAAATATACCATGCTTGTTTTGTTATCCATAAATATATGTGATATTTTTTTGTGTTATTGTCTCTTTAAGAGCTCCATAATTCATTATTATCATAAACTAAAGTGTCTCTCAATATTGCCATTACCTTATATTATCCTGCTTGTTATTAGTTTATTATACTTTTTATTTCAATATCAAAGATTTGCTGGTTTCAATCTGTCAATATAAATGCAAAATACAAAATTTTTGTTGTGTCTCGTTAGGGCATCACTTGCAATAGTTGAACTGCAGTACATAACGGTTATAATTATCCCTTTAAACAGACTTTTCTCATTTAACCACTCAAATGTTTTCTACTGTTTACCAACCAATTTACATTTTTTCTTATGTATGCCTATACTCCAGAGTAATTATCACATCATTCATTTTTGATATCATTTAAAAACATTAGCATACTGGCTTCGTTGCTCTATTATACTGCTTGTGCCTTGTACAAATCCGCTATCAGATGTTACACATCATTCATTTAAACATCAGTTGTAAACATTAGCTTCCAGGCTTTGTTTCTCTTTTACATACATTTTGTACTGTTCTAGTCTGCTATCAAGTGTTATATCCATTACTGACAGTAAACCATACAAAAAAAACTTCAATGGTGTACTCCATTTATAGTGCTAAATCCTTTAGTTGTTTGTCTGAAAGTAACAAACTTCTTGAACTTACTGTGTTTCCTATTATGTTACTATCTATGATGTAGTTCAATGTGCTTCTGCTTGTTCCAACAATGCAACCTCCCTTTTCCGGAAATATGTTTTTTTCTAGCCACTGCTGTCAAAACAATGTTATGCTTAGTTAAACTGTTACAGTGCTAGCAAGTTTTGACACTACAGGCTAAGCTGAAATAAGCTTTTTGGCTCAAGGAAATTTTCTCTTACCTTTTTCGATGTCCTACAGCTAGTTCTGAATTGTCTTCTATGCTGCATTGTCTATTCTCCAGGTCTCCTTTTATATGACACAGCTAGCGGGCAGTCCCACACCTCGACACGCCCCCTAGGATGTCCAGCAATGATGCGAGCATTGTCTGGTCTGTCCCTGTGTCATAATGTACTGTTGCTAGGTCACAGTAAGAGGGTCGATTATAGAGGAACTTCTGAGGCGGAAGAGTCCCACCACTATCACCATCTTCTGGATGCCCACCACTGTGTCAGTCGTAATTCTGGTTATTGAATTGGGTGGGAAACCTGACCAAAGCTTTGCCACTAGGTCTTTTTTTCTGTTTTACTGTACATTTGATGCCGTTGGTACAGTGTGTTGGGGGGGGGGAGTGGGAGCGCCAGTGAGTGGCACATTATTCCATATTGTATTCTGTTAACCAATTGTTATATGTGGTCTCTGGGTGTACTATTTGTCTTAGTTTATTACACTGTTATGAGACTCTAACCTTTGTCCAGCAATTTGAAAATTAATAAATCATGTCCAGCATGCTGGCCAATTTTCCTCTTCGTTCATTCCTAGTCTATCCTCAGTGACATCCATTGTGTAAATCCAAAATATTTCCCTCCTTTCTAGGAGCTTATTCCATTCTTCTCTTCTATAAGGCTGCTCTCCCCATTCTGTACCCCAGAATTTTAATGAGGGAGCCGTATGGTTTTCTTTAGTGAACTGTATTGCCACTGGGCTATTGTCTGCACCTGTCCTGATCCTGCTTTTGTGTTCTGAAATTCTGGTTTTTAGAGGTCTAGTCATTTTGCCCACATAATACTTAGAACATGGGCATGTCAACATGCAGACAACATGATGGGAGTCACATGTGATGTTTGAATTGATAGAAGGCTGATTTCTGTTTTCCTACTGGTATTGCTGCAGTGAGCACATCGACCCACATGGGAACAGTTACAGTAGAAGAATGGATAGACAGGCCTATAATAGAGGGGGACAGTCAGAGAATTTTTTCAAAGGAAACAAAAAAAAAGAAGAATCCCCGCCCCCACAACAGGAAGACAGAGCGCACAGGTATTGTACACAAGTACAGGCCCTGTAACAGATCAAGGAGGGAATTATCAAGATCAAAGAACAGGAGGGAGAGGAGAGAGAGGAGGTGGAGGCAGAGGGAGAGGAGGCGGTTGGGGAGGTGGAGGTCGCAGGGGGACACAGGTCAGGAGAATATAGTGGTTTTTAAACTGAGTAATAGAGAATTTTCACCAATAGAGATGTCAGTACTGAGCAAAGGACTATCTTTTGCACCTTACCAGCATCCGAATCACTTTGAACTAATGGCTGACATTCAGCGCTACTTTAGAACTGTCAGATTAAAGGAATTCTTTTATCTACAAGAACCACAAAACCAATTGGTTAGAGATATTAGGTCAGCAGTGAACTTCTAATCTAAATACTATCCACCTAAAGGTCACAGTCACAGTGTTGAAGTCTTCATTTCCTCAGTGACTATGGATATCAAAGCACTTTTTTAAGAACCAGAACAAATGATACCGGCTCCCTCATTAAAATTCTGGGGTATAGAATGGGTAGAACAGCCTGATAGAGGAGGAGAATGGAATAAGCTCCTTGAAAGGAGGGATATGTTTTGGATTTACACAATGGATGCCACTGAGGATAGACTAGGAATGAACGAAGAGGAAAATTGGCCAGAATGCTGGACATGATTTATTAATTTTCAAATTGCTGGACAAAAGTTAGAGTCTCATAAGGCTGTAATAAACTAAGACAAATGGTACACCTGGAGACCAAATATATCAATTGGTTAACAGAATGCAATATGGAATCAGGTCACACTCACTTGCACTCCCATTCTCCTCTCCCCCCCCAACACACTATACCAACGGCATCAAATATACAGTAAAACAGAATAAAAGAACTAGTGGCAAAGCTGTGCTCGGTTTTCCCACACAGTTCAATAACCAGAACTATGACTGACACAGTGGTGGGCACCCAGATGATGATGATAGTAGTGGGACTCAGCTGCCTCAGAAGTTCCTCTATAATCGCCCCTCTTACTGTTGCCTAGCAACAGTACACATTCTGACATAGGGGCAGACCAGGCAATGCTCGCATCATTGCTGGACATCCTGGGGGGGTGTCAGAGTGTGGGACTGCCCACTAGCTGTGTCATATAAAAGGAGACCTGGAGAATAGACAATGCAGCATAGAAGCCAATTCAGGACTAGCTATAGGATGTAAGAGGAAATTTCCTTGAGCCAGAAAGCTTATTTCAGCTTAGCCTGTAGTGTCAAAACCTGCTAGCACTGTAGCATTTTAACTAAGCATAACATTGTTTTGACAGCAGCGGCTAGAAAAAAGTATGTTCCCAGAAAAGGGAGGTTGCAATGTTGGAACAAGCAGAAGCAAGTTGAACTACATCATAGATAGTAACATAATAGGAAACACAGTAAGTTCAAGAAGTTTGTTACCTTCAGACAAACAATTAAACAACTTAGCACTATAAATGGAGTGCACCATTGAAGTTTTTTTTGTATGGTTTACTGTCAGTAATGGATATAACACTTGATAGCAGACTAGAACAGTACAAAATGTATGTAAAAGAGAAACAAAGCCTGGAAACTAATGTTTACATCTGATGTTTAAATGAATGATGTTATGTAACATCTAATAGCGGATTAATACAAGGCACAATGAGCATAATAGAGCAACGAAGCCAGTACACTAATGTTTTTAAATGATATCAAAAATGAATAATGTGATAATTACTCTGGAGTATAGGTTATGTAAGGGGTAATACAATCTTTTAAATAATGGAGGAATGACCTTGGCACAGTCTTAACTTCCAGAGAACCTTCTTTTACATTTACATCAATTAGTGCTTTTGGAGATTTCACTTTTGCTTGAGGTTTAGGATGTGTATTGTATCCCTGTTGATTTATGTCATTGCCAGTCTCCAAAGCATTTTGCACCTCAGCACTTGTTTTTTTTTCTAGTTGATTCTGAACTACTAACTAGTTAGGACTGTATATCTGCTTGCTCATTAACTGAGGCCTCTAACATTCTGACTTGTTCCGTTAAACAGTTTTCAGGGTTATTTTTTAACCTGAACTATAGCTGATGATGATAATTGAGGTGATAAAGAGCCCTGGATTCTCACTGTCGCATTTTCTGGTACCAGGTCAATACCACACTATAAAAACAGTGCAGTAATAACTGCACTGTGTAATGCACTGAAGTATTTAGAGTGACAAGGGAATAATAGAGGTAGGGAATTACCGGTACCCCTCTCACTCTATGCTTACACCGAGATGGGATCAAGTTGCTGTATGTGTGGTGTCTGGTTGAGCCGCTCCCATGGTGGAGTTGCAAAGGCACCAGCATGTGGCAGGGTTGGAGACCTGGGACCATGGTTCAGTTCCCACCAGGTCTCTTGGTGTTACTACTTTTTCCTTTGGTGTTTTTTTTTTTTTTTTTAGAAAATAAACTTTTCCCCCTCCAGAGTTTCTTCCCATCCCCATAGTCCACACCCACTTGGAGTTAGTTATTTAAAGTCTGGGGATGAAGCCCTCCCACAAAAAAATGAAAATCCCATTATTTTCAATGGGCACGCTGTTTGTGTTGTGGTCAGTGGTTTTTGTAACCTTATTTCAGTGCACGCTGTGTTGCTTGTGGCATTTATTACCACACTGTTTTTGTCAGTGACATAATGACCACATGCCATTTTTCTCTGATTAGATCCACTTGTAAACCACGAGTCAGAAAATACCTAGTTATCTTTTTGAGTCCTGTTTCAGATGTCTCTCCTTTTTTTCTTTTTAGGAAGGTTTTTAGTTTAAATTGATTGACAGGGGTGGCAGCTTTCCTTATTATACCTATAATTTCTGACACTAATAAATAGCAACCATTACTGTAAAATGTACCACTAGAGCAGTCTGATACATATTTATATATATATATATATCTACTGTATATATATATATATATATATATATATAAATATCTATATATATATATATAAAATGGCTGGGTAGGTGGTTAGAATGAGAAGTTTACACACACCCAAGGTATAGGATAGCACATAAACCCCAAAGGCAAAGCTTGAGGGGTTTGTAAAGGCAACCCATACTGAAGATGTTTGTAAAATTCTCTTTTTACACATCTACCCAGGCTTTATTTTATATCATTGCTGAGGATCAGTATTCCATCACATCAGTTATATAAAATAAACATCTATTACTGTGGAGCCGCAGACTGGTAGTATTAAAGTGAGGTCCATGCTCAGAACCAGGTTGTGAAACAAACGTTTCATTTTTTTTAGCAGCCTACTTTAAAAGTAAAAATTATTTTCTTTTAAGCCCAGTTAGTTTTATTTTCTTTTTAAAGTGTGCTTACCACCTGCTCCCAGTGGTGGTCGACTGTTCAGCACTGAGGAAGGGCATGCAGCAGAGAGGAAGGGAAGAGCGGGAGTTGGCACATGTGCAAAAGAAGGGAAATCCAGCACGTGTTCACCATTATAACCCGTGGTTATAATGGGGAAATTATAACCGGATTTCCCTTAGAGAAAAAATGAGCACAAGTTATTATAAAAAGATATTTACCTTTCACTTAAAAATCAGACAAATTGTCCAGTTCTAATACTAAAATAATATATAAATAGTCATATAAAGCACTGGCACATGTATAGTTTGCATAAAGTGCATCAAGAGCTAAATATGGTGAATAAGAGCAAGTATCCTTTGAAGCTTGATTTTAAAGTTCTTGGAAAGATCTCAGGTAGTATATTGCTTTACACCTTTTGTAACACTGCCAAATATTGCCAGAGATGGATTTTTAGGTGGACAAATTGTACTAAAGGACTGAGTGCTCACTTTACAGAGGGTTTTGTCCAAACAGACCCCCGCTACCATAAGAAACACTCCACAGCCTCAGGAATTTGGTATGAAAAGGCCACAGCTTTTACTTAACCTGAGTAATCAGCAACAGGTTTATAAAACATCAACATCATTGTCAATATTATTATATGCATATATGCAGTAATACGTCAAAGATATATACATAAGCACATTAAGACCCCTAGGGTAGAAAATTCGTGTTCACTTTAACTCGACCCTAAGCCTTCGTGTCTTGCATATTGGGGGAACTCTGGCCCATAGGTTGGACACACCCACCCAGGGCTATGTCTCTACACTGGACAGTTCCCCTCCCTTTCGTGGCCAGATTATGGGATATCCATGACCATTGCTGAGAAGCATGCTTGCTCAAGGTTGCACTCCCTGCCTATGGATCATGCCCCCCCTTGCATTCTGGTGCATACTGCAATTGGGTGACTACCCCATTTCTATGAGGCAAACCCACCCAAGGTCATGGCTCCAGCCTGCTGCCACCCAATCCCATCTTGATTCAATTCTTGATGAGAACAATTTCTTATTTAGGTGGGTCAGTCATGAAAACACCCACCTACATCACATTACCTTCAAGCTGTGACTAGCTGGTCAGCACACTTCACTCGCTACAACCTGCTGGCACAGGGTGGGTGGAAAAACACCTGTGTTTAGCTATTTTTTACCTGCACAAGCCACTCTCTACTGGAGTAGACTGTGCCAGCCTCTTCAGGTGCTTCCACACCTGACTGGAGTCTCAAGGTCTTGGGCCACCTCCCTGGCCTAAAGACATCAGCAGGCAGCCCCCTCTGCTACAGCAGGCCATGTGCAAATCCACCTCTCCCATGAGATGCGGGGGGGGGTCAGTCTTTTATCTTCCAAGGGACAGTCATCTGATAAAAAAGCCAGCTAGTTTCAAATGATAATGCCCTGACTGGCTATGGAGCAAGTTACGTTGTGGATCAAATCCAAGACTATACAATCGAAGTTTATAAAAATTATACATCAGAGATAAATATTGAGCTATAATACTATTTAAATAAAAAAAGCACATTTGTTCCAGTGTTGCAGACAGTGAGACTAACATCGCGAATTCAAACTTTTTTGACACTAACTTAGAGTTTTATTAGGGCTTTGTAGTCTCAATGTCTCCTTAGCAAAAGCAGCATCTTAGCCCTGTGTTCAAACAAGTAGAATAAAAGTGGACAGTAAGTAAGTCTGGACAACTAGTTGTTTCATTTAATTAAAACATTAAACTGCAAAAGGAAATGTCGGTATCGGTCAGAAAGGGAATTAAATCCCTGTGTTGTTTTCTAATGCAGACTGCTGATTTTCATTCCCTGTTTTATGGTCCTGTCATTCTCAATGTAATCACTCTCTCCTTATCAGTCTTTCTCCGGTCCACTTTACCTCTCTGAGCCCTGTTCCAACAGCATCGTTATGCTGTTCAAAAAAAAAAGCTTGGTAGCTCAGTGGCTCCTCCAGCAGCACTGCAGTCCTGTGCAACTGACCCACCACTTTCATATTCTCCTCATTTGGTCTTACCTTCTCAGTCTTCTCTCACTCCTTCTCTGGTCAAGGGTTCAGGCATGTCTACGGCCCACACTTCAGGCATGCAGAAGAAACTTTGGGGACATCAGCAACTTCAGCAGCTTGCTCAGTCCTACAATTATTACAAAACATCCTGCAAGAAAAACACACTCAGGGAAACCTCACCAAATACAAGTTTGCATATATCAAAGTATGCTTTGCACAGCCTAGGCAAAGTTGGCACACCTGTGAAATATTCAAAAAGCCTTATATTTCACATCTAGCAGCTCCTCCACAGCATTTGTGATGACAGGTCATGTCATGTATAGTGACAGATAGTGGAGCCAGAAATGGCCTTTCCTCAGCGCAAAAAGTCCCTAACAAAGTCTGTAATAAGTGGGTATGAGGGTTTTGGGGAGATCTGGTACTCAGTAGCCAACAGAGCTTGGTAATGAGCCTGTGATTGGGATGCACAGTAATAATTAAAATGGGGCTCTTTCTTTTGGAAAAACTTTAAAAAACTTAATATTATGACATACTTTGTTTATATTTTATTGATGTTCTGCATTTCTATTCTGTTTACTGTTCATTACTGGTATCATTTAAATGGAAATTGTATCTCTTTTCATTACAGTTGATCTACGCTTTCTGTTCAGATCTTAGTTGAAGTTATGGGGCTCAGTTCTCAAATGTGTCAGAATGCCACAAGGCTCAGGTGCACTGAACAAACGACACATGTGCGCTGAACAAACGGCACATGGGGCATGCTGCATTCCATGGCTGGCAACTGGGATTCTCAATCCCGTGTGCCGCATGCCACGAGTTAAAATAAGGTTTTGCTGGTATAACTTTGTGGCAATCATGGGGCTTTTTTACGGGGTCTGCACCAAATATTTGGTGCAAGCTGCCATAAAGAGGGCAAAGTGTTGCAAATGCACGTGAACTGGGTGCAGGGTGTGGCAATGTGTTCAGCGTAGTGCTGGGTTTGATGCCAGGCTTGATGCAAGCCATGCTTTAACCTTTGAGATTCTAGCCCATTATCTTCTGTTTCTAATATCTCAAACATTTCTATAGAAACAAGCTGCATTGTCACCATCAGAGGAGTTTATCTTCAGCAAAAGATAAAGCAGCAGATGTAGATTAACCTCAGAAGACAAGGATTCATTTTGTACACAAATTAAGGTACAGTAGTGCTGAAGCACAGAAGGAAATGAAATGCTGACGATATAGAAAATAAGCTTCAGGGTCTTCCGGTTTGAGTCTCATCTTAATGGTGTCTTAACTGACGAGGAGCAGCCAGACCTAAACCAAATCCGCCTGAATCTACAACGATAGAGTACCATTCCGTCTACTACAAGACGTATAATGGCATACCTGATGCCACCAAAATTGAAATTTAAAGACTTTCTGCCATTTTCTGGTGGGAAGCAAGGGAAAAATACTTTGGAGAGCTCACAGCAGAATGCGGCCTCACAAGCATTGGAAACTCCCGTGGCCCATGCCGGTACTGAAAGATCCGCGGTGGAGTCGGATTGCACTATCACATTGCGGCAATTGTGCCTGACTCTCCAACAAATTAATGAAACTCTACAGAGATTACAGAGCAAAGTCTCCAAAGATCAGAAAGATATAGCGATCTTAACTCAGAAAACTGGGGAGTTGGAAACAACAGTAACCGACTGTCTTCAAACAACAGACGTTCATAACACGGCCCTCTTAGAACTCAATCACCGAACTATGGTATTAGAGCAGCACCTAGAAAAGCTTGAAAATAGGAATCACAGAAATAATATCCGAATACATGGTCTGCCTAAGGGCACTGAATCTAGAATTATGGTTACCTTTATGGATTCGTTTTTACATGAAATTTTGAATATCCCCCCAAGACAAGTCATTGGATATCATTCAGGCACATAGATCTTCGATTCCCAGACCGAGAGATCCCAAGGCTAGACCAAGATTGGTTATACTAGCCTTCCTGGACTATCGAGTAAAGTAGAAGATTTTATTGTTAGCCTGGGCTAAGAAGAGTGTTGAATTCGGTGATATTAGGCTCTATTTTGACCATGATTTTACCCCTTAGTTGCTGGCTAGGAGAAGAAGAGTACTGACAGCAGTAAAATTATTGCAACAAAAGGGGCAAAAAGCATTTGTGGAATACCCCTCATGCCTAAAAATACTTCCGGAGAAGGGTCCAGTCAAATATCAAGAGCTGCTGGATGCTGCAATATTCCTGGAGCAGAATGGAGTTACCATTCCTGATTGGGGCCCAGCACAGATCCAGCAGCATTTGCGTGGTAGAGTCCGGTTGAGAAGTGGACCAAAGAGGAAGTGAGGGAGAGGGTAAACTTGAAAGTTTCCAGTCTGTGGGACTTAGTTTGGGCAAAAAGAAAATCTCCACGTTGTGAAGGTGAAAATTGGGATGCTGATGTACCATGAGCTGAAGTAGACCAGAGGATTGGAGAAGAAACCATAACCTGAACTGCAGAGACACTTAAGTACCATGGGGAGTTATCCCCGTTCATCACTTTTTTGTTGGGCATAAGTTTTGGTTGCATAAAGATGATCAGCCCCAATCTGAACACTGGCTTAATGAGGACTTATTGAGGACTATGTTCATTTTATTAGAAACAATATTGGGACAATCATTAAAAATCAATGAAGGCAGAATTTCTTACTGTTTTCTAGAGTTTCAGAGTGGAATCTAACTTTAACAGTGATGGATCGCTGTCTCTGGTAGATGGCGGATTGCAGTCTGCCCCCTGTGGAGCCGCCGAGCCAGGGATGTGAGGATGGTTTGGGGGAGACCCCCTATCTCTGCCTTTTGATTTGGCCTAATTTGGTTTTGCAAAGGCTCCTGTTGACTGGGGGGCACCCTGTCCCAAAATGAACCAATTTATGAAACAATCTTTAGGGCTTATTAACCACCTTGTTTAGATGGAGGATTGGATGTCCTTTCAGGGCTGGTTCTTGTGAGCTGTCCTGGGGATATCCAGAACAATACCAGCATTTCTTTCCTCTGGTTCTGAGGGGTTGGCCTAATTGTAACAAGCTGGGGCAGGGGCGACCCTTGAAGACTGAAGCTGAACTTGTTATATGTATGGGGGGAGGGAGGCTGAGTAGTTTGGTTGGACTTCTATCCCAGCTTCATAATTTAAGTTATTTGCCAAGAAATTACATTGTCTAAATTGGGTCCCCGTATTTTTTGTATCCCACCCTTCCCTCCCTCCCTGCTCTCGACAACCCTTATTGGGGAAGTATTGCTAGCGATTCACACTTATCCTGCCAGGATAGCATGCACTCTACTTTGTTAGCCTGAGTAAGGCAGCCTGTAAAATTATAGGTCTGGCACTGTAATGCTCTGGCTTGGCTGAGAAGAAGCCTAAATAGTACATCTGAATAGGTGAGAGTCCAACATATATTGCCATCAGAGGTATAAATAGTGCCTCTTCATTAGGCATAGAGCTCATATTCATCTACAGAAGCTCTTGCAGGGGGTTTCCTGTTCCGGCGATGTACCGTACCCCTCCTTATTTGTCCTATCCCTGTTAAGGGAGTGGGTAAAGACAGAGACCCACTAGTTTGGGTCTTCACCCTTGGAAGTCATAACTAAATGCTAAAAGTTCTAAAGTTAATGGTCATGTTGACCTGTATTATTCTAAAAGTTGTTTGTTTTTTTAGTTATTTTCATATGTATGAACATGTAAGTTATTACTATGTAAGGGAGAAAGAGAACAAAGAGACGAATGGGGGCATATGCTGTACTGTATTGTATGGGCTACAGAGGAGAGAGATTAGTAATGTGATTTTGTTTTTTCCCCAAGTTAAATCATGGCTAACAAAGGTACAAGGATACGTTCCTTTAATGTCAGTGGCCTTACCAGTCCCATAAAACGCAGTAAGATCTTAAGTCATATCAGGAGGTCCTCGGTTGGCTTTTTATTGCTCCAAGAGATGCTTGTTTGTTTGTTTGTTTGTTTATTTTTATTCTGTATAATCAGTGAGCAAAATGCCCATTTTCACTGATGCCCAGTCACAACATAAAACATACATAAATAATATAAAAACATATAAATATAAACACACACATACATATAAAAATACATTATTTATAAAAACAACAACACTTTGAATTAACAACCAAAATTTCTTTAAAACCCTCTTAAATGACAAAATTGTAACACATTGCATAATATTAGAGGTAATTCATTATACAATTTCACCTCATAAAATTGAAGGGAATTCTGAGTAAACACACTTTTATAGTAGGGAATCCGAAATTTAAAATTTAAATTAACCTGCGACCTGGTTCTTACACCATTAATCAATTTAGAAAACATATCACAAATAACACCAGAAAAAATTTCTAATTTAATTTTTTGAAGAAATACTAAGACACGTAATCTAAACCTATCAACTAATGACAAACACCCCAAAGAACTATGAAGTAAACAATGATGAGTTCTTTTCTTCTGTCCTGTAGCAAATCTAATAATACTATGATAAGTAGATTTCAACTTATTACGCATTCTAACTGAAGTAAAAATATATAATTAATCCATAATCAATAACTGAAAACAATAAACTATTAACCAAAATTATCCTAACCTCATCTGTTAAATACTTTTCAATCGATAAAGCATTCCTAATCTTCTATATAACTTTCCTATTAATTTCAGAATATATATTTCAAATGATAAGTTACAGTCAATAACCGAGCCTAGGTAACAAATTTCAGTAACCCTTTCTATATTATTTCCATAATTATCCTTTAGAGTTAGCTCAGAATTCACATTAGATCTTGTATTATTAAATACCATACATTTTGTTTTACATGGTTTAACACTAAATTTTCTCCATTAACCAACCATGCATCAAACTAAAATCATCCTGTAACTGTTGCTGTACAACCTGTAAAGTATTACCAATACATAATAAAAATGCATCATCTGCAAACAAAATAAGCTCTGTTTCTTTTACATATTTTATGCAGAGAATTTAAAAATAAGGTAAACAACAAAGGACCCAATACAGACCCTTGGGGAACACCACACATCAAAATGCCCTCATCAGATAATACGCCATTCATCATAGTTTTCTGCACCCTACCAGTTAAATAATTATTAAACCATAATATCACTTCCTTTGAAAAATTAATCTCCAACAAACTCATTAACAACTTCCTATGGTCAACCAAATCAAACGCCTTGGTGAGGTCCACAAAGCCAGCAGCTACTATTTCACCCTCATCTAAGGCATTATACACCTGCCCCGTGAACCTCATCAAGGCAGTTTCAGTACTAAATCCCTGCCTAAATCCATGCTGTGAAGGAGACCATAGAAAATTTTGATCCAAATAAACTTTAACCTGATCGGAAACAATACTTAATAATTTGGATAAAGGAGCCAGTAATGTTATGGGTCTGTAATTATTAACATTAATTTTACTACCTGTTTTATAAATTGGCCTTACAACACCACATTTCCACTTTGAAGGGTATATATTATTAACAAGGAAAAATTAAAACTTTTGTCAACATTGGAACAATTATTGACCCAACTTTTTAAAATTCTATAATCTATTCCATCCGCCTCAAGTATGCCTAGGATCAGTCTTCAAAATATACATCAAAACCTCATTTTCAGTAAGCTCCGAAAATGAAATTTAGACACCCCATCCACATAATTTTCCTCAAGTAATTCCTCTAATTCCAAACTTGTAACACGTCCTTGAATATTAAACCTTTCCAAATCAGTAAATGTGCATTAAACCCATTAACTACTTTTATTGGATCACTAACCAATTGTCCATCTAATTGCAACGTAATATTATCCAAACCCTTACTCCTTCCCATTAAATCATTCAAACTTTCCAAAGGGCCTTAGTATCACACAACCCTTACCCAATTTATTTAGCAAGTAGTCCTTTTCGCTTTCCTAACCTTTGCCTTACATAGATTACGTAATCTCTTATATTCCTGTTGCAAACCAATTGTCTTATGCTTCCTAAACTTATTCCAAACCTTATTTCTATCCCTTATAATTTTCCTTAGTTCACAATTGAACCATATTTTCTCCTCGGCTTTCAATTTAACAGTCTTAAATGGCAATAACTTATCACAAATACCAACAAAGTAACTACACAACCTATGATGCATTTATTGGGAATGGAACATGATAAGCTTTTAAGCCTGGGCTTTAGTGCAATGGCAGCCACATCTTACAAAAAAGGTAGGAGATGAGGTGCAGTAGTATTGGTACCAAATAAAACCCAGTTTGAGAAAATAGACTCTAAAGTAGACAAAGAGGGATGGTATGCCATGTTAAAGGGTAGATATATGGGGAATGTGATTACACTGGCATCAGTCTACTTCCCCCCGGATTCAAAATGTCATGAATATCGGGCCTTCTTGACTTTGTTTCAGGAATGGGGAGAGGGGACTTTAATCTGTGGAGGTGAGTTTAATTTAAAGTTAAACCCCTAATTGGATTCTACTTTTCAGTCCTTGGGAAAGTTCACCAGACTGCAAAGAAGGTCCAAAAGTTACTGGGCGAACTTGGACTAATAGATGTATGGTGCCATCAACATGGAAGGCAGAGAGACTATACTTTTTTTTCAGTGTCCCGTAATATGTATTCCTGTCTAGACTATTTTTTAATATCTAAAGAAGAAGGACACTGAGTTTCTGACTCATGGATTGGGGATTTCTTGCACTCTGACCATACCCCCTTGTTTATGGGACTAGAGCTAGGAGAGACCCGTCATACCTCATTTTGGCATCTGAATGTATCCTTGTTGAGGGACCAGAAAGCAAAGGACGAAATTATAAATACCTATACGCACTTTTTAGAACAGAATAGAGCCCAGGACACCTTGAATTCAGTGCTATGGGACTCTGCTAAGGCAGTACTCAGGGGTAAATTTATACAGTTAGCCTCTAGAAAGAAGAAAGAAAGGGAAGCCATGAGAGAGACTCTAACTAAATATATTCAGGAACTGGAGGAGCTTCAAAAGCAACAGATAGATAAAGAACGTTCAAAGCAGCTACGAACATATAAGAAAGACCTTTTAGATTTGATAGACTACCAAGTGGAGCAAAGAGTTCTGTTTTTGCACCAGAAATATTATGAAGGTGGCCCACACTCCTTAAGACTTCTAGCCAGCAGGCAGTGGACCCAGCAGGTGAGGGCTGCCATTGGGAGCGTTTGGCACCCCTGAAACAAAAAGATAGTACAGGCGATACAGGAACTAGCAGATGCTTTTAAGGAGTATTACGCCACGTTGTACACAGAAGACATAAATCCTGATGTAGACCAGATCAATGGCTTCCAGAAGAATCTAAAATTGGCAGGTATTTCTAAGGTGCAGGAGGAGGTTTTAATAGTCCCAATATCAGTAGAGGAAATAAAAACAGAGATAGGGAGATTGAAGACAGGTAAATGCTCAGGTTCTGATGGCTTTCCATCAGAGTTCTATAAGAACTTTAGGGAACATTTGCAGCCCTTGCTGAAGCAAATGTTTACAGAGGTAATGGGGGGAGTGGAAGAGGTGCCCTCATCTTGGTCTAGAGCTGTCATATCGGTGATACCCAAGCCGGGAAACGACCCATCCAGATGTCTATCATATCGTCCAATCTCACTATTAAATGCGGACTATAAAATCTTTATGGCCATTCTTGCTAGGCGCCTGCGAGACCTTTTACCTACCTCGGTACATATAGATCAGACGGGATTTATACCTGGACATCAGGCCCAGGATAATTTAAGGAGAACTACCCATATTATAGATCATATTAATGGCCAAAAATGCCCTTTTTTGCTTATGAGTCTAGATGCAGAGAAGGCTTTTGATAGAGTTTCATGATCATTCACGCATTGTGTCCTTTTCCAGCTTGGGTTCCCGCAATGGTTCATCAAGACCATCTTCAAGCTCTATGAGTTACCCCAGGCTTATGTCTGGGCAAATGGCCATATGTCAAGTGCTTTTGGCTTGGGGCTCGGCACCAGGCAAGGATGCCCACTGTCCCCGCTTTTGTTTGCCCTTTTTATTGAGCCCTTGGCCCAGAGTATACTGTAAGGCAAAATCCAGACATTAAGGGATTGGAACTGAAGGGGGAGGTACATAAACTAGCATTGTATGCAGATAATGTACTTTTATATTTAGTTGAGCCTCAGACTTCCTTGCCTGCAGTTTTCAAACAGCTTGAAGTTTTCACTAAACTCTCTGGATACAAGTTTAATAGAAGTAAGACTGAGGTTCTTAACTTGCACTATTGCCCCGATGAGGAGACTAGACAGAAATTCCCCATGAAATGGGACATGGTAGACCTAAAGTATTTGGGAGTTAGAGTGGGGGACGGATACATCCTGACTTTGGGAGCTGAATTACCCCCCCCCCATAATCAAGCAGTTAAAGGAAGATTTTCAAAAATGGGCCTTGCTCCCCTTGTCTCTGGGAGCTAAGGTGACGGCACTAAAGATGAATGCCTTGCTATGGCTCCTGTATTTGTTTCAATGTGTGCCGTGCATAGTCTCTCAGACAGATATAGAAGCCTGGCAGAAGTTGTTTTACAAATACATATGGTGTAAATGTAGACCTAGGGTTTGTAGGGGCCCTCTTACACCTCCCAAAGTCACAGGGAGGGTTGGCATTTCTGAATCTGCATGGATACTGAGTAGCTGTGCAGATGAGGATCGCTTTACTATGGAACAATAGGGGATATGAGGCACATTGGAAAAGGTTGGATGTTACAAAACAAAGAAACCCTCCAATTCAGGCATTTCTGTTTCAAGAAAGTGGGTCCTTGAACGTTAGTGGATACTCAAGTACTAAAACAGTCATGGAGGGATGGAATAGGGGTACGGCTAGGGGAGTGACTCATACGCACATATAGAAATACAGATGGTGGGCCCTGGATCCACAGTTTGTCCCTGCCCAATATGACAATTGGTTTTTGGTGCAAGCTCAAAGAGGGTTCCATTCGCCATATCAAGTGTTAACAGGCAATATGGTTCTTTCTTTTGAAGCCGCTGCACAAAAATTTGGTCTTATACCAAAGGACCAGCTCAGATACTACCAAATTAGGGATTAATAATCAGATAAATAAACTTTCTTATGTCACCCAGGCTCTTCCAGTCTTCTCTCTTTTCCAGAGGCTCTGGGCCCTGTTGGGGGGGGAGTGGGGGGGCGACAATGCCATTACATTACTCTGTGTTAATTATCTCTCTGATCAGGGCCATACAGCCCAATATCTGAAACTCAGATGGGAACAGGATTTGAATATTGCTCTGATGGAACAGCAACGGCCATTAGTTTGGCAGAGTGTTTGGTCCACATCCAGCTCTCCCTTCTTTAGAGATTTCTGTTGGAAGCTTAGAGCCCGATATTTTCTTGTACTGTACCAGTGCAAGTTGCATATACTCATCACCAATCCTCAGCGACTTGTTGGAGAGGCTGTGGTAAGCCTAAAGTCACACAGACCCATATTTTCTGGTTCTGCCCCCAACTAATTTCATTCTGGGAGCAGATAATTTATTATTTAACACATATTTTCTCAGTCCAAACAATATTAGGACCAGAACATTTAGTCTTAGGAATTATTCCTAAAGGGATATCGGGCAGGGAGGAAAAGAACTTGTGGCAGATCATGGTAGCTGCGGCACATAAAACTATAACCAGGAAATGGCTACAATTGACCCCTCCAGATATCTCAGAATGGTTCTCCATAATGGAAACCATGCACCAAATGGAAAAAATAACCATTAACCTGAGATAGCAACCTCAGCTATACCAAAATAGGTGGACTAGGTGGCTTTCCTATGAGCTCCCTCAGCACACTGACTAGGAGAAACATAGATTTTGACATAGCTGCCCCCTCTTTTAACATCCTAGCCCTATTTACTTACAGACACTGAACTTAATTAGTTATTGACTTGGGAATTATATTCTTGCTGATGCTGATTCTCCACTAGTCTAATCAGTATAGCTTAGAAAAGTAGTATATTGCACTCTGAACCCTAATGTTTTTCCTTTTTTATTAAAATCCTGGTATAATTAGTCTAATAGTTGAAGATTACTGAATAGTCTTAATGCTCTAAATTTTATGTTACATTCATGTACCCAGTTTGCTGAGGTGAAAGTGTAATGCTGTGTAGTTTACCTTTCAGTAGACAGGGTTAGGTGGATGTTGAAATGTTACATTCTACTTGTGTTTCCTTTATGCTGTACAACATGGAAACTGTAATATAGCAAGTATAAAAAAAAAAGTAAATAAGCTTCAGTATATCTAAATATGTTGTTTTAAAGTTTTTTCCAAAAATGACAAACTCACTTTAAAGCAGCAAAGCAAAGAAAATATTTACCTAAAAAGCTACATGTAGTTTCAGCTACAGTTCCTAAAAATGTTTGCATACCTGTCAAATCTATTTTTCTAGATATCTCCTATGCTGTGTACCATGATTTTTTTTTTATCCTAACTCTTGCCAGATCTACAGTACTTTGTCTAAGCCAACTGTGGAACCATCTTTTTTTTCCTTGAGAAAAAACTAAATTAAAACATTTATAAAATACTTAAGCAATATGCCACAACAGGGTGTGGGTGATGCTAGGATTTACCCACACCTGGTGTGGTTCAGTCATGAGGCCACAGGATCTAGTGAGTAAACCACACCAGGTGTGGGTAAATCCTAGCATCACCCACACCCTGGAGTGGTATATTCCAATTATACAATGTCTCCTTTTTCATTGATGACAAAAATAAAGAAAAATATTTGTTTCTGTTTTAAATTATTTTATTTTATTAATTTATTACTACACCACATAAAGCAGTCCTGTGTTGCTAGGGAGACACTGTGTGTTGGTAGAGGGATGCTGACAGAGCTCCTTTTTCTTATCACGGGAATGTGCAATAGAGAGATTTCCCATTTTAGTCTCCCGTTCCTAGCCCACCCCATTCTCTACCATTGCAGGTGCACCCCAGATGATTAACATTTTCGTTTTTTTAATAATAATAAGTAAAAAAAGATGCAGTTCCCTCTGTCACTAGTGTGACGGAGCATGGTGTGGGAACTACCGGGTTGGATCATTATGATTGTTTCCAGGTTCCTTTCCATGATAAGAAAGGGGGCTAGGAAATGGGAAGACTGCGCTACCTTTTTTTTTTAATCACAAACAGCAGTGGGACAGAGAGTGGGAAAGACAGCATAACAACTGTGTTTTTTTTTTATAGTTAGTGTGTATGTTTTTTAAACTAGAAAGGCTGCTTTGATTGTTATAATCGAGAGGGAGAGAGAGTGAGTGAGCAAGAGAGAGAAACAGACTTGCCGGTGTCAGGTTCCAGGTCTCAGGTATGGATCTGTGTCCTCTGCTGATGGGGCCCCGATGTTCCATGTGCAGTGAACGCAGCCAGTGAAAAAAATGTTTGGATAGCAAGTTTTATAAAATGTTCAAAATCAATCAGCATCCATGTGGGATGCCTCTGACAAAAACAGAGACAGAGCTTTGCTTCATGTCAGGAAATATCGAGATGGTGAATGGAGAGAGCAGGTAATGTACTTTATTTTTTCTGGAAAAAAACATTTTGTGCTATGTAACATGGGTTTCTGCACTGTTGGGGTGGGATGTGTGACTATAGATCTGACATCTGTTTGAAACCCATATATTTTTTTAAGTAATTGCTGGCTTACATTTTTTTCAGTAGTTAGAAAAAAAAATTATGTGCAGATGCTAGATTGGTTAACATTTATTTCAATTGAGCCATCTTTTACTTTTGTGAACTGAAGAAACAGTAACATTAAGACAAGATAGAGCATAACATATTTTTCTGCGTTTTTTATAACTTTTCTGTAACTGAGTTTGTGAAACCAGCTTCTAGTAGGAACAAGGAAGCAAATTTATGCAGTGGTAGTACGTTTACTTTTTGAAGTCAGCATGTTATAAAGTGGCAGTCTTTGAAATAAAATGTGGCTTTTTTACTTATTGAAGGAAAGTTTTGGTGGTTTTCTTTGTTGTTGAAGCTGTTTTGTAGTTTCTAAATTGTCGTTGTCTGGGCATTATGTAAATTGGTCGTCCCTTTTCTCGGAGTATGCAAATGAAGGTCATGACCTTTCAGGGATATGTCGTTTGTATGGGAATGATAGAAAAAAAAGTGAGTGTACTAGGGTCATGTTGATGATTGTGGAAAAAAAGAAGACATCGTAAGTAATTGCTTATTTTGCCGACAAATGTTTTTTATGTTTTTTTATGCTGTGGGGAGTCGCTAGTTTTACTGTTCACAAAGCCGCCAGTGAGACTGCCTTTGGCAGTACTGTTATTGGAGCACTGAGGTGCAATGCAAGCTATGGGAAGGAGCAGGTAGCATGTGCTTGTCATTATAACTGGTGGATTTTAATGGTAAATTATGACCTGCTCTGTCCTATAGAACAAAAACATAAGCCAGTTATTGCTAAGCAATAATGCATGACAGGGTGTGGTATATCATGAAATATCATCATGCCGAGTGCATCCTAAATCTGAAAAGTAACGATATCCCATGATATACCACACCCTAGAGTGCATTATTTCTATTATAAACTGGCTTAAAAGATTTTTCAGTAAAACAACTTTTATAACCTTTTGAAAGTGACATTTTTGGGGTGTTGGATGGGTACCTTTTAAGAAAATTGTTCCTGGAAGGCTATGGTCAAAAGGTGGTGCTGCTGTAACTGGTGTTTGTGGAGGAAGTGCAGCTGTGAACTCTGACTGTTTCAGTGCTGTATACTGTGGCGAGGAACTAGGCAAACTATGTGTGCTGGGCTGTTCTTTCTTTTTTTAACACAAAGGTTTTTGTATGTTTTCATGTCACTGGAGCCACGAGAAGGGGGAAAAAGTCACACTTTGAAAATGGAGCCAGCTGAGTAGCAGGGAAACATCTGGTTTTCTGTCTAGATCAGTAAGTATGTTAGATGAGGATTTAAGAAAAAACATAATAGAAAGTGTCTTTGTAAGCGCTACTGTGTGTGGTAAATGGGTGATCAAGCGTGCATCTCTGGAGAGAGAGAGAGAGAGAGAGAGAGAGACGGGTGACGGTAAAACCACATGCAGAAGTGCTTCATTAAAAAAAAAAAATTGCTGGTTGTGTTGTGGCCATAGAAATAGAAGAGAAATAGCGGGTTGTGGTCATGGCAGTACATTTCGACAGTGTAATGGAGGTTGCCAAAAAGCACATTCATTGCTTTGAACAGGGTCACAGAGGTGTTTGTGTGGGAACCCTACAAGCAGAAGCAGATGTGTTTTGGGTAGAGTAAGGAGGCTGGTGGCTGGAGGCTTTTTGAAGCCATGAGTAGGTAGTCAGATGTCATCACAGCTTCAAAGACCTCTTGGCCAATCACCATCCTCTGTTTTCAGCAGCCAGTTCATAATTAAGTAATATACCACAAGAGGGTGTGGGTTATGCCAGGATTTACCCACATCTGGTGTGTTTGGTCATGAGGCCACAGGCTGAGTGAGCAAAACACACTAGGCGTGGGTAAATCCTGGCATCACCCACACCCCTGAGTAGCATATTATGATTATACAATGGCCCCCTGTATGTTTTGTGTGGAAAAAATAAGAAAAAAAAATCACTTTGTTTAGATTTTTTATTATTCTTTATTGCATTTATTGTTACACCTGAAAAAAATAGTCCTTGGTTGCTAGGGATGCGCATGCAGAGTGTTGTGATATTCCCAGCCCTAATGCTTTCTCTGGCACCATAAAGCTTGTTTGTTGTACATGATGGTGGCAGCTTAGCAGCTGGTCTGTGGCTGTTTTGCTTTTCAACTATAGACTACTGCTTCTTTAGTTGATGTGCAGCATGCACAAGACTGTATGTTGCTGTGGTGGTTTCAGTCATTCCCCGGCTCTTTTCAAGTGGCTGTAACAAGGGAAGCCTCAGATGTAAGTACTTCCAAGAAGATGTGATTGCTCAATTTTTATTTCTAATAGCAAACTTTGAGGAGACATTGATTGTTGTTCATCATTAGACGGTCGGAGGGGAGAAGGAGTTGAACATTTTAGCCAGCTAGCTGCTGTCCATTCAGAGTTAAAAAAAAGTTGTTGTTTTTTTTCCCCATTTTTCATGCCGTTTGCTTCGACCCTTGGACTGCTAGAGCAGGCAAGGTCAGAGGATGCTAACATGCAATTTCAACTGAGGAGCCAACATCTTCATCATCTGGCCCCTCTGCAGCAGTGCTGGGACGAAAGGGTGAAGATGTCAGGAGACAGCTACCTTAGAATCAGTTTAGGTAAGCCCCGCGATGACATCCGTGTTACCCATGTAAGGTTATTGAAAGAAAGGGGTTCTAGCAGGGAGATGTCATGGATGAAAGACTGCATTAAAATTAAAATTAGTTTTGTGGTTTAAACGGGGCTGAATATCGGAGTGGGAGTGGAGCATCAGTTGTAGGAGATGGCCATTTAGCAGGGATTCCCCAGTTTGCCAGTTCTGGGTTTCTATTGCTCAAAGTGATTTTGGAGGGCTTCACTGATGTGGCTGACTGGCGACTGGCACCTTTTTCTGTGGGGTGATAGTAGGATTTACAACAGCTAGAGGTTGCCAGCCAGTCAATTAGAGTGTCTCATTTTTGTAGACATTGTATGATCTAAATTTGGTGGAACTAGAACATTTTACCACCAGTTAAAACTGGAAGATGCCTGGTATGTTTTTAGAAAGTGAAAAAAAGGTATTGTCAATGTTTGGTGCAGTTTTGTTGCACTGCTGATTAAAAATGAATAAAAAGACAATTAGTTCTGACTCATGATGATGGGCTGAGATCCTGCCATGGTTAGAGAGTCTCTTGGCCAAACTGGAGCCAGGATTTCTTATGACTGGTTTATAATGGCTTTTATTGCATTCACTGGCTTGCAAGTGAAAGCAATGTACAGTAGACATGATCTTGTCTCATTTGGAAAAATGTCCCTTTCCAAATAGAGTAAATCGTACCATGTCTTGTAGCGAAAACATTTACAGAAGTACTGTAGCTCTATAGTTGCCAAGACAAATATGGATGTATGATAATTATCCCCTTCTAACGGAATCCTGTTTTCATCCATCAACCCCCCCCACACACACACACACAATCTGCTTTCAGTGTCACTGATATCCACATGTACCAGGGTTTAAGTGTCTGGTTGTTGTTATGTGTATAAATATAATACATAGAGTGGAAGAAAGCCATGTAAAACAGCTCAAAACATGCAAAATGAAAATACAGAAGTGCCACTATTAACTTATGCCATCATATGTGTAACGTAGATTCACTTTTCTGGTATGAAATGCCAGATCCTGTAATTTCTGCTGTACCAGTGCACAGACTGTCAAATTCTGTGTTTTTATTGTATTTCTGGGGGCTGTAAATCAGTGTCACTGCTCATGATCAGTCTTTGGAGTTTATGGGGGGAGACCAGTGATTTCTCCACTGTGAGAAAAAAACAAATTTAAAGGTCTGCAGTGCATGCTTCATTTTTCATATACCATGTCTAATATAAAGAGTAAATTCTTGTACTAGTGAGCCTGCTGTAGAGAGCTGAAATTTGTTGTATAGTAAACTAACCTTTTTTCCGAGCAAGTACCATTTATTGCTGACAAGAGGCATGATAGTAAATGTTGCCATTTGAGGGTTTCCTACAGCTTTGGCTCCCCACCTTTTTTTCTGACCATATTTCTTTTAGATGTTTTTGAAGAGTAAATGATGGATTGGTTCAGCTTGGATAGTTTTTCTCTGCTTGGATAAGGAGATGCCTTTTATTCTGTCTCCCAGTTAGGAAGCTCAGATTGAAGGGGAACAAGAACTTACATCTCAACTTGCCTTTGAAGAACTGGATAGCAACAATGATAGTATGAAAGCCTTAATGATTTCTTTTTAAAGCATTATATTCTTTCAAACAGCAATCAGTGTTATAATGCTGATGATAAGACAATGTTAGCCATGTGTAAGTAAAACTGGCTTAAAGAAAAAAAATTGAAACATCTTTTATTTTTCCCCCACATTACATTCTTGGCATTGTATTCAGTCTTTTGAAATGGAGACAGTGTGGTCTAGTGGTTAGAGCACTGTTTTGGAAACTAGGCGATCATAAGTTCAAACCCGGCTAGAATCAAGTACTCATTGTGCAACTTTGGGCAAGCCATTAACATTCTCAGTACTCCAATCCTCTCAACTTCAAAATGGGTAGAATTAGGACTCGACTGTAAATAAAAAGTTGCATCTCAGCTGAACTATCCCACTTAAATAAATTGTAAACTTCTCTCTTTCTCTCTCTCTTCATATTGGCAGATGTGGACTGGTTAGTCCACCTAGTTTGTCCAGATGTTCCTCACCTATTCTGTCTCCACAGACCCTATTTGATCTTCATCAACCCTTCTACCAGCCTGTATCCTATCTATTATATTCCTATGTAAATCCCATGCATGCTTGAAACCCCCCCTACTTCAGCCTCCACCATTTCTGACGGCAATCTTTTCCAGGCATCCACTACCCTGTCAGTAAAAAAATGTTTCCTCTTATCACTCTTTAATTTCCCACCTCTAGTTTCATTGCATGACCCCTGGTCCTGGTGCTTGTTCTCATTTGAAAGATACTCTCCAACTGTACCCTATTTACCCCTTTGAAGTACTCATAGGTCTCAATCATAACTTCTCTCTCTCTCTCTCTCTCTCTCTCTCTCCTTTCTTCTAGGGTATTCATGTTAAGATCTGGCAATCTCTCTTGAAAGGGCTTCTTGTGCAAACCATGCAGCATTTTAGGTGCCCTCCTCTGGACTGCCTCTACTCTGTCAATGTTCCATCTAAGTTGTAGTTTCCAAAATTGAACACCGTACTCCAGGTGTGGCTGTGCCCACAAGCCATATAATGGCAAAAATATCTCCTTCCTGCTGCTGGAGATATCCCTCCCTATGCAAGCCAGCATTCCACTAGCCACACCCACTGTATTATCACAGTGCCCTGCCATCTTGAAGTCCACAGATATGTTGACCCTGAGGTGCCTTTCTTGTTTAGTGACTGGTAGTACTCTCCCCTAACCTAGATAGCTCTGAGATTTCTATGTCCTAGGTGCTTTATTTTGCATTTTTTGGCATTGAACCTCAACTACCATGTTATTGACTATTCCTTTAGTCTCCCTTGATCCCTGTGTACTTTTTCTATCCCTTCATTAGTGTTCACCCTATTGCAGATTTTTTTTCTATTACTTATTTTTCAGGTATTTTTAATGGTTTTCACCGCCCTGCCCTCATGTCCTTGGCCTGAGCACACAAGTGTGGAGGCAAAAGCATAATGAGCACTGCGGGATGCCCCACCCTACCAGTCATCCATGCCAGCCTGCACTGCCATTGGACCTCCACCGAGTGATGGCAGGACTGCAGGAGGTGATCCTCCTCCCCAGGAGAGGTGAACCACTGCAAGGCAGCTCAATCCTGCTCCCACCTCACCCCATGTCAGCTCCCCAATGACCCGAGGTCATTCCTGAACCCAAGTCACCAGCATGGCACGAGGTAAGGTAGAGATGCCTCAGCCCTCAACGCCACCTGACTGGCACCCTATTGCAGATTTTAATATCATCTGTGCAAAGGCATACCTTCTATTCCAGGTCTTCTGCAATGTCCCCAATAAAGGTATTGAAGAAGACTGGTTGCAATATCAAGCCCTTTGGTGCCCTGGTTGTTACACTGCCCTCTTTAAAATGAGTGCCATTAATTACCACCCTCTGTCTCTTATCCTTCGAACAGTTTCTAATCCAATCTACCACTATAGATCCCTCTCCTAGGTTGGTCAATTTCCCAATAAACCTTCTTTGTGCTACCGTGCCAAAGACCTTGCTAAAGTTTAAATTGGCCATGCCCACTGCTCTCCCCTGATCTAAGTCCTGGGTCACCCAGTCAAAGAAATCTATTAGAGTAGTTTGACATGATTTCCTCCTACATGAATCCATGTTGTCTGTGGTCTTACCACCCATATGATTCAAACTACTCTATTATACTTTCTTTAAATATTGTTTCCATCATTCCCCACCACTGAAGTACGGCTCATAGTTGCCAGTCTTCTCCCTGCTGCTGCTTTTATGTAGAGGGCAACATTAGCCTTTCTCCAGTCCTCTGGAACTACTCCAGTTCCTAGTGAGATGTTGAACAAAGTTGTCAGTAGGGCAGGCGGAATCTTCTTAAGCTCTTTTAGTACTCTGGTGTGACTTCCATCCAATCCCATAGGCTTGTGCTCCTTCAGGGCTGCTAGTCCTTTCAGCACTCTTTCCTCTGAAAATGTAGCTGTGTCCACTCCCTCCCTACCTTGTCCCTGCTTTTCCCTAGTGGTCTGTGCCCATTATTCTCCACTGTGAAGACTGAGCAGAAATTTCTGTTTACAATGTCAGCTTTTTCTTGGTCTTTTCTGCACAATCTTCCCCTTCTGCCTGTCTGATTTTTACTATCCTTCCCTTGTTTTTCTCTTCTCACTTTTGTACCTAAAAAAGTCTTATGCCTTGTAGTGAACCCTTTGGCAATTCTTATATCTATATATTAGTATTCTGAATAAAAAAAGAGAAAAAAATGTCAGAACAGTTAATCATAACTGAAAAAAAATACAAGAACAAAGTTTCCCTATCTCCTTTTTTTTTGTATAATATCTTTATTAGATGACAGGTCACTCATTACGATATCAGCAATTCAGTAGACACACAAAATAGTCAGCCATGTACAGGTAATGCTAACATACAGTTCAGAACCCACTGTTTCATGTGTATGCTCATTACAAAAAAACTTTGTCAATCCAGTACCGTCAAGTTTATCAGATGAAACTCACCAAACAAACAGTAAAAGAAAAAATAAATAATAAAAAAAAACAAAGCTGGTAAACCCCAGCAGTTAATCTGGTCTGTGTCTGTGTCTCATTATTTATTATATCTTCATATCAGTTCCTTCTTCGTGTTCCTTTCCTCCCCATTCCAATGAGGAGAAAACTCCTCATCCATCTCCCACCCTGGCAGTCTAACTCTTTAATGCACGATTCCACTCCCTTCCAGCACCATCCTATCTCCCACACTCAGAGAACTCAAGTATCCAGTCCAGGCTCATTCAAATCTCTCCTCCTCTCCCTTCAGATAGTAGGTTAATTTGTATACTGCAAGGACTTTTAGGGTGCGCTCCTTCCATTGTTCTACCGTGGGTCCCAAGGCTGTGGTCCAGACATTTTGTATTCCCTGTCTAGCAACCACAAGAGGAATCCTGATCCATCTAGGATAGAGTACCCAGTCCCCATTGTCCACCTCTTCTATCCCCAGGAGCAATGATCTCTGGGAACACTCAATGGGTTGCCCCCTCATCGTCGAGATTTCTTTTACTATCCCTTTCCAGTAGTGAGCAATCAGCGGACACTCCCAATAATAATGCTTGTATGTTCCCTGTGCAACTCTACATCTACTGCAGATCGGGGTCATCCCTGGGCAGAATCTGTGTACCATGGCCGGAGGATAGTATAGCCTCTGTATGGATCTAAACTGTGTTTTCTTATATCTATTGCATACTAGCAGACCCTTGTGAGATTCCAGCATTATTTGCCCTTTAGATTTATTGATTTCCTCTCCTAAATCTCTCTCCCACCACTTCTTAGCCAGTTGCATGGGTATCCGGAAGAACTTCCTATCCACTTTCACTGCACGCCCAATAAGCCTTTTTTAATTTCTAGAAGCTCCCAATATTTCCTTTTTAGATTCAGAGAACTGATCTGAAGTTCCCTGAGGTCCAACTATCCTCTTGTAATAATTTCTAACCTGCAGATATCTATACAAGTGTGCAGATGGGAGGGTCAATCCCTTTATCAACTCCTGGAAAGAGTACATACCATTTCCCATAGTTAGATTTGCCACACATCTCACACCCCTGGTCTGCCACATCCTAAATCCTTAATCTTCTAAACCTGGCAGGAAGTCAGGATTCCCTGCAACCAGTACTAGTAGTGTGTGAGTCATATCCAGACCCTGTCTCCTTTTAATTTTGTCCCAGGCCTTTACTCTGGCTAGCACCATAGGGTTGGGTCTTGATAGTCTACTGTATAGTTTAAAGCCCTCCCTGCACAGATAGCTCGAAATTCTCCCCTGCATCCCTTCTTCCTCTAATTCAAGCCAGCTTGCTACTTCACTTCTATTGACCCAATTCTGAATGTATCTATATTGGGTTGCCAGAAAGTAGCCCGTGACATCAGGAAAGTTCAGCCCACCCTGTGCCACAGATGCCGTCAGTCCTTTCAGACTAATTCATGGATGTTTGCCCTGCCATATAAAGACTGTAAAAGCTTTTTCTATTTTCTTTATGTCCTGTGTCAGTGGACTAAATGGAAGTATATGCATTACATACAATAACCTGCTGAGTACGTTCATTTTGAGCAGATTTATTCTTCCCAACCAAGATATGGGCGACTCTTTCCACCTGCCTAGATCCTGTATTATTTCTCTAAACAATGGTTAATAGTTCTCTTCATAGAGAATCCCAAGGTCTTTTCCTATCTTAATACCCAAGTATGTAAAAGTTTTTTGCACTATCTTTAAACACCATGCCTCATTCTTTCTGCTATCCTCCCCTCCAGGAACATAATCTCTGATTTTTGGATGTTTATTTTATATCCTGAGAATACTGTAAACTGTTCTTTTATTGATAGTAGCCCAGGGACCGACTACCTCGGATCAGTGAGGAACAGCAGAATATCATCTGCATAGAGGGTGATGACATGTTTCCCAGCATGCTTCCCTAAAATTCCCTTTATATTAGGGTCACTACGAATCCTGCTTGCTAAAGGCTCTATTGCCAAGACAAACAGTAGGGGCGACAGTGGGCATCCCTGTCTTGTTCCCCTGTGCAGCCTGAATTCTGGGGATGGAGTTCCATTAATCAATATTTGAGCCATTGGAGTTTTATAAAAGGCCCCCACCATTTTCACAAATTCTTCCCCTAATCCATATCTCTGCAAAAGTCGCAAGAGATATGTGCACTCGATTCTGTCAAATGCTTTTTCAGCATCCATAGACAGGACACATGCCTCCCCTGGATGCTGATTTCCCCACCATATGACATTCAGAATTCTCCTTATGTTGTGGTAGGACTGCCTTGCCTTTACAAAATCCATTTGGTCTGATCTAAATAATAAGGGAAGTACCTCTTCTAGCCTACCAACCAGCACTTTTGTCATGGTCTTACAGTCTTGATTCAAGAGAGAAATAGGCCTAAAGGATCCACATTCCGCTATGTCTTTACCAGCCTTGGGGATGACTGTTATGAGGGCCTGACAGCACATCTGAGGTATCCCTTGGTTCTCCCTAGCCTCTTCTAGAATACTACAAAGTATACCCACCACTTCCTCCTTCAACAGTTTATAGTATTCTGCTCCCAAGCCATCTGGACCAGCAGCCTTGCCATTCTTCCAATGAGCTATTGCTTTCCTGACTTCCTCTGTACTAATTTTTGCCTCCAGCCTTTTTGTTTGTTCATTAGTCAGCTTAGGAATTTTAAGGTTCTTAAGGAATCATTCCCTTTCTACACTCTTCTCCTGGCACTCCACATGGTATAACTCTTCATAATATTCTTTAAATCTGTCTCTAATTTCTGTTTCTTTCTTTAACAATCTCCCCTGCTTATCTTTAATTTGAATTATGTGATGGCTACTTTTCCCTCCTTTCATGAGCTGAACCAAAAGGGGATCAGGCCTATTTCCCAATTCATAGACCTTTTGTTTAGCAAAGAAGATTCTGGTATTGACTTCCCTATCCAAATTCGTATTTAACATTTCCCTGGCCAGTTTCAATTATTGTCTCTTGGCCTTTCCCATTCCACTAAGCGTCTCTTTTTCTAAGTCCCCTATTCTGACTTCTAATTCCCTCTGTTTTTGTCTCTTTTCTCTTCTCCTCTTAGCCGTATAGCCAATTATCATTCCGTGCATGTATGCCTTATCTGCCTCCCAATACATATCCACATCATCCACTGTCCCCCTATTTTGTTCCTCATAAAATTCCCATTGCTCTTTTATGAACTCTCTGAATCCTTCCTGAAACAACATATAAGTAGGGAATCACCACCTCCCCCTCTGACCTTCAGAGTGAGCCAACTCTATTTCCATCTCGACCATAGTATGGTCTGACAGGAATATTGGACTATGCCCCATTGATTTAACCTGTTGGTATAGTTCCTTCTCAATGAAAATATAGTCCAACCGGGACCATGAGCTATGTGGGCTGGAATAGAATGTATATTCCTTCAAATCAGGGTTAGCCGTCCTCCAACCATCAATGAGGCCTAGTTTCACCAGCCCCCATAACCACTGCTGAATTGCCTTCTTTGCTCTATCCCATTTTCCCATATAATCCATTTTGGGGTCTGCCACGCAGTTAAAGTCCCCACCAAGAATAAGGTTTGGGAACTGCTCCTTGACTAGCACATCTAGCATCTTTTGATAAAAGACCTTGTTATGATTTGCCGGTGCATAAATATTGCCAAAGGTAATTTGTTTACCCACTACTTCGCCCACTACGAATATGTACCTCCCTTCTATGGGGTCTCTTACCGTTCGATGGGTCGTGAACGGTAAATGCTTGTTGATAAGTATTGCTACCCCCCTTTTATGAGTGGTATAAGCTGCTGTGTGGCAGGCCCCAACCCATCCCCACACCAGTTTTCGATGTTCACAGTTAGACAAGTGCGTCTCCTGCAATAAGGCCACAGACACATTCTTTCTCTTTAGAGCAGCTAGCACTTTCACTCTCTTTGCAGGGCAGGTGAATTCTTTCAGATTCCACGAGACTATTTTTGTCCCTTGTGTAGATGGTTTGGCTGTACTAGTCATCCTCCCAGGTCTCCCATCTCTTTGCAACCATTATCAACTTGTTGCCATTTTCCATACTACTACAAATCAACGCACAGACCACTTTAAAAAATATAACACAGACAATAACAATAAACATTATACTAACTACCCCAACTTTATCCCCTCGTTTGAAACTGTATTTCACATAACACACATGTTAAACTTGAATCCCAGTCACCCCCCCTTCCCTAACCCCAACTTCATATGCTTCCCCCTCACTTTCCTCTCTTATTACATTATGACCCCCCAACATAGAACATACCATTGTAGTAAGTATAAAATCGATCCCCAACTACGCCATACCCCTGCTCCGCCCCTCCTGCCATATTTTATCTAGGCGTGCTACTCAGCTACTTTTCCCCTTCCCCCTCATCAGTCTTCTTAAATTCTCTCCAATTCTTTCAAATGTTTTGTAAAGATATCGCCCCTTATCAGTCCCCATCTCTCAGCCTTCCTAAGCTCCCCCTCCCCATTCGCAACAATGCTTCTTTCTTTTCCCCCATTGTGCTTATAACCACCCATTCATTTTCCTATTGGCCATAACCCCTCTTCCTTTATTTCAAAAAAAAGCAAAAGATATCTTAGATCTCTAATTACTTAAATCACACTTTTTAGTCCTTGATCCTATTGGGGAGCCCCCTTTAGAGCACCTCCGGGTCACCCCACCATCCAATATAGTCTCTTCAGCCTTCTTGCATTATAGCAGCCTGAGGAGTCTCTGTGGCCTACCCATATTGCAGGACTCCATGTGGGCTCAACATCCAGCCATCTATTTTCACTCCTGGTTGCCCCCCCAGTGCCATATGCCCCTACTAAGAATAAGAAAAGTTCTGTCTCTAGTACCCACATGGGAGGTAATTAGATAGTGCAGCATACTTTGATCTCTACAAGCTCACACCAGGCTGTGTGTCCCAGCAGTGTTCCCAGTCTTAGTAACACACCTATTTCTATGCCACAGTATTCGCTGTCTGGGAATTCTTTTTATCCAAAACAAAAGATGTAAGGGGCCAAAAGAAGCAAAATACTGTGTTTCTCAGTAACCAACCTTAATTTTACTTGTACTCAGTCTCTGCAATTTGAACAATGGGCCATCTCGCAGATCACAATAAAAGAACCACTCAGCGCACAAACAGCAAGTTGCAGCTCAGGATTTCTTGTTCTTCCGGTCTCACTTTTTCTATGAAGGCCTGCAATTTCTCCATGTCCCAAAATGAAAAGGTGGCTCCCTCCACTCTCACCTTAACAGTCGCTGGGTACACCACAAAGAAATCTAACCCTCTCTTCCTTAGACCATCCATGTGGACATTAAATTGTTTCCTCTTTTTCTGTATCCTGAGTGACATATCTTGATGCAGGGTCAGCTTATGGCCTTCATAGGTAAGCTCCTTTTTATTTCAGAATGCCGCCAATATTGTCTGTCTGTCTTGATAATGGTGCAATCTAAAAATAACTTGCCATGGAGGTTGATCATTCGGAGGTTTTGGAGCGAGGGCTCTGTGAGCCCTTTTGATTTTCAGCTTCTCTTTATCCATTTCCATATTTAGCATTTTCGGCAGGGTCTCGCACAGAATTTTAACAAGTTCCTGCCCTCAGCTCCCTCTGGCAGTCCTCGGATACGAGGATTATTTCTTCTACTATAATTCTCTTGATAGTCCAGAGCTTCCTTCAGCTCCTCTATTTCCTTTTCTAGTCACTGCACTTTATCTGGAATTTCTCTGTTACAGTCCTCTAAATCAAAGATCCTCTGCTCTGCTTCATTAATCTGCCTCTTATGCTGTTTCAATTCGCTGGCTACCCCCTTCAGAGTTTGCTCCAGGCTATCCCATCGCAACTTGAAGTTGGTCAAAATCTGCTCTGAGACTGCTCGGTTGATTGCTGCAACCTCTGCTGCCGACAGTGAAATCAGGCCTTGTCTGCTTGCCTGGGATCCTTGCTGAACTGTTCCTTTTTGGCATTTTTTACTGTCTACCGGACTGATTTGCCTGAGGTAATGTAATCATCCATCTCTACACCTTTCTGGCTGTTGGATTTAAGCATTTAAATTTTAAAAATTTAGTTTTGAAGCACTTTATTTGCCTTTTAGCATGGAGCTCCGGAGTATTGCGACCAAGCTCTTTAGCTGCTCATTAGTGTCCCTTACCTATCTCCTTTGACATAGTTTATAACGGTACCAGGTCAATATGCCACTGACAGAATAGCATGGCAAGACCCACGCTGTGTAAAGCGCAGAAACATATAGAGCGACAGGGATATAATAGTGGTAGTGAATTACCGCTACCACTGTCACTGACCGTGGATTAGAGGAAGGGCTGAAGAAGCCTCAGGTGGTGTGCTTGGTTGAGTTGCTCCTGTGGTGGAGTGGCTAAAGCATAAGCACCTGGAGCAGTGGAGACCTGGGAACCAGGGTTTGGTTCCCTGTCTCCTGATATTTTTTTTTTTGTTATGGCACAGAAACAAAGTTTCCCCCCTCCAGAGTTACACCATATCCCTGAGGTCCACACTCCCCTGGAGTTCATTCTAATAATTTTAGGGGGTGTAGGGGGTGGTGGAGCTCCCCAGAAAAACAAAAAGTCCCATTATTTTCTATGGTGTGTGCTTTTTTTGTTATGGTTGGTGTTTTTACCGACATTATTTCAGGGGACGGCATTTTGTTGCGGCATTGTTTTCCGTACTGTTTTTGTTCGTGGGGTTTTGACCCCGTGACTTTTATAACATGGATTTTTTTTTACTGTGTTTTTCACTTACAATCACTAATGAGCATCTGATGACTCAGTCAACCCAATGCATGTGGAGCTCACATAAAATTACTTATGTAGCTGATTTGACTATAGTATCAGCAATGTTATGAATCGCGTGAAGGAGTAGAACAAAAATGTAACAGATGGTGGAGTGTGCAGAATGGTGCTGTTGTAGATTGAAGAGAAATGGTTTCCACAGTAAACCTTTAGAATGAAGCTCAAGTGTAACATTGGCAACTACAGTATATCATAAGAACATGCAGCCATCACCAATCTATACTCCCCACCATCTGTTGCTATGTATAATGTAATGAGCAGAGTCCTGTGAATGCAAATGTTCTTTTCTCTGCAAACATTTTGTTTATTCTTAATTATACAATAGGGTCTCAGAATCTAAAAATCTGATTGGCTAACTAGAATCTCCCAGCAGTGGTAAATTTAGACATTACATACAGAAGAGGTGCCAGCCAGCTGCATCATGTCATGCTAAGAATCATTCCGATGTTTCCAACTGACCATGCCTATAGCACAGCGCAAATGGCAAGCATACCGCTTCAGACAACCTGACCCCCTGAAAAAGTCACAGAAAGCAAGGCGTCATCCCAGTTCAGCTAAAAAGTATTTTAACAATTTAATTGATGCTGAACTGTGGAAAGTATTTTTGAATTTAAACCAACCAGTAGAAGTTATGAAAATCAAAATTAGAGCCGTGATATTGGGGGCACGCACTCATGTATATGCAAATATTCTCCCTCCCACTTCAGTCATTTTTTTTTGTAGTTTGTCTCTCTGTGTGAGGGAGGGAAGGGCCTAAAGGTTAAGAGGAGTGCAGAAAATCAACTGGTAATAGCTTACACCCACCTCACATCTTGCTCATTTGTTCTCCGCTCCACTTTTGCTATCTCTCGGTGCCATTCCCAGTCTATCTCTCTGGTGCACTCCTCTTTTGCTGTCTCCCTTCACTACAAATTAAAAAAAAACACACACACAGAACTCGCAACATGATCCCCCAAGACTGGAAAAAGCACTGACTCCAACAACGAAATGAAGTGCTGCAGACTCAGCCCTGTGATGACACCTGCGGCAATCGTGCATCTCCGGGGATGCGTGGCATGGGAGTGGCCACACCGGCATGTGGGGCAGAGGTCCCTGGGGGGCATAGAACAGGGCAGGGGTCAGCATGCTCAATGTGCACGTGAGCGCTATTGGGCCCATGACACATGTTGCACAATAGGGTCATGAAGGCACCATGCCCCATGGGCCCAATAACAACTGAGCGCCATAGGCCCTATAGCGCCCAAGTGTCATTGGCCCTATAGCACACCAGCGCCATAGGCCCTATAGCATCTGCGTGCCATACGCTGAATAGTACCCGAGCACCATAGCCCATATAGCACCCCAGCGCCATAGGGTCCATGGCATATAGGGCACGGTGGCCCCTATAGTGCACCTAGCACATGCTGCACAATAGGCGGTAGGATATGCTGTGGTGCATGCGCATTGGCGATTGTGCACTGCACATGTCACACCATTGTGCAACGACATGCACCAGAGCAAGTCCATTGCACAATGCGCAAGAGCGCAATATTCAGCTGTCATATGCAGATTAGCTCATCAGCCTATCCATGGTTCAATGAGGACATTTTCATGTCATTACAGTTGCGCATCAGCCCATTTGCATGCGATGCACTATAAAGGTGCCGCACAACAGCACAGGCCATGGACCAGTATTGCAACCATCAGAGGTAAGTTGCGCCTGCTGAGGGGATGGCCAGCACAGTGTGCTGGATGGGTGGGGTGGGCCACTGCAGCCACTAACCACATGTCCATGTCTACAGGTAGCATCATGTCAGAGCACGAGGAGGGTGAGGAGCATGGGCCTGTCTGGAAGTACAGGCCCAACTTTATGAGAGAGGAGGCAGATGCCTTGTTCGAGGAGGACCGTGACAGGAAGCCTTTGCTGAGTGGCACCACTGGCACACCCCAGGTCATGGCTGCAGCCTGTGAGGAGGTAGAGGAGGCCGTGTACCAGCAAGGCAGCCACCAGCAGTCTGCACAGGAGTGCAAGAAAAAGGTGGGCACCGACAAGCGTCGGATAAAGGAAAAGGTGGCGGTCATTCGGGCTGCCAGGTCAGCCACAGGTGGGGGCCAGGCCTCTGTGACACAGCTCACAGTGCAGGAGGAGCTGGTGGTGGCCGCCATGCAATGTAGTGTGGTTGAGGGTGTGCCAAGTGGTGGCTTCCAGACTGGAGGGAGCCTATCACTGCATGGTAGGTATGGCAGGCAGGCGGGAGGGGTGGGGGGCAGGGGTCTGTCAAGTCAGCAGCTCTAACGCATCTGTGTTCCCTTATAGCACTGGCTCACCAGCATGCGGTGGCAGGGGCACCTGCGGCTGTCATGGGAGCCCGCCCAGCCCCAGAGGACCAGCCATCCACCTCCACGGGCATCCGGGGGCCTGATAGGCTGCAGTATGCCACTGCTGTCCAGCTGTATGTCCCGGGTGTGGTGGCGGACGAGGCCCTGGTTGTGTTCCAGTGAGACATCAGCCATGGCATGCTCTGCGCGGAGACACAGATTGGGGCGGGGTCCGACACTGATGACGATTTGACCATAGTCCTGGACAGAGGGGGTCATATCGGAAGGGAGACACCCATACAAAACACCGACACTGGCAGCACAGCCAGTGGCCTGTTAGTGTTGGAACAGCTGCCCGCCACTGCCCCTGGTACCACTGTGTGTGCAGGCACAGTGGCGCAGGGTGGTGGAGCACTCGCACAGGCACTGACCAGTGCACAAGGGTTGGAGTGGTGGCAGCAGCAGATGGCTGGAGATTTTGGGAAGCTGGGCACTGCATCCACCACCAGAGCACCTGTCATTGCCCAACCCCATGAGGACCCTACTGTGCAGCACCCACCTGAGTGGGGGGCCATGCAGCACGGTCATACTACACAGATGGGTCAGCACCATGCCCGTGCACCCCAGGGAGCCGAACCCTTGGCTGAGCACTCCTGATTGCCACAGCCTTCTGTGGAGCAACAGGCACTGCTCATGACTGGGATGTTGGCACTCCACCTAGAGGTACACTAGGCAGCTAAGCAGTGCAAGAGGGGCACCACGTAGGTCCTGGAGGCCAATCAATGCCGTGAGAGGACACAACCGCAGCCCTGGACTGCATTACCAATGTGATCTCAGTTGGCCTTGCCCCACTGGCTGCCACAGGGTGTGTCTGACTGCCACCGACACCACAGAGTGCAATGTCCACCCCATGGCCGAGGCGTCGGGCAACCCCAACCGTTTTGATGCAGGGCTTTGCTGTGGGCATCCTAGGCACACTTGGTGCGGGCCTGTTTTGGAGTCTGCAGACCCCTGTGAGGACCTGGTCATGGTCCCACAGTCCCACCTCTGGGGGGCAGTTGCAGACCCCACCGTGGCCATTGCACAGCCTGAGTCTGCTGGCCAGCCATGGCGTGGCAGTCCTTGTGTCCATGGTGGTCGTGTGTCTGCGCAGCGGACCTGATGTGCATGCCTCTCTGTCTGCTGTCTGCAGCTACCGCCCTTTGTGCACTTAGGTATTGTGTGTATGTGCATGGCACGGTCATGGCAGCCGTGTGGTGCTCCACATGCTGCCCATGTGTGCACCTGCCCGGCTGCTAGCCCATGTGGCATGTGCGTGATGATGCCTTCTCAACACTAGTTGTGCATGTGCACCGGTGCCCTACATCTGATCCACACCACGCGCTAGCACCTGGTCGTGTGCCTGAGGGTGCCACTGTGTGGGGGGTGTGTGTATGTGTGTTGCTATGCAGTGCTATGTGGTGCGGTGTGGTGTTGCGTGTGGCCATGTGGTACTGCCCCACCACTGCCCCACGCCAATGTGTGCATGGCCTTGGCCATGCCCACACATGGCTCTGTGCCCTGCCACTGTGTCGGTTCTGTGCATGGGTGTTTGTCCACCTACCTGTGTGCACCATAGTGCTCCTGTGCTATTGTGTATCGATGGTGGCATGCCAGCCGCATGAGCCAGGGATCCCTCCACCCAGGGAGGGCTGCCCACCAGCTCCCGGCCCATCGCCAGCGTTGTCCCCACTGCTGTTCCCCTCATCGGCCTCGACAGCTATCCCATGGTCAATGGCTATGTTGTGCAGCATGCAGCAGGCCAGGAATAGGCTGCAGGCCTTCAAGGGGCTGTATTGTAGGGCACCACCAGACCTGTCCAGGCAACGGAACCTTGCCTTCAGCATCCTGAACACATGCTCAGTGATGTTCCATGTGCTGGCATGTGCCTCACTGTACTGCTCTTCCACTGGGGACGACGGGCATCGGTAGAGGGTAAGCAGCCAGGGCCTGAGTGGGTAGCCGCTGTCACCTGTGTGGGGGGGGAGAGAGAGAGAGAGAGAGAGAGAGAGAGAGAGAGAGGGTTAGCCTGGTGACCCCTGTCACTGTTCCCCATGCCCCTCCCTGGTGCACACGTCAGTCCCCCTGCCCTGGCCGCCCCTTCCATGCCCTGCTATACCTAGCTGCCTGTGGTCTCACCGTACTCACCCACTAGGTGTCCTGTGGGGATGTCACCACTCTTGAACCTGTGGCACAGTGCTGAGCAGTGCCAAATGAAGGCGTCATGTGCTCCCCCAGGGTGTGTGGCACAGACATTGGTTATGCATCCTCTGGCATCACACACCACCTGGCAGTTGATGCTGGGGTAGCCCTTTCTGTTGATGTAGGCAACCCCCTCTGCATCAGATGGCATGCGGATGCCCACATGAGTGCAGTTGATGGCCCCTAGCACGTCAGGCATATGTGCTACCCTGTGGAACTCCTGCATGGTTGCTGTATGCTCTGCCTGTGTGCTGGGAAAGTGGATGTGTTCTGCAGCATGTGGCAGCATGGCGTTGAGGAATTTTGTGAGGAGCCATGACGTGGCCAACTGGGTTATGCCTGTGGTGTCCCCTGTTGGTCTCTGGAAGGTGCCGGTGGAAAGCAGGCACATAACAGCTGTTACCTTTGTCTCCACTGTCCGGACATGGCTCTGTCTAGTGGGTGCCTGCATCTCCTCACTGCACAACTCACAGAGTTGCCTCAGAATAGCCCAGTTCAGGTGATACTGGCCCATGATCTCTGTGTCAGCGTGGCTCTCGAAGCTGATGCAGGGCTGGTACCACCTGTTCCGGGCGTACTGACAATGGGCCCTTCCACGGCTATGTTGCTCTGCCTCCTGCCTCCTCACACCCCTCATTATGGCCTCCATCTGGAATGCTGCACTGGCCATGGCCCCTGTTGTCCGGTCACCCCCCGGACGTCCGGCTACACTGGCCCCCCCAGCTGTGTGGGGCAGTGCCTGTCTCTCGGTAGGGCCCCCTCTTGCATACCCTGCCCCGGATGGGTTCTGCCTGCTGGCTCTGTCACCCACCCCTGTGGGTGCCTGTGTTGCTCCCCTTGGATCCGGTGGCTCTGTTGGACATCCACTCTCTCCCCCTCCCTCAGTGGTCCTCCATGTGTGCCACACTGCCTCTCACACACACACTCTCTCTCTCTCTCTTTGTCCTTCTCTTTCTCTCCCTGTTTCCCTCTTTCTCTCTCAGATGGCCTGTCTGTCTCCCACTGTCCTGCTCCCCTCTGGTGCAAGTGCTCTTCTCTGACTTGCTCCCTGTTTTTATAGGCTCAAGTCTGCTCCACGCAACTGGAAGTTGCTCCTTGCTTGCACCATTGGTCGGGGATTGAATATCGCACTGTGCCACATATTCATGGGTCCGCCCCCTGCCCTTGCACATGCATACATTTCTATTGCGTATTGGTGCACTGCCACTTGTGCTGCGCAGTTGCCTCCCGCTGAATATCGCTCTATGGCGCATCTCCGCAGTTGCACATGCGCAACTGCTTTGAATATCCAGGCCCACATGTACATTGCTCTATCAGAAAGCAGCAAACCCTTAAATCAGCTATTGATTTATGTAGTTACAGCAAAAGTAGATAATTTACAATACCATGCTATGACATCAATGAAGCCTCACCCCAGATAGGGATTAGATGACCTTCGGTAAAAAACACTACTTTATTTTGTTGCAGCAGTGGTCAGTGAAGTGATCTTACCTTAATGTCTGTTAATTCTATTCCAAAATGGCCAGTGTCCTAAACTCATGTTGGAGGCTATATCCCAATATTACTCAGGCAGAGATGCCTGCAGAACTGCAGAATCAATGTGTACACCCCTACAGACACTGTCCTCCTGCTCCATCATCCTTGCAAAATCTGGGGTGTTTGGTTCACCTGAAAATACCAGTACATACTAACATCAAGCAACCTATTGGCTGTTTTTAGTCATGTGCTATAGCCATACCTAGGCATGTGGATCATGGGAAGGCAGTGGATGTGGCCTATCTGGTCTTCAGTACGGCCTTAGACACCATGCCAAACAGCAGGCTAGTTAAGAAACGAAGCAGACTAGAGGTTGGGGAGAAAATGGCAAGCTGGTTATCAAACTGGTTGAAAAACAGGAGGCATGAGGTGGTGGTAAACAGAAGACAGTCAGGGAGTGAAACAGTTAGTAGTGAGGTGCCATGGGGATCAGTACCGGGAGTGGTGCTTTTGAATGTTTTCATAAGTGACATTAATGCAGCACTGAAGGGGAAGGTGTGTCTTTTTGTGGATGGCACAAAAATCTGCAACAGGTTGGACACTCAGAGATGGAATGACTGCAAAGATATCTGGGGAAACTAGAGTAATTGTCTAGGGTGTGGTAGCTGGGTTTCAATGACAAAAAGTGCAAAGTCATACACCTGGAGTAGAGAAACCTGCAAGCTGTATATAAGATGGCAGGGAGGTACTTACAGTCACCAAGCGAGAAAGGGACTTTGGAATACACACACACACACACACACACACACTTTGATTTCAGGATAGTGGTCTCCCCCGAATTGCACAGTCCTTGCTTCCACTCCTAGGAAAACAACCCCCAAGAAAAGTTTTAAAATTTACAGCATTTTTGCCCAGAAAAAATGCTGCAAAATACAGTTTACTTACTATGGCAGTTTAGCCCAGTAGTTCCCAACTGATTCTATATTTGGTATAAGCCCATGATGTGACCTTTAAGATGTACAGCCAGCACTGAAAGCCCTACTCTCAAATGTGGAGCTGGTCCTGAAATGCACCTTGTGTGCAAAAAGGTTTATTTTATATATTTATTTATTTTTTTAACTTACAGTTTACTCGAGTACGTTAAGTTGTGTCTGGCTGATCTTGCTGGCTCCCACTCTGACATTTGCTGTAACCAGGAATCTCAGAATCCACCATGGTTGACATCCGCTGATATTTATTTATTTATTTATTTAGCTTTTGTTGACCGGGTAAGTGCACTAGACAAATCCTGCCTATTTTCAGGCACGACCCGGGGGAGGGGGTCACAGATGAATGCCAACTGACCTTGAACCAGATTAAGCTGTTGGTGGTATTTTTAGTGAATGAGGGAAATTTGGCCAGGACACCGGGGAAATTTCCCTACTCTTTTCGATAAGTGCCATGGGATCTTTAACATCTACCTGAACTACCACCAATCCAGGCAGATGGGACCTCGGTTTAATGTCTCATCTGAAAGAAGGCACCTCAGAAGTGCAGCACCCCTCTCATGCTGCACTACAGTGTCAGTATTGGGATATTAACCCAAGTGCCAGATGTGGGAAATGAACCCACAGCCCTCTGATCTCCTGGCCTCAGAGGCGAGTGTGCTACCTACTGAGCCACTGACACTGATATCCCCATGTCCTGTCTATTGAATCTCCAGCAGATGCAGTCCAGCTCTAATGTCAGGCACGGGGATCTGGGGATTCCTGGTCGTGACAAATGTCCGTGTGGGAGTCAATAGATTCAGCTAGAAATGCTCTAATGTATTAGGGTAAGCAGTAAGTAAAACAGTTTTTGTTGACATAAAGTGCTAATCGGGACTAGTACTTGAGTGTGGGTATTTTAGTGCTGACTGTTCCCCGTAACAATATGGGAAATGGTCTTGTTGTTAACCAGTCTTCTGTAATGGTTGGAAAGGAAGATTGCAAGTTTGGGAACCATGTCATTCTTCCAAAGACAGAGAATAAAGAGCTCATGAATCAGCATCAAACACAAGAAACATGCTCCGACAACAACCAAAGTCTAATGTCGACTTTGTCCTCTCTCTGTCTCTGTCTCTGTCTCTGTCTCTGTCTCTGTCTCTGTCTCTGTCTCTGTCTCTCTCTCTCTCTCTCTCTCTCTCCCTTCTGTAGTCTCACACTCTGTGGCTCTTATAGAAGCTCTTGGTCTGAGTTCAGCAGAGGAATGAATGTTGCATTATTCAGAGGTGTTGCCACATACAGTAAATGATATTGTCTAAAACAAGCTTTGAAATGCTGGCAGTGAGTTTTATTGTTGAGCTGGCACCATGGGTAATGCAACATCATGGTTCAGTGATGAAGTTATTGCAATAAAGTAGAGGGGGTCTCCAGTGACTAGTCTTATGATCATGTATTTTGCGGGCTTCAATGTTATGATGAAGGGTGTGCTTAGGTCCAGTTCTTTTGGATCAGTACAAGCAGTTGCTAGACCAAGCACATTTTAGATCAGCAGTATTATAAGACCAAGCCTTTGTGTGAAGCAAATAAACAAATCAAAAAGAAAGAAAAAGCCACTATGGTTCTCAAGAGAGGTGGCTGTGAAAGTCAGGAAGAAAAAGATAGCATTCCGGAAGTATAAGGAAACACAGAAGGAGCAGGACAGAGAGCTGTACCAGTTAAGGCAGAAAGAAGCAGGGAGGGAAGTCAGAATAGCAAAGGCCCAAACTGAGGAAAAGATAGCCAACTCAGTTAAGAAGGGGGATAAAACCTTTTATAGGTACATCAGCGGTAGAAAAGACAAAGGGAGGGATAGTGAGGCTGAATAGAATGAACGGTGGTGGGCAGAGGGGACAGTGAAAAGCAGGAATACTGAACGGATATTTCAGCTCAGTATTCACAAGAAGAGGAGGAAGTGCCTAATCCAATTAACAGAAGCACTCTTGATAGGGGTCGATCCCAGTCCTTTCACAGAAGAAAGGGTTCTGCAAGAACTCCTAAAACTGAAGGTGGACAAAGCAATGGGTCCTGATGGAATTCAACCCAGAATTCTAAAGAATTAAGGAAGGAACTAGTGAAACCACTGGCTACTCTTTTAATAAATCATGGGAGGATGGTGTGGTACCGAGGACTGGAGGAAGGCGGATGATTCCCTTCACAAAAGTGGGACCAAGACAGAGGCAGGAAACTACAGACCTGTCAGTCTGACCTCTGTGGTAGGAAAGTGATGGAGTCACTTCTGAAGGAAAGAATAGTTGAGTACCTAGAGGTCAGTGGGGCACAGGACCCAAGGCAGCATGGGTTCACAGCTGGAAGGTCATGTCAGACGAATCTAATAGATTTCTTTGACTGGGTGACCAAAGTAGTAGACCAGGGAGGGGCTGTGGACATGGCCTACCTAGACTTTAGCAAGGCATTTGACACAGTCCCACAAAAGATTATTAGTCAAATTAACCAGCCTGGGAGTGGCTCCCAGGGTGGTAGCCTAGGTAAAACATTGGCTGGACAACAGGACACAGAAGGTAATTGTAAATGGAGTCCACTCTGAAGAAAGGTGGTTACTAGTGGGTACCGGAGGTTCAGTATTGGGTCCAGTCCTTTTAATGTCTTCATCAGTGACATTGCAGAGGGACCGGAAGGAAAAGTATGCCTTTTGCAGATGACACAAAGATCTGCAACAGGGTTGATACACAAGGCGGCGTGGAAAGGATGAAAAGGACTTGGCAAGGTTGGAGAAATGGTCAGACGTATGGCAGCTAGGATTCAATGCAAAAGTAATAATGCACCTGGGAAACAAGAACCCAGGGAAGAATACACAATGGGTGGGGAGCTAGTAACAACAACAAAACAGGAAAGGGACCTGGGGTAATCATATCAGATGACCTTAAGGTTAGCAAGCAATGTGAGAAGGCAGTAGGGAGGGCCGGGGTATACTGGGATGTATAGGGAGAGGCATCAGCAGCAGAAAACAGGAAGTTGTTATCCTCTGTACAGACAGTTGGTGAGACCCATCTGAATACTGTGTCCAGTTCTGGAGACCCCATCTCCGCAAGGACATAGACAGGATAGAGGCAGTCCAGAGGAGGGCAACTAAAATGGTGCAGGGTCTGCAAGAGAAGCTCATGAGGAGAGACTAAAGGAGCTTAATATGTATACCCTTGAGGAAAGAAGGAGAGGGGGACATGATAGAAACTTTCAAGTACCTCAAAGGAATCAACAAAATCCAAGAGGTAGCATCTTTCAGAAAAAGAGACTTGCAAGAACAAGGGGACACAATTTAAAGATAGAAGGAGGGCAGTTCAGGGGCAATGTGAGAGTATTATTTCACAGAGGGTAGTGGATGCATGGTACAGCCTTCCTGAGGAAGTTGTGTGGTCTAAAACTGTGGGAGAATTCAAGAATGCATGGGAAAGACATAAGGCAATTCTTGTGGGGGGCAGGAAGATATAGGCTGTTGGTTAACTAGGATCTGCGGCCTATCCTGTAGGTAGGGAAATGGGCAGACTAGATGGGCCTAGCGGTCCTTATCTGCCGTCAAAGTCTATGTTTCTATGTTTCTCTCAAATGTTACATAGAATCATAGAAATTGTCAGCAGATAAAGACTGCTAGGCTCCTTCCAGTCTGCCTGTAAGTCCTGTACTTGATAACAGCTGTTGACCCTGTCCCCGCTTAACCTCTGTGGTTCCCCTATGCCTGTTCCATGCATGTTTAAATCCAACCACAGTGCTCACTCGCACCACCTTCTCTTTCAGACCATTCCATGCATCCACTACCCTCTCCATGAAGGAAAAACTTCCTCACATTTCATCTTAACTTGCCACCTTCCAATTTCATGTCATGCCCCGTAGTTTTTGTACTCCTCCCATATTGGAAGATTCCCCACCGCACCCTGTTTATGCCTCTGAGGTACTTAAATGTTTCTATCATGTCCCCTCTCTCCCTCCTCTCCTCCAGCAAGAACATATTGAGGTCCCTTAATCTCTCCTCGTAAGTCTTGTGGTGCAAGCCCTGTACCACCTTAGTCCCCTTTCTCTGGACCGCCTCCAGCCTGTTAATGTTCTTTCAAAGGTGCAGCCTCCAGAATTGCACACAGAACTCCATGTGAGTTCTGACCAGTGTTTAGCGTATCGTCATCACTACCTCATGCCTTCTGCTGGTGACACCCCTTGCTATGCATCCCAGCATGCCACTTACCCTCCCTGTTGCCTTTGTGCTCTGCTTTGACATTTTCAGGTCATCTGACATAGTAACCTCCAGGTTTGTTTTCCCTTTGGCGACTGTCAGCAACTCCCCCCCAGTCTTGTAGCTCTCCCCAGGGTTACTGTGTCCCAGGTGCAAAAGTTTGCACTTTTTTTTAATTAAACCTCAGTTGCCACTCTGCAGACCTTTCTCAAGCTTCCCCAGGTCCCTCCTCATTTTCTCCACCCCTTCAGAAGTATCCACCCTGTTACAGATCTTTGTGTGATCCGCAGACAGGCAGATCTTTACTTCCAGCCTTTCTGCAGTGTCACTGATGAAGACATTGAACAGAACTGGTCCAAGAACTGATCCCTGAGGTACTCCACTGGTCACCCTCCTCTCCCCAGATCATACTCCATTTATCACCATCTTCTGTCTCCTGTCTGTTAGCCAGTTCCTAACTCAGTTTACCAACTTGTCTCCCATGCCCAGACTACCCATCTTGTTAACCAGCCTCCTATGTGGGACTGTGTTGAAGGCTTTGCTGAAATCGAGGTAGGCTACATCCACTGAGCCCTCCCCTGATTTACTTCATTCATCACCCAGTCGAAGAGGTCTATGAGATTTGTCTGACATGACCTACCCGCTATGAACCCATGTTGCCTTGGGTCCTGGGCATCGATGGCTTCTAGATTTCCCACTATCCTTTCTTTAAGTAGTGCTTCCATGATCTTCCCCACTACCGAGGTGAGGCTGACCAGCCTATAGTTGCCCACCTCCTCCCTACTGCCTGATTTGTGTAGAGGGACAACATGTGCCAATCCTGGGTCTCCAATCCTCTGGCACCACTCCTGTGTTAAGTGACTCGGTGAACAATGCTGCCAGATGTTCTGCTAGCTCTCTTCACAGCTCCCATAGTATCCTTGGGTATATGCCATTTGGTCCCATTGCTTTGTCCACCTTCCATTTAATGGGTTCCTGCAGGACTGTCTCCCCCATGAATGGACTGTTATCCACCTCTTTCCCCCCTTAGCATCTGATGCTCAGCTGTGGTACTTGCCCCCCCCCCTTTTGTGAATACTGAACAGAAGTATTTATTCAGTAATTCTGCTTTATCCATGTCTCCCTCCTTACACTCCCCTTCCTCCCCTTTAAGTCTTACAATCCCACCCCCCCGGTTTTCCTCCTTTCACTGATGTACCTGTAGAATGTCTTGTCCCCTTTCTTTACTGTCTGTGCTAAACTTTCCTCAGTCTGTGCTTTTGCTTACCTCACCACCTTCCCTGCTACCTTTAGACACTCTCAGTACACCTTTCTGTCCTTCTCCCTTTGGGTCTGCTTATATTTTCGGAATCCTGCTCCTTTAGCCCTTACCTTTTCTGCTACCTTTTTTGAGAACAATAGTGGCCTTTTCCTTCTCTTGCCTTTTGATACCAATCTAATGCACTTGTTTGTTACTTCCACCATTGCTCCTTTTAGGTTCTGCCACTGCTCTTCCACCTTCCCTTCTGCCTTCCTATTCTCCAAGGCACTTTTGATAGTGCTCCCCATTTCAGCGAAGTCTGCCTTTTTGGAATTGAAAACCTTCACTCTAGTGTGACTTGACTGAATCCCTGTCTGTATGTTGAACCACACTATGTAGTGATCACTGGATCCTAGTTGTCCCTCCACCCGGCCATCAGAAATTCTTTCCCCGTTGGTCATTACTAGATCATGAATCACCCTGTCTCTGGTGGGAACAAGCACCAGCTGCCTGAGTCCTGCCCTTTGTAGGGAATCCAGAATGCCTCTGCTTCTGGCTGAAGCAGCTGCCTGGGTGGTCCAATCCACGTCTGGCATATTGAAATCCCCCATTAGCAGAATCTCACCTCTCATTGCTATTCCATGTATTTTATCCTCAAGGTCTCTGTCCATTACTACCCCCTGACCTGGAGGTCTGTATATCACACCTGTGTGTATTGCTATGCCATTTCCGGGTTTAAGGGTGGCCCACAGTGCCTTGGCCTCCCCTTGCCTACCCAGTATCTGTGTTGCCTTTATACCCTCCTTGACATACAGGGTAACTCCTCCCCCTTTTTTGCCTCCCCATCCCACCTAAACAGAGTATAACCTGGTATATTAACTTCCCACCCACGATTGGCAGTGTACAAGGTTTCAGTTATTGCTACTATGTCCAGGTCTTACTCAACTATCCCAGCCTCTTTGTCTGGGATTTTATTTCCCAGGCTGCAGGCATTTGTCACCATGGCCTTCCAAGTATTACTGCCTGTCTTCCCTACACGCCTGGTTTTGGCCCCCTGCAGTTTCCTCCCCTCCTTGTTAACTGTAACATGTATCCCCAATTTCTTTGCTTCTCCCCTTCTGCTTGGTCCAGGTGACCTTGGCAGCAACATTCTGGTATCTCTACCATGTGGGGGTGAGCTGCTAAAGTTTGCCTGTTCTTGTTGACCCCTTCCCCCGACTAATTTAAATGCTTGTCCGTGAAGTGTTTGAACCATTCATCGAGGGCTGCTTTCCCCTGTCTGGACAGATTCAGCACATCTCCACTGTACAGGGCCACATTGTTCCAGGTGAGACCCCAGCCCCCAATGAAGTCATACTCCTTCTCACTGCACTAGACCTTCAACCATGTGTTGAAGTTACTAATGCAAAGGTTCCTCTCTCCTTCCCTGCCATGGACTGACAGTACCTCTGAAAATGTCACAGAGCTTGCTACTTTCCCCAGGCTCCCCCCCAAACCTATGAAGTCCTCTTTCGCTTGTTCCAAGAAAGCCCTGTCAATGGATAGGTCATTTGTTCCCAGATGGACAACGACATCTAGCTGCCCCTCCTTGCCACTGCTTCAGCGATCCTCAGGATCTTCTCCCAACTCCTCCGAGCTGTGCCTCCTGGAAGGTACTTGACCTCCCTTTCCTCCCTCCTATCTGTGCCCAGATCCATTCCCCGGACAATCAAGTCCCCGCTTAGGAGTAATTTCTTCCTCCTTTGGGGTTCTCTTCCTCCCATTACTGGGTCTCCCTGCTTGAGGACCCTCACATCCTCACTGGTTTCAGCCTTGGTTTTCTTTTACTCTTAGTACAGTGCCATCCATCAGGATCAAGTGCGGTGTCATGGATTTTGCTGGGATATCTTGCAGGATGCTGCAGCAATGCAAGGTAATCCAATTGTAATTATTACAATTAGCCATGCTGTATCTCTGAAATCTCACAAAGTGTACTTGATCTTGGTGGACAGTACTGTATATCTAAATAACAGCTAATTATCTTTTGCATCTGTTTTTGAGCATACTGCATAGTAATATGGTAATTTAAAGTTTGAGTGGACTCCAGGTCCAACATGTCTGCTCCTGATGCATCAAAAGCAAGGATGAAATGAGTATGTTGTGCACACATGTACTCCTTTGTGGCACTATGCATGTTCTGTGTTCTTTGAGTGTATTGCACTATATGTACATTTTTTCTTATTATGATGTACACTTGACTTGTGTTTATATAACATGATTATTGAAACTTTGAATGTGTCTGTTTGGGACCCCATTGAAAATTAATTTAGGAACAATTGGGAAATGTCTGAATTTTATGAATAAATGTATTTACTACTACCACTATGGGATTCCCTTCCCACGCTACCATCCAGGGAACCCAGTGATTCAGCGATCGTCCCAACTGGACCATCCCAGCCCAGCAGTGGTATGTCGGGTGTCTCAGAGAGTGGTCCCCTTGCCTGGGGCGAGTTCAGACCAGTGAGGGTGGAAGAGGACTGTGCAGTGATTTCAAAGCTGTGGCCCTCATATTGTGAGCTGGACCCGGGCCTGATCCATCTTTTAGTGGGATGTGTTGAGTCTGTTGGGCCAGTGTTTGCCAAGATCATCCAGTGTTCGTTTTTGGAGGGACAATTTTTTATGGTGCCTTGAAAGAGGAATTGGTGAAGCCCCTTCTGAAAAAAACATCCCTTGACCCTGATCTATTGGCAATTAAAGACAGGTCCAGAACTGTTCCTTTTTGGGTAAGGTTATTGAGAAAATAGTGTCTCTGCAGCTCGAAGCACATCTCATGGCCTTTGACATCTATGAGCCCCTCCAGTCTGGATTTTATACCAGACATAGCACTGAAACTGAATTGCTCAAGGTGCCAAATGATCACCTCAGGGCTAGAGCCTCTGAGTGGTCAATACTTGTCCTTCTCGTTCTCTCATCATTTGACACTGTAGAATATGTGGTGTTATTAGATCACCTGAGGGGACTCTGTGCACTCACCAGCACTGTCATGCACTGGTTTCAGTCCTTTCTCATAGGCAGGATGAAGAGGGTGGTGATGGGGAGTGTCTCCTCCCACCAGAAACCCCTGCTTTATAGAGTTCCCCAAGGTTTGATCTTCTCGCCCATGTTGTTTTCAGTGTGCATGCTGTCCCTTGGTGATATCATCAGGTGTTACAGTGTGGAGTTTCACTGTTATGCCGATGATATCCAACTGTATATGTTTTTTGCTCCTGGAACATGTGATATGGCATTGGTGCTTAATATTTGTCTGGCTGAGATCCAGAACTGGATGTCCTCTAACTGACTGAGGCTCAAGCCAGATAAGACGGAGGTACTAGTGATTGAGCTGCGTTGCCAGAGGGAGGCAGATGCTATTAGGGCCGGAACAAGCTTGATGCTTGTACAGTCCCACTTTTGTCATCCATGAAGGTGGAAAATCTGGGTGTGATCCTACACAGCATATTGACAGTTGAGGCTCAGGTGTCATCTGTTGTCCACACTAGCTTTTACTATCTTAGGATCATCACCTGAATTACAACGTTAATCCCCCCAGATGATCTGCCTTCATTAGTGCATGCCTCTGTGACATCCAGAATTGACTACTGCAATTCTCTGTATCTCAGGTTCAGTGGAGGGGTCCTGTACCACCTGCAGGTTGTGCAGAATGCAGTGGCCAGGTTGCTGACAGGCCTTCCAAGATCCTGTCATGTGACCTTGGTCTTGTGTGACCTGCACTGGCTGCCAGTGAGGTGGAGGATCTCCTTCAAGGTGGGGCTACTCACCTATAATGTCCTATACAGAATGGGTCCGGGCTACCTGCATAACATCTTGACTCCTGCTTGCCCCTGCACTGCCTCTGCTCTGCTGAGAAGGGTCTCCTAGCAGCTCCTAGGGCTCAGCTCAAAATCTTGCATGATAGTTCCTTTGAGGTTGCAGTGCTGGTTCTGTGGAACTCGCTCACAAGGTCCTTAAGAGAGGCCCCCTCGGTGGAAGCTTTTAAATGGGGTCTGAAGGCACATCTTTTCAGAGAAGCATTTGGGATGTCGTGATCTTCTGTTTACTGATTCTAGCTGTAATATTTGTTGATTCTTATGTGCTCTTAATCTATTTATAATCTTATCTAAGTTTGCCTGTATCCTGTTAAGCACCCTGAGCCCCAGGGAAAGGATGCTTAAGAAATAAAACCTTACTTACTTACTTACTTACATCAGAGCAGTAGGCAGCAGTGGGAGATTCAGTAGCCTGCAGTGCATGTTAGAGCTTTTATAATCTCTGATCAGATGTTTTCTGGTAGTGCTTTTCTCCGGGAGCTAAGTAAGGCAATGCAATTTTATTTACATGGCACTGTTTCCATAGCTCAAGGTACCTCACATCATTAAAAACATAACACAATTCCAATAAAATCTATACATATAGCCATGATATACAACCTGTATATCGTGCATTAAACATGTGGTTTTCCAAAAATAAAATTCTGTTAAATGAAAGGAAAACCAAAAGAGTGTTTTTTGGAACTAAACAAAGAATAGAGACTAATGGCATCAATGTGGAAATATTAGGGGTGAATGGACATGGCTTGGAGGAGGTTTCCTGTTTTAATTATCTAGGGGTTATGTTAGATCAGACACTCTCTTTTCATAAACATATAACAAAAGTCACAAAAATGTTAATGATAATCTGGGCTATTTATACAGAAACAAACATAGTTTAACATTTCATGTTAAAAGAACTATAGTGAATCAAGTCCTTCTCCAGGTCCTGGAATACAGTGCCATTTTATTTATTTATTTTTATTTATTTATGACTTTGTTAACCGGGTAGGTGCACTGATCCCAGGGACCATTTTCAGGCATGACCCGGGCCATGTAAGGCGGCACAGAGTAGAAACATCAAAATAACTATTTTACTGGTCAATTCACCAAGTATAATATTTTTGATAAATATAAGGTTGCATTTAATAACATTGTTAGATTCACTACTAAGCAAATCAAACAGGAACACTATTGTGACCTATGTCAAAAGTTTGGAGCTATTTTTTGGTATCATTTTAATACTTGTATCTGTTTGTACTTTGTCCTAACTGCTGCACTTCTGTCTACCTGCTCCTACAAATTGTGTATCATTGCACCCATCTATTACTTGTATAATCTCTGTGTTCTTGTTGTTACCTCCCCCCGGTCATACTGTAAGATGAGCAACTTGTTGTTCAGTGTGCCCTCCTGGTGAAAAATTTCAATAAATCAATAAATAAAACTATAGGCCCCATATTCAGAGCCGACAAACTGCACAGACACATGGGGGTGCCATGTGAAAAAATAGGGCTGGCCAGCTCTGGCACCATATTCAGACAGATAGCACAATCCAAACTGACCATGTTACCTGTCTGAATATTGAGCCATGGTAGCATGGCACACAGCCAGTGGTCACCATTCTGTGTGCTGTGCTACAAGAGTGCAGGGCCAAAGATTGCCCATAGGGGTAAAGCGTGACACACACTGGTTGGCGCTGCGGCTCCTATGGGTGATATTCAGCCCAAACATGCAGATGAGCACATTGGGCATGCATGGCAGTAGCAGACCATTCATATGCCCATTATGGGCTCATCTGCATGCCATCTCAGTGGCTGAGTGTGCTGGGCCAGGTCCCCCCTCCGATGCCCCAGTCCCTGTCTGTATAGAAAAAATAGAAGATCCTGGTGGTCTAGCAGGCCCTTCCATGCCCTGATCCCTGTCTGCATAACAAAACAGAAACCCTGGTGGTCTAGCAGTCTCTCCCCCCCTAACCTTTCTGTTTTATAGTGCTTCATGGCTTTCTTGGCTTCCTGAACACAAGCATCATCATGCCTAAGACATCCGTCGCTGGCTGGAGTTCATGAAGCTCCAAATAAAATTTTTGGCAGTATCAGACCATCTTTACAGTAGGGGTACTGTATTAACATGAGGGACCATGTAAAGGACTGATGCGGCATGATGAAGTGATCAAATGACTGGATCAACCTTGACTGCACTGACTTCAAGTACCGATGAGAAGAGCAGGTCAAGAGTATGACCATGCAGATGGGTCACAGAGGCAACTGCCTGTGTAAGGCACAGCGATAACATCAGCTAAGGAATTGCTGACCAAACAGTGAAGTTTCATAATCCACCCAGGCATTGAAGTCTCCCGACTCTAACAGTTGGGAGCCTCCAACACCCCAACACCAGGTCAGTAACGAAATACACCAACTCATGCAGGAAATCACCTTTACACTCCAGAGGCTGGTATATAAGAATAACCCTCCCCTCCATGATCACACCTCAGGCAGTGCACCACTAAATACCCGGCTGGAATTGAAGCCCCAAGTACTGGGCCAGAGTCATTGTCCAGCCAGGTCTCATTTACAAAAACAAGATCAGCCGAGGAATCAGATGAAACCCTCCATCACTGCTGTTTTATTCCTCAGCAATGTCATGTTACATAGAATGGCCTGAAGAGGAGAAACAGAGTTGGCTGGCTTGCTAACTTGTTGCCTGCTGGCATTGGCAAGGCCCTAGGGAGGGGAACAATACAAGTGGGTCCCCTATCATTGTTTCATGTCTGCCTGGGTGCCTCTGAGTCCTCACAATCCCTATCTCACCATCCCCATCAGCTCAGCTGGAACCTCTGCCACAGCCTTTGTTACATCTCCTGGAGGATCACCAGCCCTATACAGCAGCTGATAACTAGTGAAGGCAGGAATAAAGGGGATCTCCCAAAAGGATGGAACAGCCATAGCTAGTGCGATGTGTAGCAGAGCCTAGAATTAATCAAGCACTTGTCCACAGTGTCAACCCTGATCAACTTCAGCTGAAATAATAATCAAGCTAAAAACAATAAACTTACAAACCCCAGCCTGCACCACTAACCCACCCAATGCCTCACACACATTCACACAAATTAAACAATCCAGTAATACCACTCACCCACCCCATCCACTCCAACAATAACATTAAAACAGGTAAAATTAAGAACTGTGAGGCAAGGGGATCAACATTTATATATAAAGCTATTTAACATACTAAGGGTCATACTAAGGGGACAAAGAGCAAGGAGGCTATAAGCCCATGAGTGCTCCTATGCTATCAAATTGCATACTAAATTTAGTAGTATGTAAGTGTCAGTCCTGAGAGTAAAAACGCATTAACAACAATACTATGTGACCATATAGATTTTTAAATGAGCCTATGAAAAAAAACCCTCACTGCCACTGAGGGACAGTGTCCAATAACAGCAGTCAAAAAAGAAACGGATTGTATCCAGGCTGTTCAGACAACAGCTAAGGGGACAAAGCAGCGCTATACCTGGGAGAACGAGTCTGTCCTTACCATGCTCTCTCACTGGATGGGACAGCTAGTGATCAGATAGAAAAAACAATAGTAACCCTCCCGCCTTCTATACTAAAGTGTGCAGACTGCCTCTCACACAAGTTGGCACCACTAGACAGAATGTAAGTACCCCTCCATTACTGCCACTTTCTCACTGTGACAGTTTAAGGGAAGAGTGCCAACTTGAATTTAGATCTTAAAATCAGGCTGAGGGTGCATTGCCAATACCAACTGACAGATATAACTTAACAGCTCCAGTTCCCAGACAGCATCCATAATGTGCTCCCTGCACCTCTTCTTGGTACTCCTCCATGACTGTACTTGGCCCCAGGAGGAGAGCAGGACCTACAAACGAAAGACCAGAGCTTAAAACTAGCCCCGTTTGTATAACTATGCTTTCCTAGGATATCATACATGTATGAATAAATTCACTAGGCTACAGGCTACCAGGCTAAGACCTTAGATTATTTATTTATTTGGTGTTTAGAGATATTTATTTGAGTGTTTGCAGTGTACAATCTTTCTGCTCCCTGCAGCCTGTTGCTGCCTAAGATGGTTCCCCATTCATGACCCCTCCTATTCTCTGGTAAAGTATCTCATTCCTGTTTCCCCAACCCCTGTTGAATAACAATCCAAAATAGTACCCCATCCCTATATTTTATACACCTGAGCTTATCACCTGTCAACTATAGAGTGTGCTTTTGCAGTGTACCACTGTGTGCTGTGACTACAGAGTGTCACTGTCAATGTGTTGCTGGCAACCATAGTAGCAGTACACTTACCCCAAGGGTGGCAGCTCAGTCCTGGCTCTCCTTCCTCACAGTGCAGCCACGCTTTTCACAAAAGTTGCTCCTCCCTTACTCCAACTATGGTGCATAGTGCCATGCAACTGCTGCTCTGCACTTTTAAACAAGAGCAGCTGTTCCACCACAATTAAATACTGCCATTTAGTTAAAAAAATTAATTAAGTGTGCAGATACTGTAATTATAGCACAAGGCCACTCTGAAAATACCACGCTGGTTCTTAACATGCCACTAGACCACCAGGGCATATGCTAGCCAGGGTAAACTACTTACCAGCCATTGGCAACTAACCTATAAACACTGGTTGCTAACTTATAACTGGTGCCAGGCATCCTATCATTACTTGCAGATTATATGCAGTGTATGTGGGGTGTGGGCAGTCTCTGCCTCAACTTATCTTACTCCATATATTCTAATGATATGCTCAGGGGAATGTTTGTATTTATTTCAGTGTTTGACATCCTATGTGGCAAGATTCCACCTTTCTCTGCTGGACTTCCCATCAGGTGAACCATAACTCTGAGGTACCACTTAGTTTCTAGTGGACCAGCCTTCCATGACAGTTACACCAGGGTTATATTTACTTTTTAAACAACTAGTAAAACTAATTACTGTAATTAGAATTGTAGTATTGTGATGTCAGAACATCTTAACTACTAAGGAGACCAAAAGTATTTCAGTAACATTTTTTTGTATTGATTTCTTTCTAAAAATAATAGAGACATATTTCAGTAACAAACTGTACCTTTAATAAGCTTGTAATATTATTGCCCATTTGTATACTTTTCCAAATAATAAAAAAAGTAATTTTCTTCTGTTTGCTTCTTCCCAAGGAATATCTGGTTAGGAAGAAATATCATCTGCTTAACCATCTGTAAAGCTCACAAATTATCAAAAAAACTTACATCACATCAAAGTAATGTCAGAAGGAGCGGTAAGCATTCAGACTCTTTATTTGTTGCCCAATAAGATCTATCCAGTGGCAGCATAACGTGCTGAACTTCACTGAACAGGCATTCAAATAAACACAAAAGGCAAACCTCCTCAATGTCACCTGTTATATTTTGTTGTGTAGCATTTTTTTTCACATGACCATGATGGGTACAATAATACAACTACAGTACCATAAATAAACAAGCATTTGACAATGCTGAATGTCTGTGTGTATGGTGCATTTTCACTTCCTACTAGCTGTAGGTCTGTGACTGTGGTGTAATTTAAAACTGTGAGGCTAACCTACTTGTCCAGACAAAGTGCATGGGCCTATCAGGCCTCAACACACGCGTCAACCCCTTCTGAGGTAAGGCTTTCCGGCCCACCACAGGGTGTCGTGTGTGTGCCAGAACACTGCTCTGTCCTTCCCCAGGCTGGGACCAGTGTTGAATACTGCAGTACTTTTCCCCCAGCCTCAGCCTATTCAGCCAGCTCACTGAGCTCGCACTCAAACTCAGGTCACAGGCACGGAAAGGCAATAAGGTGAGGTCCCAACTGGGCCAACAGCCATCCCTGATAACAAAGTTATTTTACTATTTTATTTTTTTTTTTGTAACAGTTTTGACCCCAAAATTTGAACATAGTTTTCTTATGACTCTCCCTTCTGAATGTGACAGGTGTCATTTATAAAATACCAGATGAAATGTCATTTCACACAACAAGTGCCACCTTCCACACCCTTGATGGGACCATCTTTGAGGACACCTCCTCATTTAGATATCTGGGGGCTTGGCTGGACCAGCACCTCAACTTCTCTATGCATATCAATGCTATCCTGCAGAAACTGCACCCCAAGCTTGGTGCTCTCTACAGGAATTGTAGTTGCATCCCGCTGACTGCGAGGTGCGAAATTGTCCAGATGATACTCCCCATCTTTGACTACTATGATGTAGTCTATGGTGCTGCTTCTGAATCTTTCCTGACCAAGCTGGACACTCTCTTTAACTCCTTCTGCCACTTTGCTATTGACTCCCTTTCCTGCTTCCACCACTGTGAACTTTATCACTCTCTAACCTTCCTTCCACTATCTCACAGACGCATCTCTCACTGTGCCAAACTAACCTCCAAATTCTGGTTCAGAGGGCTCCCCTCCTATCTCTCATTCTCTCTTTCCACTCCACCTCCCCCCACCCACTCTCTCAGATCAAATGACGCCCGCATCTTGACGGTCCCTCGCCGCTCCACCCTCATCGTTCAGACTGGTTTCGCCCATCGTTTCCCTAAAATCTAGAATTCCTTCCCCCCTGAAATATGACACTCTTCCTCCAACTACTCCCTTACCTCTTCCCTACACAATTACCTTTCCCTCAGCTGTTCTTGCTTTAACCCACCTTAATACCTATCCCCAGTTTCTGCCTTCCTACCATGACCCTCCCAGCAGGGTTCTCAACATCTTGAAGGGGGAAATCAGGAAATGGCTACCCCTTCTCCTCATATTCAGTTCTTGCCTCTCCCCCTCTGTTCTCCACCTGCCCTTCTGGGTCACCAGTGTGCACAACCTAACCCCATCCTTTTTACTCCGACACCACTTGCGTACTACCTCGAGTCTGCTCCTAGTACACTCATGCACTATAAATGGTTCTATTGCATCATTACTGTTTTGTATGTTTATATGTTCTTTTGTATGATTTTGGACATGAATTGTATTTGACTCAATGTTCCACTGCTGTTTATTGTACAATACCTTGTGTTCCAACTGTTGCACAATCTTACAATGTTGTATTGTTTGTACTACCCACATACTATTGTAACTGATCATCCTTCACAACCCTATGTAACCCTTCCCCCCCCAGGTCGCACCATGAGATGAGCAACTTGTTGTTCAGTGTGCCCTTCTGGTGAAACATTTCAATAAATAAGTAAAAAAATAAATAAAGTGCAAAAGCACATTTAGACCAGGATTCAAAAAATATCAGCTTTCAGGTTCATGAGGTAGTGTGAAAAAATGGCTATGTTGAACATTTTTGGTCACAAAGTTATGAGCATGCATTGAAAAATTTCACTGTACCATCATAACTAGGCAATATAGTGTAGTGGTTAAGGGCACTGAGCTGCAAACATGGAGATCTGGGTTTGAATCCCATCAGCCCCCACTTGCATACTGTGTGACCCTGAGAAAATCGCTTAACTTCCTTGGGCTCCCAGGTCGCACCTGGAAACAAGCTCTGGCTTAGTGTGCCTTTCCTGGTTAAACAATTTACCCTTCCCCCTTTGTTGTTTTCTAATACTTTGACCCCAAATTTTCAACAGTCATCTTATGACCCCACCTCATGAATCTCATAGGTTAAAATTTTTAAATCCCAGTAGAAATGTCATTTCTTGCCACAGGTATGACAACACATTTTGATTAGAATGTGAAAAATGACAGCTATTATGTTCATGAAGTGGTGGGGAAAAATGGCTATGTTGAAAATTTTGGGTCACAATATTGAAAATTGCCCAAATGTGCGCGCATTGAAAAATTTCAATGTATGTTCATAACTTTGTTGTTTTGTAATATTTTAGTCCAAATTTTTACAATAGTCTTTTTATGACCCCACCTCATGAAGCCGGTAGTTTAACATTTTTCAAATCGAGCCTGAAATGTGATTTTGCAGAGTGACTGCAAATCATCTTTTGGCCTGGAATTTACGAATTTTACCTAAATTGTTCATGAGATGGGGTGCCAAAAATGGTATGTTGACAGGCTGGGGAATAAATATTAAAAAATTACCAAATTTACAAGGTTCAAAGCTCATTGAAATACATTGATGGCATACCGGATTTCCAAAGTTCCCAGCCCAGCATTAAAGAGTGAAGACTTGTCTCCAGTCCAGAGAGGATTATAGTGTTGGACCCCCAGTAGGAAAGTAAAGGGTAGGGGGTATGGGGTGGTGGTTGCTGATAGGGAGGTTCTGTTGGGGGGAGGGTAAAGGCAGCAGCAATAGACATCAATGGACCATTTTCTTTTTTACAGGGATTTAAAACAAAAGATTTAAAAAAGTTATGAGTGACAGTTTTCTATAGTTGAGATACCAACCCAGTATTGGTGTCATGTTTGGTGACACTAGGGTAGGCTTCCCAGTGTCACACAGTGGAAATGGGCCAGGTGGGGAGTACTAACCAGCAATGAGAATTGGGAACTGTGGTGTGTGAAAATACTCAGTGGGTTATTCCATTTCAACCTCACTTGACTACGAGTGCACACCAAGAAAACTCAGGAATGGCATGATGACACTTATGATTGATGCGATGAGTAGACAGTGAATCTGGCAGTCAGAAGAAGATGGGCTGTTTCTATGTAGCTATGGACTGGGGTGCTTGTCCTTCTTGATCTTTGAGGCTCTATTTGCTGTGTCTTTGGCGCTTGCAGGCACGTCACCTGGACGAGCATTTCTGATTTGTTTAAATGCTCATGGACAGCAGTGGGGAACACAGGAATGGCATAATGACTACTGTACTTGCTGGCTGGCTTCATCCAAATGAAGGGACTAAGGTGTTCTGTCAGAGGAGTGCTTTGATCCTTTCAACTACACCAAGTCTCCATGTAGCAAACAGTGACCAGGGTCATCAACTTGCCTGGTCATTGGTCTGTCATTGTAGAGCCCAATGCAGCTTGAGGTGCATTGAACACAGCAGTGACACAGCTCTGAAATGCTGTTCATCGTAACAAAATGTTTGCTACACATGCATGTGCATGCAAACATAAAAATGTGAAAAGCTGAGCAGAGATCCTAAGTAGAATTCTGAGTGTATATTACTACATATACATAGTGTATATATATGTGTGTGTGTGTGTGTGTGCATGTTTCTTTTGCAAGGAAACAAGTACACAATTTTAGTTCCACGCATTCTAATTTTTCCATAGGACCCTTTGTTAGAAAAAGCGAGCAGTGATACTGAGTTATGGAAGAAAACAGAAACTAGAAAAGAATGTGTTTATTATTAGACTGAACAACCACTTATATCTTTTGATCATTTCCAAAAATAATCATTTGTGATATTTTATAATGCTTAAAACTATATTTAGAAAGCATAACACTGGAACTGTTAGGCACAGAAGTGCATATTTTGTTAGACTGGCCTGTAGCTGCAGCAGTAGCGCAACTGCTTGTAGTGCTGATGGCCCTGGTTCAAGAGCAAGTCATAGACATTAGGGGCCAGCCAGGGATGGAGGATCCAGCATCCTAGAGAAGGCTCTTCTCCTCCAGAAAGGGAGGCCACCTAGCTCTGGTGCTCAGCTGCCACTTAGGTGACCACATGTGGTAGTGTGCCTGGAGCAGCTCATGGGAGGGAGGACACTGACAGTGACATGTTCAGCATCGTGGCAAGTCAACTCACAGAATACCTCAATAAGTACAATCTGCTCTGCCCAAACCAACATGGCTTCAGGCAAAAACACAGTACCACCACGGCACTGCTGGAATACACTGACTATGCGCACAAGGCGCTGGATGAAGGCAAATTGGTGGGGTCCATCTTCATTGACCTCATCAAAGCCTTCAACACCGTCAACCACCTTCTACTAGTACTCCAGCTCCAAAGATTAGGTGTGGCACCAAACGCTGTGAATTGGTTCAATGACTACCTAACACACAGGAGCCGACGAGTCAAAATCAGAGAGACATTATCCAGCTCCAGAGATGTGCTCCTAGGAGTCCCTCAAGGATCAATTCTAGGGCCCCTGCTTTTTAGCCTCTTTGTAAATGACGAACCCACAGCCTGTAACACCAAACTTATTCTGTATGCGAACTATGCCATGCTGCTGAGCAGCAGCACCTCTCAGGCTGCCCTACAAACAGAACTACAGAACTCTTTCAATAAACTTGAGAACTGGTTCAGTAGGCAAAAGCTGCTACTAAATTACAAGAAAGCCAAGGCCATGCTACAATCTAGCCCCTACAACAAACACAAGCATGCTCCCCTCGTAATCACCAACAAGGCTGGTGAGCAGATTGAGCAGGTGCACTTGTTCAAGTACCTTGGAGTCACCATTGATGACTCTGTCACTTATACACTCCACGTAGACTCCCTTGTCAGAGTGGTAAACACAAAGATCGGGGTCCTTTATAGGCATCAGGAATCCCTCACCCTGGAAGCACTCCGAATCTCAGTCTCCAGCTCCATACTCTCCACGATAGACTATGGGCTGGTGGTCTATGGAGCTGCTACTGATACAGTGCTCAAAAGGGTCCAAACTGCACTCAATAAGGCATGCCGCCTACCTGTGTGTGAGATCACTACACTCATACTTGCATCCTGTATGAGCGTACAAACTGGCTTAACCTAAAAGACAGGATCAAATACCAAACTTGCCTCCTGGGAAAGAAGGCACTCCTCGGAAAAACCCCACCCTGTATAGGAAACCTGCTTGAGGCTTCTCTCTCAACACCATCACCAGATAGAGGAAGAATGGAGCACTGTCCATACCATTCACGCAACCTCACTAGGGCAGCGTGCTTTTCTCCTATCGGCCCCCTCTGATAAATGAACTCCGATGAAATTACAAACAAACAACAGCCTGTCTCAATTCAAAGTAGGCCTCAAACAGCACCTAATGTCTAACTAAATGCACCTGTTTCTCAGGCCCCACTTGATAGGCAGGCCTACCCCCAAGGTAACACCCAGCAGGGCTACCTAGAGAACCCTGCCTCCATTCCAGCCTAGCCAAGGGCTTAAGTAAGCTATCAGTCCTCTTTAAATGCACTTGGTACTGCCCTCCCAAACCCCCCCACACACCATACTAGACAAAGCCCTCTGGTGCTGCTCCCCCCATCACAGCCCCCCTGTTTCACTATCCCTCCACCTCTCACTCTCTGCGGTTGGTTCAAACCCAATCACCCTTGTTTCACTGTCACCCAGCCTCTTGCCATCTGGAATAGCATTAAATCCTATGCAGTTACTCTGCCATAGTCTATCAATGGATTTGGAGGTTTCCAGGGGTGTGCTACCTAGGGCAACCGATTAGAAATAGCTTAGTATTCAATTACAACTGCTCAGTTTTTTTCTCCTATTTGTCTAATTGTCATGTAATCGCTCTTTAATGCCTAATGATCAGGCCTCTGTAACCACTGAATATGTGTATTGTCTTATTGTCAACCCTGACGTGGAACCTTTGTAAAAGAGCTCATGCTCAAAGGTCTTTCCAAAATACTAATTAAACAATTAAATAATTAATTAAACAATTATGTTTGCCATGCCAGAGCTTTCACACTGTCTCACACTGGTGTCTGCAGGAGAGGAAACAGGAAAGAGCTGGGAGGCTGAATGAGGGTCTGACCTCTCTGAAGCCCCCCTCATAGGCAATGCGCCCATGTCCAAGAAGTGGATCCTGTGTATGGTAGGGAGAGATGGGAGCCCACCAACACAATCATGGGGTAGGCCATTGGGGTAGAAAGGGGGCATTGCAGAAATCCCACAAGAAGCTAGGTGATGGGGCTCTGGGGGTTGAACCACAGGAACAGCCTCACTGGAGGGGAGAGAAGAACAATTTTTTTTTTAAATGAAAGCTTGGCGTTCGATCAACATGAATAGATCCTAAGAGTACAGTTCTCATGTCATTATACTGTGTTGTTAAAAGTAACAAGAATTTGCAATTTAGTGTACCATTTTATGTTTTTATACATCGACATGTGGTAGCTGAAGCAACACGATGTATCAGTATCAACTTAGCTGGCTCAAAGCTTTCATTTAAAACAAAAAATTATTTTCTAGCCTTAATGGTTTTAAAGTTATCTCATTTTAAACAAATTATATTTTGAAAAGTCTAATTATGGAACCACTGAGGCTGGAAATGCTTTTTTTTTCACTTGAAAGCTTGGTGCCCAGCCATCTGCCAGTATTGTTTGTATGTGTTGATACTACAGGTATAAGTTACATAACTTAAACAAACTGATAAAAAACTGTAAAACAAATGGTAATTCTATACATTGTTCAATTACAATCTACACAGTTTACAACTTAATTTTCATCCATCTTATGCCCATAATCACTATGGAACAACCTCCCTCCCAACCTTCACCTGGCCCCCTCCCTATCAGCCTTCAAACAGCTCCTTAGGCTTCTCCCTCCCACTCCCTGCCACAGCTGTACACCCAAGCCCTCCTTATACGGTCCTAGCGCTACCCTAAATAGCCTCACCAGGTAATAAAAATAAACTCCTCATGCCATCTCTATGCTAAATCACCCCCCACTGGCACCCTCTCCTCGAAAACTCAATTTTTGATAAATCCACTACTGTAAATATGTTAATACATGCACCTGAAATTTAAGGGTATAAATGGTCTAGAAATGAAATGAAGTAATTCTTTTTTCAATCCTGCTGTTTCATTCTAAAGTGTAACCTCTCCACCAAACTCCATGTAAATGTACCACAATGTATTACTCGCCTGTTATTTGATAATCGCTGTATTTGTATTTCCCTGTCTACCACCTTGTACTACATGTACCCAGGTCGCACCTGGAAATGAGCCTCGGCTCAGCGTGCTTTTCCCGGACACCAATTTTATATAAATAAATAAATAAATAAATAATCACATTGCAAACATTTTGGTCCCCCCCCTCCAGAAGTATAGTGCTCCCTTACTTTAATGAATGAAATGGGAACCATAACATGAATTAGTTATAGCTCCCTGTTCCTTACACTGAGGGACACTGAAAAATAAGTCTTATCACTGTACTTTGAGCTGCGATCCTGGTGTGCCCGCTTTCAAACACAGAACAGTTCACTCAGTACAGTGTACTTATTTCGCTTTTTTATAAAAAATCAGATATCTTGTAAGATGCTTAAATATATTTAAACATTGATCTACTATATATAGTGTCCCAGATTTCAATTCCCACCCAACTGCATCTCCTCCTGCCCACAGAAGGACCAGGGAGCAAATGGCAGCTCCACAACCTGCACCTGCACGTGATGACTCTGGAGAAAACCCTGCAACAACGCCTGCCACCCAGGCTGATTTGGGTGTTATGTGAAGTGTGGTAGACCACCTTACCAACAGGGTGGAGAACCTTGATAAGTGGTTGGAGCGTACGGAGGCTCACCAATTGCAGATTATGTCGCTGCTGCAACTGGTCCAGTCTCACCAAAACCTAGAACCTTAGTGTTTTTGTTTGCTGTATAATTTTCATTTTGTATTCTTTCTTTTTTTTTTTTTTGAAATCTCTTTTTTATCCTCCTGGTTGCCTTCGTCACTCTGCTCCTTTGGGCTTAGCTCAATGCCCTCCAGTCCCCACTGGGTCTGCCCCTAGAGAGCTTTTTACCTGCCTCCTTCACCTTGCACAGCGGGGTCTGCCCGTGGTTGCAGACTGGGTGGCTGGAGCGGCCATCATCCAGAGTGCCGCGGGTTGTTTTCCGTTTTTTTCTCCGTCCCTCCTCTCCCTCCCACTGAGGACGCCTTGGCTCGGGCGGGCGATGCTTACGCCACGCCTGCCAAGTGCTGAATAGCATCCCCTCCCGACTCCCCGATGGGGCCGCGCTGCTGAGGCGGTGCTTACCGCTCTCCCGGCGCGGTGTACCAAACACCCCGGTGTCCTCCCCGAAGGAGGAGAGTGTGCTGGGTCGCCGATCCTCCTTCCCCCGCCGACTCCCGCCGACCGAGTCCGTTTCGACCCGGGTCGCCGGCGTGGCGCGAGGTGTGGCGTCCAGCGTCTCAGCCCTCAGCGCCACCGGGCCGGTCATTCTGTCTTTCTTTTTCAGTCCTAACCTTATTTCCCCCCAAAAAATTGTTAAAACGCCCCCTGAAATCAGTTTAAAGAAAGTAGCATAAAAATGCTGTCCTTCCATTCCTTATGTTCCTAATCCTAGTTAATAATCTCTGTTTACAAACAGGATTTTTTTTTGGGGGGGACAGTAGTGTTTTCTGCCTGTCGTGTTGTCCTTGTTAAAGCTGCAGTGCAATAATCTGTCAATGAGCAGATGTGCACTGTCAGGTACCTAGCCCCCAGCAAACATATATGATAGATGGCTTTGACCAGTGTTGATGGTATTAATAATATACCATGTGGTTCCATCTATTGAAGTATGAACAGTCAGTACAGCTCTCAATCCCCTATCCACAGTTCAACAATCCACAGCAATTACAGTAGAATAAATTTCCCAAAAGTTTCTTTTACCAACACACAGACAGAGGTGCTGCTTCCCACTTAGCAATCTGAACGTTGTTGCGCAATACCCACACTGTGTCAGCACTGAGGTGGTAAATAATGTTATGTGGAATTTATCCTGCTGCAATGATTGTGGATCATTAAGCTGTGGACAGTGACTGAGAGTCATACTGACTGGTCTTCCTCTTCCAGTCAAACAGTTCTAGCACCCAGGATGTGTACCCACAGAAAAACAGAGGCATTTCCTGAACCTGCTGACATGCCACAATGCAAGCAGGTACCCCCATGTTAATTTTGTGACATTAGAAAAAGAATGGTCAGTGTGGACTCACCTGACCTGTATGGGCACAAGCTTTCTTTAACTGTCAGTGCTATTTTTAGCTGCAATTTAAAAAACTGAAAGTGACAGATGGGGTCTTGCAGAGATTGGAGTCTGGCAGAAACAGTTAGGGTCTGGTAGAGGTTGTGTGAACCTGCTTTTGCTGAGTAGATGGGGAAAGGATTTTAGCTGCTGGATAAGCTTTAAATTCTTATCAGTCTGTGGACTTTCGGACAGGAGTGCTGACTTGTTTAATAAGTGTTGTTTGGTGTGGGGGATCCATAGTGGAAGCTGGATATTCATTTATCTTTTCTACGGTATTGTGAGCAGCTTTCTGGAAGTTTCTGTCTTTCTCAGCCAGGATCAATTTACAGCTAATTGGGGCTTAAATACCAGGGCTTCTCACATAGCAGTACTGCAGAAACAGTTGGGGTCTGGCAGAGGTTGTGTGAACCTGCTTTTGCTGAGCAGATGGGGAAAGGATTTTAGTTGCTGGATAAGTTTTAACTTCTTATCAGTCTGTGGACTTTCAGGCAAGAGTGCTGACTTGTTTAATACAGTGTTTGTGTGAGACCTTCCTCCGGAGGAGGTTGCAGTGCTTGGAGGTGCGGTAAGGGGTTGATACACTCTCATGAGAGTCGGCTGTGGGCCCTGATCCCCACTCCCCAGAGCACAGCTCATTTATAGGGGAACACCTGCCCTGCAATTGGAGCAAGAGGCTTCAGGTGCAGCTCATGTAGTTCTATCTAATAATGCAGCCACGGGGCAGGGAAAAAGCATAGGTAGGTCTCAAATAGGAGTGCAACATCCACAATGAATTGCTGAGTAGTGTGATAGTTGGATATTGTGGAGGGCCTTTAATTGGAATATATCAGGTAAACTTTCTGTTAGAGGCTGGGCTAGGAATAGTTAGTTATTTGGCCTAGAAAAGACTGCTGTGATGATGGAGAAGGGACCGCATATCACTAGAGCAGGTATCTTTGGGAGGGTGGTAGGGTGCACAGGGTGTAGTGCAGTCATGATACTGGACTGGACTTGGAAGTTTGGGGGATGCCCAGTGTGCTACCAGCTGGCACAGCTTAAGGAGGAGGTAGAAGGGATCTGAAGGCAGCTGTGGGTGCTGAGGGGGAGAGGATTGGAGAGGTAGGAGGCAAGCAGTCACCTACATGGAAGCACTAGGTGCTGGGGCCTCCCAAGCTGAGGGAGGAGTGAAGAAAGGTGCTCACTCTAGGAGAGGAGGGAAGGGGGTACACAGGGGGCTCTAGGGGACCCTGGCAGGTGGGGCCCAAAAGGTGGAAATTTGCACAGCAGTAGGCAAGAGTCTGGGGGTGTCCAAAGGAACCCGAGAGGGGCAGTATGGATGGGGGGGCACTGGGGGATGTGCTAAGGCTCATAAATTGTTTTAACCCTCTCTGCCCATTGGTAGAAGAGGGGTGTATGGGGGAGGAGGAGGATGATGATGATGCTGCTGCTGGTGAAGCTGGGCAGGGATGGATAGAAAAGGTGAAGGGGGCAAGAGGCAAGGACGCAATAGAGGGGTCCCAGACAGGATGGGGGAAGAGCGGTGGGGGGAGAAGAAAAAGGAGGATCAGGGAAACAAGGAGGAGGCTGATGGTATGGAACAGGAAAGCATGACAGACAGGAAGGCACAGGACGTAATTGGGATGATATCGAGCAGAAAGCCAAGTAGGCAAACGGATAGGACGGATGGATTAGTAAGGAGTGGGGAAAGAGATGCAGAGAAAGATACTTGGATGGGGGGATAAAGAAGGCCAGGACATGGTTAGAGAAGGTGACCAGGGACAATAGTGAAGGAGCTACCTTCAACACCCAGATTGTGGGAGGTGCGAGGAGCCAGTTGAGGGGAGAATCCGGATGAAGGGATGAGGTGGGGCATGGAAGGAGGGAGAACCCAAGGGGTGAACAGGGAGGCAAGGGGGAGGTTAGAGTACTCCTATTGGAGGACTCCATGATCAGAGGCATCCAGTGGGAGGGGCAGGAGGAGGGTAAAACCTGTCTGATCAGAACCAAATGCCACCCAGGCCTGACGGTGCACAAGGCCAAGCATGAGTTGTATTCACTGGCAAGGGAATGTGGGGAGACCCCAGACATTCTAGTGCACTTAGGGACAAATGACATAAATGGTAATACTGAACTAGAAATTCAGGCAAGGTTCCGGGAGTTGGCCAGGGTATGCCTTTCCATAGGTTATAAGATCTCCTTTTTGGAAATTCTGCCGGTGCCAAGGGCTAGTGGGGAAAACAAGATGAAGATTAGGGAGATAAATCAGTGGCTTAGGGAGTGGTGTGGGGAATTGGGGTATGGCCTGGTGGGGGACTGGGGGAGACCTGGGAGGATAAGGGGCTGTACGCTAGGGACAGGCTGCACCTTAATTTGAAGGGGAAGGAAATCCTTAAGCTCAAACTAGCTGGGTTCATCAATGAAAGGTGGGGTTTAAACTTGTGAAGGGGGAGGGATCAAAAAAGGGGCAGTGCCAGCAGGTAAATAATTGAGGGACAGGATCTCCACTCCTCTAGTAGGCTAGAGAGAGATGGAAATGGGTTACCAGGTGGGGTGCAATAGCTGAGAAATGGGAGCTCTAGGGGGAGAAAGGAGAGGAGGGAAAAGGGGTGGAGAGTGGTCCTGATAAATGCCAGGAGCCTAGGAAATAAAATGCCTGAGCTCCAGGCAATGCTAGTTGAGGGGGAAATAGATGTGGCAGCAGTCACTGAGACCTGGGCCACTCAGAGCATGAGTGGGACCTAAATCTGGAGGGCTATACTATGTTCAGAAAAGATGAGGGGAGGGAAGGGGGTGGTGTGGCACTGTTAGTCAGAAATGGCATGGGTATTGGAGGGGTAGAGGAGGCAGAGGGGAATGTGGAGGCTATTTGGGTCACCTTGTTGATGCAGTGGGGGTAAGAGAGTGAAGGTCGGAGTGGTATGCTGACCACCAACACAGGTAGAGGTCCTGGAGGAAAGTTTGGTGGCAAATCTCGAGGGACACTGTAAATTTGGAAAGGGAAGGGTAGTGGTAATGGGGGACCTCAACATGCCAGGAACAGACTGGGGGACTATTACGTCACCAGTGGCCAGAGAGCAGAGGATACTGGATGTCTTCCAGGATGCATTTCTGACACAACAGGTGGGTGAGCCAACTAGGGAGGCCTGGACACTGGACGTGGTCCTGGCAAACAGTGATCAGAATAGGGGCCTAGCGGTGAAGGACCCATTGGTGGGGAGTGATCACGCCACAGTCTGGTACTTCTTGGACCTGGGGGGGAGGAAAGCCAAACAAGGACGGTAGTAACCGACTTTAGGGGTGCAGACTTCAAGGAGATGGGAAGGATCCTTAAAGATCATCTGGACAGGATAAGGCTGGATATGGATGCTGACAGCAGGTGGGGGATCATTAGGAGGGGAATACAGGAGGTTACCAGATCTTGCGCAAGGGAAAGACGTAAGTTTGGTAAGGCCAGAAAACCCTGCTGGTGGACCTGGGAGGTACAGGAGGTGGTGAGGGAAAAGAAGGCAGCCTATAGGCGCTTGAAGTGCTCAAGGAGTGAAAGAGAACAGGAGGAATATGAACTGACAGCCAAGAGAGTCACCAGGGTGATGAGAGCAGCTAAGGCAAAAAAGGAGCAGTCCTTGGCCTGTGGGATCTGGAGGGGGGACAAGGGGTTGTTTAGATAGTGGGGAAGGAAGGAAAGTAATGGGGCAGATCAGCAAGATAAGAATGGGGGATGGTTGGGCACAGGAGGCGGGGGAACAGGCAGAAGTCCTAAATGAGTACTTTGCCTCAATTTTTACCAAGGGGGATGGAGGGGCTATGTCTTGAAAGGGAAGTGGTGGTAAACCGGAGCAAGAGGCGGGACCGGTAGAGACCAGGGGCCCTGATGGGTCTGGGGAAAGGGAGTGGCCACCACAGACAGGTGGGGGCCCAGCAGTGCAGGGTGAAGGGGGGGGGCATGGAGGCTGAAATCCCAGTAGACAGAGTAATGGAAGCCCTCAGGTCCCTTCAGATGGAGAAAGCACCTGGGCCAGATGAGCTATATCCCAGGGTGCTGAGGCAACTGGTGGATGTCCTGGCAGTCCCGCTAATGGAGCTTTTCAACATCTCTCTGAGGACTGGGTGGGTGCCCCAAGACTGGAGGGTAGCCCATGTCATGCCAATCCACAAGGGGGGGGATCATGAGAGGAGGCAGGAAATTACAGGCCTGTTAGCCTGACATCGGTGGTCGGCAAAGTGATGGAGGGTATTGTCAAGGAAAGGCTAGGGGGTTACTGGAGCAAACTGGGTACTTGGATGATAGACAGCATGGCTTTGTCACTGGAAGATCGTGCCAGACAAACCTTGTTGAGTTCTATGACTGGGTGACGAGGGCCCTGAACCAGGGTAGGCCAGTGGATGTCCTCTTTCTGGACTTTAGCAAAGTGTTTGATTCAGTACCCCACAGTAGCCTGCTGGCTAAGCTGAAGGAAATGGGGTAGGGAGACAGTTTTTAAGATGGATAGGAAATTGGCTCTCTGAGCGTACTCAGTAGGTGGTGGTTGGAGGGTTAGCCTCATCCCCAAGGTGGGTTACTAGTGGGGTTCCACAGGGGTCAGTGCTGGGGCCACTCCTGTTCAATGCCTATATCTCAGACATCAGGAGGGGGATCAGGAGTGAGATGAGTCTCTTTGCAGATGACTCAAAACTGGGTGCAGTGGTGGATCGGGAGGAGGGGAGGGTGGCCTTGCAGGAGGACCTGGAGGCTCTGGAAAGGTGGTCAGGAAAATGGAAACTAAAATTCAATGTGGGGAAGTGCAAGGTTCTGCAGCTGGGAGTCAGAAATCCAGTCCAGGGGTATACCCCGGGAGGAGACATGATTCAAGTCACGGAGGGTGAGAGAGACCCGGGGGGTAGTGGTAGATGTCAAAATGAACAACTCAGAGACCTGTAGGAGGGCAGCAGCAAGGGCAAATAGGAAGCTGGGATGCATCGCCAGGGGGATTACATCCAGAAAGGCGGAAGTGATCCTTCCACTGTACAGCTGCTTGGTTAGGCCACACCTCGAGTATTGTGTACAGTTTTGGAGACCACATTTAAAGAGGGACATTACACTCCTGGAGAGGGTCCAAAGGAGAGCAAACAAAATGATCTGGGGACTGGGGGAGAGGACCTATTAGGAGAGGCTCAAGGAGCTCAACATGTATGCCCTGGAGGAGAGGAGAGACAGGGGGGACATGATAGAGGTCTTTAAGTACATGAAAGGGATCAATAAAGGAGGCCCAGTCAGGGTGCTCCAAAGGAAGGAGGGTGGGGCAACAAGAGGTCATGGGTGTAAGCTGGAAGGGGGCAGGCTCAGAGGGGAGAGGAGGAGATGTTATTTCACTGAAAGGGTGGTGGAGCCATGGAATGCACTGCCCAGGGAACTGGTAGAGGCGGAGACTGTGGACAGGTTTAAGAGGGGATGGGACAGGTACAGGGGGAGGGTAAATCTGACCAGGCCCAATACAGGTGGAACATCTGGGACTGGGGACAGTATAGCCCAAGGGGAAGGGGGGAACACCAAAATCGGCCCTCAGTGCGGGTGCTGAAAATTGAGCAGACTCAAAAGACTGTTAGGCCTATCCTCCTGTCATTTTAGTATGTTAGTATGACTGGTGTAGTAAGAGTGTTTGTTACTCCACTCCTGCGATAACTTTTACTTCTGTAAATTGCAACACTAAGTAGTACATGATGCTGTAGAAAAATCATGCCCATACATGTCAGTGGCGTGCATGCTCTCAAAGTCTCAGTTCATTTACTGACATGCCCAAATTAACATTCGTGTGACCGCCTGGGGTTGTGTCAGCCAGTTTTGAACAGTATTGTGTTTTTCTGTGGGTACACATTCGGGGTGCTCTAACTTTATTACTGGACAGGACCACATGGTATTATTAATACCCCTCAACACTGGAGCACATCAGCTATCATATATGTTTGAGTGGTGATGGGTAATAATAACCACCTGACAATGCACACCTGCTCTTGAACAATTCTGACTTACACAGTTTTATTCTATTTTCAATCGTCCCTTATTTACTGACTTGTTTGTATGATACCATTACCTTTTTTCAGATCAGATATGAAATAACAGTAGTGCTCCTTTCAAGCTTGTTTTGAACCATTGTTTTAATCATTTACCCAGCTGTTTTTGTACACCTGCTGCTCTGTAATGTAATGGTGGTGTACCATGTCCTACCAGATACCGTGGTACTTTGTTGTAGTCCCAACAGAAAGGATTTGAAATGATAGATATACAAAAAACAGTGTAAATACTGATGAAAACCTGCTGCAAGCAAGATTAAAGGGAACACTTTTTATTATGTCATATGGGAAAAAAACATAGTCCAGCAGATGTAAATTGTGAAAGTAAGGGTATTGTATAGACAAGTCAGTAGATAAGTACTAGCAATCAAAAATCACATAGAAAACTACAGGTACAAATGTTCAACTGATTATTGCACTGCTGCGGTAGTTGTCTTGCAATATAAGATTCTGGTTACTGTTGACTGCTTTCTGTTTTCATAGAATACCCGCAACATCCAGTCAAAATACCCTATCATCACACAACACAATTACTGTCCCCCCACTAAAATAAAAAAGTTACAATGATATGAGACTGTAGCATGCTTATACCGTTATCTTGCGATATAATTCGGCATGCAGTACTATTGTCCCAACCCCAGATGAAAAATAATCACATGAGAAAATGTGCCAAAAAAATCACACTTATTTCAGGAGACACTGATTAGAGCATGCACTAACAGCCACAAATTTGCATAAGTGTACCAACTAAAATGGCTGCTGTTAAACTGTCATGAAAAGGCCCGAGCCCAGATGAAGAATAATCACGTGAGAAAATGTGCTGAAATCACACTTATTTCAGGACGCACTTATTAGAGCGTGCACTAACAGCCACAACTCTGGTGCCTACTGCTGCTGCTGTCATACTTCTGTTTCCTGCTGCTGCCACTGACTGAGCTAATGCACAGTGTGCTGCCAAATGATGATAGCCAAAGAAGACCATTGGGTGAAACATACTGAGATGTTCTGGAGGATCATTAATCTGCTGCACGGACTGAAACATACTGCCCTATGTCATGGATTCATACCACCGTTGGTAAGTTACTGTACGTTTCATGTTCATGTTTTTTCAGAGACGCAGACATTAACTATATAAATACATATATTTATTTAGTCAATCTCGGATTACAATACCTTTGAGTGCAAGGTGCTCATTTACAAAGGTTCCACATCAGTGGGGAGGGGTGAACAAACATACAGAGGTGGTAATGCAAAGACTAGGTTTAAAAAACAGTAAAGTACATACTTTAATTATCTAGAATTATTAACTTTAGTAGTGGAGTAGAAAGGAATGGGGTGGGGGGTTAATAAGAGAAAAGAAGAAGAGTGGTAAGCAGCCAGAAGGCCTTGTCAGTAGGAATAGAACGAGTGGCGAGTGCGGGTAGTAGGTAGGTGGGAGGGGAGGTGTTGGGGGTGGGAGAGTTGGGGTGAGAGTAGGAGGATAAAGCAAGGGTTCGAAAGGTAAAGCTTTGGGGTGGGTATATATATACATATATATATATATACATATATACACACACACACATATACATATGTATGTAAATCTATTTATTTTTCTCTCACGTTATCGAGTCCTACTTTTGTTGTGCACATTTCAGCTTGCTGCTGACTTTTGCTCTATAAAAACTAGTGTCAAGTCATGAAAGGCAAATATTTTTTTTGGGGGGGAGGCATCATTCGACAACAAGTATCAATAATGGTTTTGTCTTCTTTGCAGGTTGTATGTGTATCCTCCAGATTCATACAAGTTGCACATGTTCTGATTTGAAGAAAGCACCGATGGCATAATCAGACTTCATTGCACTAAAACATTCTGTTATAAGTGTGGCTGTTTCTGTCTGTTATATCCAGCTTAAAACATCAAGCTATTAGTAAGCCACAACAAGACCAACTAACACGTTTAGTGCGTGTGACATGCACTGGCACACTGTATTAAATTAAGTTACATTATATGACGTGTTGTCATGAAGACCAGGATAAAACTAAGTAAAACCATGTCGTGCTGAAGTAAGCCAATGACAGATGAGATGTGCATGAAAAATTTATTATCTGGCCTGTATCTCTCCTCTGTTGTATGCTTTACCGGCTTTGAAAAATGAAAGACAAAAAAGAACAGATGAAACACGACTTATATTTACCTGAAAATGATATCCTTTAGGTGGTTGTTCTGTGGTACTACAGTACTCCAGGTCCTGTCCTGCTACACTGTTTGTATGTCAGACCTGTGAAAACAAAAATCTCACTTGCTGGTATTTGGTGACAAAGTCATCTGTAAAATGGTTAAGGAAGCATTCACACATTTCTTGGAAAAAACATAGTATAACAAATTAGTACATGCTCACTATACAATGATAATATGAAGAATGGTGGCTGTGGCTGGCTGAGCCTGTGGGTTCCTTTGGGGTGTGGGCACAGGTACCCATTCCCTGTCTCTCACTCTCATCAAGATGGATGGCTGTGGCTGGCTGCAGGATCATTCGTTGGGCATGGGCACAGGTACAAATTCCCTGTTTCTCACTCTGATCAAGATGGGTGGCTGTGGCTGGCTGCAGGATCATTCGTTGGGCATGAGCATGGGTATATATTCTCTGTCTCTCACTCTGATCAAGACTGGTGGCTGGATATGGTGTGTTACAGTCTTTGAGTACTCAGGAGGAGGGTATCTGTCATTTAATCAGTATGATTTAAGTGGTTAAAAAAATGGACAGTTGTGTTTATGATGCTGCTGACTGTGTTTGCCAAAGACAGCAGTACGCATTCTGTTAACTGTACTTTGAAAATCTACCAATGGGAAGGTAAAATACAATGATCGGTCATTATTTGTGCATATCTGTCATATAGAATGAGAGTCAAGGACACTGTTTTTCTTTTATGAATGAAAAAAAGGTAACATTGCAGAAATGTGACAGCCTATAAACCCATTACACAGTACTGCACCATCATCCTCATCCTCCTGATCAAAGAGGAAACTGCCCTCACAGTCATCAAGGTCAGAATTGTGCCCACTCAGGAATTATTTTGCCATGACCGAATAATCAACCTCAGTGGTAAACCATTTGACGCTGCCACCAGGATGGTCTGCTTCACCCACATCATCAGCACAGCCATCACTGTGATGGGGTACAAACACAGATGTGGTAGTTCTACTTGGTATGTGACCTTGATTCATTTTTATAAATATCAACATGCTGACATTTGTGGGTGAGAGGTTAGTACTATAGTCATGGACTATTGCCCCCACAGAACTGAATACCTTCTCCATGGTTACACTTGAGAGTGAGCTGGTAAGGTAGTTTAGTGCTACTGAAGTCAGCTTGGGCCATTCATTGACCTTACCACTCCAGTACAGCAGAGGATTTTCATGTACTGACAGATGCATGTTTTCTGCCAAAAAAAAGCATCAACCATTCTCTGTGCTGCACGCGGTCCTGATGATGAGTCATCCATCGGTTCACAGGCTTAATTGAGGCCACAGATTCTGACTTGAGACAAGGCACCCCAAAGTGCATTAATGACAACCTGTTTTGCTGACACCCCCTACTTGTCCTGCAGCCACCTTACTGGATGAGCTTAAGCCACAGTGACCTTCAGTCTTGTTTTGATGTGGTTTGCCAAAATTTGCAAGTGACTTCTGTGTCCCGTGAACCAATCACACCAGCAGTCCGGTAAGGTTTTGAACCTGCTCAGGCCCTCCCTCCAGTAAAGATGCAATGCTATGTGTGTATCATGGGTGCAGCATTGTTGCTATTCCAAACTCTGCACTTTGCTGAATAGTACTGATGTGGCGATTGCAGTCGAATATTGTTAGCAAGTGTTTAATTAATTCACTGCTTGACTTGTCTCTGGACACACCAAGGCTAGGCTGCAGATTCAACACAGTCTGTCTCAGCCCCCACAGCAGTGGAATGGCTTGACTAATGGATGCAGTGTCACCACTCACTGCCTGTGTTGCATGTTCAAACGGCCTCAAAATTGATATCACTGAGTCCATGAGGTGCCAATGTTCAGTTGTCAGAGACATTAATGTTCTTGAACACTCGTGGCTAGTGTGCATTACTAGGTATTCAGAGATGGCTTTGTAATGTTCATACAACTGCTTTGCCATGTAAAGTGTTGAGTTCCAGCTCGTGACAACTTCCAGCTTGAGGCGGTGCTGAGGGAGGCTGTTTTGAATCTACAGCTACCTAAGTTGGTCATGGGTCTTTCCAGAGTGTGCACAGATGCAGCCTGCAACTGTCAGCATTTGCTTGATGCCAGGGTGCTACAGAAACTCCTGTACCACAAAATGTATACACTGAGCCATGCATGGAACCCTCACAAAGCCACGATTGCTGATACATTTAACAACATTCAATCCATTGTCACTAGCTATAAAGCCAGCTTTGAGGGACATGGGGTTCGGCCAATCATTAATTTCTGTAAGTATCAAGTCTAGCATGATTTCACCTGTGTGGGACCCTGTAACACTGTGCATTGCAAGCATTGCTTGCTGTCTAATTTCCTGAAGGTTGCTACTATGACAGTCTGCCTTATTACACTGCTTTCCATCATCACCAGCACAGAAACCCCATGGCACCTGCACCCAGTGTGCAGTAATACACAAATAGAAACTACCTGCAGTTTGGCCACTTGTCCATATATCCATACTTAAGTGAATGTATGGTGAGGAGGAAGGTTGAAGGCCATGTCTTACAGACTCTGTCATAGTCCGATATAACTCAGGGACAGCACGGGTGGAAAAGTAGGTCCTGGATGGGACTTTCCATTTGGGATAAGCGCATGCCACAAAATGCTAGAATCTGGAATTCTCCACAAAGGAGAAGGGCTAAAGGTCAACATTTCTGCTACAGCAGCATTCAGTTCACATGACACCACATGCTTTGGTGGGTATTTCATGTTCCGGGCAAAAAGACTGTTCAACATGGGCTGCATTGTTAGCCGCTTAACATGTGGTGTGCAAAATGGCTCTGCTCTGCGAACTGCCATGAGTGTGATGCTTTTGCTCTGTGATTCTGAGGGGTTTACAGGGGACAAGTCAACAAATAATGTTATTTTCCCATTTTTTAAGCACAGGGTTTGATGCTGGACTAGAAATACTGCGTGGACCACCGCCACTGCTACTTTGACCACTACTTGACAATTCAAAATCCTCCTCCTCCTCATGCCTGTGTAAACCCCCCCTTCAAATTGAGGTTTACTATAATATCTTTCTAGGCTCCTAAATGCCCATTGTCAGGCTGGTGTCCTGTCTGCAATAGTTCTATTTGTTTCCGTGAGAGTGCCCTACTGAGTCTCTGTGCCTGTCTCTTTAAGAGCTGAGCTAAGCTCTGTTTAGAAATTAGTCTATGCTGGGTCTGAGCAATTAAGACTTGCGATCGGGCAGATAGTCTGTTATTCTGCTCCATTCTGCAGTCACTATTTGCACAGAGGGAGCTCTATTAGGAACTGTAATTATTTACTGTCTAATTGTAGTTATAGTAAAGACAGAGAAGTTTGTCTAACCAGCTTTTATTGCAGCTCGAACATTTGAATGAGAGCCACCATGTTGGGTCCTGGACTTACAGTATTTGGACCAATTGAACCACTGGGGACCCAAAATGGAGACTGTCCCAAGGGGTCTTGTGGGGGGGAAATTCTGTAGTTTTTGTAGTTTTAAGTGTTGGTGCCCAAATGGACCTGAAGGGGGAGAACTTACTGTGACTGACAGTTCCCTCAGCCAACCGAACCTTTTAGATCACAAGGGAAATCCCCAAAATTGCCCTGAAGCAGTGTCTAAGTTAGAATTGGAGGTTGAAGAGTGAACAGCTTGAGTTTTCGAGCAGCTGCTCCCAGTAGGAGCATAGGGGAATTGGTGGGAAAGCTCTGCTGGTCTGCCCGCTATGTTCTCCTGCCTTGGAACTACCCATTGCAGAAGTCGAACCTTTCCATTTGCTGGCTTAAATCTGCAGCAAAGGAAAAAAGAAAATTGTTGTTGCAACATGGGTTTTGGACCGAACACTTATTCCTGAAGCGATTGACCCTCCTGAAAGAAGAAATAGCCTCGGAGAGAAAGATTTGTGCAGTGAAACTGTAATTAGCAACCAGACTGTAACCAAATTGTGGCTTAGAGAAAAAATTTATTTAAATGTGCTGTGTTTCATGGGTCATGATTTGGTTCCCCATGGCAGAATCTTGTATGCCAGCTGGAGGCTTCACCAGCAGAGAATCACGAACTGTTGCAGAACTGTTCATCCTGCCTGGGCACTGCCACCTCAGCCTAGGCTGCTACTCCCTCTGCAGCGATCATATTGGCGAAAGACCCACTTGAGGATTCAGCCCCCCTGCTCAACATCAGTGACCAGGTAAGCAGGTGGAGACCACAAGAAGGTGAGTCGTGTCGGCCCTGCTTCCTCTGGCCTTCCTGATCAACACTATGAGGTCTTTATCTCGCCTATCCTGAATCCAGGTTCTGATAGTGTGAGTACAATTCAGGGTAGCTCCCTGCAACAACAGCAACAAGTCATTGTGTACCATCTAATTATTTGTTTGTTTGGGTTATTGCAAATGACTGAGCCATCTGGCATGGGATTACAAATATTGGGGTTGAGTGCATGTTAACTGTCTTCTTTCCTAGGGGCCCCTACAACATCTTCAACGCTGGCCAACCCGGGCAACACTTTAGACTAGCCTGCATGTCATACTGGGTACTCATGGTTGTGAGACTGTTTGGAAGGGACTGACAATTCAGGTTTAACCAACCAGAAAATAATCAGACTGCTGATCATTAATCTAGATTCACGCCCCTCCCGTGTTCACTTCCCCTGAATAAACCTGATCGTCTTTTTCCATGCTTAACCTGGCTAGTGTGCATATTATTAGTTGGGTTACAGTGGTAATACTGTATTGTTGCATTGCTGATCTTATTTTCCAACGGGTCTCCAGGGCAGATCCAGCCCTGGTGGTAAGTGAAAGGGGCGTGAGCATATCAGTACTGTTATCTATTGAATGTGAATGTACCTTTGTGTTACTGTTCAGGTCACTAGAAGGGTTGGTGGGTGGTTATAGTGTCCTGGAGGTTTATACCAAAGTAGTTAAGCTACACCGATACCATTCATCTGGGTGAAGGCACCTGTTAACAGAACTCATGCCCCTTAACCTGTGTATTGCCATACAGGCAGGGGTAGTAGCCATTAGTATAGCACTGCCAAGGGAGGCACCGCTGGGATTAGGGCCATCTAGTGGTCAAAAGTTGAAATCGCAGGCACGTGCAAAACTGAGAAAGGAATTGAAATGGAGGCGCTTGCTATGCACAAATGGAAAATGTCCCCCTTCGAGCTGGTCATGCACAGCATGATGGGGTGGAGTGAGACTGAAGGGGTAGATCCCCACCATGCCATGCTACTACTTGATATACCTGTGGGGACCACTAATGAAATTATTGAAGAGACCGTGGGAAAGGTTAAATGTCTGGGAAAGGTTGAATGAAGTACAGGGGCAGGACTCGGATCCCTTTGATCAGACCTTCTTTCTTGTAGCCTCCACTTAGACCCCAAAATGGTACCAACTGTTATCATGCCAGAAGGATCCCAGAAGGGGTGGAGAGTTATTCACTTGCATAGTGACCCGTCTTCCCCGGGGGGTCCCCGAGGATTGAGGGGTTTAAAGACAAACTGATGATACTCCTAGCTGCAGAAGGGCAGTCAGCTAAAGAGTTGCTGAAGGCCTTGAAGGATTTGGAGGAGACCACTCCCTTGCAATCTCCTCCAGCCTCTCCGTCCACCCCAGGACATCCCCCATTGTAGTGTCTCCCATTGTGATACCTTTTGTACACCTGGACTCTTACCACAGGCTCAGATTGTTCTCTGGTTCGGTTCCTGTGCCTGTGGGGGAGGATGACTTAGAAACGTGGATGGACTATGCTACTCCCTTGGTTCAGAAATGGCAGTGCTCTCAGGGGAAGAAGAGAAAGAGACTTATGGAAAGCTTAAGGGGCCCTGCACTGGAAGCTATTTGGTTCCTACGATCCACAAACCCAGATGCCACTGCAGCTGAGAACCTCTCTGCTTTAGAGGGGGTGTTTGACAGCACCGAATCAGGAGAAGACTTAATGTGGAAGTTCAAGTCTGCTAAACAGGGGAAGAATGAGAAGTTGTCTGCTTTTGTAACCTGAATTGAATGAGTCCTGCAGACAGCCCGTCAAAAAGGGGGTGTCCCAGCTAGTGAACTGAATCATGTCAGACTAGAGCACATTCTAAAATCTGCTCATTACTCCGGTGTGCTTATGTTAAAACTGAAGCTCCAGGACAGGAAAGCTAACCCTCCTGAATACTGCTGGCTGATGAAGAAGACTCGAGTGGCTGAAAATGATGAGGATGGCTGGGAACCCTATGCAGGGGTTGCACATGCCACCCCAACCCCAGACTGACTCAAAGAGAAAGAGGTAGCTTTTGAGACACAACAGGTCTGAGAGTTGCTGAAGGAGCTATAAGAGATGCGAGCTGGCCAACAAACCACAGTTGAAGTGGGCAGGAATTCTAACTTCTTAGTCGCCGAAAGACTGAGACTGGCAGTGAGGCCCCAGCCATGGGTGTGGGGGCTCATGCTATTGCCCCTGAACCTAGAGTAGAATCTAGACTGGTGGAAGAAATGAGGGAGCAGCGAGTTTTAGTGGGGGACCTCATCCATGCCACCCGACCTTCTGCCCCCTGGTGGAATGGCGGAGACAGGAAACCTCAGTAAAAACCAAAAGAGGACAGTAGAACTCCCTTCTCCACCTGGCACAAAGTTCAGGAACAATCCAACCGCCCTAGTGATTCTAGGGAACAGGTTTGCTGCTACAGGTGTGGAAAACATGGCCATAAACAACGAGACTGCAATTCTCCTGAAGTTCTGAGGAAGATCACTGTCAAACTGCTCAATCTGGTTCAACAGAGCAATATCAAACCTCAGCCAGGCCCGCCACGAAATTCTTTTCCCTCCAAAACTGCTGTGGGCCAGTCTGCCAAACAAACTTCCCTGGATTGGTCCGAGATGGTGGGTCCTTCCATGGAGACCACTGTAACAGTTAATGGCATCACCACTCAAGCTGTACTAGCCAGTGGCTTGCAGGTCACCATTATATTTCAAGATTGGTATGACCAGCACTTATCTGACCTCCCACTTCTACCCCTAGAAGGACTGCATGTGTGGGGGTTGAGTGAAATATCTATCCTTACTGAGGATATGTACGAATTTGGTTGTCTTTCCTTACTGCTGTTGCTGGCATGGACAAGCAGGTGGAAACCTTGGCCCTGGTGTGCCTACCTACTGGACTTTATGATGGTGTCCCTTTGTTGATTGGTATCGATGCCCATATGTTTGGCCGGCTAGCCCAGCTCTGTCAAGAGAAACAAGCCAAGTGGGCTGTGAAGGCCCTACACATTCTGGCCTTGGTGCAGTGAGCCTATGATTTGCAGGTGCAAAACAGAGATTGAGAAAGGTGAACCCATGTATGTGGTATGGAAAAAAGACCCGGACTCACTTGTATTGCCCCCAAATGCTCAGTGTACCATTAGTGGAGATGTGTGCATGAAAAAAGATGTCAAAAACAAAATTCTTATGCTGGATGCCTCAGAAGAGGGGAAACTCCTGAGGGACTACTGATCAAGCCTAGAATTCTACCAGCATGAGCCCATGCCTACACTCAGCGGGTAGTGGTACAAGTACGAAACATGTCAGACCGGGAGGTTCGAGTAAGCAGAGGATGCACCCTTGCTACTGCTTATTGTGCAGACACTGCTGTGCTACCTAGCAAAATGTACTCTGGAGGGGCTGACACAGTAACCCCTGACCTGCTTGACTTTAGAGAGTCCCCATATCTGGCAGAATGGAAAGCCAAGATTAGCTGGAGATTGGCTCAGAGAAGCAAAGTGCTCTCTTTGAAAGAATGGATGTGGAATGCATCACAGGGGCTGAACACCACATCAGACTTCGTGAGGGGAGGCTGTTTCAAAAGAGATCCCGCCACCTCGCATCTGCTGACATTGACAATGTTCAATGCCATCTTCAGGATATGCTAGCAGTGGGAATCATCCAAGAGTCCCGAAGTCTGTACGCCTCTCCAATTGTGGTAGTCTGGAAGAAAATGGGATCAGTGAGGATGTTTGTGGATTACTGGATGTTAAACTGAAGAACTGTCCTGGACCAGTACACATGCCACATATCCAAGATGCTCTTGATTACCTCAATGGAAAACAGTGGTTCTCCGTGCTCGACCTCCAGAGTGGGCACTGTTAGATACCGATGGCCCCAGAAGACAGAGAAAAAACAGTCTTCATCTGTCCCCTGGGTTTCTATGAGTTTCTGCTCATGCGTCAGGATATTTCGGGGGTGCCCGCCATATTCCAGTGGCTGATGGAGTGAGCTGCCAGAGACATGAACTTACTAGAGTGCTTTGTATATCTCAATGATGTCATTGTGTTTGGCTGGACCCTTGAGGAACATGAAGCCCGTTTGTTCAAAGTTCTCGACCGTTTAGAAGATTTTGGACTAAAATTATCTATAGACAAGTGTCAATTTTTCCAGAAATCTGTGAAATATGTTGGTCACATAGTGTTGGAGGAAGGGATTCAGATAGACCCGAGCAAAGTGGATTCTTTGACCACTTGGCCCCAGCCTAACAATCTGAAAGAACAGCAAAGATTCTTGGGATTCTGCACCTATTATCACCAGTTCATAAAAGACTACACGAAAGTCATCCACCCTTTGTTCAATTTAACTCAAGGTTAACCACCTACAAACAAGAAGTACAAGAAAAGGGCAGTTAAAGAGGAGGACAAGGTCTGCTTTCAGACACATGAGCCTTTTGGAACCAGGTGAAATTCCGAGTGTGAGATGGCTTTCTATGATATCATTCACCAACTCACTCATGCTACTGTACTTGCATATGCTGACCCTGCCAGACCCTATGTGTTGCACGCTGACACCAGCTTGAAGGGACTTGGTGCTGTTCTGTATCAAGAACATGAGGAAGGCTTATGCCCTGTGGCATTTGCCAGTTGGAGCCTAACACAATCAGAAAGAAATTACTCTGTACACAAGCTTGAATTTCTTGCATTAAAGTGGGTTGTGGCTGACTAATTCCATGAATATCTTTATGGTGCCAAGATTCTAGAAAAAAACAACAATAATCCTCTTACCTATGTGCAGACTTCAGCCAAGCTAGATGCCACAGGGCATCACTGGTTATCTGCCCTTTCCACTTACGATTATTCTGTGGAATATCGACCGGGCTTGAACCACCTCGATGCTGATGCCCTCTCCAGAAGGTGTGATCCTAACGCAAAATGGTAAGGATGTCTGAACAGTCTGTCAAAGCCCTTTGTCAGAAATTTGATAAAAATAAGCACTCCTCTCTGGAAACAGTTGGCTGCCTGGTGAACTGCCTGGACCCTCCTGACACTTGTGTCCTTGCAACCTACTGCCATCTTGCAGCTTTAGACCTCAATGCATTGCCTCAACTTACCACTGACAACAGACAGTGGGCACAAGCTCAAGACCCCATGATTAAGCCAGTGCTAGATGCTATTCATGCTGGAAAGGTTGTGTCCAACCTTTGCTCTTCAGCTCCATGAATGGCCCTGTTGTTTAGAGAGGGGCCCAGACTAAAGTTGAGTAACCAGTTGCTTTACAGAGAGACTACAAGCCAACAAGGTCAAATTGACAAACAACAACTAGTGCTACCTACAGGTTTCAAATGAGTAGTTCTACAGGCCCTTCATGACCAGATGAGGCATATAGGCTGTGACCAAACTACAGACTTGGCCCGTGCTTGGTTATATTGCCAAAATTGGGGGCTGACATTGAGACTCCTATCAGAACTTGCAGCCATTGTCTCAAGAGAAAAGCTCAGCCCCAGAGGGCTGCACCATTGGTCAATATCTCTACCAGTGCACCCATGGACCTTGTGTGTATTGATTTTTTTGTGCATTGAACCATATCAGAAGAATATTGGCAATGTGCTAGTGGTGACTGATCATTTCATTTGTTATGCCCAGGCATACCCAACCAAAGACCAGAAAGCATCCACAGTGGCCAATGTCCTAAATGAGAAGTTATTTGTCCATTATGGTGCCCACCAGAGAATTCACTCCGATCAAGGGAGAGACTTTGAAAGCCATTTGATTAAGGAAATGCTCTCACTCTGGGGAGTGCAAACATCCTAAACTACCCTCTATCATCCCCAGGGGGATCCAAAGCCTGAAAGGTTTAACCGAATATTACTAGACATGCTGGGCACACTTCATCACTGGGACAAGTCCAAGTGGAGCCAACAGATAAGCACCTTGGTACATATGTATAACTGCACTAAAAGTGATGCCACTGGGTTTTCTCCCTACCACCTAATTTTTGGTAGAGAAGCCCAGCTGCTAGCAAACATCTGCTTTGGAGTGTTCCTTGATGGAGTTAGAGCTGAAAGCCACCTTCAGTATGTTCAGAAGTTAAAGACTTAGTTAAACCTTGCTTACCAACTTGCACATACCATGGCAGCAAAGAGGAACTAAGCAATTAAAAAAAGACATGACAAGCATGTCAAGGCCCAAGAACTATAACCTGGAGACCAAGATTTGTTAAAAAATTTGTGACTGCATAGAAAACACAAAATTGCCGATAGGTGGCATCACACCCCTTACATTGTTGTCAGCAAGCTGGAGGATCTGCCAGTCTATAAAGTGTGTCCAGAAAATGACCCACAAGCTGTTAAGACAATGCACAGGAATCATTTGCTGCCAATTGGTCAAATCATCATCTATGCTGCACCCCAGGACACTGCCCTTCCCGGGCCTATAACCAGAGCTGCAGCTAAAAAGAAACAGTCAACCCCCTCTTCAATTGTCAAGGATTCAAGGCCTTTCCCCCAGGCAGGCCCAATATGTCAATGATTGCCAATCCAAATCTGATGACTGTGAGTGTGAAACTCCCTATTACCCATCCTATGAACTGAGTCAGTTGTTTCAAGGTAGCCTCATGCACAATTTGGGAGATGAAGCTAGATCTTCAGGACTGTCTAACCCTCCAGCCTTCTCCACAGCCCCTGTGCTCCCTGAAAGTGAAGTGCAAAGTATGACTTGTGATGTAGATGACTCTTTGTATATGGTAGAACTAGATGAACTCCCAGAGAAAGAGCCAGAAACAGAAAGCACCCCTGGTGACATACCAGTGAACATAGAAATCATTGCAACCAATGACTCTGACAATGTTATGGACGCTGATGTGGATGAAGCTCATGATATTGAAAGTATTGGTCAAGTGTTGCAAGATTTAAGTTCCATGGAATTCCCTCTCGATGATGACACTAGAGTTTCTTCAGAACTCAGTAATATTGTTGAACCAGAGCTGACAGAACAAGAAGCAGAAAGTGCTTCCAATACAGAACAGCCAACCAGTGCAGAGGTATCCTTTTCTACTGAAGCTGACTTATTGATAAGCAATGAGCCGGGACTAAAGATCCAAATGCAGATGCTGAAAGAACCGGAGCTGTGCTTGTCCCTCCTAGAAAGTCTGGAAGAACGTCAAAGCCAGTAATACACCTCAGTCATGACTCTCCAGGAAGGCCTGTAGATCTTTCATTACATGTAGTCCACCAAGGGGTGTATATTTCTGAGAACTCTCTTCCAAAATTGAGTTATTCTGCCACCTCCAAGTTACTAGTAAAGCCCTCAGGCTAGTGCCCTAATGCCCTTGCACATTGCAGTCTAATTGTAGCTGATAGGGACAGGCCCCAAGCCATGTGGGTTAGTGTAGAACTAGAACTGTAAGGATTATGTGTCTGAATACTAGAATATGTTGAACTGTTTTGTGAAATGTTATGAAAATTGTGTTCTTATGGAACTATCATTGCTACCCTGGAAAATATAGCAGTATTGTTGTTAAGACAGTTGTCTTACTAATGCATCAGCTTTTATTTTATAATATGCCAATGAAAAATGCATGTATTTTTTGTGTAATGGCTTTATAGATAGACTTTTATAGTAAGTATAGACTTGATACAGACACCAAGGTTTTCCATGTAGGGAAGATTGTAACCCCCATATAAATTGGGGTTTACTATAATGTCTTCCTGGGCTCTTAATGCCCACTGTCAGGCTGGTGTCCTGTCTGCAGTAGTTCTGTTTGTTTGCGTGAGACTGCCCTAGTGAGCCTCCATGCCTGTCTCTTTAAGAGCTTAGCTAAGCTGTGTTTAGAAATTAGTCTGTGCTGGATTCAAGTAATTAAGTCTTGCAGTCAGCCAGACAGTCTGTTGTTCTGCTCCATTCTGCAGTCACTATTTGCACAGAGGGAGCTCTGCTAGGAACTGTGATTATTTACTGTCTAATTGCTGTTATAGTAAAGACAGAGAAGTTTGTCTAACCAGTTTTTAATGCACTGTGAACATTTGAATAGGAGCCACCATGTTAGGTTCTGGACATCCAGTATTTGGACCAATTGAATCAATGGGGACCTAAAATGGAGACTGTCCCCAGGGATCTTATGGGAAGGAAATTCTGTAGTTTTTGTAGTTTTAAGTGTTGGTGCCCAAATGGACCTGGAGGGGCAGCTTTTTCTGTGACTGACAGTTCCCTCAGCCAATCGAACCTTTTGGATAACAGCAGTGTCTCGGTTAGAATTGGAGGTTGAAGAGTGAACAGCTTGAGCTTTCGAGCAGCTGCTCCCAGTAGGAGCATAGGGGAATCAGAGGGAAGGCTCTGCTGGCCTGCCTGCTATGTTCTCCTGCCTTTAAACTACCCATTACAGAAGTCGGACCTTTCTGTTTGCTGGTTTAGATCTCCAGCACAAGAAAAAAGAAAATTGTTGTTGCAACTTGGGTTTTGGACTGAAGACTTGCTCCAGAAGCGATCGACCCTCCTGAAGGGAAAAATAGCCTCGTGAGAAAGGTTTGCGCAGTAAAGCTGTAATTAGCAACCAGACTGTAACCAAATTGTGGCTTAAAGAAAAAATTTATTTAAATGTGCTGTGTTTCGTGGGTCGCGATTTGGTTCCCCATGGCAGAATGTTGTACGCCAGCTGGAGGCTTCACCAGCAGAGAATCATGAACTGTTGCAGAACTGTTCATCCTGCCTCAACCTTGCCACCTCGGCCTAGGCTGCTACTCCCTCTGCAGCGATCATCTCGGTGAAAGACCGGCTTGAGGATTCATCCCCCTGCTGAACACCAGCAAACAGGTAGCGACCACCAGAAGGTGAGTCGTGTAAGCCATGCTTCCTCTGGCCTTCCAGATCAACACCACAATGCCTTCATCTCACCCATCCTGCATTCAGGTTCTGGTAGCATGAGTACAATTCAGGGTAGCTCCTTGCAACAACAGCAACAAGTCATTTTGTATCATCTAATTGTTAATTTGGATTATTGCAAAGGACTGAACCATCCGGCTTGGGATTACAAATATCTGGGTTGAGTGCATGTTAACTGTCGTCTTTCCTAGGGGCCCCAACAACAGCTTCAATGTCGGGCCACCCCAGGCAATGCTTCAGGCTAGCCTGCATGTCATACTGGGTACCCAGGGTTGTGAGACTGTTTGGAAGGGACTGACAGTGCAGGTTTAACCAACCTGAAAATAATCAGAGTACTGATCATTATTCTAGATTCACGCCCCTCCCTTGTTCACGTCCCCTGAATAAATCTGATTGTCTTTTCCCTTGCTTAACCTGACTAGTGTGCATATTATTAGTTGGGTTAAGTGGTAATACTGCATTATTGCGTTGCTGATCTTATTTTCCAGGGGGTCTCCAGGGCAGTTGCAGCAGATCTTGCCCTGGTGGTAAATGAAAGGGGTGTGAGCATATTAGTACTGTTATCCATTGAATGTGAATGTAGCATTGTGTTACTGTTCAGGCCACTACAAGGGTTGGTGGGTGGTTATAGTGTCCCGGAGGGCTATACCAAAGTAGTTAAGCTACCTCAATGCCATTCGGCCGGTTGGAGGCCCTCTTCACAGAACTCAGGCCCCTCAACCTGTGAATTGCCATACAGGCAGGGGTAGTAGCCATTAGGATAGCGCCTCCCAGGGGTAACACCTATAGTAATCCTCAGGAGTAATTTCACCACTACTACAGGCATGGCTACTTGGGCTACTTCCACTCAAGGAAGGGGAGACCATGCTCAGTAAGGTGGATGAGGATGAACACCCCACTATGGCATTAGCTCCTATCTGGTGCCGAGTCCACAGTGCCTTATGCCTGCTCTTCAGATTTGTATGCTGGCCCCAGTTGCCCAGATGGCTACCCTTTTTACTGCACCTCACACATGCTTGGCAAAGCTGGCAGATTGCCACTGTTTCATCACTTGCATCATGTACACAAAAATCCCAAATGAGGGATTTTGAAACCCTGCTTTTCACATGTACATGATGCCGCGTATTGGACTCCAGTTTTTTAGACACTGAAAGGGGGTGTACTGCATGCATTCTGTTGTTGGGAAGACTTGGACTCTACCTGATCATCACAATCACAATCTATCACTATTATGGGGTCATCATAATCAACAGGCACAGCTACATCACAACTTTGAGGAGGGGTTGATTTACTAACAGACTGCACAGCCACCTTTACTTTCTTTCTCTCTGGTTCCTAGTTAGGATCTCCGAAATCATCATAATCATCATCCACATCCACAATTTCAGTTTGGATGCTCTCCTGTGGAGAACATGTTCCAACCACAGCCTCATTATGATCATCCACTATTTTTCTTCAACATTTGAATCATTGGATGGCCCAGGAATAACCTCAACAGCAATGGACACATTACATTGACTGTGAGTCATCATCAGGATTAAAATCAGGTTCAACTACTGCGGGGATGGGTACGGGGGTGTGACATCAACTACAGTCTGACTCATGTCTTCAGAGTCCACAATATTTTGGCAACCTGTTAACTTGTCACAGGTTGAACTTGGGCCAATAATCATGCCATCAGCAACTTCACTACCACCAGCAGCGGAGACAACAGCATCTCCAACCATTATTGAAGCAACTGATTGCACTGTGAAAAATATACTGGGGTAAATCCTTTTACTGCCATCAACTATGTCTACATTTTCAAATGCCTAGAGGACTGACCTGTGAGACAGCCTAAAGCTGTGGGACAGGCTCCAGTCCGTAGCTCATTTTGCTTCACTTATTTTAAAAATTTCCTGTGTGTAACACAGAGTGTAAAGGGGCAGGCTCAGTAGCTGTCCTGCAAGGAGATAGTTGGGAAGTGTAGTCCTTGTGGACTACAAATTGAATTTCTATAGCCGACAAGGCAAATGTTTTTAGGTTGAAGCAGGCTACTAATACCTGTGTGATAACTTAGATAAGAGGGATAGTTTTAATTGCTTTAATATATATTAGCCACCCAATTTTGTAGATGGGATGCCTGGTATTCATCACATGACTGTTCCTGACTTCCAGGTTCCAACTTTAAAATGCTTGTGCTAACGAGTGGAGCTAGCATGAGCAGGGTGGGCACGTGGGTTCCTCACGTAGAGACGTGCGTCTTTGCACACGTGTCTAGCGAGGACAGCAGGACCAGCAGGATAGAGCCATCTACTTATACACATTCAGGTACAAAATTGAATCATTTTGTGGTGTTGTATTAAGTTTGTTCAAGTATCTAGTCATAACGTCACTAACATGAGCAGCACAGATGTTTATGTGTTTTCCCTGCCCCTTGTCAATGAACATGTTCTTATGATCTGTTGCGCATGTAATCATGTTCTATGCAATTTCCCTTCTATAAATCAGTTGCGCACAGTCCATACCTATCAGTACTGTATGGAAATATTAGCTCTTAGAAATGAAATTAACAGTCTATCTAAAGAATTGCAAATAGCTAAAGAACTTAGGGAGTTAGAAAATATTGTGTATAACATGGTGAGAAGTCTTCCCACTACTCCCAACCATCAAATGGAGCATTGAAATAGCAAACCAATACAAGACAGTACTTCACAAACTAGGCCCAAAAATTCTTTAATGACAGATGATATGAATTCACTACCCCAGGAGTGTCAAAGTACGACAGAGCAAGGTAGTCATGTTATTAATAATGATGTCCCATTAGCAACTGAAGTCCATGCCTCCACTCAGCACTGTAGTAGTAGATCCAATAAAAGAAGTAGGGATCCCAATAATGACCCCGCTACTGATGATGGTTGGGATTCTCTCCCAAAAAGGAAACCTAAAAAGGGAAGAAGGGCTGATATCCTACGACCTCCAAATCTTGTATGTACTGGATCTAGCAATCTATATGGTCAGCCCATTTGCACTAATAATAGAGCTGAGCCCATAGTTACCATACAGAATGAAGTTGATCTATTGAACAGTGAACAAATTGATGCCTTGCCCACCATTATTATTGGGACTCTATTGTTAAGTATATGGACTGTCTGCTTTGTAATGAAAATCATAGCCACACTTCAGTTAACTGTTTTTCTGATGCTAAAATTGAGGACATTTAGTCTACAATTGACACCTTAGTGTCTCAACCATCTAATGTTATTATTCATGTTGGCACTAACAATGTGGGTTATTCCCAAGAAAAAGACATCTGTTATGACCTCATTGAATTGGGAAAAGCCCTTAAATCTAAAAACTGCAAAGTTTTCATTTCTGGCATTCTTCCTATACCCCATGTGAAACAGGAAAAAAACAATACCATTGCTTGGATTAATGCAAGATTACAGAACTGGTGTGTGTGACTGCTTCCATTAACTGTATCCTACTCCCAAGGAAAACATTCTTTCTTAACTCTACTCCCCGCTAGCCCAGGTACTTAAAGGTCCCCTTATCCCCCCTCTCTGCACTCCCGCCCACACACTCCATCTCCCCTCCTCCCACTCTTTTCCCACACTTCCCCCTCCCCCATTCTGACCAGGATATCTGGGCATAGCCTCTCCTCCCCTCTCCCACTCAATTGCTTTGGTCTGTCTTTTAATTGACTATATCTCATAATGGTCTTCCCACCTGATGTGACCCCTTGGCTGATTCCTTCTACCTTCCTATACTCATATCTGTTCCCTGCTCACTCCCCCACCTTTTTCTGATGAGGATTCCTGGACCTAACCTCTGCCATTCTCTCCCACTAATCTGCCTCGGTCTGTCCTTAATTGACCATATCTCTATATGGTCTTCCTACCTGACGAGGCCCCTGAGCTGACTCCTTCTACCTTCCTTTTACTCGTATTCTGTTTCTCTGCTCACTCCCCCTTTTTTGCTATGCACTTAGCAACACTGATGTTAAGCTTTTCAGTTGTACCTTGCTTTGCTCTGCACTTAGTAATGTTTATGTAAGTTTTTGCTTTTGTACCCCCTGCTACCTCTTGTTAGCTTCAGTTTGTTAATTGTCCTTAATTCAAGTGATTTTTCTACAATACCTACCTGTTTTTGCCAGGCCTGCCTGTATAACTTTGTACCTGTATGCTTGACATGGAACCTACTTAAAAGAGCTTGTAGCTCACAGGTGTTATCCGAGAAACCTAAATAAATAAATAATAAATGAAAACATTGTTTTTATTAATCACTGGCCCACATTTTTGGAACGTCATAATCTCTTTGCAAGAGATGGACTCCATCTGAATAAATATGGTGGAAAGGAATTTTGCCTTCACTTCCAGAGGCATGTACCCTCTCTTAATTTAAACTGGTAGATTTGGGGGAAAATGATATTGTTTCCAAGTGCTAGGAAGTGAACCTCTAAGAATTTGTAATTGCAAGGTGTCTGCACCAATAAGAAAGAATGACCATTGTACAGTAAAATTTGATTTAGGTACTTCATGTGCACATTCATTAAGCCTGACAGAATTTTTTGCTTATAAAAAAAACTGATAAAATTGACTTAAATAACTACCTGGCCAACATCAGCTGGGTTGAAAGTTTAAACAGCCCAGATATCGATGGTATGTGGGCCTCATTCAAAACTATTATCTTGGACGCAGCTCACAAGTTCAACCCTAAAGTAAAGAAAACTTTGTTTAAATCCCAGATGGTTATCTGGTAATTTGATCAGAGTCATTAAAAAGAAGAAAAGCATTTTCAAAAGATACAACACTAACAAGTGTGCAAGAACCCTGTCTAGTTTAAAAAAAATCAAAAGAAATGTAAAAAAGAAATTAGAAAAGCCAAATTGAATACAGAAAAATGTATCACCTCACAAGCCCAAAAAGAAAATAATAAAATTCTGTTTAGCTATCTGAATTCTATCAAGAAACAAGAATGTAAAGCTGGGCCACTTATGACTGATAATTCTGTTATATCTGATCCTAAGGACATGGGCCTAGATATTCAAACTGCACCCAAAAAGTGCGCAATAGCAGGAGCAAGCGCAAGTCCATTGCGCCCATGCGCAAGAGGCGCGATATTCAAAAACTGAGCTGGCCAAACTGCACCTACAGCCGATGACTGAATATCACACCACCTGTGCCATAGAGCAACTAGGAAGGGGAAGTTGAGCAGATCTGATGCGCCATAGCATAACAAGGGATGTTCAGCTGAGCAGTCCAGAGGCGCCATAGTGCAACCAGTGAAGCCCCCCAGCAGCAGGGCGGCAATGCAACTGCACAAACAGGGAGGTAGAGGCCCACCACCCATGCCACAGATGGGCACAGGAACACACAGCAGAACAGACATCGTTCTCCCACATCCCATGCACTGCACAACTGGGGGAGGGCTGGAATAACCACTGGCCCATGGAAACAAGCAACCAACCCACTGCAGGGCCATGGTGCCCCATCACACTCCCCAGCAAGCTGTGACTGGCACACAAGGAGGGCTGACCACCCCGTGTCTCACCATTCCCCCAATGCAGAGCACACCCTGCACTGTGACCCCAGACACCCTGCCCAGGAGCAGCGTCCACCACTGCAGGAAACCCCATGCATGCCACCACCCCCACTGTGACAATGCAACCCTGTGCACCACAGAACCATGCAAGACAGCCCCACCATGAGCACCCATCAGCGGGTGGCAGCACACAGCAATGTAATGACGGTATACACAGTGCCACCATGCACAGCCCCCCCCCGAGGTACAGCTGAGAGACCAACCATACGTCGGCACACGAGGTACCCCACATGGGACAGGGCATGCCCTGACACCACCACCAGTAGTACAGCACCCTGCACACTCTCCCAATGACACACCCCGACCCAGCACTGGCCACAACAGCCAGCGCAGACACCCACAGTGGTGCATGGAAGCATGCACCACACCGGATGCCACACAGTGCATGGACAGACACCCACCAATACCAAAGGGCACAACAACACAGGGAAGCAGTAGCAGGGCAACCAAGACCCCAGCATGGGCCCATGTAAACTGTGCACACACAACCTGCAGTCCTCCATGGCACAGGAGTGCCAGCCACCCTGTGCAGGCACTGTGGACCTGTACGCCACCATCATTTGCCCGGAGCACAAGTCACAGACAGTGGTGCACATCCCCTGCAACACACACAAGCCACAGCATGGAGGTGGGTCAACAACTGTGGAGGCCACAGTGTCACCCGAGGCAGACATGCACCACACCAGTGATAGGAGGCAACCCAGCATTGTGATGGGTACAGTGGATGCCCTGCATGGACAGCCACCACTGACATGCCAGCAGACCACGCAGGTCACAGACATGTATGGGTGTCAGCTGCACAGGCCATGGACGGGCTGACAGGGGCACCATGGACACAGATCATGCACCATGGACCACTGCACACAGTCATCCAGTGCACAGGGCACAACACACACACCAAAGACACTGACTGATAGCTACCCCCACACCATAGTCACCTCCCCACGGACACACACACATACCCATGACTGCACCACCCCGACGCCATGCACACCACTGCACCTGAGCACCTATAGCTCGCTGCAAATCAGAGACCACCACGGTATTCATATCAAAAGATCTGCATTCCAAAACAATATCAAAATGAACTATATACAATACTATATACAAAGTTGGGGGGAAGGGCCACAAACAAGGTGGGGTTGGGTAAGGGGCAGGGGTGAACAAATGGGACAGGAAAGGAAGGGTGTGAGAGTGGGTCCAGGGGGGGTAGGGGATATCAGGGTCAGAGGGACTGTTAATGAGAGCCCCACTCCCCGCTCTGGCTGCTCCTCTGCCGGTGCCTCCTGCGGACCCCAATCTTGTCAATCCGTTGAAGGATTTCTAGGGACGCCCTTGCCGCAGTCAAGATCTCCCTCAACGCCTCCCTGATCTCCATCAGCTGGCAGACACCTAGGACAAGGAAGCACAGTCAATAGGTGTGAATGCACAGCCCCATACAGCCCACCAACTGTGCATGGCATACGGCCATGGGACATGCCTCTGTGATGGTGTGTGACCACCCACAGTGATCATGTCCACAAGACCTGCCCACCCAGGCACATACAGCCATGCGGAACACTGCACACACCCACCGGCCAAGTCATGCACAGCACCACCATGGTCATTTAGTGACATGGCTATGTGGTGCGAAGGCAGTGGCACAGCCATGTACCCGGTGCACGCATGGACCACCATCGATGCACTCCCAGACATGCAGTGCCACTGGACAGTGCTGACTGTAACAAGTTGCGTGCATGGCAGTGGTGTCAATGGATGGTGGCCATGCCCTGCTGCCCACCCTGTTACACAGCATGCAATAGTAATCACCATCATCGGGCCGGTCCCTCGGGCGCTGTGGACCATCGCCCTCACCCCTCCTCGCATCCCTGTCCTCTTGGTGGTGCCGCATTTCATGGGCTAGACGCTGCTCCTCCGGCCCTGTGGTGCAAACATGGAGAGAGGAACATCAGTACAATCCTGTAGCAAAGCTCCCCTGCCCCCAGGTGTGTGCCCTCCCACCCAACCAGACCCACCCACCCCACACCCTGATAACACCACCACAGCCAACACCAGATGGTCCCCCCATGTGCTGGACAAATACAACTGTGATATCCATATGGAAGATAAAAGTGTGTTGACGTAACACCTACCTGGCCGTGGCACCGTGCCCCTCCTGGCATGTCCCTGCAGGTGGGCAAGCAGGTCTGGCTCCCTCCGCCGCAGGTCACCATACCTGTGGCGGCACTGCTCTGCTGACCGCCCCCTTCCTGTGGCCTCCTCTACTGCAGTGGCCACCTTCTCCCACACCTGGCTCTTGGACCTGTCCAGGGGTGCCTCCCCCAAACAGTGGTCCATGGAGTAGCTCCACTATGGCCACTAGGTTGGCCAGTTCTACCTGGCTCCACTGTGTAGCCCTCCTCTGTGCCATTCTCCTAGCTCAGTCAGCCAAAATGGCACTCTGCAGCGCGGCTCCCCACATGCAGATGCTCCACGGTACAGCACTGCCATTCCCTATTGTGCTGTCACCGAACAGTGTGATAGTGGTGCACCCATGCCTAACACAAGGTGCCTGGGGGCAAAGGTCAGGCACAGGGTCAAGGGGCTCTCGTGCATGGACAGGCACAGCGCCATTGGAACCCAATGCATGTAGCGTGACTGGATGTCTATGTTCTACCTCCAGTAGCGGCCTACCGCACTGTTGCTCCAGTGTGCCTATGATGGCCCAGTGCCACAGCGCCATGTAGGTGAACATCGCTGTAGCACCACTGGCGCAATGGTGGCCATGCCCTGCATTTCTTCCTGTGCACAGCACACCAGCAGCATGGCAGACGCCTGCGTCAGCAACCTGGGCATGCGCAGTGAGGTGTGTACTGCGCATGTCATAGAACTGTGCCCTTGGCTCAGCACATTCAACACAATTGCTCAAGGCGTAACAGCGCGATATTCAGTCATCATATGCAAAACAGCTAATCAGCCATTCAATGGCGCAGCACTGCAATTTGCATCCAGTTAAAGTTGCGCCTCGCCTCATTTGCATGGGTTGCACTATAAAAATGCGACATTGGGCTGCACTGGCCATAGTTGGTTACTGCAGTCTATTGGTGATTTGCATGCTGTTTGGGAGTGTGGACTGTGGATTTAGGGACATGCATGGGACTGCACAGTCACAGGTAACAACTGGCATTCTTACAGGCTAAATAATGACCGAGCGAGTTGTGGGAGAAGAGGAACACAGTGGTGGGAGGAGGAGGAGGCCTAATTTCACCAAGGCCAAGACCGATGCCCTGTTTGAGGCCTACCTGGATCAGGAGCCGCTTCTCAGCAGATGGCAGGGAACACCTCAAGCCCGTGCTGCTGCATGGGAGGAGGTGGCACGTGCAGTGAATCTGCATCTCAGCCCCCAGTGCTCCCTGCAGGAGTGCAAGAAGAAGATAGGCACAGACAGGAGGAGGATAAAGGAGAAGGTGGCTGCCATCAGGGCAGCACAAGCTGCGACAGGTGGGGGACAGTCAGAGGTAGTACACGTGACCCCACAGGAGGAGAGGGTTGCTGGAAGCATGCAGCGTTGTGCCATTGAGGGTGTTCCGGGTGGTGGCTTCCAGATGGGTGGTAGCCCATCACTGCATGGTAGGTCATGGTCTGTCTATGGGGGGGGCAGGGTAGGTCACATGCAGTAATGCAACTTTGTTTTCCCTTACAGATCCTGAGCATCTGCATGGGTCAGTGGTGGTGGGCCTGTCCACTGAGGATAGTCAGCTGGAGATGGAGGAGGGCCCATTCACCTCCACAGGTATACATGGCTCAGTGTGACAGTGGGCCCGCCTGGCTGTCCACACTGATGTTGTTGGAACAGGTGTGGAGGAGGCCCTGCCCGTGTCTCAGCATGCCAGTGTCCACGGATGCCAGCATGCTGTGACTCGGGCCGGTGCCGGGTCCGTCACGGATGATGATGTCGCTAACGGCACGGGCAGTGACACGTGTGTACCATGGGATGGCCACACAGCAAGTAACATCGTGGCCATGGCTGTGTGTGGTGGTGCCCTGGAGGCCTGTGTGTTAGCACAGTCCCAGCCTGTGCCTGTCAGCACCAGTGGGGCAGCACTGGTGTGTGTACAGAACAGTGGGACTGTTGTAGCCACTGCAGTGGCACCAGTGAGCCCTGGGGAGTGGCAGCCAGAGGCGCAGCATCAGCAGTCGGCCAATGGGCTTGGGGGTACAGGGTCAAGGGGCGGCATCTGTGCACTGCCTGTGGACATGCCCAGACCTGGTCCTGGTGTGCAGCACCCACCCTCAAGGGGTGCTGAGCATCAGGGCCGCGCACACCCTGAGGGACAGGATGCCAAGGAGGCAGATGACCTCTTGGATGACTACTGCAAGCATCAGTCCAGCAGCAGATGTGGCTTGCAACGTCGGTGGATGCACTGCGTGCGGCTCTGGAGTGGGCAGTGGAGCATCGCAGCAGAGACACCGCTCTCATACTGGCAGGGATGGACCGGTTTCGGGATGATGTGACCGCTGCCATTGATAGGCAGACACAAGCATTCACTGCTGTCATGGCCACAATGGGCACACAGTCATGTGCCCATACATCGCAGACACCACGCAGTGCACTGTCCACCCCCGATCCCGGTGTAATGCAACACCCTCCCTGTCGACACCGGGTTCAGCTGTGGGCATCCCGAGCATGCCTGGAGCAGGCATGTTTGGTGTGCTGCAGACTCCTGCACAAACATGGTCACATTCACGCAGTGAAACCCCTGGGGGACCATCAGTGCCACCCCATGAGGCCAGTGGTCGGCCTGTCAGTGCTGGCGGGTCTCAGTGGGGCCGCCCATGCATCCATGGCAGCCGGGGCACTGTGTCGCGTGACTGACTTGTCTCCCAATGCAGCTTCTGCCCTGTGTGCATTGTGTCTTTCAGGGGGCATTGCACAGGTGGGTACCCAGCCCTGCACATGGACACACAGTCCATCTGCACACCCTCCCGGCTGCTGTCCGCAGTTGCGTGTGCATGATGCCTGCATTGCGCTGTACACCAATGTGCAATGGTGCTCAGCATCTGACACACGCACATGGACAGGCAGTGGGTGTGGTGGTCTGTGGACATGTGTGTGGCTAGGGGTGGCATTCTGGGTCGGTGTGCCTCCTACCCTTTGTGCATGTTTGGGTGCATTGTGTGTGTGTGTGTGCATGTGTGTTTGTCCACCTGCATGGCATGTTAGACCTCACCCATCCCTGGTTGTGTGTGTGGTTCCATGCCCTGCCACTTCCCTTGACGGCATGCACCCCTGGTGTGTGTCCATGTGTGTTTGTGGGTTGTGCCTTAGCCCCTGTTGGTTGCACATGGCCCCATGACTTACCTGCGTTGGCTGAAGTGCTCCTCCATGATGGTGTCCCGGTGCAGCTGTGCCAGCCGGAGCAGTCGGGGGTCCCGTCACCCAAGGGGGGGCTGCCCATTACCATCATCACTGGTGACCTCATTGTCCCCATTGCTGTCCCCCTCTTCGACATGTATGGCTATCCCACATTCATTGGCCATGTTGTGCAGGATGCAACAGGCCAGGAATAGCCCACAGACCTTTGAGGGGCTGTACTGTAGGGCACCACCGGAGGTGTCCAGGCAATGGAAATGTGCCTTCAGCATCCCGAACACCCGCTCGATGACATTACGTGTGGTGGCGTGTGCCTCACTATAGTGTTGCTGCGATGGGTTCGCTGGCCGCCGGTAGGGTGTGAGCAGCCAAGGACGGAGTGGGTATCTTCTGTCACCTGTGTGTAGAGGGTGGAGGTTAGTTTGGTGATCAGCATTGCCCTGCCCTGGGCCATGTAGGCCACTACCCATGTCACCTCTGACCATGCTTCCCTAGGCCCTATGGTTGTACATGTGGTTTGCATACTCACCCACTAGGTGGCAAGTGGGAATATCCCCACTCTTGAATCTGTGGCACAGTGCCAACTGGTGCCAGATGAAGGCATCATGTGCTCACCCAGGGTGCATGGCACAGACATTGATTATGCGCCCCCTGGCATCGCACACCACCTGGCAGTTGATGCTGGCATAGCCCTTGCGATTGATGTATGCGGCCCCCTCAGGGCCAGGTGGTGTGTGGATGGCCACATGGGTGCAGTCTATTGCCCCTAGCATGCCAGGCATATGTGCTACCCTGTGGAACTCCTGTATGTTTGCTGTGCGCTCCGCCAGTGTGCTGGGGAAATGAATGTATTCAGCAGCATGTGGCAGCAGTGCGCTGAGGAATTGGGTGAGGTTGCATGATGCAGCTGACTGGGTTATGCCTGTGGTGTCCCCAGTTGGTCTCTGGAAGGTACCCGTGGTGAGCAAGCACATACAAGCTGTCACTTTCGTCTCCACTGACAGGGCATTGCTCCATTGTGTGGGTGCCTGCACCACATCACTGCACAACTCACAGAGCCACCTCAGAATTGCCCAATTCAGGTGGTACTGACCCACAATCTCGGTATCACTGTACAGCTCAAAGCTGGTGCGGGCTCGGTACTGCCTGTTGGGGTCATACAGCCGATGGGCCCTTCCACGTCTATGCCTCCCTGCTACCCGCCTTCTCACCCCCCCTCATAACAGCCTCCATCTGGAAGGTGGCATTGGCCATGTCCCTGGCTTGTGTTCACCCCCCTGGCAGCTGTTACTGTATTCCCCCCCCGCTGTCCTGACTGCTACTTCCCCTGCATTAGGAACACCTGCCTGTGCTTGCCTCACTGCTGTGTGGTGTACTTCCCCCTTCTGCACTGTCTCCCCACACCTTCCTCTGTGCCTGTTGCTTCCAGGTGCACTTTTCTGCCTGGCCCTGTGTGTCCCTGCTGCCCAGTTTTCCCTGCTATCTTTGGCTGTCATGTGGCTTCCCTGTAGCGTTCTTGTACCTCTCCCTTGCTCCCTTTATTTTGGCTCATCGCTGTGGCTAACTTCCGCCAGCTCCACTATTACAAGATGGCTAGTTGTTAAACGACTGCGCCATTTATGCATGGTTCCTCCCCTTCAGTTGCGCATGCATTCATTATCATTGTGCTGTTGCTCAGCGTGATTTGGAGGGTGCAACTGCCTCCTGCTGAATATCGCAAAATGGCGCATTTTTGGACTTGCGCAGGCACAATCCTATTGCGCATGGCTTAACTCTTTTGAATATCTGGGCCATGGCACATTTACTCAACTCTCATTTCCTTTAAAGCTTATAACAACTCTACAAGTATGAAAGATGATAAGGATGAACCTACGTCTGGGAGTGTGACAGTTTCTTAAGATGTTATTAAGGAAAAACTAAATAATATTAAACAAGGTTCCTCAGCAGGTCCAGATGGTATATCAGGTGATATCATACTATTAATGAAAGATCACTTAAAGATCATTTATAAAACAAGCCTTAATTCAGGTCATGTACCATCTGACTGGAGAAAGGCGAATGTAATACCTCTATTTAACAAGCATTTGTCAATGCCGAATGTTGCTTGCTTATATGTGCTGGTTAGGTATTTGGAAGTGAAAGTACCATGCCTAAGAACTGTCAGCAGGGGTCGGCAGATCATGTTGCCTGACTGTAGCCCATTTTCCACTTTTCTCCCCTTTGCAGAATGCAGGCATGCAATGATGCTTAGGCACAGCGTGCCAACGTCTGCCACACTCCGCTCCCTTTACTACACCGCTCTAGTAGTGCCTCTGGTCATCACCAGGGGCAGCTACAGAGCGGTGGGTCCCTGGACCCCACCTCGGGATAGGAGAGGAGTCCTCCAGATGCTCAATCTAATGCCTCCCCTGCCAACCCCTGGTGGCCTGGACTCACATCAGAACCCGGGTCACCAGCACGGCGCAAGGTGTGGCATCCAGTGCCTCAACCCTTAGGGCCAGTGGGCCAGCTGTAGTGCTGCCTTTAATACTCCCCTCCCCTTACTACTCCAGTGTACCCTGTCCTCCACATACAAGTCACTATTCCCCCAGACCCTACTCCAGTTAGTCACTAACCCATAATGTTTGGTGTGGCACCAGTGCCTCAGCCATTTGTTGAACTCCTCAAGTCTACCCTTCCTCTCCATACTTGGACATGGTACTGGCAGTACCTCTAAGAATGCCACCGACTTCCACACCCCCTCACACTGCCTGCCCAACTACTTGAACCTCCCCCTCACTACTTCCACAGCATCCCCTGTCAAGTCGTTTGTATGCACATGCAACAGTAAATGAGGTTTCTTCCTCCCCCCTCTGCATGCTTGAACAGTGCCTGCCCTGTCCCTCCTGCAGTCAACCTAGGGACAGCTTCAACCCAGATATGGCTGTGCCTTTCTCCCTTTCTGCTCCATCTCACCCATTTCAGTATAAAATCCCTCAGGACGAGTACCCCCCTATCCCTTACCCCCTTTCCCTTCTCATGCCCCTTCCACCACCCCAGTATTCGTTCTTCCCTGCCCCTTACCCCCGCCAGCTGCACCCTCTGTGACATCTGTATCTGTATCCCCTACTTCTGCCTCACCCCTTTTCTCTGCCTTATTCCTCCCATTCCCATTGAACCCCTTCCCAGCCTGACTACTTCCTACTGGGCTTCCCATGTTGACCTCTTCTCCTCCCCTGCTGATTTCCAACCCCTTTCCTATCCTTGCTGTTGTTGATTTAGAACCCCCTTTCCCTTCTACCCTGATAGTGATGCCCTTCCCATCCTTCCCCTTCCTGTTGCCTTCTCTCCTCCAGTCACCACCCCTCTCCTTCCTTTCTAGCCCCCTTCTACCCTTTCATCCCTGCTATCTCTTCCCCTACCTGTTGCCATCCCTCTCATGCTCTGCTTGTCCTCTCCCCTTCAGTGTGTTCCTGCTCCCACCTCTCTCCCCCATAGCAGAGGTTCGAATATATTCCTAGTTGATACCCCTCCTACATTTCTTCCCCTTATCAGTTTTCCTTCCTACTTATTCCTCTCCATGCCACCCCTGGTCCTTCCCTACCAGCAGCCATCTGCTCTCTTCCCTGGTACTCCTTGTGGTCTCTTCCTCCCCCATCAGGAGGCCCCCTCTTGCCTCAGGCACCCCCTCCCTTCTCCGGTCTTTTCTTTAGTGCCTCTGATACTGGGGTCAGTTTCACTCCCTAGTTGTTCTTCCTGTGTCCCCCTTTGCCATCCTCTATTCCCCCCCAGGATGCCTACCATACCCACCTGTTCTGCCATTTAGACTCATCCCTAACCTCCACAGTTCCTCATCAAACTAACCAATCATCTACAGACCATACACCCCCCCATCCTCTAAGCCCTGTCCAGATTCATGGTGGACCCACACCCTGTACAGCCCACCACCCTTCCAAAGATGCCCATCTTATTGACAAGTGGCACCTGCCCCATTTTGGCCCCCTTCTTATGTTACAGGCTCTTACTCCCAGGTTCTGTACCCTTTGCAACTGTTAGGCCCCTATTTACTCAAATTCCTGTCCCCCCCCACAATAGTCCTTCTACTTCCCCCTTGTCGACCTGGTTAATTCAGTCTCAAATCTCATCCATTAGATACTGTATTACTGTAGCAATCCTAAAGCCTCCTTGTCTGTTTTTCACCCCTCAGCTACCATACTTTTTGTCCTCAGCTCTCATATAGTTTCACTTAGCCCAGTTAGAAATCCTATTGCACTCCAAGTATTACTCAGCTCAGTTAGAGAAAGAAACAGAACAAATACATATGTATTATTACAGCAATCATAACAGTATAGCTCAGTACTTAGCTCAGTTAGAGAAATAAAACAGAACAACTAAATCTGTATTATTACAGCAATCCTAAAACTATCCAATCATTGCTTTGTCTCCACTCCAGAGACTCTGCTGTAATATAGGATCACAGAGGACCCAGGGCGGGAGGGTGGTCAACTCTAAAGTCCCAGCAAAGCTCCATTGAGCTTGCTCACTCCCCCTCTCTCATGCTTTTATTCTATTTCTTTCGATGCTGCATGCTGCCCCTTTGTACTGGGCTCCTGCTTGCATTGGTGCCTTTTTCTGCCCACAAAGAAATCTGCAGCGGTCCCAAAAGAGCTCCGTTGAGCTTGCTCACTCACTCTCCCTCTCTCACTCACTCATTCTGTTTCTCCTGGCTCTGCAGGCTGCCCTTTTGTACTGGGCTCCTGCCTGTGTTGCTGCCTTTTTCTGCCCCAAAAAAATCCGCAGCAGTCCTGACCGAGCTCAGTTGAGCTAATTCACTCCTCCCTCTCACTCGCTTGATCTTAATCTGTCCCAAACACTGATTTCCCACAGCGGCCATGCTATTCTGTGCCAGAAGTGCAAAAACATATTTCAACCAGGATGTGAAAAATAACAGGTGTACTATTCATAAGGAGGTGTGAAAAAATCCCAGGGTTGAAAATCTGGCATGAAAATATTACAAATCTTCGAAGTTACAAGGATGCATGGAAACTGCGCAACGTACACTTGTAACACAGTCATTTTAAGGACTTTCGTCACCAAATTTTCAACATAGGCATTTTAGGACCTCTGCTCATGAACAGTGTCACTGTCATTTTCCTAATATGTCCCAAACACTGATTTCCCACTGCACCACATCCTTGCTAAGGCTGACTGACGCAATCTCTATGGGCATGGACAATGGCCTCATAACCTCTGCTATCTTTGCAGACCTAGCCAAGGCCTTTGATACGGTCTCACACCCTTTACTCCTATCATGTCTCAGATTGGCTGGGCTTTCCCCTAAAGCCACAGGCTGGTTTAAGTTTTATCTGTCAGGCAGATTCCAATCTGTCCGTATGGCTGATGCCATCTTCCCACCTCGCCCCATTACCAAGGGAGTGCCCCAGGGCTCTGTACTCGGGCCCCTCCTTTTTTCAATCTCCTTTAATGATCTCTCTCTCTCTGGCTTGCACAACAACAAACATACACATGTATGTAGATGACACAGTACTGTATACAACAGGCAAATCAGTCCCTGATGTCACATCCAGGCTCCAAATGGATCTCTTAAATATACAATACTGGTTTAGAAAGCACCACCTCATCTTAAATTCAAAGAAAGCAGTCTCTATGACCTTCAGAACTCAGCAGAGGCTAGTCAGGCTCTCCTCCTTACCCACCTTCCACACCTTAGATGGGACTGTACTAGAAGACACCTCCTCCTAATGATACCTCAGGGTTTGGTTGGACAGAAACCTACATTTCTTGGTACACATCGATGCCACTCAGAAGAAACTCTGGCCTAAGCTAGGGGACCAATACCAAAACAGTTAATGTATCCCTTTTCCAGCAAGATGTGAATTGGTACATAAAATAATTATGCCAATTTTTGAGTACTGTGACTTAGTATATGGAGCCTTCCCCCAATCCTCCATATCAAGGCTGGACACTCTTTTCAACTCCTTCTGTCGATTTGCCTTAGATGCTCTTGCCCTGACCCACCACTGCACATTCTACTGCTCTCTGAACTTTCCCACTCTTGCTGACAGGAGAACCATGCATGCGCCTAAATTCACCTCAAAATTCTGGCAAGGAACTCTCTCTGCCTACCTCTCTATCTCCTTAGCTGCCCCACTCCCCTCCAAATACACCCTCAGATCTGACGACTCACGTTCCCTGAATATACCCAATAGAAACACTGCATCAGGCCAAATGGCTTTCTCACATCGACTACCTAAACTTTGGAATCAGCTACCATCCCAAATCTGTCACTCCTACTCAGTCAATTCTCTCTCCACATCCTTAACAAACTACCTAGTGACAAACTGCAATTGCACCTGGTCCCACTGGGCTGGTCTCTGCTGAGGGTCTATTTCTCCCCCACCCTCCTGTAGAACCAACTAACTGTCTCCACTTTCCTAAACCCTCCTGCATCCTAACATTTTACCCCTCCTGCTCCACCCCTCTTGCTGATATGTACATATTCTACAGCTTGTTATTTTGTTTTATTTGACTATGTGCAGTGAAGATATTTTTTCCTGTGTGATGTATATTGATGTACTATGTAATTGCTTTCATTCCCCTTCCCCCAGGATGAACTATGAGATGAGCATCTTGTTGCTCAGTGTAATTCTCCTGGTGAAACATTTTAATAAATAAATAAATAAATTCTGTGCCGGAAGTGCGAAAACACATTTTGGCCAGGATGTGAAAAATGACAGCTGTACTGTTCATAAAGAGGTGTGAAAAAATTTCAGTGTTGAAAATCTGGCTGAAAATACCGCAAATTTGCAAAGTTACGAGCGTGCGTGGATATTGGACAATGCACGCTCGTAAAACAGTCATTTTTTGAATTTTTTTCACCAAATTTGCAATTAGGCCTTTTGAGAGCCCACATCATGAACAGTGGCACTGTCATTTTGTTAATCAGTCCCAAAAGGTGATTCCACGCAGTGACCGCAAAATCACCTTTCAGGACCGAATAACACAATGACAGTGACTGAATTCATGAGGAGGGGTCCCAAGAACCCCATGTTGAAAATTTGGTGCCAAAATTCCTGAGATATGCACCAAAGTTGAAAAAACCCTACTTATGCCATTATACAGCTTACAGGCATTTCTTCAGTTCGCGGTTGGCTTTGAAGAGTGCAGACGTGTTCCTGGCCCACCCAAGATCGCCATGCTGGACTCAGAGGCACGATGGGGTGAGGGGGTGTGGGAGGCCTGGTGCACAGAGGTGGGGCGCAGGTTGGAGGAGGGGCCACCAAACCTTATGAGGAACCCTTTTCTTATTTTACAGGTGTTGAAAAAAAAAAAAACATCGCAGGACTGTTTTTTTTTCAGGGACTTTGGCACTTTGGGGTGGGCTCTCAGCATGCCACCTGAGTGTTTTTGGAGGGGCTGTAGCTGACAGGAAATTGGGCAGCCCCATCAGCACATACCAGTAGGGGGAGGGAGAGCTGAGGGGGATTGGGCACCCCCCTCAGCAGACAACAAATTGGGGGGGAGACATTATGCTGACAGAGAGTGGGCTCCCCCATCTGCAAATTCAACTGGGAAGGGGGGACTGTGTTCTGTCAGCAAAGAAAGCTGGGGGGCATGACACCAAGGGGGATTGGGCACACCCTCAGCATACAGCAGTAACTTGGGTGTGGGGACATTATACCAACAGGGACTGGGCTCCCCAACAGCAAATTGGGTCGGTGGCATGCAACGTACCATCCTGCAATGATGGGTCACTCCCTCATTGCAGAGGAATAGCTGACATAGCAATGACGAGGTGGCCCCTGATTGCAGTGGCTAAAACATTTCAAGGTGGTGGCATACTGGCTGAACTAGTGTCAGCAGCAGTGTGCCACCCCATTGCGGAAAGTGGGCCAAGCTTCAATAGGCAGTGGGGGCATTGGTCACAACAGTGCTGCACCTCCACAACCTGCTTCTGCAGCAAGCTGCTGCAACATGTTTCTTGCATGTGCACACAAGCAACATAAAAGGGGGACAAAGGTATCCCTTATAATTACTGCCCCATCAGTCTCACGCTGATTTTTTGCAAAATATTAGAATGACTAATTAAGGATTTGTTAACTCTGTCTCTAGCAGACATTGATGCAAACCAACATGGGTTTGTCAAGGGATGTTCTCATTCAACAAGCTTATTAAGCTTTTATGATTATATTAATGACAGTCTTGACAATAAAATTCCCAGTGATGCAATATTTCTTGACTTCAAAAAGGCCTTTGATTCTGTTCCATATTGGGCATTAATTCATATGTTTCAGAAATATGGTATCAATCCTTTGATTATACGATGGATCTCTGACTGGTTAAAAGATAGCATGCAGAGGGTTGTTAGTGATGGCCAGAAATCAATGTGGCTACCAGCAGAGAGCGGTGTCCCTTAGGGATCCATATTGAACCCGGTTATATTCCACGTTTTTATTTCTGATCTATTTCATAACCTAAACTGAAAAATCAATAAATATGCTAATGATTACAAAATTACTAATGGCTGCAGTACTTATAAGGAAATTGAGACACTTCAGAAGGATATCGATGCCCTAGGGGCATGGTCCATCAAATGGGGCCTGTGTTTTAACACTTCTAAATGTAGTGTCCTCCACTTTGGAAAACATAATCCTAGAAATTCATATTACTTATATAATGAAGCATTAACTAGTAAGGTCAGCGAGAAAGATCTCGTTATTACCATCGATTCAAAACTAAATTTTGATCTTCATATGACTGGTATTATTAGTAAAGCTAATAAAATTTGATGGGCAATTAAGCATAACATAGCATCTAAAGATCCAAATATTCTGCTTTCCTTATACCGTGCATATGTTAGACCTCATTTTGATTATGTATCTCAATTATGGAGCCTCTATATGCAGAAAGACATACTTAGACTAGAAAGACTTCAAAAAAGAATTACAGAATCGGTCTGTCCTGTAAAGAATTAGTCGTATGTCAAAAGACTTTCCAAATTTAATTTAATGTCCTTGGAACAATGCCAGCTTAGGGGTGACCTCCTACTTACTTGGGACATTATTAATGATCCCTTCTTAACAAGAGACTGTGGGCTTGTTTTTAAACAAGTAGCTATTGCCACCAGAGGTATCCACTTTAACTGAAGATAAATAGATTTAGATTGAAAAAAGGGCATTCTTTTCTCTGAGAGAAGTATAAACCCATGGAACAGTCTGACAACATCAGTTATTAGGAGTTAAAACAAAAATGTGCTTAAAAACAGACTAGATAGATTCTTCCTATCACATACAAATTTGACCTACTATATGTAGTTTAAGGAGCTTCTATGAGCTATTTTGCCTTTTGCTCCTAACTCATCCTTAATGTGATCCTTAGTAACTATGCCCTTATGCTGCTTACTACCACACCCATGACCTCGACCATTATTGCCACTGGCAGCAGTACCATGGCCAGAAACATCTTTGCATGCATGTCTCTTTGCAGGCATTTTTTTGGGATTACACACAAAATTAACAATGAATTTAGATTTCTGAACTTTGTGCTGGATGAGAAGCCAAAAAAAAACAACTGTGGCTTACAGATGGAGACTGGGCCCTAAACAGATGCAGATGCAAGACAGATGGAGATTGCACACTGAAGAGATGCAGCCACACAGGCACAACAACACCTTAACCAGTGTGGTCATGCAAATCAAAAACTGGAAAAATAATACCTTTTGTGGGGGGTGGAGGAGAGCTGCAGTACCAGTCCACTAAGTGGATAGAATGAAGCAGTGAAAAATACCACAGGCAGATAAGAGGCTCAGACTGCTGTGATTACAATGTGGCACAATAAATTGTGTCTGACTTGATGGAATGCACACACACACGCACACGCACACACACACTACAGGTAATGTGCAGAAAATGTAACAGTTCAGAACACTATCACCAAATCTTTTAAACCAATTGAAAAAATCCACTACACAACAGCAAACAGCAAAACACCAAACATTTCTACAAATATTACTCTCTATACATGAACACAGAAATACTAACACATTTGCTAGCCAACAACAGTTAAAAAGACTGCCTTTCTCACTGTGAAGCTCCCTTCACCACAGATACGCCCCTCCCCCGAAGCACACTTCCACAGTGTCTGTCAGTACAGGGAATGAATGGACTAAATTAACATTCAAAATTGCATACAGAATCAATAGACACTCAATGATATCAACACACAAGGGTTTCCTGCAATTGATGTACTCAATTTTGACATCAAATTTTGTGGCAAAAATGCTTTTTTAAAGGTTTTTAGAGTGTTTGAATCTCAGAGCTTGGAGAGCAAACTGTCTCCAGCTTTCCACTATATACACTGCATTAGCTAAGGCTATGCAAGACAGTATACAGTCCATGTGACCTACCATCCCATGAATCAATGCAAAATTCACCTTAGAGAGCATTAACAAGGCAAATGTGAACCCAATTAAATCAATGGCACTTCGCTTTAACAATAAGGGAGAAGTCATCCAAAAAACAAAGTTATCGTGATGTCTATTGCTATCAATGGGAGTTTGCGTCCAGTTAGTAAGGTGAAGTAATACACTTTGCAATGCAGAGTGCTATGCAGATTCCATGTTTATATGTGAAATACTCCATGTAGCAAAGTTTGGGAACTTCGCCCACCACTATCTACAACAACCACTTGGGAAAGAGGTTCATGTTCTGAGGGATGAACTGTATACTGTTAAATGCTAGAAGCTTAACAAACAAATTTGCCTAATTAAAACATATCATGACTACACAAGATATCCACATATGTGCAGTAACAGAGATCTGGTGGGATACACATGATTCTTGGGACCAGAACATAGAAGGATACACCTTGTTCATGAGGTCTTGGGAGTATAGAAAAGGTGGTGGAGTGGCAATTTACATATCAGAAAATATATGGTCAGAAGAGGTAGACATAATTTCAACTGAGTCAGATCAGATTTGGGTAAAATTAATTCCACACAAATCACCCTAGATCATATTAGCTACAGTATAGAGGCCCCCATCCTCAACAAGAGAGGATGGCTTCTCACTCCTAAGCAAAATCCAATCCCTAAACCCATCTGATAGACTTGTAGTTATAGGTGACTTTAACTTACCCAAGATAGACTGGGGAAAGTTGAAAGGTTCAAATAAAACTGAATCAGACTTTCTGGAGGCATTCAACCATAACAGACTCTAGCAGAAAGTGGAAGGAGCAACTTGAGGAAACAATATTCTAGACTTGCTTCTAACAAACATGGGGGACACTGTCACAAATTGTAGAGCAACTATGCCCCTGAGCACAAGTGATCACCTCAAAATAGAATCTGAAATGAAAGAACCACTCTCTAAGCAGACTGGGGTTACTACAGTTCTTAATTTTGGGAGAGCGAACTTTGAACAAATGAAACTAAACTTAAACTGGGATTGGAAAAGAGGATTTCTACAGCAAACCTCTAAACATAATATGGGAAATATTTTGCAAAAAGATAAACCAGGAAACTCAAAAGAATGTACCTAAAACAGAAATATAGTTATTAGGTAAAGTCATCATGTTGGATGATACCAAAAATTAAAAAGCTTATAAACAAAAAGAATAAGATATACAAAAAATGGAGAAACAGCAAACAGAAAGGAAAGTGGTCATAGTATAAAGACAAAGCAAAGAAACTAAAAAGTACAATCAAAATAACAAAAGCGAGTCATGAGCTACAACTAGCAACTGAAGTAAAAGAAAACTATAATAATTTTATTCACAAATAATAAACCAAGGAACAATAAATTGTGTTGGGCCACTAAAAAAAACAATATGGAGAACTGATTTCCGATGGTAAAAACATGGCCAATGTACAAAATTCATATTTCACATCAGTATTCAATTGTAAAAACAACTCAGGATTATATATCCCCAAATAAATTGATATATCCCCATAATTCATCATAGATATTAAAGAAGTCAAGGCTAGACTAAAAAAAGTAAACCCCAATAAATCCCCAGGACCCGATGGCCTTCGCCCCAGAGTTGTTAAAGAACTAAGCAAAGAAATTACTTCCCCTTTGGTAGATATATTTAAAACCTCCATCGATAAGGGTGAAGTGGTAGATCGCTGGAGGGTGGCAACAATGATACTCCTATTAAAAAAAGGATCTAAGTCAGACCCATCTAACTACCACCTGATAAGCCTTACATCAATTCCATTTACAATTTTGGAAGGTATCTTGACAAATAGTATAACCACCTTTTTAGATCAGAAACAGTTAATAGATAACACCACTCAGCATGGGGTTCACCAAAGGCAGGTCATGCCAGACAAACATGCTTAGTTTTTATGACAAAGTAGGAAAGCAGCTTGTTGAGGGAGTCTCAGTGGATGTAGTGTTTTTGGATTTTTCAAAAGCTTTCAATAAATTGCCTCACAATGAAATGTTGTCAGTATTATATGAAATGGGAATTCAGTCTTCAATAATAAATTGGGCACAGGACTTGCTGACAAATAGGGGACAAAGGGTTTGCATTAGAGGAGTTTTTTTCTGACTGGGTAGATGTGACGAGTGGGGTGCCCCAGGGTTCGGTGCTGGAACCATGCCTATTCAATTTATATGTAACTTCACAACAGTATGGAAATCAAAAAATATGGTTGTCCAAATTTGTTGACAACTGCAGGCGTGGGGTAGTTGTGGAAAATAATAAAGTAGATAGCCCATTCCAAACTGCACTGGATTTTGTACAGGATTGGATAAAAAAGACCAAATTACATCTCAATCAAGATAAATGCACAGAAATGCATTTAAGTGAAAAAACAAACAAACCTGGCCATAGTTATGCACTAAATGATAAGCCATTAAGAGTGACAACTGAAGAAAGGGACTTGGGGATACTAGTATCACAGGAGATGAAATTTTCATCACACTGCAATAACATTACTCAAAAAGGAAACAGAGTATTAAATTGCATTTTTAGGCATATAGCTACAAGAGACAGGGAGGTGATACTGCCCTTGTACACTTCATTGGTGAGTCCCATTTTGGAGTATGGGGCACAGGTCTGGTCCCCCCACAAAACAGGTAATATAGCAATGATTGAGAGAGTGCAGAAAAAGGCTTATAGAGGGATCAAAAATAAGACATGAAACAATTACGAGACAAGGCTCAGGGAGCCAGACCTCTTTCCATTGGTATTCAGATTGAAAAGAGGTGCTATGTGTCTTGTGCATAAGGCGTGGACTGATAAAAACCTGTGGGAGAGCTTGGGGTTGGAAGTTAGAGAGCAGGTGTGCAGTACCCGCACACATCCTATACAACTAAGGGCTAGGAAAATAAGATTAGTAAGGACCCAAAATTGGTTTAATCAAAGAGTGGTACAGGATTGGAACAGGTTGTCACTGGAGGTGGTGGGCAGTGGAACCACATGTGTTCAAGAAAAAATTGGATAAATTCTACAGGCATGGGAAATGAGGATTATAGTACTAAACTCTCTGGTAATAAGCAAGCATAATGGATGCAAGTCTACCTAGCTCTTTGAAATTCCTATGATTCCTATGACTTGGTGCTTTCAGTGGAGAGCTTTTTTCATATCAGAGAGTGAGAGAGACATTGTAGGTGTCAGATAAATGTACTCACGGTGAGTTTCTGATATTCCACTTTCCAACTGCTTCAGATCAGCTGATCAGACCACCCACACTTCTGCCATTCTGCATTTCAGCCAATGCGCTCCTAGTATTATCCCAGTTCCAGACACCCCCCACTGGATGCCCACTTCTCCTGACACATGTCTCCCCCTTGATACGCCTGGGTCTTTTTAAACTGACTATGTATGTCTCTTCACGTGTAGCATCCACTTCAACAAATCTTTTCACTGGACTATAATGCCTTTACCTTACAGGAATACTAAACCATGTATGTTGTTGTATCTGGTATAAATTTTTACTGACTTGCTACCCTATTGTTATGTATACCCTTACCGACTGTCTTTTACCTGAACCCAAATGTATTTTTACTTATCCTGTTTATTGCAGGCCTACCTGTACTGTTGTACTCTTGCATCTACTGTCTATTTGTCTGTATATAAATCCATTGTTACTTGACTTGTGTAATGCAGGTCCTCCTTGTAAATGAGCTTGCTCAATGGTGTTCGCCTGGATGACTAAAGAATTTGATTGATTGACTGATGCACTGACCATTTTCTCTACCAAGAACAGTGTGCAATATACAGTATCCCTATAAAGTCTTCAACATACACACAACTTTAAAATCAAATGTCCTAAAAAAAGAGAGTGAGTGGTATAAAATTGGGAGCCACAGAGGGTGTTCAGCACAATTGGAGATTCACTATAACCTAGGTTTGCTATAGCAAGGGAGCACCTCACCTGCTCTTCCTTGCTTTTTAGGATTTGCCTGCAAAATTTATCAGACGATAATAAAGGATGACTTGGGAATTTGAGATGTTGATTATGTTTACTTATGCTACATGTGGATCTTTCTCCAATCAGAATGTCGCTCACAAACACATTATTGTATGGCAAATTTGTAGCTGTCATTTTACTCTTGATTAGATGACAGTAGCAATATTACAACAGTAACTTTTAACATTAAATTTCACTATCATAGTATTCACAAAGCATTAAATTAGACTTTCGTCCTTATTTTGCTTGTCATGAGTAAAAAAACCATTAATAATCTCTAACCTTAAATTTACTGTCGATATCCAGTCTTGTTTTGAATATTTCTAAAATTGGGCTATCGACTATCTCTTGAGAAAGGGAGTTTCAGTGAGGGACCACCCGTTGACTAAACCAACGTTTTCTTTTTAGTAGTTTGCACCTCTGTTGCTTTAACTGTTTCCAGTGAGTTCTAGTATTGTAAGTTTTTTCATATAATTCAAGTCCTAGGTCTAATCTAAGGTTATTGTCTTGAAATGATCTATAAAACAAAATCATATCACCCCTCCATCTTCTATATGCAAGAGAATACATATTTAGGTCCTCTATTCGATCTCTATATGGTTTGTTCCTCAACCCCACCACAGGTCTAGTTGCCCTTCTTTGCACTCTCTGTAGTCTATCTATTTCCCCTCTTGTTTGAGGTGTCCAGACTTGGGAACAGTATTCCAACAGGGTTCTCACCATTGACACATACAGAGGGATCAAAACCTCCCTACATCTGCTAGATGTATGTCTCAGAATACAGTTTAGGGCTCTATTTGCCTTTTTAATGGTCTGGTCACATTGGGAGCTAAAAGTAAGGTCATTACTTATAATAACACCCAAATTCCTTTCTTTCGCAGTTTGTTTTAGTTGTTTATTAATTATAGTGTAGTTTAATTCCAAGGTTTTTTACCCATATGTAGGACTATGCATTTGTCTTCATTTAATTTAAGCTTATGTTCTGTTGTCCATTTCTCAATATATACACTAGCGATTACACTAGAGATTATTATCATCTTACCTTGCATTCAGACAGGGGAAGGTGTATAAATATATGAAAAAAAGTTTTTGAAACAGCAGAGCATGTTGCAGTAAAAACTTTGAACTATACTGTTCTTTTTTCCCCACGAGATTGCCACTTAATGTACAGTACTTCCTGTCTTGTATGATATCCTTCATTTCCCATTTTGAGTCTGTCAAGCACTTATTTTACAGTTGAAATATTAATAAGAGTACTCTTTTTAAGAGGTCCCAGATCAGGTTTGTCAGCTGCCTTAGTGCACGTATTGCAAAATAAGGTCAGGTAGCAATATTTGTTGCATACTAGTTCATTTTAGTCAAAAGAACAGGGATGTTAAAACAATTTGTGTTCAAAAATAATGAAAAATACTGACGAAAACCTGAACCAAGCCATATTGAATGCTTTTTCATGATTTCAAATGTAAAAAAGTGGTAAAGCAAACTCAGAAAGGGGACGACAATGTCATACAAGACAGCAGGTAAGGGCAATCTAAAACAGAAAAAAGTATAGGTTAAAAGTTTCACTGCTAACATGCACTGCTGCTTTAACATAAAGTATAAAAGCAATAACATGATGGTGGGATTCCCTGTTCTTGGCAATGATCTGATTGCTGCATACATATAAAGTATTAAGCCTTTGGACTCATACTTTATCCACTCCACAATCAGATGGCTGTATTGTGTAGTGAATCCACTATCACACTGTATTATCACTTAAATATTATTTGAGTTTGACTATTACAAAGTCTGCCAAAGCATTGCATCAGACATCCCCTTGTCTTTGTCCCATACCCTATAACCTGGCCTTAGGCAGACAAGTAGGGCTCTTCCCTGGGGGGAGGGGAAGGCTTGGGCTGGCCCCACCCCTGGGGGAGGAACCACTACAGCTACACACAGTACATTGGAAATCTGGAAGAGGTGGAGAATAAAGAGTTAAAAAGGCCTGAAGCCAGTAACTTCCCTTTCTCTTCTGCCTTCCTCTCCAGATCTCCCATCCACCCAGTTTTATAAAGGCAGGGTTAGGGTTGGCCAGGGCAAAACAGGGAACAATTTGCCCCACTATGGGTGACTACATTAGAGGTCAGGGAGGTCTTTCTGCAATTTCCCTTAGTATTTTCTTTCAGGTTTCTTGCCTCTTCCAAAGAGTTTAACCATAGCAGGTTAGCACAGATCACAAACTATTGCAGTCTGTTACAGCAGTGGAACAAGGGGAAAAGTGTAATGAGTCTAATGATTCTGAAGGACTTGCCTTCTTGGTCAGCATGAGGCTGGTGGGGCCACAACACCTATTCCTCATTTGGGGGACTTGCAATCCAACCGCATTGGGCTTGCGTGCAGGTGCAGTACAACCAGATGGGGGCATTCACTTCCACCCTGGCCACATGACCTCTCCACTCCTGTGGTTTGGTTACTAACTCAGAGAGATACATTATTCTCTTGGTCCACAGAAGGGGTAAGGCCATTCACTGGAAAAGGTGCGGAGGCCCAAGGTGACTGATGAGATCTCCCAGTTGTGCATGCCACTCCAGCATTGTGTAAATACATTTAATAAACATATGTCTGTGGTCATTTCTCCAAGACCTATGCTGAGTGTATTTTCCAGTGAAAGTGTCATGAGGACAGCTAAGACAAAGCTATAGTCATGAATTATTTCATATCTCATATTTTCTTTTTATCCCACTCAGCCTGTGCCTCCTTAAGACACTCTTGGAGCCAGCCTCTGCCCCAACATCCCCTTACTTTGAGTCTTCAATCCCACATTTTACTGGCTGTGGTAGAACCTTCAGAGCAGTATCCCCTCTAGGGGTATTATCCAATGAGAGCTCACAGGAGGTGGAATGGGGCCTAAGAGTTCTGCGTGCTCCATCCTGCCATATCTGATGCAAATTTTTTTTAGTTTTCTTACTGTCCCCATAGAACACCAACAGCACTAGTGTAAGGAGATATGCACATAATGTATGGTCCTGTGGAGCATAGTGGCTTCCTCTGTCTCTGTATCTTTAGCTATACCACCACTTTTGATCACTAGGTGGCAGTAGCACAGTGGAGCCTGGCACCATCCCTCCCTACAGAGGTCAGCTTCCTCTAGAGATTTTCTGTCCTCTTCCCGAGTTGGCTTTCTGAGAGTGTGGGCTTATTCCTGAATTTGGGCATGTTGTGAGTGGCAAGGCTGCTGCTGTACTGACAGAATTGACAAATAGTAATATTTTTAAAGAACGCTATATTTAAGTCTCTGTTGACTGTAGGATTTACTGCTATTCCCTACCTCTTAGAATAGCCATCAGTCAATCCAAAAGCCTGCTTCATGCAACAATTTAACAAGAATTTTTAATCAGCTTACTCATGTGTATAACTCAGTGAGCAAACAAATAATATATGAAACAGTTTCTTCAATATTGGCTTCACAGGTTTACAAAATTAAATTCTCCCAGATTGACAGATTTCATAAACTTTTAAAATGGCTTACTTGCAGAAGTAATAAATACCTGTACTTGTGAATAAATTAAATGTGCAAAAACAGAATATGAAACACATGGCTGTAAGCTCTGAACTACATATCTTAGTGAAAAGAATAACTGTTTTCTTTTCCTGCTCATTAATGTTACATTATGACTGTGTGCAGTATGTGCTACATCAACTTGAATTTTATTGATCACTCTAAAGAAAATGTTTTGAATAGTTTTACTTTCCCAAATAAACTAATCAAATATGTTAAACGACCTGTGTTGAAAAACACAATATTGCAAATGTAAATTACTGGGCAATCTGTCTTTTGGAACACTGACATTGATGTGGCACTTAGTCTTTTATAGCAAAGAAAAATGCATATATGGTTTGCAGAAATATTTGTCAATAGATAATGACTGTCAGTTTTGCTGGATAGCAGTTACCATACAACTCTGCAAATACAGTTTCACAACTATTTATGTTCCATATAAACAATATAGTCCTCCTAACAAGTTGAGTTTGGCTGGCATTTTAGCTTCCACTGTTGACTGGTTCCACTTATACCTCACAGACTGTCAACAGACTGTTTAGGTTGGTGGCAGTCAGTCCCCCCACCATCCTTGATGGTGTCCCTCAGGGCTTCATCCTGGGTCCAGTCCTTTGATCCATTTTCCTAAATGACCTCCTTTCAGCTTGTGCCACTATGCATATCCACATGCATGTGCATGTGGACAACATGGTCATCTGCACCGCTGGTCCATCCATTTCTGCAGTGGAAGAACTGCTCCAGAAAGACTTCCACAACATGTTATCCTGGTTCCATGTCAACCAGCTCAGGGTCAACACCAAGAAAAAAGTGTCTATGACCTTCAGCACCAGAAAGAAATTGTCAAGGCCCTCACCTTCCACTGTAATTTCTACACTGGGCGGTACTTCCCCTGAGGTTGTCCCTGCCTTCAAATACCTTGGAGTGTGCCCAGGTAGCAAGTACAATTTGGCTACCCACATTGATGTTATCCATGCCTAACTTCACCCTAGACCTAGTGCCTTCTACCACAACAAGGACTGCCTTCTCCCCCAGTCTGACAGGAGCTGGTAACCAAAATGATTCTCCTGGTCTTCAACAATGCAGATGAAGTCAATGGATCTACCCCCCCCCCACCCTTGCCGCACTGGAAACATTCTGTAATGCCTCTGCCATTTATCTACCAGATTTCCACCCACACTCATCATTGCTCCTCTACTCCTTCCTCTCAATCCTCCCTGTCATCGAGGCACAGGTCAGGAAGCATAGGAAAACCAGGAGTAGTTTCAAAATTTGAATTTAGCATTTTATTTTTCTCAATAACAGCAAAATAAAAAAAAAAAAATATTCTGTGTAACTATTTACAAAGGCAGTACAAACAGAGAAAACTAAGTCCTTCTTCTGAGGGTATCTCTTAATTCCAAGTTTCATTTTCTCACTCTCCTTGTCCCTCTATCAAAAACATAGCTGCTCCTTTTTATTAGTCTTTCTCTGGGAACTCATTAAGAGAGAGACTGCTTCTTGCAGAATGTTCTTGTAAGTTTACAAAATGTTCTTGAAAGTTTCATTCCTTGCAAGTGCAACAAAACAGTACATGTTGTCCCAGAACTGACCTCTTGTTGACAACTCTGCAAAGGGCTTAAAAACTGCATCTCAGATTAACCCCTTGAGTTCCAAATAGCTTTTGGCAATCATTTCAACAATATAACTATATACAGTTTCAAACAAAGGGATCCCAGTTTCACATAACATTTTACACAGAGATTCACGTATATTTTTTTATAACTGCAGATATGCAAGGGGGAAGAAAAGACAGAAATAGCAAGGGAAGGCAGTGATATAGTGAGAGGTGGAGAATTGCAAAACTGTCAGCGTGATCTTTTCCTAGGTCTCACAAGAAAATCTGGTTGCACAACCACACAGACAAGAGACAGAAAAAGACAGGATAGAACAGACCCTTGTGTTTAAACTCTTTCTGCATAACAAATGGGGCAGCACCATATTCAGCCCTATCACATACCCCCCTCCCCCAAAGAGGAGACCTGTTTTACAAAACAGGCTTCCAAAATGTTCTATTAAAATTCCCATCTAACATTAGGATATAAACTTTACAGTTCAGTGCATATGCAACATAGCAAACAGAGAAGTTACAACTCACATTTTTCAACATTTGGAATTCTCAATTCATGATCCATATCCTGAAAGAAAATCAGCATTGACATTCTCTTTCCCAGCTTTGTGCATCACTTTAAATGTAAATGGCGTAGTGCCAAATACCACCATGTGATTCTAGAATTTTATCCTTCATTTGGTTAAACCAACAGAGAGGACAGTGATCTGTTACAAGTACAAAGTCAGCTCCTAGTAAATAAAACCTAAGGGACTCCATGACCCACTTTTCTGCAAGGCATTCCTTTCAATGGTTGAGTACCTTTTTCTCTGTCATACAATTTCCACTGATATATGGAATGGGATGTTCCTTCCCATCTGTATGTTGACTCAAAGACTGGACCTAGGCCTGTGATGCATCTGTCTGTAACAAAAACTGTTTCCCAAAGTCTGGGCTTCTTAAAACAGGAGCTGCACATAATGCAGCCTTAATGGCCCAAAAAGCCTTGTCACACTCTGGGGACCATTTCACATTATTTGGGAACCATTTCTTTGTGAGTTCAGTGAGGGAAGTACCTAACTCAGCAAATCTGGGAACAAATCTCTGATAATTATCAGCCAGCCCTAAAATTGACCTCACATGTTTCTTGGTTTTGGGGTCAGGGCTGTTAGCTACAGCTTCTATCTTGGAAACCTCTGGTTTGACTTCTCCATTTCCCAAAACATAGCCCAAATATCTGGTTTCCTGCATGTTCAATGCACACTTGGTAGGATTAATTGTTAGACCTGCCTTTTGATCGATTGGATAACTGCTCATAGGTGTTCCAGGTGGCTTTTCCAGTCTGAACTGTACACTATGACATCATCCAGGTACACAACACAATAACTAGTGTGAGAGGATAAAATTACATCCATGTACCACCGAATGTAGCAGGTGTGCTATGTAAACCAAACGGCATGGTGGTGAACTGACAGAATCCTATAGGAGTGGCAAATGCAGTTTTGTATCTTGAACTTTAGCTAGAGGAATTTGCCAGTAACCCTTGGTGAGATCGAGGGTACTGATATACTTGACACTTCCTAGACTGTTCACCAAATCATCTATTCTGGGCATAGAATAACTTTCAAATTCTGACACTTGATTAAGTTTCCTAAAATCAAGGCTGATTCTTACCCCTTCTTTTGTTTACAGTCACGACTTGTGATGACCAAGCACTTCTTGACTCTTCAATGATACCCAGTTCTTTCATTTTTGCATTTTCTTAACCATGTTAGCTCTTAACCACTCTGGTAATCTGTATGTCTTTTGTCTAATAGGGTGAGGATTCATTGTCACTGTTACGTGCTCAACACCTTTAGCTCAGCCTGGCACTGTGATAAAAGTGTATATCAGTTCAGTTTAAAGTTTATTAGTTTGGTCAAAGACCTTTACATGCATTTTAACATAGATTTACATATGCAGATACAAATACAAATTAAATCTCCTTAGCATACAAGATATAAATACAGAAGAAATAAACCTACCTCCTTAAAAAGCAGAAACTGAATGTATTACATTGAATTCATTTCTTACATTTTTGTTCAAATCCCAAATGTATTTTTGCAATTGCTCTAAAGTATTCAGCCACCTTTTTTCTAATGTACACATCCTCTGTTGTAAGCATGATATTTAAAAGCATATCCTTATCTTTCAAAGCTATTTCAGATCATAAAGGATATAACCGGTGGGGTCTTTGGAGTATTGACTACATGTAAATACAACATGAGGAGATTTTCTGGTCCTGTGTTATCACAGTTACATAATATTGCATTAGGATCTGCTGCTTTAGCATATCTTGCTTTCAAAATATTACTTGTAAATTGTTCCATTCTAAATTTTTGCAACCTTTCCTTAGGGTCTCATCTATAAGCACATCTAAATAATATCTATAACAGTGGACATTATACTTTATAGATAACCATGGAGTTAGTTTTAATTTGGTTATTTCCTTTAAATCTTTTACTTATTGTAATTTTACTATTTTCTGGTGCAATAAGCTTTATATTTTAAACTAATTTTATATTCTATTCAGTATATCCTTCTAAAATTTTCAGATTGTATTTGTCTAAAACCACATTCACATTATTACACCAGTCTGAGGTCCTACATTAAATATGGTACCATCTATTTTTTTCCATTAAACTTTATGGGACAAATGATCAGGATTCATTCTGTTGACTTTTATCCAATAATTTAACAGCTGACTTCTGATAGCCATTAGGTTCAAAGGTCCTAATTCAGCTCTTAATAGAACAGCAGGGGTTGATCTTACCAGACCTATAGCAGTACAATATTATTTATTCAAGGGTACTTCTAATGGATTCATTTTACCAAAACCCATATTTCCACTTGGTACAATGCCTGTGAATAATATTTTGCCTCAGATGCCTTAATTAAGGGAGCAATAGCGTTACCGCCATACTGATAAATAAACTTATTTAAGGCTCCAGCAGTCTGTTTTAACTTAATTGCATTTTGATATGGTTATTCCATTTTCCATTATTAGATAACATTAACACTAAATAAATATAGGATTTTACTGATTTTAAATGTTTTGTTCCAACTTTCTATGTATTATTACTTTTATTTGATCCAAATGTTACTACTGGACTCTTACTTTCATTTTCTCAAGCTTATAAGCATTTGCATAATTATTCAAAACATTTAACTTTTTTTGTAATCCAGATCAAGTTAATGAAATAAGGCCCTGATCACCAGCATAAGGCAATGCCAGACAGATTTGAGTACCTATCAAGGGAGAGTCAGATATAATGTGAACTAGTTGGTTTAGAAGTTGGTCAATAAACAGTATACAAAACAATACAGGTGCAATCATGCATCCCTGCCGGACTCTTCTGTATACAGTATCTTGCTGGACAGTTGTCAGGAGGTTCCCATTCTGATTTGTGCCCAAGTGTTACCATATAACTCCCTTATAATACTTAAGAGTGATGGTTGGATTCCCTTTTGAAGCATTAATAGTCATAATTTAGATTGTGATGTATTATCGAATGCAGTACTGAAATCAATAAAAGCCACATATAACTTCTGCCCAATTAGTACAATATATTTTTTTACTAAATGCATCAAAATATAACAATTACCTGTGGTACTGTATTCTGTATGAAATACAGCTTGATATTCAGAGAGATTACTGTATCTAGCCAATTCCTTTATAAGTCTGCCCAAAATGACCTTGGAAAAGAGTTTCCCACTTATATCCAATAATGATATTGGTCTGTACATTTTGGGGTTAATTTTTGTCTGCCTTTTTAAATATAGTTACAACTATAGCACCTTTCCATACCTCAGGAATCTCTTTCTGTTTAATACAGATGTTAAAATAAGGGCCAAAAATGTTTGGCCTTAAGGAGGGAGATATTAAGTATATGTCTGATGGAACATGGTCCAGTCCAGGTGCTTTTTTTCCTTTTTAAGGTAATAATGGAAAAATAAATCTCAGCATGTTTAATAGGTTCAAACTTTGATCTGCTTGTTTCCAAGTCCCACTCTACCTCACCATCTACCATTATAGGATGATAAAATAACTTTGTAGAATGGTTAGTCTACTGATCCATTGTAATATATGTATCCAGTTGATATTTACTGTTTTTGTACATTTGGCCACCAAGTGCCAGAAGGTTTGTTGATCATTTTAAGTATTGTTTCCATCATAAGCTCCCACAATTTTCCCTGCTGTTTTTTCCATTTTATCTTAAGGAAGCTTTTATAATTTTCTCTTGCTTTGCTTAACAATTTCATCAGATCCTTGGTCCTATATTGCCTCATAATTCTAACCAATTGGTGTTAATATTTTTTTTTTGCATACAGCATTCTTCATCAAACCATATTTCAAGATCCCTTCGATTATGTCCTGTAGGTACTGATTAACAAATACGTTCCCTAATATCATTACAACATTCTAAAAATACTTCATATAATATTGCACTAGTAGTTTCTCCTGATGAAAAAGAGTGGAAGAATTGCATTTAAGTTCTTTGTCTCCCATCTAATTTTAGTACAGTTTCTTATTTTGAACCCTATTAGATGTGTTACATTTAAACTTGGTTTATGTCTCCATTTTAATAAAAGAGGGCAATAATCACTTTCACCTCTATCAAGGACTTCCAATGAAATCCAGACATCCATAAAACCAGACCAGAAATAAAAATCCAGGTAGAGGCATACTGTATGCTGCATTGAAATGAATCAGATTGCTCTTCAATGTGCCCATTAATTGGTGCTAACTTAAAATAGGTACTAATTCATTCAATTTGTAGTCTGAAGAATTTATTTTAAGATATTATGTTGACTGGGGTTCCCAGTCCTGCTCATACCAGTTTTGTATATTACAGTCTGCAAAGCCATCATATTTACCAATTCTTGCATTTAAATCTCCACACACTAATATCTTATTGCTGCATGACTTCTGCCAACTATCAAAGATGAATGCTTCTAATTCCTCCCAGATGTTTACTTTATAATACTTGGAATTCATAAGAGGAATATACACATTTATTAGGTAATACTTCAGACTAGCAGTTTAAATCTCAAATGCATGGGCATATGTAGATTTAGCAATTTGATGTACAGTAAGACCTTCATCTATTTTTACCCATGTTATTAAACCCCAGAAAGTCTACCTGTTTTAGTTACTTTGTTTCCTGGTGCATGAAAACAAGTAAATTCATTTAATGAAACTTTTATTCGACTTGGTGCTCTGTCTACTATAAACAAATAATATGATGTTTTTGAACAAAACTATTTCATTCAGAGTCAACAAACCTTGTGCCCACACCTGCTATATTCCAAGAAAGTACCTGCCATGTATTTTCTACTATCATGGTAGACTTATTGGCTTCTCTACTATTGTCCACATGTCAGGCTGTCTGTTATAGTAAGGCTGAGAATCTATTCTCTACTGTAACATTATATATTACTCTACTTGATTGAGTCTCTGTACTGGAAACCATATCTATATTACCCATAGGGGTCTCACTTACAGGACACAAAACATTTGCAGAATCTGTAGACTTTTCCATTTTTCTGTTCTTAACTATATGCAGTCCCATTCTATCCAATAGGTTTAAGTTTAACATTATGTTTTCATAAATTTCTAACGATTTTATAGACAGTAAAACTTGATCACTAATAATGTCTTGATTAACTCAAGTAAAAAGCATGCCTAAGTGCTGTCCACCCTGAGACAGACAGCAGCATAGCTGCAATGAATGGGATAGAATTCCTGATGGCAGCAGTTATGAGGGGGGTGAGGAAATGGGAGGAACAATAGCATGGATGTGGAAGGGCCCATAGGCGGTATGCCCAGCAGAGATGGTACCGTGCCTGTGTCACATTCGACCAATTGAGTGACATGGAGATTGTGGGCCAGTACAGACTCAACAGGGCACTGCTGAGACAGCTCTGTGAACTGCTCCATGATGACCTGCAGACACCAACACAGGAGTCAAGCCATGACAGTGGAGACAAAGGTAACAACAGCAATGTGCCTGCTCACCATGGGTACCTTCCAGACACGGGTGGGTGACACCACTGGCATCACACAGTCCACCACATTCTGTCACCTCACCCAGTTCCTCACCACTCTGCTGCTGCATGTTTGTAGTACATCAAATTCCCAAGCACACAGGCAGAGTGGACAGAAACCATGCAACACTTCCACAGGGTGGTGCACATGCCAGGCATGCTAGGGGCCATATACTGTACCTATGTGTCAATACATGCACCACCTGACCCAGAGGGAGTGGCATACATTAATAGAAAGAGCTATCACTCTGTCAACTGCCAGATGGTGTGTAATGCCGCATTGCACATTACCAATGTGTGTGCTATGCACTCTGGAAGTGCACATGATGCCAACATCTGGCATCAATCAGTCCTGTGTCACTTGTTTGAGGGTGGGGGAATACCCAGCAGCCACTTAACGGGTGAGTGGGCATGACAATGGGCCCACACAGCACACAAACACACAATACAGTGAGCGCATGCGCATGAAGCAGGCAGGGCCCACCATGCCAAACAGGCAGGCAGCTCCATGGGCCATGTGGCCACTGCATTGTGAACCCACGTTACATGTGTGTACTGGGTGAGGGGCATGTCCAGGGACACACTGCAACCACATGCATACAGGCAGGCAGTGTGACAGAGCATGGGCCACACATATGCCCTGGGGTACCTGGCAGTGGAAGGTCATGGCCCACCAGGTACATGCTGTCTTGGTAAACACTAGCAGTAACACAATGATGGTAGGATGCATGCATGCCCTGTGTGCCATGCAGTGGGGGTGGGGGTGGGCAACACAGAGTACTGATAGACATGCAGCAACATTCAGTTGTAGAAAATCTGTAAATGGCTGCTGTACATATAATGTTATCTCTCTTCCACAGGTGACAGCGCATGCCCACTATGGCCGTGGATGCTCACCCCCATATGCCAACCCACATCCATGCAAGAGCAACATTACAATGAGGCACATGCCGTGACACGCAATGTCATTGAGCATTTGTTCGGCATGCTCAAAATGAGATTCAGAAGGCCTGGACAGGTCCAGCGGTGCCCTACAGTACAGCCCAGAGAAGCCTGTGTCATATTCCTGGCCTGTTGCATACTACACAATGTGGCCTAAGACTGCAGAATCCATGTCCAGCCAGAGTAGGCCGCAGCATTGTGGATGGGGGCAACAGGCAGGGGGTGGGCAAGAACGCCATGACAGTAAGGACCCATGGTTGGTCACTCAAGTGAGGCGTCACAAGGACACGATCATGGAGGAGCACTTTGAAGACTGCAGGTGGGTAACAGAGTGGGACACTGTGTGGTTGGCCAATGCCCTGTGGTAATGGGGGATTACAGATGATGGTCAGCAGCTATGGCATGGCTGACAGGTACACAGTGTTGTGGGTACACACACATACAGGTGGGCAACGGCCAAACAGTCATGTCCGCCTACATGGGGCACTGTGGTGTATGGTATGGATCAGTGAACAGTGCCCGACACATGCACAGTGGACACACAAGGCAGCACTCTTCACATCCATGCCAGACAACAGTGCAGCACTGTACCACCACATGGCCAGAGAACCACACCAACAGCATGAGGACCTAGGATTGGACAGCAGGGCATGTGAGCAAACAATGGCAGGATGGTGACTGTGCCATGACAACCATACACAGGCGGGATCATTGTGACCTACCATGTTCACCACGGGCATGTGGGCAGCCATGTTGATGATGTACACACCCCTCTGGGGTGTCATTCACATTGCCAGGGGACCCAACCACACTATCAGGGTTAGACCCACGAGACCATGACCATGTGCTCATGGGTCTCTCTTTGCCAAAGTCAAGATGTGACCCAGGGGTGTTGGGGACACCAGAATCAGGGAGTGGCATCAGTAGCAATGGAGCCACACTGCACCATGAGGCAGGAGTGCTGGTGTTACTATGGGTGTGCGGCGGGGACTCGTGTCCATGGGTCATGAGGGTGGCACAGCCCACCTTGATGGCCTGTGCTAGCCTCTTGAAGCCTGCGGTCATGTCTTCATGCAGGTGATAAATCTCACCAACACCCATCCAAAGCTGGCAGATCTCTCCAACCAACCTAGAGCCACCCACAGAGGCATGGTCATCCATAATGTCCACCTGCACATGCAGATCCTGACACGCCTCCCCAAGTAAATCCTGATGGCCAACGGAGGCCTGCAGGTGCCTGATGTGCTCATCAAGCCCATCAGCAGGGGATCTGTCCTGTGGGGGATGCTGACATGTGGGTGGTGTACCAGCCTGCAGTGCAATATCCACGGGCTGTGGACACGGCACGGCTGGCCACTGTTCAGGCAGGGACTATGCATGGGCAGGTGCAGTGTGTCCCTGTATGGTCACAGCATATCCATGGGCAGCACATTGCTGCCATACAATGCCTTGCTGCTCCAGAATGATGGCCTCTGTCCCCATTGCCACACCCCAGACCTTGCAGCCCACATCTGTCGCAGGTGCCGTTGGTGGTGGGCCATCCCTTCTGGGGAACTGCGTGGGCATAGGGTGTCCCAAACTGTCAGCCGATATCTGTGTGACCACCTGCAATGTGACAGTGCCATCACTGTGTGTGGTAGCCTCAATCTATGTGGCATCATCATCATCCCTGTGGCCGATGCCAGCACTGTGAGATCATCAGGAAGCTCAAGGTCAGGCTGGGCGTCAGACCCACAAACCTCAGTAGGTCCTGGAACAAGCCATCCCTGCTCGCACAGGCCTTGATCCTAACCTATGTCAATGGCCTTGGTTCCTCCTCCTCCTCCACCAGTTCCTCTGGCCGTGTGCTGTGCCCTGCAGCACCCCAAGGCATGATGGTGTTGTAAGGCAAACAGGTATGCATGTTCAGGGCAACAGTTCCAAGGATGTCCATTGACAGGTGCACATGGGGTTGTGTGGCATGATGCATAGCTGTGCGGACACTGCAACACATGGCATGCACCGACACTGTGCCATGTGTCACACACACCACCGTATGCTGAGAGCATTGCATGCTGGAGGGCTGTGCATGCATGTTTCTTTGAGGTGGATGACTGCTGGGACATGGCTGTGCACAGGCCCACCCCAGGCAGGGGCACTGCTGTCTGTGTGTGGGCACAGTGGTAACAGTGACAGTCCACAATGGTGTATTGCACAGTCATGTTGTGGCAACATTCAGGAACATGGCGCATGAATACAGGTGGACAGTGACCACCACTGGCCACATCAACCCAGCAGGCAGATGTCCCCAGTGTCACAGCCAGTCATGGCAGCACACATGGGCTGCATGGGGGACACTGCATGGCCATGGGGAGACATGCAATGGTGGATGCACTGCATGATGGCATAGTGACAACATGTGCAGCAATGTGAAGCATCACCGGCACACCCAGGATCACAGCACAGAGCCAGACAAACATTGTGCCACATGCATACTCACAGTGCTGTGCAGGGCCCCACCTGTCTGGAAACCACCTCCAGGATTCCTCCACAGATGCCCAGGACAATTTGGCTATGAGCACCGCCTCCCATTCAGTTAGTGGTAGCACTGTGTGTGGTCCACCCCCTGTAGCATTCAGGACTGCACACATGTTGGCCAGGCACTCCCTGGTCTTGGTCTTCTCATTGTTCATGTGTTTCATGCATTCCTGTGGGGTTCAGTTGTACACGCCATGTGCATTCACTGCCTGTGCCACCACTTCCCAGTCCTTTTCTCTCTACTGCTTGCCAGTCTTCCCTGACAAGAGGTCCTCCATTCTGACATATGCTCCAACAAGGACCCCCAGCTCATCGTCCATGAAGTTTGGACATCTTCTCTGTCTCAGCTCCTCCTCCACTGCCATACTAGTGCCTGTGGTGTGGGAATGTGACAGCTGTTAGCACAGTACACAGTTATCATGCACATCCCACAGGCATGAATTCCTCCAGGCCAGAGACCAGGAAACAATGTAGCTCTGGTAAACAAACCTCTAAGTCACAGTACCTGATCATGCAAATTAAGGTCTGTCTAGCCTATAATGAGATGCAAATGTAGGGACTTGCGCTATGATTGGACAATGAGGCGATTTGCATATCCTGGCTGAATATGGCTAATTTGTGCCAAGCCCATCTCACTTTGCTCTGTGCATGTGATTGGACCAACTGGTTGCGCATTGCACATCTTAGCGTATGCGCTGCTCACTGGCACATACCGCCCATGTGCAGCTGCGCAACTGGCCACCACCTGACAATGCATTTCATAGCACGGTGCAGTGCCACACATGTGTGATAGTCTGCTGCATGCACCATATGCATGGTGGTGCTTGCACTGTGATGTTGCACAGCACACATGTTACTATGACTGAATTGTATTTTAATATGTTATGGTTTTAAATTGTTGTTTATTGAGCAGTACTGTGATAGTTGTGAAGAGCGCTATGTAAATAAAGTTTATTATTATTACTATTATGTACATGTTTCTGTGCAATGCCATTGACTGCTGTGTGGCATTCTTCACCCTCACCAACATGGCTGACATTCCGGTTGCACACGTGCACTGCGTGATGACCTAAATCCATGCTCCCGCCCAGCATTGCGGCACTGCACATGTGTGCCATTGTGCAATAGACCACTTACTGTGCATTGGCATTGCACATCCATGTGTTGCGCATGCCAGCACATACATGCCTATCACACCTCAGCAGTGACTAGGCCATATGGTGCATGGAGCTGCATGCCTAGAGTCTCAATGGCAGCACATTATTGTACAAATGGCATGTGTGACAGTTGAAGGCCCACGGGTTATTAACTGGACCAACACAGAGTTGGCCAACCTTGTGGCATTGGTGCAGCCCATGGAGGGACAGCTGTTCAGTGCTGAGGCCTTGCAGGTGCCTAGGTCCCAGGTATGGGCCACTGTAGCCAATAGGCTTGTGCGGTGGACAGGGGTGCCATGCACTCGGGAATAGTGCAGGCATTGCTATGGGGATCTGCGGAGCAAGGACCCTGAGTGACTGAGGGTGCTGCAGGAGCATGCCCGCAGGGGTGAAGTGGCACTACCAGGTATGTCCTCTGTTGACCACTCTGCTATATCCAGCATGATGTTCCTATACAGGGGTGTGTGTGTTGCTGTATCCTGTGTGAGCTGAAGGAATTGGGAGTGTGTGTGTATTGTTGGGGTGGATGGGGTGGTGCCACCGATGCTGCCCATGCCTCCCTTCCATTGTGTTCCCTTTGCAGGCTGGGAAGAGCATCAGTGGGCAGTTAGGTGCAGGGGACTGCAGGCAGAGGATGCTGGGCTGTGCAGGCTGCCATCACAACCTGCAGCAGGTAGGTGTGCTTTTCTGTTCTCATCCTGATCTGTATGTGTTGGGGGTGTGTACTTGGTGGGATGTCCTGTGTCCACCATGGCCACATGGCCTCTATCCATGTATGCCTTGTCTGTGCCAGTTGGCACACTGTGGCTGTTGTCCTGGCACCATGTGATGGTCCCACTGTGTACCATGCCCTTGTGTGACCGACAAATTGTCTGTGTCCCATCAGGCCTGTGGGTGCCTTGCATGGTACATGCATGATCAACAGGGCCTCCAGCTATGGTGCACATGATCATTGACCATATCCGGTGTGTGTGTGTGTGTGTGTGGCATGGCATCATGTTCCATGGCAACATCCATTGCATGCACCTGCTGACATTACATTGCACTGTCCCACAGTCGGGTCACTGTGTGGCCCTGTTGCATGACTGTTAGCGAGCATATCATGTGTATGGTGCAATGTTGGGTGCATGCCTGTGTCTGATTAATGTCCTGTGTTCTTATCATTCCCTGGGGAGGCAGCCCTGTGTATATTGTGGCACTAAGCGATGTCCTTTGTTTCACACACAGGTCATCCTGCTGCATGATTGGTGCCTGCGGTACAGACAGGGTGGAGGAAGATGAGGGACCATGTCTGAAGATACCCAGAGATATTGACCATGATTTGTCGTGAGGCAGGGGGCAACCTTCAGGCACTTGGGGACCATCCTCAGGGCAGTTCAGAAGCAGACAGAGGTGGTCCATGGTTGGGGCCAGGGCAACTGTCCCACCAATGGGGACCAGGTCCAGTGATGTTATGTGTGGCCGTTGAACTACTTGTGGCAGGACTATCTTCTTTGAACCCCTACATTACTCCCCTCCCCTGTGCCATTTCCTGCTATTCAATGTCCCACCTGCATTCCCTCTCATCATCTTCCCCCGTTTTGGTTTTTTTTTGTTGCTGTTGTTCTATCATATTTCTGTTGCTGTTGTATCTGTTTTCTAGTAAACCATTTTCTATTGGACATTCCCTTTGTCTGTGGTCATTCTGTGCTGTATTGGCAGGTTGCTGTTTTGTTGCTTACACTGTCTATTGCCCCTTGCCCTGCATGGCTTGTCTGTTTGTGTCCTGTAGTGCACGTCCTCCCTGTCTGCACACACAGGCCACCACTATGCTTACCATGGGCATCACAGTGGTGCCTCTGTGCTAACACCCCCTGTGGCCACAGTGGCATGTTCACTGTGTGTACCCCCAATGCTGTACCATCTACATTGTTGGCACCATGCGCCAGACTGCAGCCTGTGCACCCTCACACCTCATGCACCCCTGGACATGTGCACATTATGCAGCCTATGCATATCTGTCATGTCTGGCTACCTGGCACTGTCTGCATGCATTGGCATGCTGTCCATTGTTATTTCCAGTGTTCGGTCCCATCATCCATGTCCTTGTCAGTGCCATGCCATCAGCGTGTGCTGGGCACAGTACATGCTGCTGCTGTGTGTGTTTCCACATCCTGTGCCCTGCCACAAGGCGCAGTGCCCATCCTGCTCCTCTGCAGTGCCACTCTGTCCACCATGGCCATGGCTGCTGGACCACCCCATCTTTGCACTTGCATTGTGTTCATGGCCCACCATGGGTACTGACACGCTGCTCCAGATCCAGGTGGGCCTGCTCTGCCTGCTATATTCTATCCTGTCCTTCTGCGCTGCCTTGTGTGGTTGTGCTATGGCACATCCATGGTATATTCAGCAGCGTTTGTGCTGGCACACCCTGTGGCACATCAGCTGAATATGGCAGTTGTTTGGGGCTGTGCATCTTGGTTGTGCTGCACAGCCACTTGCGCTGTGTGCCTGGGGACCTTTGACTATCTAGGCTCTGGTCTTTTGCAATATCAGCTCTATAGTTTTTGAATCTTGCAATAAAACATCTACTTGTCCTGCCTTGTTATCTTGTGCCCACCTGTGTACTTTGTACTCCTTCACTCTACATAGAAACATAGAATTTGATGGCAGATAAACACCGCTAGGCCCACCTAGTCTTTCCATTTCTCTACCTAACGGATAAGCTGCAGATCCTAGTTAACCAACACCCTACTTCCTCCTACTACCACTAGAATTACCTTATGTCTGTCCCATGCATTCTTGAATTCCCCCACTGTTTTGACTCTCGACCTCCTCAGAAAGGCTGTTCAGGCATTTACAGCCCTCTCTGTGAAGAAGAAATACTTGCTCACAATACCGCTGAACCACCCCCTCATCTTCAGATTGTGCCCTCTTGTTCTTGCACATCTTTTTCTGAAAGATACTACCCTCTTGGACTTTGTTGATTCCCTGAGGTATTTGAAAGTTTCTATCATGTCCCCTCTCCCTCCTTTCCTCAAGGTTATACATCTTAAGCTCCTTTAGTCTTTCTTCATATGTCTTCTGGCAGACTCTGCACCAATATGGTTGCCCTCCTCTGGACAGCCTCCACCCTGTCTATGTCTTTGCAGAGATGGGATCTCCAGAACTGTACACAGTACTCCAGATGTGGTCTTACCAACAGTATGTACAGAGGGCCAACAACTTCTTCTTTTCTACTGGTGATGCCTCTCCCTATGCATTCCAGTATGCCCCCAGCCCTCCTTACTGCCTTCTCACATTGCTGGTGGCCCATCTTTAGGTCATCTGATATGACTACTCCTGGTCCCTTTCCATTTTTGTTGTTGTCAGTATCTCACCCCCCATTGTGTACTTTTCCCCTGGTTTTTTGTTTCCCAGGTGTATTACTTGCCCTTCTTTCCATTTAATCTAAGCTGCCATACATTTGACCATTCCTCCAACCTTGCCAAGTCCCTTTTCATCCTTTCCACTCCACCTGCATATCAACCCTGTTGCAGATCTTTCTGTCATCTGCAAAGAGGCATACTTTTCCTTCCAGTCCCTCTGCAATGTCACTTATAAAGACATTAAAAGGACTGACCCAGTACTAAACCCTGCGTACCCCACTAGTAACCCCCTTCCTTCACTGTGGACTTCATTTACTATTACCTCTTAACCTGCCATTCAGTTGCTGATTCTAACATTTTAATTTTTTTATTTTCCTTTTCTTTTAATATCTCTTTCTGATTTTTGGGATCGGAGTATCAGAAATTTTGACTAGAGAGAATTCTGGTGTAATTTGATTTGAGTCTTCCCTATCAATTGATGGTGAACCTTCCACAAGTACTATTTTTAGTTTTTCTAATATGTCATCAAGCCTGGAAATCATTAAGTGCAATATTCTCTTTTAATGCCTCCATTTCATTGTTCACTCCCACCAACTGATCTAAAATCTTCAGGTGGGCTGCATATTTTTATTTTATTTTTTTTTTATTTATTGGAAACAATCGGAATTACAAACCTTTGAGTCACAGACTCTTTTGCAAAGGCTCCACGTCGGTTACAAAGGGTGGAGGGAAGACAGATACAGTAGAGAACATACTTGAAACAGATAGAATATACATAACAAAATCACAGGAGTATTCCAGGCAAAACTTAATGACTGATAAGGAAGTTAGGCTGCAATCTTGGGTTACCCAGGCAGGGAATTGGTGAGTTACGTGGGCCTTGTGAGACCCTGAGTCAAGAGTAGGGAGGGAGGCTGCCATCTGGGTGAGCAGAGTTAGCCGAGTCACATATGGCTCTTTCAAGGAGGTGAGCTTTGAGGTCTGTTTTAAATTGAGAGATGCTGTGGGTCTGTGCAAGTGAGTGAGGTAGCGTTGAGCCAGAGAGGCGCTCGGTATCGGAAGGATCTTTGCCCTAGAGAGGTTCTACATTGAGGTACAAGGAAAGGGAGCTATGGAGAGTCTCAGATGCATCCGTGGTGGAGAGAACTGATTAAGGGGAAAGTCCGACGGGGCTAGGTGAAGATGTATTTTTTAGAGGATGCAGGTGTGGAACTGTAATCGAGTTGGAAGTTTAGCCAGCCAGATAAAGCATAAAGATCACAGGTGTGGGTTAGCCTCCACAACCAGTGACTAGGCGGCAGGCTTTGTTCAGGACAATGTTTATCCTATTCAGGGAGGTGGGTTCAGCTGAGCCATATAGTGATCCCATAGTCCACCAGGGAGAGGATGGAGGAGGTGACTGCAGGCTGCATAGCCTTGGGGGGTAAGCAGTGCTTGAGCCGGTACAGGAGGCCTACCCTAGAGCTGATAGAGGAGGAGAGAATTTGGGTATGCCTCTGGTAAGAGATGGAGGTGCTCTAAAGTGACACCTAGATATTTGAAATCGAAACTTGTTCCAGAGGGGCACCTATTGCTGTTGATGAGGAGAGCAGACTGACTATAAGGACTTTGGCGGTGGGCAAAAATCATGGACTTAGTTTTTTTATAGTTGATAATTAGGCGGTGTTCAGAGAACCAGGTCTCTAGTTCCCAGAATTGCCTTTGAAGGGTCTGCTGGAGGGCGGTAGGGTGGGCGTGTTTCCTGAACAGAACCGCATCATCGGCATAGAGGAGCAACTGACTGCTGCAAGCCTTAGGGAGGGAGTTTAGGAAGAGGGTGAACAGCAGTGGGCCTAGGATAGACCCCTGAGGGACCCCAGAGGAAACTGTTTTAGGGGTGGAGAGGGTAGAGCATATCCTGACTTGTTGCGACGGCCCAGCAGGTAATCCTTGAACCAGGTCAATGTCTCGGGACCACATTTAGTGTAGGGAGGACCTGAAGCAGAAGCTCGTGGATTGACCGTGTCGAAGGCCTTGGTTAGGTCCACGATATGGCCCCGCAATTGAGCCATGGTCGAGGGCTTCATGTAGGAACGAGGTGAGCTCTCTGGAGAGCGGTGATGGTACTATGACCTGAGCGGAGCCATGCTGCTCCTGGCTGAGGAGCATATGCTTAGTTAGGTGTTCGGTTAGCTGGTCAGAGACTATTCTTCTAGGCTTTGGAGAGGTGGCAGTATAGAGATGGGTCTGTAGTTACTGGTGTCAGTGGGGTCCCCGCCCTTCAGGATGGGAGTGATTATGGCTCTTCCAGGTAGAGGGAACTGGCCTAGGCAGAGGAGAGGTTAAGAATTTTAGTGAGGTGGGGTAGCGTGGCATCAAGGGAGAGCCTCAGGAGTTTAAGATCAAGGTGTCATTGCTATAGCGGTATTAGAGATAGCCCTGGTAATATAGCATTTTGCCTCGTGGTAGGTGATGACTCGAAGCCGGAAGGGGGGGTTGGAAGAACCTCGAGTTGGGGGAGTGAGGAGGAGGGTGTGGGAGAGATCAGAGAAGGCCGAGCTAAGGGCTTCAGCGATAGTGGATGATCCTGAGTGACCTCACCATTAATAGTGAGTTGCGGGGTGGGGGAGCGATTTGCCACTGAGCTCCTTTATGTTGTCCCAGAATTTTTTCCCAGCACCCCAGGTAGAGGTTAGGGTGTTGGTAGTAGAGGGCTTTTGCCTGCCGCAGCCCATGTACATTTATTACGAGCCTCCTGTAAAGTTGTCTATCCAGGGTGCTTTGGGAGTCTAAGGCTTTGTGCCAGAGGTTATCTCTTTGCTGAAGCAGGCTAAGTAGTGGGGTGTGATCCAAGGGTGGATCTGGATTTCGCAACTTGCTTAGAAAAGGGGCGATAAGTCACAGGCTTTGTTGAAGGTGGTTATGAAGTAAGCCAGGGAAGTCAACTGACTGGGCAGTGTAAATGGGTAGCCAGTTGCTGTTGGTTAGGTGGGCTTTAAGGTTCTTTAGACCGCCCTTTTAAGTCTACGTTGCCAGGAGATTTTAGGAGTGTGGGGCAACTTGCACCACCACCAGCAAGTTACTGGGGAGTGGTCGCTGATAGCATCGGGGAGTACTGTAGCCATGAGAGGTTACCTGGCCGGTTGAGTGAAGATGAGGTCCAGGAGGGTGGAGGTCCCGGATCTGGGGTCCCTTCTGGTGGGGAGGTGACTAGTTGGGTGAGATCAAAGGCCGGGCGGCATCTTTGTAGCTGGAAGAGGCCAGGGATAACCAGTTTATTGAAATCCCCATAACGATGGACTTCGCTAGTGTTGGGTAGATGGAGATGACTTGAAGAATAGAGTCGAATGCGAGTTTTTGATTTCTCGGGGATGTAGGCGAGATGATGTGGAGTGTTTTGTTACCCAGGCTGAGCTTTATTGTGAGAACCTGGGCACCGATGTGACGCTGGTGTATGGACTTCAGTGGCATTGAGAGAGGATTTGACATACATTCACAGCCCCACCTCTCTTGCTGTGCCTATCTGCCCGGAAGAGAGCATAATTAGGAGGAGACCGCCCACTGGGAATCTTGTCAGTGAGCCAGGTCTCAGAGAGTGCAGTATGTCAGGAGCATGCTGAGCGATCCAGCCTTGGAGTGGTGTGTTTTTTGGGTAGGCTGCATATATTTAGGTAGCAAGCCGCAGCCACCCCTCCGGTTTTTAGGGAGGGCAACTTACGAGGTGGACCTGGGTTGGGGTGGATGTTACCAGATACAAGGAGGAGTAAGAAGGTGTGCCGAGGGAGGGCCAGCATGCTGAGTTTTGGTGAGAGACACTGTAACTGGTAGGTGTGAGACGCCATGCTGGTGGTGGGATGGGGAGGCTGGAGTAATACAGGAAAGCAGCTTAGGGGAGAGAGGGGGGCAGTAGAGAGGAAAGGGAGGGTGGTGGGCCGGGGTCTGGGGGGACACTAGAGGTGCAGCGATGCCTGGTGTGTGAGTGAGTGTTGTTGAGCAAGGAAAGTAATGGCCACAGGTTCAGTGTGTTTGGTATAGAGGCTGGTGGTGGTACAGAATCTGTGTGTACCTTTGAATGCAGAAGGGATGGAGCAAAGGTTATAGTGGGAGGGTTGGGTGCCTCTAGGGGGTAGTGGGCAAGCTGTGGGGTCCAGGCGGCAAGAGGATAGCTAGTAGTGGAGTGTTCATAGCAACGACAGTGAGGGAAATAGGTGCTGCAGCGGCCACTAGTGTACAGTTTGTATAACCTGCTGCTGGGAAAGTTGGCTGATAGGTTAATTCAGCCTCACACCTGACCTCACTTCCTATAAATTGAGAGCCGAGCAAGGGTGGTGGTGGGGCGGGGGAGCGAAGCGATAGCGCTCGGGGGGGTTATAGCTGCCCTGGGGCAGAAAGGCACTGCGTACCAGCCCTGCCGAAACGCTGTCCCGGTCCAGGCTCCAAACGCCTGCAGTTTTGTAAGTTTTTTTTTTTAAATTAGCCGCTCTGTTGCTATGCTTAGCCACAGGAGGGGGATTCTAAAGACAATTTGAACGGACACGCTTGGAAGGAGAAAAGGCCAACAAGTTTACAAGCGTGGTCCTTCTTCAAAGCGTGGCAGTTACCTTGGTTGGGGTTCGGGCTGGCTCGCTCCTTCGGTGTGGGAGGGTCTGATCCGCCTCGCACCTCCTCTCGGTGGCGTGTGCAAGCCTGAAAGGACAACAGGAGACAGGAATTAAGTAGGGCTGGGGAGGTGGGAGGAGGGGGGCAGATCAAATCAGTGGGTGGAGGACAGCTGGGGGGAGGGCGAGAGGAGGAGAAGGGGAGACGCTGGGAATCTCCAATGCTGGTAAAATTAAGCCAGGAGATGCTGGGAGCGTGGAAATGGCTGTTAGCTAACTTCACATAGAATTAAACAAGGCAATGGGGAATAAAGTGAACTCAGCATGCACGGAGTTACAGCAAACACATTTTCCCTTCAAACAACTGCTCTAAGTATAGCTGCCCTGGGGCAGAAAGGCACTGCGGTACCAGCCCTGCCGAAACGCTGTCCTGGTCCAGGCTCCAAACGTCCTGCAGTTTTGTAAGTTTTTTTTTTTAAATTAGCCGCCCTGCCGTTGCGCTTTAGCCACAGGAGGGGATTCCAAAGACATCCTGAACGGACAGCTGGAAGGAGAAAAGGGCGCCAACAAGTTTACAAGCTGGTCCTTCTTCAAAGCGGTGGCAGTTACCTTGGTTGGGGTTCGGGCTGGCTCGCTCCGTGTGTGGGGAGGGCCGATTCGCCTCGCGACTCTCCGCCTCCTCGGTGGCGTGCAAGCCTTGGTTGGGGTTGGGCTGGCTCGCTCTTCGGTGTGGGGAGGGCTCCGATTCGCCTGCGACCTCCGGCCTCAGTGGCGTGTAAGCCTTGGTTGGGGGTCTGGGCTGGCTCGCTCCTCGGGTGGGGAGGGTCTGATTCCGCCTCGCGACCTCCGCCTCGGTGGCGGCAAGCCTTGGTTGGGGTTCGGGCTGGCTCGCCTTTGGTGTGTGGGAGGGTCGATTCGCCTCACGACCTCCCTCCTCGGTGGCGTGTAAGCATATGGGTTTGTTATAAAGTCTTTTAGTCTTCATTCAATGCAAAGGGTACCTTCTTATTTCTTCCAATATTTGGTTATTAGTCTTATATAATGTATATAATTTCTTCAACCTCAGTATTGTTTACTGTAATGTTTCTTTCACCTTATTTAATTCTGTCTGATTGAATGTAACCTCCTATACTCCCTTTATTACAGAGTGAGTAAGTGTCTAAGAGAGAGAATGTCACAGATCTAGTGCTTAAGGATACAGGGTGGAATGGGGTGGCATAGATCAATCAGTTGCCCTGTTATAAGTCTTTGGTTGTACAACCTCATTTTCCAGTTCAAATTCAAAGGTAGTCAGTTGACTTACCATACTATCTGAGCTGACATCTCCATCTAGCTCCTTATTATCATCTATTTATTTATTTATTAGATTGGGATTAATACCTTTGAGTCAAGGACTTTTTCAGAGGTTCCAAGTCATGGACAAGACAGATAAAATACGGTTACAATACAAAATAAAATTAATATAGCAATGAAGGAAAGGAAAACATGTTAAGTCGCAAAGGGCCTCAGTACAATGGCACATGCGGTAGTGGACATGATGGTTCAGGATACTACCTAGAAAAGAGATGAGTTAACAATATTACTGGTGATTGTGGTGTAGGATAATCAGGAGTAGAGGAATAAGTAAATAGTATAAGTCCAAGTGCAACAGTGAGAAGGGAAGAAAGTAATGGCCAGGTTGGTGTTGTCTAAGTAGCAGGACATAGAAGGGACAAGGATAAGGAGACAGGTGGTGTAGGATAGCTGAAAGTCAAAGTAGTGGGAAGGGGGGGGCAGCAGGGTGGTGGGGCGGCGGATAATGCAGGAGAGAAATTGACATAGTTAGATTATAAGGTAGCACATTTACAGGTATTTAGGTTATTAAGGTGGGACCAGCCCGCTTTGAACAGGCTCTGCTTTGTGGTTACTGTCAGCTTGTCTGTTAGCACATTAAACCATTTAGGCCCTTAAAGTAATGGATTTTTGGCCAGAGATGTGCTTGAATGGGACTTGAAGGCCTTTGTTGCATATCTTGTTTGTTTAGTATGCACAGCCTTCTTGAAGAGACTGCTTATGGATTCTGGCATGAGGCCTAGTTGCACTTTTTCTTACGATCTGGCAAGTTTGGTATTGGGCTTTTAGGTCTCAGCGGAGCCAGCCCATATCAGAGTAGAGGTACAGGTGTGGATCCAATGATCAGCACCTAGTGCCAGTCAACAGGCCCTATTCATGAGTTTTTGTATCCTGTTAAGGGCAGTGTCAGATCCAGTGATGTAGATTGGTAAGCCATAGTCAACAGATGATAATACTGTGCTGCTTACAGCTAGTTTGAGGGCCGCTGGTGTCATTGAGTGCTTGTTCCTGTGGAGGACACCCAGTTTCATGTTAGTGGTTTTGACAATTTGATCGATGTGGTGGGAGAAATTAAGATTGTCATCTAGGTAAACACCCAGATATTTGAAAGAAGAGACTTGTTCAAGTGAGTTCCCCTTTGGTTCAGAATTTGAAGAGGGTCAAGTTCCTTTGTTTTGAGGAGCTGAGAAGCATGCTTTCCATTTTCTGTGGTTTAGTAACAGTTTATGTCAGCAGAACCAGGTTTTAAGTTTGTGGAAGCTATCGAGTAGGCCTTCCTCTATGGTTAAGTGGTCCTTACCTGTGACCATTACAGCATCATCTGCATATAAAGTGATACTAGCAGGGCAGGCATCTGGGAGGTGGTTGACCAACAGGCTGAAAAGCAGAGGTCCTAGTATGGACCTTTGCGGTACTCCAAGGGCCACTACCCTGGGGTCAGAGAGTGAGTCGCTGATTCTAACTCATTGGGTTCTTTGTGTAAGGTAGCTGCAAAACCAGGAGACTGTATCGGGGCAAGTCCCAAGGAGAGCAGTGTGTTTAGTAGTAGCTGGTGATTAACCGAGTCAAACGCTTTTGTAAGGTAGAAAAAAACTGACCCCACTGCCACCCCTTGGTCAAGAGCGTAGTAGAGCTGGGTGGTGTAGTCCACAAGTACGGTGATGGTAGAGTGTTTTTTGCGGAAACCATGTTGATTGTTACAGAGTAGTTGCTGACTGTCAAGGAAGTCAATAAGTTGTTCAGAGACTATTCTCTCCAGAGCTTTGGAGAGGGGTGGGAGGATGGATATTGGTCTATAATTGGCAGTGAGTGCTTTATCCCCAGATTTGAAAACTGGCGTAACCAGGGCAGATTTCTAGGTGTCTGGGAACACACCCGATCTTAGGGAGGCATTAAATACCTTGGTGATTGGGTCTGCTAGTACATCATGTGCTAAGTCAACCAACTTCATGTCAATCAGATCACTCCCCATTCTGGTCTTTCTGATGACTCTCTTTACTTGTTTGAAGGTTTCAGAGATTGAGACTTGCCTAAAATAGAAAAGTTGCATCCCTACTCTCTCCGAGGTGGGTTTTGTGTTCCCTTGTGGTTGGTTATTCATAGGGTTAAGAAATTCGCTGGGAAGCACCCCTACTAGATCTGTGAAAGAGGTATTAAACTCATTTGCAATCAGAATGGGATCCTGGAGTGATCTATGGTCAGTGGTAAGTAGGTCTGGGGATGCCCTAGAGGTCCTGCCAGTAAGGGATTTAAGTGTGTTCCAGAACCCTTTGGAGGACCCCCAGTTTTTGTTGAAGAGGTTCTTGAAAAAGCTAGCAATCTACTAGGCTAGGTGCAAAAACTCTGGGCATTGAAGAGAACCGTGAGCAATCAGCAATGTCTGTACTCTGTGACAGATTGTTATTAATTGGGCTAGTGGACAATATATTCAACTGACCTTCAGGCCCCACTTCCTTCATCTTTACAAAATGTTCCTCTATTTTAGTTTGTATATGCTGCTTTGTGGGTAATTGGACCTCATTTTTCATCCTCATTTTTTCCCTTTTACTTGTTTTGTATTATTCTGCTTTATTTTTATCCCAGATACTTTCTTAAGTTTACTTCTAGCAGTCTTCTTCCTCTGATTTAATCTACACTCTTGCAACCATTTTGCTTCTGCCTGAGGTCAATAACCACCTATGTGTCTGCATCTAGGTTTGCCAACACTCTGCATTCATCATTTGTTGCTAAAATGATCACTTCATTTTCTGCAGCTTGTTTTCTCGTCAACACCATTTTAAAGTGCTCAAGTAGGCATGGTCTCACTCTAATATTTAAATACTGTTTTAAAATGCCTTGTTTCTTCCAAGGCTCAAATGATAAATAGGAAAGGAGATATAGAAAAAACATTAAGCTATCTTTTAGTAAAAATATCAGGTAATAACCACATTGAAAATATATGTTTAAAATTCCATATTGCTTTGTACTATTTCAGCAGAAATCAGCTCAAAGTGCATAATACAGTACAAGGCAATTCAGAATCACAAACTTATTCTTACTACAGTCCTCTGGCAAAAGAGAAGATCTTCCTGGTCTCAGCCCAGCTTTTCAGCCTGCTTACTCTGACCATCCTTGCAACATCACAGCCACTAAAAAGGGGAGGGACTGTTTCACTCTTCAAAAAATGGACAAGGCCAGATGAAGATTTTACTTAACCACTACCAGTGTCCTCCAAGTACCAGTCACCTGTCCATATGATGTAATGATTAATTAAAGGAAACTAAAAATATACATAAATATTAAGACCAAAGGGTCCTATACTAAAAAAATATATATATAAATTCTCCTAATAAGCTATGATATCACATAAAACTTTCTAAATACTCAGCAGCTAAACAGTTAAACAATTCTCCATCCCACCCAATATGTATATCCAGAAATAAACTCTAATAAGCTTGGTGTCGTATATGGAAAAGACATACTCTGTGAGATCGATGCTGGAGGTTTAAATAACAGCAAATTTAAATAGTCAAGCAGTAGCAGTAGCAGAAAAATAAGGGCTGCTCTCTGCATGTTTCCTGCAGCTCCCTTTCAGTTAGTGCGAAAGATGGCGAATCTGTCCACAAAATGCTACGCATGTGCTATATGTGCTATGTCATGTGACCTCTATGAGCCAATCAAGAGCAAGTTGGCTCAATTTTCAAAATTTTCAAAAAACTCTTACCTATATAGAATAATTATTAATAGAGTCCATTACATAAAAATACTAATTTTCACTCTGGTTATTTGATAGCTACTGCAATATACCAAAATGTAGTGAAGTACAAAAGTATCCCCAGAGTGGACGCCTAGCCAAAATCAGAATTGCAGCTGCAGTTTCTAAAATTGCCAAGTAATATTGCCAGAGGTAGCAAATACATGCAGAAGCATGAGCAAAAATAAAACTGACTAAGCTAAAGAACAGTACAATAGTGCTGTTTTTTTAAATCTGTGGAAACAACGAGTAGCACTAAATTGCTAAAATCTTTTAAAATAACCATCTTGTAATGTGTATTGTATGACTGAGTATTGTCTTCCAATTTCCTCCCTAGGACGATCTGAATCGAGCATTGCACCGCCAGTAGCCTTCCTGGTTAAACATTTAAATAAATAAATAAATAAATAAATAAAAATTCCTAATTGACATTAGACTTTAAAATTTGCCTCTGCAAGAGAGGTAGGAATAATGAGGCTGTTTAACATGCTTCCTCCCCTGCTGATCTAAAATCAGTTTTCCTCCAGCTTCCTTAAGGCCTTCCACCATCGGCTCCTTAAACTCCTGACTCACCGGAACAGGCTAGAACTTTTCTGAATTGTCCCCCTGTGTTCTCTGGTCCAACCGCCACCACTAGGCTTCCTCCTAGGGGATACAAGAGCACGCTTGAACTGATTTGCCTGCTATTGCTTCACACAGTTGTACAGGTAAGTTCTGGTTATTTTATGACAAAGGAGGCATACCTTTAAAGGCACAGAAAATCCTTTAGCAGAACCTGCTCCCCTAGCTTTTCTGCAGCAATGTAGCGTTCAGCATAGTGTTCAGCTCCAAATTCCTGCTGGGACTCTGTGGTTAAAGTACTGTTAAATGTCATTCGCAAGTTATGAATTTCTGCGGTTTGTTCTGAGGTTAAGGAAACATTTACCTTTACAGCATCACCAGTTACAGTTTGCTATCAGTATCTTCTTTATCAGTTTCTGATAAAACCAGCAAAACAGCATTTGTTGTTTTTTTCAATCTATTTCTTAAGGAGGTTAGAATGGTATATCTTAGTAGGATTTTTCCTATCTGGAGTTTCACTCTAATAGTTAACTGTTACAGTACATCTAAACACTTTATAAGGCCCTTGCCACTTTAGTAACAGTTTATTTTCTGTAGTGGGTAACAGTAGCAAGACCTTTTCACCTGGTTCAAAAACTTTTTCTTTTACCCCATGGTCATAATACATCTTCTGCTGGTTTGGGGCCTATTCCTGATTACTACTGGTGATTTCAACATATTTTGACAGCTTCTTTCTCAGGACTCACATATAAGATGTAATAGATTGTTTCTGAAGGGATTATCTTCCCATGTTTCTTTTATTACATCTAGTGTCCCTCTAGGTGGTCTACCATACAGCATTTCAAATGGCGAAAAAACTGTTTATGCATGTGGCACTTCTCTGTAAACAAAAAGCATTTAAAGCAAGTATTGGTCCCAGTCTTTCCCTTCCCTTTTATAAACCTTTTAACATGAGTTTAGAGTTTGATTAAAATGCTCAACAAGATTGTCTGTCTGAGGGTGATAAGGGGAGGTTCTTCTGGCAGTGATACCTAGTAGTTGGTACAGCTCCTTCAGTAATGCAGCACCAAAATTACTACACTGATCAGTAATAATCTCTTTAGGTATGCCCACCCTGTTGAATATTTTGGCAAGCTCTGCTGCCACTTTTGGGGCTGTGACAGTATGCATTAGAACTGCCTCTGGGTATTGAGTAGCATAGTCACATACTACCAAAATGAATTGCTTACCATTTTTACTTTTGTGTAAGGGGCCAACCACATCCATTGCAATTCTCTCAAAAGGCACATCTATCAAGGGTAGGGGCACCAGGGGCAACTTGTCTTTTTTAGTTACCGGAGCTAATTTTTGACACTCAGCACATGAACTGCAATATGTAGCAACATCTTCATGAATTCCAGGCAAGTAAAATCTGTACAGCAATCTGGAAAGGATGCGATCCCTCCCTGAGTGACCAGCCATAGGACTATCATGTGCTATCTGTAATAACTCAGATCTATACTTTTGTGGTATAATCAATTGTTCTATCTGGTTCTGTGCCTGAGGTTTAACCCAAACTCTGCACAATAGCCCATTATATATTTTAAATATAGGTTCACCCTGCTTTGGTTTCACCACCAGCTGCTTAAAATAACCCTGGAGAGAAACATTGTTAGCTTGTTCTGAAATAAAATCACAATCAGTGATCAGTTTAGTTTCAGCATTTTCAAATGTTAACCCCTTATGTCCATCAGTCTTCTGTTGCCACTGTTTCTTCAGGCATCATCTTTTTTTCCCTGGACTTCCTGATCTTGGAGGTGTGCTCAACAAGTCCAAATCAAAATCAATGAAAGGAAACGAGTCCCCATCATCTGAAAAAGGCAGTCAGGCTTTCAGATTCTGTCACTGCCTGCTCTTTTTTTCCATGACTGGTGCTGGCTGTACAGTCTCAGTTTGGACTTTTGTTTCTGCTTCTAGTTTGGCTGCCATTCTTCTGGTAATCACTCCTGGATTTGCTGCTACAGAATCTATACCATTCTTCTATGATTCCCTGCTACCAGGTCTAGTACCCATGAATAAATCTCCTGGCTTAGAGTATGCACAGCGTAAATCCCATTTAGGCTGACACCATCTGTCATTGAGGTACAGGTCAGGAAGCATAGGAAAACCAGGAGCAGTTTCAAAATTCACAAATAGCATTTTATTTTTCTCAACAACTGCAAAATGAAAAATAACAATTATTCAGCTTAACTATTTACAAAGGCAGTACAAACAGAGAAGACTAAGTCCTTCTTTTGAATCTATCTCTTAATTCCAAGTTTCAGTCTGTCAGTCTCTCACTCTTCTTGTCCTCTAACTAAAACACTGTTTCTTTTTATATATGTCTTCTCTGGGAACTCATTAAGAGAGCCTGCTTCTGACAGAGTGTTTCTTGTAAGTTCAAAGGTGTTATTGTAAGTTTCATTCCTTGCAGGTGCAACAAAACAGATTCTGATGTCCCAGAACTGACCTCTTGCTGACAACCCTGCAAAGGGCTTAAAAACTGCATCTCAGGTTAACCCCTTGAGTTCCAAAAAGCTTTTTGCAATCATTTCAACAGTATAACTATATACAGTTTTAAAAAGGGATCCCAGTTTCACATACAGTTTTACACGGAGATTCACATTTTTTTTATAACTGCATATATGCAAGGGGGAAGAAAAGACAGAACTAGCAAGGGAAGGCAGTGATAAAGTGAGAGATGGAGAACTGCAAAACCATTGGAGTGATCAGTTCCTAGGTCTCACAAGAAAATCTGGTTGCACGACCAGATAGACAAGAGACAGAAAAGGACAGGATAGAGCAGACCCTGGTGTTTAAACTCTTTCTGCATAACAAATGGGGCAGGGCCATATTCAGTCCTGTCACACTCCCTCTACCTTCATATCACCAGCACAACTCTGCCTCCTTTGTAGCCAAATACTTGTTCAGGCCCCTTCCTTCCTACCTTGCCTCTCTCTTCTCCCTATCCTATCCTCTTCATAGGGACTCCTGCATCATCTCCATTTCCAATCATCACTCCACATCAGGGTAAGTTGCCTTCTCCCACCACCTCCTGTCCCTCTGGAAGATGACTAAAGAATTTGATTGATTGACTGATGCAACTGACCATTTTCTACCAAGAACAGTGTGCAATATACAGTATCCCTATAAAGTCTTCAACATACACACAACTTTAAAATCAAATGTCCTAAAAAAAGAGAGTGAGTGGTATAAAATTGGGAGCCACAGAGGGTGTTCAGCACAATTGGAGATTCACTATAACCTAGGTTTGCTATAGCAAGGGAGCACCTCACCTGCTCTTCCTTGCTTTTTAGGATTTGCCTGCAAAATTTATCAGACGATAATAAAGGATGACTTGGGAATTTGAGATGTTGATTATGTTTACTTATGCTACATGTGGATCTTCTCCAATCAGAATGTCGCGCTACAAACACATTATTGTATGGCAAATTTGTAGCTGTCATTTTACTCTTGATTAGATGACAGTAGCAATATTACAACAGTAACTTTTAACATTAAATTTCACTATCATAGTATTCACAAAGCATTAAATTAGACTTTCGTCCTTATTTTGCTTGTCATGAGTAAAAAAACCATTAATAATCTCTAACCTTAAATTTACTGTCGATATCCAGTCTTGTTTTGAATATTTCTAAAATTGGGCTATCGACTATCTCTTGAGAAAGGGAGTTTCAGTGAGGGACCACCCGCTGACTAAACCAACGCTTTCTTTTAGTAGTTTGCACCTCTGTTGCTTTAACTGTTTCCAGTGAGTTCTAGTATTGTAAGTTTTTCATATAATTCAAGTCCTAGGTCTAATCTAAGGTTATTGTCTTGAAATGATCTATAAAACAAAATCATATCACCCCTCCATCTTCTATATGCAAGAGAATACATATTTAGGTCCTCTATTCGATCTCTATATGGTTTGTTCCTCAACCCCACCACAGGTCTAGTTGCCCTTCTTGCACTCTCTGTAGTCTATCTATTTCCCTCTTGTTTGAGGTGTCCAGACTTGGGAACAGTATTCCAACAGGGTTCTCACCATTGACACATACAGAGGGATCAAACCTCCCTACATCTGCTAGATGTATGTCTCAGAATACAGTTTAGGGCTCTATTTGCCTTTTTAATGGTCTGGTCACATTGGGAGCTAAAAGTAAGGTCATTACTTATAATAACACCCAAATTCCTTTCTTTCGCAGTTTGTTTTAGTTGTTTATTAATTATAGTGTAGTTTAATTCCAAGGTTTTTTTTACCCATATGTAGGACTATGCATTTGTCTTCATTTAATTTAAGCTTATGTTCTGTTGTCCATTTCTCAATATATACACTAGCGATTACACTAGAGATTATTATCATCTTACCTTGCATTCAGACAGGGGAAGGTGTATAAATATATGAAAAAAAGTTTTTGAAACAGCAGAGCATGTTGCAGTAAAAACTTTGAACTATACTGTTCTTTTTTCCCCACGAGATTGCCACTTAATGTACAGTACTTCCTGTCTTGTATGATATCCTTCATTTCCCATTTTGAGTCTGTCAAGCACTTATTTTACAGTTGAAATATTAATAAGAGTACTTTTAAGAGGTCCCAGATCAGGTTTGTCAGCTGCCTTAGTGCACTGATTGCAAAATAAGGACAGGTAGCAATATTTGTTGCATACTAGTTCATTTTAGTCAAAAGAACAGGGATGTTAAAACAATTTGTGTTCAAAATAATGAAAATACTGACGTAAACCTGAACCAAGCCATATTGAATGCTTTTTCATGATTTCAAATGTAAAAAGTGGTAAAGCAAACTCAGAAAGGGGCGACAATGTCATACAAGACAGCAGGTAAGGCAATCTAAAACAGAAAAAGTATAGGTTAAAAGTTTCACTGCTAACATGCACTGCTGCTTTAACATAAAGTATAAAAGCAATAACATGATGGTGGGATTCCTGTTCTTGCAATGATCTGATTGTTGCATACATATAAAGTATTAAGCCTTTGACTCATACTTTATCCACTCCACAATCAGATGGCTGTATTGTAGTGAATCCACTATCACACTGTATTATCACTTAAATATTATTTGAGTTTGACTATTACAAAGTCTGCCAAAGCATTGCATCAGACATCCCTTGTCTTTGTCCCATACCCTATAACCTGGCCTTAGGCAGACAAGTAGGGCTCTTCCTGGGAGGGAAGGCTTGGGCTGGCCCCACCCTGGGGAGGAACCACTACAGCTACACACAGTACATTGGAAATCTGGAAGAGGTGGAGAATAAAGAGTTAAAAAGGCCTGAAGCCAGTAACTTCCTTTCTCTTCTGCCTTCCTCTCCAGATCTCCCATCCACCCAGTTTTATAAAGGCAGGGTTAGGGGTTGGCTAGGGCAAAACAGGGAACAATTTGCCCCACTATGGGTGACTACATTAGAGGTCAGGGAGGTCTTTCTGCAATTTCCTTAGTATTTTCTTTCAGGTTTCTTGCCTCTTCCAAAGAGTTTAACCATAGTAGGTTAGCACAGATCACAAAACTATTGCAGTCTGTTACAGCAGGGAACAAGGGTAAGTAATGAGTCTAATGATTCTGAAGGACTTGCCTTCTTGGTCAGTATGAGCTGGTGGGCCACAAGACTTATTCCTCATTTGGGGACTTAAATCCAACTGCATTGGGCATGCAGGTGTAGTACAACCAGATGGGGGTATTCATTTCTACTTCTGGCTACATGACTTTCCACTCCTGTGGTTTGGTTACTAACTCAAGAGATACATTATTCTCTTGGTCCACAGAAGGGGTAAGGCCATTCACTGGAAAAGGTGCGGAGGCCCAAGGTGACTGATGAGATCTCCCAGTTGTGCATGCCACTCCAGCATTGTGTAAATACATTTAATAAACATATGTCTGTGGTCATTTCTCCAAGACCTATGCTGAGTGTATTTTCCAGTGAAAGTGTCATGAGGACAGCTAAGACAAAGCTATAGTCATGAATTATTTCATATCTCATATTTTCTTTTTATCCCACTCAGCCTGTGCCTCCTTAAGACACTCTTGGAAGCCAGCCTCTGCCCCCAACATCCCCTTACTTTGAGTCTTCAATCCCACATTTTACTGGCTGTGGTAGAACCTTCAGAGCAGTATCCCCTCTAGGGGTATTATCCAATGAGAGCTCACAGGAGGTGGAATGGGGCCTAAGAGTTCTGCGTGCTCCATCCTGCCATATCTGATGCAAATTTTTTTTAGTTTTCTTACTGTCCCCATAGAACACCAACAGCACTAGTGTAAGGAGATATGCACATAATGTATGGTCCTGTGGAGCATAGTGGCTTCCTCTGTCTCTGTATCTTTAGCTATACCACCACTTTTGATCACTAGGTGGCAGTAGCACAGTGGAGCCTGGCACCATCCCTCCCCACAGGAGGTCAGCTTCCTCTAGAGATTTTCTGTCCTCTTCCCCGAGTTGGCTTTCTGAGAGTGTGGGCTTATTCCTGAATTTGGGCATGTTGTGAGTGGCAAGGCTGCTGCTGTACTGACAGAATTGACAAATAGTAATATTTTTAAAGAACGCTATATTTAAGTCTCTGTTGACTGTAGGATTTACCGTTATTCCCCTACCTCTTAGGAATAGCCATCAGTCAATCCAAAAGCCTGCTTCATGCAACAATTTAACAAGAATTTTTAATCAGCTTACTCATGTGTATAACTAGTGAGCAAACAAATAATATATGAAACAATTTCTTCAATATTGGCTTCACAGGTTTACAAAATTAAATTCTCCCAGATTGACAGATTTCATAAACTTTTAAAATGGCTTACTTGCAGAAGTAATAAATACCTGTACTTGTGAATAAATTAAATGTGCAAAAACAGAATATGAAACGCATGGCTGTAAGCTCTGAACTACATATCTTAGTGAAAAGAATAACTGTTTTCTTTTCCTGCTCATTAATGTTACATTATGACTGTGTGCAGTATGTGCTACATCAACTTGAATTTTATTGATCACTCTAAAGAAAATGTTTTGAATAGTTTTACTTTCCCAAATAAACTAATCAAATATGTTAAACGACCTGTGTTGAAAAACACAATATTGCAAATGTAAATTACTGGGCAATCTGTCTTTTTGGAACACTGACATTGATGTGGCACTTAGTCTTTTTATAGCAAAGAAAAATGCATATATGGTTTGCAGAAATATTTGTCAATAGATAATGACTGTCAGTTTTGCTGGATAGCAGTTACCATACAACTCTGCAACACAGTTTCACAACTATTTATGTTCCATATAAACAATATAGTCCTCCTAAACAAGTTGAGTTTGGCTGGCATTTTAGCTTCCACTGTTGACTGGTTCCACTTATACCTCACAGACTGTCAACAGACTGTTTAGGTTGGTGGCAGTCAGTCCCCCCCCCCACCATCCTTGATGGTGTCCTCAGGGCTTCATCCTGGGTCCAGTCCTTGATCCATTTTCCTAAATGACCTCCTTTCAGCTTGTGCCACTATGCATATCCACATGCATGTGCATGTGGACAACATGGTCATCTGCACCGCTGGTCCATCCATTTCTGCAGTGGAAGAACTGCTCCAGAAAGACTTCCACAACATGTTATCCTGGTTCCATGTCAACCAGCTCAGGGTCAACACCAAGAAAAAAGTGTCTATGACCTTCAGCACCAGAAAGAAATTGTCAAGGCCCTCACCTTCCACTGTAATTTCTACACTGGGCGGTACTTCCCCTGAGGTTGTCCCTGCCTTCAAATACCTTGGAGTGTGCCCAGGTAGCAAGTACAATTTGGCTACCCACATTGATGTTATCCATGCCTAACTTCACCCTAGACCTAGTGCCTTCTACCACAACAAGGACTGCCTTCTTCCCCAGTCTGACAGGAGCTGGTAACCAAAATGATTCTCCTGGTCTTCAACAAATGCAGTTGATGAAGTCTATCGATCTACCCCCACCCTTGCCGCACTGGAAACATTCTGTAATGCTCTGCCATTTATCTACCAGATTTCCACCCACACTCATCATTGCTCCCTCTACTCCTTCCTCTCAATCCTCCCTGTCATCGAGGCACAGGTCAGGAAGCATAGGAAAACCAGGAGTAGTTTCAAAATTTGAATTTAGCATTTTATTTTTCTCAATAACAGCAAAATAAAAAAATAAAAAAATATTCTGTGTAACTATTTACAAAGGCAGTACAAACAGAGAAAACTAAGTCCTTCTTCTGAGGGTATCTCTTAATTCCAAGTTTCATTTTCTCACTCTCCTTGTCCCTCTATCAAAAACATAGCTGCTCCTTTTTATTAGTCTTTCTCTGGGAACTCATTAAGAGAGAGACTGCTTTGCAGAATGTTCTTGTAAGTTTACAAAATGTTCTTGAAAGTTTCATTCCTTGCAAGTGCAACAAAACAGTACATGTTGTCCCAGAACTGACCTCTTGTTGACAACTCTGCAAAGGGCTTAAAACTGCATCTCAGATTAACCCTTGAGTTCCAAATAGCTTTTGGCAATCATTTCAACAATATAACTATATACAGTTTCAAACAAAGGATCCCAGTTTCACATAACATTTTACACAGAGATTCACTGATATTTTTTATAACTGCAGATATGCAAGGGGAAGAAAAGACAGAAATAGCAAGGGAAGGCAGTGATATAGTGAGAGGTGGAGAATTGCAAAACTGTCAGCTGATCTTTTCCTAGGTCTCACAAGAAAATCTGTTGCACAACCACACAGACAAGAGACAGAAAAGACAGGATAGAACAGACCTTGTGTTTAAACTCTTTCTGCATAACAAATGGGCAGCACCATATTCAGCCCTATCACATACCCCCCTCCCCCAAAGAGGAGACCTGTTTTACAAAACAGGCTTCCAAAATGTTCTATTAAAATTCCCATCTAACATTAGGATATAAACTTTACAGTTCAGTGCATATGCAACATAGCAAACAGAGAAGTTACAACTCACATTTTTTCAACATTTGGAATTCTCAATTCATGATCCATATCCTGAAAGAAAATCAGCATTGACATTCTCTTTCCCAGCTTTGTGCATCACTTTAAATGTAAATGGCTGTAGTGCCAAATACCACCATGTGATTCTAGAATTTTTATCCTTCATTTGGTTAAACCAACAGAGAGGACAGTGATCTGTTACAAGTACAAAGTCAGCTCCTAGTAAATAAAACCTAAGGGACTCCATGACCCACTTTTCTGCAAGGCATTCCTTTTCAATGGTTGAGTACCTTTTCTCTCTGTCATACAATTTCCTACTGATATATGGAATGGGATGTTCCTTCCCATCTGTATGTTGACTCAAAGACTGGACCTAGGCCTGTGATGCATCTGTCTGTAACAAAAACTGTTTCCCAAAGTCTGGGCTTCTTAAAACAGGAGCTGCACGTAATGCAGCCTTAATGGCCCAAAAAGCCTTGTCACACTCTGGGGACCATTTCACATTATTTGGGAACCATTTCTTTGTGAGTTCAGTGAGGGAAGTACCTAACTCAGCAAATCTGGGAACAAATCTCTGATAATTATCAGCCAGCCCTAAAATTGACCTCACATGTTTCTTGGTTTTGGGGTCAGGGCTGTTAGCTACAGCTTCTATCTTGGAAACCTCTGGTTTGACTTCTCCATTTCCCAAAACATAGCCCAAATATCTGGTTTCCTGCATGTTCAATGCACACTTGGTAGGATTAATTGTTAGACCTGCCTTTTTGATCGATTGGATAACTGCTCATAGGTGTTCCAGGTGGCTTTTCCAGTCTGAACTGTACACTATGACATCATCCAGGTACACAACACAATAACTAGTGTGAGAGGATAAAATTACATCCATGTACCACCGGAATGTAGCAGGTGTGCCATGTAAACTAAACGGCATGGTGGTGAACTGACAGAATCCTATAGGAGTGGCAAATGCAGTTTTGTATCTTGAACTTTAGCTAGAGGAATTTGCCAGTAACCCTTGGTGAGATCGAGGGTACTGATATACTTGACACTTCCTAGACTGTTCACCAAATCATCTATTCTGGGCATAGAATAACTTTCAAATTCTGACACTTGATTAAGTTTCCTAAAATCAAGGCTGATTCTTACACCCCTTCTTTTTTGTTTACAGTCACGACTTGTGATGACCAAGCACTTCTTGACTCTTCAATGATACCCAGTTCTTTCATTTTTTGCATTTTCTTAACCATGTTATCTCTTAACCACTCTGGTAATCTGTATGTCTTTTGTCTAATAGGGTGAGGATTCATTGTCACTGTTACGTGCTCAACACCTTTAGCTCAGCCTGGCACTGTGATAAAAGTGTATATCAGTTCAGTTTAAAGTTTATTAGTTTGGTCAAAGACCTTTACATGCATTTTAACATAGATTTACATATGCAGATACAAATACAAATTAAATCTCCTTAGCATACAAGATATAAATACAGAAGAAATAAACCTACCTCCTAAAAGCAGAAACTGAATGTATTACATTGAATTCATTTCTTACATTTTTGTTCAAATCCCAAATGTATTTTTGCAATTGCTCTAAAGTATTCAGCCACCTTTTTTCTAATGTACACATCCTCTGTTGTAAGCATGATATTTAAAAGCATATCCTTATCTTTCAAAGCTATTTCAGATCATAAAGGATATAACCGGTGGGGTCTTTGGCATATTGACTACATGTAAATACAACATGAGTGAGATTTTCTGGTCCTGTGTTATCACAGTTACATAATATTGCATTAGGATCTGCTGCTTTAGCATATCTTGCTTTCAAAATATTACTTGTAAATTGTTCCATTCTAAATTTTTTGCAACCTTTCCTTAGGGTCTCATCTATAAGCACATCTAAATAATATCTATAACAGTGGACATTATACTTTATAGATAACCATGGAGTTAGTTTTAATTTGGTTATTTCCTTTAAATCTTTTACTTTATTGTAATTTTACTATTTTTCTGGTGCAATAAGCTTTATATTTTAAACTAATTTTTATATTCTATTCAGTATATCCTTCTAAAATTTTCAGATTGTATTTGTCTAAAACCACATTCACATTATTACACCAGTCTGAGGTCCTACATTAAATATGGTACCATCTATTTTTTTCCATTAAACTTTTATGGGACAAATGATCAGGATTCATTCTGTTGACTTTTATCCAATAATTTAACAGCTGACTTCTGATAGCGCCATTAGGTTCAAAGGTCCTAATTCAGCTCTTAATAGAACAGCAGGGGTTGATCTTACCAGACCTATAGCAGTACAATATTATTTATTCAAGGGTACTTCTAATGGATTCATTTTACCAAAACCCATATTTCCACTTGGTACAATGCCTGTGAATAATATTTTGCCTCAGATGCCTTAATTAAGGGAGCAATAGCGTTACCGCCATACTGATAAATAAACTTATTTAAGGCTCCAGCAGTCTGTTTTAACTTAATTGCATTTTGATATGGTTATTCCATTTTCCATTATTAGATAACATTAACACTAAATAAATATAGGATTTTACTGATTTTAAATGTTTTGTTCCAACTTTCTATGTATTATTACTTTTATTTGATCCAAATGTTACTACTGGACTCTTACTTTCATTTTTCAAGCTTATAAGCATTTGCATAATTATTCAAAACATTTAACTTTTTTGTAATCCAGATCAAGTTAATGAAATAAGGCCTGATCACCAGCATAAGGCAATGCCAGACAGATTTGAGTACCTATCAAGGGAGAGTCAGATATAAGTGAACTAGTTGGTTTAGAAGTTGGTCAATAAACAGTATACAAAACAATACAGGTGCAATCATGCATCCCTGCCGGACTCTTCTGTATACAGTATCTTGCTGGACAGTTGTCAGGAGGTTCCCATTCTGATTTGTGCCCAAGTGTTACCATATAACTCCCTTATAATACTTAAGAGTGATGGTTGGATTCTTTGAAGCATTAATAGTCATAATTTAGATTGTGATGTATTATCGAATGCAGTACTGAAATCAATAAAAGCCACATATAACTTCTGCCCAATTAGTACAATATATTTTTTACTAAATGCATCAAAATATAACAATTACCTGTGGTACTGTATTCTGTATGAAATACAGCTTGATATTCAGAGATTACTGTATCTAGCCAATTCCTTTATAAGTCTGCCCAAAATGACCTTGGAAAAGAGTTTCCCACTTATATCCAATAATGATATTGGTCTGTACATTTTGGGGTTAATTTTTGTCTGCCTTTTTAAATATAGTTACAACTATAGCACCTTTCCATACCTCAGGAATCTCTTTCTGTTTAATACAGATGTTAAAATAAGGGCCAAAAATGTTTGCCCTTAAGGAGGGAGATATTAAGTATATGTCTGATGGAACATGGTCCAGTCCAGGTGCTTTTTTTCCTTTTTAAGGTAATAATGGAAAAATAAATCTCAGCATGTTTAATAGGTTCAAACTTTGATCTGCTTGTTTCCAAGTCCCACTCTACCTCACCATCTACCATTATAGGATGATAAAATAACTTTGTAGAATGGTTAGTCTACTGATCCATTGTAATATATGTATCCAGTTGATATTTACTGTTTTTGTACATTTGGCCACCAAGTGCCAGAAGGTTTGTTGATCATTTTAAGTATTGTTTCCATCATAAGCTCCCACCATTTTCCTGCTGTTTTTCCATTTTATCTTAAGGAAGCTTTATAATTTTCTCTTGCTTGCTTAACAATTTCATCAGATCCTTGGTCCTATATTGCCTCATAATTCTAACCAATTGGTGTTAATATTTTTTTTTGCATACAGCATTCTTCATCAAACCATATTTCAAGATCCCTTCGATTATGTCCTGTAGGTACTGATTAACAACATCGTTCCTAATATCATTACAACATTCTAAAAATACTTCATATAATATTGCACTAGTAGTTTCTCCTGATGAAAAAGAGTGGAAGAATTGCATTTAAGTTCTTTGTCCCATCTAATTTTAGTACAGTTTCTTATTTTGAACCCTATTAGATGTGTTACATTTAAACTTGGTTTATGTCTCCATTTTAATAAAAGAGGGCAATAATCACTTTCACCTCTATCAAGGACTTCCAATGAAATCCAGACATCCATAAAACCAGACCAGAAATAAAAATCCAGAGTAGAGGCATACTGTATGCTGCATTGAAATGAATCAGATTGCTCTTCAATGTGCCCATTAATTGGTGCTAACTTAAAAATAGGTACTAATTCATTCAATTTGTAGTCTGTCGAATTTATTTTAAGATATTATGTTGACCGGGGGGGGGGGTTCCCAGTCCTGCTCATACCAGTTTTGTATATTACAGTCTGCAAAGCCATCATATTTACCAGTTCTTGCATTTAAATCTCCACACACTAATATCTTATTGCTGCATGACTTCTGCCAACTATCAAAGATGAATGCTTCTAATTCCTCCCAGATGTTTACTTTATAATACTTGGAATTCATAAGAGGAATATACACATTTATTAGGTAATACTTCAGACTAGCAGTTTAAATCTCAAATGCATGGGCATATGTAGATTTAGCAATTTGATGTACAGTAAGACCTTCATCTATTTTTACCCATGTTATTAAACCCCCAGAAAGTCTACCTGTTTTAGTTACTTTGTTTCCTGGTGCATGAAAACAAGTAAATTCATTTAATGAAACTTCTTATTCGACTTGGTGCTCTGTCTACTATAAACAAATAATATGATGTTTTTGAACAAAACTATTTCATTCAGAGTCAACAAACCTTGTGCCCACACCTGCTATATTCCAAGAAAGTACCTGCCATGTATTTTCTACTATCATGGTAGACTTATTGGCTTCTCTACTATTGTCCACATGTCAGGCTGTCTGTTATAGTAAGGCTGAGAATCTATTCTCTACTGTAACATTATATATTACTCTACTTGATTGAGTCTCTGTACTGGAAACCATATCTATATTACCCATAGGGGTCTCACTTACAGGACACAAAACATTTGCAGAATCTGTAGACTTTTCCATTTTTCTGTTCTTAACTATATGCAGTCCCATTCTATCCAATAGGTTTAAGTTTAACATTATGTTTTCATAAATTTCTAACGATTTTATAGACAGTAAAACTTGATCACTAATAATGTCTTGATTAACTCAAGTAAAAAGCATGCCTAAGTGCTGTCCACCCTGAGACAGACAGCAGCATAGCTGCAATGAATGGGATAGAATTCCTGATGGCAGCAGTTATGAGGGGGGTGAGGAAATGGGAGGAACAATAGCATGGATGTGGAAGGGCCCATAGTCGGTATGCCCAGCAGAGATGGTACCGTGCCTGTGTCACATTCGACCAATTGAGTGACATGGAGATTGTGGGCCAGTACAGACTCAACAGGGCACTGCTGAGACAGCTCTGTGAACTGCTCCATGATGACCTGCAGACACCAACACACAGGAGTCAAGCCATGACAGTGGAGACAAAGGTAACAACAGCAATGTGCCTGCTCACCATGGGTACCTTCCAGACACGGGTGGGTGACACCACTGGCATCACACAGTCCACCACATTCTGTCACCTCACCCAGTTCCTCACCACTCTGCTGCTGCATGTTTCGCAGTACATCAAATTCCCAAGCACACAGGCAGAGTGGACAGAAACCATGCAACACTTCCACAGGGTGGTGCACATGCCAGGCATGCTAGGGGCCATATACTGTACCTATGTGTCAATACATGCACCACCTGACCCAGAGGGAGTGGCATACATTAATAGAAAGAGCTATCACTCTGTCAACTGCCAGATGGTGTGTAATGCCGCATTGCACATTACCAATGTGTGTGCTATGCACTCTGGAAGTGCACATGATGCCAACATCTGGCATCAATCAGTCCTGTGTCACTTGTTTGAGGGTGGGGGAATACCCAGCAGCCACTTAACGGGTGAGTGGGGCATGACAATGGGCCCACACAGCACACAAACACACAATACAGTGAGCGTACATGCTGTGCATGAAGCAGGCAGGGCCCACCATGCCAAACAGGCAGGCAGCTCCATGGGCCATGTGTGGCCACTGCATTGTGAACCACACGTTACATGTGTGTACTGGGTGAGGGGGGCATGTCCAGGGACACACACTGCAACCACATGCATACAGGCAGGCAGTGTGACAGAGCATGGGCCACACATATGCCCTGGGGTACCTGGCAGTGGAAGGTCATGGCCCACCAGGTACATGCTGTCTTGCAACACACTAGCAGTGCACACAATGATGGCAGGATGCATGCATGCCCTGTGTGCCATGCAGTGGGGGGGTAGGGGGTGGGCAACACAGAGTACTGATAGACATGCAGCAACATTCAGTTGTAGAAAATCTGTAAATGGCTGCTGTACATATAATGTTATCTCTCTTCCACAGGTGACAGCGCATGCCCACTATGGCCGTGGATGCTCACCCCCATATGCCAACCCACATCCATGCAAGAGCAACATTACAATGAGGCACATGCGTGACACGTTAATGTCATTGAGCATTTGTTCGCATGCTCAAAATGAGATTCAGAAGGCCTGACAGGTCCAGCGGTGCCCTACAGTACAGCCCAGAGAAGCCTGTGTCGATATTCCTGGCCTGTTGCTACACACAATGGCCTAAGACTGCAGAATCCATGTCCAGCCAGAGTAGGCCGCAGTATTGTGGATGGGGGCAACAGGCAGGGGTGGGCAAGAACGCCATGACAGTAAGGACCCATGGTTGGTCACTCAAGTGAGGCGTCACAAGGACACGATCATGGAGGAGCACTTTGAAGACTGCAGGTGGGTAACAGAGTGGGACACTGTGTGGTTGGCCAATGCCCTGTGGTAATGGGGGATTACAGATGATGGTCAGCAGCTATGGCATGGCTGACAGGTACACAGTGTTGTGGGTACACACACATACAGGTGGGGCAACGGCCAAACAGTCATGTCCGGCCCTACATGGGGCACTGTGGTGTATGGTATGGATCAGTGAACAGTGCCCGCACACATGCACAGTGGACACACAAGGCAGCACTCTTCACATCCATGCCAGACAACAGTGCAGCACTGTACCACCACATGGCCAGAGAACCACACCAACAGCATGAGGACCTAGGATTGGACAGCAGGGCATGTGAGCAAACAATGGCAGGATGGTGACTGTGCCATGACAACCATACACAGGCGGGATCATTGTGACCTACCATGTTCACCACGGGCATGTGGGCAGCCATGTTGATGATGTACACACCCCTCTGGGGTGTCATTCACATTGCCAGGGGACCCAACCACACTATCAGGGTGACCCACGAGACCATGACCATGTGCTCATGGGTCTCTTTGCCAAAGTCAAGATGTGACCCAGGGGTGTTGGGGACACCAGAACTGGGAGTGGCATCAGTAGCAATGGAGCCACACTGCACCATGAGGCAGGAGTGCTGGTGCTACTATGGTGTGCGGGCGGGACCGTGTCCATGGGTCATGAGGGTGGCACAGCCCACCTTGATGGCCTGTGCTAGCCTCTTGAAGCCTGCGGTCATGTCTCATGCAGGTGATAAATCTCACCAACACCCATCCAAAGCTGGCAGATCTCTCCAACCAACCCAGAGCCACCCACAGAGGCATGGTCATCCATAATGTCCACCTGCACATGCAGATCCTGACACGCCTCCCCAAGTAAATCCTGATGGCCACGGAGGCCTGCAGGTGCCTGATGCTCATCAGCCCATCAGCAGGGGATCTGTCCTGTGGGGATGCTGACATGTGGGTGGTGTACCAGCCTGCAGTGCAATATCCACGGGCTGTGGACACGGCACGGCTGGCCACTGTTCAGGCAGGGACTATGCATGGGCAGGTGCAGTGTGTCCTGTATGGTCACAGCATATCCATGGGCAGCACATTGCTGCCATACAATGCCTTGCTGCTCCAGAATGATGGCCTCTGTCCCCATTGCCACACCCCAGACCTTGCAGCCCACATCTGTCGCAGGTGCCGTTGGTGGTGGGCCATCCCTTCTGGGGAACTGCGTGGGCATAGGGTGTCCCAAACTGTCAGCCGATATCTGTGTGACCACCTGCAATGTGACAGTGCCATCACTGTGTGTGGTAGCCTCAATCTATGTGGCATCATCATCATCCCCTGTGGCCGATGCCAGCACTGTGAGATCATCAGGAAGCTCAAGGTCAGGCTGGGCGGTCAGACCCACAAACCTCAGTAGGTCCTGGAACAAGCCATCCCTGCTCGCACAGGCCTTGATCCTAACCTATGTCAATGGCCTTGGTTCCTCCTCCTCCTCCACCAGTTCCTCTGGCCGTGTGCTGTGCCCTGCAGCACCCCAAGGCATGATGGTGTTGTAAGGCAAACAGGTATGCATGTTCAGGGCAACAGTTCCAAGGATGTCCATTGACAGGTGCACATGGGGTTGTGTGGCATGATGCATAGCTGTGCGGACACTGCAACACATGGCATGCACCGACACTGTGCCATGTGTCACACACACCACCGTATGCTGAGAGCATTGCATGCTGGAGGGCTGTGCATGCATGTTTCTTTGAGGTGGATGACTGCTGGGACATGGCTGTGCACAGGCCCACCCCCAGGCAGGGGGCACTGCTGTCTGTGTGTGGGCACAGTGGTAACAGTGACAGTCCACAATGGTGCATTGCACAGTCATGTTGTGGCAACATTCAGGAACATGGCGCATGAATACAGGTGGACAGTGACCACCACTGGCCACATCAACCCAGCAGGCAGATGTCCCCAGTGTCACAGCCAGTCATGGCAGCACACATGGGCTGCATGGGGGACACTGCATGGCCATGGGGAGACATGCAATGGTGGATGCACTGCATGATGGCATAGTGACAACATGTGCAGCAATGTGAAGCATCACCGGCACACCCAGGATCACAGCACAGAGCCAGACAAACATTGTGCCACATGCATACTCACAGTGCTGTGCAGGGCCCCCACCTGTCTGGAAACCACCTCCAGGGATTCCCTCCACAGATGCCCAGGACAATTTGGCTATGAGCACCGCCTCCCATTCAGTTAGTGGTAGCACTGTGTGTGGTCCACCCCCTGTAGCATTCAGGACTGCACACATGTTGGCCAGGCACTCCCTGGTCTTGGTCTTCTCATTGTTCATGTGTTTCATGCATTCCTGTGGGGTTCAGTTGTACACGCCATGTGCATTCACTGCCTGTGCCACCACTTCCCAGTCCTTTTCTCTCTACTGCTTGCCAGTCTTCCCTGACAAGAGGTCCTCCATTCTGACATATGCTCCAACAAGGACCCCCAGCTCATCGTCCATGAAGTTTGGACATCTTCTCTGTCTCAGCCTCCTCCACTGCCATACTAGTGCCTGTGGTGTGGAATGTGACAGCTGTTAGCACAGTACACAGTTATCATGCACATCCCACAGGCATGAATTCCTCCAGGCCAGAGACCAGGAAACAATGTAGCTCTGGTAAACAAACCTCTAAGTCACAGTACCTGATCATGCAAATTAAGGTCTGTCTAGCCTATAATGAGATGCAAATGTAGGGACTTGCGCTATGATTGGACAATGAGGCGATTTGCATATCCTGGCTGAATATGGCTAATTTGTGCCAAGCCCATCTCACTTTGCTCTGTGCATGTGATTGGACCAACTGGTTGCGCATTGCACATCTTAGCGTATGCGCTGCTCACTGGCACATACCGCCCATGTGCAGCTGCGCAACTGGCCACCACCTGACAATGCATTTCATAGTACGGTGCAGTGCTTCGTCACACATGTGTGATAGTCTGCTGCATGCACCATATGCATGGTGGTGCTTGCACTGTGATGTTGCACAGCACACATGTTACTATGACTGAATTGTATTTTAATATGTTATGGTTTTAAATTGTTGTTTATTGAGCAGTACTGTGATAGTTGTGAAGAGCGCTATGTAAATAAAGTTTATTATTATTACTATTATGTACATGTTTCTGTGCAATGCCATTGACTGCTGTGTGGCATTCTTCACCCTCACCAACATGGCTGACATTCCGTTGCACACGTGCACTGCGTGATGACCTAAATCCATGCTCCGGCCCAGCATTGCGGCACTGCACATGTGTGCCATTGTGCAATAGACCACTTACTGTGCATTGGCATTGCACATCCATGTGTTGCACATGCCAGCACATACATGCCTATCACACCTCAGCAGTGACTAGGCCATATGGTGCATGGAGCTGCATGCCTAGAGTCTCAATGGCAGCACATTATTGTACAAATGGCATGTGTGACAGTTGAAGGCCCACGGGTTATTAACTGGACCACAGAGTTGGCCAACCTTGTGGCATTGGTGCAGCCTATGAGGGACAGCTGTTCAGTGCTGAGGCCTTGCAGGTGCTCTGTGTCCCAGGTATGGGCCACTGTAGCCAATAGGCTTGTGCGTGGACAGGTGCCATGCACTCGGGAATAGTGCAGGCATTGCTATGGGGATTCTATGAGCAAGGACCCTGAGTGACTGAGGGTGCTGCAGGAGCATGCCCGCAGGGGTGAAGTGGCACTACCAGGTATGTCCTCTGTTGACCACTCTGCTATATCCAGCATGATGTTCCTATACAGGGGTGTGTGTGTTGCTGTATCCTGTGTGAGCTGAAGGAATTGGGAGTGTGTGTGTATTGTTGGGGTGGATGGGGGTGGTGCCACCGTATGCTGCCCATGCCTCCCTTCCATTGTGTTCCCTTTGCAGGCTGGGAAGAGCATCAGTGGGCAGTTAGGTGCAGGGGACTGCAGGCAGAGGATGCTGGGCTGTGCAGGCTGCCATCACAACCTGCAGCAGGTAGGTGTGCTTTCTGTTCTCATCCTGATCTGTATGTGTTGGGGTGTGTACTTGGTGGGATGTCCTGTGTCCACCATGGCCACATGGCCTCTATCCATGTATGCCTTGTCTGTGCCAGTTGGCACACTGTGGCTGTTGTCCTGGCACCATGTGATGGTCCCACTGTGTACCATGCCCCTGTGTGACCGACAAATTGTCTGTGTCCCATCAGGCCTGTGGGTGCCTGCATGGTACATGCATGATCAACAGGGCCTCCAGCTATGGTGCACATGATCATTGACCATATCCGGTGTGTGTGTGTGTGTGTGTGGCATGGCATCATGTTCCATGGCAACATCCATTGCATGCACCTGCTGACATTACATTGCACTGTCCCACAGTCGGGTCACTGTGTGGCCCTGTTGCATGACTGTTAGCGAGCATATCATGTGTATGGTGCAATGTTGGGTGCATGCCTGTGTCTGATTAATGTCCTGTGTTCTTATCATTCCCTGGGGGAGGCAGCCCTGTGTATATTGTGGCACTAAGCGCATGTCCTTTGTTTCACCACACAGGTCATCCTGCTGCATGATTGGTGCCTGCGGTACAGACAGGGGTGGAGGAAGATGAGGGGACCATGTCTGAAGATACCCAGAGATATTGACCATGATTTGTCGCAGGCAGGGGGCAACCTTCAGGCACTTGGGGACCATCCTCAGGGCAGTTCAGAAGCAGACAGAGGTGGTCCATGGTTGGGGCCAGGGCAACTGTCCCACCAATGGGGACCAGGTCCAGTGATGTTATGTGTGGCCGTTGAACTACTTGTGGCAGGACTATCTTCTTTGAACCCCTACATTACTCCCCTCCCCTGTGCCATTTCCTGCTATTCAATGTCCCACCTGCATTCCCTCTCATCATCTTCCCCCGTTTTGGTTTTTTTTTGTTGCTGTTGTTCTATCATATTTCTGTTGCTGTTGTATCTGTTTTCTAGTAAACCATTTTCTATTGGACATTCCCTTTGTCTGTGGTCATTCTGTGCTGTATTGGCAGGTTGCTGTTCTGTTGCTTACACTGTCTATTGCCCCTTGCCCTGCATGGCTTGTCTGTTTGTGTCCTGTAGTGCACGTCCTCCCTGTCTGCACACACAGGCCACCACTATGCTTACCATGGGCATCACAGTGGTGCCTCTGTGCTAACACCCCCTGTGGCCACAGTGGCATGTTCACTGTGTGTACCCCCAATGCTGTACCATCTACATTGTTGGCACCATGCGCCAGACTGCAGCCTGTGCACCCTCACACCTCATGCACCCCTGGACATGTGCACATTATGCAGCCTATGCATATCTGTCATGTCTGGCTACCTGGCACTGTCTGTGCATGCATTGGCCATGCTGTCCATTGTTATTTCCAGTGTTCGGTCCCATCATCCATGTCCTTGTCAGTGCCATGCCATCAGCGTGTGCTGGGCACAGTACATGCTGCTGCTGTGTGTGTTTCCACATCCTGTGCCCCTGCTGTGCTGCGCAGTGCCCATCCTGCTCCTCTGCAGTGCCACTCTGTCCACCATGGCCATGGCTGCTGGACCACCCCATCTTTGCACTTGCATTGTGTTCATGGCCCACCATGGGTACTGACACGCTGCTCCAGATCCAGGTGGGCCTGCTCTGCCTGCTATATTCTATCCTGTCCTTCTGCGCTGCCTTGTGTGGTTGTGCTATGGCACATCCATGGTATATTCAGCAGCGTTTGTGCTGGCACACCCTGTGGCACATCAGCTGAATATGGCAGTTGTTTGGGGCTGTGCATCTTGGTTGTGCTGCACAGCCACTTGCGCTGTGTGCCTGGGGACCTTTGACTATCTAGGCTCTGGTCTTTTGCAATATCAGCTCTATAGTTTTTGAATCTTGCAATAAAACATCTACTTGTCCTGCCTTGTTATCTTGTGCCCACCTGTGTACTTTGTACTCTTTCACTCTACATAGAAACATAGAATTTGATGGCAGATAAACACCGCTAGGCCCACCTAGTCTTTCCATTTCTCTACCTAACGGATAAGCTGCAGATCCTAGTTAACCAACACCCTACTTCCTCCTACTACCACTAGAATTACCTTATGTCTGTCCCATGCATTCTTGAATTCCCCCACTGTTTTTGACTCTACGACCTCCTCAGAAAGGCTGTTCCAGGCATTTACAGCCCTCTCTGTGAAGAAATACTTGCTCACAATACCGCTGAACCACCCCCTCATCTTCAGATTGTGCCCTCTTGTTCTTGCACATCTCTTTTTCTGAAAGATACTACCCTCTTGGACTTTGTTGATTCCCCTGAGGTATTTGAAAGTTTCTATCATGTCCCCCTCTCCCTCCTTTCCTCAAGGTTATACATCTTAAGCTCCTTTAGTCTTTCTTCATATGTCTTCTGGTGCAGACTCTGCACCAATATGGTTGCCCTCCTCTGGACAGCCTCCACCCCTTCTATGTCTTTGCAGAGATGGGATCTCCAGAACTGTACACAGTACTCCAGATGTGGTCTTACCAACAGTATGTACAGAGGGCCAACAACTTCTTCTTTTCTACTGGTGATGCCTCTCCCTATGCATTCCAGTATCCCCCAGCCCTCCTTACTGCCTTCTCACATTGCTGGTGGCCCACCTTTAGGTCATCTGATATGACTACTCCTGGTCCCTTTCCATTTTTGTTGTTGTCAGTATCTCACCCCCCATTGTGTACTTTTCCCCTGGTTTTTTGTTTCCCAGGTGTATTACTTTGCCCTTCTTTCCATTTAATCTAAGCTGCCATACATTTGACCATTCCTCCAACCTTGCCAAGTCCCTTTTCATCCTTTCCACTCCACCTTGCATATCAACCCTGTTGCAGATCTTTCTGTCATCTGCAAAGAGGCATACTTTTCCTTCCAGTCCCTCTGCAATGTCACTTATAAAGACATTAAAAAGGACTGGACCCAGTACTAAACCCTGCGGTACCCCACTAGTAACCCCCCTTCCTTCACTGTGGACTTCATTTACTATTACCCTCTTAACCTGCCATTCAGTTGCTGATTCTAACATTTTAATTTTTTTATTTTTCCTTTTCTTTTTAATATCTCTTTTCTGATTTTTTGGGATCGGAGTATCAGAAATTTTGACTAGAGAGAATTCTGGTGTAATTTGATTTGAGTCTTCCCTATCAATTGATGGTGAACCTTCCACAAGTACTATTTTTTAGTTTTTCTAATATGTCATCAAGCCTGAAATCATTAAGTGCAATATTCTCTTTTAATGCCTCCATTTCATTGTTCACTCCCACCAACTGATCTAAAATCTTCAGGTGGGCTGCATATTTTTATTTTATTTTTTTTTTATTTATTGGAAACAATCGGAATTACAAACCTTTGAGTCACAGACTCTTTTGCAAAGGCTCCACGTCGGTTACAAAGGGTGGAGGGAAGACAGATACAGTAGAGAACATACTTGAAACAGATAGAATATACATAACAAAATCACAGGAGTATTCCAGGCAAAACTTAATGACTGATAAGGAAGTTAGGCTGCAATCTTGGGTTACCCAGGCAGGGAATTGGTGAGTTACGTGGGGCCTTGTGAGACCCTGAGTCAAGAGTAGGGAGGGAGGCTGCCATCTGGGTGAGCAGAGTTAGCCGAGTCACATATGGCTCTTTCAAGGAGGTGAGCTTTGAGGTCTGTTTTAAATTGAGAGATGCTGTGGGTCTGTGCAAGTGAGTGAGGTAGCGATTGAGCCAGAGAGGCGCCGGTATCGGAAGGATCTTTGCCCTAGAGGGTTTCTACATTGAGGTCACAAGGAAAGGGAGCTATGGAGATCTCGTATGCATCCGGTGAGTGCAGAACTGATTAAGGGAAAAGTCCGACGGGGCTAGGTGAAGATGTATTTTTTTAGGCGGATGCAGGTGTGGAACTGTAATCGATGAAGAAGTTTAGCCAGCCAGATAAAGCATAAAGATCACAGGTGTGGGTTAGCCTCCACAACCAGTGACTAGGCGGCAGGCTTTGTTCAGGACAATGTTTATCCTATTCAGGAGGTGGGTTCAGCTGAGCCATATAGTGATCCCATAGTCCACCAGGGAGAGGATGGAGGAGGTGACTGCAGCTGCATAGCCTTGGGGGTAAGCAGTGCTTGAGCCGTACAGGAGGCCTACCCTAGAGCTGATAGAGAGGAGAGAATTTGGGTATGCCTCTGGTAAGAGAGGAGGTGACTAAAGTGACACCTAGATATTTGAAATCGAAACTTGTTCCAGAGGGGCACCTATTGCGTTGTTGATGAGGAGAGCAGACTGACTATAAGGACTTTGGCGGTGGGCAAAATCATGGACTTAGTTTTTATAGTTGATAATTAGGCGGTGTTCAGAGAACCAGGTCTCTAGTTCCCAGAATTGCCTTTGAAGGGTCTGCTGGAGGCGGTAGGGTGGGCGTGTTTCCCAACAGAACCGCATCATCGGCATAGAGGAGCAACTGACTGCTGCAAGCCTTAGGAGGAGTTTAGGAAGAGGGTGAACAGCAGTGGGCCTAGGATAGACCCCTGAGGGACCCCAGAGGAAACTGTTTTAGGGGTGAGAGGGTAGAGCATATCCTGACTTGTTGCGTCTGGCCTGCGGTAATCCTTGAACCAGGTCAATGTCTCGGGGACCACATTTAGTGTGAGGAGGACCTGAAGCAGAAGCTCGTGATTGACCGTGTCGAAGGCCTTAGTTAGGTCACGTATATGGCCCGGCAATTGAGCCATGTGGTCGAGGGCTTCATGTAGGAATCCAGGTGAGCTCTGTGAGGCGGTGATGGTACTATGACCTGAGCGGAAGCCATGCTGCTCCTGGCTGAGGAGCATATGCTTAGTTAGGTGTTGGTTAGCTGGTCAGAGACTATTCTTTCTAGGGCTTTGGAGAGGGTGGCAGTATAGAGATGGGTCTGTAGTTACTGGTGTCAGTGGGGTCCCCGCCCTTCAGGATGGGAGTGATTATGGCTCTCTTCCAGGTGGGGAACTGGCCTGAGCAGAGTGAGAGGTTAAGAATTTTAGTGAGGTGGGGTAGCGTGGCATCAAGGAGAGCCTCAGGAGTTTAAGATCAAGGTGTCATTGCTATAAGCGGTATGGAGATAGCCCTGGTAATATAGCATTTTGCCTCGTGGTAGGTGATGACTTCGAAGCTGGAAGGGGGGTGTTGGAAGAACTCGAGTTGGGGGGGAGGAGGAGGAGGGTGGGAGAGAGATCAGAGAGGCCGAGCTAAGGGCTTCAGTGATAGTGGGATGATCCTGAGTGACCTCACCATTAATAGTGAGTTATGGGGTGGGGGAGCGAGATTTGCCACTGAGCCCTTTATGTTGTCCCAGAATTTTTCCCAGCACCCCAGGTAGAGGTTAGGTGTTGGTAGTAGAGGTTTTTGCCTGCCGCAGCCCATGTACATTTATTACGAGCTCCTGTAAAGTTGTCTATCCAGGGTGCTTTGGGAGTCTAAGGCTTTGTGCCAGAGGTTATCTCTTTGCTGAAGCAGGCTAAGTAGTGGGGGTGTGATCCAAGGGGTGGATCTGGATTTCGCAACTTGCTTAGAAAAGGGGGCGTATAAGTCACAGGCTTTGTTGAAGGTGGTTATGAAGTAAGCCAGGCGAAGTCAACTGACTGGGCAGTGTAAATGGGTAGCCAGTTGCTGTTGGTTAGGTGGGCTTTAAGGTTCTTTAGACCGCCCTTTTTAAGTCTACGTTGCCAGGAGATTTTAGGGAGTGTAGGGGGCAACTTGCACGACCACCAGCAAGTTACTGGGGAGTGGTCGCTGATAGCATCGGGGAGTACTGTAGCCGCGGAGAGGTTACCTGGCCGGTTGGTGAAGATGAGGTCCAGGAGGGTGGAGGTCCCGGATCTGGGGTCCCTTCTGGTGGGGGAGGTGACTAGTTGGGTGAGATCAAAGGCCAGGCGGCATCTTTGTAGCTGGAAGAGGCCAGGGATAACCAGTTTACATTGAAATCCCCATAACATAGACTTCGCTAGTGTTGGGTAGATGGAGATGACTTGAAGAATAGAGTCGAATGCGAGTTTTTGATTTCTCGGGGGGATGTAGGCCGAGATGATGTGGAGTGTTTTGTTACCCAGGCTGAGCTTTATTGTGAGAACCTGGGCACCGTATTGTGACGCTGGTGTATGGACTTCAGTGGCATTGAGAGAGGATTTGACATACATTGCACAGCCCCCACCTCTCTTGCTGTGCCTATCTGCCCGGAAGAGAGCATAATTAGGAAGGGAGACCGCTTCACTGGGAATCTTGTCAGTGAGCCAGGTCTCAGAGAGTGCGAGTATGTCAGGAGCATGCTGAGCGATCCAGCCTTGGAGTGGTGTGTGTTTTTTGGGTAGGCTGCATATATTTAGGGTAGCAAGCCGCAGCCACCCCTCCGGGTTTTAGGGAGGGCAACTTATAGGTGGACCTGGGTTGGGGTGGATGTTACCAGATACAAGGAGGAGTAAGAAGGTGTCCGTGGGAGGGCCAGCATGCTGAGTTTTGGTGAGAGACACTGTAACTGGTAGGGTGTGAGACGCTATGCTGGTGGTGGGGATGGGGAGGCTGGGAGTATACAGGAAAGTAGCTTAGGGGAGAGAGGGGGGCAGTAGAGAGGAAAGGGAGGGTGGTGGGGCGCGGGGTCTGGGGGACACTAGAGGTGCAGCGTATGCCTGGTGTGTGAGTGAGTGTTGTTGAGCAAGTGAAAAGTAATGGCCACAGGTTCAGTGTGTTTGGTATAGAGGCTGGTGGTGGTACAGAATCTGTGTGTACCTTTGAATGCAGAAGGGATGGAGCAAAGGTTATAGTGGGAGGGTTGGGTGCCTCTAGGGGTAGTGGGGCAAGCTGTGGGTCCAGGCAAGCAAGAGGATAGCTAGTAGTGGAGTGTTCATAGCAACGACAGTGAGAGAAATAGGTGCTGCAGGGCCACTAGTGTACAGTTTGTATAACCTGCTGCTGGGAAAGTTGGCTGATAGGTTAATTTAGCCTCACACCTGACCTCACTTCCTATAAATTGGAGGCGAGCAAGGGTGGTGGTGGGGCGGTGGGGGCGAGCATAGCGTTCGGCGGGGGTTATAGCTGCCCTGGGGCAGAAAGGCACTGCGTACCAGCCCTGCTGAAACGCTGTCCTGGTCCAGGTTCCAAACGTCCTGCAGTTTTGTAAGTTTTTTTTTTAAATTAGCCGCCTGCCGCTGTGCTTTAGCCACAGGAGGGGATTCAAAGACAATTCTGAACGGACACGCTGGAAGGAGAAAGAGGCCAACAAGTTTACAAGCTGGTCCTTCAACAAGCGTGGCATTACCTTGGTTTGGGGTTCGGGCTGGCTCGCTCCTTCGGTGTGGGAGGGCCCGATCGCCTCGCGACCTCCTCCTCGGTGTGCAGCAAGCCTGAAAGGACAACAGGAGACAGGAATTAAGTAGGGCTGGGGAGGTGGGAGGAGGGGGGCAGATCAAATCAGTGGGTGGAGGACAGCTGGGGGGAGGGCGAGAGGAGGAGAAGGGGAGACGCTGGGAATCTCCAATGCTGGTAAAATTAAGCCAGGAGATGCTGGGAGCGTGGAAATGGCTGTTAGCTAACTTCACATAGAATTAAACAAGGCAATGGGGAATAAAGTGAACTCAGCATGCACGGAGTTACAGCAAACACATTTTCCCTTCAAACAACTGCTCTAAGTATAGCTGCCCTGGGGCAGAAAGGCACTGCGGTACCAGCCCTGCCGAATCGCTGTCCTGGTCCAGGCTCCAAACGTCCTGCAGTTTTGTAAGTTTTTTTTTTAAATTAGCTGCCTGCCGCTGCGCTTAGCCACAGGAGGGGATTCCAAAGACAATTCTGAATGGACACGCTGGAAGGAGAAAAGGGCGCCAACAAGTTTACAAGCGTGGTCCTTCTTCAAAGCGGTGGCAGTTACCTTGGTTGGGGGTTCGGGGCTGGCTCGCTCCTTCAGTGTGGGGGAGGGCTCCGATTCGCCCTCGCGACCTCCGCCTCCTCGTGGCGTTGCAAGCCTTGGTTGGGGGTTCGGTGGCTCGGCCTCCGCTCGGTGTGGGGAGGCTCCGATTAGCCCTCGCGACCTCCGCTCCTCAGTGGCGTGTGCAAGCCTTGGTTGGGGGTTCGGGGCTGGCTCGCTCCTTTGGTGTGGGGGAGGGCTCCGATTCGCCCTCACGACCTCCGCTCCTCGGTGGCGTGTGCAAGCATATGGGTTTGTTATAAAGTCTTTTAAGTCTTCATTCAATGCAAAAGGGTACCTTCTTATTTCTTCCAATATTTGGTTATTAGTCTTATATAATGTATATAATTTCTTCAACCTCAGTATTGTTGACTGTAATGTTTCTTTCACCTTATTTAATTCTGTCTGATTGAATGTAACCTCCTATACTCCCTTTATTACAGAGTGAGTAAGTGGTTCAAGAGAGAGAATGTCACAGATCTAGTGCTTAAGGATACAGGGTGGAATGGGGTGGCATAGATCAATCAGTTGCCCTGTTATAAGTCTTTGGTTGTACAACCTCATTTTCCAGTTCAAATTCAAAGGTAGTCAGTTGACTTACCATACTATCTGAGCTGACATCTCCATCTAGCTCCTTATTATCATCTATTTATTTATTTATTAGATTGGGATTAATACCTTTGAGTCAAGGACTCTTTTTCAGAGGTTCCAAGTCATGGACAAGACAGATAAAATACGGTTACAATACAAAATAAAATTAATATAGCAATGAAGGAAAGGAAAAAAACATGTTAAGCCGCAAGGGCCTCAGTACAATGGCACATGCGGTACTGGACATGATGGTTCAGGATACTACCTAGAAAAGAGATGAGTTAACAATATTACTGGTGATTGTGGTGTAGGGATAATCAGGGAGTAGAGGAATAAGTAAATAGTATAAGTCCAAGTGCAACAGTGGAGGGAAGGGGAAGAAAGTAAGCGGCCAGGTTGGTGTTGTCTAAGTAGCAGGACATAGAAGGACAAGGATAATGAGACAGGTGGTGTAGGATAGCTGAAAAGTCAAAGTAGTGGAAGGGGGGGCAGCAGGGTGGTGGGGCGGCGGATAATGCAGGAGAGAAATTGACATAGTTAGATTATAAGGTAGCACATTTACAGGTATTTAGGTTATTAAGGTGGGACCGTAGCCCGCTTTGAACAGGCTCTGCTTTGTGGTTACTGTCAGCTTGTCTGTTAGCACATTAAACCATTTAGGGCCCTTAAAAGTAATGGATTTTTGGGCCAGAGATGTGTGCTTGAATGGGACTTGAAGGCCTCCTTTTGTTGCATATCTTGTTTGTTTAGTATGCACAGCCTTCTTGAAGAGACTGCTTATGGATTCTGGCATGAGGCCTAGTTGCACTTTTCTTACGATCTGGCAAGTTTGGTATTGGGCTTTTAGGTTCAGCGGGAGCCAGCCCATATCAGAGTAGAGTGTACAGGTGTGGATCCAATGATCAGCACCTAGTGCCAGTCAACAGGCCCTATTCATGAGTTTTTGTATCCTGTTAAGGGCAGTGTCAGATCCAGTGATGTAGATTGGTAAGCCATAGTCAACAGATGATAATACTGTGCTGCTTACAGCTAGTTTGAGGGCCGCTGGTGTCATTGAGTGCTTGTTCCTGTGGAGGACACCCAGTTTCATGTTAGTGGTTTTGACAATTTGATCGATGTGGTGGGAGAAATTAAGATTGTCATCTAGGTAAACACCCAGATATTTGAAAGAAGAGACTTGTTCAAGTGAGTTCCCCTTTTGGTTCAGAATTTGAAGAGGGCCGAAGTTCCTTTTGTTTTGAGGAGCTGAGAAAAGCATGCTTTCCATTTTTCTGTGGTTTAGTAACAGTTTATGTCAGCAGAACCAGGTTTTAAGTTTGTGGAAGCTATCGAGTAGGCCTTCCTCTATGGTTAAGTGGTCCTTACCTGTGACCATTACAGCATCATCTGCATATAAAGTGATACTAGCAGGGCAGGCATCTGGGAGGTGGTTGACCAACAGGCTGAAAAGCAGAGGTCCTAGTATGGACCTTATGGTACTCCAAGGGCCACTACCCTGGGGTCAGAGAGTGAGTCACTGATTCTAACTCATTGGTTCTTTGTGTAAGGTAGCTGCAAAACCAGGAGACTGTATCGGGCAAGTCCCAAGGAGAGCAGTGTGTTTAGTAGTAGCTGTGATTAACCGAGTCAAACGCTTTTGTAAGGTAGAAAAAACTGACCCCACTGCCACCCCTTGGTCAAGAGCGAGTAGAGCTGGGTGGGTGTAGTCCACAAGCAATGTGATGGTAGAGTGTTTTGCGGAAACCATGTTGATTGTTACAGAGTAGTTGCTGACTGTCAAGGAAGTCAATAAGTTGTTCAGAGACTATTCTCCAGAGCTTTGAGAGGGGTGGAGGATGGATATTGGTCTATAATTGGCAGTGAGTGCTTTATCCCCAGATTTGAAAACTGGCGAACTAGGGCAGATTTCTAGGTGTCTGGGAACACACCTGATCTTAGGGAGGCATTAAATACCTTGGTGATTGGGTTCTAGTACATCATGTGCTAAGTCAACCAACTTCATGTCAATCAGATCACTCCCCATTCTGGTCTTTCTGATGACTCTCTTTACTTGTTTGAAGGTTTCAGAGATTGAGACTTGCCTAAAATAGAAAAGTTGCATCCCTACTTCTCCGAGGTGGGTTTTGTGTTCCCTTGTGGTTGGTTATTCATAGGGTTAAGAAATCGCTGGGAAGCACCCCTTACTAGATCTGTGAAAGAGGTATTAAACTCATTTGCAATCAGAATGGGATCCTGGAGTGATCTATGGTCAGTGGTAAGTAGGTCTGGGGATGCCCTAGAGGTCCTGCCAGTAAGGATTAAGTGTGTTCCAGAACCCTTTGAGGACCCCCAGTTTTGTTGAAGAGGTTCTTGAAAAAGCTAGCAATCTACTAGGCTAGGTGCAAAAACTCTGGGCATTGAAGAGAACCATGAGCAATCAGCAATGTCTGTACTCTGTGACAGATTGTTATTAATTGGGCTAGTGGACAATATATTCAACTGACCTTCAGGCCCCACTTCCTTCATCTTTACAAAATGTTCCTCTATTTTAGTTTGTATATGCTGCTTTGTGGGTAATTGGACCTCATTTTTCATCCTCATTTTTTCCCTTTTACTTGTTTTGTATTATTCTGCTTTATTTTTATCCCAGATACTTTCTTAAGTTTACTTCTAGCAGTCTTCTTCCTCTGATTTAATCTACACTCTTGCAACCATTTTTGCTTCTGCCTGAGGTCAATAACCACCTATGTGTCTGCATCTAGGTTTGCCAACACTCTGCATTCATCATTTGTTGCTAAAATGATCACTTCATTTTCTGCAGCTTGTTTTCTCGTCAACACCATTTTAAAGTGCTCAAGTAGGCATGGTCTCACTCTAATATTTAAATACTGCTCTTAAAAATGCCTTGTTTCTTCCAAGGCTCAAATGATAAATAGGGAAAGGAGATATAGAAAAAAACATTAAGCTATCTTTTAGTAAAAATATCAGGTAATAACCACATTGAAAATATGTTTAAAATTCCATATTGCTTTGTACTATTTCAGCAGAAATCAGCTCAAAGTGCATAATACAGTACAAGGCAATTCAGAATCACAAACTTATTCTTACTACAGTCCTCTGGCAAAAGAGAAGATCTTCCTGGTCTCAGCCCAGCTTTTCAGCCTGCTTACTCTGACCATCCTTGCAACATCACAGCCACTAAAAAGGAGGGGGAGGGGACTGTTTCACTTCTTCAAAAAAATGGACAAGGCCAGATGAAGATTTTACTTAACCACTACCAGTGTCCTCCAAGTACCAGTCACCTGTCCATATGATGTAATGATTAATTAAAGGAAACTAAAAATATACATAAATATTAAGACCAAAGGGTCCTATACTAAAAAAATATATATATAAATTCTCCTAATAAGCTATGATATCACATAAAACTTTCTAAATACTCAGCAGCTAAACAGTTAAACAATTCTCCATCCCACCCAATATGTATATCCAGAAATAAACTCTAATAAGCTTGGTGTCGATATGGAAAAGACATACTCTGTGAGATCGATGCTGGAGGTTTAAATAACAGCAAATTTAAATAGTCAAGCAGTAGCAGTAGCAGAAAAATAAGGGCTGCTCTCTGCATGTTTCCTGCAGCTCCCTTTCAGTTAGTGCGAAAGATGGCGAATCTGTCCACAAAATGCTACGCATGTGCTATATGTGCTATGTCATGTGACCTCTATGAGCCAATCAAGAGCAAGTTGGCTCAATTTTCAAAATTTTCAAAAAACTCTTACCTATATAGAATAATTATTAATAGAGTCCATTACATAAAAATACTAATTTTCACTCTGGTTATTTGATAGCTACTGCAATATACCAAATGTAGTGAAGTACAAAAGTATCCCCAGAGTGGACGCTTAGCTAAAATCAGAATTGCAGCTGCAGTTTCTAAAATTGCCAAGTAATATTGCCAGAGGTAGCAAATACATGCAGAAGCATGAGCAAAAATAAAAACTGACCAAGCTAAAGAACAGTACAATAGTGCTGTTTTATTTTAAATCTGTGGAAACACGAGTAGCACTAAATTGCTAAAATCTTTTAAAATAACCATCTTGTAATGTGTATTGTATGACTGAGTATTGTCTTTCCAATTTCCCCCTCCCCTAGGACGCATCTGGAATCGAGCATTGCACCGCTCAGTAGCCTTCCTGGTTAAACATTTAAATAAATAAATAAATAAATAAATAAAAATTCCTAATTGACATTAGACTTTAAAATTTGCCTCTGCAAGAGAGGTAGGAATAATGAGGCTGTTTAACATGCTTCCTCCCCTGCTGATCTAAAATCAGTTTTCCTCCAGCTTCCTTAAGGCCTTCCACCATCGGCTCCTTAAACTCCTGACTCACCGGAACAGGCTAGAACTTTTCTGAATTGTCCCCCTGTGTTCTCTGGTCCAACCGCCACCACTAGGCTTCCTCCTAGGGGAATACAAGAGCACGCCTGAACTGATTTGCCTGCTATTGCTTCACACAAGTTGTACAGGTAAGTTCTGCTATTTTATGACAAAGGAGGCATACCTTTTAAAGGCACAGAAAAATCCTTTAGCAGAACCTGCTCCCCTAGCTTTTCTGCAGCAATGTAGCGTTCAGCATAGTGTTCAGCTCCAAATTCCTGCTGGGACTCTGTGGTTAAAGTACTGTTAAATGTCATTCGCAAGTTATGAATTTCTGCGGTTTGTTCTGAGGTTAAGGAAACATTTACCTTTACAGCATCACCAGTTACAGTTTGCTATCAGTATCTTCTTTATCAGTTTCTGATAAAACCAGCAAAACAGCATTTGTTGTTTTTTTCAATCTATTTCTTAAGGAGGTTAGAATGATATATCTTAGTAGGATTTTTCCTATCTGGAGTTTCACTCTAATAGTTAACTGTTACAGTACATCTAAACACTTTATAAGGCCCTTGCCACTTTAGTAACAAGTTTATTTTCTGTAGTGGGTAACAGTAGCAAGACCTTTTCACCTGGTTCAAAAACTTTTTCTTTTACCCCATGGTCATAATACATCTTCTGCTGGTTTGGGGCCTATTCCTGATTACTACTGGTGATTTCAACATATTTTGACAGCTTCTTTCTCAGGACTCACATATAAGATGTAATAGATTGTTTCTGAAGGGGATTATCTTCCCATGTTTCTTTTATTACATCTAGTGTCCCTCTAGGTGGTCTACCATACAGCATTTCAAATGGCGAAAAAAACTGTTTATGCATGTGGCACTTCTCTGTAAACAAAAAGCATTTAAAGCAAGTATTGGTCCCAGTCTTTCCCTTCCCCTTTTATAAACCTTTTTAACATGAGTTTAGAGTTTGATTAAAATGCTCAACAAGATTGTCTGTCTGAGGGTGATAAGGGGAGGTTCTTCTGGCAGTGATACCTAGTAGTTGGTACAGCTCCTTCAGTAATGCAGCACCAAAATTACTACACTGATCAGTAATAATCTCTTTAGGTATGCCCACCCTGTTGAATATTTTGGCAAGCTCTGCTGCCACTTTTGGGGCTGTGACAGTATGCATTAGAACTGCCTCTGGGTATTGAGTAGCATAGTCACATACTACCAAAATGAATTGCTTACCATTTTTACTTTTGTGTAAGGGGCCAACCACATCCATTGCAATTCTCTCAAAAGGCACATCTATCAAGGGTAGGGGCACCAGGGGCAACTTGTCTTTTTTAGTTACCGGAGCTAATTTTTGACACTCAGCACATGAACTGCAATATGTAGCAACATCTTCATGAATTCCAGGCAAGTAAAATCTGTACAGCAATCTGGCAAGGATGCGATCCCTCCCTGAGTGACCAGCCATAGGACTATCATGTGCTATCTGTAATAACTCAGATCTATACTTTTGTGGTATAATCAATTGTTCTATCTGGTTCTGTGCCTGAGGTTTAACCCAAACTCTGCACAATAGCCCATTATATATTTTAAATATAGGTTCACCCTGCTTTGGTTTCACCACCAGCTGCTTAAAATAACCCTGGAGAGAAACATTGTTAGCTTGTTCTGAAATAAAATCACAATCAGTGATCAGTTTAGTTTCAGCATTTTCAAATGTTAACCCCTTATGTCCATCAGTCTTCTGTTGCCACTGTTTCTTCAGGCATCATCTTTTTTTCCCTGGACTTCCTGATCTTGGAGCTGTGCTCAACAAGTCCAAATCAAAATCAATGAAAGGAAACGAGTCCCCATCATCTGAAAAAGGCAGTCAGGCTTTCAGATTCTGTCACTGCTCGCTCTTTTTTTCCATGACTGGTGCTGGCTGTACAGTCTCAGTTTGGACTTTTGTTTCTGCTTCTAGTTTGGCTGCCATTCTTCTGGTAATCACTCCTGGATTTGCTGTACAGAATCTATACCATTCTTCTATGATTCCCTGCTACCAGGTCTAGTACCCATGAATAAATCTCCTGGCTTAGAGTATGCACAGCTGAATCCCATTTAGGCTGACACCATCTGTCATTGAGGTACAGGTCAGGAAGCATAGGAAAACCAGGAGCAGTTTCAAAATTCACAAATAGCATTTTATTTTTCTCAACAACTGCAAAATGAAAAATAACAATTATTCAGCTTAACTATTTACAAAGGCAGTACAAACAGAGAAGACTAAGTCCTTCTTTTGAATCTATCTCTTAATTCCAAGTTTCAGTCTGTCAGTCTCTCACTCTTCTTGTCCCTCTAACTAAAACACTGTTTCTCTTTTTATATATGTCTTTCTCTGGGAACTCGTTAAGAGAGCCTGCTTCTGACAGAGTGTTCTTGTAAGTTCAAAGAGTGTTATTGTAAGTTTCATTCCTTGCAGGTGCAACAAAACAGATTCTGATGTCCCAGAACTGACCTCTTGCTGACAACCCTGCAAAGGGCTTAAAAACTGCATCTCAGGTTAACCCCTTGAGTTCCAAAAAGCTTTTGCAATCATTTCAATAGTATAACTATATACAGTTTTAAAAAAGGATCCCAGTTTCACATACAGTTTTACACGGAGATTCACATTTTTTTATAACTGCATATATGCAAGGGGAAGAAAAGACAGAACTAGCAAGGGAAGGCAGTGATAAAGTGAGAGATGGAGAACTGCAAAACCATTGAGTGATCAGTTCCTAGGTCTCACAAGAAAATCTGGTTGCACGACCAGATAGACAAGAGACAGAAAAGGACAGGATAGAGCAGACCCTGGTGTTTAAACTCTTTCTCTGCATAACAAATGGGGCAGGGCCATATTCAGTCCTGTCACACTCCCTCTACCTTCATATCACCAGCACAACTCTGCCTCCTTTGTAGCCAAATACTTGTTCAGGCCCCTTCCTTCCTACCTTGCCTCTCTCTTCTCCCTATCCTATCCTCTTCATAGGGACTCCTGCATCATCTCCATTTCCAATCATCACTCCACATCAGGGTAAGTTGCCTTCTCCCACCACCTCCTGTCCCTCTGGAAGCTGATGCCCTCCCCCTCTGTCTCTCCCCCCTCTCTTTCTGTCTTTGGACATGTGCAAAGGCTTATTCCTATTCTTTCTTGTACCTGTCACTCCCCACATGACCTCTTGCTGCTATCTCTGCTGAACTAAACCTCCCTAAACTAGGGTACTGTGCACTTGCTGCACCTTTTGTGCATTTTATTACATCATTTTGTCACATGTCAGTTTCAGTGGCTCGGTAGGTAGCACACTTGCCTCTGAGGCCAGGAGATTCTGAGGGCTGTGGTTTCAGTTCCCACATTTGGCACTTGGGTTAAATCCTAGTACTGACACTGTAGTGCAGCATGAGAGGGGTGCTGCACTTCTGAGGTGCTGTCTTTTGGATGAGACATTAAACTGAGGTCCCATCTGCCTGTTCTGGTGGTAGTTCAGATGGATGTTAAAGATCCCATGGCACTTCTCAAAAAGAGCAAAGGAATTTCCACGGTGTCCGGGGCAAATTTCCCTCATTCTCTAAAAATATCACAAACAGCTTAATCTGATTCAAGGTCAATTGGCATTCATCTGCATCCCCCTCCCCCGGGTCATGCCTGAAAATAGGCAGGATTTGTCTAGTGCAGTTACCCGGTCAACAAAAACTAAATAAATAAATGTTACTGTGTATTTAATTTAACTCACCACAACATGTACCCTTGAATGAGACTAATTTTTGTACTTTTGTATTTGTGTTTGCTTTGTATTATCATGACCCATGTAAACTTCACTTCCCTTTCTCCTGGTCACACCTGGAAATGAGCCTTGACTCAGTGTAGCTACCCCAGTTAGTAAATTTTAAACAAACAAGCAAACAAATAAATATGATCTGGCAGGTATACATAGCCAGAGGTAAAATAAGATTAAACAGTCTCAGCTCAGTCTGACAGCACAAGTTCTTACTACATGAATGAAAGCAAAGATCAAACATATGCATAGCTTCCATTTTGTATGAGAACTAGCAAGAATACTCAGATGGCTACCCACATGTATAGCAGCACTGGGGATGGGCTGATATCCACTGTAAGCTTTAAGATACTGGTGGGAGGCAATGATCACAACTGGGCAGCCCTCTCCAAGGTGACAGGGAAATGTACAGTAACAAAGCTTCATGCCTTAGGAACCCAAACGTTACAAATATAGACATTGCCATATGAAGGGCCTGGTGTAAAAGGATGCAGACCAGCTGCATGAGGCTGAAAATGCCAAACACATATAGTGTTCATCAAAAAAGTTGCTTGAAGCAGCTACAGAGGTCAAAATTCATGACAGCAATATGGAAAAAGGGCCAAAAAGGGCTCCCAGCTCCACTGGAACTTAAGGCAACATGTCAGAACAAAAATCAGACATTTTATTGCTGGAAAGAGACTGGCTGCTTCCTGGTCAGAGAGGAGAATGGAGTAGTGCTGAGGGACTGCAAAATAAGAAATAAGACATCCCTGGAGTGACTGAATCTCAGGATAGCAGTAGAAGTTGCAGAGAATAGTAAAGTCTTCTTCTAGTATATAAATGGAGACAGGAAAGTGAAGGTGGGGATTGGGTCATTAATAACAATAGTAGGGGAATCGGTGAGAGAGCCAGAGGTGATGGCTGAGTCACTTAATAGGTACTCCACTTCAATGTTCATCAAAAGGCCCTTGGTGAGAGTGTAAGGGGCTAATTGTGAGGGTCTTTAACATTTAGGGTAGCTATGACACAGCTATTGGACATTCTCATTTCATTTTTATGTTGGCTTGCCGTGCTTGCGCGCAAGTCAACATCTTGCAGTTGTGCAGATTTGGAGGCGTGGCCGCTGTTGGGCAAATGCAGGGCAAGCATCAGTAGGTGCGTCCCTCATTCCCCAATCAGCCTGCATGCCCCATGCATACTAATGTGACGAGCACATCTAAGGAAAGGTCTGCTGCAATCCGAGCAAAGTTCGTCAGATGCAGTGGACACTTCCTGTGTGCTCACCACATGAGCAGCATGGCAGGCGGCTGCCCACCCAACAGCTGACTTCGGGGTGCCCTGCTGCCAGCCCCCATTTCCTCAGATGCTGAGGGGGTGCCCAATCCCCTCAGTTCTTGCATCCCCTGCTTTATTAGTGTCGACATAGGAGCCCACTCCCCATCAGCATAAATCAGCCACCCCTGCATTTCTATATGCAGAGGGGGTGCCTAATCCCCTCAGCTCTTGCCTCCCTCCACCTTTCATTGTGTGTCGACGGGTGCCCAATCCCCATCGGCATAATTCAACTTCCATTTTCTGCCGAGGAGTGTGCCCAATCCCCATCAGCTGCAGCAGCCCCCCAAAGCAAGTTAGGTGGCATGCTGGGAGCCCACCCCAGCGTGCTGTGTCCCCTGAAAAAAAACTGTCCCACGATGTAATTTTTTTCTTCCCTGTAACAATAAAAGGTCCCTCGTGGTCTCCTGCCCTTCACCCGCACTCACCCACTATGCACCCTGCCTCCCCACATCCCCCACCCCCTCACCCCATACTTACCTCTGGAACCTGGTGCGACGATCTTCGGTGGACCGGGAACATGTCTGTACTCTTCAAAGCCAACTGCGAACTGAGGAAATGCTGGTAAGCTGTATAATGGAATGAATAGGGTTTTTTCAACTTTGCTGCATATCTTGGGCATTTGTTGGAATTTTGGCACCAAATTTTCAACATGGTGTTTTTGGGGCCCCTCCTCACGAATTCTATCACTGTCATGGCGTAAATCGGCCTTGAACTGTGATTTTGCAGTCACTGCGCAAAATCACCTTTCGGGACCCATTAACAAAATGACAGTGCCAGTGTTCATGAGGTGGCCTCTCAAAAAGCCTATATTCCAAATTTGGTGGAAAAAATCCAATAAATGCCTGTTTTACGAGAGTGTGTTGCACAGTTGCTATGCAGGCTCATAACTTGGCGCATTCACAATATTTTAATGCCGGATTTTCAGCATTGTCATTTTTGTACATGTCCTTGTAATCAGGACAGCTGTCATTTTCCACATCCTGCCCAAAATGTGTTTCTGCACTTCCGGCGCACAATAGCACAGTTGCTGTTGGAAATCAGTGTTTGGGCCAGATTATGAAAATGACAGTGACACAGTTCATGAGCATAGGTCCTGAAATGCCTATGTTGAAAATTTGGTGATGATACTCCATAAAATGACTGTGTTATGAGCGTGCGTTGGCAGATTGCACGCACGCGCGTACCGTCGTGCATTTGTGATATTTTCACTCTGGATTTTCACCATTGCCATTTTTCCATACCTCTTGATGAACAGTACAGCCGTCATTTCACATATCCTGCCCAAAATGTGTTTTCACACTTCCAGCACAGAATAGCGTGCTTGCTGTGCGAAATCACTTCTTGGGACACTTTGAGGAATTAACAGTGACACTGTACATGAGCAGAGGTGCTAAAATGCCTATGTTGAAATATGTAGAGACTGACAGGTGTCAGGGGTGTGACTTGGGATTGTCGAACGTAATGCTCACGCCATTCCACCCCCACCCCCACTCTGCAGCCAGTGACAATCATCAAGATGCGCCTTGGACACTCTGGCTCCAAGGTTCACCCCACTGTACTATACTGCACCCATCTCAGTGTATTTCCTTATGGAATGGGGTGAGTGTAAAGCCCAAAGACCTCAATGCACATCGTGCCACTTGTCGGTGTCTGCTGGATAAGGAGAGGTGAAATGGCATGAGCACTATGGCCAACACCCAAAGGGACACCCCAATGCCTGTCAGTCTCTGCAGGGTGGGGTGGTTGGCATCAGTTCAATACTTCACTGCCATTCCTATTACGCATCTTTCTAACTCCTGCACTATCAATGCCAATGCCAGCAAGACAACATTCGGCATTGACAAATGCTTGTTATTTTTATACTGATAGGTTTGTGGGACAAGCTCATTTTCACATATAATCATACTTTAACTGACCTGGTAGCTGACTAGCAAAGATCAAACCAAGGAAGTTCAAAGGGGTGGCTGGACTAGACTACAGGATCATAGTGGAGCTATAGGAACAATTGGCAGTGCCCCTTGAAATAATCATGTTGGTATCTGTGCAGACAAGAGTGGTACCAGGGGTCTGGAAAGTGCCCAGTGTGGTCCTTATCTTAAACAAAGGGAATTGGGCCTCTTATTCAGTGTTGCTAAATGCAAAGTGCTTCATTTGGGGAGGAAAAGCAGAGGCTGGACCTGCAGAAGGTGGGGGTGGGGTTGGGGCTCTTCTTGCTACAGTGGAGGAAGGAAAGGACCTAGGGTTTATAATAGACTTTGGATGCTAAAACAGGAGAAGCAGTACATGACTGCTATCAAGAAGACCAGCAGTATATATGGTTTCACTTTATCTACATCTGGTGTTACCATATTGCATCAAATGAAAACTGTCTGTAACTGCTGAAATTGCAAATTTAGTGTAAAATAAAAATTGTATATTTAAAAAAAAGAATGCCAGCAGAATTTTGGTGTGCATTAAAATGGGGAAGGGGTGACGGAAAGAGCAGGAGAAGTACTCCTTCTACTTTACAAAGACACTGCCTGGTCCCACCTGGAATACTGTGTGTAGTTTTGATCCTTCTTAATATAAACAGGACATTGAGGCAGTCAAGATGGTGCAACACAGGACCACCGAAGTGGTCAGTGCTATGGGGACAAAATCTATAAGGAGAGGCTGGATGCCCTGAACATGTTCACCTCAAGGAAAAGGAGGATGAGAGGTAGGTCTATGCAAAATGTTTTCTTCCATTGGTAAAATTCAAGTGAAAATACAATCTCACGTCCGTGAAATTGCATGGAATTTCCAAAAATGTTGTGAAATTTTGTCAAAATGTAATTTCTGTTAATTCCATCTAATTTTAAAATTACTGTTTGAAATTTCACCACAGCTAGTGCATGTGCATGTCTGTACAACACATACCTATGTGTTAAGCTTCAGATCAGTAGCTTTAAAGGCCTTTAAAGGGGGTTGAGTTATAAGAAGCCACACATTCATAACTTTTCAATTAAAAAGTTTGTAAGTATGCAAACTGCAACCTTATAAGCCACTTAATCAGTTTAACTAGAGAATGCAATTTCATCAACTTTGTCAGGCTCATAGACCCTAGAAAATGGTTGTATGTGCCATCTTTTTAATCTATTGCTAAAGGATATCCATGTTACATGCAGACAAAAATCGCAAAATAACATCAGTACTTAAAGTCAAATGCCATGACCTTTTGCAGATTGTGTGATAATTTTATGAAGGCCATATCCACTAATGTTGCCCAGCCATACACCCATCCTGCCATGGGGAAAAAGGAAAAAAAAACTGGATGGAGTAGTACTAAGTTTGGATTCATAGGGAGAATGCACCATAAATGTAGTAGAAGAGTTGCAGGGGTATTGCAGGACCATGATGTTAGTGCTGATAAGGTGATTTGCCTGCCCGCTGTACAGGTCAAACAGATATGATCCTCGGCAAAGCACTGCAGCTAGAGGGAGCAATAGATGGTTGCCCACATAGAGGATAATGTATGGCCTTTGGTTAATACCCACGCTGCAAACACATCGAGAGGTTGCCATGACATCATTGTAAACCTTGAGAGCGCAGCTTGAGAGGTTTTCAGATGTCATGGCAACCTCGAAAAGTGTTTTCAGTGTAATTGTTAACCAAAAACCATATATTCTATTTTATAGTGTATGGGCTACCAAGAGTGTGTAGATTGAATTACTTTACTTTACTGAATTACTTTACAGAACATTGATTGTTGTGAGCATTCTGTTTTGTTATATAATTGATATGACATACCAAAGAAGGATTAACAACATAGTGATATCATATTGATGGCATAACAAGGTTGTAATCTGCTTGATTTCAGTTAATAATAAGGGCTCCCCATACATTATATTGTATTAAGGAGTGCGAGTTCTAAGAACATGAAGAGGTTATTTATTAAAGTATAGAAACATAGAAACATAGAAGTTGATGGCAGATAAGGACAGCAAGGCCCATCCAGTCTGCTTATTGTTTCTACCTTATGAATGTGCCTTAGGCCTTTATTCTGTCAATGGCCTATCTATTCATACTCATCTGTATTGCTCCCTTATGCCTATCCCATGCCTGTCTGAAGCCCTGCACTGTATTCATGTCCACTACTTCCTGAGGTAGGCCGTTCCATGCATCCATCACCCTTTCTGTGAAAAAGAACTTCCTCATATTGCTCCTTAATCAGCCTCTCTCTAATCTCATGTTGTTTCCTCTTGTCCTGCTATTTTTCTTATATTGAAACATGTTAGACTCTTTTACCTTGTTAATGCCATTAAGATGTTTGAATGTTTCAATCATACCACCTCTCTCCGCCCCCTCCATTGCTCTAGGGTATACTTATTGCGCTCCATTAATCTGTCCTCATATGCTTTCTGATGCAGTCCCTGCAAAATTTTGGTTGCCCTTCTCAGGACTGTCTCCATTTTGTTAATGTCCTTGTGCAGGTGCAGCCTCCAGTGCTGCATGTAGTACTCCAGATGGGGCCTAACCAGTGTCTTGTAAAGAGAGATTATTTGCTCCCTCTTATGACTTGTGATGCCCCTACTAATATACCCCAACATCCCTCTAGCCTTACCTAGTGCTTTAGTGGTCTGCTTGAATGATTTCAAGTCATCTGTTATGATGATGATGTCCAAGTCTCTTTCTTCCCTTGTGATTGCCAGCAACTCCCCTCCCAACTTATAGGTAGCTTCAGGGTTTCTCTTCCCTATGTGTATGATTTTGCATTTCTTTAAGTTAAACCTCAGTTGTCTCTCTTCAGACCATTTTGCCAGTTTTCCAGATCTCTTCTCATTCTACCCACCCCATCTGGATCATCTACTCTGTTGCAGATCTTGATGTCATCTGCAAACAGGCAAGCCTTACCATCCAGTCCATCTGCAATGTCACTTATGAAGATATTGAAGAGGACTGGCCCCAGGATGGATCCCTGAGGTACCCCACTTATAACTTGCATCTCTTCTGACTGTATACCATTTACCACCACTCTCTGTTTTCTGTCCACCAACCAGTTTGCCACCCGGTTGACCAACTTCTGACCCACCCTGAGCCTACCCAGCTTATTAATCAATCTTCTATGTGGAACAGTAGAGAAAGCTTTGCTGAAGTCAATGTAGGTGACATCAGCTGCACCCCCTTGGTCCACCACTCTGGTTACCCAGTCAAAGAAATCTATGAGATTAGTTTGACAGGACCTTCCTGTTGTAAACCCATGCTGTCTTGGATGCTGTGCTGCTATGGATTCCAGGTGTTGCACTATCCTTTCCTTAAGAAGTGCCTCCATAATCTTGCTCACTACTGAGGTAAGACTGACTGGTCTGTAGTTTCCTGCCTCCTACCTGCTGCCACTCTTGTGGAGCAGGATCACATGAGCCCTTCTCCAGTCTTCTAGGATCTCTCCTGTGCTCAGAGACTCACTAAACAGTTCTGCTAATGGCTCTGCTAGTTCCACCCTTGGCTCCTTTAGTACCCTGGGATGTATGCCATCAGGTCCTATTGCCTTGTCCACCCTGAGCTTAGTGAACTCTTGTAGAACCCTTTCTTTTGTAAAGGGACTTGTGCACACCTCCTTCCCCCCTGTGTCCATGGTGCTGAGCTGTGGGCCCTGCCCTACCTTCTCCTCAGTAAATATTGACCAGAAGTATCTATTTATGATAGATGATTTTCCTTGGTCCTACTCCACACACTCCCCCATTATTCCCTTTGACCTTAGCAATACCCCCTCTGGACTTTCTCCTTTCACTAATGTATCTATAGAAAGTCTTGTCCCCTTCTTTTACTGTTCCTGCTAGTGTTTCCTCTGTTTGGGCCTTTGTTTGCCTTACTGCCAATCCTGCTTCCCTTAGGGAAGTTTGATATGCCTCCTTATCTTCATCCCGCTGCATTTCCTTATATTTCCTGAAGGCCAACCTTTTGGCTCTGATCTTTTCTGCTACTGTTTTTCAGAACCAAAGTGGTTTCCTCCTTCTTTTGCTCTTGCCTTTCTCCCTAACACAATGGAATGTTGCTTCAAGTATTGCATCCTAAATGCTTGCCCACTTTGCCTGTACCCCCTCACCTGTATTTCTTCTTGCCAGACCTATCTTAACTCTGTTGGCCATCTTATCAAAGTCAGCACCTCTGAAGTCCCCTATTTTTTTGCCTTGGAATGGGATGATTTAGTTCTAGTGGCCAAATTGAACCATACCACATGATGGTTACTGTCCCCCAGGTGACCTTCTATCTGCAGAACTGTGATACTTTCCCCACTAGTCAGTACTAGATCCAGGATAGCCCTGTCTCTTGTGGGTTGTTGTACCAATTGTTTGAGAGCACCCCCCCTACAGGAAATCCAATATGTGTCTAGTTCTGGTGGATGTTCCTTCTGATATTGACCAATCTGTATCTGGCATGTTGAAGTCTCCCATTATCAGAACCTCCCTTTAGCTGGATGATCCTAATACAGTGTACTTCCATTTTTCCAAATTTCATTAATCCAGAAATCCTAATTATCCGGAATCAAAGTGTGTCCCTCAATGTGCCCAGTGAAAATCTAGCACCTGTCAAGCTGCTCTCAATTATCTCATTAGTGGTCGTTAGTGCTAATCATCTGCCTTTTGCATTTAAGATGGTCAGTGTGAGAAACGATCACAGCACAGCATCTTACACCACAAGTTGCCTTGCAATGCAGCACAATGTCCAAGTGGAAAAGATTAGTGCTTAATTTAAAACAAAAGCTAGAGATTTTGAAGGATTTGGAGAGAGAAGATAAGGTGGTGGATGTAGCCCAGCATTACAACATTGGGAACGCTACTGTCAGTGACACCCAAAAGGCAAGCGAGAAGCTGTGGTGCTTTGTTGCAGCCATGGACAGCAGCACTCAAGTGGAGGAGAGAAAAATCAATTCATCTGTGCTGTAACGAGGCCCTGGATAAATCTGTGTACATGTGATTAATCCAAAACTGCATGAAGGATACACCGACCTCAGGGCTGATCATCAAAGAAAAGGCTAAACAATTCCACAGGCAGCTTAAAGAAGAATCTGTTGTTTTTACTGCAGGCGATGGCTGACTCAATAGGTTTAAGCACCACCACGGAATCCATCAGCTCAGTGTAGCTGGTGAGTCACTGAGCACTTCAAATGAGTTAATTGCTCCATTCCATGGCAAATTGAAGTTCAATGGCCTATGCAGTCCGTATAGTGTTATGCATGTGCAACTGTTTTACTTTGGTTTTGGCCATTTGCACTGTCTATTCCAGAGGAATTACCACCCTGTAGGGGTACCAAAGGCAAGGAACCCTCAAAGAGGCTTCTACCCCTAGAGGTGCTGCAGGATGATTCCCTCGGCTTTAGCAAACAAGGTAGTTTTACTCGTAGTTTGACTCATCTCTTTTCATGCTGCATAAATTAAAAACAGAATCAGCAGATGCCACTAGCACCTCGACTCCCACGAGTCTTCAAAGGGGGTGCTGCTAACAGGGAACACATGAGCTTTTACAACATACAGCATGAATAATTAATCAGCATTTCTCAATAGTGTCACTGCTCATTTAAAGTGGCATAGAGTTATTTACCAATTTCTAGTGAACATGCACGGAGGAGAGAAAAAAACCCTTTGAGGAGGAAACCTCTGGGGATCCAAGGCCTAGGTTGCCTTCCCTCCAGACTTGGGATGTTTATTTTGTGATGGCTCTACTGCTGTAATTTAGAAACCCAATAAAAAGAGAGGGGGGAATATTCCAATTTAGAGGAAATCTGTCACTCGATCCCTCTAACGGGAATGCCGTGGAAGGTTACAAGAGCACTCTGCAACATTGGGGACAACTAAGGTGGGAAGAGGAGAGCAATGACTGCTGAGGCATTCACCTGACCTACTCACCCTAAAAACAAACCAGGTGACTCAGAGGCAGTCATGGGGAGAATAGCTTTAAGGGTGCCTCCAAACCAGCTTGGTCAGCTAGAGGGGTCCTGTAAGAGCCCTACCCCGTTGCTTCTGAGTCATAAATTCTACAACTTGTGGTGACATTGGTACAGTTGATGACTGAAGGTCCACCCGGAGTGAAGACTTTCCCAGCTATGGGCCAGGTGAGAAGGACCCCACCCCAAGCTTCACATGCTCAAGTTTCGGACTCTAGGTGCAGAACGAGACTGTTGGGCCTGCACCAGGAATGGTGTGACTGGCATGACCCAGAAAACTGAAGAGGAGCTGAATGAGTGGTGATTGCTGGGACCTCATGGAGGTCAGATGGTAGTAGTGAGTGTTGAGAAATAATTGCATAAGCAATGAGTGGACCTGCACATAGGTTATTAAGCAGAGTAGCAATAGTCAGACCTGCATGTAAGTCAGTAAGCAGAGGAGCAATAGTCGACCTGCACATAGGTCTGTAAAACAGAGTAGCAATGGTTGAACCTGCACAGAGGTCGGAAGAGCAGCAAATATGAATAGTGGGGCAAGCCAGCCAGGCATTCAAGGAAGCCAATAAAAGTGACAAATACTCTGAGGATTTTAGGTGGTGGAGGCAGGACTAGAACATAAAGTAAGTATGCCACATGGGGCATGACTCCCCCAACACCTCCAAGTCCCCCGCCATAGGAAAAACAAGAAAGTGATGGAAGGGAACGAGACCCACATGCAGATATAAAACTAGTTTACAGCATGAATGGTAACTTAGCTGACCTCAAGAGTATAATAGCAGTGTACAAACACAGCAGCATCTGTATGGAGTAACTGAGTTGTAGGATTCGATAAACATAGATTGAAGAAAGGCAATGCTGAAAGCAGCTAACATCAAGCAGTACAGTGAAACTGCATCAATGAGGTATGTGGTAGGAGTTGAGGAAGCAGGATTAAGCTGCATAGCTAGGGTTCAGTGTGAGCCTGAACCAGGTGAAAATAATGAAGGTGCAGGACATGGAGAGCAGCTATGTGGTTTGAGTTGAAACAAACAGATAATGATTGAAGCTGCATTGTGGGTACATGAGAACAAGTAGCAGCTCTGGATTAGCAATATACAAAGTGTTTTAGAAACAGAAGCTCCCAAAAAAAGGCAAAATGAAAGACAAACACAGAGGAACGGGAAACAAACAACACAAAGAAGCACACAGTCAGAGGCAAAATACAAACCAAATGCAGGAGAACAGACAACAAAAGTCCAGCAGAAAAAAACAGGAGCCAAATAAGCAAGGTGGGGGGGAGGGTAGGCCCCAGTCAGCAGCAGAGGACAGACCAACAGAGCCTCCAGCTGCAAAGAAAAAAATGCTTCAGAAGGAGGTTGAGAGGAACTGCTTATATAGATCAGGAAGTGGGAGTGGCTGGCTGCTTCTCCATTGAACTACAGGCCCAGCCTTCTAATTGATAATGGAAGCTTTGGGGTTGTCTGAACATCAGCTGTACAGTACCAATGAAACTGGATCTTATTGGGGCTTACTGCCAGAAAAAAACATTGGCTGCTTCTGATGAATGCTTTGCACCTGGTTTGAAAAAAAATGAAGAACGCCTTACAATGCTAGCATGTTGCAATGCCACAGGTGAACATAAGTTGCCACTTCGAGGTGTCAGTCTGTAAATCAGCAAGCCCAACATGCTTCAAGCACATTAATCTTGCCACCCTGCCAGTGCTTTACAAGTCTCAAAGAAGCGCATGGATGAACTGTAAAATGTTCGGCCCTGGTTTAGAGACAGTTTTGTGCCTGCTATGCATTCATAACTCTGTTCCAAAGGACTACCCATCCATGCACTCTCCTTCTGATTGATAATGCTGGTGCACACCCTGGGGCAGACAACTTAAGGAGTGCAGATGGCTCCATAAGATGCGAGTTTCTGCCACGAACACTATGGCCAAAATCCAACCACTGGACCGGGTGTTCTGGCAACCTTAAATGTCTCTGCCGGGGAAAACTGCTGAGCTTTGATTTGAGTAAGGAAACTGAAGAGCTCACTTTGTCTAACATCATTAAATCAGTGTCCATAAAAGATACCATGCATATGCTGGCTGAATTGTGGCAGGAAATCCAGCAGAGCACAATCATTAAATGCTGGGCTAAATTGAAACTGCTTATGCCTCATGAAAACTTACCAGAACAGACCCCTGGTACCACAGACACTCCTGATCAGGAACTGCAAGCAATCAGCTACCTTAATGAAGTGGCTCAGCAACTGTCTTTGGATTCAGATGATTCTGAAAATGGTACAGGCTGATGACACTGATGAAGGCTACATCGAGCTGTCGGACACTGGCATTATTCATTCAGTTCAGTCACAGCAAAACTGAATAAAGCAAAGGATGCTGATGGACATGCTGAGGAAAACGAGCTTCATGTCCCGACTGTTAGTGAAGCCATTGACTGCTTAGAAGAAGCAATCGCCTGCTTAGAAAACCAGATTGATGCAGATGAACTACAGATTCTGTTGTTGCAGCAGTTAAGAAAGAAGGCAGTGCAGAAAAGAAATGCGCACAAATGATTTTCAGTTAACCATTCACTTATATATGTTCTGGCTGGAAATTGATTGTTTTAAAATTCTTATTTTATATGGTTTTTATGTGCAAGTGCTTTGGTTTTGGAAAAGTGCTTTTTAGAAATAAAGCATGATTTGATTTGATTTGACAAATGCCAAACGTCAATAAGTCAATTTTTTTAAAAAGGGAAACGAACAATAAATAATAAGCAAAAAATCAATGACAAATAATGATAAATACAAATTGATAACCATTGATTTTAAGTTCTCTACATTTAATAAAGATATTAACTGCTGTTTTATTGACTTACTGTAAACCAGTCTTGATTACTTTTCTGTGTTATTTTTGTCAGTTTGGATTGGCACTTACATTTATCTGAATGTCCGCTTATCCAAAGGATTTTGATGTCCCTCCTGGCTTTCGGATAATGGAAGTATACAAAAACATATAAGGCCTTTATGGTCCTGGTGTCTGTGAGGAATAACAGTGATAGAAATTAGACAAGCTTACTTTTGTTAAGATTCTGTTGAAAGAGGGAGGCTCCTTTTTTCTGGCCAGCTAGATGGCATTCTGGGGCAAGGATTGCCTGCATGCTCAGGATGGTTTCCACCTTGCGCTTTGGTTGAGGGGGTACTGGTCATGTCAATGGACAGTGCAAACCAGAGGATTTAAACTCAAGGATAAAAGTTGAGAAGACAGCTCATTCATGGGATCACCAGTAACAGGAGTTAGATGCGTGGGTTCACCAAGAAAAGAAGAGCTGAGCTGGGTAGCACAAGACTACTAGACAGCCAGCTGCAGCAAGGAAGGAAGGCGGGACAAAAATTGTCATTTGAAAGCAGTTATGTAAGAATCATACTCAGCAAAAGTGATAGTCTGAGATCTTGGTGTACTTGGAAGTCCAAGACTTAGGCACACTCACAGAGTAGTGGAGTAAGAAAATAAGTGGGACACCAAGGAGGAGGAATTCTAGTTATCCCAACGGCATAGGTCTGACAGTAAAAGGAGTAGGTGGCTCTGTTTTTAATGGAGTTTCTCATTGCAAAGAAGAAGGAGGCTATTGGGGATAAAACATACTGGGGACAAGGAGTTCTCCTCAGTCCATCTGGTCAACTTAAGAGCAACGGGGGGAAAATAGTCACTCAGGAAGAAACTACAGACTGCAAAGAGCTCAGCTCAGCTCAGATCACCAGTTGCAGTGGTAATAAGTGCTTTGTAAAAGTTTAATTCCATGAGTGGGATTCTGGTGGCTTTACCTATTACACTGTCATGAACTTCTGGACACCATTTTGCCAACTAGTAATTTGTGGTGTTTACACTTTAAATTTGAAGATATTAAACCATATTTCTTCAGCTTTATCAGATTTGAGATCAATGAAGAATGGGTATGCATACCAAACTTCAGGTACTATATATACCTATATTATTTGCAAAAAACTGTGTTAATGCACCATTGATGGTTCATCATAATACAGCAAAAGTAGGGAAATGTGGCAGTAGGGTTTCAAACCCTAACCCTCACCCACACCCCCCAAGCAGCAAAATGAAAAACCGTTATGCTCATTAACCGCCATGTCGGAGGACATGTACTGATTGTTTTACAGGATCACGGAGAAGCAAGGGTAGTGGCTTGTTTTTGGCAGGGGAGTGACAGAGCTTTAATTTGGGGGAACTACAGAGGAATGAAAGAGCTCAGAAGCAGAGTGGGAAGCAGTTTTTTTGTTTATTGTTTACAGGAGTCTAAGTGCTGACAAGAGGAGGAGCAAGTAGCAAGCAGCAAGTGGCAAGTAACAGTATCGCGGGTGAAAAGACAGTGAAACAAATGGAAATTTACTGACACTTGCTAAGAAAGAGGACTCACCTGAAACTGCTGCTAGCACTGTGTTCCTTTCTTAGTATTTCTGCAGTTCTTTTTTTTTATTGCTGTTGTTTTGGGGGGCAGGGGACAGAGATGTGGCTTGCTTTTTGTAGTAAGCGCTGGCAATGGGAGGAGCAAGAACACATCATCCAAGGGCAAACCAATCAGGAGGCACTGACTAAGGGTGCCAAGATTCACATCCCAAGGGGTAGCCCTTAAAAGTCCAGTGGGTCAGCGTCCTATATCAATAACCTCTGTGTCGGAGGACATGCACTGATTGTTTTACAGGATCATGGAGCAGCATGGGTAGCAGCTTGTTTTTGGCAGAGGAGTGACAGAGCTTTAATTTGGAGGAACTGTAGGTGGTGTCTACAGAAGAAGGAAAGTAATCAGAAGTGGAGTGGGAAGTGGTACAAGGAAGCTGTACTTCCCACCTTCCCACCCATCCACACATAGGTGTCAGCATGGCTCAGTTGGTAGCACATCCGCCTCTGGACCAGAAGGTCGTGGATTCTTGTCCCACACCAGGATTGGACTTGCACCTAAAAATCACTGGCATCCAAGTGCAGTATTGGGGGGGCTGTACTGCTGGGGTGTGCTGTCCTTCGGATGAGATGTTAAACCGAGGTCCCTTCTGCCCATCCTGGTGTTGTCCTGGTGGGTGTCCAGGTGGAAGTAAAAGAACCCAGGCACTCTTTGCAAAGAGCAGGGAACATTCCCGGTGTCCTGGTCAACATTCCCTTTCCCATAAAAACCGGTTCATGCAATTATCCAGTCTGTGTGTGGATGATGATGTGCGAAATGGCTGCCACCACATATTCAGTCACTTCACTACCAGTCTAGCATTGCTTGTAAAGCGCTTTGGGATACTATGTATGAAAAGCGCTATATAAATGCTGATTCTTCTTCTTCTTCTTCACCCATCCACCCATACCTTGTTGTAATTTATAGGCAATCTAATTTGACTGACAGAAGGAGAACTTCCTTTCAAGGATTAGGAAGGCAGCAGACCACATAAAGGGAGGATTCAAGCTGAAAGGGGGTTATTGATATACTGAGCTGATTTCTTCAAGCTTTGGTTTCGGAGGTACAAATAAATAAAAGGAAGAAAAAAAAGATTCTTACTTGCGGGTAAGCAGACAGATACTTTATTAAAAGTTTAGGGTCAGCAAGGTAAATTGGGACCTTTAATTAGGATACAAAGAAAATAAGAAAATCTTTTCTCTTTTTTTAAAGGATAGCAGGTAGGGTCTAGTAATAAGGAGTAATCATTATGGGAGTGGTGCAGTGCACTGGCTGTGGGACAGCAGTCTTCAGGAAGAACTTCTGGAGCTGTGGTGCTGCCCCATCTGCAGGCACCTCTCTGGGCTGAGGAAAGAGGTTGCCAGACTCAAGGCTGAACTGGCTTCGGTTAGGAGGAACAACTCCCCCACTCTGGGATCACCAAGTCCACCTCTGCTTCCTCAGAGGATGCTGGGGAGAAGGAACACATGGATAATGGTGGGCTCAGGGATGGTTAGGGCGGTGGAACCTAGGCACATCCCAAATCCCATACCACTACAGAACACCTACACTGCACTGGCAGGGAGAGAAAGTCTCAAAGAGGTGCCTGAAGTAGGGGCTGGGATGAATCTGGAGGTTCTCCAGGGTGGAGTCCTCAAGGGGGTAGCAGAGGACTCCAGAGGAGGAGGAAGCAACTCCTGGTGGGGGACTCCATAGTCTGGGGAGTGGAGTCAGGGACAAGTAGCTGGGTGGAGAGGGAGGTTAAGTGCCGGCCAGGAGGCACAGCTTGGAGGAATGGAAAGCAGATCCTAAGGATCCCTAGGGTGGCAGCAAGGAGGGGGAAGTGGGATGTCATTGTCCATCTGAAGACAAATGACCTGGGTAGGGATGAGACAGGGACAGGGAGAGTACAGGAGGAGTTCAGGGAGTTGGGGAGGGGCACTGGGTAGGCAGCAAGCTCTGTGACCTTTTAGGAGGTGCTGCCTGTCCACTGCAAGGGGGAGGTTAGGAATCTCTGCATCAGGGACTTCAACACATGGTTGAGGAACAGGTGCAGAGAGTAGGGCCTTCATTGGGGACCCACCTGGAGGGAGGTGGGCCTGTTCAAGGGTGACAGCCTACATCCATCCAGAGAGGTGACTGTTGTCCTTAGTGAGCAGTTTAAATGATTCATTGGCAAGCATTTAAAGTAGGTAAGGGAGTGGCAGAAGGAAGCAGGGGGAATCAGACTGCCAACCCCCACAGGTTAATGTAGTCAGTAGGGAGGACCCTAAGGTTGGGAAATCACCAATGGTAACTAAAGTAGAAAAAGGTAGAATGGTGGGGAAAAGGAGAAAGGGGATTAAAGAGGGGGTTAAGAGGGAAAGCATGAGGATAAAGAGGTGATGACAGGAGGGGAGGTAAAATATGGAAGGCCATGTGTGCGAATGCTCAAAGCCTGGGAAATAAAATTCCAGACCTGGTGGTCTTGATGGCAGAGGCTGACCTGGACATTGTTTCTATTACGAGACATGGTATAATGGGAACCATGACTGGGATATAGCTATACCAGGTTATATTCTTTTCAGAAAAGAGAGGGATGGTAAAAAGGGAGGAGGGGTAGCTATTTACATCAGGGAGGGTATAAAAGCAAATGAGGTACAGGGATTATGGGGGGGTGGAGGCCCAATGGGTCACCTTAGAGATGGGCAATGGCACCACTATTCACATAGGAATGACCTACAGACTTCCAGCACAAGTGGAAGAGTTGGACAAGGTTAGAGTGGAAGTCATCCATAAGATGGCAACTAAAGGGGAAGTGCTGCTGGTAGACAACTTCAATCTGAAAGCTATTGAATGGTGCATCCCAGCTGCAGCCTCAGCTAGGAGCAGGGAAATACTGGACTCCCTGAACAAGGCATGCTTCAAGTAGCTAGTGCTAGAACCCACCTGTGAGGGTGCAATTTTGGACCTGGTACTCACCAACAGGGGCAGAATTTCAGATGTCATGGTAGGCGTGCACCTGGGGTCCAGTGATTATAGCACAGTGTGGTTCAATATGAGTACAGTGGCAGAGTCAAGCCACACAAAAGCAAGGGTCCCGGACTCCAGGAGGGCAGACATTGCAAAATCTGGGGTATGTCTCAGGAAAGCCCTAATAAGGAGGTAGGACCAGGGGCAGAACTGAGGAATAATGGGCCGATCTTAAAGGAGCCATAGTGGAGGTAACAAACCTTTGTGTTAGCCAAATTAACAAAGGCTAGAGAAAAATAAAACCACTATGGTTCTCAAAATAAGTTGCCGGGAAGACAACAGTGAAAATGTTGGCTTTCAGGAAGTACAAGGAAACACAGGAGGAGGACAGGGTACTGTATCTGGATAAGCAGAGGGAGGCATGGAAGGCAGTCAGGAGTGCAAAGTCACAAATGGAGGAAACAATAGCCCAGCTAGTAAAGAAAGGGGACAAGAAGTTTTATAGGTATGTTAGTGAAAGGAGAAAGACAAGGGGTGGGATTGTAAGGCTTAAGGGGGAAGAAGGGGAGTGTGCGAGGCAGAAGATGACTTGCAAAAGCAACAATTCTGAACAAATATTTTTGTTCAGTGTTCACAGAAGAGGGGGAAGGTGAGGGACCACAATTAAGTGGCAGGAGCAATAAGGGGAGGGAGGTGGATACCAGTCCATTTACAAAGGAGAGAGTTCTAAAGGAACCTGCAAAACTGAAAGTGGACAAGCCAATGGGATGAGATAGGATACATCCTAAAATATTAAAGGAGCTTAGAGAGGTGCTGGCAGCCCTGTTCAATAAATTGCTGGAAACAGGAGTGGTTCCAGAGGACTAGAGGAGAGCAGATGTAATCCCTCTATGCAAAAGTGGGAACAAGGAGGAGGCTGGAAACTATAGACCAGTCAGCTTGACCTTGGTGGTGGGAAAAATAATGGAATCACTACTAAAAGAAAGGATTGTGGAATATCTTGAATCCTGCAGAGCACAGGATTGGAGGCAGCATGGATTCACAGTGGAAAGGTCATGTCAAACAAATCCAATAAATATCTTTGACTGGGTGACCAGGGAAGTAGACTGGGGAGGAGTGGTGGATGTGGCCTACCTGGATTTCAACAAGGCCTTTGGCACTGTTCCACATTAGTGGCTTGTAAACAAGCTAGGCAGCCTTGGCATAGGTCCCAAGGTGGTAAACTGGATTATAAACTGGTTGAGGGATAGAACACAAAGGGTGATGTTAAATGGAGCTCAATCCAAGGAAAGTAGAGTGACCAACAGGGTGCCACAGGGATCAGTTCTAGGGCCAGTCCTATTGAATGTCTTCATTTGTGACATTGCAGAGGGGCTGGAAGGAAAGCTATACCTCTTTGCAGATGACACTAAGATCTGCAACAGGGTAGACACTCTGGGAGGGGTGGAAAAAAATGAGGAAGGACCTAGGTAAACTAGAGGAATGGTCAAGAGTGTGGCAGCTATGTTTCAATGCAAAAAGGTGCAAAATCTTGCATTTTGGGCATAGTAACCCAGGGGAGGCTTACATGATGGGGGAGAGATAGTGACAGCCACCAAAGAGGAAAGGGATACTGGGGTACTCATATCAGATAACCTAAAGGTGGTCAAACAATGTGTCAAGACTGTGGGGAGAGTCCGTTGGGTACTGGGGTGCATGAAGAGGTATCTCCAGCAGGAAAAAGGTGCTAGCAATGCCTCTGTACAAATCATTAGTGAGACCTCATCTGGAGTACTGTGTCCAGTTCTGGAGGCTGTGTCTCAGTAAGAACATAGACAGGGTAGAGCCAGTTCAGAGAAGGGCAACAAAAATTGTGCAGGGCCGGCAACAAAAGTCAAATGACAGACTGGAGGACCTAAATATGTATACCCTGGAAAAGGGATGGTATGATAGAGACCTTCAAATATCTCAAGGGCATAAATAAGGTACAGGAGGGCAGCATCTTTCAGAGAAAGAGATGTTCTAGAACAAGGGGTCATGACATGAGGCTGGAAGGGGTGAACTAAGGGGTAACTCGAGGAAGTATTTCTTCTCAGAAATGGTGGTGGATGGATGGAACAGCATCCCACCAGAGCTGCTGGGGGAAAATTTGATAGAGGAATTCAAAAACGCATGGGATAGGCATAGGGGAGCCCTAGTGTTAGAAAAGAGAACAAGGCTGGAGATCAAATAGGGTCTGTGGTAGAGGAAATGGACAAACTGGGTGGGTCTAGCAGTCCTTAACTGCCATCAGTTTCTATGTTTCTATGTCTCCATTAGGGTTTTGGGTCTCATGAGTCTTGATGAATCAGTGGTGGGGTCTTCTTTGGGGTTATCAACCATAATGCCTATCACTCCCCAAGACCATATCCTCCTGTACAAAGCAGAAGGTACAGCTCCAAACCAATGTGTTGTACTGATACCCTCAAGGTAGAGAAGTATTTTTCACCACACGTTGCCAACAAAATGTGTTGCAGCTTTCTTCATGGAGGGTCCTGTGGACCCTGCATGAACCAAAGAGATCACACATGACCTTATTTGTTCAGGGAAAGGGGTGAACATTAGGGCTGACAACCCCAAGGAAACCCCCACCACTGATTCACCAAGACTCAGGAGACTCAAAACCCTAATGTTTTTTTCATGTTGATGCTTGGGGTGGGGGGTGGGGAGTTAGAGTTGGAAAACCCTAATGCCACATTTCCCTACTTTGTTTGTGTTAAGTTGAACCCTAACTGGTACATTAACTCAGTGTTTTGCAAAGAATTTCCTTTATTTTTTTGAAACAGTGGAATTGTATCCTCATTCATGCAGGTTGTTTTGGGACCTCTGTGAACAGATGCAGATACACAGGGCTGTATGGGCCCTGTGCCAAAGGAAGACTCTGTCCACTTGTGGAAGTGCAGGCCCTGCTGACCCTCCACTTCCATGCAGCAACAGATGTCAAAAATTGCCAAAGTTATGAAAGTGCGCAGAAAAATGTCAGTGTATCTTCATAGCTACAGTATGTTGTTTTCTAATATTCTGACCCCAGATTTCGACATAGCCTTGTTAGGAACCCAACTCATGAACCCTTTAGGTGAAAAGTTTCAAATCTTGGCTGAAACATCATTCCATTGCACGGGTGCAAAAACACATTTCATCCAGGATTTGAAAAATGACAATTGTTGCATTCATGATGTGGTGTGAAAAAAGCTTAATTTGAAAATTTGGGGTCAAAATAGTGAAAATTATCAAAGTTATGAGTGCACATTGTAAAATGTCAAGATATTTTCATAATGTTTTTTTTTTTTTATTATTATTTTATTATTTTTACCCCAAATGATGAACATAGCCTTCTTATGACCCCACCTCATGAACAAGATTGGAGAAAATGTTGAAATCCCACCAAAAAGGAGATTTCATGCAACAACTGTGGAATCACTTTTGAGGAAAACGTTCCATAATTTCACTGCCCTTGTTCATGAGGAAGTGTCCCAAAAAGGCATGTTGAAAACTTTGTGTGAAAATGTTAAAAATGAGAACTTTATGAAGAAAAGGTCAAACCCCATAGAAATACATTAACCCTTTTAGATTGGGTGCCGAGTACACTCGGGCAGTCCTGCTTTAGTACAACTGCGGGTGCCAAATATACTCGATTTGTAAAGGAACTTTGTTTTTGCTGATTTCTATGGTGCAGTTTCAGTGTGACAGCTTTACTGTGACACATGGCCACATGTGATCTGTTAAAGTAATGTCATGTGGCCATGTGTCATGCAACCTAGCCTTTGTAGTGACATCTACAAAAGGTATAGGTCATAGGCTATCACACCAGATTTCAATGTTGTTTGTGTCTGAGAGGAGCTTTCATTCAGCGCTCTGTGCTGCACTTCAGATTCACGATCAGCAGTGACTAAAAGTCATTAATTCATCTAGTAGTTACCAGTCCACATAAAGAAATAGTACTATTACTTGTTTTAGCCACAAAAAAATAAAATAAGAAAAGTAGAAAGTAAAAAGAAATGGTTTTCTGACAGACTGTCTGAAGGCAGTCAAAACCATGAGGTGACTTCTGTTTTAACCTCATCAACGAGCACTGAAGTTTCCTTGCAGTTTCTCTTCAGTTCTCAATAAGTTTCTTTCAGTCTGCTGCAGCAGTCATTCACAGTAATAAAAAGCAAACTTCTGTGTACATGGGCATAAAAACAAGCTAACTAACTAACAGAGGTTCTCTGACAGATTAACTGTAACCACGAGGTGGCTTTAGTTTTTACCTCGTCAATGAGCACTAAAGTTTCCTTGCAGTTTCTCTTCAGCTCTCAATAAGTTTATGTCAGCCTGCTGCTGCAGTCATTCACAGTAATAAAAAGCAAACTGCTGTGTGTAATAAAAATAAACTGTATAAACTAACAACAGATGGTTACCTGATAGACTGTCAGACGGCAGTCAGAACTGCTAGATGAGTTCTGTTTTTACTTTGTCGAGAAGCACAGAGCACTGACATTTCATTGAAGTTTCTGTGCAGATCAGTAAAAGTTTCTGTCAACCTGCTGCAGCATTCATTCTCAATAACATTAGATAAAAGCAAAATTCTGTATAGAGGGGATAAAAAGAAGCAGTATAAAATAAAAAAACGTTCTTTCACAGACTGTCAGATGGCAATCAGAACCACGAGGTGACTTCTGTTTTTACCTTCTGGATGAACACAGAGCATTGGATTATCCTTGTAGTATCTGTGGAGTTCAGATAACATTTCTGTCAGCTTGCTGCATCATTCATTTACACTAACAAAACGGAAAAGATAGAATCAAAATCAGTATAAAGGGCCAAAAATTGTTCTATTTAATCCTGTAAGAGGCGAGTCGGAACCAGGAGGTGTATCCTGTTCCTCTTGATTCCTTGAGGCAGATTGCCCTTGCAGCATATCTAATAAAAATAGAATTAGCCTTTGTGTAGTTTCCTGAATGACTTTAGTCAGGGCAACCAGGAAACAACATGATTTCATCAGACTGCATCTCCCAGTTATACAGCACATTCAACTGCAGGGTCTCTCACATACAGTTTTGTGGTGTTCTGTGTGGGGTACTGTCAGAACAAGGCAGAGGCTTTGTTATTGTTTATTGCCTGGTGAAATACCCACGTACTTAGTTTCATCAAGCTGAAATAATGCTGCATCATATGTAAGAAACAATAAAAAAAACTCTCCTTTATTGTAAGCCCTCAGTTTGCATCACAGGGAGTCAGAATTCATTTTTCCCTTACTGCAATAAGGTTAAAGTTCATCATCAGCCCATTACCAATAAATAAATAAATATTGAAGGCTAATTATAAAACAAAGTCTCTTCTTTATTGTAAGCCCTCAGTTTGTGGCACAGGACAGTCAAAATTCATTTTTCCCTTTCTGCGTTAAGGTTGAAGTTCATCATCAGCCCATCAACAATAAATACATAAATAAATATTGAAGGCTACTTATGAAAAAAGTCTCTTCTTTCTTGTAAGCCCTCAGTTTGAAGCACAGGGGAGTCAGAATTCATTTTTCCCTTACTGCATCAAGGTTGAAGTCCATCATCAGTCCATCAATGCAAAAAAATAAATATTGAAGGCTACTTATAACAAACAGTTATCTTCTATATGTTAAGTATTCAGTTTAAAGCATAGGGGAGTCAGAATTCATTTTTTTCTTACTTTACTTATTTTATTATCAGAAAATATCCTGTGAAATTTGCTCTGCCATGTCAAAAAAAAAGGTTTACTCTGAGTCATGCTCTCGAGGAAGTATTTGCAGACAGTGGCTCAGCTGGGGGCTCAATTAGTGATTCAAACTCATACTCGTCTGAGTCAGATGTAGAATTTAGGTTACCAGGTAACAGTATAGTTCAAGAACATCCGGTGATTGGTACTCGATGTGTCATTACAGCTAAACAAAATGAAGACACCAGAATCATAACTGGGGGAGGCAGAGCCAATAGCAGTAACACATGCACCAGAAGTGTGTGTTGGGGGGGGGGGTGAGGCAGGGCAAATAAATGTAGTGAAACTGCAACAGGATCAGGCAGACCAAATAAAAACAGTAGAGTTGCCACAACTGTAAGGGGACGAGGGAAGGTGAATGAATGCAACACAAATGTAACAGGAAGAGGCAGGGCATACACAAATAATACGCTCAGCACAAGTGTTTGGGGTTGAGGCATGGCAAATAATGACAAAGTCACCAAAAGTGTAATGTGTCAAGGCAGGGAAAATAATGACAAAGTCACCAAAAGTGTAATGTGTTGAAGCAGGGCTAATAATATTGACAAAGCCACTACAAATATAAGAGGTCAAGGCAGGCTAACTAAAAATTACAACAACACTGCAAGTGGCAGGGGACGAGGCAGGTAAAACAATGGAAGAGGGCAAGACACAGTATGTGGCATGGCTCAAGAAATAGTAGTTAAAAAGTGGTTCATCAACATCTACTGAGGTACATCAAGTGACAGTATCAAATACTGACAGCTATCTGGTAGTGAAGAAAACACCAACAGTGAGAAAGAACAAAGCTCAGGAAGTGAATGGATACAGGACTCCACAAGTGAAAGAGAGTCAAGTCTCAGTAGACAGCAGGGGTGAGGTCACAGGGAACAAGACTAGGGGTGTAATGAGTACACGAGGGAGAGGTAGAGGCTGTGGAAGAGAAAGAATCAGTGGACAAGCCCAGCAAAATTTAGCTACATGTACTACTGGGGTAAATCAGAGAAGTGCGGCTGACATTATATGGCATGAAAGTGAACAGCAGGTAGAAACTTTTGACTTCACAGGAGTCACTGGGTATTAATGTCCCTTTGTCTGATAACCCAACACCACTTGAGTGTTTTAAAATATTCTTCTCAGAGCCAGATCTTGATGGCAGTGGCGGCATTTTAAATGCAATTTGTACAGAAACAAACAGATATGTCAAACAATTTCTGAGTAATGAAAGTCAGTCTGAATTCTCTTGTTCCTCTTCCCGGAAACCAATCAGTCATTCTGAAATGTATGTGCTCCTTAGTATTTTATTGTTGACTGGATTGATGAAAAAATCACAACTGTCTGATTACTGGTCCACCTAACCATTCCTCTCCACACCTATTGTGCACTCACTTATGAGCAGGAACAGGCTCTTGAACATACTACAATTCCTACATTTTATGGATAATAACATATGCATGGAATCACCAGACAAGCTAAGGAAAATATGAAGTGTATTAGATTTCTTACAGAACAAGTTTGTGACAGCATATACCCCTGACCGATACATTAACATTGATGAATCACTTCTACTATTCAAAGGCCGTCCAGGATTCAAACAATATATGCCTTTGAAATGGTCAAGATTTGGCATTAAAATGTATGAATTGTGTGGAAGCTATTCAGATAATGGTGGGATGGGAGGGTATGTGTAGAATTTCATGGTGTACGCCAGTAAAATCGTATGAAATGTTATGGTTGACCAGATTATCAAACACGGTGCAGAAGAAAATTTAGAATTGAATGCTCATTAACTTGCTAGCAATAATCTTGAAGAAACAGCAGAGGTTAGAAATAATGCATCAACTACAATTGCAGGGCAAACAACACATGACATTGCAATTAAGTTATTGGGTGAACTTGCCGATTGGGGGATATATTGTTCACAGACAGGTTCTACTCTAACCCCAAGCTTGTTCGACACTTACAGGACTTCAAAACTGAGTTCTGTGGAACTGTCAACAAAGCCTGATTAGGACTGCTACAACAGTTTCAAGAGGCACAGCTGGATGTAGGAGATAGTATTTCTCTAATTGTGAAGGACTGTCCCAGAATGGGAGCCATTATGTGGCATGCAAGGCCCAAGAAAACTCAGACTTTATACATGTTGATCACTGCACATAAGGGAGCCATGGTGTCATGTGGCAACAAGCATAATGGAATCCCAAAGATCAAACCGGACGCTGTACTGTAGTACAATAGTAAGATGGGAGGAGTGGATTCTAGTGACCAGATACTCAAAAACTATGCATGTTTCAGGAAAACAAGTAAATACTACAACAATGTTTTTCCACTTAGTGGATATCTCAATTTTTAACCCATTTGTGATCTACATGTATTATGGTGGTAAAAGTACTCACTATCTGTATGTTACAAAGCTCATAGAACAGCCTGCAGAAGCTTACCTGTGTAATGCTACTGCAAAGGTAAGATACATGTTGAGTGAAGAGACAGAGGTATGCCTTACTGGCAGACGCTTTCCTGATAAAATCCATCCCACACCAAAAAGGAAGAATCCTACCTGACTTTGCAGGGTTTGCTTGGCCAAGGCCTCATGTGCCGTGACCGCCACTGGATCTAAATGTAAGAGAGGATCACATGGTGGAGCATTGGAGAGTTGCTATTACTGTCCTGATTCCAATGTTCCACTTTGTGTTGGAAGGTGTTTCAAATTATTCCACACAGTGAAGGATTATGGAATCCCGGACAAAGAATCGTCTTTGACTTCAGAGAAATCCGAAAAACTGTTCAGGACAGTTTAAAAAAGTAATTTTACTGACATTATTATCATTTTTACTGCCTTTACCACCCATACAGTAGTCCACACCTACAACACACATTTGTCTGGCATTTTTCATTGTTTTCCCTGCCTCTGCCCTTGCCACTTCCAGTGCTGTTTCAGCATATGACGATTTCAAAATTTGCCTGATTCTTTTAATAAATACACACACTACAGTGATGAAGCGAGATGCAAAAATAAATATCAGGGAAATATTTCTCTAATTTCTTTAAATAACATCCAGACTATTAAATAAACCTTCATGTGACCATCTGAGAGCTTTTATTCTCAACCTTGGTCTCATGACATATGACTAGGACACAAAAAAATACATTTTTGAAAATAGCTTTATTTTAACTAAATATGCAAGATTAGGTTAGTCACTTACCATTAACAATGGAAAAACAAAATTAGTACTGGGTGTAGCTATTGACCCTAACATACACAGAAAATTTTGTTAGGGTATCTCACACACAAAAAAATATATGGCTGTACTTTTAAGGTGCAAATTCCAGCAAAATTGCCAGCAACAGGGAGTCAAAATTACTAAACGTGACCAGCAGTTAAAGGGTTACACCACACTTACCTTATGTTCTCATACTGCACTCCCTTATTCCACTAGTAAGATGTGCTTTCGATTGGCGAGTGGCTCTGCATCATGGGACATGTTCAGATGAGTGAGGGTGTATGGGAAGTGTGTCAGATGATGGGTACTGAGTAGGAGGTCATGGTGGAATGGGTGGGGTGATCAGTTTGGTGAGGGACCATTTTCTTTTTTCAAGTGAAAAAAAGATCAATGAGGGACAGTTTCCTTTATCATAGGTGACAGAAGCTGACACTGGAGATTTGGCACCCCAGCACTGGGATGGTGTTCGGCAGCACAAAGGGGTGGCACCCACAGTGCCACCACATCTATTAATTATTATGAAGGGGGGCAGGCAACCTGGAGGGAAGGGGGACAAGAGAAGTGATACCAGCGGTGGGAATCCCAATCCTTTTCACAATACTAAATAAGAGATAGATAGATAGACAGACAGACAGGCAGACAGACAGACAAACAGATATACAGACAGACAGATAGACAGATACATAGGGAGACAGGTGGCTATGTGGGTAGCAGATCACCTATGGACTTTTTTAGGTTACAAACGATCAACAAGAGATGATTTTCCTTACTGTAGGTGACAGAAGCAGACACTGGGGAATGGGTACCCCAGTGTTCGGATGATCTTCAGTGGCACTAGGGCTGGCCACTCCGGTGCTGCCACATCTATACATTTTGAAAGAAGGGGTGGGTGGGCAACCTGGAGGGGGACAAGATAAGCAGTACCAGGAGTGGGCACCCTGATCCACTTCTCTAGATATAGGGATAGAGAGAGAAAGAAACAGAGATAGGTAGATAGATAGATATTTCTGGCAATTTTTAAAAAAACAAACAAACACCAGAATCTAGCTAAATGAGTCAAGTTTAACTAGGTTCAGTGGTTAGTTTTTTTTTTAATTACATAATTTGTATGTATTTTTCATATTTTTCAGTTCAGAAGAGGGGGACAAGATGGCAGCCATCACAAAATGGAAACTTTTTTTTTGGTGCTGTGAGAAACAAGTGGTGAGAAAACAAAATGGTCTGTGACATAGAATTTTTTGAATTGCATCAGAATGTTATCCACAAAAACCCTAGTAAACATGCTCAGAACAGCCAAAAAATAAAATATGTAAATCCTTATAACTCTGAAACTGTTTCATAGATTTTCATGAAACCTTCCAAAGGCCTTACCTTGCACAGCATGCTTCTACCCTGAACTTTTTTGAATTAAAATTCCATTCCATGAAGGCTGTACATTACAGCAAAGCCAAAAACCCATGAAAAAAGTCTACAGAAAAATGACATACAGATTTCAGAAACCACACAAGCTGCCATCGCAAAACTTACAACATATTTAAAACTTACATCCTAGACAATGCAGGCCAAATTTCAGGCAATTGCAACAAATGACGCCAAAGCTATTAAGGTGTAAACTTAGGTGTTTAACAAAGAATCTGTTGCTCAACCCTAACTATACTGGTGCTACCACACCAAAATTTGGATGTTTTTTCTGTGATGCATGGGTGTACATTATGGAAATCCCTAACTGAACCTACCATTTAAGAATCATGTCCCATCATTCACTTGGAAAAACAAATCTCCTTGTGCACTTCACAACCCCCAAATAGTCATTTTCTTTGTGAGCACTACTCACTTGGAAGGACGAACAACACTTATCTACTTTCTCCATTTTCTCTGCAGAGAATCATTTTCATCATTTGAAAAAAAATCACACATATTCTTGTGATCATTACTTTTTTTATTAAATGAACATTATTCATTTTTTAAAACATACATATCCATCCAAAGACAGGTAAACATTGACGTAGTCAATGCACCCCCAAAACAAACATAGCAAATAAAAAGATATATAACCACCCTCCACCCTCCACCCACTCCCAACCCCCCCATCACAAAGCCCTGCCTTGCCCTTCTGAAAACACGAGGTGAAAGAAAAATAATACATGTCTGCCTTCAGAATCATTTGACAAAATGTTGAGCCGGAATTAGTTCAGAGACTTCATATGATTAATAAATATTAACATCCGGAAGGAGAAGATGAAGAGGGGCCTTGAGATTGACGAGACAGTAACATGGCCAAAGGGTCCCATGTGTTATGGTAATAATGCACACAGCATCTCAGAGAGGCAATTTGCTTTTCAACCATTAAAGCGGACAAAATCTCCTGATGCCATTCTTTATATTGTGGCTCAACTGTATCCCTCTGATATTGTAGTATAACTAGTTTAGCAATTACATTAATCATGGCCATGTGAGCTTTATGAATTTTGGGTAGACTGGGTGTGTAAATACCTGCAAGACAGATTACCCGAGTGACTAAATCCTCTAGTCCCAACAAAGAGTTGAGAGAGAACGTTTAGTACTAACCCAGAAGGGAACTATGACAGGACAATCCCACATCACATGTCTCAAATTTCCATTTTCCTGGCCTCAGTGCATGTGTTGACTGGCGGGCATCCTTTCCATCTTAAATAGCTTAGCAGGTGTGCTGTACATGTTGTGCAGAATTCAGACTTGTGTGAGACGAAGTCTATCTAGCTTAAGAAACTGGTACAATTGATGTCAAACCATTTGCCATTGGGCTGCATCAAGTGAGAGAGACAATGTCTGCTGCCAGTAAATGCAAATGCCCTGTGCAGAATTTTGATCTGAGGCTGGAAAGAACTTATAAATCTGAGATTGAGAGCCAAGCGGTAAAAGGGAGTCCGGGATTTGTGATGCCCAAATCACCCATGGTCTAGGGCCTAGAAAGTGACAAAGAGAATGAATCAACTGGTAAAATTTGAAGCCTGCATGAGAAGGGAGATGGAGACGGGAACTAGCTGAGGCAAAGGTCCTCCTCTAAAAAGGATTTCACAGATAGCTGTTCTAAACAATAGCAAAAGGATTTCTGGATTGGACGATTGTTAATTGAAATATTGGGGTTACCTAATATTGGTTGATCTGTTGCCCTTTCCCATCTTCTTCTTCCTATATATGTATTCAATTGGTATATGGCCTTCAATGAGCAATACAGTGTTGTATACCAGAGAGCTCTTGATAGGAGGGATGGCTCGATATATGGGAAACTATTAAGGTTTATACCTTGTTGTTGACATAGAAGTCTATCTAGTTCTAGCTAGATCGGAGTGTACCCGGGGAATGATACAGTGTCTGGACTACCCAGTGAAGAAATTTACTATAATGTAGGGCTGTGTAATATGAGAAAAGGTTTGGTAGCTGTAGGCCAACCTTAGCATTAAGCAATGTAAGCTTGAAGTATGACCTTCTAACCACCCCGCCTTGCCAAAGGAAGTTATAAATGATAAGACTGTAGTTTTGTAAACCATACTTTTGGAAGATAAATGTTCAGCATACCCAGTGGGTATAACATTTGTGGGAGCACATTCATTTTAATCACATTAGTCCCCCCCCCACAGTGATAGAAGAAGGGAGGCCCACCTTTGAAGAGCCTGTTGTATAGTGGTTATGTAAGATTGTCTTTCACCAAACTAGAAGGGTTTTGGCTTAGGTGGATTCTTAAGTACACTATATGTTGAAGTTCCCATAATAGAACTATAGAGATAATATCTTGTTTATTGACCTAGGGGTTAAAGGGCAAGACTTTAGTCTTTTGAATATTTAGTTTGTGGCCAGAAACAGCAGCAAATAAGTTTATTTCAGACACAGCGGCAGGTATTGAATGTAGGGGGTCTTCTAGGTGAAGGAGTATATCATCAGACTAGGCCGAAAGAACATGTCTTGTTGGGGTCAGTTGAATTCCCTTGATCTCTAGTTTATGTTGGAGCCAATAGATCAGAGGTCCCAAATATAAATTAAAAAGAAAGGGGAAGAGTGGACACACCTGTCTGGTACCCCATTGAAGTGTAAACAAATCAGACAGGGCTCAGTTACATTTGACCTTCGCCGCTGGATTAGTGTAGAGAAGCCATATCCATTTAATGAATTCCTTGGGGAAACTGAACTTAGTCAACATGGCATACTAGAATGGCCAGAAGACCCTATCAAAAGCTTTCTTGGTATCCAGGGACATCAAGACTGCAGAGACCTTGCCCTCCCTAGATGCTGAGACGGGGTAGTGCAATTAATGAAGGTGATCACTAGATAAACATTCAGCCATGAAACTGATTTGGGCCAGATCAGTAAGTTCACTAGAGACCTGAAGACACCTATTGGCCAAACGTTTGGCCAATATTTTAATATCGGTGTTAAGTAGGGATATGGGACGGTAGTTATTCGGACTAGTGGTATCCCTGCCCATTTTTTTCAAAACAGTGATCCTCGGTAAATATGCTATTAGAGAAACCACGCGGGAACCAAGAATTATAAACACCCAATAACAGCGGATTAATTATATCAATAAATGTAATATAGGAATTATTGGACAGACCATCTTTTCCCGGTGCCTTGTCTGGCAGCAGCTGCTTGATGGCCTTATGAATTTCTTGGATAGTGAGAGGAGTACTTATAATATCTTATTGCACCTGACTAAGAGTAGGAAGGGAGACATCTTTCAAAAAGTCATTTATAGCCTCTTCCAATGGGAGGTTTCAAGTGTCCACTGAATATAATTTAGAGAAATATGAGTAATTTATCTGTGATGGGTAATAGGAGAACTTCTGTTGGGCAAAACTAGTTGTGAGATACAGGTGTCAGAATCTGTGGCACGGAAATGTAAGGCCAGTAACTGACTATCTTTCTCCCCGATTCGAGATACACTATTTGGTTCTGGTTCTCTGGATAGCAAGCTCAGCCTACTGTGCTAACAGGTCAGCATATTGAACCTGCATAACATTGAGTTGAGACCCGATAGTAGAGTCTGAGGTAGAGGATAAAGAATGTTCAATTTGTCTGATACCATTGTCTGAGATGCTTTGATGCTAGATGAATACATTCTCCCGGAAATAACATTTGAAAGCCCCCCAGAGTATATCTGCCACATCTACGGAACCCATGTTGTCACCTAAAAAATTCTCCAGACATTTTCTTAAAAGCCGAGAAGTAACAGAGTCCTGAAGCAAGTGCATGTTAAGCCTCCACACAAAGTCTCGAACCTCTGTGTTACTGATATTGTGCATTAACTTGACCGGGGCATGGTACAAAAGTATAGTGGATAGAATATCAGTAGAAATAAAAACAGACAAAGCAACTTGAGAAATAAGAAAATAATCTATTCTGGAATAAGTATTGTGAGGAATGGAGTGGCGTGCGTATTCCCTATCAGTCGGGTGGGTTAGACATCAGGGGCTGATAAGGCCTAGTTCGTCTATTATAGTTCTTAAACCTCTCTGCCCTGGGGATAAACCATGTTTGTGAGAATTAGACTTGTCCAAATTGGATTGGTAGACCATATTCCAGTCTCCTACCACTATAGTAACCAGGCTGCAAATTGAGGCCTTGACACTTCCTAACGTAATAGAGAAGGCTGGATTATCCATGTTTGGACCACATATTGATACTTACATGACCCTTGTGGGACCTAAACAACCTAATAGAAAAACATAATGTCCCTGAAGATCCCAGATTTATTTTTCTAGAGCAAAACATACCCTTCTTGCTATAAGAATGGCTACTTCTCCTTGCTGAGTGCTAACCCCCGCACCGCATACTTGACTCACCCACTGACGATACAACAAGAGAATATCCTGTCATGTTATATGTGTTTCTCGGAGATAAGCTACATGAACGTTGAGTATTTTAATATGAAAAAATATCATATAACGCTTCTGCTTGCTATGCCCCCCTTAATATTCCATGTAATGAACTTATAGTTTACATGATAGATCTTAATAAATAATGGTATCCAACAGACAATAGTGATTGAGCTAAGAGAAAGACAGAAGGGAAAGGCATATCAACACCCCACCCTCCTTATATCCCCACAGCAACCCAAAGTCAAACTGCAATTGTATATAACACAGTATATAAAGGAAGTTGAAAAAGGAATACCCTCTCCCCTGACCTTGATGAATATACAATTCACCACCAGTTAATCTCCGCCATCCCCCTCACTCATCCCCCCAACAGACCAGCATTGTCTGAAATTAAAACAGCATTAACATAATCATATGGACAGTATACAGACAAACTATCTAATTGCTGTACCCCAGAAAACAAGCACATAAAAGATATAAAGACCAATCAACCATTAGAATTAAAGCTAGCCCTTATCCTATTGGCTATGAATAGCTACAACATAATATCTTAGGAGTTATATTAGGACTCTGCCATTCCAAGCCAGCCAGGGAACAACCGAAAGCTACAGTCCAGGAATAGCTGCCCTAGCCAAGCCACCACAGGGCCCCAAATGACGCCTACATGACTGTAGTTCTCCCACAAAAAAACAGGAGAAAACCAGGGGGGCACATGAGTACCTATCATGTCTTGAAGTGGCAGATCGGGAATATATGACCTGGGCACAACACAGGTATACCTCACCTCCTGAAACTGGGCATGGCAGAGACTACCTGTTTTAGAGCCCTGCCCCCTACCCTCATTGACCTCCTGGCACAAGACAGGAAAATACACCTAGTTGTTTTTCCTACCAACTCTTACTGCATAGGTGATGCCACCTGAGAACCAAGCATAAACTCACAAAATAAAGTCAGTGAGACTGGACCACCTCCAAAACTCCTCCAAAAAGGATGTCAGTACATCTCTGAAGATATACAAGTAGGTGAGGGCTATCTCGGGGTCTAGGGTACAGAACAACAGACCTCCTCCACTGACACTGAGTCCTCTGCAAAAAAAGCTAAAGGATCCAAAGATCAGAAGCCAGTTTTTAAATTCCATCCTTCTCATGGGTGGCTTCATACCAATACCCCATGACCCTGTAGACTGGCATCCAATACCTGCAACAAGGAGCAGGAGGCAGTGTCAGTAATATCAACTCCCTGGGTTAGGTGCACCAACGGGGTAAGGCAGAATCGAACAGATCTCAGGGGCATATTCAGCCACAAACTTTAGCACCAGAGAGGTAGCGAAGGGGCAGGACTAGTAAAAACACTCATGAAAAGCCAGAGAGAGCTCAGAAAAGGGCCCACTATAAATCAAATAATGCTCTGATATCAGTACATTCCCAGTCTGCCACATTCAGCACACCCAAATACCAACCCCAAGTGGTCTTAGTACCAGCTACATGGATGTAACCCCCAGCCCCGACAATCCAGTCAGGACACCATTCCGGGCCTGAAAGAAGCCAGCCAAATTGACCAAATGATATTAAGTATAGTGAAGAACCAAAGCATACCATCCCGGAAAGCTCAAAATGGCAGAGTCCCTTATTCTGAAATAAATGTTATAGGCTACAACTAATGTTAAAGAGGTACTGTCTAAAAAACTGCTTAAAAAAGAACAAGCATTTGTCAATGCTGAATGTTTGCTTGCTGGTACTGGCATTGGTACTGCAAGAGTTAGCGAGCTACATAATAGGAATGGCAGTGAAGTATGCAACTAACGCCAACCACCCATCTCTGGTGAGACTGACAGGGCATTGGTAGCGACGTCGGGTCATAACACTCACACCATTCCACCTCAGCCCACCCTGCAGACACTGACAGGTGTCATGGTGTGCCTTGGGGTCTTTGGCCCTTACACTCACCCCATTACATAAGAAAATATGCTGAGGTGAGTGCAGTACTGGAAAATGGGGTGAACGAAGACCCCAAGGCACACCCAGATGCCTGTCAGTGGCTGAAGGATGGGGTGGAATAGCATGAGCATTATGGCCGACGACCCCAAGCCACACACCCTGACACCTGTCAGTCTGTACAGGGTGGGGCCTTATGGTTGGAAACCCTAATGCCCCAGGCTTTTGTTGTATTTTCACTCCAAATTTTCCACATGGGTTTTTGAGACCCCACCTCATGAACAGCGGCACTATCATTTCATTACTCAATCCAGAAAGGTGATTCTGCACAGTGAATGCCCCATTTGGCTCAAAAGTGCGACAATACATTTTAGGCAGGATGTGAAGAATAACATCTGTACTGTTCATGAGGAGGTATGAAAAATGGCAATGTTGAAAATCTGGAGTGAAAATATGAAAAAGTGGCAAAGTTACGAGCATGCGTAGAAATTGCGTAATGCATGCTCGTAACATGGTAATTTGTTTGGAATTTGTTCACCAAATTTTCAACATGGACTTTTTGGAACCTTCCCTCATGAACAGTAGCACTGTGACTTCATTAATCTGTCCCAAAAGTTGATTTCACACAGTGACTGCTCCATTCAGCGCCACAGGTGCTAAAACATGTTTTAGGCAGGATGCAAAAAATGACAGCTGTACTGTTTATTAGGAGGTATGAAAAAATGGCAATGTTGTAAATTTGAAGTAAAAATATTAAAAATTGGCGAAGTTACGAGCATGTATAGAAACTGCTCAAAGCAGGCTTGTAACGCAGTCATTTTTTGGAGTTTGTTCACCAAACTTGCAACATGGGCTTTTTAGGACCCCACATCATGAACAGCGGCACTGTCATTTCATTAGCCAGGCCTGAAAGATGATTCCACGCAGCAACCACAAAATCACTTTCGGGACCAAGAAACGAAATGACAGTGACAGTGTTTACAAGGTGGGTCCCAAGAACATCATATTGAAAATTTGGAGCCAAAACTCAAAAAATGGCTGTGGTATCAGCCTAAGTTTACCCCCCACCATTGTCTGCCATTATAAAGCTTACCAGCACTTGTTCAGCTCCCAGTCGGCTTTTGAAGAGTGCAGACGTGTTCTTGTCCACAGAAGATCACAGCGCTGGACCTCCTGGTGGTAGATATGGAGTAATGGGGGGGTGGGAGCTGTGGGTGCAGAGGGAGGTGGGGATAGGGAGGAGCCCAGGATGACAAGGGACCATTTTTTTTTCAGGTTAAAAAAAACAGCAAGGGATGGTTGTCTTCATTTACAGGATAAAAAAGTTTGGTAAAATAGGGTGGGCTCCCAGTGTGCCACAATGGTGGTGAGGAGGGGGAGATGCCAACTCTGAGATTGGGCACCAAGATGTCAACAAGGGGTGTTGATGGGCTGGTGGGGGTGCATCTGGCACCGGGAGTGGGCATCCCATTGTTGGAAAAGAAAAGGGGAATTGTTTAACCAGGAAAGACACACTAAGGGGGGGGTATGCCAACATGGGGATTGGGCACACCATGTCAGCTTATGGGAACCATGTGGTGGGCGGCAAGAACTGCCATATTTCAGCACACTGGGGTGGGCTCCCAATGTGCCACTTAATGGAGGAGGAAATGCCAGCACGGGATTGGGAACCCCAATGTCAGCTTTTCCCAGTAGTGTGTGGCCAGCGACAGGAGCCGCCAATTTAAATATTAGATGTTTTGCCAGGAGAGGCACACTAGGGCCAGACACACAGGGCAGCAGCTGACAAGAAGGAAACTGTACCCATGTGCATTACTGTGCACTGTAATGCACGTGGGTGGAAAGTGTTGTCGGCTGCCTCGGTGTTCGTGGTTGTGAGGGAGGGGGGAGCTGCCCCTGCAATCAGAGATGATGTAACTGTCCCTGATTGAAGCAGCACATTTCTTTTAAGCCCGTCGCTCTTTCTCTGAAACTGCCAACATTGGCAGTTTTTCTGTTGATTGATAACCGAGGGACAGGCCTCTGAAAGAGTGGGCTGCATTGGCCACACACTGCCACACCTCTGAAATGCTGTACTAACCTGAATATATTTCTTATGCACTGCACATGCAAGCAAACAAAAAAAGCAAGTCATGTAACAATTAAGTCCCCTCGTACCCTGGGATCTAACATTCGATCTATAATCCTGGATCAAGGCATGCAAGCATGAACAACAAAGTCCTGTATACCAGAATTAGATAAAGAAAGTAAAATAGAAAAGTATATTTCAGGTAAAAATAAAAAGTCATTCCTCCATTAAATTAAAGTAATTATCTCAGTGGTCCAGAAAAGAAAATGAAGAGGAAAAGCCAATAGAAGTTGCCCAGAGCAAGTTCCTAGGTTCGAGGCATTATCATGAATTGGGACACACAGGTATTTCAAAGCAGACTGCAGCATCGATGCAGGTTTATGTGTCGCTTTTTTCACCCTGCCCCGGGAGGATAAGTAAAATCTGTAACATCTGTGTGCAACGGACATTCTGGAAACAGAGCAGGTATTGCTGTCGCTGATGCACTAGAGGTCCTTAACATTGTTACTTAGTATTACTGCTTGTAACTGATTTTTTCCACTACCCTGTGTCAATAGTTTTTTAATTTAATATGCTTTATTGTGTTTTAAAACAAAACATGCAACATACATGACTAGAATGGATACAGGAGATGGAAGCTGCATAAACAAGTAACAAAAAAGCAAAAAGCAAAATAACAATAGGACACAAAACAATTATACATTAACAATTCATATCCCCCCCAACCCCCCTATACATAAATTTAGGGCAGAGTAGTTTATAAAGAGTCCAACTTTATCTAAGGTTTCCATAAGGAGAGTAGGGTCAAAAAGGGCTTCCAAACTCGTTGATATATGTGGAGTCTTTGGCACATAGCTGCAATATGCTTCTCCAACTGGATGGCAAAAAGAATTTCCTGATACCATTCTATAACCGAAGGAAGAGGTTCTTCCATCCAGTGTCTAAGCATAACCAGTTTGGCCGCCGATGCCACTAGGGATAAATGAGCTTTTCTTATCTTGGGAATCCTGAGGGGGTATATTGCTAATAAGCAACATTCTGGGGTAAGCAGTGGATCCAGGCCAAGAGGCGGACCCAGGACCTGCTGGATGGAATTCCTAAAAACCTGAGTGCAGGGGCAATCCCAAAGCAAGCGGTATAGTGAGCCAAGGGCTTGTTTACAGTGGGTACATTCTAGGAAAGGGATCCAACCTATTTCATAATGCATTACCGGGGTGTAGTATAAGTTATTCATGATATTGAATTGGGTCAGACATAGCCTATCTAGTTTGATGTGTTCATGGATCGATCTCCACACTTTCTAACAGAACTCTGGTTCTGCTGGGAGAGAAAGATCTTGGACCCAGTAATAACAGACCCCTGACAGAAGACTGGAGTCTGCTGCCAGGAGCTGTTTATGTGTTTTGGATATTGCATGCAGTTGATCCTCTGATTGAAAGATCTGCATTCACTTCTCTAAGGATTCCACACTCGGGAGCTTGGGGTCCAGAAAGGTGAGGATTGCTTTTCTAAGTTGCCAGTACTTAAAAGCTTCTCTGACACCCAACTGATACTGATTTTGAAGAGGGGAAAAGGGGGTGAGTTTATTTCCTGAAAGGAAATTAGATAGAGTGGTATCTTTTAGTTTGGGGAAAAAAAGAGGGAGAGATAGGACAGTGCCCAATCTGAAAATGTAAATTATTAAATATAGGTTGAGAGGGGGAGTAGCACCAGTTCTCAGACAAGAGCTTTTGCATCTGCTGCAAGGCCTTTAGGGACCAACCCACCAGTGAGACTCGAAGTGAAGATGGGAGGTGGAAGGGGGCCAGATAGGATAAGGCGGGGACTGAACTGGCAAACCTCTGTGCAAAGTCTCTTTCTATGTCCAACCAAATGGGGAGGTAGCTTTCTCCAGCCCCTTGGGAGCCCTCTGAGGACCAAAGAGCTACTTTGCTAATATGTTGAGCACTATAGTAGGCAAATAGAAAAGCTAATGCAAGGCTGACCTTCAATTAAGGAGCTGTTAGCTTGGGATAGGCTCTCTGTACCTTCTTGCCTTTCTAGAGGAAGGAGTTGAACAATTTCTGCAGTCTCATAAACCAAACTTTGGGGAAAAAGAACCCTAACATACCTAGAGGATACCCTTGTAAATCTTATTGCTGTACAGCTAGTTATCTGCTTTCATTGGGCTTGCAACTGTACATTGTTCAGTTACTTCTCTGTACCATTGCTTATTATGCTATGTGTGTTTCCATTGGGACTTGTGTCTTTACAGCTTGTAATTTGCTACTCTTATTGGATTGTAAATTATTTTAACTGTTTGATTCTGTGCCATTGTTTGTGGCCCTGGCCATGCCCAGAAACAGTCCTTGCATCAACGCACTTACCCGGTAAACAAAGACTTACATAAATAAATAAATTGTGCTCGCTGCCCAGTGTTTCCTTCCTGCAAGAAGCACCCTGAGACAACTATTAAAAAATAATATAAAACCAGCTGGAAGTGCCCTGTTGTCTAAGACTGAAGCAAAATTCTAAATTAAAATATGCAGCGTTGGTATTCACGATTGGCTTTGACACTGCTTTGTGAGTTGAATATCCTATGCATCTTCATCAGCTAAGTAAATAAAATGGCATACACAAGGAGTTAACCAAGGTTCAAAAAATTATGGAAAATTGCAGGAAAAAACCAGGTTAAATCACATAGGTGCAACAAATAAATCTGGGAACAGCGTGGGTAAATCTTTTTTGGCCTGATCATAGTTCTCATAAGTTTTTAAAAGTTCCTTTATAAGAGAATTTGAGCCTGGCTAGGTATAACATCTTTAATCTAATCTGCGTAGCCAAAAACTTAGAGATGACTGGGCTGTAGAATGCTCGCTTTAATCAAAACGTTCTGGGCAGATCCTGCACAGTTCTGAGTTTAGAACTATCGCATGAGATTTCATTGGTATCCTTATTTTTGTTAGTATGTGTGTTTTGTCAAGAAAATGTAATAACTTTATAATCATGGGTCAGGGAAAAGCATTAGGTGGGGCAGGTGGACACAGAGACCAATGAGATCACTCAATAATGTAATGCAAGCCATTTGGAGAGGGGCCTGCAATTCTTGCCAGAAACTTCTGCATGAAGACAATAGCCGACTGGCCTTCAGACCCCTCAGGGAGCCCAATTATATCCAAATTATTCTGACGACTGTATCCCTCAAGGTCCTCCAATTTCTCCTCTAATTTTTGCAGTCTTTGTGTTAGGGATGCAGTCTTGGGGCCCATTCTACCCCTCCAGTCCTCCAGCGAACTCACCTGGCCCTCCACGTCTCCGATCCAGTGAGTCAGTTTGTCAGTGACCAAGCAGACATTCTGCAATTCAGTATTAAGTACTTGTATGGCTTCTTTTAATGGGGTAAATTCTTGAAGAAAACGTGCCTCTATAAGTGGCAGAGAAGAATCAGTGGGCTTTATGGCAGCTGATGCTAGGGCCTTACTTCGCTTTATTGTCTTATCCCTTTCAGGTGTGGGAGGTGGAGTGTGACACACATTCCCAGTCTTCATATCAACATCCATGTTTTTGTTACAAAGGTGCAGTAGTCATTTCCTGGTCGATACCAGAGTTGGACTGTATACTGCAAGCTGAATGAAAAAGTGATAAAATCATCAAAATAAAGTTTAAAAGGGAGGTGAGGAGCAGAGCAGAGTGACCAGGTAAATCTGCTAAGCCAAGCAGTGCATCATGTGACTCCTCTTGTGATCATGTCATTATCAGTCATCATAGTTTGAACAAGCAATTATACAGAGGATAACGTATGGTCTTTGATTGTTAACCGGCTTATTAACCATCAAGAGGTTGCCAGGGTGACTATGTAAACCTCGAGAGCGAAGCTTGAGAGGTTTATGTCTGCATGGCAGCCTTGAGACGGCTTAACAAACTAGTTGACGATCGATGTGCCATACATTATATTTTATAGTGTATGGGCATCAAAAATATTTAAATAGTGAAGTAGGATCCTCACTTTTGTTAGCTGCTCTGTTATTTAAGTCACCACCACTCAACTCCGGGTCATGCTCTCACTGCTGCGGCCATTTCAAGAAGATGGTCAGTTCGAGTAGTGATCATGTGCAGAGCAATCCATGTTGTTATACCATTGATGTGACATACCATTGATGGGTTAACAACACTGTTGCGTCACATCGATGGTATAACAACTGAAAGAAAAGATGAATTTCCCCCAATAACAATGTTCTACCTCATATTATAAAAAAATAAACTATGGGGTGTTGTACATTGCACATTTTTACACACTTTCTATATAAGTTATTCATGCCACAAACTCATGGTTTATTTAATAAATACTTTGGGTGTCTAAAAAGCTCATAATATATGGGTAGCCCTTATTATTGTCCAAAATTGCCAAATTTATCTTGTTGTTATGATACTACTGTGACATCAGTAGGTTGCTAACTATACCTCAGTCTCCCTGCAGAGTTCTGTTTTTAGAACCGTGATCGCTACCATCTGCGTGCAGTTTCCAACTGTTCAGTTTAAATCATTAAGGAGTTACCAGCAGATGGCAGCAATCGCGATGTAATCCAGCATGTCCTCACTCAGCAGCACAAGCGATCGGCTTTCTTTCTATCTGTGTCTCCTTGAAGTAGCTTTTGAGTGAGCATAGAATGGCTGCCCAAACAACATTAAAGTTTCCCCATACACTATAAAGAATAATGGATGGGAGAAAGACAATAATCGCACTGACATCATATCTCGCAGTTTCCTTGACAACTGTAAACCTCTTGAGCTGTGCTTGCGAGGATTACACTGTTGTCAAGGAAACCGCTCAATGCAATTACAGTGTGGGTATTGTCTTTCTCCCATCCATTATCCTCTATGTAATGTTCACCTTATACATTATTCAATATATAAGCAATAATACATATATAGAATAAAGCAATAAGCTACACCAGGCTGGGTGATGTGGGGGATCGATGAATGCCCAGTTGCATTTTAAGTCCTGAGTTTCAGTTAGGGGGCTTCAACCAGTTTGGAAGTGCATTGATCCTCAACAATACCCAACGTGGAGTGACTTACAAAATGGGGACTATTTATTTATTTATGATAAATATCAGAATTGCAACCCTTTGAGTCAAGGACTCGTTTCCAAAGACTCCACGTCAGTTCCAGTGGATTCAACACATAGACAGCAACACAAATGCAATATGATTGACAGAAGGTTACATAAGTTTTTTGTTATCTACCAAACAGCGAACAGCAAACAGTATTCATATATTTGCAGGTGTCAGAACAAACAACATAGAAATCAGTAGGGTTGCTCGAATCTGCTGAATGGAATCAAAGTAGTTGGATTCCAATCCGATTTTTGGATTTGCAGTTGGAAAATCCTAAATCCTAAACTGAATCCTAAAACCTACTTTACATCTATATTTAGGATTTGGGATTTTGGATGAAAAATATGAATCCTAAATTCAATTTCAGGTCATTTTAGGATTTGAAATGGAATCAAATTAGAATTCAGAAGTTCCTAAACTCTGAATCCTAAAATTGCATTGGAATTCCCAAGATTCTGAGCATCCGTAATTATCAATGTAACTTTAACAGTCAGAACATTTTTAAAATTTCCAAGAACAGAATAAAGCAGTTGAAATCCTTTTACAGTATAAAGTACAGTAGTCATTCAAATTCATTGAGACTGTTGCTGAAACATATGTTACTTTAGAGAGAAACAACTTCTAATTTAATATTGCATTATGAGTTAAGGAAGCTGGAGAGAAGTTGACCTGGGGGGTGGAAAACTGGCTTGGTGAGAAGTTGAGTGCATGTGTGGAAAACTGACTGAGGAGCAGGACTCAGAGTACGGCAGTGGGAGGTGAGCACTCCCACAGAAGAGAGGTCATCAGTGGGATCCCATAGAGCTTGGTGCTTGGACTGGTGCTGTTCAGTATCTTCACCAATTATATTCAAGATGGCATTAAGGGTAAAATGAGTCTATTCATGGACAGCACCAAGCTCTGTGGGAGGGTGGATCCAGCAGAAGGGATTTAAGACCCAACAGAAGATTTGGAAATGCTAGAGAGGTGGTATGGAATCTGGCAACTTAGCTTCAATGCAATGAAATGTAAGGTTATGCACACTGGAGTCAAGAACCTGAGGGCTAACTACAGCCTAGGTGGAGTCCGATTGCCTGCATCAGAGGAGAATGATCTGAGAGTGATGATCACTAGTGACCTGAAACACTCTACACAATGTAGGAAAAAAGTAGCAAAGGCAAATTAAATGTTGAACTGCATTGCAAGAGAGATCAGCAGAAGGCAAGAGGAAGTAATACTACAAACAAAGATAACCGCACTCTGGAGCTTTAGTCTGAACGTTTGATCCACAGAGGCAAGGAACCAATGGTGTAAACTGAAATTAGTTTATTTCAAACAAACGGCACTGATATGGAAATACAGAGAACAAAGTCAACAACAATGGTCACAGTCACCACACGGGTGCCGTTTGTTTGGAATAAACTAATTTCAAACATTCAGACTAAAGCTCCAGATTGCAGTTATCTTTGTTGTGATTACTTTGGGTAACACACCCTTAACCTGCACCACCTCTGTTCTTGGCGCAGTATCATTTGGATTTGGAAGTAATACTGCCCGTGTACAGATCATTAGTGAGGCCCCATCTGGAGTAGAGTCTACAGTACTGGTGCTCATACCTTAAAAAATACATAAACCTGCTGGAGGTGGTCTAAGGCAGAGCGGCTAAGATGATCAGGGGCTAGCAGGGTAGAACATAAGAGGAGGGGTTAGAGGCCCTGAAGATGTACTCCTTTGAGGAGAAGAAAGAGAGAGAGGGGACATAATGGAGACCTTCAAGTATTTGAAAGGAATAAATAGGGTGGACAAGAAGGGTCTCTTCAAGCTTAGTAGGATCCGAAACACAACTGGACACAATCTGAAGTTGGGGTGAGGTTTGGGAGAGATTAGAAAGCATTTCTTCATAGAGAGGAGAGGGTGGTAGCGGGTTGGAATGGGCTTCCTGAGGAAGTGGTTTTGTCGAAAATAATAGGCAGCTTCAAGAGAGGGTAGATAGAGTTAAGAGGAAAAGGGTCAAAGGAGGGGCAGATGGAGGGGAAGGGCAGATTGGGGAGGTGGTGCAGGGTCAGTTGCTGATGCTGAGGACCTTGCAATACAAGCAAACTCGATAGACCTAATGGCCTTATTCTGCTGGCTTAGTCATATGTTCATATGTTGTAACAAATAAGTCCCTCACTTATTGGAACCATTAAATGTTGACATCCATGTTTACTGTCCCTGCAGTAATGAGAGAATAAGATGTTCTTTTTAAAACAGATTATCAGTGAAGTTCACACAGCCTAAAAAAGTCTACATGTTTAGAAATACATCAACAACTCCATTCATTATCGTTCTTCTCATGCAGTGAAATAACAGCGCATGGTTATCTAAACCTTAAAAGCAGAATGCAATGTCAGTGTTACATAACTTAACAAGTTTTATGCGATATTCTGCATGCATAAAAAATGAAAGAAAATGATAAAATCAATACATTTTAGTGCTAATGTACCACAGTTATTCTTTGCTAAACCATAGAACCTGACTGCAGAAAAGGACCGCAAGGCCCATCCAGCCTGCCCATTTTCTCTTCCTATTGTAAAAGCCACAGATTCTACTTGATCTCTGACTCACTGGATACAAAGAACTAACGTGGTGTGTTAATGTTGATGTTCTCAATGTGCAGTCTGGGTGTTCTTAAATAATTTTTATAAAATGGTTTGAATCAAATAAGCAATCTGTTTAGTCAAAATTGATCACATGACTATGTGGTAATTTCAATTACAGCACAGCTCAAACTTTACTTTTTTTTTTTCCTACTTAAAATGCAATAACACACTGCAGGGTGTGCAGTAATACCATACATTACCACGTTTCCCAGGTGGTTCAAGGTACTTGACTATGCCTCGTGCCTCACAACCTACCTGAGGTGTGCTGCAATTAAGCATTACAGCACACCTTGCCATGTGTTATTGCTCACTTCTCAACAGAGGCATGAGGCTGATCTTGAGGCAGCAATAGAGCTGGTGTAGGTATTTCACTAAATGATGGCTTGCTTGCTTCAGTGGCTTGTTATCAGACCTCTCGTGTTCAATTGCTCCCTGACACAAGTATGTGATGTTTTCATTTTCTCAGTTTATGCATACCAGTAACTTTTCAGGCAACTTTCACAGAGGCCATTATCACCTTGTTTGCCAAACCTGCTTCCAACAAATGATGTTCAAATTCCAGCTGCAGGCTAGATCCAACTCCCCATCTAACTTTTGGAAAGTTCTTCACGCTATCATAGACCCTACTACATCACAAGACTTCCTCATCCAAAACCATGAAGGCATGACTATCATGGACTCAGCTTCAATTGCAGATACCTTTAATGCTTTCTTTACAACCTGCTCCCTCGCTGACCATTCCATTCCTACCCTTGCAGGTTCACCTCCCTCCCTTTCTTATCTTTGCTCCATCTTTCCCCCCATTTCTTCTCAAGAAGTCTTCAAGGCACTAATGTCTTGCAACCCTGCTAAAACTAGTCCAGAGAGCCTACACCCCAAAATTTTTCACATATCTGCACCTGTAATAGCCACCCCCCGCTCATCCTCTAAATCTCTCCCTTACTTCTAGCACTGTCCCCAAAACCTGGAAAGTGGCAAAGGTGCTCCCCCTCCATAAGGGTGGGGACCCCACCTCACCCACAAACTATAGACCTACTGTATCTCTCTCCTGCCTGCTCTCCCCAAACTCCAGGAGTCTCTTATTTATTCTAGGTTCCTGGAACATCTATCTACTACCAACTGTCTCTCTCTATTCCAGTCAGGCTTCAGGAAGCTGCATTCAGGCTCCTCCCTTTTTCGAGTCACTGACCATATCCAGTCAGTCATGGACGAAGTTGTTGTCACTGTTGCCATTTGGATGGACATGACAAAGCCCTTTCACTTTGTCTACCACCATCTCCTGATACCAAAACTTCTTTCCTCTGGTCTGGCCTCATCTGCTGCAGATTGGTTTAGATCTTACCTCCAAAACAGAAAGCAATCCATTCAGGTAGGTAACACCCTCTTCATTCCTCTCTCTATCCAAACCAGCCTTCCACAAGGATCCTTACTCGGCCCCATCCTATTCGCACTATTTATAAACAACCTACCATCCATCTGTTCTTCCTGAAAAATCCACATGTACGCAGATGATACCATGATATACCTTTCTGGTCCAAATGCTACTAATGTAGTTACTATTCTGCAGCACAAATTCGATAAAGTGCAGTCTTGATTCAGGCAAAATCTGGCTCAAGCAAAACTCCAAAGAAACAATCTACACGTTCTTTGGATCGAGGCAAGGATTATCCAAATCCCAGAACACCCCTGCCTTATCCCAACTAGACACAGTCAAAGCTTTCAAATATCCTGGGTCCTGGCTTGATCTTGACTTCACTGCCCACATTGTCTCCATCTGCTCCAAACTTTAGCCTAAACTAGGAGCCCTCTGCTGCCACAAGGACTGCCTCCCCTTGTCCACCCTCTGTGATTTAGTCACCAAAACCATCTTACCAGTTATCGACAATGCAGACATTGTTTATGGCTCCACACCTGCTATGTCCCTCGCTAGACTCGACACCATGCTAAATTAATTTTGTTGTTTTGCCAGCTCCTCCCTTCCTCACTCACCACTGCACCAACTATTCCTCCCTCCCCCTTGCCACTACCTGCTAGGCACCGTATCCATAGCCTCACTTTCATTTCCAAATTCTAGTTTGGGACCACCCCCCCTTACTGCAACTCATGCCTGTCACCAGTTAGGTTCTCCACATGCTCCTTCTGATCCAGGAAGGCTCATACGTTCTCCCTCCCACATCGGCACACTTGCTCAGACAAGACCACCTTCTCCTACCATATTACACACCTCTGGAATCAACTCCCTTGGGACACTCACCACTCCCCCACTCCCCCACTTTCTCTGCCCTTAAATCCCTGCTCCAAGCTGCCCCTGCTACTATATGCTCTTGTCTTTCCCTCCATCCCAGTCCACACCAATCACCATTCCCAGCCTAGCATCACCTCCTCACAAAATCCAGTATCGTTTCTATACTAACCAAGGCGTCACAGACATCCAACCTGAATTTCCCATCAGACTCTCCTATTATATCCTCATCTTTGTCTCCTGCACTATCTTTCCCCCACATTCCATCATGTGCTGTCTTACTCTCCATCTTGCACTGTATTACACATTTATTAATAAATAAATCTGCTGCCTCTGTGTGTGTGTGTGTGTGTGTGTGTGTGTGTGTGTGTAAATATATATATATAGATATTACTTGTAATGTGTTGTGCATTATCTAAATTTGTAATGTGTTGTACATTATCTAACCTTTTATCTGCTGCTACTGTATTTATATCTAGTTTGTTATGTAGCCTCTATATTTTTCTGTATGGTATTGTTTATTATTGTACTTGTTTATGAATGCTTTTACCTCTGTATTGTCCCCAACCCCTGGGTCACGTCTGGAAATGAGCCCCGGGTCAGTGTGCCTTTCCCAATCACCAGCTTTTAAATAAATGAATAAATGAAAATGTGCACAATACTTCTCACTGAATGATCAGTACATTGTATTGATAGTGATGCCTGTTTCTACAGTGTTGACATCATCCATCTAAAGTAGCTTTTCCACCATCAGTTCCTGGTGGTACAAGCAATCACACATGGGGGACGTGCAGTGAAGTTAGAAGGAGGTAAATTCAAGAGGGCTATGAAGAAGTTCTTCAGTTAAAGAGTGGTGGATGCCTGGAATCTTCCAGCACAGGTGATGAGGCAAAAACAGTGGTGGAGGTCAAGCATGCATGTGATAGGCAAAAGAGAATCTTAGTGGGAAGCAAGCAGGGGAGGGAGCTGGAGATCATCTAGGATCTGCAGTGACAGTATAAGCAGGGAAAAAATGATCTGACTGTGTGGACAAGCAGTCCTTCTATGCTGAAAATTCTGTTTCTCTGTTTTTGTGTTTCATGGCATAGTACGTATTGTGGTAATCAATGAGAATGCAAGAAGAAGAGCACTGCATTTGTGCATTGTTTGTTGTGTATTGATTAAAAGAGGTGACTGGGCATTTTGGATTTCCTTGCTGGGCAAACATGAATCCACAATCTGAATCTCTGTTCGGGTCATTGAAATCTTTGCTTTTTTTTTTTTCTTGTTAAATGTGAGACACACATATTTAGTGTTAGTTTCATCTGTTTTAAATGTGCAACTGTCTGCAGTTAGTTCTACCTGACCCTCTCTACCTTTACGAGCAAAGTGGCACATCCATCCTTATTTACAAGTTCAGAAGCAGTTTCAGGGAATTGTGCATTTAAATCATGGATGTGTTTTAAATCAGCACCTGAAATACAATAGTAATGTATTGCTTTCTCTTTGCCTTGTTTCCTACCAGCTTTTACAACTGATGTAAAAACATGGTTGGTTGAAACACAGGATCAGAAATAATGCTGAATGCACTGTTTAGTTCCACAGTTTGAAAATGTTTTTTTCAGTCCTGTCCATAAGTTTGTGAAACTTGATCCTGCATACTGACTGCCATTTGATGCTTGAGTAGTAGCACTGATATGTTGGAGTTTGGCAAGTGCATCTGGACTCTGATTTCATGTCAGCAGTTATGCGTCTTGATTTAGAAACATAGAAACATAGAAACTAATGGCAGATAAGGACCACCTGGTCCACCTAGTCTGCCCATTTCCCTACCTGCTTACAACTGCAGATCCTAAATGATCAACAGCTTAACCTCTCTTTCTGACCACCAGGATTGTCTTCTGTCTAGCCCATGCATTCTTGAACTCCCCAATTATTTTAGGCTCTACAACCTCTCTGGGAGACTGTTCCTTGCATCTACCACCCTTTCTTTGAAAAAAATACTTCCTCACATTTCCCCTGAGTCTCCCCCCTCCCGCCTCATGTTGTGATCCCTTGTTCTTACACATCTCTTTTTTTGAAAGTTGCTGTCCTTCTGCAACCTGTTTATTCCTTTAAGGTGCTTGATGTCTCTATCATATTACCCTTTCCCTCCTTTCCTCCAGGGTATACATATTGAGGTCTTTCTGTTTTTCCTCATGTTTTCTGGTGCATTTCTTTCATGATATCCTGTGAGTATAGTGAACCAATTTGGACACCGCATCAAAATGGCAACTCATATTGGGCACTATACTCAAGGGTAGTGACCCTACATGAACATGAGGGTAGTGAACGGTAACAGGAAGGGTGGATAGTGAGATTAAGGGGACAGACAGGGAAGGGGTTTTGGGGGACTGGTGTGCCTGCTGCCACCCAGCTACAGTGGTAGCCTCAGACATTGCAAGCTATTTCCAGATATTTCATGACATTTCTGAAGAGTTTCTCTCTCTCTGCTGCCCCTACTGTTTAAAAGCAAAAAGCATCAGACATTTCATGGAAATATCACAGAAATTTTGGGAAATAGCTTGCAATGTCTGTGGCTACTACTGTAGCTGTGTGGTATGGTGGTGTGGATGGCGAGCTCTGGTGCAGCATGTACAGGGCTCAGGACCAGGTGCATGGAAATGTTGCCACCGCCTGCAGCTATGGCACTTAATTTATTTGAAATTTATGGATTTTGCCCCCTCTCCAATATGCACCCCAATGGAGTTAAGAATCGATATTCAGTGGGGTGCAGGGGGCAAATGCACCCCCTCTCCACCAAAACACTTTTTCATTTACCTGATATTGGGTTTTCTGGAAGTGTATGTTGCCAATTTGCTTTTCGGACATATCCACTCGCCATAATAGCGAACACTATTTTGAGATTGCTATTATGACACGGAGCTTCCTTTCACCATTTTTGTTGCCCTTCTCTGGACCGCCTCCACCCTGTCAATGTCCTTCTGGAGATGTGGTCTCCAGAACTGAACACAGTATTCCAGATCTGGCCGGACCAATTGTCTGTACAGTGGCATTACCACCGCCTGTTTTCTACTAGTGATGCCCTTCACTATGCACCCAAGCATCCCTTGCCCCCCCCCACTGCCTTTTCAGATTGCTTGGCTGCCTTCAAGTCATCCATTATGTTTACCCGTTGTCTTCACATTTTTTCCACCCAGTCTTCACAAGATTAACAGTCCATTTTGTTGATTGTTTAGTATTTATCTCAATCAATCAATCAAAATATTAATTTTGCCAGCCGGAACATCATTGATACAAGCTCATTTACAAAATGGACCTGGGGCAACACTTGCCATCAGAGTTTAGATGAAAACAAGTTGAGTACATGTACAATAAATATTATAGAATTTTAATAACATAATAACATATAACCATCACAGGTGACAAGTTACTTGCACTAGAGCATAGCAATGGGCACAACAGGAGGTAGTGCCACATAAATACAATTGCATGGATACCGATATAAGGACATAAAATATTGAGTTAGGGATTATACAGTAGTCATCATAGGAGGCATCATAATGAGCAGGAATAGCAGTTCCTCTAACATCATAGTGTGAGGAAAAATGGAGCTGTAAGAGTATTTGAGTAATTACCATGGGCAAGGACTGGCATATGGGGTGGGGAAGAGGAGGAGGGGTATAAGAGTGGGGTGGGGAGGTCAGCAGAGATTGGAGAGGATTTTACGTGGTGGCCTAAGGTGGAAGGACTATTGGAAGGGAGGACACAACGGATGCCTCCGCCAAAAATTAATGTTGAGGCCAATATTTAGAGCAGTGTCAGAAAATGATGTTAAGACATAATAATCTCACCCAGTTTTCCTCAACTGTATTAACTTTTTTTCTTTAAGATATAGGTGTATAGTTTCTACTCACTGTTGCCTTAGGTTGTTTTCCTGTTTTCTCTGCATCTCATATGTTAATACTTCCATTTCCTCTTCAAAGAATCCTAGCAATGCTTTGTCATAAGCAACTAGTTTCAAACTCACTGGCTCATTGACTCATTTTGAACTGCTGAGTGAACTGTCAACAAATCAAACAGAATATGAAAATGCAGAATTTAACAGTTAGTTGGTAACATACTGAACCTCTCAACCCCCTGCTTCATAAATCAGAGTCAAGGTTTAATAAAATTAGGGGCAAATAACCCAAATCAGGGACACAACTTAAAAATGGGTTTTATCCACTCAGGAAGCAGGTAGCATAATGGTATTAGTGTAAAATTCATTTTCTGAAGAAGAGTAAGTCTGTAACTCCAATGTTCGACATTATTATAAGCATACAATACCCACTGTTCAGTTGCAGAAACACTAATTTTAGGAAGGATGGGAACATTTTAAGGCAAATTATGGACGTCCCTGAAAATCTGGGACAATTGAGAGATATGGTTGGTAATCATGTGTTTTGCTTAAAAAGCAGAAATGGGTGTGTTTTTCTGCATGTGTACTTTTATCTGAAATACCAGTAACTGTCAGTTTATTTTTTTATTTTATTTTAGTCTTTGGAAACCAGGTAAGGCCCACTAGGCACAAGTGCTTGCTTTCAGGGGTGACCTGGGAGCACTGGGTGGTTAAGTGACTTGCTTAGAGCCACACAGTATACAAGTGGAGGCTGTGAGAATCAAACTCAGGTCTGGTCTGCTGGATGTATCAGGTTCATTCGCACCTTGGTCCTCTAACATCTAGGCTGTACTACCTATGGAATGCAACATGTTTCAGTAAAAAAATTGAAAAATGTAAGCATATATCTGATTTTCTAGTGAAGTATCTGCATGTGTTTTTAAAACAATGCCAATGTCACACACCTCCACTACTACACTCAAATAGGCATGCCCAAATGGGAATCTTGGTTGCAGTGGGTGAAAAAGCCCACAGACACCAGAAACATCTGAAAATTGATAAGTATCTCACAGGTGGAGATATCTAGTTCAATTAAACAGTTTCTTTTTCATGGCATGTTACAGGTTATAAAGATGATTAGCTTTATTTTGTGAGTTGTGCAAAGCTGCATCCATAAGTGGCTATCCTAACCACCTCACACACATAAAAATAACATACACTACACATATTGATAAGTGCTTTGGTTGACATTAGTGATGGGTGAAGTGAGCAAAATTCAGTTTGTGGAGTAATCCTTGAAATTCCACCCATTTCGTGGGGTGAAATGCAAAATTTCATCTGGCGGAGTAGGTAAACCTTTGCCTTGCAGAACAGCAAAATCTCACCTTCTGCAGCGGAATTTCACCTTTTGCAGGGAAATTCCACCTTCCATGGTAAAATTTTGCCCACAGAAGGCAGAATTTTGCCCACAGAAGGCGAAATTTCACCTAGGCGAAATTCCGTCTAATGAGGAAAAATTTCGCGAATTGCTCCATCAGGCAAATTTGGCAACTTCACCGGCACTTCGCCAGCAACATTTAAATTTGCTGCATCCCTAGTTGACATATATATACTCATATATGTTCCATTGATTATGCACTAGACAATGCATTTTCTGATTTATTTATTTATTGTATAGTTGTTGGAAAACTTCCATCTTTATACCACAGCCTGAATTGTACCACAACATAAGTACTTTGCTGGCTGCCTGCAAACACTTACTGAGTTGTTTAATTGATGGCTTTATTCTGGTACAGATTTGATGTCAGTGATTGTCAATTTTTTGTGTGAAAAAATGCTATTGTCAATGGGCTTTCTCCTTGAAATGATACCCTGGACAACTTCTTTGGGTACTCAATTAGCAGTAGAGTTTATTATACATTCCACAATACATATACTTTATCCTTCAACATTATATACAATTTCAATTTCCATCTTCAATAATCACTGTTATTATCATTTTCAAAGTCCATTCTTCTTCGCCATATTTCCTTATATCTTCCAAAACTCTTCTCAGGGTCCGGATGTGTAACTCAACACCCCCTTCCATGTAAACCACATTTTCCTTCATTTCATTGTCATCACTGGGATCAGTTGCCAAGAACCTGACCTCCCATTTCTCCCAAGATGCCCCCCATGGTGCAACCAAGCTGGATGTTGACCTAGCTCATGCCTGATTCTTAACACCATGCCCACCCCATGCCCCCTACAACCTCTCTTTGTGCCCCTAACCCCTCCTCCCTTTTCTCTCACTTCCTTCACTCACTGTTACCTGCTAAACCTCACTCCCTGTTTTCCCAAATGTCCCTCTCAGTATTTTGCCCTCTTAGCAGCAACCTTTGCATGATCATGCTTATTTTCTGTCAGCCCCTTCTTACTGCCCTCTGCTAGCAGCACCCTCACTGACCCCACCATTTGTTGCCCTCTTTCAGCAACCCTCCCACCAGCCCAAAATCTTGCCGTTGCCCTCTTCCAGCAACCCACTTCTTATCCCTCCTTCTAGCTCACTCCATCCCCCGTTTGCCTGCTTACCTGCCTTACCAGGTGGGAGGGTGGGTAAATCAAATACCTAGCAAAAGAAGGGCTCTCTCCCCTTCTGCAGCCCCTTATATTGCCCCTTGAAGCACTCACTTTGGACTCACCCCTCAGCCAATCCCCTTTCCCCATCCCACAGTGACTTATTCCTCTGACTCACCTGTCTCCTCCCCTTATCCCTTCCCCCTCCCTTCCCTCTGCTTTCTGCACCCTTGGCATTTCACTAGGGAAACCCCTGACAATTCAGGGTTCCTTAAAATTTGCAACCCTATTTGTCAGTGAGATTTCTCCTTGAAAAGATACCCTGGACAATTTCTTTGGGTGCTCAATTGGCAGTAGACTTTATTATACATTCCACAATACATATACTTTATTCTTAAAGATTTTATACAATTTCATTTCCTTCTTCAACAGTCACTGTTATTATTATTTTCAGAGTCCATTCTTCTTCTCCGTATTTCCTTTTATCTTCTAAAACTCTTCTCAGGGTCCAGTTGTGTAACCCAATGCCCCTTCTGTGTAAACCACATTTTCCTTCAATTCATCGTCATCACTGGGGTCAGATGCCAAAAATCTGACCCCTAGATTCCACCTCTGAGATGCCCCCTCATGGTGTGGCCACGGCTGGATGTCGACCCAGCCTGTGCCTGATTCTTACCACCCTGACCTCCATTTTTTTTTTAATTTAAGGTCTAGGATTACAGTTACCTTTGAGCCAAGGCTCTTTTTCAAAGGTTCCATGTCAGAATGAGAACAAACAAGCAGGATGTTAATTCCTACAGAATAACAGGTTACGGTTCTTTATCATCACATGAGTACATGCAATTAGGAAGTACTAGGGGTATGCACAAAACAGGGATAACACTGATAACAAGAACTTGGAGAGACACAGAAAGAAGATGCTGCCAGAGACAATTGTCAGAACACACATGAAGGACAAGTGAAAAGTAAGAGGAGGATGAGGAAGTGGGGTAGGTAGAGGGGGGATAGTAAGTGAATGGATAAGAGGTGACAAGTTCCAGAAGGGAACAGCAGGCTAGAGTGGACAGTCACATGTGCTAGAGGCAGATAGGACTAGGCAGAGGTTAGATTTGAATGGGCCTAGCTTAGGTAGGGAGGAGATGTCCCTGGGGAGACTGTTTAGCCAGCTGGGAGCTCTGTCGGCAAAGGATCTTTGTCTCTGCAAGGTCCAGCATCAAGGGAAATGCTGTATTAGAGATTCAGAGCCTCTGGTGAGGCAGGGATTCTGTGCAGATTGTAGCAGGTCTTGAACTCAAGGGGGGGACAAAGCCCATCAATGATTATTTAGAAGAAGAAGAAGAATCAGCATTTATATAGTGCTTTTCATACTCAGTGTATCCCAAAGTGCTTTACAAGCAATTCTAGACTGGTAGTGAAGTGACTGAATGAGTAGTGGCAGCCATATCACACATCAACACCCACACACAGCCTGGATAATTGCATGAACCAGTTTATGGGAAGGGGAATGTTGGCCAGGACATCGGGAATGTCCCTTACTCTTTGCAAAGAGTGCCCTGGGTTCTTTTACTTCCACCTGGACACCCACCAGGGCAACACCAGGATGGGTAGAAGGGACCTTGGTTTAACGTCTCATCCAAAGGATGGCACACCCCAGCAGTACAGCACCCCCCTAATACTGCACTTGGATGCCAGTGTTTTAGGTGCAAGTTCAAATCCAGGGTGGGATGAGAACCCATGACCTTCTGGTCCAGAGGTGGATGTGCTACCAACAGAACCACACTGACACCTTTAGCCATTATGCATATTTGGTATTTGATGCAGCTTGTGAATTGAAGCTATCCTGTTTGGGCATATAGGTCACATGCATGGGTGAATCGATGGGAACTGGTGATGAGATGGCAAGCTTTGTTAAGGGCCATAGATATGCACCTGGGGGCAGTGGTGGAAGCAGAGCCATAGATGATGAAGCCATAGACAGTAGTTGAGACTACTGAGCTCTGGACTGCGATCCTTAAGGCTTCCAGAGTTAGGCATTGCCTATGCCTGTAAAGCAGTCCAATGCATGTGTTAGCCACTTTGGCAACATTGTCTATGTGAGTCCCATACGATAGATTACTGTCAAGTGTGATTCCAAGGTATTCAAAGGATTGCACTTATTCTAGGATTGCTCCTAGGCAGTTTGCAATAGTGAGAGGTGGTCCCAGTGCTTATTTTGTGAGCTGCAGAACAGCTTAAACTTTGTTTTTTTTTTATAGTTGAGGACCAGTTTGTGCTTAGTGACCCAGTTTTCAGCCGAGGAAAATCCATGTTGAAGTTTGCTTTGCAGAGAGTGGGGGTCCTTGTGGGTGGAGTGGATGACAGCGTCATCAGCGTACATGAGGAGTTGCTCAGGACAGGATTGTGGAAGACTATTTAGGAAGATGCTGAAGAGAAGAGGCCCAAGGATGGACCCTTGTGGCACTCCAGAGCTAACCGGTCTGGCATCAGAGAGGACATCAGCTATTTTCACTCTTTGCGAGCAGTTTTCCAAGTAGCTCTTAAATCATGATGTAGATTCAGGGGACAACCCAATATTTAGTAGCTGAGAAAGTAGTAGATGATGATGGATGGTGTCAAACACCTTCTTCAGGTCAGTGAAGACCGATCCTGCAAGAAGGCTGTTATCCAGGGAATTATTGATTGCACTTCTGTTTTTACCTTGTCAATGAGCACTGAAGGTTCCTTGCAGTTTCTCTTCAGTTCTCAACAAGTTTCTTTCAGTCTCCTGCAGCAGACATTCACAGTAATAAAAAGCAAACTTCTGTGTAGATGGGCATAAAAACAAGCTGTATAAACTAACTAACTAACAGAGGTTCAATGACAGACTAACTGCAACCATGAAGTGAATTTAGTTTTTACCTCGTCGATGAGCACTGAAGTTTCCTTGCAGTTTCTCTTCAGTTTCAGTAAGTTTATGTCAGCCTGCTGCAGCAGTCATTCACAGTAATAAAAAGCAAACTGCTGTGTGTAATAAAAAGAAACTGTATAAACTAACAACAGATGGTTACCTGATAGACTGTCAGATGGCAGTCAGAACTGCTAGATGATTTCTGTTTTTACTTTGTCGAGAAGCACAGATCACTGACATTTCATTGAAGTTTCTGTGCAGTTCAGTAAAAGTTTCTGTCAGCCTGCTGCAGCATTCATTCTCAATAACATTAGATAAAAGCAACATTCTATGTAGAGGGGATACAAAGAAGCAGTATAAAATAAAAAAAGGCTCTTGACAGACTGTCAGATGGCATTCAGAACCACGAGGCGACTTCTGTTTTAACCTTCTGGATGAACACAGAGCACTGGATTATCCTTGTAGTGTCTGTGGAGTTCAGATAACATTTCTGTCAGCTTGCTGCATCATTCATTTACACTAACAGAAAGGAAAAGATAGAATCAAAAGCAGTATAAAGGGACAAAAATTGTTCTATTTAATCCTGTAAGAGGAGAGTCGGAACCAGGAGGTGTATCCTGTTACTCTTGATTCCTTGAGGCACAATGCCCTTGCAGCATATCTAATAAAAATAGAATTGGCCTTTCTGTAGTTTCCTGATTGACTTTAGTCAGGACAACCAGGAAACAACATTATTTCATCTGACTGCATCTCCCAGTTATACAGTACTTTCAATTGTAGTGTCTCTCACATACAGTTTTGTGGTGTTCTGTGTGGGGTACTGGCAGAACAGGGCAGAGGCGTTGTTATTGTTTATTGCCTGGTGAAATACCCACGTACTTAGTTTCATCAAGCTGAAATAACACTGCATCATATGTAAGAAACAATAAAAAAACTATTCTTTATTGTAAGCCCTCAGTTTGCATCACAGGGGAGTCAAAATTAATTTTTCCCTTACTGCAATAAGGTTGAAGTTCGTCATCAGTCCATTAACAATAAATAAATAAATACTGAAGGCTAATTATAAAAAAAGTCTCTTCTTTATTGTTAGCCCCCTGTGTGTAGCATAGGATAATCAGAATTCATTTTTCCCTTTCTGCGTCAAGGTTGAAGTTCATCATCAGCCCATCAACAATAAATAAATAAATATTGAAGGCTACTTACGAAAAAAGTCTCTTCTTCCTTGTAAGCCCTCAATTTGAAGCACAGGGGAGTCAGAATGCATTTTTCCCTTACTACATCAAGGCTGAAGTCCATCATCAGTCCATCAATGCAAAAAAATAAATATTGAAGGCTACTTATAACAAACAAGTCTCTTCTTTATTGTAAGTACTCAGTTTGAAGCACAGGGGAGTCAGAATTCATTTTTCTCTTACTTTACTTATTTTATTACCAAAAAATATCCTGTGAAATGTACTCTGCCATGTCAAAAAAAAAGGTTTACTCTGAGTCATACTCTCAAGGAAATATTTGCAGACAGTGGCTGGGAGCTCAGTTAGTGATTCAAACTCATACTCATCTAAGTCAGACATAGAATTTGGGTTTCCAGATAACAGTATAGTTGAAGAACATCCGGAGATTGGTACTCAGCATGTCAGGACAGCTAAACAAAATGAAGACACCAGAATCATAACTGGGGGAGGCAGAGCCAAAAGCAGTAACGCATGCACCAGAAGTGTGGGGGTGAGAGGCAGGGCAAATAAATGTAGTGAAACTGCAACAGGATCAGGCAGGCCAAATAAAAACAATAGAGTTGCCACAACTGTAAGGGGATGAGGGAAGGTGAATGAATACAACACAAATGTAACAGGACAAGGCAGGGCATACACAAATAATACAGTCAGCACAAGTGTAAGGGGGCGAGGCAGGGCAAATAATGACAGAGTCACCAAAAGTGTAATGTGCCGAGGCAGGGCAAATAATAATGACAAAGTCACCAAAAGTGTAATGTGTCAAGGCAGGGCAAATAATGACAGTCACCAAAAGAGTAATGTGTCGAGTCAGGGAAAATAATGACAAAGTCACCAAAAGTGTAATGTGTCGAGGCAGGGAAAATAATGACAAAGTCACCAAAAGTGTAATGTGTCGAGGCAGGGCAAATAATGACAAAGTCACCAAAAGTGTAATGTGTCGAGGCAGGGCAAATAATGACAAAGTCACCAAAAGTGTAATATGTCGAGGCAGGGCAAATAATGTTGACAAAGCCAGTACAAATATAAGAGGTCAAGACAGGCTAACTAAAAATTACAGCAACACTGTAAGTGGCAGGGGATGAGGCAGGCAAAACAATGGAAGAGGGCAAGGCACAGTATGTGGCATGGATCAAGAAATAGTAGTTAAAAGTGGTTCGTCAACATCTACTGAGGTACATCAAGTGACAGTATCAGATACTGACAGCAATCAGGTAGTGAAGAAAGCACCGACAGTGAGAAAGAACAAAGCTCAGGAAGTGAATGGGTATGGGACTCCACAAGTGAAGGAGAGTCAGTCTGAGTAGAGAGCAGGGGTGAGATCACAGGAAACAAGACTAGGGGTGTAATATGTACCCAAGGGAGAGGAAGAGGCTGTGGAAGAGGAAGAGTCAGTGGACAAGCCCTGGGAAATTTAGCTACAAGTACTACTGGGGCAAATCAAAGAAGTGCAGTTGAAATTATATGGCATGAAAGTGAACAGCAGGTAGAAACTTTTGAGTTCACAGGAGTCACCGAGTATTAATGTCCCTTTGTCTGATAACCCAACACCACTTGAGTGTTTTAAAATATTCTTCTCAGAGTCAGACCTTGATGGCAGTGACGGCATTTTAAATGTAATTTGTACAGAAACATACAGATATGCCGAAAAATTTCTGAGTAATGAAAGTCAGTGTGAATTCTCTCGTTCATCTTCCTGGAAACCAGTCAGTCATTCTGAAATGTATGTGCTCCTTAGTATTTTCTTGTTGACTGGATTGATGAAAAAACCACAACTGTCTGATTACTGGTCCACTAAACCATTCCTCTCCACACCTATTGTGCACTCACTCATGAGCAGGAACAGGTTCTTGAACATACTAAAATGTCCTACATTTTGTGGATAATGACATATGCATAGAATCACCAGACAAGCTAAGGAAAATATGAAGTGTATTAGATTTCTTACAGCACAAGTCTGTGACAGCATATACCCCTGACTGATACATTAGCACTGGTGAATCACTTCTACAATTCAAAGGCCATCCAGGATTCAAGCAATATATGTCTTTGAAATGGTCAAGATTTGGCATAAAAACATATGAATTGTGTGAAAGCTATTCAGATAATGGTGGGATGGGAGGGTATGTGTGGAATTTTATGGTGTACGCCAGTAAAAACGTACAAAATGTTACGGCTGACCAGACCATCAAACACGGTGCAGAAGAAAGTTTCGAATTGAATGCTCATTAACTTGCTAGCAATAATCTTGAAGAAACTGCAGAGGTTAGGAATAACGCATCAATTACAATTGCAGGGCAAACAGCACATGACATTGTAATTAAGTTATTGGGTGAACTTGCCGATCGGGGATATATTGTTCACAGACAGGTTGTACTCTAGCCCCAAGCTTGCTCGACACTCACAGGACCTCAAAACTGAGTTCTGTGGAACTGTCAACAAAGCCTGATTAGGACTGCCACAACAGTTTTGAGAGGAACAGCTGGATGTAGGAGATAGTATTTTTCTAGTTGTGGAGGACTGTCCCAAAATGGGAGCCATTATGTGGCATGCAAGACCCAAGAAAACTCAAACTGTACACATGTTGACAACTGTGCATAAGGGCCCCATGGTGTCGTGTGGCAACAAGCATGATGGAACCTCAAAGATGAAAGCATATGCTGTACTGCAGTACAATAGTAAGATGGGAGGAGTGGATGTTAGTGACCAGATACTCAAAAACTATGCATGTTACAGAAAAGCAAATAAGTAGTACAAAAAATAGTTTTTTCACTTAGTGGCTATCTCAATTTTTAACTCATTTGTGATCTGCATGCATAAGGTTGGTAAAGGCACTCACTATCAGTAAGTTGCAAAGCTCATAGAACAGCCTGCAGAAGCTTACCTGTGTAATGCTACTGCAAATGTAAGATGTGTGTCAAGTGCAGAGACAGAGGTATGCCTTACTGGCAGACACTTTCCTGCTAAAATCCCTCCCACACCAAAAAGGTAGAATCCTACCAGACTTCGCAGGGTTTGCTCGGCCAAGGCCTCACATGCCCTGACATCCATTGGATCTAAATGTAAGAGAGGATCACGGGGTGGAGCATCTGAGAGTTGCTACTACTGTCCTGACTCCAATGTTCCACTTTGTGTTGGAAGGCATTTCAAATTATTCCACACAGTGAAGGATTATGGAATCCCAGACAAAGAATTGTCTTTGACTTCAGAGTAATGTGAAAAACAGTTCAGGACAGTTTAAAAAAGTAATTTTACTGACATTATCATCATATTTAGTACCTTTACCACACATACAGTAATTCACACCTATAACACACATTTGCCTTGCATTTTTCATTGTTTTACCTGCCTCTGCCCTTGCCACTTCCAGTGCTGTTTCAACGTATGACAATTTCAAAATTCACCTAATTCTTTCCCTAAATACGCACACTACAGTGATGTAGTGACATGCAAAAATAAACATCAGGGAAATATTTCTCTAATTTCTTTAAATAACATCCAGACTATTAAATAAACCTTCATGTGACCATCTGAGAGCTTTTATTCTCAACCTTTGGCTCATGACATATGAATAGGAGACAAAAAAAACATTTTTCAAAATAGCTTTATTTTAGCTAAGGGGGGCAGACAACCTCAGGGAAAGGGGACAAGAGAAGTGATACCAGGGGTGGGAATCCCAATCCACTTCACAATACTAAATATAGAGACCGATAGATCAATAGATAGATAGATAGATAGATAGATAGATAGATAGACAGATAGACAGATAGACAGACATACAGATATACAGACAGATAAACAGACAGGCAGATATACAGGCAGACAGATATACAGACAGACAGATAGACAGATACAGAGAGAGACATGTGGCATTGTGGGTGGCAGATCACCTATAAACTTTTTTAGGTTACAAAACATCAACAAGGGCTGATGTTCCTTACTGTAGGTGACAGAAGCAGACACTGGGGAATGGGTACCCCAGTGTTTGGATGATCTTCAGTGGCACTAGGGCTGGCCACTATGGTGCTGCCACATCAATACCATTGAAAGAAGGGGGGTGGGAACCTGAAGGGGGGCAAGACAAGCAGTACCAGGAATGGGCACTCTGATCCACTTCTTTAAATAGAGGGATAGAGAAAGAGGCAGAGATAGATAGATAGATAGATAGATAGATAGATAGATAGATAGATAGATAGACAGACAGACAGACAGATAGCTACACAGACAGACAGACAGAGAAGCAGAGAGAACAATAGATCTCTGGCTCACTGCTTGAACTGAAGCTAGCAGCAAGACTCCAGCTGCAGCTTCAACATTCAAGAAAAGTCATATTCTTCTCATACAGTGAACCCAGGAGAACAGCTCCTCTCACTAAGCTGGGCACCCTGGATTTTGGAGTGCCCAGAAAAGCTATTTCAGGTAATTAAAAACAAAACACCAGAATCTAGCTACATGAGTCAAGTTTAGCTAGGTTCAGTGGTTAGTTTTTTAAAATTACACAATTTGTATGTATTTTTTATATTTTTCAGTTCGGGGAAGGGGGACAAGATGGCAGCCATCACAAAATGGAAAAAACATTTTTTGGTGCTGTGAGAAGCAAGTGATGAGAAAAAAATGGTCTGTCACAAGGAATTTTTTGAATTGCATCAGAATTTTACCCACAAAAACCCTAGTAAGCATGCTCAGAACAGAAAAACAATAAAATATGTAAATCCTTATAACTCTGAAACTGTTTCAGAGATTTTCATGAAACCTTCCAGAGGCATTACCTTGGCACAGCATGCCTCTACCCTGAATTTTCTGAAATAAACTTCCATTCCATGAAGGCTGTACATGAGAGCAAAGCCAAAAACCCATTAAAAAATAGAAGTCTACAGAAAAATGACATGCAGATTTCAGAAACCACGCAAGCTGCCATCACAAAACTTACAACATATTTAAAACTTACATCCTAGACAATGCATGCCAAATTTCAGGCAATTGTAACAAATGACGCCAAAGCTATTAAGGTGTAAACTTAGGTGTTTAACACAGAATCTGTTGCTCAACCCTAACTATACTGGTACTTCCACACCATAATATGGATGTTGTTTCTGTGAAGCATGGGTATACATTATGGAAATCCCTAACTGAACCTACCATTTAAGAATCATGTCCCATCATTCACTTGGAAAAACAAATCTCCTTGTGTACTTCACAACCCCCAAATAGTCATTTTCTTTGTGAGTACTACTCACTTGGAAGGATGAACAACACTTATTTACTTTCTCCATTTTCTCTGCAGAGAATCATTTTCATCATTTGAAAAAAAATCACATATTCTTGTGATCATTTCTTTTTTTTAATTAAATAAACGTTATTAATTTTTTAAAACATACATATCCATCCAAAGATAGGTAAACATTGACATAGTCGATGAACCCCCAAAACAAACATAGCAAATAAAAAGATACACAACCACCCTCCACCCACTCCTAACCCCCCTGTCACAAAGCCCTGCCTTGCTCTTCTGAAAACACGAGGTGAAAGAAAAATAATATATGTCTGCCTTCAGAATTATTGGACAACATGATGAGCTGGAATTAGTTCAGAGACTTCATATGATTAATAAATATTAACATCCGGAAGGGGAAGATGAAGAGGAGCCTTGAGACTGAAGAGACAGTAACATGGCCAAAGGGTCCCATGTGTTGTAATAATGTACGCAGCATCTCAGAGAGGCAATTTGCTTTTCAACCATTAAAGCGGACAAAATCTCCTGATGCCATTCTTTATATGGTGGCTCTGCCATATCCCTCCAACATCATAGTATAACTAGTTTAGTAATTACATTAATCATGGCCATGTGAGCTTTACAAATTTTGGGTAGACCGGGTGTGTATACACCCGCAAGACAAATTACCAGAGTTAATAAATCCTCTAGTCTCAACAAAGGGTTGAGAGAGAATGTTTAATACTATCCCAAAAGGGAGCTATGACAGGACAATCCCACATCATATGTCTCAAAGTTCCATTCTCCTGGCGACAGTACATGTGTTAACTGGTGGGCATCCTTCACATCTTAAATAGCTTAGCAGATGTGCTGTACATGTTGTGCAGAATTCGGACTTGTGTGAGATGGAGTCTATCTAGCTTAAGAAACTGGTACAATTGATGCCAAACCATTTGCCATTGGGCTGCTCTCAAGTGAGAGAGACACTGTCTGCTGCCAGTAAATGCAAATTCCTTGTGCAGAATTTGGATCAGAGGCTTGAAAGAACTTATAAATCTGAGATTGAGAGTCAAGCAAAAAAAGGGAGTCCAGGATTTGTGATGCCCAAACCACCCATGGTCTAGGGCCTAGAATTTGACAAAGAGAATGAATTAACTGGTAAAATTTGAAGCCTGTATGAGAAGGGAAATGGAGACGGGGACTAGCTGAGGCAAAGGTCCTACTCTAAAATGTATTTCACCAATAGCTGCTCTAAACAAGAGCAAAAGGATTTCTGGATTGGATGATTGTTAATTAAAATATTGGGGTTACCTAATATTGGTTGATCTGTTGCCCTTTCCCATCTTCTTCCCATATAAGTATTCAATTGGTATATGGTCTTCAATGACCAAAACAGTGTTGCATACCAGAGAGCTCTTGATAGGAGGGATGGCTTGATATACGACAAGCTATTAAGGGTTTATACCTTGTTGTTGACATAGAAGTCTATCTAGTTCTATCTAGATTGAAGTGTACCTGGGGAATGATGCAGTGTCAGGACTACTCACTGAAGCAGTTTACTATAATGTAGGGCTGTGTAATATGAGAAAAAATTTGGTAGCTGTAGGCCAACGTTAGCCTTAGGCAAAGTAAGCTTGAAGTATGACCATCTAATCGTCCCGCCTTTCCAAAGGAAGTTATTAATGATAGACTGCAGTTTTGTAAACCATACTTTTGGAAGATAAATGTTCAGTATACCCAGTGGGTATAGAATTTGTGGGAGCACATTCATTTTAATCACATTAGTCTCCACCTCAACAGCGATAGAGGAAGGGAGGCCCACCTTTGAAGAGCCTGTTGTATAGTGGTTATGTAAGATTGTCTTTTACCAAACTAGAAGGGTTATGACTTAAGCGAATTCTTAAGTACACTATATATTGAGGTTCCCATAACAGACCCATAGAGATAATATCTTGTTTATTGACCTAGGGGTTAAGGGGCAAGACTTTAGTCTTTTGAGTATTTAGTTTGTGGCCAAAAACAGCAGCAAATAAGTTTATTTCAGACACAGTGGCAGGTATTGAATGTAGGGGGTCTTCTAGGTGAAGGAGTAAATCATCGGAATAGGCCAAAAGAACATGTCTTGTTGGGCTCACTTGAATTCCCTTGATCTCTAGGTTATGTCAGAGCCAATAGATTGTCCCAAATATAAATTAAAAAGAAAGGGGAAGAGTGGACACACCTGTCTGGTACCCCATTGAAGTCTAAATGAATCAGACAGGACTGAGTTACATTTTACCCTCGCTGTTGGATTAGTGTAGAGAAGCCATATCCATTTAATGAATTCAGTGGAGAAACTGAACTTAGTCAACATGACAAACAAGAATGGCCAGAAGACCCTATCAAAAGCTTTCTTGGCATCCAGGGACACCAAGACTGCAGGGATCTTGCCCTCCCTAGACGCTTGAGATGAGGTAGTGCAATTTATGAAGGTGATCACTAGATAAACATTCAGCCATGAAACTGACTTAGGCCAGATCAGTAAGTTCACTCGAGACCTGAAGAAGCCTATTGGCCAAATATTTGGCCAATTTTTTAATATTGGTGTTAAGAAGGGATATGGGACTGTAATTATTTGGTCTAGTGGTATCCCTGCCCATTTTTTTCAAAACAGTGATATCAGCCTCGGTAAATGTGCTATTAGAGAAACCATGCTGGAACCAACAATTATAAACACCCAATAACAGCAGAGTAATTATATCAATAAATGTAATATAGAAATTATTGGACAGACTATCTGGTCCTGGTGCCTTTTCTGGCGGCAGCTGCTTCATGGCCTTGTAGTTTTCTAGGACAGTTTGAGGGGTACTAAGAATATCTTATTGCACCTGACTTAGAGTAGGAAGGGGGGCATCTTTCAAAAAGTAGTTTATAGCCTCTTTCAATGGGAGGTTCAAAGGATCCACTGAATATAATTTAGAAAAATATGAGTGAAAGACCTTGGCAATTTATCTGGGATGGGTAATAGGAGAATTTCTGTTGAGCAAAACTAGTTGTGAGATACAGTTGTCGGAATCTATGGCACAGAGATGTAAGGCCAGTAATTGACTGTCTTTCTCCCCTGATTCAAGATACACTAGTTGGTTCTGGTTCTCTGGATAGCAAGCTCAGCCTACTGTGCTAACAGGTCAGCATACTGAGCCTGCATAATGTTGAGTTGAGACCGGATAGCAGAGTCTGAGGTAGAAGATAAAGAATGTTCAATTTGTCTGATACCATTAAGAAGTTTGGAGAAACATGCCTGCTATTGTCTGAGATGTTTGGATGCTAGACAAATACATTATCCCAGGAAATAACATTTGAGAGCCCCACCGAGTATATCTGCCACATCTACGGAACATATGTTGTCACTTAAAAAATTCTCCAGCCATTTTCTTAAAAGCCGATAAGTAACAGAGTCCTGAAGCAAGTGCATGTTAAACCTCCACACAAAGTCTCGAACCTCTGTGTTACTGATATTATGCATTAACTTGACCGGGGCATGGTCCAAAAGTATGGTGGTTAGAATATCAATAGAAATAAAAACAGACAAAGCATCTTGAGAAATAAGAAAATAATCTACTCTGGAATAAGTATTGTGAGGAATAGAGTGGCATGCATATTTCCTATCAGTCGGGTGGGTTAGACACAAGGGACTGATAAGGCCTAGTTCATCTATTAAAGTTCTTAAACCTCTCTGCCCTGGGGATAAACCATGATTGTGAGAATTAGACTTGTCCAAGTTGGATTGGTAGACCATGTTCCAATCTCCTACCACTATAGTACCTGGGCTGCGAATCGAAGCCATGACAGGTCTTAACATGATAGAGAAGGCTGGATTATCCATGCTTGGACCATATATTGATTCTTACATTACCCTTGTAGGACCTAAACAACCCAATAGAAAAACATAATGGCCCTGAGGATCCCAGATTTCATTTTCTAGGGTAAAACATACCCTTCTTGCTATAAGAATTGCTACTTCTCCTTGCTGAGTGCTACCCACACACCACATACTTGTCTCACCCACTGACGATGCAACAAGAGAATATCATGTCATGTTATATGTGTTTCTTGGAGATAAGCTATATGAACGTTGAGTATTTTAAGATGAAACTATATCATATAACGCTTCTGCTTGCTACGTCCCCCTTAATATTCCATGTAATGGACTTATAGTTTACTATGATAGATCTTAATAAATAATGGTATCCAACTCATCCAACAGACAACAGTGCTTGAGCTAAAAGAAAGGCAGAAGGGAAAGGCATACCAACCCCCCACCCTCCTTATATCCCCACAGCAACCCAAAGTCAAACTGCAATTGTATATAACACAGTATATAAAGGAAGTTGAAAAAGGAATACCTCCTCTCCAACCCTGATGACTATACACTTCACCACCAGCTAATCCCCGCTGCCTTCCCTCACTCATCCCCTCAACAGACCAGCATTGTCTGAAATTAAAGCAGCATTAGCATCATCATATGGACAGTATACAGACAAACTATCTAATTGCTGTTCCCCCCAGAAAACAAGCACATGAAAGATATAAAGACCAATCAACCACTAGAATTAAAGCTAGCCCTTATCTTATTGGCTATGAATAGCTACAACATAATATCTTAGGAGTTAGATTAGGACTCTGCCATTCCAAGCCACAGTCCAGGAATAGCTGCCCCAGCCAAGCCACCACAGGGCCCCAAATGATGCCTACATGACTGTAGTTCTCCCACAAAAAACAGGAGAAGACCAGGGGGGCACATGAGTACCTACCATGTCTTGAAGTGGCAGACTGGGAATATATGACCTGGGCACTACACAGGTATACCTCACCTCCTGAAACTGGGCATGGCAAAGACTACCTGTTTTAGAATCATGACCCCCCCCACCCTCACTGACCTCCAGGAACAAGACAGGAAAATACACCTAGTTGTTTTTCCTGCCAACTTTTACTGCATAGGTGATGCCACCTGAGAACCAAGCATAAACTCATAAAATGAAGTCAGTGAGACTGGATCACCTCCAAAATTCCTCCAAAAAGGATGGCAGTACATCTCTGAAGATATATAAATAGGTGAGGGCCACTTCGGGGTGTGGGCTACAGAACAACAGACCTCCGTCACTGGCACTGAGTCCTCTGCAAAAAAAGCTAAAGGAACCAAAGATTAGAAGTCAGTTTTTAAATTCCATCCTTCTTGTGGGTGGCTTCTACCAATACCCCATGACCCAGTAGACTGGCATCCACATTCTGACATTCAAGCTCAACATACCTGCAACAAGGAGCAGGAGGCAATGCCAGTCATATCAACTCCCTGGGTTAGGCGCACCAACGGGGCAAGGCAGAATCCAACAGGTCTCAGGGGCATATTCACCCACAAGCTTTAGAGCCAGAGAGGTAAGGAAGGGGCAGGACTAGTAGAAACCCTCATGAAAAGCCAGAGAGAGCTCAGAAAAGGGCCCACTATAAATCAAATAATTCCCTGATATCAGTACATTCCTAGTCTGCCAGATTCAGCACATTCAAACACCAACCCCAAGTGGTCTTAATACCAGCTACATGGGTGCAACCCCCCTCGACAGTTCAGCCAGGGCACCATCCCGAGCCAGAAAGAAGCCAGCCAAACTGACCAAATGATATTAAGTATAGTGAAGAACCAAAACATACCATCCCAGAAAGTTAAAAATAGCAGAGTCACTTATTCTGAAATAAATGTTATAGGCTACAACTAATGTTAAACAGGTACTGTCTATTAACCAGCTTAAAAAAGAACAAGCATTAGTCAATGGAGAATGTTTTCTTGCTGGTACTGGCATTGGTACTGCAACAGTTAGCAAGCTACATAATAGGAATGGCAGTGAAGTACTGAACTAATGCCAACCCCAACCCCCATCCTGCAGAGACTGACAGGCATTGGGATTTGCCTTTGGGTCATCGGCCATAACACTCAGCGCACCCTGCAGACACTGACAGATGTCACGGTGTGCCTTGGGGTCTTCGGCCCTTACGCTTACCCCATTCCATATGGAAATAAGCTGAGATGAGTGCAGTACAGAAAATGGGGTGAATGTCAGGACCGAAGACCCCAAGGCACACCACGAAGCCTTTCGGTGGCTGAAGGGTGGGGTTGGAATAGCATGAGCATTATGGTCGACGACCCGAAGCCACATACCATGACACCTGTTAGTCTGTACAGGGTGGGGCATTACAGTTGGAAACCCTAATGCCCCAGGCTTTTGTTGGTATTTTCACTGCAAAATTTCAGCATGGGCTTTTTGAGACCCCACTTCATGAACAGTGGCACTATCATTTCATTACTCAATCCCAAAAGGTGATTTTGCGTAGCGAATGCCCCATTTGGCTCAAAAGTGCAAAAATACATTTTAGGCAGGATGTGAAAAATGACATCTGTACTGTTCATGAGGAGGTGTGAAAAATGGCAATGTTGAAAATGTGGAGTGAAAATATGAAAAAGTTACGAGCATGCGTAGAAATTGTGTAATGCCACTCGTAATGCAGTAATTTGTTTGGAATTTGTTCACCAAATTTTCAACATGGACTTTTTGGAACCTCCCCTCATGAACAATAGTACTGTGATTTCATTAATCTGTCCCAAAAGTTAATTTCACACAGCGACTGCTCCATTCCATTCGCAAGTGTCAGTGGCTCAGTAAGTAGCACACTTGCCTCTGAGGCCAGGAGATCAGAGGGCTGTGGGTTCAGTTCCCACATCTGGCACTTGGGTTAATATCCCAGTATTGACACTGTAGTGCAGCATGAGAGAGGTGCTGCACTTCTGAGGTGTTGTCTTTTGGATGAAACGTTAAACCGAGGTCCCATCTGCTTGGATTGGTGGTAGTTCAGATGGATGTTAAAGATCCCATGACACTTCTCGAAAAGAGTAGGGGAATTTTTTATTATACAAACATCAAAAACAAATAATTACAAACAGTGTTGAAGCACACAAACCATATATTAATCATAAAGAAAAAAAAATTCAAAATAAGCACCAAATTGTGTTAAGTCACACTAAAAAAATTATACAAACCAAAAAAAAAAAAAAGAAATCAAATAAGTTGAACATCATTCGTCATCTAACCAACCCCTTAAGACTGATTTTGAAACCAAAATTAAATCATAGTGGTAGAAAAAAGATCACCCCCCCCACTAAGAGCAGGGAATTTGTCATTTAGATAACATTGAAAACAATAATTACAAACGCATTAAAGTCATACTAAACAAAGATGCAAGATAAGAATTCAACGTTCACCATAATGATAAATCACAGCAAAACCCTACAAACCTTGAAGTAATGGACAATAGTTAGGCATATTTTACTGTCCCCTGTTTTCTCTTTTTTTTTTTAACAAGAATAGCTTACTATTTATATTTGATAAACATTGGGAATCCCTTCCACCAGCTGGTCACCTTCCAAGAAGTAGAATTTTCACAGTCTTTAACATAAATCCTTTCCATAGTCCCTGTAACAAATAAGCTGACAGTTTCATAAGACATCCTTTTTTGGTACAAGACCCACTGATACCGGGCTTGCCACAAATAATAAATTAAACAACGACAAAAAAGTTGCCATGTCTCCCTATCATAACATCCACTCAACTGAAAATTAATACCTAAAATCAAGGTGTTATAATCTAGATACAACAACCACGACATATTCCATTTAGATGACAGGAATTTCCATAAAGATGTGGCATAGGAGCAAAAACATAAAAAATGTTCCATCGATTCTGCTTGAACAATGCAATCCAGATAAGGACAATATCTTTCAGTCACAACTTTATGTTTAGCATTTCCTCTCACGTTCACTCGACCATACAAGGAAAGCCAAACCAATTCCCACATATATTCGGGTAATCGAGGAGTATTCAATCTTTGAACAGCAAGTGTTACATGAGTCATAGGGCAATTTTTAAAAGCAGGTTCAGTCGGGTAAAGTAATGTCAACACTTTTTATTACAATTGAGGCCCAGTGCTATCCTTAACCAAATTAACTGAAATACCCCATGTAAACAGCTTCTTTGCTACCGACAAAAAATAGTGCAGCAATTTCAATGATTTAATCGGTTTCGGGGGTAAATTTTGCCAGGCCAAAAAGTAATTTGCCAAAGTTTGTTTAAACAGATACCCATATGGGGTTATTTGGGGAATAAGCCCTAAACGAATATTATGAGAGATGAATAAAGTATGAAAAAAAATCACCGGGTCCACCATTCCAAGCCCACCTTTCTGTTTTTCCAAATAAGTATATTGCCATTTTATCGGATTCAACCTATTACCCCATAATAATTGAAAAAATATACTATAAATTCTAGTTTCTAAAGTCGTGGGTAAAGGAAATACCATAGCAGTATATAAAAAACAGGGAATAACAAATTGTTTCAATATCTGTACTCTCTTAATTTTTGACAATTTCCACTTTCTTCATAATTCAATTTTCCCCTCAATTCTATGTAGTGCAGTATTCCAGTTAAGTTCTGATAAATTGTGCGACCCGTAGAATCAGCCTAAAATTTTAATCGGCCCTGATGAAATTGTAATTCCTCCAATAGTCTCATCCACTGCATCCCTCATCCTATGACTAATCCCTGACTTTTTTGTTCTTGTATTTTAGAGTTGGACACCCAAGAAAAATAAGCCATTAATTCTAAAAAAACTGAGACATGTTCAATATTAGAAAAAATTACACATAAATCGTCAGCATAAGCTGGAATAAAATGCTCAGAAAACAAGGGCGGGCCTAACATACCCTCCCATTTGGGAATGGTTGTCACAGATCTTATTAAGGTATCAATAGTAAAGGAATATAAAAGAGGGCTCAGAGGGCATCCTTGATGAACCCCACTAGGCATGTGGAACCCAGCACCACATATGCCATTCACAATTGGGTGGGCCAGCGCCCCTTCATAAAGTGATTTGATCCAACGAATCACTACTGTAGGTACTCCATAATACCTCAAGGTCAAAAATAAGAACGGGCGATACACCCTATCAAAAGCTTTTTTTTGGTCAATGGAAACAATGCAGCCCTGCTTTCCTTGAGAATCTGTATATTCAATGAGATCACGAAGGATCATATGGGCCTGCTGGATTTTCCTTCCAGGTAGTCCGCAAAATTGATAAGGGGAAAGCACTGTGACTGCAAATTGTTTCAATCTATTATTTAAAATTCCTGTGAAAAGCTTATAATCAGTGTTTAGAAGCGTAATCGGTCTCCAATTCTCCAAATGTGTTTGCCTCCCTGTTTTGTACAGAAAAATTACCAATCCAGCAGAGAACCATCTTGGAAAAACTGTACTGGAAAGGAAAAAATTAAATACTAATTCCAAACACCTGCTGAATTCCAAAGGAAAAGTTTCATTAAGCTCTGCCGTTAAGCCATCTTGTCCTGGAGAAATACCTAATTTTTGGGATTTTATTATTTCTTCTATTTCTAACCATGTTATAGGTTTTGACAATGAAGATTTCTGAAAGGGTGAATCAGGTATTTGTATGGAAGACAAGAAATGCTTCATTTCCATTACGCTGGGAGGGACTGTAGGTGCATGTGCTAGAAAAAATTCTTTTATAATGTTCTGCACACTCTCCGTATCAGTCACCACACAACCTTCTTGATTAACTAAGGCAGTTAAAGACGTATTAGTTCTATACTTTTTAAAGGCCTCAAAAGGGTCACCTTGAGGCTGTTTTTTTAACCCATATTGTTGAAGAACTTTAGCAGTTTTTGCCCTATCATATTGTACCAATAGCATTTCCTGTTTCAGTGTGTGTATCTGCGATGAATAATCAAACTTCGAAGTATTAGCTTTAGAAAGTAAGTAATACAATTGTTGTCATAAGGCTAAATAGCGAAGAAAATTAGAATTTGATGCCATTTTCCCCTGATTCTGAAAAAAATTGCACAAATCGGCTTTCGTATCCCACCACCATTGATCGATGTCATCATATAAAAAGGTAACTGACAACCTTGCCATCAGTATAAAACTTAGTTTTTGCTGAATCTTAAGGGAGCGTAATAATGGAGCACTCAATTTCCACCTGGATTTTCTCCAATGTGGAAGTGAATCACCAGAAATATTACATTGAAGTAAAAGATGGTCTGAAAAGGCCACTGGTATAGTATAAAATGAAAAAAATAATTTTGGAGATAAAAAATATAATCAATAACTGAGGAATATTTGTTTTTTTTATAGGTAAACGTAGGGCCTCCCTGCTGTTTAATACTGGCCGTAACCAGCCCGGATGACTGTATTAATGCTCTAAGAGCCATAGCATCACAATATATTTTCCTTTTTTTTGATGCTTTTGTCAATTTCTCACTTGGGTCCAATTCACAATTAAAATCACCGCTAAGAAAAATAGCAAATAAGGTAATCAAAAAAGGTTTAATCATTTGCATTAGTGCCACTTTTTCAGCTTTTACTTGGGGACAATAAACATTTATAAATCTACACGTCATAGATTTCCAGACCCCATCTAGAATCATCAACCTCCCCGGGATCAAGTCCATTAATTTTATCAAAGAAAAATTATAAGAACCAAAAAGAAAACCCAAGCCATCTGCTGAATGCTGTCCGAAGGACCAATAAGAAGGAACCCAACACCATTCTTTCTGAAAATTCCTGACTTGGTCAATAGTGTAACCCCAAGTTTCTTGTAATAAACAGATATCTAGTCGATTTTCATGCACATAATTAAACATAACCTGTCATTTTTTAAAGTTTAACAGACTATGAACATTCAGAGACCCAAAATTAAGCAAAGCCAGAACTGAAGGTGAGTCAGTTAACTATCTTTTTTTCTTCTTTTCTTTTTTTTTACTTTTGTAACCTTCCTGGACTGTAAATGGGAAGGGGGGAGCTATCCCTAGTCGGTTGTGAGTCCAAATCTTGACACTCCATGACCGAATCTCCCCACTGGGATGATAGAACCTCAAAAGGGTTACTGGTCTACATTTCTACAGTAGAGCAGCCCACTAAAGGAGGTTTTAAAATTCCTGGAGGACCGTCTCACTTGCAGTGGTGCCAGAGAAACTACCTCATGGGGGCAAGCCTCCTGTTTGTCAGTATAACAAACTGAGGATAACATAGGCAAGGTATCCTTCAAGGTGTCTGTCAATGGAACTTCAGAATTCACAATTAAAGGCAGTGGTTCAGGGACATTAGTGGCACTGCTAGAAGCTTGATTTTCAACCCCTACTCCAGAGGCTAAATCTTGAGCTTTTTGAATAAAAAGATCAGGACTACTAATGGATGCCTTATTCCTAGCCACCCACACACATTCGGTAAAGACATGACCTGTGTCTTCACAGAGATCACACTTAGTGTGATTCATACATTGGAAGGCTATGTGACCAATCTCTCCACAGTTGTCACAATGGGGTTTATCGCATGAACTAGATAAATGTGTTCTAGAACCGCATTTGTAACATGCCCTGGGTTGGTCCGCATGGAAACATACCCCCCTATCCTGGCCCAACAAAAAAGAGTTGGAATATGCAAAATCCCTGTATCCAATTGTCTAAGTTTGACTTTAAATCTCCATCCCCCTGTCCAAAACTGTTGGTCATCTAAAATGGCTTCCGGAGAACTCAAGACATCACATTTCTGGGATAACCAATACAAAATGTCATCAACATGTACACCTTCATTCCGAAACATGATTGTTACAAATTTAACCAATGGTTTAGTCAGGGGAATTACCAAAAACGGGGTCCACAAGGGTGAGAATTTGACCTGGTTGTAAAGCTCCCAGAATAAATCCAGGGCATATGCTGAGCGAAAACTTATATCAAAATTATCCTCACCAGATATATTAATAAAAGAAAACACTTCACATGGGGAAAAATGCAAAGAATCTTTCAACAAATATTTCCCCACATAATGCCTGTCTAGCCTAACCTCTAGACCACCCTTATATCTTTTTTTTTTTTTTTTAGTTGTTTAACCAGGTACAGCACACTAAGCTGAAAGCTTTTTTACAGGAGCGACCTGGGAGCACAAGGAGGTTAAGTGACTTGCTCAGGGTCACACAGTATGCAATTGGAAGCTATGGGATAAATTAAATATCTTAATCTAACAGCGTTACGTCTAGAGGCTGCTTCCTTCTTTATTTTAGAAAATAAATCTGACAACAAAGGTTTATTAGAGTCTGCTTCTTTTTTGTCAGTATGAAGGTGTTCAGTATGCAAATCAATTAGAACCTCTGAAGGCTGAACTTGGTCCTGGGGGGGGCTCCTGCTGCTTACTACTTGTTTCTAAAATAACTTGCGCTGTGGGTGAAACAGCAATGCTAGGACGCCATGAAGGCTTATTTTGTGAAAAGTTTAATTTAGGGTCCCAGTCAGGTGAAGGACGCCAGGAACCATTATTGAAGGACCAACCTGCTTCCTGCAGTGCCGTTTGAGGGGTCCAGTTTTCATCTGATAATGGGTTGACAATAGTACTGTGCTGCATACAAGAAGGCTCAGAGTCATTTGTAATTAACCCCGATACCACTTGTTTGTCTGGAGAGACCTCCAAATGTCTTTTGGCTGAAAAAACAGCCGCCCATTTTTCCTGTCCCTCAATCCCCACAGTATCAATATGAGTAGCCATTTTCTTTGAAAAAGTGAATTCCGAAACCCCAACCTGATCTAATGGGTTTGTTTGATAAACACAGCTTACCTCAGGCTGTTGCGACTGCATAAAAACAGTAGAGGGGAGAGGTTTGAACACAAACCCAGAAACCTTTGAAAGCATTTTCTTAGGTGTGCAAATCACAGGGCAGACAGACTCTATCGCCTGCAGTTCACTGTTGACTCCGGTTTCCGTGACCACATGGGACGCTTCGTTCGCAGTTTCGGCCGAAAGACCACATGATTTTGGCTTTTGGCACAGAAAAACATTATTTCCCTTCCTGCCAGCCAATATTCCAGAAACAGGGTCGTAATACATGGAACTTGCCTCCTCTCCCGGTTTCATGACCAACGCTGAACCAGCTGAAATCTCCATTTCTCGTAAATCCCGTTCCTCGGGTACCGTAACCTCCGGTGAATGCTTCAAAATGTGAGGATTTGTGAGCTGTTCCACCTCTTCTCATGCATGAGCACAGTTAGGTAAGTACACATTGGATGCTGACTGCTGTTGCACAGAACCTGTATCCTCCGGTGCTTTTGGGTCTTCTTACGCCTCCGCACATTCCGCCGATACCTCAGTGTGTTGTATTGCTTTACCAGAATTGGCAACACCATTTCCAAGCTCCGTATCTTGAACTGCAAATCTGTCCAGACAGGGAACTAACTCCCTATGCTCCATGACATCCATCGTCCACCAGAGCTGAGCCAACAATGACTCAACTAGCCGCTAGCCCCCTACTGCCAGCAATGCAGTAGGGGAGTTTCCCTGGTGTCCTGGCCAAATTTCCCTCATTCACTAAAAATACCACCAACAGCTTAATCTGGTTCAAGATCAGTTGGCATTCATCTGTATCCCTCTTCCCCGGGTCGTGTCTGAAAATAGGCAGGATTTGTCTAGTGCACTTACCTGGTCAACAAAAATGAAATAAATAGATAAATAAAAATTCTGTGCCACAGGTGCAAAAACATGTTTTGGGCAGGATGCAAAAAGTGACAGCTGTACTGTTCATTAGGAGGTGTGAAAAAATGGCATGTTGTAAATTTGAAGTGAAAATATAAAAAATGGTGACGTTACGAGCTTCCGAAGAAAGTTCGCAATGCAGGCTCGTAATGCAGTCATTTTTTTTGAGTTTGTTCACCAAACTTGCAACATAGGCTTTTTGGAATCTCACCTCATGAACAGTGGCACTGTCATTTCATTAGTCAGTCCCAAAAGGTGATTCCGCGCAGCGATTGCAAAATCACCTTCCGGGACCAAGAAACAAAATGATAGTGACAGTGTCTATGAGGTGGGTCCCAAGAACCCATGTTGAAAAACTAAATAAATCAAAATAAATGGCTGCGATATCAGCCGAATAGAACCCCCCCCATTGTTCTGCCATTATAAAGCTTTACCAGCATATGTTCAGTCCCGGTCGGCTTTGAAGAGTGCAGACCTGTTCCTGTCCATAGAAGATCGCAGCGCTGGACCTCCAGTGGTAGATATGGAGTGATGGGGGTGGGGGAGGTGGGGATGCAGAGGAGGGTGGGGATGGAGGGGGGTCCTGGGAAGACAACAAGGGACCATTTTCTTCACTCAGGTAAAAAAATAGCAAGGATGTTTTTGTTCATTTACAGGATAAAAACAAGTTTGGTAAAATGGGGTGGGCTCCCAGTGTGCCACAATGGTGATGAGGATGGGGAATGCTGACTCTGAGATTGGGCACCCCAATGTCGACAAGGGGTGTTGACGGGCTGGTGGGGGCGCATCCGGCACCGGAAGTGGGCATCCCATTGTTGGAAAAGAAAGGGGTAATTGTTTAACCAGGAAAGACACAGTAAGTAAGGGGGGGTATGCCGACATGGGGATTGGGCACACCATGTCGGCTTATGGGGACTGTGTGGTGGGCAGCAAGAGCCGTAATATTTTGGCACACTGGAGTGGGCTCCCAATGTGCCACTTTATGGAGGGGGAAATGCCAACACGGGATTGGGCACCCCGATGTTGGCTTTCCACAGGAGTGTGTGGCCAGTGGCAGGAGCCACCAATTTAAACATTAAATGTTTTGCCAGGAGAGGCACACTAGGGTTGGGGACACAGGGCATCAGCTGACAAGAAGGAAACTGCACCCATGTGCATTACTGTGCAATGTAATGCACATGGGCAGAAAGTGTTGTCGGCTGCCTCTGTGTTCGTGGTTGTGAGGAAGGGGGGAGCTGCTGCTGCAATCAGGGATGATGAAACTGTCCCTGATTGGAGCAGCACATTTCTTTTAAGTCAGTCGCTCTCTCTCTGAAACTGCCATCATTGGCAGTTTTTCTGTTGATTGATAACCGAGAGAGGGGCCCCTGAAAGAATGGGCTGCATTGGCCACACACTGCCACACCTCTGCAATGCTCTACTAACCTGAATATGTTTCTTGTATACTGCGCATGTGAACAAACATAAAAAGCAAGTCATGTAACAAATAAGTCCAAACATACCCTGGGATCTAACATTTGATCTATAATCCTGGATCAAGGCATGCAAGCATGAACAACATCCCGTACCAGAATTAGATAAAGAAAGTAAATTAGAAAAGTATATTTCAGGTAAAAATAAAAAGTCATTCCTCTGTTAAATTAAAGTAATTATCTCAGTGGTCCAGAAAAGAAAATGCAGAGGAAAAGCCAATAGGAGTTGCCCAGAGCAAGTTCCGAGGTTCGGGGCATTATCATGAATTGGGACACACGGGTTTTTCGAAGCAGAATGGAGCATCGATGCAGGTTTATGTGTCACTTTTCTGAGCCTGCCCCAGGAGGATAAGTAAAATCTGTAACATCTGCATGCAACGGACATTCTGGAAACAGAGCAGATTTAGCTGTTGCTGATGCACTAGAGGTCCAAAGTCTGCACCCTTAACATTGTTACTTAGCATTACTGCTTGTAACTGATTTTTTCCACTGCCCTGTGTCAATCTTATTTTAATTCAATATGCTTAATTGTGTTTTAAAACAAAACAAGCAGCATACATGACTAGAATGGATACAAGAGGTGGAAGTTCCATAAACAAGTACCAAAAAAAACAAAAAGCAAAATAACAATAGCACACACAACAATTATACATTAACAACCCATATCCTCTCACCCCCCCAAGCTGCGCATACATAAGATTAGAACAGAGTAGCTTATAAAGAGTCCAACTTTACCTAAGGTTTCCATAAGGAGAGTAGGGCCAATAAGGGCTCCCAAACTTGCCAATATATGTGGAGTCTTTGGCACATAGACGCAATATGCTTCTCCAACTGGATGGCAAATAGAATTTCCCGATACCATTCCGTAACCGAAGGAAGAGCTTCTTCCATCCAGTGTCTAAGCATAACCAGTGTGGCTGCTGATGCCACTAGGGTTAAATGAGCTTTTCTTATCTTGGGAGTCCCGAGGGGCTATATTGCTAATAAGCAACATTCTGGGGTAAACAGTGGATCCAGGCCAAGAAGAGGGCCCAGGACCTGCTGGATAGAATTTCAAAAAATCTGAGTGCAGGGGCAATCCCAGAGCAAGTGATATAGTGAGTCAAGTGCTTGTTTACAGCGGGCACATTCTGGGGAAGGGATCCAACCTATTTTATAACACTTTATCTGGGTGTAGTATAAGTTATACATGATATTGAATTGTGTCAGACATAGCCTATCTTGTTTGATGTGTTCATAGATCAGTCTCCACACTTTCTGCCAAAACTCTGGTTCCACTGGGAGAGAGAGTTCTTGGACCCAGTTATAACAGACCCACGATGGAAGACTGGAGTCTGCTGCCAGGAGCTGTTTATGTGTTTTGGATATTGCATGCAGTTGATCTGCTGATTGAAAGATCTGCATTCGCTTCTTTAAGGATTCCACACTCTGGAGCCTGGGGCCCAGAAAGGTGAGGATTGCTTTTCTAAGTTGCCAGTACTTAAAAGCTTCTCTGACACCCAACTGAAACCGATTCTGAAGAGTGGAAAAGGGGGTGAGTTCATTTCCTGAAAGGAATCAGCTAGAGTGGTATCTTTTAGTTTGGGGAAAAAAGAGGGAGAGATAGGATGGTGCCCAATCTGAAAATGTAAATTATTAAATATAGGCTGAGAGGGGGAGCAGCACCAGCTCTCAGACAAGAGCCTTTGCATCTGCTGCAAGGCCTTTAGGGACCACCTCACTGGTAAAACTCGAAGTGAAGATGGAAGGTGGGAGGGGGTCCAATAGGCTAAGGCGGGGAATGAACTGGCAAACCTGTGTGCAAAGTCTCTTTCTATGTCCAACCAAATGGGGAGGTAGCTATCTCCAGCCCCTTGGGAGCCCTCTGAGGACCAAAGAGCTACTTTGTTAATATGCTGAGCACCATAGTAGGCAACAAGAAAAGGTAATGCAAGGCCGCCCTGCAATTTTGGAGCTGTTAACTTGGGATATTCTCTCCGTACCTTCCTACCTTTGCAGAGGAAGGAGTCGAACAATTTCTGCATTCTCATAAACCAAAGTTTGGGAAAAAGAACCCTAACATACCTAGAGGATTCACTTGTCAATCTTATCGTTGTACAGCTAGTTATCTGCTTTCATTGGGCTTGCAACTGTACATTGTTCAGTTACTTCTCTGTACCTTGCTTATTATGCTATGCATGTTTCCACTGGGACTTGTGTCTGTACAGCTTGTAATTTGCTACTCTTATTGGATTGTAAATTATTTTAACTGTTTGATTCTGTGCCATTGTTTGTGGACCTGGCCATGCCCGGAAACAGTCCTTGCATCAACGCACTAACCCGGGTAAACAAAGACTTACATAAATAAATAAATTGTGCTCGCTGCCCAGTGTTTCCTTCCTGCAAGAAGCGCCCTGAGACATCTATTAAAAAATAATATAAAACAAGTTCAAAGTGCCGTGTTGTCTAAGAGCGAAACAAAATTCTAAATTAAAATATGCAGAGTTGGTAATCAGGATTGGCTTCAACACCAGTTTGTGAGTTGAATATCCTATGCCTTTTCATCAGCTAAGTAAATAAAACGGCATACACAAGGAGTTAACCAAGGTTCAAAAAATTATGGAAAATCGCTGGAAAAACCCAGGTTAAATCACATAGGTGCAACAAATAAATCTGGCAACAGCGTGGGTAAATCTTTTTTGGCCTGATCATGGTTCTCATAAGTTTTTAAAGTTCCTTTATAAGAGAATTGGAGCCTGGCTGGGTATAACATCTTTAATCTAATCTGTGTAGCCAAAAACTCAGAGATGACTGGGCTGTAGGATGTCCACTTTAATCGAACCAATCTGGGTAGATCCTGCAGAGTTCTGAGTTTACAATCATCACATGAGATTTCATTGGTATTTTTATTTTTGTTAGTATGTATGTTTTGTCAAGAAAGTGTAATAACTTTATAATCATGGGTCAGGGAGAAGCATTAGGTGGGGGAGGTGGATGAAAAGCCCGATGAGATCACTTAATAATGTAATGCAAGCCATTTGGAGAGGGGCCTGCAATTCTCACCAGAAACTTCTGCATGAAGACAATAGCTGACTGGCCTTCAGACCCCTCTGGGAGCCCAATTACAACCAAATTATTCTGATGACTGTGTCCTTCAAGGTCCTCAAATTTCTCCTCTAATTTTTGCAGTGTTTGCATTAGGGACGCAGTCTCAGGATCCATTCTACCCTTCCAGTCCTCCAGCGAACTCACCTGGCCCTCCACATCTCCGATCCTCTTAGTCAGTTTCTCAGTGACCAAGCAGACATTCTGCAATTCAATATTAAGTACTTGTATGGCTTCTTTTAATGGGATAAATTCTTGAAGAAAACATGCCTTTGTAAATGGCGGAGAAGAATCAGTGGGCTTTATGGTAGCTGATGCCAGGGCCTTACTTCGCTTTGCTGTCTTATCCCTTTCGGGTGTGGGAGGTGGAGTGTGACACACACCCAGTCTTCATATCAACATCCATAGTTTTGTTACAAAGGTACAGTAGTCATTCCCTGGTTGACACAAGAGTTGGACTTTATATTGCAAGCTGAATGAAAAAGCAATAAAACCATACAAATAAAGTTTAAAGGGGAGATGAGGAGCGGAGCAGAGTGACTGGGTAAAGCTGCTAAGTCGAGCGGTGCATCACGTGACTCCTCTTGTGATCATGTCATCATCATTCATAGTTTGAACAAGCAATTATATAGAGGATAACATATGGTCATTGATTGTTAACCAGCTTGTTAACCATCAAGAGGTTGCTATGGTGACCATGTAAACCTCGAGAACAAAGCTCGAGAGGTTTATGTCGGCATGGCAGCCTTGAGATGGCTTAACAAACTGGTTGACAATTGTTGTGCCATACATTGTATTTTATAGTGTATGGTCATCAAAAACATTTAAATAGTGAAGTAGGATCCTCACTTTTATTAGCTGCTCCATTATTTAAGTCACCACCACTCAGCTCTGGGTCATGCTCTCACCACTGCGGCCATTTCAAGAAGGTGGTCTGTTCGAGTAACGATCATGCACAGAGCAATCCATGTTGTCATACCATTGATGTGACGTACCATTGATGGGTTAACAACAATGTTGCCTCACATCGATGGTATAACAACTGAGGGAAAAGATGAATTTCCCCTAATAAAAACGTTCTACCATACATTACAAAAAAATAAACTATGGGATGTTGTACATTGCAAATTTGTACACACTTTCTATATAAATTATTCATGTCACAAACTCATGATTTATATAATATCAAATACGCTGGGTGTTTAAAAAGCTTATAATGTATGGGTAGCCCTTATTATTGTCCAAAATTGCCAAATTCATCTTGTTGTTATGGTACTGCTGTGACATCAGTAGGTTGCTAACCATGCCTCAGTCTCCCTGCAGAGTTCTGTTTTTAGAACCATGATTGCTACCATCTGCATACAGTTTCCAACTGTTCAGTTTAAAATATTAAGGAGTTACCAGCAGATGGCAGCAATCGCGATGGAACCCATAATGTCCTCACTCAGCAGCACAAGCGATCGGCTTTCCTTCTATCTGTATCTCCTTGAAGTATTTCTTGACTGAGCATAGAATGGCTGCCCAAACAACATTAAACTTTCCCCCATACACTATAAAGAATAATGGATGGGAGAAAGACAATAATCACACTGAAATCACATCTCACTGTTTCCTTGACAACTGTAAACCTCTTGAGCTCTGCTCTCGAGGTTTGCACTGTTGTCAAGGAAACCGCTCGATGCGATTACAGCATGGTTATTGTCTTTCTCCAATCCATTATCCTCTATGTAATGGTCACCTTATGCATTATTCAATATATAAGCAACAATACATATATAGAATGAAGCAATAAGCTACACCAGGCTGGGCGATGTGGGAGATCAATGAATGCCCCAGTTGCATTTTAAGTCCTGAGTTGTAGTTAGGGGGGGGCTTCAACCAGCTGGGAAGTGCATCAATCCTCAATAAATACCCAACATGGAGTAACTTATAAAATGGGGTCTATCAGTAGGGTTGCTCGAATCTGCCTAACAGAATCAAAGTAGTTGGATTCCAATCCGATTTTTGGATTTGCAGTTGGAAAATCCTAAATCCTAAACTGAATCCTAAAACCTACTTTACATCTATATTTAGGATTTGGGATTTTGGATGACAAATCTGAATCCTAAATCTAATTTCAGGTCCTTTTAGGATTTGAAATGGAATCAAATTAGAATTCAGAAGTTCCTAAACTCTGATTCCTAAAATTGGATTGGGATTCCCCAGATTCTGAGCATCCATAATTATCAATGTAACTTAAACAGTCAGAATATTTTTAAAATTTCCAAGAACAGAATAAAGCAGTTGAAATCCTTTTACAGTATAAAGTACAGTAGTCATTCAAATTCATTGAGACTGATGCTGAAATATATGTTACTTTAGAGAGAAACAACTTCTTGTTTAATATTGCATAATGAGTTAAGGAAGTTGGAGAGAAGTTGATCCGGTAGGTGGAAAACTGGCTTGGTGAGAAGTTGACTGCATGTGTGGAAAACTGACTGAGGAGCAGGACTCAGAGTATGGCGGTGGGAGGTGAGCACTCCCACAGGAGAGAGGTCATCAGTGGGTTCCCACAGAGCTTGGTGCTTGGACCGGTGCTGTTCAGTATCTTCACCAATTATATTCAAGATGGCATTAAGGGTAAAATGAGTCTATTCATGGACAACACCAAGCTCTGTGGGAGGGTAGATCCAGCCGAAGGGATTTAAGACCCAGGGGAAGATCTGGAAATGCTAGAGAGGAGGTATGGGATTTGGCAACTTTGCTTCAATGCAATGAAATGTAAAGTTATGCACACTGGAGTCAAGAACCTGAGGGCTAACTACACCCCAGGAGGAGTCTGATTGCCTGATCAGAGGAGAAGGATCTGAGAGTGATGATCTCTAGTGACCTGAAACACTCCACACAATGTAGGAAAAAAGTAGCAAAGGCAAATAAAATTTTGGACTGCATTGTTAGAGGGATCAGCAGAAGGCAAGAGGAAGTAATACTGCAAACAAAGATATCCGCATTCTGGAGCTTGAGTCTGAACGTTTGATCCACAGAGGCAAGGAGCCAAAGGTGTAAACTGAAATTAGTTTATTCCAAACAAATGGCACTTTGATATGCAAATACAGAGAACAAAGTAAACCACAATGGTCACAGTTACCCAATGGGTGCCGTTTATTTGGAATAAACTAATTTCAAACATTCAGACTAAAGCTCCAGATTACAGTTATCTTTGTTGTGATTATTTTGGGTAGCACACCCGTAACCTGCACCACCTCTGTTCTTGGTGCAGTATCATTTGGATTTGGAAGTAATACTGCCCTTGTACAGGTCATTAGTGAGACCCCAACTGGAGTAGAGTCTACAGTACTGGTGCTCATACCTTAAAAAATACGTAAACCTGCTGGAGGTGGTCTAAGGGACAGCAGCTAAGATGATCAAGGGCTAGCAGGGTAGAACATAAGAGGAGAGGTTAGAGGCCCTGCAGATGTACTCCTTTGAGGAGAGAGGAGAGAGAGAGTGGACATGATGGAGACCTTCAAGTATTTGAAAGGAATAAATAGGGTGGACAAGAAGGGTCTCTTCAAGCTTAGTAGGACCTGAAACACAACTGGACACAATCTGAAGTTGGGGATGAGGTTTAGGAGAGATGCTAGAAAGCATTTCTTCACAGAGAGGGAGAGGAGAGGGTGGCATCTGGTAGGAATGGGCTTCCTGAGGAAGTGGTTTTATCAAAAATAATAGCTTCAAGAGAGGGTAGATAGAGTTAAGAGGAAAATAAGGGTCAAAGGAGGGGCAGATGGTGGGGAAGGGCAGATTGGGGAGGGGCCGCAGGGTCAGTTGCTGATGCTGAGGACCTTGCAATACAAGCAAACTCAATAGACCTAATGGCCCTATTCTGCTGGCTTAGTCATATCTTCATATGTTGTAACAAATAAGTCCCTCACTTACTGGAACAATTAAATGCTGACATCCATGTTTACTGTCCCTGCAGTAATGAGAGAATAAAATGTTCTTTTTTAAAACAGATTAGCAGTGAAGTTCACACAGCCTAAAAAAGTCTTCATGTTTAGAAATACATCAACAACTCCATTCATTATCATTCTTCTCATGCAGTGAAATAACAGCGCATGGTTATCTAAACCTTAAAAGCAGAATGCAATGTCAGTGTTACATAACTTAACAAGTTTTATGTGATATTCTGCATGTATTGAAAATGAAAAAGAAAATGATAAAATCAATACATTTTAGTGCTAATGTACCACAGTTATTGCTTGCTAAACCTTAGAAACTGACTGCAGATAAGGTCTGCAAGGCCCATCCAGTCTGCCCATTTTCTCTTCCTACTGTAAAAGTCACAGATTCTACTTGATCTCCGACTCACTGGATACATAGAACTTGCATGGTGTGTTAATGTTTATGTTCTCAATGTGCAGTCTGGGTGTTCTTAAATCATTTTTATAAAAATGGTTTGAATCAAATAAGCAATCTGTTTGGTCAAAATTGATCACATGACCATGTGGTAATTTCAGTTACCGCACAGCTCAAACTTTACTTTCTTTTTTCCTGCTTAAAATGCAATAATACACTCCATGGTGTGCAGTAATGCCATAAATTACTGCGTTTCCCAGGTGGTTGAAGGTACTTGACTACGCCTCGTGCCTCACAACCTACCTGAGGTGTGCTGCAATTAAGCATTACCACACATCTTGTCCTGTGTTATTGCTTACTTCTCAACAGAGGTGTGAGGCTGATCTTGAGGCAGCAATACAGTTGGTGTAGTTATTTCACTTTTTGATGGCTTGCTTGTTTCAGTGGCTTGTTATCAGACCTCTCATGTTCAATTGCTCCTGACACAAGTACTGTATGTGATGTTTTCATTTTCTCAGTTTATGCATACCAGTAACTTTTCAGGCAACTTTCGCAGAGGACATTATCATCCAGTTTGCAAAATCTGCTTCCAACAAATGATGTTCAAATCCCAGCTGCAGGCTAGATCCAACACTCCATCTAACTTTTGGAAAGTTCTTCACGCTATCCTAGACCCTCCTACATCACAAGCCTTCCTCATCCAAAACCATGAAGACATGAGTATCATGGACTCTGCTTCAATTGCAGATACCTTTAATACTTTCTTTACAACCTGCTCCCTCCCTGACCATCCCATTCCTACCCTTGTAGGTCCACCTCCTTCCCTTTCTTGCCTTAGCTATATCTCCCCCCCCCATTTCTTCCCAAGAAGCCTTCAAGGCACTAATGTCACGCAACCCTACTAAAACTAGACCAGACGACCTACACCCCAAAACTTTTCATATATCTGCACCTGCAATAGCCATCCCCTTGCTCATCTTTTAAACCTCTCCCTCACTACTAGCACTATCTCCAAAACCTGGAAAGTGGCAAAGGTGCTCCTGCTCCCCCTCCATAAGGGCGGGTACCCCACCTCACCCAGAAACTGCAGACCTACTGTATCTCTCTCCTGCCTGCTCTCCCCAAACTCCAGGAGTCTCTTATCTAGTCTAGACTCCTGGAACATCTCTCTGCTACCAACTGTCTCTCTCCTTTCCAGTCAGGCTTCACAAAGCAGTATTCAGGCTCCTCCCTTTTTCGAGTCACTGACCATATCCGGTCAGTCATGGACGAATACCTTGTCACTGTTGCCATTTGGATGGACCTGGCAAAGGCCTTTGACTTTGTCTACCACCATCTCTTGATACAAAAATGTCTTTCAGCTGGTCTAGCCTCATCTGCCACAGATTGGTTTAGATCTTACCTCCAAAACAGAAAAAAGTCCATTCAGGTAGGCAACGCCATCTCCCTTCCTCTCTTTATCCAAACCAGCCTTCCCCAAGCATCCATATTCAGTCCTATCCTACTCTCATTATTTATAAAAAACCTCCCATCCATCTGTTCTTCCTGCAAAATCCACATGTATGCAGATGATACCATGATATACTTTTCTGGTCCAAATGCAACTGATGTAGTTACTCCCCTGCAGCACAACTTCGATAAAGTGCAGTCTTGATTCAGGCAAAATAGGCTCAAGCAAAACTCCAAAGAAACAGGCTCCATGTTCTTTGGATCGAGGCAAAGATTATCCAAATCCCAGAACACCCCTGCATTCGCCATCCTGGATAGCTCCCAACTAGACACAGTCAAAGCTTTCAAATACCCAGGGTCCTGGCTTGATCTTGACTTCACTGCCCACATTAACTTCATCTGCTCCAAACTTCAACCTAAACTAGGAGCCTTCTGCTACCACAAGGGCTGCCTCCCCTTGTCCATCTTCCATGATTTAGTCACCAAAACCATCTTGCCGGTTATCGACAATGCAGTCATTGTTTATGGCTCCACACCAGCTACGCCCATCGCTAGACAACACCATACTAAATTAATTTTGTTGTTTCACCACCTCCTCCCTTCCTCACTCACCACCGCACCATCCATTCCTCCCTCCCTAAGCCTCTACCTGCTAGGCACCATATCCATAGCCTCACTTTCATTTCCAAATTCTGGTTTGGGACCATCCCTCCCCCCCTTACTGCAACTCCTGCCTATCACCAGTTAGGTCCTCCACCTACTCCTTCTGATCCAGGGATACTCGTATGTTCTCCCTCCCCCATCTGCACACTTGCTCAGGCAAGACCACCTTCTCTTACCATATTCCACACCTCTGGAATCAACTCCCTTGGGACACTCACCACTCCCCCACTCCCCCACTTTCTCTGCCCTTAAATCCCTGCTCTGAGCTGCCCCTGCTACTATATACTCATGTCTTTCCCCTCCATCCCAGTCCACGCTAATCACCATTCCCAGCCTAGCATCACCTCTTCACAAAGTCCAATATCCTTTCTATACTAACCAAGTTGTCACAGACATCCAACCTGAATTTTCTGTCAGACTCTCCTATTATATCCTCATCTTTGTCTCCTGCACTATCTTTCCCTCACATTCCATCATGTGCTCTCTTACTCTCCACCTTGCACTGTATTACACATTTATTGATAAACAAATCTACTGCCTCTGTGTGTATACATAGTTATATATATAGATATTACTTGTGATGTGTTGTACACTATCTAAATTTGTAATATGTTGTACATTATCTAACCTTTTTTTCTGCTGCTACTGTATTTATATCTAGTTTGTTATGTAGCCTCTATATTTTTCTGTATGGTATTGTTTATTACTGTACTGTTTATGAATGCTTTTACCTCTGTATTGTCCCCTACCCCCGGGTCACATCTGGAAAGAGCTCCTGCTCAGTGTACCTTTCCCAATCATCAGCTTTTAAATAAATAAATAAATGAAAATGTGCACAATACTTCTCACTGAATGATCAGTATATTGTATTGATAGTGATGCCTATTTCTACAGTGTTGACATCATCCATCTAAAGTAGCTTTTCCACCATCAGTTTCTGGTGATACAAGCAATCTCATATGGGGGACATGCTGTGAAGTTAGAAGGAGGTAAATTCAAGAGGGCTATGAGGAAGTTCTTCAGTTAAAGAGTGGTGGATGCCTGGAATCTTCCAGCAGAGGTGATGGAGGCAAAAACAGTGGTGGAGTTGAAGCATACATGTGATAGGAACAAGAGAATCTTAGTGGGAAGCAAGCAGGGGAGGGAGCTAGAGGTCATCTAGGGTCTGCAGTGACAGTATAAGCAGGGAAAAAATGGGCTGACTGTGTGGACCAAGCAGTCCTTATCTGCTGAAAATTCTATTTCTATGTTTTTGTGTTTCTTGGCATAGTACGTATTGTGGTAATCAGTGAGAATGCAAGAAGAAGAGCACTGCATTTGTGCATTGTTTGCTGTGTATTGATTAAAGGGTTGACTGGGCATTTTGGATTTCCTGGCTGGGCAAACATGAATCCACAATCTGTATCTCAGTTCGGGTCATTGAAATCATTGCTTTTTTTTTTTGTTTGTTTTCTTGTTAAATGTGAGACACACGTATTCAGTGTTAGTTTCATATGTTTTAAATGTGCAGCTGTCTGCAGTTAGTTCTATCTGACCCTCTCTACCTCTACGAGCAAAGCGACACATCCATCCTTATTTACAAGTTCAGAAGCAGTTTCAGGGAATTGTGCACTTAAATCATGGAGGTGTTTTAAATCAGCACCTGAAATGCAGTAGTAATGTATTGCTTTCTTTTTGCCTTCTTTTCTACCAGCTTTTACAACTGATATAAAACATGGTTGGTTGAAACACAGGGTCAGAAATAATGTTGAATGCACTGTTTAGTTCCACAGTTTGGAAATGTTTTTTCAGTCCTGTCCACAATTTTGTGAAACTTGATCCTGCATACTGACTGCCATGTTGGAGTTTGATAAGTTCATCTGGACTCTGATTTCATGTCAGCAGTTATGCGTCTTGATTTAGAAACATAGCAACAGAGAAACTGATGGTAGATAAGGCCCGCCTGGCCCACCTAGTCTGCCCATTTCCCTACCTACTTACAACTACAGATCCTAAATGATCAGCAGCTTAACCTCTCTTTCTGACCACCAGGATTGTCTTCTGTCTCGCCCATGCATTCTTGAACTCCCCAATTGTTTTAGCCTCTACAACCTCTGCTGGGAGGCTGTTCCTTGCATCTACTACCCTTTCTGTGAAAAAATACTTCCTCACATTTCACCTGAGTCTCCCCCTTCCCCCCTCATGTTGTGATCCCTTCTTCTTACAAATCTTTTTTTAAAAGATGCTCTCCTCCTGCAACCTGTTTATTACTTTAAGGTGCTTGATGTCTCTATCATATCCCCTTTTCCCTTCTTTCCTCCCAGGTATACATGTTGAGGTCTTTCTGTCTTTCCTCATGTTTTTTGGTGCATTCCTTTCATGATATCCTGTGAGTATAGTGAACCAGTATGGGAGCCACAACAAAATGGCCACTCATATTGGGCACTATACTCAAGGGTAGTAACCCTACATGAACACTAGGGTAGTGAACAGTAACAGCAAGGAGGGATAGCGAGATGAAGGGGAGGGACAGGGAAGGGGTTTTGAGGGACTGGTGTGCCTGCTGCTGCTGAGCTAGCCATATGGTGGGGTAGTGTGGATGGTGAGCTCTGGTTCAGCAGGTAGAGGCTTCGGGACCAGGTACATGGAAATTTTGCCACCACCTGCAGCTATGGCACTAAATTTTTTTACCATTTATGGATTTTGCCCCCTCCCCAATATGCACCCCACTGGAGTTGAGAATCGATATTCAGAAATTTTGAGAAATTGAAAAATACTGCCACCACAAAAACACTTTTTCATTTACTAGATATCAGGTTTTCTGGAAGTCTATGTTGCCGATTTGCTTTTCGGCGATATACACTCGCCATAATAGCGATCACTATTTGGCAATTTCTATTATGACACGGACCTTCCTTTCACCATTTTTGTTGCCCTTCTCTGGACTGCCTCCACCCTGTCAATATACAGATATAAGGACATGAAGTAATGGGCTAAGGCTAATACAGTAGTCATCATAGGAGGAGTCATAGTGAGCAGGAACAGCAGTTCCTCTAATGTCATAGTGCGATTAAAAATGGAGGTGTAAGAGTCCTTGAGTAATTACCATGGGCAGGGACTGGCATATGGGGTGGGGAAGAGGAGAAGGAGGGGTATAAGGAGTGGAGTGGGTGGGGAGGTCAGCAGAGATTGGAGAGGATTTTACGTGGTGGCCTAAGTCGGAAGGACTATTGGAAGGGAGGACACAACAGATGCCTCCGGCAAAAATTAATGTTGAGGCCGATATTTAGAGTAGTGTCAGAAAATGATGTTAAGACATGATGTTCTCACCCAGTTTTCCTCAACTGTATTAACTTTTTTTTCTTTAAGCTTTAGGTGTATAGTTTCTACTTACTGTTGCCTTAGGTTGTTTTCCTGTTTTCTATGCATCTCACATGTTAATACTTCGATTTCCTCTCCAAAGAATCCTAGCAATGCTTTGCCATAAGCAACTAGTTTCAAACTCTCTGGTTCAGTGACTCATTTTGAACTGCTGACTGAACTGTCAACAAATCAAACAGAATATGAAAATGCAGAGGTGAACAGTTAGTTGGTAACATACTATACCTCTCAACCCCCTGCTTCATAAATCAGAGTCAAGGTTTAAAAAAATTAGGGACAAAGAATCCAAATCAGGGACACAGCTTAAAAATGGGTTCTATCCACTCAGGAAGCAGGTAGCATAAAGGTATTAGTGTAAAATACATTTTCTGAAGAAGAGTAAGTCTGTAACTCTAATGTTCGATATTATTTTGAGCATACAATACCCTCTGTTCAGTTACAGAAGCACAAATTTTAGGAGTGATGGGACAAGTTTAAGGCAAATTATGGACCTCCCTGAAAATCTGGGACAATTGAGAGGTATGGTTGGTAATCATGTGTTTTGCTTAAAAAGCAGAAATGGGTGTGTTGTTCTGCATGTGTACTTTTATGTGAAATACCAGTGACTGTCAGTTGATGGAATGCAATGTTTCAGTAAAACATCTGAAAACAAATTTAAGCATATTTCTGATTTTCTGGTGAAGTATCTGCATGTGTTTTGAAGATAATGCCAATGTCACACACCTCCACTACTACACTCAAATAGTCATGCCCACCAGGGAGTCTTGGTTGCATTGGGTGAAAAAGCTCATAGACACCAGAAAAAGTGGAGACATCTAGTTCAATTAAACAGTTTCTTTTTCATGACATGTTACAGGTTATAAAGATGATTAGCTTTATTTTGTGAGCTGTGGGAAGATGTATCCAAGTGTGGCTATCCTAACTGCCACACACGCATAAAAACAACATACACCACATATGCTAATAAGTGCTTTGGTTGACTTTAGTGGTGGGTGAAGTAAGTGAAATTCACTTTGCGGGGTAATCCTCGAAATTCCGCCCATTTTGCTGAGCGAAATGTAAAATCTCGCCTGGCGGAGTGGCAAAATTTTGCCTGGTGGAACAACAAAGTTTCACCTTCTATGGCAGAATTTTACCTTCCGTGGGTGAAATTCTGCCTTCTGTGGTGAAATTTCACCCACGGAAGGTGAAATTTCACCGGCGGAAGGTGAAATTTCACCTAGGCAAAATTCCGCCTAATGAGGAAAAATTTCCCAAATTGCTCTGCTAGGCGCATTTGGCCACTTCACCGAGGAAATTTAAATTCTCTGCATCTCTAGTTGACATATATATATATTTGTATATATTTCATTGATTATGCACTTGACAATGCATTTCCTGATTTTTTTATTTATTGTATAGTTGTCGGAAAACTGCCATCTTTATACCACAGCCTGAATTGTACCACAACATAAGTACTTTTGCTGGCTGCGTGCAAACACTTATTGAGTTGTTTATTTGATGGCTTTACTCTGGTACAGATTTGCTGTCAGTGATTGTCAACTTTTTGTGAAAAAATGCTATTGTCAGTGGGCTTTCCCCTTGAAATTATACCCTGGACAACTTCTTTGGGTGCTCAATTAGCAGTATACTTTATTATACATTCCTCAATACATATACTTTATTCTTCAACATTATATACAATTTCAATTTCCATCTTCAATAATTACTGTTATTATAATTTTCAAAGTCCATTCTTCTTCTCTATATTTCCTTATATCTTCAAAAACTCTTCTCAGGGTCTGGATGTGTAACCTGACACCCCTTCCATGTAAACCATATTTTCCTTCATTTCATTGTCATCACTGGGATCAGATGCCAAGAACCTGACCTCCCATTTCCCCCAAGATGACCCCCCTTGGTGCAGCCAAGCTGGATGTCGACTTAGCTCATGCCTGATTATTACCACCCTGCTGTCCCAGTGCCCTCTACATCCTCTCCTCTCCTCTCCTTGTACCCCTTCCCCCTCCTCTCTTCTCTCTCTTCCTTCACCCACTGTTCCCTGCTACACCTCACCCCCTGTTTTCCCAAATGTCCCACTCAATATGTTGCCCTCTTACCAGCAACCTTTCCATGATCTTGCTTATTTTCTGTCAGCCCCTTCTTGCTGCCCTCTGCTAGCAGCACCCTCACTGACCCCACCATTTGCTGTCCTCTTTCAGCAACCCTCCCACCAGCCCAAAATCGTGCCATTGTCCTCTTCCAGCAACCTGCTTCTTATCCCTCCTTCTTGTTCACTCCATCCCCCTTTTGCCTGCTTATCTGGCTTACCAGCTGGGAGTGTGGGTAAATCAAAAACCTAGCAAAAGAAGGGCCCTTGCCCCTTCTGCAACCCCTTATATTGCCCTTGAAGGACTCACTTTGGACCCGGCCCCCAATCAATCCCCTTTCCCCCTCCCCATAGTGACTCATACCTCTGACTCACCTGTCTCCTCTCCTTATCCCTCTTCCCCTCTCCCTCCCTTCCCTTTGCTTCCTGCACCCTTGGCATTTCACCAGGGAAACCCCTGACAATTCAGGTTTCCTTAAAATTTGCAACTCCATTTGTCAGTGAGATTTCTCCTTGAAATGATACCTTGGACAACTTCTTTGGGTGCTCAATTGGCGGTAGAGTTTGTTATACATTCCACAATACTTATTCTTTATTCTTCAACATTTTCTACAATTTAATTTCCATCTTCAATAATCACAGTTATTAGCAGTTTCAAAGTCCATTCTTCTTCTCCTCAATATTTCCTTTTATCTTCCAAAACTCTTCTCGGGGTCCAGATGCATAACCTGACACCCCCTTCTGTGTAAGCCACATTTTCCTTCATTCCATTGTCATCACTGGGGTCAGATGCCAAGAACCCAACCTCCAGATTCCCCCTCTGAGATGCCCCCTCATGGTGTGGCCATGGCTGGATGTCGACCCAGCCTATGCCTGATTCTTACCACCCTGCACCTCATGCCCCCTACATCCTCTCCTTGTGTCCCTTCCCACCTCCCCCTTCTCTCTCTTCCTTGCATTAGCCCTTCTCCAGCCTTAGCAATAGACCATGGACCCCCCCGACCCAGCCTCTCCCTTTTTCCATTCTTCCACTGCCCAGATTAAATCCTTGACCAATTTGTAGGGATTAAGTCTGCAGTGCTGTTAATTTGCTCCTCTCCCATCAAATTTCATCGTTTATCTAACGTTACTAACTGATGTATTGTTTCTTTTACTCTGTTGCTTCTCTTTTATATTACATTTGTGAATGTGTTGTTGATTATTGTATATATACGTTTCTATAATACTGCATGGAAATGTGTTTTTGATTACTGTACTCCCATGTTCCCCTCACCCCAGAACGCTCCATGAGATGAGCAATTTTATATTGTTCAGTGTGCCTTTCCTGGTCAAACTTTTCAATAAATAAATGTAATATGAAAAATAAGATGCCCACTTCCAACAGGTGCTCCCCATTGTGCCTATAATAAACCATGCCATCATAAGAGATGTCCCTGCATGAAATATATGTACCCCCATCTTATCAATTACCCCCACTACCCCCCTGTTCAACCACTTCCTTGCCTTCTCTATTGCTTTGCTATATCTTGCCTGCCTCCAAATGCAGTGCAGTATGATTTAAGACCACTCCACTGTAACTCTGGTCCACCACCCCTTGATGATCTCCATGTCTCACTTAATCTTCTGGATTGCAGTTTTTCCCCCAAGTCATTCCCACCCAGATGTAAGACTAAAAGATCAGGTCTAGGCCATCTTAACTTTAGCTTCTCCAATAATGGCAATAACTGTGACAACGCATCCCCCAGACCCCTTTCCATTGAACATGGGTTTCCTCAGCCACCCCCCATAGTTGCCTTCCTCCTGGCTTTGTTGCAGCATGACTGTCTACCCACTATATAAATGAACACCATGGGATCCACACCTGCTTCCTGCACCTTGTATCTGTGGACATAAACCAACATGTTAGTATAATGTCCTTATGTATCTCTTGTAGCAGCCAGACCTCCATTGGCCCACCCCTTTAATTTCTTCTTCTTACCCTCCCTTTGTGGCCACTTCTGATACCGCACTTATCCTGAAAGAATGTGATATGAACTTTTCTGCATCCTCTCCCAGGAACTCCATTCATTTTTTTCAATACCTCCATCAGCTGGTAGTAGGTGATTGGGGTCCCATCCCCATGTACAAGCAACCTGTCTGCCGTGGCTGGCCTGATTGCCCTGTAATCTTCCAGTGTCTTTACTATGCACCAACCCCTCCTGGGGTGCCTTTCCAATGTGATCCTGGTGCCAATGCTTGTCTTAACAGTCGTGGAGAACCACAACCATATAACCATCTTCTTTTGTTTCCACTGGACCTCATTCCACTGCAACCCTCAGATCTCATCCTTCTTGTTCTTGGCGACCACCTAGCTGACCCTCACAATGACTAGAAAAACTGCCCTAAACAGACTTGTTTCATACCCAGATGTGCATATATTTGCTAATGTCCCGACCAGTCTGCCCAACAACTGCTCCACTACTGGCCTCCAGCCATCTGGCTGCTTGCCTTTTTACCTCTGCCACCCCAGAAACATGCACTTTACCACCCATGCTTGTTGAGTCCCCCCCATGTAGATTGCATACCCACTTACCTAATTCCTGCTAGATGCACCCCCATAGTGGAGTACACCATTCCCTCTTCCCATTTCTGCATCATAAATTTTATGACCTGCCCCTCTGTTACAGCCCCACTTAACTCCATTCCCTACTGCTGTCAAAACTCTTGGAATGCTTTCCCAGCTCCCTCATAGGTCTTCTATGTACTTGCAGACCAAAAGCTTCGATACAGCAATCAGGCTCTCTCCAGCCAATCTCCCACAACTCGGGTGGGACCAGCATTCTCCGGGCAGTGGCCTGCAGTGCCAAAGACCTGAACCTGTCCAACTGAAGATGGGAAACGTTGTCGGACACCCCATTCTTTACCTTTTCAATATGCCTTGCTTTGAATGACAGGTTGAACCGTAATCTTTCCAACACCAGCTGCTGTAATACCCTGGTCACTGTCTCTGTGGAACCTCTTTGCCTATTAATCACCTCCACCACTGCCCGGCATCATTGACTGACCCCATCTCTGGGTACAACAGGTGGTGGATAAGCCAGAATTCCAAGGGCTGCTCTTAGGCACTACCCCCAGAAGTGACACCCTGAAATTATCCAAAGGTGGATTGCTGAATGGGCCCTCTACCCTGCCTGTAACTATTTCCTTTTGTATCTTTCATTCCTCCACCTGCTCCTTATCCTTTACCAACTGCAATTTTTTTTGCTGTCATTGCCCTCTTGGCCCCCTGGTAATGGGGGCTGAGTTCCTTCATAAAACCATCCCTCAAAATCTGCCTCACCCTTGTATCCAGGAATCCTGTCTTCCAGTCCCTCAGGATATCTAGCCTAATAGGTGTGTAGGCTAATTTAAACACCCCCTTTTTCCCTTTCTTATCCCTTTTCCCTTTATGTCCCCCCTGGCCCATACCAACTGCCTCCCTTCCCACTGAAACCTCTCCCCCTGGTGCCTTGCCCTAGCTCCTTCGGCAAAACAGGAGGGGGGGCATAGTGGGTTGGAATTATTTCCTGGGGGACAATATTAATTAGTCATCTGGATCACTTAATTTTCCCTGGATGGAGGCACTGCACAACTAAATTTACAACTATGGATCACAAACTCTAACATGAGCTTACCAACCCAGGCTTATCAGCCTTATTTGGGCCCAAAAGGCAGGGGTAGTACCACCATCAATGGTGACCCTGTATGGTAGATTTTCTCAATAACACAATTTATAAATATTAATTGGAAAAAAAGTTAAAAAAATAAGTTACAAAAACCACTGCCCCAGTGAAAAAAGATGCCACTTGCATGAACTCAATAAGAAGGAACAGCTCTTATCATCCTTATTGGATTAAGGCAAACGAAAAAAAATACAGTACTGCTTTGCTTACTATATCCTTGTGCAGTCTTGACTTTTTTCCCTTTATGAAATTAAGGACAACTGCTCACTGGCTGCTGTGTTTAACTGAACATAGACAAGCTGCTGTATAAATATCATAAGGCATGTTTTTACATGTTACTTGGGAAACTGGCACATAAGGTGTGTGTTTATATGTGTGATATGCTTGAATAGTGTACTATCTGTCAAAGATCATATCTAGATTATTGCAAAGGTATAAACAATTTAACACAAATATACATGGATTGCAGACATATTTGTAATAGGCTGACACACAGTCCTTATTTCTCACTGTCTCCTCTAATGTATAAATTACTGTGGTATTTAAATTATGCTTTTCATATTGAATAATATATGAGGGGTATGTACTGTGTAATTAGCTAGTTTTACACACTCGAGGTTGGTAATAACCTAATAAACTATGAGAGCAAAGCTCAAGTGATTTGTGAGGTCATCACAAACCAGGGTGTATAAAAATAGTGAACTGGCACTGGTCCTATTTTTTATTATATACTGTATAACTTTTTTTTTCAGTGTTTAAAAGAAGTGTTATAAAATGAAAGTTTTAGATCACAACTTGTTTGCGAGTTTCTGCTGGGTGGTGGATTTGCAAAGGTACATTTCTTATTGAATATACGGGGGAAAAGGTCAGGAAAGAGTGGGGTGAAAAATGAAAGATGTTCAGACGTATTTCAACATTCTAAAATCTCATTATAGTGTACATAGGCATAACATCAGTACAGTGTATAACTGGATTTGAGAAGGTACAGGTAGGGAGGAGAGAATGAACTACTGATAAGCATTTATTGCAAATAAAAGGGATTTAGATGGTACAGTTGGGTGGTGTATTGTGCTCACCTGGGCTAAATGAGAAATTTGATTATGTACCATTCCTGACTAAAAAATGATCTAAGAAGAAATCATTGAATGTAATGAAATTATGGTTCAGTATTTCTTGTCATAAATGGGCTAACCTTCTTTTCTGTTTCTTACAGAGTAAAATGTACTAATGGAAGAAAATGATTCTGTGAACAGTTCTATGCGTAAAATAATGTGTGTTTTGAAATGAAATGGACTCCAATGAAAATATTATTTATAGATGCATTAGATATATCCATTATTTGTTACCCTAGAATTAACTTTTCCGTACCACATTCCTGTGTGTATTTAAAATATTTCTAAATATTGTATTACGTATATTTTCTAGTATCGTGTTGTTTGCATTTAAAATCACATACAGTGAGCCCTGCCACTTTAAATTTTGCTCTATAAGAGAGAAGAGGCTACCAACATCCAAGATTCATGATGAAGCTGTTTTAGTGAAACCATTCAGGCTGCCTGTAGCGTGAGCATCTTTTGTATCTGCCACCAAGGCTTTTTGTATTTATCGTATTTTGTGCTTACTGTACTCAAACAGAAGTTTGCACCCTATCTGGAGGTCTGGTTTTGACTTTTTTGTTTCTGAATCCTGTAAGTTAATCAATGTCCTCAACTTATTTAACACATCAGCTAACACCTTGTCAGGTACAGTTGCAGCCAAAGACTTGGACAGATATTTTCAGATATTTCCTGATATTTCTAAAGAGATGCTCCCTGATGGCCCATTAGTGGTACTGTAGGCAGGCAGGGAATTTCTCTAGAGATACTGAGACTTTCAAATGGCCACATCCCTTTTTCTGAAGCACTATGTGACATCCAGCCAGATAAATAGTCCACCTAAATGGTGGTCTAACTTCTAGATGCAATTTCTGGAACTTGCACACTGAAAATTATGTATGCAACAGAATTTTGATGCATGCATCTTTTCTTTTTTAGCTGTATATTGCAGCAAGTGTTGCAAATGCATCAGCATGTTTGAAAATATAAAGCAAGCATACTGATGCATTTGCCAGGATGCTGTACTTTACTGAACCATGTATGCAAGTGTGTGTCCAGCCATTTAAAAATCCTCTCCACTCTATCGTGGAAATTATGGGAAATGTCTGGCCATGTCTTGAGTTTTAACTGTTGGAGTTAAATGGCCAGCCAAGTACCAGCAAACACATCACTGCCTAGAAATGAACTTTCCTTGCCAACCAGTTCAAGGCTATGGAGGCCCTCCAAAATCTGTCCTGCTAACTCCATTATGTTGATGCTCAGTTTAAGATCTCTAAAAGCCAGGCTGGGGGGGAAGTAGAAACAATTGGATACAATTTTGGCAGAGTAACATTCTAACACCAATCTCAACTGAAAACACAAGCATGAGGGGAAGGACTTGCTGTGGATGACTCCCTCATGCTATGGTTCCAGTCAGCTCTGGACAAGGGTGCTAATGCCTCCAGCCACATGCTGAAAATCAAAGCTCCTAGCCAAATGGCCTACAGTGATTTTGAGCCTACTGATGATAACCTTTCTCAGTGGAAGCTCAGGCACTGGACTGCATCATGACAGAAAGCAGGATGCCATTTCAGTGACAGCTCTGAATTGGCTAAGTGAAGTCCTGCTAGGCTACTGGCTGCCTATTGGCCTGATGATGTGTGGAACGCCAATGAGGCTGGACTTTTTTATTGGGGGTATCCAAATGGCAGCAATGTCATGAAGGATCTGGAACTCATCGAGTGGAAAAAGCAAAGGACAGGATTTTGGTGCTCTGATGTGATAATTTATCTGGCACCACAAAAAAGGGGATCCCTCTGACTGGAAAAAGTAAGCAGCTTCATTATTTGCCCAAGAACCTCAAAGTGCTACCTGCCACCTACACCAGCTATTGCAATGCCTGTATGCCGCCACCCCCCCCCCCACACACACATTTTCCAGAAATGGTTTCTGAGGAGGGAGAGAGAGCTGTGATGGAGCCACCACAAAATTATTTCATTTGTAGACAACTGCAGTGCTCACCAGCATGAGTTAACCAGCAAGCTGCACTACATAAATCCATTTTTCCCTCTGAATACAACAAGCATAATCCAGCCCATGGACATGGGCCTAGTTAAAAATCTTAAAAGACACTACTGGTCATTGGTTATGGACAAAATCATCCAACTCAATGGAGTAGTGTCCCACCTACTGGTTTACTCATTTAGTATTTATTTTGAACGATAAGTTCCCAGTCTTCATAGTGCTGTCATTAATGGGTTTACTACCAGAAATCAACATTTTGTGTTGTTTTTACTCACCACGTCATCAGGACATTAATATGTCTACAATGCAAACATTAAAAATAAAATTAAATTAAAAACATATTTTTTAAAATAAGTAATTCTTTAGAAATTCATATCCAAGCTATAAAGCCTTTTTGTCATGTAAACATGTTTTAAATGTATATGTCATAGCCTTCACCAAACATGAGTGCCACCAAGTCACTCAACTTATTTCACCACAAAAGGATAGTGATATAAAGTAGAAAATGTCATGCTACTAACCCAGAACACCACCGAAATGTATGCTTCTGTTATATGTAACCTCCTTAGTCACCCATACCTGGTTTAAAGGCTAGTGCTATTAATTGCACATAATCTTTTTATCTTTCTGTATTTCCTTTAAAAAACATTTACTGCTTTAAAAAAGCCATTACTTACCATTACTTAAACAAGCTTCTGCTTCTTTTTACAATTTCTCAATCCTTTCCAAATCCTATACAGAGAAATGCACATTACTAATATCTGACGCACTGCATGGTAAAGTGGTTTACTCTGTTACCAGCATAATTGCACTGACCCAGATATTCAAACTGTGCCCAAAAAGTGCGCAATAGCAGGAGCAAGCACAAGTCCATTGCGCCCATGTGCAAGAGGCGTGATATTCAAAAACGGAGCAGGCCAAACTGCACCTACAGCCGATGACTGAATATCGCACCACCTGCGCCATAGTGCAACTAGGGAGGGGAAGCTGAGCAGATCTGATGCACCACAGCGCAACAAGGGATGTGCAGCTGAGCAGTCCAGAGGTGCCATAGCACAACCAGGGATGCCTTCCAGCAGCAGAGCAATGCAACTGCACAACCAGGGAGGTAGGGACCCACCACCCATGCCACAGATGGGCACAGAAACACACAGCAGAACAGACATTGTCCCCCCACACCCCATGCACTGCACAACTGGGGGAGGGCTGGAATAACCACCAGCCCATGGAGACAAGCAAATAACCCACAGCTGGGCCATGGTGCCCCATCACATCCCCCGACAAGCTATGACTGGCACACAAGGAGGGCTGACCATCCCGTGCCACACCATCCCCCCAATGCAGAGCACACCCTGCACCTTGACCTCCAGACACCCTCCCCAGGAGCAGTGACCACCACTGCAGGAAACCCCATGCATGCCACCACCCCCACTGTGACACTGCAACCCTGTGCACCACAGAACCATGCAAGGCAGCCCCACAACGAGCAGCCATCAGTGGGTGGCACCACACAGCAAGGCAACAACGGCATACACAGTGCCACCATGCACAGTCCCCCCGAGGTACTGCTGAGAGACCAACCATGCGTCAGCACATGAGGTACCCCACACAGGACAGGGCTTCCCCCGGACAACACCACCAGTGGTACAGCACCCTGCACAGTATCCCAATGGCACACTCCGACCCAGCACTGGCCACAACAGCCAGCACAGACACCCACAGTGGTGTGTGGAAGCATGCACCACACCGGATGCCACACAGTGCATGGACAGACACCCACCCATACCCAAGGGCACAACAACACAGGGACGCAGTGGCGGGGCAACCAAGCCCCCAGCGTGGGCCCATGTAAACTGTGTACACACAACCCACAGTCCTCCATGGCACTGGAGTGCCAGCCACCCCGCGCAGGCACTGTGGACCTGTACACCACCATCATTTGCCCGAGCACAAGTCACAGACAGTGGTGCATCCCCTGCAACACACACAAGGCACAGCATGGAGGTGGGACAACAACTGTGGAGGCCACAGTGTCACCCGAGGCAGACATGCACCACACCAGTGACAGGAGGCAACCCAGCAGTGTGTCGGGTACAGTGGCTGCCCTGCAGGGACTGCCACCACTGACATGCCAGTGGACCGTGCAGGCCACAGACATGCATGTGTGTCAGCTGCACAGGCCATGGACGGGCTGATAGGGGACATGGACACAAAGCTCGCACCATGGACCACTGCACACAGTCATCCAGTGCACAGGGAACAACACACACACCACAGACACTGACTGATAGCTACCCCCACACCATAGTCACCTCCACATGGACACACACACATACCCATGACCGCACCACCCCTGACGCCATGCACACCACTGCAGCTGAGCACCTATAGCCCGCTGCAAATCAGAGACCACTACAGTATTCATATCAAAATAACTGTATTGAAAAACATATAAAAGTTAACTATTTACAAGACTGTTTACAAAATATATACAAGGTGGGGGGGAGGGACACAAACAAGGTGGGGTGGGTAGGTGGGGGTGACAAATGGGATGGGAAAGGAGGGGTGTGAGGGTGGGTCCAGGGGGGTAGGGGATTTCAGGGGCTGAGGGAACCCTAGCAGGAGCGCTGCTCCCCACTCTGGCTCCGTCTTGGTCGGTGCCTCCACAGGACCCCGGTGTCATCAATCCTACTGAGGATGTCCAGTGACACCCTTGCCACCTGGAGGATCTCCTGAAGCACCTCCCTGATCTCCTGGAGATGGCATATACCTAGGACAAGGGAGCACAGTCAATAGGTGTGAATGCACAGCCCCATAAAGCCCACCCACTGTGCATGGCATACGGCCATGGGACATACCTCTGTGGTGGTGTGTGACCACCCACAGTGATCACGTCCACATGACCTGCCCACCCAGGCGTATACAGCCATGCGGAATGCTGCACACGCCCACTGGCCAAGTCATGCACAGCACCACTGTGGCTGTTTAGTGACATGGCTATGTGGTGCAAAGGCAGTGGTGCAACCATGTACCCGGTGCACGCATGGACCACCATCGACGCACTCCCAGACATGCATTGCCACTGGACAGTGTTGACTGTAACAAGTCGCGTGCATGGCAGTGGTGTCGATGGATGGTGGCCATGCTGCCCACCCTGTTACACAGCATGCAATAGTAATCATGGAGTTATGGCACTCACCATCATTGGGCCAGTCCAGTGGGCGGTGAGGGCCCTCACCCTGCCTGGCTTCCCTCTGCTCCTCCTGCCACTGAAGATTATGGGCAAGGCGGTATTCCTCTGGGCCGGTGGTGCAAACATAGAGAGAGGAACATCAGTACAATACAGTAGCAAAGCCCCCCTGCCCCCAGGTGTGTGCCCTCTCACCCAGCCAGACCCAAACACCCCACACCCTGATAACACCACCACAGCCAACCCCAGATGGTCCCTCCCCCCATGTGCTGGACACATACAACTGTGTTACCCATATGGAAGATAAAAGTGTGTTGACGTAACACCTACTTGGCCATGGCACCATGCCCCTCCTGGCACATGCTTGCAGGTGGGCTAGCAGCTCTGGCTCCCTCCGCCACAGGTCCCCATACCTGTGGCAGCACTGCTCTGCACTTCTCCCCATCCTGTGGCCTCCTCGAGTGCAGTGGCCACCTCCTCCCACACCTGGGTCCTGGACCTGTCCAGGGGTGCCTCCTCGAACAGTGGCCCATGGTGTGGCTCCACAATAACCACTAGGTTGGCCAGCTCTATTGGTGACCACTGAGCAGCCCTCCTACATGCCATGCTCTCTGCTCGATTTGCCAATATGGCACTCTGCAGCATGGTTCCCAATGTGCAGATGCTGCATGGTACAGCGCTGCCATTCCCTATCGCGCTGTCACCGAACAGTGCGATAGAGGTGCACCAATGCCTGATGCATGGTGCCTAGGGGGCAAAGGTCAGGCACAGGATCAAGGGTCTCTGGTGCATGGACACACACAGCGCCATTGGAATCCAATGCGTGTAGCACGATTGGCTGCCTGTGTGCTACCGCCCGTAGCGGCATACTGCACAGTTGGCCCAGTGCGCCTATGATGGCCCAGTGCCACAGCGCCATGTAGGTGACCATCGCTATAGCGCCACTGGCACAATCGTGGCTGTGCCCTGCATTGCCTACCACACACAGCATGTCAGCAGTATGGCAGACGCCTGCGTCAGCAACCCGGGCATGCGCAGTGAGGTGTGTACTACCCATGTCACAGAACTGCGCCATTGACTCAGCAAGTTCAACACAATTGCGCAGAGCGCAAAAGCGCGATATTCAGCCATCATATGCAAATCATCTAATCAGCAATTCAATGGCGCAGCATTGCAGTTTACATCCACTTAAAGTTGCGCCTCACCTCATTTGCATGGGTTGAGCTGTAAAAGTGCGACATTGGGCTGCACTGGCCATAGTTGGTTACTGCAGTCTATTGGTGAGTTGCATGCTGTTTGGGAGTGTGGACTGTGGATTTAGGGACATGCATGGGACTGCACAGTCACAGGTAACAACTGTCATTCTTACAGGCTAAATAATGACCGAACAAGTTGTGGGAGAGGAGGAACACAGTGGTGGGAGGAGGAGGCCAAACTTTACCAAGGCCGAGACCGAAGACCTGTTTGAGGCCTACCTGGATCAGGAGCTGCTTCTCAGTGGATGGCAGGGAACACCTCAAGCCCGTGCTGCTGCATGGGAGAAGGTGGCACGTGCTGGGAACCTGCATGGCAGCCACCAGCGCTCTGTGCAGGAGTGCAAGAAAAAGATGGGCATGGACAGGAGGAGGATAAAGAAGAAGGTGGCTGCCATCAGGGCAGCACAAGCTGCGACAGGTGAGGGACAGCCGAAGGTGCTTCACCTGACCCCACAGGAGGAGAGGGTTGCTGGCAGCATGCAGCGTTGTGCCATTGAGGGTGTTCCAGGTGGTGGCTTCCAGACGGGTGGTGGCCCATCACTGCATGGTAAGTCATGGTCTGTCTATGGGGGGGCAGGGTAGGTCACACGCAGTAATGCGACTTTGCTTTCCCTTACAGATCCTGAGCATCTGCATGGGTCTGCGGTGGTGGGCCTGTCCATTGAGGACAGTCAGCTGGAGATGGAGGAGGGCCCATCCACCTCCACAGGTATACGTGGCTCAGTGTGACAGTGGGGCCATCTGGCTGTCCACACTGATGTTGTTGTAACAGGTGCGGAGGAAGCCCTGCCTGTGTCCCAGCATGCTGGCATCCACGGATGCCGGCATGCTGTGCCTGGGGCTGGCTCAGAGTCCGTCACCGATGATGATGTTGCTAACGTCATGGGCAGTGACACATGTGTGCCACGGGATGGCCACACAGCAGGACACATCACAGCCATGACTGTGGGTGGTGCTGCCGTGGAGGCCTGCGTGTCATCACAGTCCCAGCCTATGCCTGTCAGCACCAGTGGGACAGCACTGGTGTTTGTTCAGGACAGTAGGACTGTTGCAGCCACTGCGGCAGCACCACTGAGCCCTGGGGAGCAGCAGCTGGAGGGGCAGCATCAGCAGTTGGCCAATGAGCTTGGGGGCACAGGGTTCAGAGACAGCATCTGTGCACCACCTGTGGACATGCCCAGACCTGGTCCTGGTGCGCAGCGCCCACCCTCAAGGGGTGCTGAGCATCAGGGCTGCACACACCCTGAGGGACAGGATGCCGAGAAGGCAGATGACCTCTTGGATGAGCACACCCGCCTACTGCAAGCATCAGTCCAGCAGCAGATGTGGCTTGCGTCGTCAGTGGATGCTCTGCATGTGGCTCTGGTGTGGGCAGAGGAGCATCACAGCAGGGACACCGCTCTGATCCTGGCAGGGATGGACCGGTTGCGGGGAGGATGTGACCACTGCCATTGACAGGCATGCACAGGCATTCACTGCTGTCATGGCCACAATGGGCATACAGTCATGTGCCCATGAGTCGTGGACACTACGCAGTGCACTGTCCAGCCCCCATTCCCGGCATCATGCAACTCCCTCCCTGTCAACACCGGGTTCAGCTGTGGGCATCCCAAGCACGCCTGGTGCAGGCATGTTCAGTGTGCTACAGACCCCTGCACAAGCATGGTTGTGTTCACACAGTGAAACCCCTGGGGGACCATTGGTGCAGCTCCATGAGGCCAGTGATCAGCCTGTCAGTGCTGGCGGGTCTCGGCGGGGCCGCCCATGCATCCGTGGTGGCCGGGGCACTGTGTAGTGTGACTAACCTGTCTCCCAGGGTGGCTACTGTCTGGTGCTGCCCTGTGTGCATTGTGTCTTTCAGTGGGCAGTGCACGGGTGGGTACCCGGCCCTGCACGTGTGGACACACAGTCCACCTGCGCACCCTCCCAGCTGCTGTCCACAGTTGAGTGTGCATGATGATGCCTGCATTGCACTGTACACCAATGTGCAATGGTGCTCAGCATCTGACACACGCATATGGACAGGCAGTGGGCGTGATGGCCTGTGGACATGTGTGTGGCTAGAGTTGGCATTCTGGGTCAGTGTGCCTCCTGCCCTTTGTGCAAGTTTGGTGTGTTGTGTGTGTGTGTGTGTGTCCATCCATGTGGCATGTTATTCCTCACCCATCCCTGGTTGTGTGTGTGTGTGGTTCCGTGCCCTGCCACTTCCCTTGACAGCATGCACCCCTGGTGTGTGTCCATGCGTGTTTGTGGGCTGTGCCTTAGCCACTGTTGGCTGCACATGGCCCCATGACTTACCTGGGTTGGCTGAAGTGCTCCTTCGTGATGGCATCTCGGTGCAGCTGTGCCAGCCGGATCAGTCGGGGGTCCCGTCGCCCAAGGGGGGGCTGTCCATCACCATCGTCACCGGCATCCTCATTGTCCCCATCACTGTCCCCCTCTTTGACCTGTATGGCTATCCCACATTCGTTGGTCATGTTGTGCAGGAGGCAACAGGCCAGGAATAGCCTACAGGCCTTTGAGGGGCTGTACTGTAGGGCACCGCCAGAGGTGTCCAGGCAATGAAAATGTGCCTTTAGCATTCCGAACACCCGCTCAATGACATTACGTGTGGAGGCGTGTGCCTCATTGTAGCGGTGCTGCGATGGGGTCAAGGGCCGCCGGTAGGGTGTGAGAAGCCAGGGATGGAGTGGGTATCCACTGTCACCTGTGTGTAGAGGGTGGAGGTTAGTTTGGTGATCAGCATCGCCCTGTCCCGGGCCATGTAGGCCACTACCCATGTCACCTCTGGCCATGCCCCCCCAGGCCCTATGATTGTCCATGTGGTTTGCATACTCACCCACTAGGTGGCCAGTGGGGATGTCCTCACTCTCAAATCTGTAGCACAGTGCTGACTGGTGCCAGATGAAGGCATCGTGTGCTCCCCCAGGGTGCGTGGCACAGACGTTGATTATGTGCCCCCTGGCATCGCACACCACCTGGCAGTTGATACTGGCATAGCCCTTGTGATTGATGTATGCGGCCCCCTCGGGGCCAGGTGGTGTGCGTATGGCCACATGGGTGCAGTCTATTGCCCCTAGCACGCCAGGCATACTTGCTACTCTGTGGAACTCCTGTATGTTTGCTGTGTGTTCTCCGCGTGTGTTGGGAAATGGATGTACTCCGTAGCATGTGGCAGCAGTGCGTTGGGAATTGTGTGAGGTAGCATGATGGCCGACTGGGTTATGCCTGTGGTGTCCCCAGTTGGTCTCTGGAAGGTACCCGTGGTGAGCAAGCACATGCAAGCTGTCACTTTAGTCTCCACTGACAGGGCATGGCTCCGTCGTGTGGGTGCCTGCATCACATCACTGCACAGCTCACAGAACCGCCTCAGAATTGCCCACAATCTCAGTATCACCATACAGCTCAAAGCTGGTGCAGGCTCGGTACTGCCTGTTGGGGGCATACTGCCGACGGGCCCTTCCACGGCCATGCCCCCTGCCGCCCACCTTCTCACCCCCCTCATAACGGCCTCCATCTGGAAGGTGGCACTGGCCATGTCCCTGGCTTGGGTTCACCCCCCCGGCAGCTGTTACTGTATTCCCCCCGCTGTTCTCACTGCTACTTCCCCTGCACCAGGAACACCTGCCTGTGGTGGCCTCTGTGCTGTGTGGCACTTCCCCCTTCTGCACTGGCTGTGGCTCCCCACACCTTCCCTGTGCCTCTGTGTTCAGGGTGCCCTTTCCCTGGCCTGCCCTGTATGTCCCTTCTGCCCTGTCTGTGTGGCTAGAGTTCTGCCTCATGTGCCTTCCCTGTAGCGTTCTTGCACCTCTCCCTTGCTCCTTTTCATTTTGGCTCATTTCCACTATGGCACAACTTCCGCTTGCTCCCCTATTGCGCATGGCGCGCAAATTGAATATCGACTGCCCATTTGCATGGTTCCCCTTCAGTTGGCGTGATGCCTTCATCATCATTGCGCTGTTGCTCAGTGTGATTTTGGGGGTGCAACTGCCTCCTACTGAATATCGCAGAATGGCGCAATTTCAGACTTGCACAGGCGCAACCCTATTGCGCATGGCTCAACTCTTTTGAATATCTGGGCCACTGTGTTTTAAATTATTTGAAATACTATGTCAGTTAGTATTCTTTTACTCTAATGTGCTCTTAAAGTCTAGTATCAATCAATTTTTTATAGTGGCAACCTTCAAACAGAGGCACTTGCTTGATAAATCCAATGGCTTTTATCTGGCCCTCACTCCTTGTTGGTAGAACAGGAATCTGTTTCATTGTTTTACTCACTCTGGTTTTTAAATGCCATTGGCAGCAACATGCTCAGCACTCACTATTCACTTGTAATGTATAAACATTTTTTCTCATACAATCATTTAACTTCAGTTGTATCAAAAGTGCTAGAGAATTAAAAATACAGTAACGGCCTTCTATTGTCTTCTATATTTGTGGGGTGCTGACTTCTAGGATTGCATCACGTAAATAGAGATGTGATCACTATGGTTACCACTGAAGCATACCAATGAAGTGCACATGCACAGTGAGGGAAATCTCAGACTCTGTCAGTTTTCCAAGTTCCCTGGTTTCATGTGTAACAGCAATAGTTTATTCAAAATGTACTAATTTATCTTCGGAGTTCGCTGTTCTCATATCAGCTATGATGTTATGTTCTTATTACTTTGCCAGCTTTAAAGGTTCAGTTTTAAACGTTAAGTATTATTTTACTATGGTAGGTTTTCTTATTCTATGCCTATACATGCTACAAAAACAGTGTGACTCTATTCACCACAGTTTGTAAACAAAGTTTCTCTCCTATAATATTTCAATTTTTCCAACCAATGAGTAAGAATGCTGAATCAGGACCAAGTGCATGCCAAGATGCAAATATTTTATCCCAACCCACCTTGCCTTGGGTAGGGCCTAAAGGTGGCCATGAGAAAAGCCACTGGCAGACAGTTGTCAAGGTAAATATCTGGTGGTCTTCCATTTGGGGCAGTACCCCTTTCTAGACACATTCAAAATTATGATATAATCACAACTTAAAGAAAATGAATACTGATCTTAAGGGAAAAAACATATAATAATAACTCTAGGAGTATGTGGAAAATTTTTATTTTATTTTTATTTTAGCTTTTGTTGACCGGGTAAGTGCACTAGACAAATCCTGCCTATTTTCAGGCACGACCCGGGGGAGGGGGATACAGATGAATGCCAACTGACCTTGAACCAGATTAAGCTGTTGGTGGTATTTTTAGTGAATGAGGGAAATTTGGCCAGGACACCGGGGAAATTCCCCTACTCTTTTTGATAAGTGCCATGGGATCTTTAGCATCCACCTGAACTACCACCAATCCAGGGAGATGGGACCTCGGTTTAATGTCTCATCCGAAAGACGGCACCTCAGAAATGCAGCACCCCTCTCATGCTGCATTACAGTGTCAGTACTGGGATATTAACCCAAGTGCCAGATGTGGTAACTGAACCCACAGCCCTCTGATCTCCCGGCCTCAGAGGCGAGTGTGCTACCTACTGAGCCACTGACACTGCCAAAATCAAATGTTGTGTCCCTCAAAGATTGGAGGTATGTGGGAGGGGCCAGTTAGTGCCCATGCCTGTTCAGGTTAGATAAAATTAAACATTTTTTTTAAAACATTGATTTAGTTTATAACTTAAATAAACTATACCCAGAGTATTTCTTCATTCATTCTATACTTGGGTTAAGGATCCCGAACAGTCTATCCAATATGCTTCTCACGTGAGAAGCCTCCATTTACAACCCCTCCCTTTAGTGGGTCTGTTACCCTCTCCAATGCTGTAAATCTAAGTGCAGAAACATTGTGGTTGCATCTTAAAATGCCTAACCACAGCCAACTATTTGTCCCCAGTCCTTATGTCACTCTTCTGCTCTAGTCTCTGTCTTAGGGGGCACAGTGTTTTGTCAATATAGGCTAAATTACAAGGGCATCTATGAAAGTATGCTACTTGTTCTGTCTGGCACATAATGAAGTTTTTAATTTTTATTTCTTTGCCCTTGTAAGGACTGTACACTGACTTAGTTCTGTGGGTGTTGTAACAATTCTGGTAAGTGCCACAAGTGTAATTTCCCACAATAATGTTGTCCTCCTTGAAAAATGCCATATTCCTTATCTTTTGCTTCCTGAAATGAGTGGCATAGTCTGTCACTCACATTTTTTTACATTTTCAGTTATGTCCAATGTTTTTTCCTTGAATGATTCAGCATTCACATCAACTGGCTGTTTAATGTTCCAGTGTCTAAACAAAATTCCCTTACTCTACCCAGATTTTTCTAACGCGCCACGATGAGGCGCAAATTGGAAATTACTCAGTCAGCAAGTGAGGGCAGGTAATAGCAATGACTGCAAATCATCCCTTTTACTGGAAAATGCTGTCCCCTGTAAAAGAAGCAGTTCTAATAGGATATTACAGCCACGTAATCAGTGACTTGAGGGACGTCTCCTTAAACCAAACGTCCCCTTAAAGTGCATCCCAATTAAGTGGCTTTGACTGTACTATATTTCCATGTGGTATGTTTTCCTTTGTGTTTTTCTTGTGAAAACTGTTGCCATGCAGTAGGACATTTCTATCAGTTTCTTTCCTAAATAATGTAATGTGTAAATGGGTCTCTTCTTTATAGAGGCACAAATTAAGTAAATTGATAGATTCTTTATTAAAATTAATTAAAAACTGTAGATATTCTGTACAATTATTCAAGTAACTGAAACATGCATACAGTTCATCCTTAGAACCAAGCTAGATGTAAAGAGTATCATCTATAATTCTTTTCCAGATGGAAATCTTTGGTAGCTGGTTGTTCATTTTTATGTCATATAGAGCAGGTATGTTTTTTTCAAAGTTAGTGTTCTCAAATCTAAAATAGTTATTTTCTAACACCAAACTTTCCAATTTGATCAGATATTAATTTGGCAGCTTTTCACCTTGAATACTTAAGGAGAATGTCTCCCCTAAGGCCGTTAGACCCTCTAACAGAGGTATGCTTCTATATAAGTCCCTGACAATAAATGTCTCTAGAAGACAATCTGCCTGCAGTGTTCTTTCAGTATTTATTCTTTCCAGCAATTCTGCCATGTCTCTTGCATCCTTAAGTTAGACTGCTGCCACTGTGTCTAGTGGTTGAAGGTGGTAAGCAACAAAAACAGAAAGAACTCCTAAGAAAGAGCCAATGCCTTCTACAGTGGGTCTTCCCAGTGATTTCTGTCTGTCCTTGTGTGTTTTTGGAAGGACATAAAAATGGCATAATAAGAAACTGCCTATATAGAGGCTTTTTTTTTCCAATCAGAAATTTACATCTTCTTGTCTCCTTCCTTCAATATGTTCACTATCAACTTTTTGATGTCCTCTGTTTGATTGCAGTCTGCTTTTCTGTAGTTCTCTTGATTTCTGAGTTGCCTAATACACTCATCTCTGTTATAATCCTGATCAAGTATCACTATTCCTCCCCCTTTATCAGCTTTCTTAATGAATATAGGTCATCATTCTCCAACCCACTCAAGGGTATTCTTCAGGAGTCAATTTAAATCTAGATTGTCTTTCTTGTTAATTTCTTCTGCATATCTATTTTTAGTTTAAACATATTAAGCCTTTTGTGAGGGCAGAATGACTTAGATTCAGAATCCTTTCTTCTAACCTTCAAACCCAAGGGGGGAAGAGGGAAACAGACTGGGGTAGGAGGTTTCAGGAGGAGCAGAGGGAGGATGGAAGTATAAGGAACCTGGGTGGGGTTCAACAAAGGGGATCAGGGATAAGGGGTGGGGGGTGGTGTTAGTAAATGCCAGGAGCTTGGGAAACAAGTTGCCAGAGTTCCAGGCCATGCTGTTTGGGGGGTGGACCTGGCAGTGGTCATGGAAATGTGGGCCAACAAAAACCATGACTGGGACCTAAACATGCGTGAGTACACTATGGTTAGGAAGGACAGAAAGGAGGGCAGATGGGGTGGAGTGGCTATGTTCATTAGAGATGACATAGAAATTGTTAGGGTAGAAGAGGCAGGGGAAACATGGAGGCCTTATGGGTCACCTTATGAACCCCAGCAGGAGGTAAGGTCAAGCTGGGTGTAGTATATAGGCCCCCCAGGATGGGTGATATTCTGGAGGATGGTTTGCTGGACTACATCACTGCCCAGTGTGGACCAAAAGGGGAAGGAGTGGTGTTGATGGGGGACCTTAATATGTCTGGTACAAACTGGGGAACTATGTCCTCTAAGGTGGCCAATGAGCAGAGGCTGCTGAATGGCTTCCAGGATGTGTTCTTAACACAGCATGTGATGGAGCCCACAAGGGAGGGGCATGTCCTGGACATGGTTCTGGCAGATAGGGATCTGGTATGGGACCTGGTTGTAGAGGATCCCCTGACTGGGAGCGACCACAATACTGTCTGGTTTCAAATAAGCATGGGGGGGGGAGAGATCTAGGACACTGGCAGTGGACTTCAGGGGGTCAGACTTTGTGGGCATGGGAAATATTCTCAAGAATCACTTGAAGGGGATTACATCAATGACAAATGTGGAAAGAGAGATGGGAGGTCATAAAACGGGGACTTCATGAGGCAGTCAGGACCTGCACTAAGGTGAAACGTAAGGGAGCAAGGTCACATAAACCATGCTGGTGGTCCAGTGAGGTTCAGGTAGTGGTCAGAGAAAAGAAGGTGGCCTACAAAAAATATAAAACAACGAGAGGGGATAGGGAAAAGGAAATGTACCATCTTGCATCTAGAAAAGTCACCCGGATGGTGAGGGGGGCAAAGTCCAGTAAAGAGCAGGGGCTGGCACAGAGGATACATGGAGGGGAAAAGAGGTTCTTAGGGTACATTGGGGAGTGGAGAAAAACTAAGAGCCATCTCGGCAGATTGAGATCAGAAGGAGGGTGGGTGGAAGAGGCGAGGGACCAGGCAGAGGTATTAAATGAGTACTTCGCCTCTGTGTTCACTAGGGAGGGGGATGGAATATCTACAAAGCAAGGCATGATTGGGATAGAAGCAGCAGTGAGTGGGATCAGGGGAGCAAAAGAAATAGAGCAAGAGGGAGGGAGAGGTACCCAAGGGGTGTCACATCAGGATAAGGATAAAAAGGCCAGTAAGGTGGAGGGGACAGATGATGCTATCTCCACCAAAAGGGTGTGGTTAGCCCTCAAGGCCCTAAGGAAAGATAAATCTCCTGGGCCGGATGGCATTCATCAGAGAGTAATATGGGAATTAGTGGATATACTGGCTGCACCCCTGGCGGAGTTCTTCAACAGGCCGCTTGAGACAGGGAGGGTACCTAGGGATTGTCGAGAGGCACATGTGGTGCCAATCCATAAAGGGGGGGTCAAGAGAAGTACCAGGTAACTATAGACCCATCAGTTTGACCTCGGTGGTGGGAAAATTAATGGAGAGTATACTAAAGGAACAATTGGGGGTGTGCTTGGAGGAGGTGGGAGGTCTGGATAGTCAGCAACATGGGTTTGTGCCAAGTAGATCATGTCAAACCAATCTTGTGGAGTTCTATGAATGGGTAACATCAGAACTGGACAGGGGAAAGCCTGTGGATGTATTATTCTTGGACTTCAGCAAGTCGTTTGACTCTGTCCCCCACAATGGTCTGGTGGAGAAACTGACAGGGTTGGGAGTAGGCCCTTTGATGGTAAGATGGATTGAAAACTAGCTAGCTGGCTGCACCCAGAGAGTAGTGGTTGGTGGGGAGCTCTCGAACCCTAGAGAGGTCAGTAGTGGGGTACCGCAGGGCTTGGTCCTGGGTCCGAACCCCTGTTTAATGCATACATATCGGACATTAGGGAGGGTATAGGGTGTGAAATGAGTCTCTTTGCTGATGACTCCAAGATGGGAGCAGTAGTTGAGGGGGAAGAGGGAGGTTGGCCCTGCAAGTGGACCTGGACACCCTGGAAAGCTGGGCTCACACATGGAAATTAAATTTCAATATCATCAAGTGCAAGGTGTTACATCTTGGGTGGGGAAACCCTAAACACAGGTACACCCTGGGATGGGAGGCGCTGCAGGCCTCAACAGGGGAAAAAGACCTAGGGGTCATGGTGGATGCATGTATGAATAACTCTGAGCAGTGCAGGAGAGTGGCTAGCAAGGTAAACAGGATGTTAGGATACATCATAAGGGGGATCACCTCTAGGAGCAGGGAAGTGATTCTGCCGCTGTACAATGGACTGGTTAGACCACACCTTGAGTACTGTGTACAATACTGGAGACCACTCTTGAAGAAGGACATGCAGCTCCTGGAGAGGGTACAGTGGAGGGCAACTAAGATGATATGAGGACTAGGGGATTTGATGTATGAGGACAGACTTGAGGAGCTCTGCCTGTTTTCATTGGAGGAGAGGAGAGAGGGGGGACATGATTGAGGTTTTCAAGTACCTCAAGGAAATAAATAGGGTAAACATGGAGGGGATCTTTAGACTAAAGCAGGGAGGTATCACCAGAGGACATGGTTTGAAGTTGGAAGGTGGAAGGGTTAGGGGGGAAAAGAGAAGGAGGTTTTTTACAGAGAGGGTGGTGGACCCTTGGAATGCACTGCCTGGTGAGCTGGTTCAGAGATCCACAGTGGAGGGCTTCAAGAGAGGGTGGGACAGACACAGAAAGTGAATGTATCAGATGATGTCCTGGCCAAGGGGGGTGGGGAAGGATGATAGGAGTTTCTGGAACACAAGGGGGGGGAGGGCCTCGGCACCCAACTAGGGATCTGAGGTTCAAGCAGACTCGATAGACCGTAAGGTCTAATCTGCTAGCAATTAGTATGTTAGTATGTTAGTACTGCAGTTGTTTGGCACTTCAACTGGTTAAAAATGTTGCATTTTTTCTGTTCTTTGGCTACCACTCTGACTGCAATTGTTGTCTCTCTGTCACTTCATAGTTCTTGTTCTGATCCTAATTCTGAGTTCTCCTTTTCATTCTCCCATCCACTTCTGAGCAATTTGCATTTACCCCTGTTTGACCTTGGGCCTCTCCCTCTGGGTTTGCCTCTCCCTAAAAACAGGGTTCCCTTTACCCATAAAAATACATTTTACCTTCCTGGCTCCTATCCAAATTACAAAGTGTTGCATCAGAATCAGAGTTATACCTGCATTTTTGGAAGTTAGTATTCTTCCTCCAGCTGTAAACCTTTCCACCCATATAGCTGTTTAAATCTTGTTTGAACCTTTAAAGTTTCTGATTAGTTGCCTTCCTAGTCTTTCAATCTGTTATTTATTTTCTTTAAGAATTCGTCATATTCCTTGATGTCTGTTTCTTGGCTGTATTGTTCAGACACTGCTTTCATTTCTCCACTGATGTTAGCCAGTTTAATATTTTGGGCTTCTAGTAAAAGCCAACAGGCCATAGGCTTTCATAATTCAAAAATATTTATTTACAAAAGAGACTGAAAAAATAGAGCCAGGGTATTTCAAGGGTGTAAGTCAATGGAGACACCAGCAGGGGCCACAGCTGTTACACTGGTGGTGTCTTCCTTGAGAGGCTTACACGCTTAAGGTACCCTGGCTCTATTTTTTCTACTTTCTTTGGTAAATAAATATTTTTGCATTATGAAATCCTAAAGTCTGTTGGGTATTAATTGACTCTGATGATGGTGATGCCAGTCATTTGTCTTCTTTGTTACCTTCTTGATAAGTGCACACCAGCAGCAGAGCAGCATTTCATGTCTTCATCTTCTACTAAAAGCAACGTAACATCTAGGGAACATTTGTTCCACACTCTGTCCCATTTCTTTTCTAGGAAATTTGTTGAAAACCCCAGGTTTGGCACCACTGAAACCCTAGGGTCTCTTGGGATCTTTTTTGCTTGATGTACTCTGCAGGTGTTAGACAATGCCATTTCTAGGTGTAATTCGTTTTGTTTTAATGTTTCACATTTACTCATAAGATTTTTTTTTGTTTAGTACACCCCCCTCAGCTGTGCTTTGCTTACTGTACCCTGTAATATACATTCTTCTTCTGTTTTTTACGGGGTTTTAAGTTTGGATCTTTCCTCAGTTACATCCTTCACTGTTTCAAATATAGCCATGTTGTACAGGGTAGACTGAATAAGGAGGAAATGTAAAATCACCTTATGTACAGTATGTAATAAAGATTATGCACTGTACACACTATTTTATAGTACAAGAACAGTATGGCTCATTGGTGACTCACTACACAGGCAGATTTTTATTTATTTATTTATTTTAAAGTTTCACCAGGAAGGCATACTGAGCAGAATAGCTCATTTTCAGATGCATCCTGGATGAAGGGGGGAGCTAATGAACCACCATGCAGTGAAAAAGTTCAAATGTTTGTAACCCACTTGATTGGGTTTGTGTGGGTAATATCTAGACATATGTTTCAAAATTCTTTGATATATATTCATGGACAGTAGTTTAATTGAGTGCTGTTAGGTGGGCCTCCTGGCCTGAAACACTGAGAGGTAGCATTTAAACTACTATTGCAGAAAACACAAGGCAGCAGTGTGGCCCACCGGGCACCTAGAAATTAAAACAAATCACCAGAAGAGATCTGATCCATACCCCTTGTTGAGGTTGTATGTAGCAGATCTCTCCCTGAGTTTGCTTTTTATTCAAGGTGCCGGGTGGTCCACACTGCTACCTTGTGTTTTCTGCAAAATCAACCAGACCATCGATGATGATCACATTGTCAATGCTGCTGAAATCACCTGAAATGTAAATCTCCTTGATGTAATTTACATCTTACATAGAGTGTGTGGATCTGTGACACCAGCCACCATAGCAAAGCTGGCTTTACCTTCAGGGTGATGTGGAGGCTGTTGCTTAGTTCTGCCCTGGATGATATCCCTGTCCCTCCTTACATGGATGCAGCCATGTTCACAGAGTTCATTGAGATGGTTAGCAATGAACCAACTGTCACTGAGCTAACTGACAATCAAGTTATTAGTGCACCTCAAAAAGCAGTAGGAGATGAGGATGAAGATCAAGACACAACTGACAGTGAGGAAGAGCCTGGACCATGCATTTCTACCTTGGAGGCCTTAGATGGTTTAAACACAGCCATTCAGGGGATGCCAACAGAATGGACAGGTACTGATCTGGGAATAGTTCTTTGAAACTTAAGTTGGAATTCAGAATCAAATGCTTCAGAAGGCGAAGCAGCTCAGGATAATTGACTGTTTAATTGTATCATGAACGCAAACCCCATCTGCAACCACAGATGAAATTTTTATCAAAACCACAACTGCACAAACAGCTGATTTTTTCTTTCATACTGCAACCCTGACTAAACCCTCTGTTGCCACAGTGAAAGTAGAAACCCAGGAAGATACAGAACAGCTAAGAGAGTAGATAGAGCAAAATTAAGCCACATTTTTTATTACAGCAGTCACACTTTTGCACATGGAAATGAGCAAATCATTTAATAAAGTAAACTGAATTGATGCATCTATAATTCTTGTTGTTTTAAAGAGACAGCCCCTTCAACAGGATGAAATAAGTTCAACCAAGTCATCCCGTTAAAGCTGCCTGTACTGTATTTTAAATTGTTATATTTTGTTTGTATGATTGATTTTAGCATGTCAAAACTGTGGCACACTGACAGCACCAGGGGCTTAAGTAACCCATTTGCGCGTATAAGAAGTATATCTTGGGCAGCTGCATAGCAAATGTCCCTATATTGCCACACCATTGTACCTTATCCATTTGTTTGAGGAACCTTCTCTAGTAAGTAAGCATACATATCACAGTGAGGAATTCTCAGTGCAGTGCATCCCATATGCATCCAACAGGTTTTTCAAAAACATCTAAAATTGGGAACTTGCAGCCATCCTGTCAGTATCACATTTTTACAGCAAGTTAGATGCAGACGGGATGGAATAAGTAAATGTCATCTATAAATGGTAGAATTTTTCCAAAACTGGACCATGGAATTAAAAAGACTAGAATGGCACTGACATGTCTGCCACTGTGTCTGTCCCCTTGAGGATGTTAAGAGAGCATGTATTCTTCAGTGAGAGAAAATAATAATGTGATCATCACATGCGTATAAACATCATAGCACTGCCATTCTAGTCTCTCTAATTCTATTACTTGGACATACAGTATGCTGCCATAAGGTGGTTTGGACTGTTGAAACCCATCCAGCTCACAGAAAATAGGATGTAGTTACTCAAGAAATGCAAGGATGGATGCAGTGGTGACATTCCATAGAAATGGGCTGCAAGCCCATCTAAAATCCAGCCCTGAGCCTTCTTCCCTTTTCAGTCCTTGGCTTGCTAAATGGCTGTGGTGTTTTGTTTTTTTCCTTTTTTATGATTTGAGTACTTGTCCTCTAGATGAAACCCTCAAAACTCATGTCATGTAGGCCACTCAACAGGCAGCAATAGCAACTTTCATCCACTATTTATTTATGTCTTTGGTGGCCGGGTAGGTGCGCTGATCCAAGGGACCATTTTCAGACATGACCCGGGCCATAAACAATGTCACATTTAACAAAGCAGAATATAGGAAGAGTAACATGGCTGCAATGCAGGCCATTAACAATGAGGTGTAGGGAATTGCAGTACAGAGGATATTAACAAAAAATGAGAATACAATAAGGTACAAGGTGAAGTTGTAGACTAGCGACAAGTCCAATACATAATCACAGGAACATGGAGAACAATACAGTAAGGTGACAAATTACCAGGTAAGCCACATAAAGTGCAATTTCAAATAGGCACACCAATAACAAAATCAAGTAACAACCAGATGGGTATTCAAAATTCAGTGCAACAGTCCACAATAAGCAAAGTGCAGTGGAGTAGTCTATAGAGAGGGGAGAGAGGGCCAGTTGGGGTTGGGAAAGAAGCTGGATAGAAAGGGTTAGATTTAGACAAGTGATCCAAAGGTTACTGTGCTATTAACAAACTGACCCATCAGCTTATTGACAACTCTCTTCCCAATGTGTTTCAGACCTTCAACACAAGTTGACATTTTATTTATGAATTCATTCATTCATTCATTCAATCTGAATTGTAAGGAGATCTTATGGAAATGTCCCCAAATCCCAATTTCATTAATTTGTTTCAATTATTAACAATAAATGTCAGAAAATTAAGGGGTTACACTGAAAGGTAATGCCATTACCCTTTCCAATGCCCTTTTCCTGGATCTGAGCAAAGCTTTCAATACTGTTGAGCACAATATAATGATTACAGCTCTGAGAAGCATAGGACTTGACAGCTCTGCAATCAAATGGTTTTCCAATTACCTTTCCAACAGACTGCAACAAGTCAAAGCTGCAGGTGACCTGTCAGCACAAAAAACCCTTATGCGAGGCATTCCCCAAGGCTCCATATTAGGCCCAATCCTATTTGCAATTTATATCAATAATCCTGACACACATCTACGAACAGATAATATACACTTATTTGCAGATGATACTGTACTATATACCATGAACTCCTCCTTAAGAAGTGGCACAGGAGAAGCTACAGCAAGACTTTAATAAGCTCCGACACAATCTCATTAAACACAAACTTCTCCTCAATGCCAAAAAGACAGAAGTCATGATCCTCTCACCAAAAGCTGACCTCGGATCAACACTCACTCCCCGGATTTTAACACTTGTAGATGAACCTCTCGAAATAGTTGAAACCTTTAAATACTTAGGATTCTGGTTGGACAACAAGCTGAACTTCCAATGCCATCTGAATGAAATCTCAAAGAAATTGAAGCAGCGGCTAGGCATATTTTACCGGATTAAACATTTCCTGACCTTAGATGCTAGAAAGAATATAGTACAATCTTCATTTCTACCCATACTGGATTATGCTGACTTTATGTACTCTCACTGTTCCCTAACGTGCTCAGCAAACTTGACACCCTATACCACCAGACCCTAAGATTTATCCTCAATCTACCCATACGTAGCCATCATTGTCTACTTTACCAGGAATCGGGTTGGCCTTCGCTATCAGCTAGGAGGAAAAGAAATGCTCTTCTCTGGCTCTACAGAGCTCTCTCAAATAAGCTCCCATCACACATCTGTAACTTATTCGTGCGTGCCAAGTGTTTCTATGGACTGAGATGTTTCTCAGTACTCTGCTTTCAGACCCCTAGGGTAAACACAACCTTTGGCTTGGCTGCAATTAACTTCTCAGTTCCATCCCTATAGAACTCCATGCAAAGCATACTAAAACTATCATCACTCCCAAGCCTATCCACATTCAAAAAGATGCTTGCCGCTTTCTTGAGGGAAAATTGCAACTGTTTCAGACAACGATGATCTTCTCTATCTGCTTTCACTTATCCCACAATCAGAACACTTATCGAGTCCCTTCCTCATAGGTGACCTCCAGCTCCCTGTATACTTTCAGCTACTCTGGCCCTTCACATCCTCTCCCTCCTCTCATTCATACAGCTGCATCTTTGCCTTCCCTTTTCTGATTGCTACCAACAGTGGAGGTTGATTTGGACTGATGACCTTCCACAGCTTCATATAATATTATTATCCTTAATGGCATTGCTTGATAATTCTGACAGGTCAGCTAATGCTGGTCATTTGTGTATATCCTGTTAAATACTGCATTCATCTGTGCCACATACTTTTTGTATTGTTTGTTTTGTTTTGTTATTTGTCCAGGACCACTTTGAAAATGAGCTTGCTCAATGGTGTTTATGCCTGGTAAAATAAAGTGATTGATTGATTGATTACCTAGGGAATGCCATATCATGTTTCTTCTCCTATTACAATCTGGGCATTTGATGAGTTGTTGAATAATGGTTAGTGTTGCTACTTATGTTAGGGTTGCTGAGAATTGCAGCAGCAGAGGCTTTAGGTGGTTGCCCCCTTCCATCATCCTCCCCAAGCAGGCCAGGGGCAGAATCTCCAGGGAATAGGGATGGCCAGAAAATCTGACCCTCCACTTCTCCAAGGAAGTGGAAGGGGGTCTGGGCTTGCTCATGGGTGGGAGACCATGTAGGGGCTGGGGGGTGTGGGATGGAGGAGATAACAGTCAATATAAGGTAATGGAAGAATTTGGTTTCCCTCTTTTCTTTTCTCTTCCCCACTGGACAACAGTTATAGTAAGTAAGCAGCCAGTGGATTTGAGATTTGGTTCAGGCAGGTATTAGGGATGACCCCATTTCTTTCAAAGTTCATTTGGCACCTGTTTCCAAGGGTTGGGGTGTAAAGGGGATATTTTTTGGCCAGAGAGGTTTCGGGTTATTTGGGAGTAATGTGGGCAGTAGGATGTCTGGAAGCTACTGAAGGCAGAAGGGACTGAGTGCAAGTCTCACTTGACTGATGGGGCCTTTGATCTCATGTGGCCCCTTTAATGTAGGAGAGGAGCAGTGGCAACTCCCATTTGCAGTGGATGAGTCACATTGTAGAACGGCTGCAGCTTAGTCTGGACTCATTGTGAGACTCAAGCAACAGGGTACAGGTGGCTGAAAATGTAAAACACTTACTGGAGTAGGTTCATCTGACATCTGCTACTCCATTGGAAGCCGGAAGTATTCATTGGCAGTCTCCTGAGAACCAGACATGTTACTCCCTTTGTATGGTGGCACCCTGACTGGTGCAAAAATGGTAGCAGGGTCACAGTAAGGGTACAGGTCCTTTGTTGGGCTGATGGTATGCCTTTCCTTTTGTGTGGGACCTTGTGGCAGTTCCCTTCTCAGAGAGGGGCCAGTTCTGAAGGCTGACAACTTTTAACAATGAAGAATGCATTAGCTAGCAAGTGATACAGACAGAAAAGAAGAATAACACTAATATATAACCAGAGAAGAAGTGTTTGTTCTTTAATGGAACAACACTATTACATACGAGCAAGCAAAGTGATTTAACTTTGCTATGCATACTGCTATGCCAAGAGGCACTACTTGACACAGAACTTCACCTACTACTACTCATAATAAAGTGTCAACTTTGCAAGCTGAAAACTATGCAAAGAGGCACATTACCTTTAAAGTATCACTTTGCGTTGCACTTTGTCTGGCAAAGACTTCATAAAGTGACACTTCACTCATTAAACTGTGCGAAGTCTTCCTGGATCAACAAATATTGTTCCCTTCCTCCCTACCCTCTTTAACACCCAAAAAACTCCCCCTTCTCCCCAAGTCCTCACTATATTCAGAAACAATACCCCCTTCCCCAGCCACTTTACAACAACCCTGCACCCTCCCTCCTACCAACCACCCACTCTACAACAACCTCGCACCCTCCCTTCTACCCCACCCCATAACAAAGATTTTCAAATTAACAGTCCTATCTCTATCCACCAGCTCAGCATCCAGTCACACTCCTTCACAAGCCCCACAAAAAATACAACTCCTCTCCCCTCACTAAGTCAGCACCCCACTCTCAACTCTGCAAGCCACACAGAGCATCACCCAGCAATACCAACAGAAAGGATAAAGTGTTAGACAGGAGGATGGCAACTGGCACAGACCCTCCACTCACCACCTTGGCCCTCTGCTGTCTAAAACAAATGGGAGTGCATGTCTATAGTAATGAACTAATTACTATAAGCCCACTCTTCTGTTCATTCAGATGGTGGCCAGCTGAGATGGTGAGAGGAGATTTTGTGCCACTCACCAGCCTCATCTTGACACCATAACTTTTCTGTTGGTGCTATTTGGTGCCCTCTTTGTAGCATGGGGGTGTATGGTAGTGGGTGCTAAATGGGTGAGGAGGGGGGTGATCCTCTTTTTGTGGGGGTTAAGGGTAGAAGAGTGTCTGGGTCATGAGATGGTGGGCCATTTTTTTTCCTAGAGTTGATGCACTCAGGAGTGGGTAATGAAAATGGGCAGGCATCTTGGGAAGCTAGAGTGGTGGTCAAAATATGAAAGTTGTGTAGCTGTCCCATTGGCATGGCAATTTGAGGTGCTTAGTGCATTACCTCCTGCCATGCAAGTGACCCAGATTTGGGAACTGACCAGGGTCTTTTGGGGGGTTGGCTGGGGGGGAGGAATAGAGTGTACATAGTCAGCTCTCCTCCTTCGGTGAGTGGGTACAGTGCATGCCACTGCTTGACTGCCACTAAGCAGAGGCTGGAGATGACACACAGACAGCCACATCTTAAAGGACCAGGTGCAGGCATTTGAGTATGTGCAGCATCTTCAGGTAGCATGCTCATGCCACTGCACATGTGCCAAAATTTGGGGAGGATAAGAAAAATGGAAAAAGCATGGGCTGTACGATGAGGAAGCCTCATCCACCAACCTTTACCCACATCATTGCCCAAGGCTTTGCCAATCAGATCTGTACTTTGTGGATGGGGAGGACATCCCTCTTTCCAAAAGGATTAGGGCACCTCACAGTAAAATATGACAAAAGTAAATAATTTTAAATACATAAATGCAGAGTAAAACCTCATGTGTAATAGAACAGATAAGTCAGGGAAGGCTTGTGCAAATAAAATATATTTTTTTAAATCTCTTTTTGTACTCCCCTCCTGCACCTGATCTCCACACCTTTGGGAGACACACATTACAGTATCCATGCATCATGACCAACCTGATCTCTGGTCAGTCTCCATGGAGCCTTGGCTATACACCCCCATGCAGGTATGAGGTGGGGCACAGACACCCCGAGACACTTCTTGTTTTGTCAGACTCCCCTGGAGGATCAGACAGGCATGAGCCATCAGGGTCTCTGTTCGGTGATCCATCATCCCGGCAATCAGATGCTAATTTTCCCTGTTCTTAGGGCAAGGCGTGCACTCTGACATCAAAGCAATGAATGCCAATGTCCGCCTTGCCCAACCCCTTCTAATGCTTTCTACTTGCTGTTCCTTCAGCTTCCACCAGAGGCCAATCAAGTGGTGAGCCAAAACCCCCTCCTCCCAGAGAAGGTGAGCTGTCCTGTGGATGCTTAGCCTTCTCCTCCCGACTGGCCCTCCGCCTCCCCGGGCTCGTTCCCGAACCCGGGTCAGTGGTGTCGCAAGCAGTAGTGCTACCACTGCACTGTTGGGCCAGCCTTATAAAATAATTTTTAACTGGGTCTTGAATGCCTCCACAGATCATGATAGGTGCACAGCCTCAGGAAGAGGATTCCAAAACAGAGGAGCGGCTACACCAAAGGCCCTGTCCTCTGATTTCTTTAATCTAGATCAGTGGACCTGAAGCAGGCCCACATCCATGGATTGGGAGGGGTGTTTGGGAGTGTAGAACACCAGAAGGTCTTTCAAGTAGTTTGGGCTCAGATCTTTCAAGGTGTTAAGTAGGCAATAATACACTCCAGGGTGGGTAATATTGTGAAATACCGGACCGCCCAGGGGCATAATGAGGCCTGACGCCACAGGCAGAGGGCCTTATAGTCCCTGGAAGGTCTGGTATTTCCCAATACCGCCCACCCTGGAGGGTAGTATTGTGTTTAGAAAATGGGCTGTTGTTCTATTTATGTTTGAAAAAAAAAGATTTCTTTTTTAAACTTATCATTTAATTTGTGTTAAAATAGTTCATCCACCTGAACTAGGTTTCTGTATTTTTTTTTAGCTATGGTCTTTTGTCTTTTTGGAGCCCTTTACTTGTGCCTTTCGAGGTGGTTGTCATGGTAACCTTCCTCCCAGCCAAACAGACAGCACAGTCACAGTACTGAACGTTTGTATATCGGAGAAGAATTTTGCATCAGTTGAAGTGAAGTATTATATTTTATTACTTTTTGTTTTCATTTATATGCTGTGTTTATTTATTTTGGAAGGAAGAGGAGGCTCGGGCTGGCTTAGGAACCAATTTGTAACAGCTGTATGACTTCATGGAGGGGGAGAGAGAGAGAGAGAGAGGAGAGAGACTGCTATCTCTGGTAGTGCTACTGTGTTTGAGGTGAGTTATAGTTTCTTTGTTTCCTATAATGCGCATGGACATTCATCTGCAGTACGGAAATGGAAGTGGAAGTGGTCTCATACAGCGTAGTGCTACTGGACATACTGCACTGTGTCTGTTGCTGAAGAAGAAGCTGATCAGAGTAACTGTTCTCTGCACCTGCTATGTATTTTCTTTTCTTTTTTTTTATGTACAAAGAAAAAAAAAGAGACTTGTGAAGGAAGGGTGGGGGTTTGGCCGACTGGGAACTCAGACGCTAAGAGGGGGGGAAATGGCAGCTTGCAATTTTTAAAATTTGGGGTGCCCAAGTATACACTAAGTAATGGGGCACCCTGAATTGGGACTTGTTTTTTTAGAGGGCTTTATTGAAAACTAAATGCATGCCTGGCATGGCCTTTCAGCCAATCAGGTTGCTTTATTTTTCAAGACCATTTTCTAAATGTTAATTTTCATATCTTGAAAGTGATACATTGCTGCATTGGCAGCCGTTTGCAAAGTCCACAGTACTGGTGTGATGTGGTCGTTTTGAGAAGTTCCCAACACTAGCCAGATGACAGCATTCTAGACCAACTTCAGATGGCACATCAAACATCCAGATAGCCCTAAGTGAAGAGGGTTGCAGTAGTCCAGTCTTGAAGTGACAAAAACATGGACTATTGTCTCCAGGCGAGCAGGTGCTAGATGTGGCTGGCTCCGGGCAATCTTATTTAGATGGTGAAACCTGCTTTGGTCTGCTGCTGGCACCTGTTGTTGTAGGGTCAGCCAGTAGTCCAAAATGTCCCCCAGATCTTTCAGAACATCCACAGCTCTAAGTGTCTGGCTGTCCACAGATGGCAACAGACGATCACCATTTATCATTGCTGACCCATGCTGGCCCAGATTGACAATCATCATCTCTGTCTTTCCTGTGTTGAGGCACAACCAGTTGTTGATTTCTTGTAGACACCATCCAAGCACCACAACTGCATTTGACTCATCAGGAGTGCAAGACCAAGAGAGCTGAGTATCATCTGCATAGCAGTGAAACTCAACTCCATACTTTCTGATGATCTCACTCAAATGAAGCATATACAGGGATAAAAACACAAGCACCAAGAACAAGCCTTGAGGAACCCTGCAGGGGACTGCAGCTGCTTCAGAGTTGAATTTTCCTAAAGATACCTGCTGCAATCACCTGGTAATGTAGGACTCAAACCAGAATAAAACAGCACTAGGAGTACCACATATAGTCCCTTAGGTGACCAATCAGCAAACAATGGCAACCTTGTCAAATGCTGATGAGCTATCCAGCAGGAGCAAGATGGTATGACACTCCTGGTCTCTCACCATGAGGAGGTTATGGAGCACTCTAACTAGAGCAGTCTCTGTATTGTAAAGAGGCAAAATCCTGATTGGAAAGGCTCATAGATGTTACATAGTTCCAAGTGAGCCTCAAACTGTGTTGCAACTACCTTTTCGATTATCTTCTCCAAAAACAGAAGGTTTGAGACAGGTGTGTAATTCACCAGAGAGTCAGGGTCAAAGGATGGTTTCTACAGGAGGGGTTTCACCACCAACCTTGTCAAGGCAGAAGGAAAGCCACCCTCCCACAAGTGAAACCTGGCAATCTCAGTGTATCCCGGCCCTAAAGAATCAGGTTGCTAACACTGCCTGGGTTGGCAGTATGGCCTAGATTTTAAAGTAATGAGTTGTGAATGATCTTGGTACATCCAGCAGACCTGGGTTTGATTCCCACAACCTCCACTTGCATACTGTGTGACTCTGAGCAAGTCACTTAACCTACCTATTCCTCCCAGGTTGCCGCTGAAAACAGGCACTTGTGCCTTGTGGGCCTTAGCTGGCTACCAAAGAAAAAAAAAACAACCAGCCAAGGAAGTCCAGAATCCAGTGTACAGTATGTAGGGCATAGTCCAGAGATCACCCAAACCACCTCCTCTTTAGCATCTCAAAGAAACTCCCCCCAGGTGGGCAGATGGCCATTGCTCCTCTCTTTCTGGACACTGTCAGTCTATGACAGACCCCTTAAGGTGATCCCTGTCTGAATGGAGGTCACTTTGTCAAGGTAAAACATGACTAAACCATTTGCACTCCTCTGCTGAAAAAGCTTGATCAAATCATATATATAGGTTGGATTTACCAGCCTGTTCATGGTGTGAAAGAATTGAGTTGGTCAGTTTTTGCTTGCAGCAATCATTTCTGACAGGAACTCTTGTCTTTTTCGCTGTTACTGCCCTCTGATATTCATGATAGTAAGTTTTCAGAGCCAAATTGGCTTCCTCTGAGTGAGATCTTCGCCAAGAATGTTGCAACTTCTCTCCCTTAGTCTTCAACTGCCTCAGATCCTTACAATACCAGGAAAACTGTGGCAGGAGCTCAAGAGATGGACTCGATAAGGTGCTAGTGAATCCAAGGTGGAAAGAACCGTATTATTGAACTCCATAGCATTCTCAGTTCCTTGTGCATATACTGTCATCATACCCGAGAAGTCCAGTATTGCTTGGAGTTTGCAAGGCTCCAAATTATGTTTAGTGTGATACTGAATCATCTCCACAGGAGGGGTATTTAAGTGAGAGGCCCTGCAGAAGAATGATACAACATGGTGATCTAACCAAACAGCCAGTTCAGTCTTGACCATGCTTATGTCAAATTCCAGTGAGGAAAAACAGGTCCAGTGTATCCCCATGGAGATGGGTAACAGAGGCAACTGCCCAGGTAAGGCCCAGAGATGTCAGCAACTAGAGGAGCTGTTGACCAAATGGTGAGGTTTCATCCTCAACCCAAGTGATGAAGTCCCCCAGCACCAGTAATCTTGGGGACTCCCAGACCTAATCAACCATGAATTCAGTGAGTTCCTGAAGGAAATCATTCCCAAAGCCAGTATCCTGGAGGCCAGTTTATAAGGATGATCCTTCAGCTAACACTTGACCCACCCCTCCATGGCCACACATTCAAAAAATCCGACCACTCCTGTGGGGTATGCTGTAAGCCCCAAAGTGGATCTAAAATAGATAGTCACCCCACTCTCTCGCAGTCCCACCTTGGGCAATGAGTAACAGAGTATTCAACTAGAATTGACACCTCTAGTGCTGGTCCAGAGTCATCCCTTAGCCAGGTCTCTGTTATGCAAACATGAGGAATGAGAGATAAAATCCTCCATCACTGCCATCTTATTCCTCATGGTCTAGCATTACAAAGTATAGCCCAAAGAGCTGGATCAGAGTCAGGTGGCCTGCTGCCATACTGCCAGATAATAACTGCACAGCCCTGGGGAGGGGGACAAGACAGGAGGGTGCCCTGTTGGGGGTAGGATAAATCCCTTCAGAGATGACACTATACTCTGCAGAAGGGTGGATAACACCAAGGGGATTAGAGAATTACAAAATGACCTACAAAGGCTAGAGAGGTGGTGAAATGTTTGGCAGATGAAATTCAATGCCAAAAACTGCAAGATGATGCATTTAGGAAAAGAGAACAGCAGAACAGAGTACTGGATGGTAGGGGTAAAACTTAATACTATGACTGAAGAACGTGAGCTGGGAGTCATCATCAGTGACACCCTTAAACAGGCTAGCCAATGCAACAAGGCAAGTAGCAATGCAAACAAGATGCTGGGGTGTATCGGGAGGCGTATTGATAGTTGAAAGAAAGAAGTGATACTACCCATCTATAAATCCTTGGTGAGGCCACACCTGGAGTACTGAGTCGAGTGCTGGAACCCTCACCTTAGAAAGGAGAAGGATAGGTTGCAGGTGGTACAGCATACAATGACAAAGATGATTCAGGGCCAGCAGGGGAAGTCCTATGAGGAATGCCTTAGGGCACTAAACATGTACTCGCTGGAGACCTGAATGGGAGGGAAGATATGACAGAAACCTTCTAATTCCTGAAAGGAGCAAGCATAGTGAACTACAAGGAATTTATTAGCAGGAACAGCAGTTTGACAACATGACGGCATGACTGGAAGCTGACAGGAAGAAGGTTCAGAAAGGATGTGAAGAAATATTATTTTACTAAAAGGGTGGTGTAACTGCAGAACTGCTTACCAGCCAAGGTGGTGGGAACTAAAACCATGGTGGAGGGGCCTTCAAATGGGCTCCAGGCAGAGCAAAAGGAACAGTGCTCACTTGTAGCGACAAAACTGGGGAAGGAAATAAGAAGACTGATGGGGAGGGTTAGACACAACATTAGATCGCGGGATTGAATAGAGACCCATGGGCAGACTTGATGGTGCTTTGGTCTTTTTTGCTGTTACTGTCTATGTTTCTATGTTTTCATTTATTCTGTGGTCACCTCTGTGACCTCACTACCCCAAGTAGTACACCAAGCAAGTGATGGAGAAACAAGGCAGGTACTAAGACCTGAGGAGAGATGGTGGCCAGTCCAAGAGGATATGGGCTGCAGATCCAGCTAGCACCCTGGAGAATGTAAAAGCTCTATTAAAAAAACACAGCAGTTGAGGTTCCATGCCAAAAAAGTGCAAAATCATGCACCTAGGGTATAGGAACACAGGCACTGAATATAGGATGGTGATTATTGACAATCATGAGATAGGAAATGGACCTTGGATTTATTATATGTGAGGACCTCAAGGTGTCAGGGCAGTGTGACAAGGCTGTGGGTAATGGGGTCTAGGGTGTATAGGGAGGGGTATCTCTAGCAGGAGGAGGGAGGTGGTGCTGTCACTGTATCACTTGCTGATGCGACCCCACCTGGAGAACTGTGTACAGTTTCAGAGGCTGCACCTCAGAAAGGACATACTGTAGATAGGGTGGAGGCAGTTCAGAGCAATTCAATTAAAATGATGCAGGGTTTGCTGAAGAAGACCTAGGAGGAGAAACTGAGGGACCTTAACATGCACACCCAGGAAGAGGAGAGAGATAGGTGCCATGATTCAGGCTTACTAGTACCTCGCAGTGGTGAACAGGGTGCAGGTGGGCAGTCTCTTTCAAATGAGAAGAAGATCCAGGACCAGGAGCATGAGGCGAAACTGGAGGACGAGGTTCAAGAGAGATGCGAGTAAATATTTCTTCACTGAAAGGGTGGTAGATGCCTGGAATAGATTGCCAGCATTAGTAGTGGAGGCTCGAACAGGGGTTGGGGGCTTCAAACATGCATGGAGTAAACGTAGGGGTATATTAGAAAAGAGGCAGGAAGGTAAGGGTGCCTTTGAAAGCCAGAAGGAGTCTGCAGAGGCAGAATAGTCAGGAAGCATGTAAGCAGACTGAGTGGGCCAAGCAGTCCTTTTCTGCTGACAAATTCTATGTGCCGGATTTTCAAAGCATGGCGCAGGGCTTGCGCCAAGCCCTGCACCGTGACACTGAGGTTCGGGCAGTGTGCCAAACCCTGTTGCCACAGCTGCACCCAATTTTACAATTTTAGGTGCCGTTGTGACAGTTTGCACGATTTATAGCAGTTTGTTCCAAAAATCTGGCACAAGCTCCATGAAAAGCACAAAAAGTTGGTCTAACTTGTGGCAATTGCCATACGGGATAGAAAATTCTGTTAGATCACTGCAAGCCCCTGCACCGTATCGTCAACGCACCCACGGATTGTGTTGATCTAAGCCGTTTGAAAATCCTGCCCTATGTTTCTATGCATTTTTATGTATCGTGTTATAACATGTTGGTAAAACCAACAGGATTTTAAAATGTTTTCAACCATTTCATGTTTTAATATACTGATATATGGAAATGGCCCTAATGTTTCCAATGTTAACCTATTTTAAAGAAACTGGGCTAAATTTTTGAAGTGCCAACAATGACGCAAGGTGCTTACAGAAAAGCATGATGCAAGGAGCAAGCTGTGTCAAAATTTGTGTCACCTCTGATTTTCTAATGCTGCTTGCGTTGAAAGCAGAACTGTCTGTGCCGAAGTGGCTTGTGTCAGACTTGCATCCAAAAAATGGGTGCACCATTCCACAATGTGGCTTGTGTCAAAAAAATTATGCACTATCCCCTTTTTTTATTTTCTAAGGTCAAGTTGTTGACAGTGTACCGAAGATGCATGCTGCTGTTAAACCAGCCAGAGCTGGTCTAACTGACACTGGAGCATATAAACATGAGATTAAATTATATACATGGTTGGTTATAGAGCCAATATTCTCTTGCAGGACTAACTGACAGTGTTTTGGGGGCATAACATGCCATTGTCTTGGCTATTTCATCCACTGTAATTTTTGACTCAGCTTGTGTCATTTTTGCTCTATGCACAGTGTTTTGACTCAGCTTGCAACACATGTGGTTTTTGACTCAATTTGCTTCATTTTTTTTACTCAACCTGCTTTATATTTTTGGTTCAACTTGCATAATTTTTGCTCTACATCATATTTTTGACTCAACCTGCACTCATTTTTGCTTCATCTCACTCCAAGCATTAGATTTTTTCCACAACTTGCATCATTCTCACCCAATGCATCATATGTTTAACATAGTGGCCATCTTGCATAATTTTGTTGGACTTTGCACAGAGAACGCGTTTCTTGCAAAATAGGGTACACAGTCTTTTGCACACCTGGATTGGTCACAAGGGAGATGTTTTAAACACCATGCATCATTCTAAGGGCTCTTTGAGAATCCAGGCCCTTGTCTTTCAAAAGGTTTAGTTTTGGACCCATTTGATTGGAAATCTATGTTTGTTTTTAAAATGAAAACTTGGAATCGGATCACATCAATAGATCATCATGATATCGTTTTCATGTGACAATACTTGCCTATTCATGGCAATATAATACTGTGTGCAAGTAAAACTATAGGATTTAAAACATTTTAAAACATATTCCCCCAGCATAGAGTGCTCCAGACCACCAGAGCACAAATGGCAGCAAAGAAGCCTGAAAAGGCAATCAGGCTGACCTCCCCAGCAGAGAGTGCTCCAGACCATGGGAGCACAAATGGCAGCAAAGCGGCCTGAAAAGGCAATCAGGTATGGAGGAACACAGCACTGGATTGTAAATAAGATGCCTGATGGTCTTTGATTTCTGTTGGCAGACTGATTGTGATTGTTTTTTCTCTGTACTAAGTAGCTTATTAGCACTGTGTTTTGTAAGTGATATTTTAATTGTGTTACTGATTCCTAGCAATTTTATAGTTCCCAAATGGCTCTTTAAGTAACTGTAGTGACTTGCAACTCTTGTTTACTGTTGGAATTTCTAGCCTTTCCTCTGCTTTACCCCACTCCCATTAGAGGACTTACCTCATGGTGATAGCCGCAGTGGGGAGCTGAGAGCAGTACTCCTTGTCTCTTTCGACGTCCTTAAAGCATGCCATTACCACTGTTGGCACATGTGCTCTGGAGCCTTTACCCCCTCTCCCCCTCAGTCCCTCTCTCCTTTCTTTGTTCAAACTTCCCACCCTGCAAAGTTTGCCTCTGTTCCATAACACAGCTCTCTCACTCACCCTCCCTTTCATTACCATACAGGTTGACCTCCCCAGTAGAGAGTGCTCCAGACCACCAGAGCGCAAATGGCAGCAAAGTGGCCTGAAAAGGCAATCAGTTATAGAGGAACACAGCACTGAACTGTGTTAGCCCATCGCTGCTTATGCAGTGACTGCCCCACCACATCCATCGTTCCACCCTTGCTCGTCACTTCCTTCATAGGTAGGACTGGTCATGTGACCAGTCAGGTGGCCCCTTAGCTCAGATACTATCACCTTATTTATTCACTTGCAAGTTATATTCTGCCGCCACTAGGAGTCACTACTGAGCCTTTCTTATCCTTTCTCATAGCATTCTCAGCTTAACCCTTACCTAACATAGAAATTTGATGGTAGATAAGGACCGCTTGGCCCACCTAGTCTGCCCATTTCCTTACCTAATGGATAAGCTACAGATCCTAGTTAACCAACAGTCTACTTCCTCCTACCCTGCACTAGAATTGCTTTATGTCTGTCCCATACATTCTTGAATTCCCCCACTGTTTTTGGCTCCATGACCTCCTCAGGAAGGCCGTTCCATGCATCTACAGTGCTCTCTGTGAAAAATACTTCCTCACATTACCTCTGAGCCGTCCTCCCTCTATCTTCAAATTGTGCCCCCTTGTTCTTACACATCTCTTTTTGTGAAAGATGCTACCCTCTTGGACTTTGTTGATTCCCTTGAGGTATTTGAAAGTTTCTATAATGTCCGCCCTCTCCCTCCTTTCCTCGAGGCTATACATCTTAAGCTCCTTTAGTCTTTCTTCATATGTCTTCTGGTGCAGACCATGCACCATTTTGTAACCCTCCTCTGGACAGCCTCCACCCTGTCTATGTCTTTGCGGAGATGGGGTCTCCAAAACTGTAGACAGTACTCCAGATGTGGTCTTACTAACTGTCTGTACAGAGGGCCAACAACATCCTGTTTTCTACTGGTGATGCCTTTCCCTATGCATCCCAGTGTCCCCCCAGCCCTCCTTACTGCCTTCTCACATTGCTGGCCCACCTTTAGGTCGTCTGATATGACTACCCCCCCAGGTCCCTTTCCATTTTTGTTGTTGTCAGTATCTCACCCCCATTGTGTACTCTTGCCCTGGGTTTTTATTTCCCAGGTGCATTACTTTGCACTTCTTTGCATTGAATCTAAGCCACCATACATATGACCATTCCTCCAACCTTGCCAAGTCCCTTTTCATCCTTTCCACCCCACCTTGAATATCAACCCTGTTGCAGATCTTTGTGTCATCTGCAAAAAGACATACCTTCCCTTCCAGTCCATCCGCAATGTCACTTATAAAGACTAAAAAGGACTGGCCCCAGTACTGAACCCTGCGGTACCCCACTAGTAACCCTCCTTTCTTCACTGTGGACTCCATTTACTATTACCAGGTGTGTCCTGTTGTCCAGCCAGTGTTTTACCCCGGATACCACCCTGGGACCCACTCCCAGGCTGGCTAATTTTGTTTATTAATCTTTTGTGCAGGACTGTGTCAAATGCCTTGCTAAAGTCTAGGTAGGCCATGTCCACAGCCACTCCCTGGTCTACTACTTTGGTCACCCAGTCAAAGAAATCAATTAGATTTGTCTGACATGACCTTCCTGCTGTGAATCCATGCTGCCTTGGGTCCTGTGCTCTTCTGGCCTCTAGGTACTCAACAATTCTTTCCTTCAGAAGTGATTCCATCATTTTACCTACCACTGAGATCAAACTGACAGGTCTGCTGTTTTCTGCCTCTGTCTTGCTCCCACTTTTGTGAAGGGGAATTGCATCCACTCTCCTCCAGTCCTCAGGTACCACACCATCCTCCCATGATTTATTAAAAAGGGTAGTCAGTGGTGTTACTAGTTCTTCCCTTAGTTCTTTTAGAATTCTGGGGTGAATCCCATCAGGCCCCATTGATTTATCCACCTTCAGTTTTAAGAGTTCTTTCAGAACCCTTTCTTCTGTGAAAGGACTAATATCAACCCCCCTATCTAGAGTGCTTCTATTGACTGGATTAGGTCTCTCCCCTTGCTTTTCTGTTGTGCATACTGAGCAGAAATATTCGGTCAGTATTCCTGCTTTTTCACTGTCGCTGTCTGCCCAACCACCTTCCTCTTTATTCAGCCTCAGTATCCCTTACCTACCCAGTTCTACTCACCTTGCCCCAGGTTCCCATCCTTTCCAACCTGTCTCACCTAGAACCCACCCTTGCCTGCCCTTCCATCCTCCCCTGGCCTTGAACCCCTGACCTCTTGCACCACAGATGGGGACCCTAACCACTGTGCTAACTCTGCAGTAGAAATTAAGACTAGCCTTCTGTACACCTTAACGTTCCTATCACCTCCCCCCCATCCCTAACCACTCCTTGGTCACCACCTCCACCTCTATCTGTTCCTAACGCCTAGCAAGTATCCACCTAGCTTTCCACCTCCCCCATCCACTATAATTACCCCTAATCACCAACAGACCCCTTCTAGAACTATGAGGATACAAAGTAGCATCATTACACTCATGCTAATTTCCATCATCCTCACACCCCTTGAGACCTCTGAAAATTTACCACCCAATAATGAGTGCCTCCCTCACTTAAAAAAACCCCACTGGACTGGGCCTGCAACCCTGAGCAGCATTCCAGATTCCATTCTCAGTGCAATTCCACTGCCCAGTCCTTCGGTCACTGCACTGAACATAAATACCCTCTCCCTAATACTCCAATTCACCAATACAAGATACATATGCAATGATGTTAAGATCCTGCTGCATAAGCCATCCCCCAAACTAAAATCACTGTGTCAATTGCTGACACGATCGCATTGCTACTCCTTCTGCTATCAAGCAACATTCACCCCAACCCTGGCCCTTCCCAATCCTCATACCACCATAATAACAGTCTTGGAGCCTTAAAGATTGTATTCATAAATATTAGGAGCCTGCTACCAAAACTGGTTGGCCTCCAGGTATGGACTGTACAACACAAACCAGACATACTATCGGTGGTTGAAACCTGGTTAACACCCTCATTCCCAGATTCGGCAGTAACCCTTAATGGATACACCATCTTTTGCCAGGATAGAATAGGCAAAAGGGGTGGAGGGTGTGCAATCTACATCAAAGACCCACTCCAGGGTCTTGCCCAACCTCTAGGGGATTTTGGCAAAAATGTCCAAATTCTACATATTAGGTTACTACTAGGCTTCAACGATAAATCCCTCTCTGTTATCTCTGTTTACATACCACCTACGGAACAGATGAAAGGCTTTAATCTGCTCTTTGATATCACCAACCTGCCCCCCAAAACTGAAGTGGTTGCTCTTGGGGATTTCAATATAAACTGGCAGGCCCCAGACGCAGCCCCCTTCATTGATGCCCTTTCCTTGATCAACATAGCCCAATTAATCACTTCCCCTACCAGATTCAAGCATCAGAAGGGCTCCAGCTCTCTACTACATTGGATAATTTCCAGTCACCCAGAGAGAATTTCCGGCACTGCCTTGCTTCCAGATGTAATCAGTGACCACTCCCCTGTTCTCTGCTACTGGTCAAATAGGTCCCCTAAGCCCCTTTCAAAAACAATCGTGAACCAGGTCCTGAAGAAAGGGCAATTGCTGAACCTCCAAGCCCATCTTCTAAATTGTGACTGGTCCTCCATTAACACAGCAGAAAACATTGACCAAGCACTTGATCATTTCATCTCCATTTTTAACAGTGCTTGCAATATATTTGCCCCATAAAAAAGTAGAAGTTAAAGGGGGTAAACAACTCCTTGATTACTGCTTCCATTCTCAAATGAATGGCATTAATGTATAATCTTTGGCACTGTGCTTGGGCCACTGGCAAATCATCTGGCTGTCAGCAGTACAAAACAGCTAGGAATGTCTGCACCCAAGAAATTCAGCTTGATAAGTCCCAGTACTTCAAGGACATACACTCCAAATCCTGGGGTGATGGTAGAAGTTTCTGGGACAACCTTAAAGATCTTATGGGCACTCCCAGCAAAGCCTTGCCAACCATTATAGAAGCAGGTGGGGTCACCTTCCAGGATCCAAATAGTATGCTGATGCCCTTAACAATGCCTTCTCAGACCTTAGTGGAATACTCCCCCCTGACATACCTGACTCATCACACTACAAAGCCAAGCCCAATAGCACCTGCTCCACACAAGCACCCTCCCCCTTTTTCCATTTCAAGAGAATCACCCCTGCAGAAGCTAAAAAATGCCTAAGTCATGTGCTCAGCAAATCAAGAGCCAGTAGTGACTCACTGGACCTCAAACTCCTAAATTTAACCTTGTATGCAGTCCTACTATCTCTCATTAAACTCTTCAACCTCTCACTCTGCCATGGTCAGTTCCCCATGAGTTGGAAAGCCACAGTGGTCACACCCATCCATAAAGGTGGAGATCAACCCCAGCCATCTAACTACTTCCCCATTTCTATCCTTCCCCCATGCTCAAAGGCCCTGTAATGTATTGTTATGGATCAGCTGACTGATTATCTAGAGAGTTTCCAAATTCAATGTCCACAACAGCATGGGTTTTGGAAAACACATAGCACCACCACTGCACTACACAAACTTCATTCATAATGCTCTGGACCAAGGTCACTTAGTGGGGGTGATTTACGTCGACCTCACTAAAGCGTTTGACACAGTCAACCACTCCCTACTACTTGACACACTCCTCACCTCAGCACTCTGCTGATGTAACTGGCTGGTTTAAAAGCTACCTTGGGGACCAGACCCAGAAAATAAAAATTGGTACGACACTCTTTGACAGCTGCCTAGTGCAACCTGGAGTCCTGCAAGGCTCAATTCTAGGCACCTTGTATTTAGTCTATTTTTCAACTCTCTCCCTCAAGCAAGTTCTACTAACCTACTACTGTATGCTGATGACACAGTCATCTTTTCTAGTCACCCTGACCCCCTCACCCTAAAACAACAACTACAGCTCGACTTCTCAGCAATAGAGGACTGGTTCACTGATCACAAACTTTTTCTAAACTATAAAAAAACAAAAACCATGCTCTTCGCTAGCTCACATAATAGGCACAAACACTACCAGCTAAACATTCATAATAGTCACAACTTACCCCTGGAACAGATCTTACAGTTCAAGTACCTCAGTGTAACACTTGACACAACAGTGTCATTTTCTGCTCACATGGATCATGTAGCCAAGACAGTAAACACCAGGCTTGGGCTCCTATATAGACACAGACGTTGTCTCACCCCAATGCTCTCTGCTTAACTATCTCTAGTTCCTTACTGTCTATTATTGACTATGATCTATTTATTTATGGAGCCACAACTAATACTGCCCTCAACAAAATCTGCAGACTAGCCATCGGAGCACCCAGAGTTACTCAGACATGTAAATTGTATGAGCAAACTGGCTGGCTTGACCTTAAGGGTCAAATTATGTACCAAACATGTCTGTTTGCAAAGAAAATCTGCCTAGGCCAAACCCCCAGACTCTTCCTAAAGCTCCTTAGACAGGTATCAAACCCTCACCACACCCGCTGCATTACAGTTTAGGCCTTCCAAATTCCCTTCTGCAGTACCTCTATGGTGCAATGTTCTTTCAGATTCAGGGCACCTCACTGGCTAAATGATCTGCCCCCTGCCATATACAACCTTTTGAGACTTGGCCCCTTTAAGCTCAACCGCTGCAATCACCTGACTACCCTGAGCAACTGTGAGTGCCTGCCCTAACCTGTCTCACTCCTTCAATGATTCTGCTATCACTTTGTTAATGGTTGCCCCCCTTTCTCTGATTCCTCCCCAGAACCTACCTGCCCCATCTATATTTTTCACCACCCACTCATATCATACCCTGCCACCCTAATGCCCTGCTCCCTCTTCTCCTCTACCTGCTCTCACGCTACTACCCTCCTCTCTTGTTCACCTCTTCTTCTCTGCCCACCTACCCCTCTCTTACCCCCCCTTTCCTCCACCCCTCTGATGACAATGCCTCACCGGCTGCTTTGACCAATGTACTCCATTATGTGTGCACTAAACTTGGATATTGTAACTCTGATATATTGCATTGTCCACTGCGACTGCTTGTATTATCTATTGTGTAAACTGCTCTGTACTACTGTGTAAACTGTCTTGTCTTCTAAAAAATGTGGAACCTTTATAAAAGAACCTCTGGTTCAGAGGTATTGTAATCCTAGAATTTAAACAAATAAAAATAAATATCAGCACCTGTATATGTAAAATGTAGCAACATGACAGATTAATTTATCAAATGGGATATATTAGTAAATCAACTTAACTGACATGATGCCATCATTTTTTTTTAAGTTCAACATTGTGGAAAATTGTGGTACACAACAGGAACACCTAGTGGATGAAGAAAAAAACACAAACTTTTTTTAAACAAGTATGTTTCCACACTTCCAAAACACTGTAAAACTCTCTAAATTTGCCTTTTTTTTCCATGTTTTAACTATTTTAATTATGAGTCATTGTATAATAGCAATAATGCACTCCAAGGTGTGTGTCGTGCTGAAATAACATCACTTCCAGTGTGTTGGATGCACACGGCCTGTGGCCTCATGCCAAACCACCCGAGGTGTGATGTTATCCTAGCATGACAAATGCCCTGTTGTGCATTATTGTTTAAGTATACAAGGCCTTCATAGGCTTGAAAAACAGCTTCTTATGCCCTTTCCTGTGAATTGTTATGAGATAGATTGAAAATAAACTTGATATAGATGACTGGATGATAGAAGTCCTTATTAATGTACTTATAAATAAATTGGTTCAAATAAGATTCATTCTAGATGGACAGGCTACAGAACCATTAGAAGTAAATAAAGGGGTTAAGCAGGGGTGCCCATTAGCACTTCCTTCTTTTGTTCAATCTTATCATAGATAAAATATTGAGATCTTTTGATGCTTCTAAGTTTCATTTGGTAACAATATGAAATAAATCATGTGCTGCACTGGTTATGCGGATGATTTAACTCTCATTTCTCTTTCACCTATTGTTCTGCATAGAAAATTAGCAAAATAAGAATGCTTAACATATCAGTCTAAAGTTATTATTAATCACAAAAGAAAAATATTAGTACTTGGATCAAACAAAAAAGTATGTATGGTCTTTCAGTAACCTTCCTCTCCAAGAAGATAAGGACTGTTTCTATCTGAGGTTAACATATGCTACCAACTGTAGATGGACTAAGCATTTTAATTATATTACTGCTGAAGTCAATAACACAAAGCAGGGCCTGTTAATATTTTTTTGTTCAGTACTGACTTTTGCCTTCCTCATCCACTGACCAACCACTATCGTGCTGATGTCCCAGCCCCATCACACTGACTTATCCCAGGGCGTACCTCAACATGTCCCAGTGTCACCTGAGTAGCCAGGTGAAGGGCCTGCAGGTGAACAGAGTGCTCCCATTGGCACTGAGGTGTGTTTTCCTACTCAGCTTTCTCCCCCCCCCCCGAGGTTGTTATTCATGCAAGGGTGTGGGTGTGCAGCATAAAGATGGTGCACATAGTTGTGCACCTATGTCCAGCCTACAAAGACGCAGCTACATGCTGCACTACCTCCTAACCCCAACTAGGTGGTAGCCAAACAGAGGAGTGCGCTGTCCCCCACCCCAAAGGTGGTTAGCTATCTCTGGATGCAAAATCCATCTTTTTTCCAGCCAGCCTTTGAGCAACCCTGGCCTGTTCCCAATCCTGGGTTGCTGGCGTGGCAGGTGTTTTGCAATCAGTGCCTCCACCCACCATGCCACAGGGCTGGCTCTGGGCCTGTTAACATTTAATCATAAGTATTGTTGTTTAAGTCTAGATTCAGCATAAATTTCTGATGATGTTAGTTCTATTTATTAAATTTTAATTTCTGGAAATGCAAAAATAGTTTTGGTGATACTGTGTAATGCAGAAATGTGGGTATTTAATTCACAATTATTTTTGATAAAATCTGAAACAGTTTTTATAGATCTTTTCTTTGCACAACTCCTGCTATTTATCTTTGATCAGAATTAGGACAAGTAAAGCTTTCTGCACTTGCTAATTTTATATCACTGTCATACTGGATTTATATCACTGCCATGCATAGAGAGAGATTACTGAGTTTGTGTCTTCAAGTAAAAGAAAAATCTATACTTGGTTAAAAGATAAAACTCTATGCGGCTGTCAGATATTTTGGACTGTGTGCTACTGAGATGTACTATGATACTTATGGTATTATTTCATGAAGGGGATTGTTATAAGTAAATGTTATACAAAATTAAATAAATAATGTTTAATATTTAAAAGAGTGGAGCATAGGTGTGAAGGGGTTAATAGCAAAACTGAAGACTTATTGGCAGTACAAGATTCTAGATTCAGTCTATGGTATCCAACTATATATCTATCTATATCTATCTATCTAGCTATCTATCTATATATATATATATATATATATATATCTATATATATCTATATTATCTATATCTATATATATATATATATATATATATATATATATATATATATATATATATAAATATATATATATATATATATATTTTAGGGGTGCAGTCACGCCCCTATATTTAGGGTTATGAAGGCACTTCTATGTTAAACTTGAAATTTTGCATGTTAATAACTTTGGACCCATTCAACGGATTTGCATAAAATGTGGTATGCACCGTGGGCCATGGTAAATTTCTTGATTTGCCAAGTTGCATTTTAGTCGGACTTATGGTTTTTGTGCACCAAAACACTGCAAAATGCATGTTTCACCAGTTCTGTGGGGAGTCTTTTGGACTTTGTCCGTGGCACTGCATGGCCGTCATGTGGCCTACCAGTCTGAAACTTGGCATGTAGAAAGAGCTTGGGTCAAGGAACATGCCACATTTTGTTTGGTGACAAAATATTAATCCATTCAAAAGTTATTAAACTTTTAGCTTCCATTATAAGTCTATGGGAAAATTTATATGGTTATTTTGCGAAAGAAGAATGAGATTTTGGCCATCTGGTCACTTCTCACTATCAAAGAATTTGCAGACTTGTGATCAAAGAATCTTCGATCACAAGAAATTTATTGATCACGATGGCCGCCATCTTGTTTTCAGTTTGGGGTTGGAAAAAAACAAATATCTCAGCCCAGGGGTGACTTCTGAAGTAAAACTTGAATGGGTTTTGCTCAGAGGGCTTCCCTCTATCAAGCCATGCCTGAGATTTAATGTACTTATGTCAAAAAATAGAGTTTTAAACTTTGAAATTCTTTGATCGCGAGCCTGCAAATTCTTTGGTTGCAAGCCTGCAAATTCTTTGATCGCGAGATTTTCTAATCACAATCTTTGTCCATGAGGGAGGGACAAGACGGACAGATTTTTTTGGGTTGGAAAAAATCAAATATCTCAGCCCATGGGTGACTTGTGAAGTCAAACTAGGATGGGTTTTGCTCAGGGGGCTTCCCTCTATCAAGCCATGCCTGTGGTTTAATGTAGTTGTGTCAAAAAATGGAGTTTTAAAATTTTTAAATTCTTTGATCGCGAGCTTTGTTTGTGACAGTGGGACGAGATGGCGAGATTTTTGCTGGACCAGATGTCTCTGGGAGGGACCAGATAGCCCAAATTTCATGACCAGATGTCCCCTCATGATCAAAGATGATCTTTGATCACGAATTTGCAGTCATTTCTCGAGATCAAAGAATTTTTAAAGGGGCTTAAACTTTAAAATTGAATATCTTGGAAATGGTTTGGTGTTTTAACTTGAAATGTGGAGGGTGTTGAGGGGACGTCCTGTAGATGTGAATTATGGTGTTTAGGTGTTGGAAAATGTATTTGTTGCAGAGATATTGCATGATGCACTTTACGTTTTGCGGATAGTGTTCTGCATTGCTGAAGTGGCTTGAAATGTATAGGGTAGCTAGCCTTACTGCCACAGAGGTACTTTTCAGTGGTTAGGTGTGTAAAATGAAAACAGGTACAGAATTATGCCACTCCGATGAATGAAAATCTCAAATTTTAAAATTAAATATCTCGGAAACGGTTTAGTCTTTTAACTTGAAATTTGAAGGGTGTTGAGGGGATGTACTGTAGATGTGAATTATGGTGTTCAGGTGTCAGAACATTAATTTGCTGTGGAGATATTGCATGAAGAAGTTTATGTTTTGCAGATAGCATTCTCCATTGTGGTAGTGGCTTGACATTTATAGGGTAGCTAGCGTTACTGCCACGGAGGTAATTTTCAGTGGGTAGGTGTGTAAAATGTAAACAGGAGTGGAATCTTGCCACTCTGATGAATTAAAATTTGTTTTGTTTCAAGCTGGTGGGATCGTGCAGCCCAAAGGGCCCCACGCTCTCACCAATACATGCTCCCACCAATACATATGATATTCAGTACTTGTACTGTTCTGTTAGGCAGAAATCTGCAAGTTGGTGGGAGCACGGGGCCCCACCAGCTGGCACAACATTGTACTTTACTATGCTTTCTTAAAAAGTAAGGAAATTCTTTGCAAAAAAACTGTGTTAATGCATCACTTAGGGTTAAAGCACAAAATGTCAGGAAATGAGACCTTTAGGGTTGGCCCCTACCCCCGATATTGTGTACCCCCCTCCTCTACAGACTGACAGATGCCGGGGTGTGTCATTGGGGTTGTGAGGCCTAAATGTCACCCCATTCTTCTTTACTGTGGCATGTCAACATGCTTACATGGAATGGGGTGACATTTGGACTCACAACTCCATGACAACCCCGCATCTGCTCTGTGGAGAGGGGGAACACCATGATGGGGGCAGGGGTCAACCCTATTGGTCTCATTTCCTGACTTTTTGTGCTTTAACCTTAAATGATGCATTAAGGCAGTGTTTTGCAAAGAATATATATATATATATATATATATATATAAAATGGGCAGGAAAAAAGAAGCTCATCTAGTGGACAATCATCATCAGGTGACCATGCATATATCAGAGCGTGACCGTACACCTGCACTTTTAACAATTTTCCAAAACAATTTTGCCATTTTATAAGATAGATAACCCACTCGAGGGTGTGTTGTCGAGCTCTGATATATGCACGCCTTGGGTGGTTGACGCACACCAAGGCATGCGGATGTCAGAGCATGACCGCACACCTTAGAGTGGGTTATCTATTACTATATATATATATATATATATATATATATATATATATAGGACAAGGACAATCAAATTGTCAGCATAGCCTTCTTATTACCCCACCTCATGTAAGCGGTACTGAAAATATTCTAATGCCCACCAAAATGTGATTCTGTGCTACCACAACATCATTCTATGCTATAGGTGTGAAATCACAGTTTGGCTAGGATTTGAAAAATGACAGCTGTCATATTCATGAGGTGGTGTAAAAAATGGCTATATTGAAAATTTGGGGTCAAAATATTTAAAATTACCAAAGTTACAAGGAAGCATTGCAAAAAATTCAAGGGATGTGCATAACTTTGCCATTTTTACATTTTTTGACCCTAATTTTTTGACATATCCTTCTTATGACCCTACCTCATGAGCAATGGATGTGAATCAAATCCCACCCAAAAGGTGACTTCACCAAGCGACCATGGAATTGCCTTTTGGGCCAGATTTGAGTAATTCTGCCACCCTTGTTCATGAGGTGGGTGTATGAAAAAGACCATGCTGAAAATGTGGTTGCAAATATGCAAAAATGGCAAAATTATGCATCACTGTTGAAAACCACATTGAAATACATTGAACTGCACTTACCTTACTTTCTTATATTGCAGCTGGTGGTTCCAACAGCAAGATGTGTCTTTGATCAGAGAGTGGATCTTCACTCTGGGACCCATTCAGGTGAGTGAGGGTATGGGGGTGGGGTGGGGTGCTGGGTGCTCAGTGGGAGATCAGGTGGGGGTGTTTGATCAGCTAGGGGAAATGTTCTTTTTACAGTTTTTTTTTTAAAGACATCAAGGGACATTTTCTTTACTTGATAGAGAATAGCAATTGGAGGGTGGGGTTGGGGGTGCCCAATACACAAGGGAAAGATTCACTAATGATGGGGATGGCAGCCTAATGGTGGGGGGCACTATTAGACACCAGGGAAATATTCAATAATGATGGTGATGGTGACTGGAGTGTGGGGGCACCACTAGACACCAGGGAAAGATTCAATAATGATGGGGATGGTGATCAGAGGGTGTGGGGCACCACTAGACACCAGGGAAAGATTCAATAATGATGGTGATGGTGACTGGAGTGTGGGGGCACCACTAGACACCAGGGAAAGATTCAATAATGATGGGGATGGTGATCAGAGGGTGTGGGGCACCACTAGACACCAGGGAAAGATTCAATAATGATGGGGATGGTGATTGATATGAACATTTTCTTATGATATATTTATTTGGACTTAGTATGAATATTTTCATATCAATGCACATATCATACAAAAATGTTAATTTGAATGAAAATTTTATTTGAAAGTTTTCATATGAACAAAAATATCATATGAAAATTTTCAACTGATATTTCCGTTTATACGAACATTTTAATTTGATATTTTCACTTTGACATAGAATGAAAATGTACCTGTGAATGAAAATGTTATATGAACATTTTCATTTGAATGAAAATATCACATGAAAAGTTTCTTATGAATGAAAACTTTTCTATAATATTTTCATTTATACAAAAAATGTCCATATGATATTTTCGTTTATATGAAAATGTTTTTGCAAAGTCCAAATGAAAAAAGCGGAGGCGATTTGCAAAAAAGGATTTAAAATATAAAAGGAAAACACATTTCTGGGTCATTTCTCCAACACTGATTTGCAGAATCCACCTAATGTAGTCCCAATTAGCAAGATGGATGGGTTGGTCTCTCTGCAGGATGTCATTCTTGTGGATTTTAAAAATCATTTTTAATGAAAAAACAGGAACAGAAACAAGGTGGCAGCAAACAAAACAAATGATTTTTCCCTGACAAAAATGGATTGACCCCAGACAGTCGTTTTTTACAGCTATTTTTTTAAATTAAGTACGCTTTATTGATTTGTTATAACAAAAGAAGAGAAAAGGAAACAGACTAACATCTATAACAACAAAATAAATGATGTAAACTAACAGATATTACAATAATGATGAAACACAGAACAAAAAATAGCCCAAACCACCACCACCCACCCAAGAGGTGCTGCTCAATAAAAACTGTCTAGATATTCCAGAATGCAGTGGTCACACACAGACAGGAAAAGATGCTGCAATAGGTTAGTAGAACCAAGACATAAAGGAGATAAGAGAACAAGAAATCAAAGCAGATAAATGTCACAGTCAGTAACCAAGCATACATCAGTCCCCATTTTGTTAGAATGGATTGATGCCTTTGTCTAATATGAACAATATGTAACTCTACAGTTAAGGCACTGAGGAGTTCAGCATGTGATTCAGTCCATGTTGGAATCTCATCTTCAAGCCAATGTCACAATGAAACAATCTTAGCAGCAGCTGATATTAAGACAGTATATCCTGTTTTACAACCCAATGAAACATTTTGGTAAAAACCCAGTAAACAAATTTCAGGTGTGAAAGTCTCTGCCAAATTAAATGATGGCTCTAAATGAGAGTTAATAGCAGTCCAGAATGGCCTGGCCTCACATGTCCACAAAATATGATAAAGAGAACGAACTTCTTTGTTACACCTGGAGCAGATGCGCTCAGCCAATCTACCCATTGCACAAAGTCTTTGAGGAGAAAAATAAAGATTATATAATATCTTAAATTGCATAAGGTCCTTAGGTTCATAGGTTGGGTAACGTGTCAATTTGTACAAAGCCATATTAAGACTCTCCACATATCAGTGGAAATGTCTAGTCGAAACACTACCCATAAAAATATCTAATGATTTCTTAAATGAGTGCATGCTACCACTTGAAACAATAGATTCTGGCAAGGCATTCCAGGTTGCTATAATTTGTTGATTGTACCAATGATCTATCTTATTAGTTTTGTAGGGATCACCCTTTAGTTGTAGGCAATGTGACCTAGTAGATCTAACACTCAAATATCTGCACAGTCCAGATATTTCCTATAAGTTTTTCTTTTGAACAGCTTTATAAATGTGACATAAAGTGACACATTTGTAATTACACTAGCGTTTTAAAATTTGTAGGGGATACCAGCATTGTCTGCAGATGCCAACGGAGCCTGTTTGTTGATCAGGGGTTGAAGGGCTAATTTCTGCCTTTCTCCGTTGCCTTCCCTTTGCACTGAGTTTGCTGACTTTACTTCTTTAATTGTAGGAGACCTGCTCCTGCAGACATACCAGAGACTTTCCCTGAGAGACTTTTTTTTTCCTCCCTCCCACCCCTGCCCCACAATCTATTAAATGCCTTATTCTTTTAAGTATTATACACTCTGCCCAGGGATGCCCAGGCAACTATAGAGGAGGAGCAAATTGTTGTTGATGCCTGTTTTTACAGTATATGCTGTGTTCTCAGATTTAAATACTGTTTAACTACTTTTCACCCTCCATAGATCGGCTGACTAATGAGAAGGAGCATTTATCCCTTCTATATTCAATAACAACAGTCATTGTTAACTAGTTTTTCTCTCAACACCACAACAACTATTGTTCGCTTATGCTTGCTATGCTTGCCTAGGTGATCCCTACCAAATCTGTTATGCCTCCCGCTCCTGTTTTTTAGCAATTTTTATCTGGCTTTTCTGGTTATTTGCTCAGGTTGTTCCAATATTTCTCATCTATGCACTTACAATTTTTAGCTCTCACTACTTTTATTCTCTCCTCTTCCATTCCTAATTCTCCTGACAGTGCCCTCTACCTCCATACTCCCCCTACCTCCCTTCCTAATCTTCCCAACCTCCTCTCCCATTCTGAGTCCTTCCAATAACCCACTAATCCCTAGCTTTCTCCTTTGTTTACTTTTAGTCCCCTCTCACTCAATCTCTAAATCATGCAGCTATCTTGTATGCTACCCATCATCCTCTTTCTCCAACCCTCTCTGTTTCTCCCAACCTCTCTCCCTCCAGCAGGCTTTCTTCCTCCCTCTTTCTCCTCTTCAACCCCATTTTCTTCCCCCACCCCACTACTTCCCCTACTCTCCCCTCCTCCTGCTTCCTCCCTCCACTTCACTCCCACTGGCTCCCAATTTCCTCCCACCTTCCCTCCATTTCTTCCTGGCTCCCCCATGCATCTATCAGACTCTCCTACTCCCTCAACCCCCCCACTCCTCCATCTCCTTCCTTTTCACTACACCAGAAGCACACCCCAGCCCTTGCCAAACTCATATTGCTCCTTCTGCTCCTCAGAGCAGGTGACATTGAGCCCAACCCCGGTCCTACCCCCCTCTTCTCCCACTGTCCTCCCCAAAGGCCTATGAGTGGCTCACATTAATGTACATAGTCTCTTGCCCAAAATAAACCTGCTGCAATCTCTCGTGGTCTCCCTCTTCCCTGATGTCCTAATAGTCTCAGAATCTTGGCTTTCCACCAAAATTCCTGACTCTGCCACCACCATCCCTAGATACTCCTTTTCTCACCAAGATTGTGCCATGAAGGGTGGCATCATTGCCGTCTAACTTTAGTACATCCTGGTGGAGTGTGTCTCCTTCCCTGCTGCCAATGAATTTCTCATCCTTAAAATGTCCTTCCCTTTTTCCCATCCCCATCTTCGTGACATATGTTTACTATCACCCAGGGCTTTCTTCTGCTTCTTTTACAGAACCACTAACCACTATCTCTACTCATGCCTCCTCTGGTGAACTTCTTACCTTAGGTGATTTTAACTTTAATTGGCTTTCACACTCTAACTCTAAACTCTGCCAAAACATAAAGTCCCTGCATCTTAAGCAACATCTCATCTCTGTCCTCACCCTTCACAATCCCCATTCCCAGAACCGCTTCTTCTGGACTGGGTACTCACTTCTCACCACCACTGGATCATTGATATAGGTACCCTCCCAGATGCACTAAGTGACCACCATTTGATTTACTGTGCGCACAAAATTCACTGCCCTAGAACCCCCCCCCAAAAAAATTTCAAATCAGGTCCTTCCAATTAATTGACTTCTTGCTACATGCTAATTTTCTTACCACTGACTGGTCCCCTATCTCTACGCCCACTAATATCAATCAAGCTCTACAATATTTCCAATCTAAATTTGTATTAGTCTGGGATTAGCTTGCCCCCTTCAGGAAAACAAGGGTCAGAGGTTTTCACACCCCTGGATCTTGGCTGAACTTCTGGCCTGCCTCCATGCACATGATCTGGCTTTGAAGTCTTAGAAGTCCTCTGGCACTCCGTCTAACCTTAACAAGTACCATGCCTTGAGGAACTCTTGTACTTGTGTTTGAAATCATCTGGGGTGAGAGCATTTATGTGTGCAGCCCCTACCCTTTGGAATTCTCTACCCCATCAGTTATGGGAGTGCACAACTGTGGAGGGATTTAAGCGAACTTCAAAAACTTTTTTGTGGCACCAGGCATTCAGAGACTGATTTTCCTTTTTTGGTGTACTGTTATTTTAATGTTAATTATATTGATGTTTGTTTTATTTTTAAAATTGTTAGGTGCCTTGGCTATGGATAAGGTGCCTTATAAATAAAACGAATTATTATTATTACTAGAGCCAACAGATTGGCTTAGGCTGAATTTTTTTCCACCGCATTTCAGAACAATCTTAACAACCCCTCCAAGTTCTGGAAAGTTATACATGCTCTCTTCTCCTCCCCCACCCAGTCCCTCTCTACTGTCCTTAAGGTGGGTGACTCCTCAATTTCCAACCCTCCTTCTGTGCCTCAGTTTTCAACTCCTAATTCACCAACTGTGCTTCCTCAGACCTCTCTGCAATCTCTAATACTCTCCACATCCCTCCTTCTCCCTTGTCCCTCCCTTTATCCTCTTTCTCCTTCTTGCCAGTTAACCCAGCCTCCTCTCTAAAAGCCCTTCTGAATCTCAACCCCCAGAAAGGTGGGAGCCCTGATGGGCCTGATCCAAAGCTTCTGCACCTTGCTATACCTGCCATTGCCTTGCCCATCTCTTCCCTACTCTACCTCTCATTCTCTCTTGCCTCAGTCCCAGATACCTGGAATCATGCAACTGTCATTTCCCTTCCCAAAGAAGCAGATCCCTCCTCTCCTGGCAATTTCCACCCTATCTCTGTCCTTCCAACCTTATCCAAACTCCAGGAGCACATAGTTCTATCTCAACTCTTCCCCTTCCATGACTCCTCCTCCTCCTCCTCCTTCTTCACCCCCTTTCAGTCTAGCTTTCCCAAACATCACTCCACCACTTCCTCTCTTCTCAGGGTCACAGACTCAATCCATACTGGTATGGAGCAAGGCCTGCTCACTGTTGCCATCTTTGTTGATCTAGTGAAAGCTTTTGACACTGTCTCCCATCCTCTTCTCCTGGACAAACTAAAATCAGCAGATCTATCCGATTCCGCAGCCATATGTTTCATCTCCTAGCTTGTAGGTAGATCTCAATCTGTGAGAACTGGAGAATCCCTTTCTCCCCTAACCATACACACTGGTGTCCCCCAAGGTTCCATCCTTGTCCCTTTGCTCTTCTCCATGTTCCTCAGTGACCTGCCCTCAGCCTGCTCCTCTGCATCCATCCACATGGATGCAGATGACACGGTCCTGTTTTCATCTCAGTCTTCCCCATCAGAGTTAACCTCCAGGCTTCAACTGGAATTTGACACTGTCCAGAAATCGTTCAGGGCTAATTAATTATCCCTTAATGGAAAGAAAACATTCTCCATGTGTTTTGGCATGCAACAGAGGCTTTCCAGACTCCCTTCCTTCCCCTCCTTTATCACCCTAGATAGGGGTAAAATTGACAGCATGCCCTAATTTAAGTACCTCAGTGTTTGGCTTGACCACATCTTGTTTTTTCTCAGCACATAGATGTCATGTACAAAAAGCTCCACCCTAAGCTTGTTGTCCTTTATAGGAACAAAAGCTGCATCCCTATATTTACCCGCTGAAACATCATCACTAAGATGTTCCCCCCTTTTGATTATGGTGATGTAGTCTAGGTGCTGCTCCAAAATCCACCCTGGCCAGACTGGATCCCCTCTTCACTCTTTTAGCCATTTTGCCTTGGCCTGTCTCCCCCCCCCCACACTCACCACTGTTCTCTGTACACTGAGCTCTCCCGTCCCTCCTTGTATGATCACTGCCTCACCCACTGTGCATCTTTTATTTCTAAATTCTGGTTGGCTTCCCTGCCTCCTTATCTTAGCTCTCTCCTCTCCCCTATTCCCCTCTCCATGCACTCTCTCCATAACTCAGGTTATCAGTACCTTTTGCTCCTCTCTGATAAATCCATGGCTGGTCAGTCTGGTTTATCCTTCCATCTTCCTAATCTCTGGAACTCCCTTCCACTTACAATTCACTCTACTTCCTCCAAATACTTTCTCTCCTTTCAGTTCCATGTGATAACAGCTACTAAACAACAGCAAAAGTCAAAATGGCGATTCAAAATCATCACAGAGATAAACTTTTAAATAGTTTTTTATTTTAATGGGTTCACCACAATATATCCCAGGCACACTGCCTTAGGGGTAGCTGGTCTATTCCACTGGGGTGTCAAACAGACCAGGCATACTGATGAGTCCTGGTAGGATGAAACACGTGTCTATATCTTCTGTTAGCACCCTTTGCAAACTGTGTGAGAGGCCTTTCGGCACCATGCAATTCTGCTTAAAGTTGGACCAGCATAACATTCTGTGGTGATTTGCATATGCAGCCCATGGTGCTTTGCATTGTGGGGGCATGTGTGATTTTGTATTTTCTTGAAACTTGGCTTCCCAGCCAAATGCCCTTTGGGGTAACCCTTGCCTCAGTGTTTATGCACAGAGGTTCTTTGTCTTATAAACAGCGATGCCACATTACAGCTAATGTACAAAAACAGTGATGTTGGAATACAGCTTTAACGTGGGGGGCTGTGCCCCCCGAGGCCCACCTATTTATTAATAACCAACTCCGATGTGCACATTGCCAAGTACTATTGCCTTTCAGTGGGGGTCGCCGTAATCGCGTGGTCGCCTTTATTTTATGGTCGACGTAATTGTCATTGCCGGTATGACTTTGCTGTTACTGAGTAGCTGTTATTACGTGATACCCTCCTCTCTACTCCAAAGCCACTATGCCCCTTCCTGTAAATGCACTTAGCCAGTGCCCTACTCCTTCTCCCATTTATCCCTTTCCTCTAATCCCCTATTCCTCTCCTTAATACTACATTCCCTCCTTTGTTCTGCACCTACACTGTAACACAATCTATCTCCCCCACCCTACTTTTCCCTCCCCTACTTCACCCTTTTACCCACCCTTGCCTCTCTGTCTCTCTCTCTCTCTCTCTCTCTCCACTCTAGTCATTCACTCTTTTGCCCAGTCCTATATTACTGATGTTTACAGTCTTGTGAGGGCCTGGTACTGCTCTCTTCTGATGTTGTAACCTGCATTACTATTACTTGACGATTTGTTAAGCAAACAATAAGACACGATGAGGTGTGCGTTATCTCCTGATAAGAGCATGACCAGGTGCATTGTTAGGCACGAGGCGCTTGTGCCGAGTACCTTATGCACCTGGGCGTGCTCTTATCAGGAGATAACGCACACCTCGGAGTGTCTTATTGCGCTTATAAAATGGGTTCATCAAGTCAGTATTGATGGAAAAAAACAAAAAATGAAAAGAGGGAAAACATTTTAAGAATTTGAGCTTTTAAAACATAAACTTGTAAAATAGTCCCTTTATTTAGGCACTTAGTATGCCCCCCGTGTCGCCACCAGACAAACAGATGTAATGGTTAGGTTGTTTTGTGTGGATATACTTTGAATTTCCCTTTGTGTTACTCCTGTTCAGATACTATGAATTATTTACAGTGCTTGCCGTTTAAACATAATGTTAATGTTGCACTGCCGCAGCGACCAACTGCTTTGAGAGCGAGTAGAGGGCTGTTCCGTTTGTGTGTGTCTGCTGGTAACTGTATAAGTTCAGGAAGACAAAAACAGTTTTTAATTATCTTTTATTTATTGATTTTAGGCTTTGGTTGATCTGAGCGGCTTGGTTTGTTTTGGAAAAATCGTGTCCCATAGCAGCTGCCATATACAGGTGTTTCCGGGTTCACTTTTTTTTCCCCAACGTTTCTGTATTGCGTGCTGCCATGGTAGTGTGTAGAAATACAAGTAGTTTTTGTTAACATTAAATGTTTCGAGCAAAGTTTGTGAAGAGGACAGGATAATGACAGTGGAGGCAGCATACTGTGAATGGGAAGACGTCAGCACCGAGCGCTTGCCATTTTGATGGTGTCGGTGAGGTATTTATGTTTTTTTTTTCCTGTGAGGGAAAAAAGGTCTGGATGGATTTCTTGCCGCATTTTTGTGTTTAAACAAAAACAGGCAGGCTACTGTTGCTCGATGCCTGCTGTTACAGTGCTGCAATGTTTAGCGTTATAGCTGCTAGTTGTGTGGCTAGTTTTCCGAAGTAGCGCGGGTAGGTTAGTGATTTCTGGTTGTTGTGAGGTGCTAAGGAGTCAATAGTGCTGGTTGGCATAAATACATGCTGATAAGGACACGGCTGGAATGTCCTTTCAGCCAATGAAATTGAGAGTTTTTTTAAAACCCATTTTATAATGTATATTATTATACATCTTGTGTATTATTGTTCCACTGATCTTATACTTGTTTCTACTCATCCCTTACCCCCTCCCCAGGATACATCTGGAAATGAGCTTCATGGCTCAGTATGTCTTTCCTGGTAAATCTCTTTAAATAAACAAATAAATACAGTACATGTGAGCATACAAAAAAGCCAGCAGAAGAAGGTAATTTGGTCTATCAAGTCTGCTAGTATTGCAGGGTCCATAGCTTGAGCTAATGTCCCTGTCCTACCTCTCCACTCCTCCCATCCTCCTTACCCATGACCCTTCCCCTCCCCATGCCTGACCCAGCCTCTCTTAGAGCAGCCCACTGTCTTCAGTGAGATTACCTCTTCTGGCAGTACATTCCAAGTGTCCACCACACTGTCTGTGAAGAAGTGCTTCCTCACCTCCCTTCTAAACCTCCTACCCTCCAGCTTAAGACTGTGCCCCTCGTGTTATGGTTGCCACTCAGCTTAAAGAGACTCTCCTTATCAACCTTATTTATCCCTTTCAAGTACTTGAATGTCTCAATCATGTCCCCTCTCTCTTGCCTGTCTTCCAGGGAGTACATGTTCAGTGCCCGCAACCTCTCCTCATATGCCTTACCCTGCTGACAGGCTATCATCTTTATAGCCCTCCTCTGGACTTTTTCCAGCAGGTTAATGTCCTTTTTGAGGTATGGGCACCAGTACTGAACTCCATACTCTAGATGCGGCCTTACCAGTGGCCTGTACAAGGGCAGTATAACCTCCTCTCTCCTACTACTGATCCCCCTAGACATGCATCCCAGCATCTTGTTTGCCTTTGCTGCTGCTTTCTTGCACTGTGTGGAGTGATTCAGTTCACTAGTGATCATCACTCCCAAGTCCTTCTCCTACTCTGATGCAGATACTCGGACTCCATACAGACAGTACCCTGTCCTAGGATTCTAGGCTCCAATATGCATAATTTTGCATTTCTTGGCATTGAAGCCAAGCTGCCATATCCTGGACCACCTCCCTAGCTTTTCCAAATCTTCTTGTACAGTAGGTCCTATATCTCTTCAGCTGTGTCCATTCTTCCACAGAGTTTAGTGTCATCCATGAATAGGTACATTTTGCCCCTAATGCCATCTCCAATGTCATTGATGAAGACATTGAAGAACACTGGGCCCAGCACTGAGCCCTGCAGGACCCCACTGGTTACCTGTCTGGTGCCAGATAACTCTCCCCCCCTACAACCACCTTCTGGGTTCTGTCCTTCAGCCAGTTTTCCACCCATCTGGACATCTTTCTCCAACCCTGAGATCCACCAACTTCCTGATCAACCTTTTGTGGGGCACAGAGTCAAAGGCCATGCTGAAATCAAGATAGAGGATGTCTACCACTTGGCCCTTATCTACTGTCTCAGTGACACAGTCAAAGAAGACAATCAGATTTGTTTGACATGATCTCCCCCATGAAAACATAGAAACATAGAATTTGGTGGCAGATAAGAACCACTTGGCCCACCTAGTCTGCCAATTTCCCTACCTAACGGAGAAGCTGCAGATCCTAGTTAGCCAACAGCCTACTTTCTCCTACCCCCCACTAGAACTGCCTTATGTCTGTCCCATGCATTCTTGAATTCCCCCACTGTTTTTGACTCTATGACCTCCTCAGGAAGGCCATTCCATGCATCTACAACCCCCTCTGTGTAGAAATACTTCCTCACATTACCTCTGAGCCATCCCCCCTCTATCTACAAATTGTGCCCCCTTGTTTTTGCACATCCCTTTTTCTGAAAGATACTACCCTCTTGGACTTTGTTGATTCCCTTGAGATATTTGAAAGTTTCTGTCATGTCTCCCCTCTCCCTCCTTTCCTCGAGGCTATACATCTTAAGCTCCTTTAGTCTTTCTTCATATGTCTTCTGTTGCAGACCCTGCACCATTTTGGCTGCCCTCCTCTGAACAGCTTCCACCCTGTCTATGTCTTTGTGGAGATGGGGTCTCCAGAACTGTGCACAGTACTCCAGATGTGGTCTTACCAACTGTCTGTACAGAGGGCCAACAACTTCCTGTTTTTTCACTGGTGATGCCTCTCCCTATGCATCCCAGTATCCTCCCAGCCCTCCTTACTGCCTTCTCACATTGGTGGCCCACCTTTAGGTCATCTGATATGATTGACCCCAGGTCTCTTTCCATTTTTGTTGAAGTCAGTATCTCACCCCCCATTGTGTACTCTTCCCCTGTGTTTTTGTTTCCCAGGTGCATTACTTTGCACTTCTTTGCATTGAATCTAAGCTGCCAAACATTTGACCATTCCTCCAACCTTGCCAAGTCCTTTTTCATCCTTTCCACCCCACCTTGTGTATCAACCCTGTTTCATATCTTTGTGTCATCTGCAAAGAGACATACTTTCCCTTCCAGTCCCTCTGCAATGTCACTTATAATGAATTAAAAAGGACCTGCCCCAGTACTGAACCCTGTGCTACCCCACTAGTAACCCCTCTTTCTTCACTGTCGACTCCATTTACTATTACCCGCTGTGTCCTGTTGTCCAGCCAGCATTTTACCCAGGCTACCACCCTGGGACCCACTCCCAGGCTGGCTAATTTGTTTATTAATTTTTTGTTTAAGACTGTGTCAAATGCCTTGCTAAAGTCTAGGTAGGCCATGTCCACAGCCCCTCCCTGGTCTACTACTTTGATCACCCAGTCAAAGAAATCAATTAGATTTGTCTGACATGACCTTCCTGCTGTGAATCCATGCTGCCTTGGGTCCTGTGCCCCACTGGATTCTAGGTACTCAACAATTCTTTTCTTCAGAAGTGATTCCATCATTTTCCCTACCACTGAGGTCAAACTGACAGGTCTGTAATTTCTTGCCTCTGTCTTGCTCCCACTTTTGAAAAGGGGAATCACATCTGCCCTCCTCCAGTCCTCAGGTACCACACCATCCTCCCATGATTTATTAAAAAGGGTAGTCAATGGTGTTACTAGTTCTTCCCTTAGTTCTTTTAGAATTCTGGGGTGAATCCCATCAGGCCCCATTGCTTTACCCACCTTCAATTGTAAGAGTTCTTTCAGAACCCTTTCTTCTGTGAAAGGACTAATATCAACCCCCTATCCTGAGTGCTTCTGTTGACTGGATTGGTATTTCCCCCTGCTTTTCCATTTTGAATACTAAGCAGAAGTATTCATTCAGTGTCCCTGCTTTTTCACTGTCACTCTCTGCCCACCAATCTTCCTCTTTATTCAGCCTCAGTATCCCTGCCTTAGTCTTTCTTTGCTCCCTAATGTACCTAATGAACCCACGCTGCCTCACATCCTGGAGACCATGCTCCTCTAGATATTCTACCAACCTCTCCTTTAGTAGGGTCTCCATGAGCTTTCCCACAATGGAGGTCAGACTGACTGATCTATAATTCTCTGGGTCATCCTTGGGATGGCTTTTGTGGAGTGGCACTACATGTCCTTTTCTCCAGTCCTGTGGCACTATGCCTGTTTCTAGCAAAGTATTAAATAGGTCTACCAGAGGCCCTGCCAGCTCCTCAGCCAGTTCCTTTATTAACCTTGGATGTACTCTATCTGGCCTTGGTGATTTGTCCACCTTCAATGCCAGCAGCCCCTCCCTCACTCTATCCTCCTCCATCACTACATCTGTTTCCCCCTCCCCCGCTCCTCTTTTCCCTCCCGAGGGCACTGGCCAATCCTTTTCCTTGGTGAAGATGGAACAGAAGTATTCATTTAGTATCTTTGCTTTTTCCCCATTATACTCCACTCACTCCACCCCTTTTCTAAGCCTAACAATCCCATGCTTCTTGTCCCTTTCCTCACTTATATAGTGAAAGTAAGCCTTCTTCCCCTTTTTAATTCCTTTAGCTGCATTCAGCTCCTTCTGTGCCTTTGCTTGCCTGACTTTCTTGCTTACCTCACTAGCCAACCTTAGGTCATTTTCCTTATTCACCTCTCTCTTGGTCTTCGTGAATTTTCTGTAGTCCAACCTCTTTTCCCTTACTGCCTGGGCAACCCCAGAACTGAACCCTACAGTAAGAACAGTAAGTCCCCTCTGATTCTTCTGTAACTCATGGAAAATATCCCAGTTCTGAATTCTTATCCCCATACAACTTATTTTTTTGATGTTTTGTTTTCTTTGTAACTCTCCTTTGCACACCCTCACACTCCCTAACTTTCGTGGGGTACAAAAGGGTGAACAATATTCTATTATAGATCTCGCGAAAGAGGTGTACAATGGAATAACAACTTCTCAGTCCCTGCTCTTGACATGTCTAAATACACAACCCATGATCCTATAACATTTCTTTAATGACTCTCTAGCTTATCAAAACTTAATGTATTTGTAATAATAACATCAAGGTCTTTTTTATGAATTGTGTAATCTAATACTTTGTTTTTAATTTTATATTCAGCCATAATGTTATTGTGACTGAAATGTATGACCTTAAATTTCATTAAATGACAATTTGTGTATTTTTACCCAGTGTTCTAATTGATATAATTTCAATTGAAATTGTTCAGCTGCTTTTTTATTATTTATGATGGCTGCAACTTTTGTGTGTCATCTGCATATTTACACAGCCAAGAGGCTCCTGACATGTTCATAGATGACATGCATATATTAAATAATATGGGCCCAAAATAGACCCCTGCAGCACCCCACTCATGACATAACCCCAGTAGGATAAATGTCCCTGAATACACACCCTTTGACGTCTATCACTCAACCATGAATCCACCCAATATAAGTCTATAATGGTCCTGTTTGATAAATCTGTATATATCCAGCCAGATTGTCTGCCAAGCTGCAGAGGTTCACTCTAAATGGAAGCTATGTTACCAATAATAACAAGTTCCATTAGATTTAAGTGGTCAAAAGTTTGAAGTATACTATATAACTGAGTAACTGCATGATGAGAACCTGCAGCCTTTAGCATCTCCTCAAAAATGTGTTGATTTAATACATGCCATGGAGGGGAACCAAGGTGAGAAGAAATAGCTTGAGATAGTTGAGAGTATTTAAAATAATACTTAGAAACCAAGTGTTATTGAGACTGAAAGGTATCAAAATCTACTATGTGATCCATGGAGGAGATCTGGATGATAGTAGTGGTACTATCTAAGGGAAGAAAGCTAGGAGGGATAAGGCAATTTCCAATTTATTGTTGGAGTTAAGAAAATGTGGTTGTTCTAAATTACACTTAGCAGAAATATGGAAGTAGTGACATAACAGGGCATGACCAGTATATGGGTGCTCATTTTAAACGATGAGGGAGAACAGAGGAAGGAGTATATAGAATGAGAGAAGGTTGAATATTGAAACTCCTGCAAAGAGCCTTTTAAAGAATTAGTCACTGTAGCTCATAAGGATAATTGAGATCTCCATTTAAAATACGTGGATACTTGACGTGCCAGGTAGTAAAAATAAAAGGTAGGGAGATGAAGTCCACCTTACTGTTTAAGGAATGTAAGCTTGTGATAGGCCCTCCCTACCAATTTACCCTGTCATAGAAAGGGGGTCAAAAGGGAATGTATTTGTCAAAATCAATTATGTGGTACAATAATATTAAGCATCCCCAAGGAGTACAAAATATGGGGCAAAATATTAATTTTAATAATATATACTCATTTCCATAATGAAACAGGAAGAGCCTACCATCTATGTAGATCTTCTTTAATAGAAGAAAGTAGAGGTGAGATGTCTGTGCTGTAGGGTTTGTAGCAAGTAGGTTTAGAATAATGCTGTATTAGTAGGGTGGGGTATTTAGATGTGGGAGGAGAGGTGGGGGGACAGATTCAGACTGTTGTACACTGCTAATGTATAATGATATTGTACATGGATATCTGTCATGTATGTTTAAAATGACTAATAAACTTTAAATGGAAAAAAAAGAAGAAAGTAGAGGATCGAGGTTCAGTTTTCATAATTGAGACAAGTGTTGTGGGATATAAAGACCTAAATATCTAAGTGCATTATGTTCACACTAAAGGCCTATTGCCGAAATTGTATGTTTGTTAACCAAGGAATTGAGCACTAAAACACTTATTTTACCAAGGTTTGACTTGTAAGTGGCAAGTTTCCCAAATGCTTTTATTTTGGCTAAGTCAGAAGGAATGGAAGTTGCAGGATAAGTTGCATGCAATAGGATTTAGTCAGCATAAACAGAAAGCTTGTATTCAGCCTGATGAGTCCAAATTCCCTGGATGCAGGGGTTCCCGTTCAACCTCAGAATTAAGGGTTCCAAATATAAATTAAAAAGAAAAGGTGACAGAAGACATCCTTGTCAGGTTCCTGATGTAATACAGAATGGTATTGATAGGACCCCATTACATTATAGTAGCTGAGGGGTGATCATATAAAAGAGGCACTCATCTAATAAATTCCTTTGGGATAATGTAAGAATAGAGATGAGTGAATTTTTTCTTCCACCAGCAGAATTCTGGTGAAATGCTGATTTCATGTCCATGAAATTTCACGGAATTTCCACAAAAAGTAAATTAAATCTCACCAGAATTGTGATTTCAGTAATTTCCATCCAGTTTAACAAGCATTTGTTCAAATTGTACAAAAGTTGGAACATAGATTGCCCAGTGCACATACAGAAATGTGCCAAGTGTCAGATCTCTGCCTTTAAAAATGACTGGGTTATTAAACTCCAAATTTTCAGAAAGTTAAAAATTGCAGTTAACAACTATGTAAACTAAAACCATTTCTGCACACAGCACCAAATTTGGTATGGTACCATTATCCATACCCATATGTATATGTACTATGTTTCAGATCACTAGCCTTAAAGGTGACAGAGGTATAAGCCTCCAAACTTTCAGAAACTTTAAAATTACATTTAGCAATTACATAAAATACTACATTATAAGCCCATATAAGTTTAAAAATAGAGAACAGAATATCACCAACATTGTTAAATTCATTGAACCTAAATATTAGGCTTTAAGGAAACCACTATGGTCCAGCATCGGAACATCATGCTGCCATGCTAACAACCTGGGTTTGGAAGTGAGAAACATAGAAACATAGACTTTGATGGCAGATAAGGACTGCTTGGCCCATCTAGTCTGCCCATTTCCCTACCTACAGGATAGGCCACAGATCTTAGTTAACCAACAGCCTATTTCTTCCTACCCCCCACAAGAATTGCCTTATGTCTGTCCCATGCATTCTTGAATTCTCCCTCAGTTCTAGACCCCACAACCTCCTCAGGAAGGCTGTTCCATGCATCCACTACCCTCTCTGTGAAATAATACTTCCTCACATTGCCCCTGAACCGCCCTCCTTCTATCTTTAAATTGTGTCCCCTTGTCCTTGCAAGTCTCTTTTCTGAAAGATGCTACCCTCTTGGACTTTGTTAATTCCACTGAGGTACTAAAGGTTTCTATCATGTCCCCTCTCCCTTCTTTCCTCAAGGGTATACATATTAAGCTCCTTCAGTCTCTCCTCATATGGCTTCTCTTGCAGACCCTGCACCATTTTAATTGCCTTCCTCTGGACTGCCTCTATCCTGTCTATGTCCTTATGGAGATGGGGTCTCCAGAACTGGACACAGTACTCCAGATGGGGTCTCACCAACTGTCTGTACAGAGGGATAACAACTTCCTGTTTCTGCTGATGATGCCTCTCCTATACATCCCAGTATACCCCCAGCCCTCCCTACTGCCTTCTCACATTGCTTGCTAACCTTAAGATCATCTGATATGATTACCCCCAGGTCCCTTTCCTTTTTGTTGTTGTTACTACCTCCCACCCATTGTGTATTCTTCCCTGGGTTCTTGTTTCCAGGTGCATTATTTTGCACTTCTTTGCATTGAATCCTAGCTGCCATACTTCTGACCATTCCTCCAACCTTGCCAAATCCTTTTCATCCTTTCCGCCTCCTTGTGCATCAACCCTGTTGCAGATCTTTGTGTCATCTGCAAAAGGCATACTTTCCTTCCAGTCCCTCTGCAATGTCACTGATGAAGACATTAAAAGGACTGGACAATACTGAACCCTGCGGTACCCACTAGTAACCCCTTTCTTCAAGTGGACTCCATTTACAATTACCTTCTGTGTCCTGTTGTCCAGCCAATGTTTTACCCAGGCTACCACCCTGGGTCCCTCTCCCAGGCTGGTTAATTTGACTATTAATCTTTGTGGGACTGTGTCAAATGCCTTGCTAAAGTCTAGGTAGGCCATGTCCACAGCCCTCCCTGGTCTACTACTTTGGTCACCCAGTCAAAGAAATCTATTAGATTCATCTGACGTGACCTTCCGCTGTGAACCCATGCTGCCTTGGGTCCTGTGCTCCACTGGCCTCTAGGTACTCAACTATTCTTCCTTCAGGAGTGACTCCATCACTTTCCCTACCACAGAGGTCAGATTGACAGGTCTGTAGTTTCCTGCCTCTGTCTTGGTCCCACTTTTGTGAAGGGGAATCACATCCACCTTCCTCCAGTCCTCGGGTACCACACCATCCTCCCATGATTTATTAAAAAGAGTAGCAAGTGGTTTCACTAGTTCCTCCCTTAATTCTTTTAGAATTCTGGGGTGAATTCCATCAGGACCCATTGCTTTGTCCACCTTCAGTTTAAGGAGTTCTTGCAGAACCCTTTCTTCTGTGAAAGGACTGGGATCGACCCCCCTATCAAGAGTGCTTCTGTTAATTGGATTAGGCACTTCCCCCTCCTCGTTTGTGAATACTGAGCAGAAATATTCATTCAGTATTCCTGCTTTTCACTGTCCCCTCTGCCCACCACTGTTCATTCTATTCAGCCTCACTATCCCTCCCTTTGTCTTTCTAGCTCACTGATGTACCTATAAAAGGTTTATCCCCTTCTTAACTAGTTGGCTATCTTTTCCTCAGTTTGGGCCTTTGCTATTCTGACTTCCTCCTGCTTCCTTCTGCCTTAACTGGTACAGCTCTCTGTCCTGCTCTTTCTGTGTTTCCTATACTTCCGGAATGCTATCTTTTTCTTACCCACTTTCACAGCCACCTCTTTTGAGAACCATAGTGGCTTTTTTTTTCATTTTGATTTGTTTATTTGCTTCACACAAAGGCTTGTTGCCTCTGTGATGGCAGTTTTGATAATTCCCCATTGTTGCTCCACACCTCCTTCTAGCCTGTTTGCTAGTGCTTTTCTGAGGCACTCTCCCATCTTGCCAAAGTCAGCCCTCCTAAAGTCCAGTACCCTCACTTTTGTATGGCTTGACTCTGTAGCTGAGTTTAACGTGAACCACACTGTTTAATGGTCACTTGTCCCCAGATGGCAACCCACTTCTAGATCTGAGATCCTCTCACTGCCCCCGTTTGAGAGTACGAGGTCTAAGATTGCTCCCTCATGAGTGGGTTCTGAAACTAGCTGTCTAATGCCTGCCACCTGTAGGGTATCAAGAATGGCCCTGCTCTTGGATGTAGCTGCAGCAAATGTGCTCCAGTTAACTTCTGGCATATTCAGGTCTCCCATCAACAGTATCTCCCCTTTCTCTGCCATTCTAAGAATGCCTTCTATCATATCCTTGTACATTCCTTCCCCCTGACATGGGGGTCTGTACACAACCCCTGTGCAGATTGCAGTGCCCTTTCCAGTCTCCAAGGTGACCCACAGTGCCTCCTCTCCTCCCTGTTTACTCTTTTGTTCAGTTGCTTTTATCCCTTCCTTTACATAGAGAGCTACTCCTCCCCCTCTTCTCCCCTGCCTGTCTCTCCTGTAGGTTATGTACCCTGGTATGTTAACATCCCAGTCATGGTTCTCTGTGTACCATGTTTCTGTGACTGCTACAATATCCAGGCATCCCTCTTCCATTAAGGCCATCAGCTCAGGGAGCTTGTTGCCCAGACTATGGGCATTGGTACTCATTACCCTCCATTTCCTAATGGCCTTACTCCCTTTTGCCCCATCCCTGTCCTTCTTGCCTTTGTCACTTTCTCCATTTACCCCTGCCCTTCTCCCTATTGACACCTCTATGTTGGTGTTTGCCGCACTTACTACCATGATTATTTGTGGGGCTAGGATTTTCCTGCTCCTTTCCAGTGCCTCCCCCCTTGGCTAGTTTAAAAGCTTGCCAATGAAGCATTTAAACCTATCACGTAGGATTCTGGTTCCCCTCCCGGACAGATGCAGCCCATCATGCCAGTATAGGCTGCATCACTCCAGGTGGACCCCCAGTCCCCAATGAAGAAAAATTCTGAGCTCACACCAGTTTTTCAACCACTGATTGAATCCCATGGTACGGAACACCCTAGCCTCTCCTATGCCATAGATGGGTAGCACCTCTGAGAAGGTTACCGTGAGTGCTACTTGACTAAGGCCCCTCCCCAATTCCACAAACTCTTCCTGCACTTCTCTAATCCCTTTCTTAGCCAGGTCATTTGTCCCTAGGTGGACAATGACATCCAGCTCCCTCCCCTGTGCAGCTGCTCCGGCAATCCTGAGGATTCACTCCCTGTCCCTCAAGCCATGGTGCCAGGCAGGCACCTTACCTCCCTCTCCCCTTCCTCCCCCAGTTCTACCTTCCTAACAATGGAGTCCCCCATCAGGAGTTGTTTCCTTCCCCTGCAGGGTCCCCTGCCACCCTCCTGTGGGTCTCCTTTGTGGAGGTTCCCAGCATCCTCCTTGGTCTCCACTGTGGGTGCCTCCATGGAGAAACCACACTTTGCCAGAATGGCATAGGAATTGTGGAGAGGTACAACTGGAGGGATGCACCTCTGTTCCACCACCCTCACCCTCCCTGAGCCCACTGTGGTCCAACCACTCCTCTTTCTTGGCAACCTCTGAGGCAATGGCAGTGGCACTGGTGGTCCCTGGATAGAAGAGGAGATCCCACAAATCCTGGCCAACTCAGCCTGGAGATGAGCAACCTCCTCCCTCAGCCCAGAGAGGTGCCTACAGATGGGACAACACCGCATCCTCCAGAACATCTCCCAGAAGACTGCTGCTCCCCAGCCACTGCACTGCACTACTCCAATCATGTCTTATTTCTGGCCCCTTAACTGTTTGCAATCCTTACTCTTTCCTGTTTTTTTTCCTCTCTCTCCTTACTTTCTGCCAGTGTGCCCTTTAAGCTCCTGATTATCCTGTTCTGAGATAAGAATATCCTATATTTCTCAGTAGACCACGTACTTGCTCAGAGGCAGACCTCCAGCAGCTAGAGAGAGCCCATGGAAGTCATGTCAGGAGGCAGGTCATAGCTAAACCTTGCAATCTCTATTTTGTAGTTTCTGTGAATCTTCCAAGAAAGTATGCATCTAAGTTTTCAATTATCTAGCCCCAAAGGTGGCTACATTCTAAGCATAGAAATATTTTCAGAAATGTTCACATGAATATTAAATTGCTAGATTTTGAGCCCCTATATCTTCCTAACCCTTCATTCAAAGTCTTGAAACTTGGCATACATTTAGGGCTTATCCCATACAATACACATGCCACATTTCAGATGCCTAGCTTTAACATGCCTAGCTTGGCAGTATCAGTGGCTCAGTAGGTAGCACACTCGCCTCTGAGGCCGGGAGATCAGAGGGCTGTGGGTTCAGTTCCCACATCTGGCACTTGGGTTAATATCCCAGTACTGACGCTGTAATGCAGCATGAGAGGGGGTGCTGCATTTCTGAGGTGCCATCTTTTGGATGAGACGTTAAACCGAGGTCCCATCTGCCTGGATTGGTGGTAGTTCAGGTGGATGTTAAAGGTCCCATGGCACTTATTGAAATGAGTAGGAGAATTTCCCCGGTGTCCTGGCCAAATTTCCCTCATTCACTAAAAATACCACCAACAGCTTAATCTGGTTCAAGGTCAGTTGGCATTCATCTGTATCCCCTTCCCCCGGGTCGTGCCTGAAAATAGGCAGGATTTGTCTAGTGCACTTACCCGGTCAACAAAAGCTAAATAAATAAATAAAATAAAAAAAATAAAAACATAGATCGAGGTATGGCCAATTAAAGAATTTCAGAACATTCCAAAAAATGCCATGAAATTTCATAAAAAATTCAGTGAGATTGGAATTTGATAATTTCACTCACCTCTATGTGGGTGTGAAACACTTTGAACAAATTAGACCAATAAACTTGATCAAAGACTTTCTTAATATCCAGGGAGACCAGGGCTGCAGGATACCAGTCTCCCTGGAGGCTGAGATCAAATGACAAAGTTTGTGGGTATGATCACTAGAGAGTCAACCCTTCATAAAACTTACTTTTTTTGGTCCTATTAAACAGGACCAGTTCTTTCCAATCTGTGGGCTAAAATTTTTACAAGAATTTTAAAATCAGTATTAATAAGGGAAATGAGATGATAACTGGATGGAAGGGTTGCATCTTTCACAGGTCTAAGAAGAAGAGTAATACATGCCTGAGAGAGAAACAGAGAGAGAGAAAGAGAGAGAGAGAGAGAGAGAAACAGAGAGGTCAGTAAGCTCATTAGAATACAAAAAATTAAACAACTCAACCAAAACTGGAGTAAGTTCTGCAGAGAAAATGTTATAAAAATTAGAAGGGAAACTATCAGGGCCTGGTACACTGTCAGGTGTGAAAGAATTAACAGCCCAGTAAACCTCAGTGGCAGTAATAGAACCTATAAGGTAAGGCACTCTGCTTGTCCAATAGGCATGGCAGGGGGAGAGTTTGTAGGTATTGCAAAGTAGAAGTATGGATATCAGGATCTGCAGGAATGGCAGAATACAAGTATTCAAAGGGCATCCTAAAGGTTCCATGTCTTAACGGCAATGCAGAATAGCAATCACCATTACGGTGAGTGTACATTGACAAAAAAACAAAAAGGCAAGGTACACTCACAGAGGATGCCAAAACACAGAAAAGGTTGTTCTGCGGGGTCTGACTCCACACCCCCATGGGGGCTACAATCCTCACACACCCCTCTTACTAATGATTACTAACTCCAGCGGGGTGCATGTCGGGAAGGGGGAGAAACTTTGAAAAAAAAATTACACACAAAGTAAACAAAAAAGAGAAAATACTGTATTCCTCCCCAGCCCTGCATCCTCCTCACTGTAGTGAGCCACCCTCAACGCTCCACCATGGCGCCAGCTTGGCAGCCTCATGCTGCACTACCCCTTACATAGCCTCCCTCCCTCCTCTTCCGGTCTCCCTCCCATTCTTCCCGTTGCCCTGTTCCTCGCTCATCACTACACTTGCAGGGTAGCTCACATTCTTAGGTAATTGAGATTTTGAGTCAATACTATATTTGAGTGACTCAATCTCAGTCACCCTTTTAACAGTATATCCACCCTAAATACTTTGACAATATCTCATGGATGGGTAATAAGACCCTGAGAGTCCTCAGGTTTATGCCCATGTACCACCTGAGAATATTCTTGCTGCCTTAGATGTAATGCTAATATGTTGCCAGCCCGTTTTCCCTACTCCAAATAACGGGCTTTAGTCAAAAAAATAGCCAGCTCAACTTTTTTCAGAGGAAAGAGTAGCTTCTAGGGTTCTGATCAGTAACAACAGGTCACTGAGTTGAGTTTGGTACTCTTTTACCTTTTTGCATACCAAACAAATGCATTCACCCTGAATGACTGCTTTAGCTGCACCCCAATGGACATCAAAATTGGCTACAGAGTTAACATTAGTTTCAAAAAATATTCAGATAAAACATTTTAAAGTATTCACCACTGCTTTATCTCATAACAATTATGCATTAAAATGCCTCACCAAGTTCTTTTCAGAACTGCCTTTAATGTTAAGTGCAAGCCAAAATTGGTCTTTGTCTGAAAGAAACATTTCCTGAATTTCTCAACCCTCTACCCCGGAACATTTTCCTGATTTATACAGAAAGAAATCTAACCTGGAGGAAGAGTGGTGAGGAGGACAATAAAAAGTGTATGTTCATTCTGTAGGGTGTAATAAACACCAGGGTCAATATGACCCCAGAAATCAGTAAACTCTTGTAAACTGCATTGAGCTGATGTAAGGCCCCTCTTATGTTGAAGCAACCTATCTAAATCAGAATGAAATACTATATTCCAATCACCACCAATGATGATAGGAACATGAGTAAATGGGGCTAATAAGGAAGCAAGATGGGTAAAATATTGTGGGTTGTCAGTAGTCAGACCATATACAGAACCCAATAACACTTCATGCAGTCCTAATCGGCCATGGATAAGTATGTAGCTCCCGTCTGAGTCCCGTATATCAGAAATAAATTGGAAAGGAAGTTGCCCAGCAATAAGAATACATGTACTGTACCTTTATTTTGTACTGTTACCAGCGCCATAAACTTGGCCAACCCAACCACGCCTAACAAAATTAGGTTGGTCTCTTTTTAAGTGAGACTCCTGAATATAAGCAATGTCTGCACCCAACTGCCTCAGATATTTTAAAATGGCAAACCTCTTTTTTAACATTCTAAGTGCCTTTCACATTCCAGGTAACAATGATGTCCCATATCACTAACTAGGAGGAAAAAATGCACATAAGAATGGCCACTGCAAAAACAGTAACAGAATAGGAAGAGCGGTACCTGTAAACCCAACACATTTACCCCAAATTCCTGAAAAGGAATACAAACAAACCAGATCAGGGACAACAAGAGAAATCAGAAAGAAAGAACAATAACAACCGACAAGAAACAAGTTGAAATACTTAGTCCCAGTCCCAAAGACCATCACTCCATCTCTAAAAGGTCCGCAATCACCGCACACCATATCTCCAAAATCAGCAAGCTCCTTCTCTCCCTCATATAAAGAACATGCAAACATTATCTCCTTTAAAAATATGAAAAAAGAAAAGGATGAGATGGGGTACAGTCACTGAGTATACACCAGTATACACAGCAACAACAAAAAAACCCATAAAAGAATAAGGCCATAAGTCAGCAAGATATTTCACACACACGCACAAAATCATGATAATGTAGAATATGGGGAGACCATACAAGTTAAACAATATAATTAAAGAAAAGGACACATCTCACTATATCAATATAATAATATAATAAGCCCACAGAAATTGAAAAGTTAAGGAATACATATTTAAAACTACAAAACATCATCCAAGAACAGTGTTGACATTAAGCAGTGAGTAAAACAGACAGGAACAGTTAAAGCCATACAGATTTCAAGAAGATTTCTGAAAGAGGTCTGGGAATAAAATCAAAAGCTCCATCTTAGCTTGCTCTGCAGTTTGAAACAATTTCTGGTCCCCATCATGAAAAATCTGTAATCTAGCATGGTATAGCAACTTGAACTTAATATTAGCTGCCAAACGCTTGGCAGTGAGAGGACGGTACACTGCACATTTTTGTCAAATCTGAAAAGGCAGGTCTTGATAAATGAAAATCCTCTTCACCTCCCAGGTAACTTTTTGTAGAACCATGACCTGCTGGAGGATATGTTGATAATCCAAATAATTAAGCAATTTAAAGATCAGGGATGGAGGCCTCTCCCCTTCCTCTTTTATGGGCTGAAGAGCTAGGTGATCTCTTTCAATAATGTACTGTGAGCCCTTAGGCAAACAGCATCCTTTCCTTCACTCTACACTGGTAAACTGAGGATCATTATATTTCATCTACTTCACCCCTCCTGATCATCTAAACATTCTTCTAATTTGACCAGCTTTTGCTGAATACTGATCATGTAAGGGTCGAGATTGGAGTGCCAGTCTTCCATGGAGCTAATCCGTGCACCTCCAACCTGGCACATAAGCAGGGAAAGATCCAGGCAGAGAGCTTCAATATCATCAAAAAAATGAATACTTGTGTCCCGTAGAGGGACACGTTCTTCCAAAAAATGCTCCACAGTCAGCAAAGCAGAGGCAGGAGAGCCACAGGAATCCAGATGGGAATCTGGCTTTGACCGCTTTGACCCTCAGTCATTTTTGGAGGTGGGAGGCAGTGTGTGATGTACCTGCTGTAAATCTGAGGAAATGTCCATTTTCTCTGCCATGACCAACACAAACCAATAGCCCACCACCTAACAAATGAGCTATCACAAAAACAAATCAACCAAAGAAAGTACAGGAATAAACATTTCTTTGAAAAGAAAGAACCGAGGTAACGTAGCTGCTCAGGAGAGCTGGTGTTGCTGCTGGCACATCACATGCCTCCAGTTATTTTGAGGTTCTTACTGAGCAGGCTCAGAACTGAAATTTCAAAATGATATAACTCTGGAACAAATTAATATTTTTTCATGAAGGGAATGCAAGGGGATGACAAAAAATAAGCAAAAAACAGTGATTTTTCATTTACATTTTTTTGCTATCCACATCTCAGAATCCAGACACCAGGGAAAGATTCAATACTGATGGGGACAGTGATCAGAGGATGGGAGTGCCACTAGACACCAGGGAAAGATTCAATAATGACAGAGATGGTGATTCATTTGAAAACTTTAGTATGATATTATCATTTGGACTTACTACAAAAATGTTTGTATGAATGCAAAATCATATAACAATTTTTGTTTCAATGAAAATATATGAAAATTTGCATATGAATGAAAACAACATGAACATTTTCAAATATTATTTTCGTTCATACAAAATTTTTTTAATGATGTTTTCATTTGGACTTAGAATGAAAATTTTCATGTGAATGAAAACAGCATATGAAATGTTTCATTTGAACAAAAATATCTCACAAAATATTTCTTATGAACGAATATTTCTGTATAATGTTTTCTTTAATGGGAAAATGTTTGTACTAAGTCTAAATGAAAAAAGTGGAAGTGAGTCATGAAAAAGGATTTAAAATATTAAAAAACTCCATATTTCTGAGTCATTTCTCCAACAGTTAACTGCAGAATCCACCTATGGAGTCCCGATGACCAAGCTAGATGGGTTGGTCTCTCTGCAGGATATCATGCTGGTGGGTTCTGAACATTTTTTAAATGAAAAAAGGAAATAAAAAGACCAAAATTCCAAAACGTCTAGGCACAAGATGATGAAAAAAAAAAAAACAGTGATTTTTTATATTTTTTCTCTATCCACATCTCAGAATCTGCACATCTCACTGGAATGAAAGTTGGCACTTCAAGAGATCTGCCCCACAAGACCAAGCATGCAAAATTTTGTACAAATCTATGGAATGGTTATGAAGATATTAAAGTGCACAATTTGAGTTTAAACATAGAAACTCCTGCTCAACCCTAAATATAGTGGTGCTACTGCACTGTATTGTCCTGAAAGAGGGCAAACTTGATAGCACAGCAAAAGTTGACAGATGGAGTAGCCTTCAAATATCAACTGAAGACATAAAGAATAGGCTGTCAAAACTGGATCCAAATATGTCTCCAGGACCAGATGGATTACACCCGAAACTGTTAAAAGAACTGTTGGAAGAGATCAGTGTTCCTATGAAAGAGATATTTTAAAGATCTTTGGATAAGGGAATGGTACCTGAGGACTGGACTGTGGCTACTGTGATACCAAATCCACAAGAAGGGAACAAGATCGGATCACAGGAACTACAGGTCCAAAAGCCTCACATCTAATCCTGGTAAGGTGCTTGAAGCCATTATAAAGGAAGAGATATAAATTCATCTAGTGTCCCAATGACTGGTAGATCCATCTCAGCATGGTTTCACAAAGGGCAGATCGTGTCTCACCAACCTATTGTATTTTTTTTTGAAATAATTAATAAGGCATTGGAATAAGACATATCCATGGCTGTGTTGTTTATGGACTTCCAATAGGCGTTTGATAGTGTGTCACACAACAGGCTTATAAAATCATTAAAAGAAATAGAATTAGATAACAACATAATTGTCTGGGGAGAAAATTGGCTTGGTAAAAGAAAGCAATGGGTGAGCATCAAGGGATATTACTCTAATTGGGCAAATGTGACTAGTGGAGTGTCCCAAGAGTCAGTATTGGGCCAAGTGTTATTTAATATTGTTGTTGCATCTATCACCTGTGACAACAATTCATGGTTGGTCAAATCTACATGTGACATGAAAACTGGATCTACAGTAACAAACAACAAGGAGGCAAACCTCCTTCAGGAAAATATAAACAAAACAGCAGCTAGAGCCAAGACTAAGAAATTAAGATTCATTCTAAGTAAATGCAAAATCATGCACCTTAGCAAACAAAATCACTAATTCAAATATTACATAGAAAGAGAGGGGAATTTTAGTAACTGAAGACATGAGAGATTTGGGTATCCACATTTCAGATAATATGAGTTTTAACAAACACTGCTTAAACATCAAGAGGACAGGAAATGGGATACTGGTGTCCATAAAAAGGAATATCAGGAGCAGAGATAGAGAGGTCATACTGCCTATGTACATAGCCTTGGTCCACCCTTATTTTGAATATTGCAACCAAGTATGGCCTCCATCAAATAAGATTTACAGCAAGAAGGTCGAGGGGGTGCAGAGAAGAGCCACCAGAATGGTGACTGATATAAAGGACAGAACCTATGAGGAGAGATTAAGGGCCCTGGGTCTATACTCACTTCAATATACAGTAGTGACCCCAGGATGAAACCCACTTTTAAAGCACTCTGCAGTATGCTGCAGCAGACCTACTAAATAAAGGAATATAATTTGAATGGCAATTAGTCCCCCTTTGTCATGAAGGAAACTGTGGCATTCACTTCATCCTGGTAGTGTCACATTTTACTAAATGACAATAGGGACTAATTGCCATTGAAATTACATTGCTTTATTCAGTAGGCCTGATGCAGCATTCTACAGAGTGCTACAAAATGCTGCAGAATTGGGTTTCATCCTGGGGGATGCCACTGTAGGCATATTAGCAGGGATATGCACTGTGTTTATGGCACCTTTGCAAATCACAACCTGTGGGAATGCACAGGCTTACAAACAAGACCAGAATCAATAGCTGTAAGTGGCCATGATAAACTGATAAAGGAAGAACATTACAAAAAAAAACCTCAGAGGAACCTGGTTCACTCAACGGGTAGTGGGAACAGGGAACATTCTTCCAATGGCAGTGATAGAAAGTAATAACATGGAACTTTTTAAGAGGACAATAGGTGAATACATGGGAGATCATGTTTATTTGATCCATTGTTAATTTAAGATATATATATATATATATATATATATATATATATATATATATATATATATATATATATATATATATATATATATATAGAGAGAGAGAGATTCTTTGCAAAAACTGCATTATTGCAACATTTAGGGTTCAGGCTAAAGTGACAAAAGTAAGGAAATGTGGCTTTAGGGTTTCAAACCCTAAAATCCCACCACCATCCCTGAAGCAAATTAGGGGTGTACTCTACCTTGGGGTTGTCAATCCTAAAGCTCATCCCATTAGGTGTGCATGTTTCTGGAGTGTGTAGAATGAGGTGAACTGAAGGACTGGCAACCCCAAGGAGGACTGCACCCTTGATTTGCTTCAGGGTTGGGGTTTTAGGGTTGGAGACCCTAAAGCCACATTTCCCTACTTTTGTTGCTTTAGCCTAAGCACTAAATGTTTCATTAACATAGTTTTTTTGCAAAGAATTTCTTTACTTTTTGAGATAGTATAATTGCATCCTCATTTGCCTGTGGGAGCACAGGACATCTGTGCTACCATCCCTCCTTAGATACATACATATATGTTGCTGTGGAAACCCTCCAGGCTTTGCATTTGCATCTGTAGTGAAACAGTAGCAAAACTGTCACCATAGTCTTCTTATTATGCCACCTCATAAACCCAGTAATGATCATTTTGAATTCCCTGCCAAAATGTGATTCCACACCACTGCAATACCTTTGCCTGCTACATGTGTGAAAACACAGTTTGGCCAGAGTTTGATAAATGACATCTGTCACATTCATAGGTGATGTAAAATAATAGTCATGTTGAAAATTTGGGGTCAAAATGTTTAAAATTGCAAACGTTACGAGTGAGTGTAGCAAAAATTCAATGAATGTGCATAAATTAGCCATTTTTACATATTTTGACAACAACTTTTCAACATAGCTGTCTTATGACCTCACCTCATGAACAAGGGAAAAGAAAAGTTTCAAATCCCACCCAAAAGGTGATTTCACTAAGTGACCTCAAAATCACCTTTCCGGTTGATTTGCATAATTCCCCTGACATTGTCTATGAGGTGGGGTCTCAAAAAGGACATGTTGAAAATTTGGTGTCAAAATATGCAAAAAATGGAAAAGTTATGCACCAAAGTTGAAAACCCCATTGAAATACATTGAACTGCACTTACCTTAGTTTCTCATATTGCAGCCGGCGGTTCCAGCAGCAAGTTGTGTCTTCAAGTCAAAGGGTGGATCTTCACCCAGGGTCCTATGCAGGTGATTGACAGAGTGTGGATGTGTGGGAGATACAAGGTGGTGTGTGCTGAGTGGGAGTTTGGGGTCGGGTGTTCATATCACCAAGGGACCTTTCTTTTACAGGTTTTATAACAAAAAAAAGGCATTGCAAGACTGTTTTCTTTATTACAGAAAGGATGGGTTTTGGAGAATGTGGGTGCCACTAGACACCAGGGAAAGACAGAATGTCAATGGGGACAGCAATTGGAGGGGGGGGTGGCACTTGACACCAGGGAAAAAAACAATAAATATGGGAGAGTGATCAGAGGGTGGGAGTGCCACTAGACACCAGGGAACTATGTAACCTTTACAGGGGTAACAAAGGGAAGGGTGTGGGCACCACTGGACAGTAGGGAAACATAACATTAATTATGAGTATGGTGATTGGAGGGTGGGGGTGCCACTAGACACCAGGAACAATTTAAATAATGAGAGGGATAGTGATCGGACAGTGGGTGTGCCACTAGACACCAGGGAAATATTAAATAGAAGGGGGACTATGATTGTAGGGGTAGAGGGTGACACTAGACACCAGGGAATATGAAAACAATTATGTGGATGCCAATGGGCAGGTGGGAGGTACCATAAGACACCAGGGAAAATAATTGTTTTATACCAAAATTGTTGTATGAACAGTCATATGAAAGAACAGGAAGTGAGACACGAAAAAGTACTTAAAACTAAAAAAAAAAAAATTATGGGACTCATTTATCCAGCAGTAAACTGTAGAATCTAACTAGCAGAGTCCTCATGAGCAAGATAAATGTGTTGGTGTTTCTACAAGATGCCATTTTTGTAGGTTTTGAAATTTGTTTTCAAAGGAAAAAAATGGAGACAATATGGTGGCTAATGAAAAAAGATGTTTCCCCTCATGAAAAATGATTGTTCCCTAGACAAAAAAAGATTATTTTTTTTTCATTTCATACAGTTATTTGAAGTACTTACTGAGCATGCTCAGAACCAACATTTCAAAATGTAAAAATGCAATAAATTTGGAATGGAACAATATGTTTTCACCAAACAAGCATCAGGCACTTCTGTGGCCAGCCTCTTTCTCCCTGAAAATTTCAGACCAAAATTCCAAATTGTCTGGGTGGTATCTAAATTAAAAACAAACAAAAAAAACCAGAACAACTAATGGGAAAAAAATTCTGAAAAATTTACTTTTTGCACTGTACAGAACTTGGAATGTGCAAATCTGACTGAAACAAATCTTGGCAAATGTATCGTTCTACTCTACAGGACTGGGCATGCAAAATGTCATGCAAATCTGTTGAATGGTTGCAAAGCTATGAAAGTGCAAAAATTGGGGTTTAACATTAGACTGCCTACTCAACCCTAAATATAGTGGTGCTACTGTGCCGCTATAATATATTGATGTAAAAAACAAATGTATTTTTATATACTGTTTCATTTTGATTTATTCCCTCTCAAATAATTGAACATAGATATCAAAACATATATTTCACAAGTGACTCTAAATTGTGATTCTGTTGCTTCTAGGCTAGAGGCTATGGTACATGTCCATTTAAATTATAGGTGGTATTCAAAAATTCAGGTCACATATTAATCTAAATATTTGTAATTTACAACTATACTCACCAAATAAATAGTTGGGATTTTACATAAACCCCAGAAGAAAGAAATTGTCCAGTAAATAATAAAGTCTTCCAAATCCTGTGTCAAAATAAGAAGAGTTGAGATATGGGTTTAATACTCTCTTACTGAACTAAACTAGAATAATGAATTTACCTTATGAAATTTCAGCTTTCACATTAAGCTACTGTTACAAAAGGTGCAAAACTCTGCAAGATATGTAGTTTTATGCTGTATGTTATTCACATGATGAATAATGATTTATGTAACGTATATTGTCTTCTTTTAATAATTGTTTTTAAACATAATGATTGTTCATGACCTTTGAGCCAATCAATGAAATAAACTATACCAGAACATTCAGGATCATGTCTCTATTCAGCAAAATTAGAGCAAAAGCAAAATGGATAAAAGTAAAGGAATGTCATAATGGATACTATGCTTTGAAAAAAAAACCAAATACATATCTTATTATGATAGGCTATGAGGCATTCTAAGGAAGGAAATTATTGTAAAATGAAAGACCAAATTAGTCGAGGAGATGCTGGGCATGTCTCTGTAAATATTAGGATAAATATGAATGAACCTCGTGATTCTAAACATGTATTCTCTTTTTGTGCAATTTTAAATGTGCTAAAGGCAACTGATTGTAATGAGCTTATGACTGAACAATAATGCCTTGAACTGAACAAATAGGTAATATGGTTGGTGTTACTCGGGGTCACTGTTTTTAAATGTTATAAACTAATATCATTCTGGTTTGTGAAAGATTCAGCAGGCTGATTTCTACAAAAACAGTGCTGCTCGTGTGTATGCCTTCACAATCCATTTAGCCTGCAGACTCAATTAGCTGGCGAACTACTGTAGAAGAAGACAGGCAAGTGCAAAGTGATGGCCTTGACTAATCTTGATGATTCTTCATTCAAGGTGCTGACTTACAGGAAGGTAACTGACAATGGGTTCATCCGTACATACATTTGGCTGACACTTTTTAAAATATCTTAGAAACAATTACAGTCTTAAAGATTTTTGGTTCTACTTCAGCCAGTTTTATGAAGAACTGTGCTGATTTTACAATTATAACCCTTAGTCTTAAATTCTCTATATCATTGCAGACATTTCACTGTCCCCTCTAGCAACCCATACTCTTCCTTACTTTTCCAGGCTTCACCTTTGAAATCTTCTGAAGATACTAATGCAAGGACTTATAGAGATACATAAAGAAATATTAAGTTGAGAGTTTAGTTTCAAAATACAGTAGAGGTGAGTCATGTTGCGAATGAATGAGAGAAAGTGAACGACTCCAAGGCAATAGTTTTGTGGTGACCCATGAACAGCTTTTTGTGCAGGTGTCTGGGAGATCACACAGCAGTTACTTTCCTGTGACTAGGGTCAGTGTAGTTTGTAACCAGTAGCTTTTATAGCCACAGGTCACTTGATGTTGAGAAGGCAAATTTAAAAAAGGAAAAAAGAAAAAAATAGTGGAGAAAGATGAAGACACCAGTACATTCAGGAAGAGGTAGTTTATAGTCAATTCTCCATGTCAAAGCCTTCCCAGATGACTCAGGATGAGATGCCTATGTATTCAAGGAGGATGAGGATAGAAGTCAAGGTTTGGAAGACATTTGGGATTAGTAACATGCGCAGTTCAAATGCCACTTCACCAAGACATGGAAGGAGTGCTTTCAGGTAATGGCAGCACGTAAGGAGAAGGCCTGGCTGGACGTGTGCTTGGCCCTTCTTCAGGAGGGGACAGAGCCTAGTCAGATAGAGAACAAATGAAAGGAGCTTCCGCCAGGGTAGAAGTCTGAACTGAGGCAAAGTGAAGAAATTAATGGTGCATCACCACATGCCCCAACCAAAGACAATGGCCAGGTAAGGCTACTCTGGATATTGATAGTGTCAGATGATATGTTATGGTGTGTGTTTGCAGACTTACTCAAGAAAGTGGAGGATGCATTTCCCTTGCAGAGACCTTTGTGGCAGCTGCAGTGGATTGAGGAAGAGCTCTAGCTGCATGGCAGAGGGACCAGGCCCTGCTTAGATCATGTCCACTGACATAGCTCCTGCAAGTACCCCAACAGAGACCCTGGTATTAAAGGCTTGGGTCTGATCTGGCACCAATAGCCCCTCACACACGTTATTCAGTATTTCCACAATTAGTCCCAGGGCCCATGGTTCCTCCTGCACTCACTGTGGTGCCAAGGTATGTGGTTCCCACCTTTATTCTCATGGCAGTCCCCCAGCCTCCTCCTTTTTCTGCCCCTTGCCCACTGCCAGTTCCAGAAGGGCCACCACCTCCCCAGAAGACTGTGCCCTTCTAACACTGAGGCTGGCACCTCTGGTTGCACTGCCAGCAGCAGCTCAGTTATTGGAGGTTGTAAAACATTTGACAGCATTCATGGTCAACTAAACAGCAAGGTGATGTGGGGGTGGAGCAGAGACTCCTGCTTTACCCCAACCAGTCATAGAGACCGTGGCAAAGCCCCTGGAGTCTCTTAACATACTTGTGGCAGATTCAGTAGGCTCCCACCCTATGGATATCAGCCAGCAGATTATGAATAGACAATATGTGGACATATTCTCGCTGCTGCACCATACAAAGGAGAGGAAAGGCAAGGAGGGTAGAAAAGTGGCTAAAAAACTAAGGATCAACCTCTCCTTTGAGTATCAGTCAGTAGGGTTCATTATGATGGCTACCATTTGTCAAATGAAACCAGAGATAATTATGTTCCTATTTAATTATTTGTACAGGATGTTGTATGCATATAGGAATAATGCCTGTTTAAACTACGAGGAGGAATTTAGTGGAGGATGTAATTTGACTCAGACAAGGATTGGGACAAGATGTACATGACCCTATGGGTAGATACCATGATGGGCCCCAGGTCAAAGCAAATGGACTGTGGTCTTCCTCTACAACAGGAGATGAGGAGCTCATCGTGGCCCGAGAGGGCACAATTTAATTTACATACCTTGACTGCAACTGTGGAGGCTGCAAATATGTGGGCTGCAGATTTTACCATGACTATTCATACAGTGGTAAACCACATCCAGGATCACAGTGCCTGACATGGCAAGCAGACCAAGGCAGGCAAACATCTGTTTGCCATAATAAGCTAGAAACCCCTTCCCGCTCTGCTGGTTGATGGTTTGCAAGTCTCAGACCCCTCATCTGTTGCTTCAGTCCTCAACACCTTCTTCACTACTTGTGACCTCCCCCTCTAGCCCAGTCCCTATGTATGCCTCCTACCTTTCCTTCCCCCTCTGCAACTGAAGGCTTTTATTTCTCTCCTGTTTCTGTGCAAGATGTTTTCCATGCCCTTTTTTCTCTGTGCAAGAATTTTTCCATTCCCTCCTTTCACTCAATACCGAAAAATCCGTTCCTGATGGCCTTGATCCTCATCTTCTCTGGATCTCTGCCTCTGCCCTTGATCTACCTCTCTCCCACTACTGAACATTTCATTCACACTAAGCACTATTACTCAGGCCTGGAAAGTTTGCAGAGTCCTCCCCCTCACAAAGGAGGTGATCCCTCTACTCCTGGCGACTATAGACCTACTGTATATTGCTCCTCCCCTCCCTGTCAAAATTGCAAGAGTTCCTCATTTTCACTAGACTCACTGATTTCCTTAACTCCACATATTTCCTTTTTCCATTTCAATCCAGCTTTCAAAAAAATCACTCTGCTGTTAGTTCCGTCCTCCGTGTCACTGACTCTGTACTCTCAGGCATGGACCAGGGTCACATCACAGCAGCCATCTTTATTGACATAGATAAAGCTCTTGATTCTGTGTCTCATACACTACTCTAATCCAAACTTCTCTCTACCAGTCTCTCAACCCACATTGTGGACTGGCTTAGATCTAAGGGTCATACACAATGCGTTAAAGCTGGAGATATCCTGTGCCCCATTGCCATTCTAGCAGCCATCCCTCAAAGCTCCATTCTGGGCCTTGTTCTTTTCTCAATCTTTCTAAATGATCTTCCCTCTGTCTTTGTCACTTCCAATATCCATATGTACACTGATGACACAGTCGTCTATGCCTCAGGACCATCAGCCTCGGAGGTGGAGTCCCAGTTACAGAGTGACTTTCTGAGGGGTCCTTAGCTGGTTCCAGACAAACCAACTTAAGGTAAACACCAAGAAGACTGTGTTAATGACTTTCTGCACTGCACAGAAACTTGCTAAACCTTCACCCCTCCCCTCCTTTTCCACCTTTGATGGCACCACTCTTGATTTTGTCCCCGTCTTCAAATATCTTGATGTCTCTTTGGACAGTTGACATGATTTCTCCTCCCATACTGACTATATCCACTCCAAACTCTGTCCTGAACTAGGGAGCCATGTATCGGAAGAAAGACTCCCTTTCTCCTGTAGTTCGCTGTGAGCAACTAACTAAAATGATCCTCCATTTCTTTGATTATGCCAATGGGCATTTGCATCTGCCCTGGCCTCATTCCTCTTTAGACTGGACTCCCTCTTCAATGCCTTTTGCCATTTTTCCACGAATGCTCCCCCACCACACACACCACTGCTCCCTCTACTCTACCCTCTCTCTTCCTGCTCTTCACTTATGCTGGCAGCATCACAGTACCACCCTTATCTCCAAATTCTGATATGGATCCCTCCCCTCCTACCTCTCCTCTCTCCTCTCTCCTCTCTCTCCATCATCCTTCTCTTCCTATCCACTACACTCCAAAGACTCTAGTACCTTCTTCACCACCTTCTATCCAGTTCAGGGCAGGCAGCTTTCTTCTATCTTCTTTTCTCCCTCAGAAACTCACTACCAATCTCCCTTCATCTAGCTCAGTCTCTTCACTGCTTAAAATGTATGCTATACTAATCCCATCCCCCCCCCACTTGCTCCTGTCTTTCCTCCTCCTTATAGCTTGGGGTGAGGCTGTCTCCACCCCCTACTTAACTATTTCACTTGCTCTCTTTTTCACAGTATTTTCTTTACCCATCCTCCATGTTAATTATTGCCACTTCTTATAGTTTATGCCCATATCTATTTTTCCATGTATATGCTCATGCATTGTTCCAATGTTTACTACTCTTATAATTGTACCTCCCACCACCTTATATTTTATTACTTGAATGTTTTTATTAAACTGTATTCTGTCTTTTTATTTGCTCTACCCTCCTTCCCCTTCCACCAGGTCGCACCTGGGAATGAGCTTCGGCTCAGTGTGTCTCTCCCAGTTACCAACATTTTAAATGAATAAATAAATAAATAATCCAGCAACACCACCAACTATATAATGGCTTAAGCAGTGGCTGGAAAAGTACCAGGACAGACACACAGATCAGACTTTACTAGTAGGTTTGATGGTGGGTTCAAGATTTGATGTGAGGGCCCCATTTTGCACTCAAAGCAGATACATTCATATCAGCAAGGAAGAGACCACATGTTGTGAGAGCAAAATTGTTATGGTACTGAGGGTCAGGGGCCATAACAATCATGCCCCCCCCATAGTGAGGCTATCAGTCTCTCCAATAGGGTTGGCTCTCAAAAAAAAACTTGAGTGACTTGTTTCGGATGATTAACCATTGTCATACCCAGAAGACAAATTGGTCAATGCTTATATAGATCCTAAGTATACATCAGTCTCATATACCTCCTTGGATAGGGTCATGGAGGTTGCCCATGAGTGTAGGGAAGGAGCCCTTCTTGTAAGCCTTTAGGTTGCTAAAAATATATGAGGCAGATCAGGCTCTATTAGGAGTGAAGGTCAGGGGCCAGTACCATAAAAATATGTGCATGACTAAAGAAAATATTGAGCTGTCTGGCCTGAATGTGTTTCTATTAAATTTTATTCAGGTATGTACAAACTGTCTAAAACCTGAGACAAAGTCTCAGTACTATAATAATGGCATACTTGTGGGTTGATTACTGTTTAAGCAAAGTCAGCAAACTTTGTAGTTTTGCAGTTATTAGAACAGCAGATTAATGAAGGTTCTAGAATAAAATGTGCAACGCATTTGTACTGCATATCATGGGGAATATACAGAGGTTGCTCAAATGTATATATATATTATGGTAGCACGGTAGTGTTACCATAGTTAGGGTTGAGGAGCCATTTCCATGTTAAACCCAAAATTTTGCACCTTAATAACTTTGCAACTGTTTGATGGATTTGCCTGAAATTTGGAATGTATGATCAAGGCCAATAGGCCTTGGGATCTGCCAAGTTTTGTACTGATCGGATATACGGTTGCGGAGTTATTAAGCGTGATCTGTGCACGCGTTTACGCTTTTCTGGAATTCTGTGGTCGGCCTACAGGTCATACGGTTTGTGACTCAGCCCAAAATCTTCATGGAACATGCAGCCAGGGTCCCTGATGTGCTTTTTGAAGATTTCATGAAAAATATTAAAAGTTCAAAGTTATTCCAAAACAGTTTCCATTATAAGTCAATGGGAAAAGTTAACAAAAGTTCAACACTTTCGCAAATGCATTTTTACTTTCACAAATGGGCCTGTTACTTTCCTAGATCCGGCCATTTTGTTTCAGTTAGTGATCAGAAAAATGGTTGGCATTTAAATTTGGGACCCTCTAGCAATCTAATTTTTTGTATTCACCTAGTCGGGCCCTGAGGATGCTTGCCATGTCTTTATTTTGTGGTAAACACCCCAGAAATATGTTTTCAAATTTCTGGAAAATACTTCATAAATTACTTTCGTGCTTACAGTAATGTAGTACAATTTAACGTGCGACAATAATTTTCTAGTCTGTGGGAAAATGACAGTAATTCTTTGCACTGCACTGCAAAATAACCGTTGGGAGTTTTGGGCTGAAATTTGAGGGAACGAGCCGACATCTCACAGATGTGCCTTTCAGTGTTGTATTGAAAAAATATTACATGGCGGCAAAGTTATGGCACTCCAAAGTTGACAGTTTTCCCATAGGATAACATTACTGGCCTGAAGCATTACAGGATTCCTTTGGCACCCTGCTGCAAAATAACGGTTTGGTCTTTTTTCCTGAAATTTGGAGGGAAGACAGCCAACAGTACACAGATGTGCCTTTCAGTAGCTTGGTGAAAAAATATCACATGGCGGCAAAGTTACGGCACTCCAAAATTGATGGTTTTTCCCATAGGATAACATTACGGCGTTCGCCGCACCTTTCAGGGCCCGTATCTCGGAAACGGTGCGAGATACGGACTTTTCGTTGGAAAATTTCTTAGCTCCCTATTGGGGCTAAGATTCTAATTAGCCAGGACAGTTGTAAATAATATGACTTTTAATTTTTTTTTCTACGTCGTACGGTTCCTGAGATATAATGTATTTAGTATTCCAAGATTCTCATTTTCTGCGCCGATACTCATTATTTTGCATACATTATTTGTACTCACTGTCTTTCTCAATGCAGGTTTTGGGGAAAACCAGCCTGTGCGCTTCATTACTGTTACTGTTGCCCTTTCCGCTTGCGGATCCATTTCGTTTCAACACCATTGGCGTCTGCGCCACCATGTGCGTTATCCTTTGCGTTTTCATTTGCGCTTGTGTTTCTGTTATTTTTTGCCATTTCTGTCTACAGTACTGTTTATCTTACTGTTTCACTTTACATCACCATACCCATTGACATTTCTGTTTGCAGGCACCATGTTACTATGTGACAACACATCACGTGGCAGACCATTCCCGTCTACGCCACCATGTGCATTACCCTTTCTGTTCTCATTCGTGCTTGTGTTACCATGTGCGCCACTGTTAGCATTTCTGTTTGTGTTGCTGTCTCTGTTACTATGCCAACACATCATGTGGGCCAGCTCCGCCAACGCATTATGCAGCGGGGCGCTCATCATTCACTATTTCGTTATCATTCTCAAAGAGGAAATTAGAGGCAAAAACTCCATTTAATGCATTAGTTAGGGTTGTTCCACAGCAACAAAGTAGGGGAAATTCGTTGTTAGGGTTGAAAACCCCCTTGGATCCGCCCACCCCAAAGCGGCATTGGGGTGCGCGATTGGGATAAATGGGTCCTAACACTCTTATTCTCCTATACTTCTGCTGATTTACATGTCATGGGGGTGAGAGTTGGGCTGGCGGTCCCATGCGCCTAGCAGGTGTGAGAAATCAAGACTTTCAACTCTTTCTAATTCCTCACTGCAGTTACTTAACTCGTTAAACAGAGTTTTTGCACTCTAATTATATATATATTATTGTAGTGATATATATTATAGTAGTAGTGGTAACGCCACTATAGTTAGGATTGAGTAGGCACTTTAAAGGGACACTGTCAACCTTTTTTGCATCATTTTATTTCCAGCTAAAAACCCACATTTTATGATTATTTATCTTCTCTAAAATTCATTGATGTGGCTGGTGGCTTTATCTACCTCTTTCTTAGTAGAACTGAAATGCATGCTAATATGGTATGGTTGTAAACAACCTTGTTTGGTTTCAAATCCTCTTCTACTCTTACTGTAAACTACCTAAAAACTAGGAACACCCCCTAAAAGTGCAGCCACTCATGATGCAGTTGTCTGCTCTCTTCCTAATGTATAATTAGTGGCTAGACTGTATTGGGGTATTCCCAAATCCAGAAAAAGTGCAGTAGGAGTTGATCAAGGAATGTAAATAACCTTGTTTTGGTGTGCTAACATCAGTATGGTGGGCAGTCTGTTTTTCACTATTTAAAAGAAAAAAGAATCAGAATCAAATTACTAACTACATCAGCAGTCCTTACAGAATGTGAACAATCATAACATGTGTTTTTAAGGCAGCATGGGCATAGCCATGCTGTCTTATTGCTATGAAGTAGAAGAGGAAAGGGGACAGGAATGCTATCATGTGTCCCTCCACAGTACTACTGTCATGTTCCCAGCATTGGCTTTCCACTGGCCCTCCTATCCACAGACCTGACAACCACCTCTCCTCCCCTCCCCCTCCTGCTGGGACACTGAAGAAATAGTTCTCTACAGTTTTTAAAAACACAGGATTTGATCACCATTTCCAAGCATATTCTGCAGTCAGTTTCTTGTCAGGCTGGCACTAGGACCTTGAAGAATTTGACTCTCACAGGCTGAATGTATTGTAGTTCCTGAGTCAGAGTGCAACAGCCTATGAGGAACTTAGCAGAAAGTAAACAGAACTGCAGGCTTTTTAAAAACACATCTAGCTAAGCGAGGCTGCTGTTGGTATACAGCACCCGAGAGACTGTAAATGTTTCTTCTTTAAAACCCCTTAGTTAAACAGCTGTGACATTATGCATTCCAGAAGCCTGTTTAAAAAACAATTTAAGATCAATGGCAAATGGTTTGTAGTGTTTTGCTGTATTGTGCCTTTTTCCAGTTTTATTCCTGGTATCAAGTAGTACTGCAGCTGTTTGGGGCATTGATTTTATTGTGAACACTTTTTATTTTCTCCTCCTGGAGTTTTTGCCTCTGAAAAGGAAGTCAAAGGAAATCTGTTCTATGTTCAGCATCTATCTGCTGGGTCAAACAGTGCTGTGAGGACATCACGGGGTGCTACTTTGCACTTACTTTCCCACCTCTCACAAGATTTCAATAAGTACCGTGCATTGCGAAACAAGTGCACTAGAGCGACCCAACTCGCAAAAATTGAATATTTAAGCTCCTCCCTCCAGTCAATTTTAAACAGCCCATCCAAGTTCTGGAAGGTCATTTGCTCCCTCTTCTCCCCCTGGCTGCAAATCCAACACCTCTCCTAAAAGTAAACAACTCACTCCTCCCTGACCCAGGAGCGGTGGTAGCCGAGTTCAACACACACTTTACCTCATGTGCCTCAGCTCTCCTCTCCTCCCTCCCGACTCACCCAGCCCTACCATAGGAGACTCTAACATGCTCAGTTCCTGCACCTTCTCCTTCCAACCCATCACACAAACTGCATCTCTTGAGGTCTTAATGTCACTAAGCCCGACAAAAGGAAACTCCCCAGATGGGCTGAACCCCAAATTCCTCTACCTTTTGGGACCCACTGTAGCTACTCCCCTGGCTAATCTCCTAAACCTCTCCTTTTGCAATGCTGCTGTCCCTCAGGCCTGGAAACATGCTGCTGTCATTCCCCTACTGAAAGGGAGCCCCCCTTCCACCTCAAACTAGCACCCTATCTCCCTCCTCCCAGCCCTTGCTAAACTTCAAGAGCACCTGGTGCTCGCCCAACTTACCTTCTTTCTCTCTGACTCTAACTTCTTCATGCCATTTCAGTCTGGGTTCAGGAAGGGCCACTCCACTGCATCCTTCCTGTTAAGACTCATGGACACCACCCTCTCCGGTATGGCTAGAGGGATGATTTTCTCAGCTATATTTATCGACCTTGCTAAAGCTTTCGACACAGTGTCCCGCCCACTACTGTTAACAAGCCTCTCAGAGGCAGGCCTCTCTATCTCAGCCACAAACTGATTCAGTGCCTACCTCACTGGAAGAACACAGTCAGTAAAAATTGCTGATGCTATATCCTCCCCCCTCACTGTGTCTACCGGTGACCCCCAAGAGTCGGTACTCAGTCCCATTCTGTTCTCTATTTTCCTCAACAACCTACCAAAAGTCTGCACAAATTCTTCTATACACATGTACATGGATGACACCATCCTATACTACACTGGCTCCTCCCCCACAGAAGTAGCATCTAACCTCCAGTCAGACTTCGATAAGGTCCAACTCTGGTTCAGCTTGCATCAGCTCTCTCTCACTGCAAACAAAACTGTCACCATGTCCTTCAGCACAAGACAGTGGTTAGCCTGAATGCCCACCCTCCCCTCCTTCTGCACGCTGGATGGTAAAACTCTGGAGGACATTGTTTCCTTCCGGTATCTAGGGGTATGGCTCGACTGTCACCTTAACTTCTCTGACCATATTGACGCAGTTATCAAAAAACTATGCCCCAAGCTTGGAGTCCTCTACAGCCTAGCTCTACCTATATTTTACATGTATCTATATATATTCTATATATTCTCCCCCAGCAACCACTCCTTCCCCCCAGGTATCGCTCCTTAGAACCCCTAGTGGTACCTTATTATTTACATAGACTAATTGTAAATAATTGAAACCTTTGTACACCTTTGTATTACTGGAATTACTTTGTGTGTTCTTTTATTGTATCTCACCTGTAATGTTCTCCATTGTTGTACTCCATCACCAATTGTTGTCTACCCTCCCAGTGACGAGGTGCCTTTGTAAATGAGTCTTTGACTAAAAGGTTGTAAATCTGAATTATGAAATAAATAAATAAAGAATATGTCAATCTACTGCACAAATTCTGTACTCCGTAATTGTATGTGAACATTGTATTGTATTGTTTTATAGTATGTATAGCTGTACATGTAGTTCTAGTGCATATACCTTTAGCTGTCTATCACAATGTTGATAACCATGTAATATTCCTTCCTGTGTAACTGCCAAATTGCAATTATATGTATATTTGTTATTATGATAACCTGCATGTTATCCTCCCCTTGTATCCTTCCCCCAGGTCGCAGTGGGAGATGAGCATTGTTTTGCTCAGTGTGCCTTTCCTGCTGAATCAATTCAATAAATAAATAAATAAATAATTGTCTCTATGGAGACCATTTGTCCCTCACAGGAACTCTGAGTAGCATTCCAGCAGGTTAGTTCAGTAAACAACAAAGTATGCCTGCAGCTTATTCAGAGCTGAACAGCACCATAACTGCCATGTTTCCAGCCAAGCACACCAATGGTTAAAGTTATCAGCCTCCCTCATGAAATACTAGTACACTGCTAACATGCAACAGGACCCTTCTGATCTGTTCAGCAGATAGATACAGGCTCCCAGAATGACACAGCAAATGACATAATTAGTACAGTAGCCTTAGACTGCAGCACAATTGAGAAGACCAGACACAGTGCTTTGGGTAAACTCACAATAATAGATGACAAACTATTATTTCAAAACCAATTTTAATAAAGCAGCACAAGTGCCATGTGGAACTATGTGGTTAATGCAGCAGATTCAAAAGCCTGCTTTTTAAATGGCAGACATTTTATTTTTTATTTATTTATTGGAATTTTGGAAACAACCTTTGAGTAAGAACTCTTTTACAAAGGGTCCATGTCCATTAAACGGTACAAAGACAGATATCATTGAATTCACAGTATAAATACAGACGTAGTTCAATTTTCAGTACATAATTGAATTCACGGAACAAAATACAAACATAGTTGAATTTTCAGTATAGGAAGTAACAAAAGAATAGAAAACAGCTAAGTTTCTTATGAGTTTCATTAAGGGTTAATACTAAGTGCTGTATGGTATAAGGAAGTATATGAGAGAGAGAGAGAGGAAGATGGAAGATAGGGAGAGAATGGTGTCGGGATAGAGCAGCCCAGTAGGAGCCTTGTCACATTGCATTACAGCTTTGAAACTGAGGAACTGGTGAGGATGCATGTGAGATAGTGTGTGAAGGTGGGAGAAGGTGGTCAGAGAGAGAGAGAGAGAGAGAGAGAGGGGAGGGAGGGGGAGAGGGTAAGGAGGTAGAGACCAAGCAGTGGAGAGGTGCTATCACAAGAGTGGAGATTGATAGAGAAAAGGAGGGGTGGGGAGGTGGAGAGACTGGGAGAGAGGGGCAATGAGGCAAGAGACAAACAAGAGAGCACAAACACTAGCAGACTAAGAGCTACGGAGCATGAGGTAGCAGAGTTTGGGGAACAGGGGTAGGGAGTGGGAAGGGGTGGACCATGTGAGTGAGTCCATGAGTAGTTGCTAGAAGGCAGGATTGGTGCAGGCTCTGGAGAATTACTCTGAACAGTTGAGCACTCACAGACATTCTTTTGCAGTAGAAACTGCATAAGTTCAGCTTTGAAGGTTCCAGAGTTAGCAGCATTTAGAATGTTAGCTGGGATCTCATTAAGCCACAGTGGAGTACGTTAGGAAAAGGATCTTTTTTGAAGAGCTGTTCTTTGGAATGGGACACAGAACACGTGTAATTGTTTATTCCTGCCATTTGCCATTGATCTAGAGCTGTACTGGTACTGAAAGAGTGGTCTTGTGGGGGTCTAGGATGTGGGTTTTCCTACTCCTAGCAGGGTGCTTAGCTGAAAACTTCAAATTCTTACCTTCCAGACACAGACCTGAGAGACTGTAGGTGCTAGTCTTTTGTGGGTACACAGCACCAGTACTGAGAGACTGTATGTAACCCCTTTTCGGGGGGCTGACCTGGTAGTCCTCCTACATGACAGCTGTACCTCTCAGGCATCCTCCCGATGAATCCCCTGGGTCATCACCTGGCCCAAGTTCTGTGTCCCCCCCCAGGTTCCCCAGGCACCACCATTATCTTATTTGAGCCCTGCTGTGCTCCCAGAGCACATTCTGCGAGTGGTCGGCATTTCAGTCATGCAGCCGCTGCTCGCACTTTCAAGAGGCGCACTGTTTGCGACTGCCACTTGCAGTCAAAAGTTGAAAGGTGTTCCTGTGGATCATGGAACACAGTATTTAGTTAAAAAGGCACCGGGGACCTAGAGAAAGGGCATGGAAAGTGTTTAAATAAGTATAAGGCAAGTACCTATAGTGCTGCCTCTGGGGCACCAGTATTAAAGGGCAAATGTCAGGGCAGTAAAGCCCTAATAAATATTTATGAGCAGCTGCCAGTTTTAGAAGGGCAATGTATTTGCAAGGCAGCAACACAGAAACTAGGCATATATGGGAAGATAAATAAATGTGTTTAAAAGAGAAATGTCGGGACTATGTAACTGTGGGGAATTATGTAAGAATAGTGTTTATTCTGGCAGCACCAGGACAGTTATGTTGGGACTGCAATAAAATGTGTGTTTGGGACTATGCAGCAGACACCATTGTGCAGCCAAATAACCAGTCAAGAGCCTGGACCTTTGACCAGAGACTTATGGGAATTAATAAAGACATGTGAGGAAAAAAGGAGAACCTTTTCTAGGCACCAAAAAGCAAGCCAATTAAGAGACTGGGACAGTTTGGGATAGTCTTGACAGCCAATCAGATTCCTGGACCTTAGCACCATATAAAAGGGGGTAACTGCTGAAACAGTGGAGATTTGTCAGATCTGCCCGGGAGTTCAGAGTGTGAGCCTCAGAGTAGCCGGACATCTCTCAGAGGTTAGGATTGTTGGGCCTAGACTTTTCTTGGTGGTTCAATACGCAGGGTCCAAGGTGCATCAGTCCATGCAAGCTGCAGTGTGCAACAGCAGGGGATTCATGCAGCAAAAGGGAGTATTGTGAATCAGCCTGCAAGTCTTCTGAAAGGACCAGAGAGGAACCAGCAGCACCCTTACATATAGATGTGTAAAAGTTGCTGAAGTGTTTGTGCAGCCAGCCAGTTCATGACATCCAGTTCGCGGTTTTGACTTGTTGACTCCACTAAGCTATTCGGCCTCGGGCTATGTGAAATTAGCCCAAGTTGTTTGCTCCTGCATCACCAGACCAGCTGCTATATGAGGACCATGAGGGAACCCTCCCCCCTGCTTCAAGAAACATCTGCACAGGTCTTATTTCATCGGCTCATCTCCAGTGTCTGGGTACAGTGAGTAGAAATCGGGTTAGCTCCCTGAGGCAAGCTTTAATAATCATTGTGGTACTACCTAATCTCCATTTCACTGCTAGTTTAATGGTTCAAGAGACTGGGCCATCTGGCCACTGGACACAAATAAAACTGCATGCCAAATCATCATGTCTTCTTTCATCAAGGGCCCCAACAACAGCTGCAACCCCGGGCACTGTTTCGGCTAGCTTGTTTTCCATCTGGGTACCCAGTATATTTATACGACTGCAAAGTGGAACTAAATGCATGCCAGTATCCTGGCTCAATCCAGTAAGGATAAAATCATTTGACCAGATTTTCCTCTTCCTGGTTATGCACCCCCTAAATAAACCTGATTGTTGTTGCATAGTTATATTGCCTCACACATGTTTACTGGTGGTCTGTTACTGTGTTTGGAATATTCCTGAACATGCATGCCTGATAACCATTGTTTGCAGGGGTTTCCAGGAGGTCAAACTGAAGCCCAGACCATGGCAAGTGGGAAACCTATGAGCATATCATTAATATCTGTTGACAAATGTATTGTGAATGTTCTAAGAGATTACTGCTTGTTCCAAGGTCTAGGGCCACTAGGTGGGGTAGTGGGTTGTTATAGCTTCCCAGAGGGCTGTAACTAATTTAATAAATACCCACTGAAACCTTACAATCAATGAAGCCACCAAAACTCTGTGTTTACTGTGGGTGGGCAAACCCTGGCACTAGCTAGTTACGAACCCAGGCCCCTCAACCTGTGGACAGTAATACAGGCAGGGGTTGTAACCCTAGAAGTAGTGCTACAAGCCTGTTTAGCAAGCATGTAAAGTTTAATATACAGAGTTGCACTGGTACTGGAAGAGTGGTCCGGTTGGAGGGGGGACTGGGATGTAGGTTTTCCTACTCTTAGCAGGGTGCTCAGCTTTAGGGCTGGTCACTGGGCAGGAATGTCTAGAGGCAAGGCAAGGCAAATTTTATTTTTCAGGCACCCAATCCTGGAGGCTCTGGGCACTGCACAACAGCAACAAATCTATCACAGTATGACAAAGGAACATAACACATTTTCCAGTCTATGAATTATCACTTTCATAAATTAAAATCAGTAAAACCAGAAGAGGGTAAGGGGGAGAAGGCCATCTTGTGGATGGTATGGACTACTCCAAGGCTCTAAGTTAAGTTTTGCTGCCACTAGCCGGTCTAGTGACTGGGAAAACTTACTAGCCCCACAGACTCTTCCACTAGCCCAGCTGAAGTACTGTACTTTTTGGTTACATTCTACAGTACAAACCTACAGGGCTAGTTAAAAGAAAATCTTACTAGCCTAACACAAAATCCACTGGAATTTGGCTAGTTGGCCTGTACAAGTTTCAACCACTGCACTCTCTGCGATGGGTTGCCAGTACTTAAACAACTTATTTTTTAAATGTAATGACTGAGGTGTGGTCAGTTCTGGGACTGCCAGTGGCTGGTTGTCAGTGCTGTGAATGTCAGGAGCATTGCTATAAGGAGACAGGTAAGTACCATGACTGTTGAGGGAGGTTCAGAGGCAGTGTTGTGTTAATGGTGGGGGTCAGTACTGTGATTGTAGTGGTTGGAGGTGTCGCTGCTTTAATGGTTAAGGGTGGGGAGCCAGTGCAGTTATTGTCAAGGGGTGGGTGGTCAGTGCCGTGACTGTCCGGTAGGAGGCAGGACTGCAACTTTTGGCAGTGGGGGGAAGTGTTGTGACTGTGGGGGTGGAGATTACTGCTGTGTCTGTCTGTAGAGGGTATCAGCCCTGTGACTGTCGTGGACATAGGGTGACAGTGCTTTGACTGTGATGGTGGGTAGTGCTGTGACTGTTGTGGTTAGAGGTAAGTGCTGTCAATGTTGGGGGATGAGGATCAGCACTGTGACTGTCGGGTAAGTGGCCACTGTGACTGATGGTGGAAGGTGTTAGTTCTGTGATTATTGAAGGATGGTACAGTTCTGTGACTGTCAGGGGGGTGGGCGGCAGTCCTGTGATCATTGTGGGTGAGGAGGCAGTGCTGTGGCTGTTGTGGATGAGGGTCAGTGTGGTGACCATTAGGAGTAGTAGATCAGTGCTGTCATTGTCACAGAATGGGAATTAGTGCTGTGACTGATGGTAGGGGGTGTCAGTTCTGCGACTTTAAGGGGTAAGGTGGCTGAGGTGTGACCTTTGGGGATTGATGATCAGTGCAGTAAGATGGGATGGGGTGCAGTATTGTGACTAGTACTGTTACTATGGCGGAATGGGGATCAGTGCTGTGACTCTGAGGGGGTGTATGGTCATTGCTGTGACTGCCAGGTTAGGGGGTAGGAGAACAGTTCTATGACTGTTGGGAATACTGAGAAAGTGTTGTGACTCTTAGGGGTGTGGATCAGTTCTGTGACTGCCAGAGGTGGGTAGTCATTGTCAAGATTGTCAGTGGAGGGTGTTAGTTCTGTGATTGTCAGTGGGGTTAGACAGTCCTGTGATGGGGATCAATCCTGTGCTTGTGGGGAGGGTAATACAATTCTGTTACTGTGGGGGGTACAGTCCTGTGACTGTGGGGGGATAAAACAGTCCTGTGACTGGGGGGACAGTCCTGTGACTGTGAGGGGGTGGTCCAATCCAATGACTCTTGGGAGATTGGTCATTGCTGTGAAGGATGGTGTCAGTACTGTAACTGTTAGAGTGGTGGTACAGTCCAGTGATTGTCAGGAAGAGGGTCTGTTACTGTATGTAACTGTCAGGGATAGGGTGTCATTTATGTTACTATCAGGGTAAGGGTCATTCCTCTGACTTTTGGGAGGTCTGCTTCTGTGCGATTCTACAACTTTGAGGGACAGAAGCATTTGCAGTAAGTTGTACATGTGGCAGGAAGGTTTTATAATGCGCTAAACTTAGAGACTGTCCGGGGGGGGGATGTTGCGTTCCCGATTGTGTGGGGTGGTCATCAGTGCTTTGTTGTACAGTGTTGTGACTGGTGGGAGGGGGGATTATTGTTGTGACTGCCTGTGGAAAGTGTAATCAATGTGACTGTCGGGGACCATATTGTTATAGTGATGTCATGGTGGTGGGATGTAGTGTTATGATTGTTGGGAATGGGGATCAGTTCTGTGACTGTCAGGCATGGGTGGCCAGTGCTGTGACTGACAGTGGAGGGTGTCAGTCCTGTGACTGTCTGAGGGGGTACAGTCCTGCGACTGTCAGGGGTGGGATGTTCAGTCCTGTGATGGTCACGGGTCAGTGCTGTGGCTATTGTGTAAGTAGTGTAGAGTGGTGTACCAGTAAAGGAAAAGGCGGTGCATAAGCAAAGAAGACAGCTTGAAATAACAAAGGAAAAGAATGCTCAGCACTTCTAGATTCAATTTAAATGCAAAGTGCAAGATTTATTTTCTGGCAATATGCCTGGCATGCACCCAGTTGGACCAGCACTTCAAGCCTTCAGTGGCCCTTCCGCAGAGGGCAGGTCTGAGGAATACAAATGTGCATCTCATTTATACAGAAATTGTCAAAGTAATATACACCACACACTAAAACAACATGCAAGTCAAGGTGAAAACACAGAAACAGCTTTTCCAGTGGTAACAAACATTTCATTATTTTGTTTTTTGGTGTTTTGTTTTTGACACTCCTGGTAAATGGTTGCTGATGTTAACATAAGACTTAAATTAAGCATGTCTCTGTATCTTTTACTTCATTTAATTGTAAACCATTCCCTCTACAGCTATATTTTTACCTCTTACACTGTACTACACCCATTTCATCTCTCTCTTCTCTATTGTTCCCACTGCTGTATTTACTCCATATTAACCTTCTCCTCTTTACTTTTGCAGGTCTCACAGGATGTGAACTGCTTCCCCATCAGATAAGTATTACAATATGTCTAACCTGTCTTATCCTTCCTAGTAACTCTCTAAGAACTGAGGATCCTTTGTGACCCCTTTCCTCTATTTTATTCTACAGGTTTAAGAAATGTCATCCCTTTATGACTCCTACCTCTGGTTCCATAGTACCCTGGTAAGAGACCCAGTACATACTGTATTACCTATACTTGATAGGTTTACTGTAACAGTGCAGCTGCACCCATTATGGGAGGGTTATATATACTGTATGTGTTAAGGTCATACATACTACAGCATTTCACCCCTCCATAAAACATTTTGCTTTGCCAGTTGACTCAGGCAGGCTCTCAGCCCTATCCCTGCCTCCCCTGTCCATCATGCCCCTGTCCCAAACCACAGAGCCCAAAGTTCCCATGGATTGCCTCCTTCCCCCATGACAGGGTGGCCAGAAAAGGGAGAGCTGTCCTTTTCCCCACCCAGTCACTTACATCCACAACTGAGCCAGTCATCCAGGTGGTCATGAGGGACAGAAGTAGCTGGGTAGGGCTTTATGGAGCCTGCGCTAGCCATTTCTGCATTTTTCCCTTTCTTGAGTTCCTGCCTTCATCTGGGAGAAGCCAAAGGTTAAGTCAGCATGCCTTTCCATGCAGGGACATGACAGCTATGTGATGAACGTTCAGTCTGCTTTCCAACCCCTGGCAATCTGGCATATTCTTGAACTTGAGTCACTGATGTGGCGGGCAATAAGGCACCTAGCACCTCATCCCTCCATACCACTTGACCAGACAGGCCTTATACTGCAGCAAAATAACTATTTGTTACTACTGGGACAGGAGATCAGACAACAATGGTGCCACTGCACACCAGGAAATTATTTGTTTGATTAACAGGCCCGGTGGTAAGAACGTGGGTTGTACTTGTGGACACCAGAGAATGTGTTACTTTTAACAGGGTCAGCAATCACTGTAACTGGCTGCCAGTTTTAAACAAAATATTGAGCTGCTTGAGGATATATATATATATATATATATATATATATACCGTGGGTGGGATATTCAAAAGGGTTGCGCCATGCGCAATAGGGTTGCGCCTGCGCAAGTCCAAAAGTGCGCCATTCTGTGATATTCAGCAGGAGGCAGTTGCGCCACCGAAAACATGCTGAGCAACAGCACAATGCAAATGACGGCATGCGCAACCAAAGGGGGTGGATCCATGCATAAAGAGCGCAATGTGATATCCAAAGAGTTGCACAATGCGCAACAGCGGACCAGCCGGAAGTTGCGCCCCAGCGGAAATGAGCCAAAATAAAAAGGCTCAAGGAAGAGGCACAAGAACGCCACAGGGATGCCAAGTGGGGAAGAGAGAGAGAGAAAGACAGACAGTGACAGGCCAGGGCAGGCAAGGGAAGCAGTGTGGGCCATAGGCTGCAGAGGCCAGCGGGGGGGTGCCCAGTGCAGTGGAAGTAGCAGTCAGGACAGCGGGGTAACAGAGCAACATCAGTCGGGGGCACAAGCCAGGGAGATGGACAGTGGCAGCTTCCACATGGAAGCTGTAATGAGGGGGTGAGAATGCAAGGTGCAGGGGACGTGGCCATGGATGGGCCCATGGCAGCACGCCTCAACAGGCAGTACTGTGCCCGCATCAGCTTTGAGTTGTACACAGATGTAGAGATTGTGGGCCGTAACCGCCTGAACAGGGCACTACTGAGGCAGCTCTGTGAGCTGTGCAGTGATGTGATGCAGCCACCCTCACGACGGAGTCATGCTCTGTCAGTGGAGACCAAGGTGACAGCCTGCATGTGCCTGCTCGCCATGGGCACCTTCCAGAGGCCAACAGGGGACACCACAGGCATCACACAGTCGGCCACGTCAAGCATCCTTACCCAATTCCTCGGCGCACTGCTGCCACATGCTGCAGAGCACATCCATTTCCCCAGCACCGCGGCAGAGCGTACAGCAAACATGCAGGCGTTCCACAGGGTAGCACGTATGCCTGGCATGCTAGGGGCCATAGACTGCACCCATGAGGCCATTTGCACACCACCTGGCCCCGATGGGGCCGCATATAGGAATAGAAAGGGCTTCCCCAGTGTCAACTGCCAGGTGGTGTGTGATGCCACTGGGCGTATAATCAATGTCTGTGCCACACACTCTGGCAGAGCACATGATGCCTTTATATGGCATCAGTCCGCACTGTGCCATTGATTCGAGTGGGGACATCCCCACAGGCCATCTAGTGGGTGAGTACGCATGTGGAAATGCAAACTCGGGGCAAGGGTGGAATCCACAGGTGCCATGGTAGTGGCACACAGGGATATGGGCAATATGGACCTGAACATGAGACTGATCTCCACTATCTCCACACAGGTGACAGCGGATACCCACTCCGTCCCTGGCTGCTCACACCGTACCGGCGCCCCATGACCCCATCGCAGCAACGCTATAATGAGGCACATGCCGCCACACGCAACATCATTGAGCGGGTGTTTGGGATGCTCAAGGCACGCTTCCGATGCCTAGACACCTCCGGCGGTGCCCTACAGTACAGCCCCTCAAAGGCTTGTGGGATATTCCTGGCCTGTTGTATCCTGCACAACATGGCCAATGACTGTGGGATAGCCGTACAGGTTGAAGAGGGGGACAGCGATGGGGACGCCAGCAGGCCCAGTGTTGATGGTGATGAGCAGCCCCCTTGAAGGCGGGACCCCCAACTCATCCGGCAGGCCCAGCTGCACCAGGACACCATCACGGAGGAGCATTATGCACAACACAGGTAAGTCAAGGGGCCATGTGCAAACAACACTGTCCTGGCGCAACCCACAGGCACACAGAGTAACACACCAGGGGTGCATGATGGCAAGGGGGGTGGAAGGAACCAGGCACACAAACACACCATCAGGCAGGGGCGAACAGTCATATGGACACAAACACACACTCACAAACACACCAGGCACAACGCGTACATGGGCAGGTGCACAGCAGAGCAGGAACACACATGGCAAACACACAGATCCACAGACCATACCCACCACCTGTACTGTCCAAGCACGTGTGTCAGATGCTGGGCACCTTGCACCTTGGTGTACAGTACAATGCAGGATCATCATGCACACGCATCTGTGGACAGCAGTTGGGATGGTGTGCAGGTGGTCCGGATGTCGGGCGTGATGGGCAGGGCACCCACCAGTGCACTGCCCACCATGACGCACAGTGCACACAGGGTAGCAGCAGACAGGGCGCACTGGGAGACAGGTCAGTCATGTTGCACCGTTCCATGGCCACTGCGGATGGCTGGGTGGCCCCGCTGCGGACCCAACAGCACTGGCAGGCTGAGCAGGGCCACATGGAGTGGCACCGATGGACCACCAGGGGTCCCACTGCATGATCGCGACCTTGTCCGCAGTGGGGTCTGTAGGATGCCAAACATACTTGCACCAGGAGTGCTTGGGATGCCCACAGCAGAACCCGGCATCGACAGGCCTGGTGTCGCACGACGCCGGGAATGGGGAGTGGAGAGCATACTATGTGGGGTGCGGGGTACAGGAGCACCTGGGTGTGTGCCCAATGCAGCCACGACAGCGACCAATGCCTGGGTCTGCCTGTCAATGGCGGCGGTCACATCCATCCGCATATGAACCATCTCTGCATGGTCCGGAGCACACTCCCTGCTGTGCCGCTCCACAGCCACACACAGTGCCTCCACAGATGTTGCAACCCGCCTTTGCTGCTGTACTGATTCCCGCAGCAGGCGGGTGTGCTCGTCCAATGGGTACTCTGCCACAACGGCATCCTGTCCCCCAGGGTGTGGAAGGTTCTGATGCACAACACCCCTTGAGGGTGGGCGCTGTTTGCCAGGACCAGGAATGGGCGTATCAAAGGGCGGTGGGCATATGCCACCACTGGACACTGTACCCCCAGGCCTGGTGGGTGACTGCTGCTGCCCCTCCAACCGCTGTGCCCCAGGGACCACTGTTCCACTGCTGTGGCCGCAACAGTGCCAGACACCTGCACAGCCACGGTGCTGCCCACCAGTGCTGACAGGCACAGCCTGGGACTGTGCCGACATGCTGGACACAAGTTGGAACCAGCAAGGCCCAGGGCACGTGCTGGCCTGCTGTGTGTCCATCATGGGACACACACATGTCACTGCCCATTGCAGTCCTTGCATCATCAATGGTGCAGGTACGTGCTACAGCCACAGTCACAGCGTGCTGGCATGCTTGCATGCCAGACTGCTGAGACACAGGCTGTGCACCCCCCACACCCTACTCACCGACACCAGAGTTGGCAGCCCAGTGTGCGTGCTGGTGCAGTGCATGCTGGCTGGTGACAGAGGTGGATGGACCCTCCTCCATGTCCAGCAGGTCATCCTCACTGCCTGGACCCACCACCACCGTCCCCTGAAGATGAACAGGACCTGTAACAGAAAGAGAGGACATGTGAGTGCATGTGAACAACCTCCCCCCCCAACACCACCACCATGTCATACCGTGTAGTGATGGGCTTCCACCTGTCTGGAATCCACCTCCTGGTATGCCCTCAATAGCACTGCACTGCATTGATGCAGCCAGTCGGTCTTCAGCCGGGGTCAGCTCCACCACCGCTGGTTGGCCCCCGCCAGTGCCAGCACGTGCTGCCCTGAGGGCTGCCACCTTCTCCTTCACCCTCCTGCAGTCTGTCCCAATCTTCTTTTTGCATTCCTGCACGGAGCGCTGGTGGCTTCTGTGCAGGTTCACTGCCCGGGCTGCCCCCTTCCATGCAGCCGCATGGGCCTGAGGGGTGCCCCGCCATCCACTCAGTAGTGACTGCTCCTCCAGGTAGGCCTGGAAGAGGGCCTCAGTCTCTGCCGTGGTGAAGTTGGGCCTCCTCCTCCTTCGCCCACCATCCTCACCCTCACCTTGGCTCTGCTCGGTCATGGCAATCTGTATGGGTGGAAGTGGACACATGTCACTGTGCAGTCTACAGCGTTATCCCATGCCCATTGTCCAGAACATCCCACAGCATGCAACCCACCTCTCACCTGCAGTAACCGAGATCTGGCCAGCGCAGCCCAATGTCTAGTACATTTATAGCGCAATGCATGCAAATTAGAGTGGAGCAACTGTACGAGATGCAACGCGCCACTCACGCCTTTGAATGGCTGATCGGATGACGGTACGTGTCGCTGAATATCGCACCACTGGGCGCTTCGCACACGGCTGAGCTGGCTGGAGCCAATAGCGCAGATCTGTGACTGTGCGGTACACTGCATTGCGCATGCCCAGGTAGCTTCGCGGGCGTCTGCCGCTGATGACGTGCTGTGCACGATCGGCAATTCAGGCCATGGCCACCATTGTGCCAGTGGCACTACAGCACTGGGCACTATATGGCGCTGTGGCACTACTGCGCAATAGTCCAATGTGGCACTGGCACGCAGGTGGTCGGTCGCGCAGGATGCGTAGATGTCAGATGGCGCTGTGCGTGGCCTTGCGTCATAGACCCCTGACCTGGTGTCCGACCTTTGCCCCCTGGCGCTGTTCAGCTGCCATGTGTACGGCCCTATTGCTTGTCTATGACAGCTATGTGAACCGACGGGTTAGGTTTAAACAGCGCAATTGGAACCTATGGTGGTCTATTGCGCAACATTTCCACGTAACAGATGGCCATGGGCGCCATATTGCCTGCTGTAACACTACAACCATGGCATGCAGGAGGCGCCCCAATGGAGCCCAGTGGAGGTGGCCAACCTGGTGGCCCTGGTAGAGCCCCACTATGGAGCACTATATGGGGAGGAGCCCCTCACCATGGCTCGAACCCAGGTCTGGCTGCAGGTGGCCAATGACCTGGTGGGGGTCACAGGGCAGCGCCGGTCTGCTGAGCAGTGCTGGCACAGGTACAGTGACCTCCGTAGGAGGGAGCCGGAGTTGCATGACAGGCTACAGTCACGTGCCAGGAGGGGCGTTGTGCCTAGGCCAGGTGGGTGTACCATCTATGCACCTGTATTCTCCGTAGGGGGGTGAGTGTGTTTTGGTGGCTGTGCATGGGTGATGGCTCTGACATGGTTGGCTGTGTCAGTGTGTGCAGGTGTGAGATGCATGGGTCTGGCTGTGTGGGCAGGCACTCTCACTGGGGCAGGGGGCAGTCTGCTTTGGAGTCACACTGATGTTTTTCTCAACATTTGTCTCCCACAGGCCGGGCAGAGAGGATGCAGGCACGGGATGAGGAGGGCCATGGCAGGGCCCCGGTGGCGGTCGGTGGTGCTGCGAGGGGTGGGCCGCAGCAGCAGCAGCAGCAGCAGCCAGCTTGTGGAGTGTGAGTATCATTACATCATGGATGCTATTGCATGCTGGAGGGGGTGGGCATGACCACCAGCCATGCACAACACAACCATGCACGACACAGGCGACATTCATCACTGTCCAGTGTCACTGCACGTCTGTGTGTACGTCACTGGTGGTCCATGCATGCACTGGGCACATGGCTGTGGAACTGGCATTGCACTACATTGCCACGTCACTTGACAGCCTTGTTTGTGCTGTGATGGACATGGGCAGTGTGTGTGTGTAGTGGAGCACATAGCTGGTGCCGCCTGGTTGGGCTTGTCATGTGCATGATCACTGTGGGTGGGTGCGTACCATCACAGGTGCGGGACATAGGGCTATATGGCTTGCAGGTTGGGTGGTGTTCAGGGTTGTGGTCAGTCACAGCCATTGACTGTGTTCCCTTTTCCTAGGCCTCATTGTGCTCCGCAGAATTGAGCAGGCACTGCAACAGCTAACCCGGGTGTCCCTGGAAAACCGGAACATCCTCCAGGATATACAGCGCCATGAGCTACGGAGGAGGCACAGCGCCAAGACGGCACCAGGCAGTGGAGGACCAGCCTGCTAGGCCTTAGGCCGGCTTCCCTTCCCACTTCACCCATCCCTCCCACCCTGCCTTCCCTCCAAGTTGTTCATCCCTACCTCTTGCCCACCCCTACCTTGTACCCCTACCCCTTGTAAATAGTTTTGTTGTTGTTCATTTTGTACTTTACATTTTTCGAATACATATATATTTTGATATGAATACTGTGTTGGTCTCTGATTTGCAGCTGGCTGTGGTTGCTCAGTTGCAGTGGTGTGCATGCCATCTGGGGTGGTATGGTCTTGGGTATGTGTGTGTGTGTGTGTGTGTGTGTGTGTGCATGGGGAGGTGTCTTCAGTGTGGCAGTGACTTTCTGTTGGTCTTGCCATCTGCTGCCACCCACTGCTGGGTGCACAGGGTGGGTCTGGCTTGTATGGTTCTCTGCTACATGAGGTTGACATGTGCCGGGGATGCATGGTGTTTCCTGCAGTGCCAGTCACTGCACATGGGTGGTGTCTTGGGGTCATGGTGCAGGGTGTGCTGTGCATATGGGGGGCTGATGTGCACTGTGGTTGTCAACCCCCTGTGTGTGGCAGTCTCAGCCTGCCAGTGGTTGTGCTGGGGTGTCATGGCCCTGCTGTGCTTTGTTGGCTTGTCCCCATGGGCCAGTAGATCATCCGTCCCACCCCCAGTGATGCTGTGCTTGGGGTGTGCAGGTGTCTTGTTGGTTCTGCAGTGTGTTCTTGTGCCCATGTGTGGCATGGCTGGCGGTGGGCCCCAGCCTGCCTCCCTGGTTGTGCAGTTCCATTGCTCTGCTGGGGTGGGGGGCTCTGCTTGCGCTATGGCACCTCTGGACTGCTCAGCTGGGCTAGCCTTGTTGCGCTATGGCGCAACCTTTCTGCTCAGCTTCCCCTTCCTGGTTGCACTATGGCACAGTTTGTGCGATATTCAGACGTTGGCTGCTTGCGCAATTTGTTTTGCTCCATGTTTGAATATCCGTCTGTTACGCATATGCGCAATTGACTTGTGCTTGCTCCTGCTGTTGCGCACATTTTGGGCGCAGTTTGAATATCTGGGCCTGTATATATATCTATATCTATATCATATATCTCTATATATATATATATCTATATATATAGATATATATATACATACATACACACACAGCGCAGTGGTTTAAGGCTCTGAGCTGCAAATCTGTGACATCCAGCAGACTAGACCTGGGTTTGAATCCCACAGCTTCCACTTGCATACTGTGTGACCCTGAGCAAGTCACTTAACTTCCCTGTGCTCCCAGGTCACTCCTGTAAAAAAGCTTTCAGCTTAGTGTGCTACTCCTGGTTAAACAACTAAATTAAAAATTAAAAAAAAACACACATATATACACATTTCCTTGTAGATCACTTCTAACCCCTGTAAAATGTATTTATTACTTGATGAATTTTGTTGACTAGGTAGGACCACTGAAACTAGAAGTCCCTTTTTCAGGGGTGACCATAGTTGGGTATAGATGGTAACCAACGGAAATTGAACCTGATGAAGCTGTTGGTGGTATTTTTCTGAATGGGGGAAACTGGCCAGAACACCAGGGAAATTTCCCTGTTCTTTTCAATAAGTGCATAGGATCTTTAACATCCATCTGAACAACCACCAGACCATGCCAAAGGGACATTGGTTTAACATTTCATCTGAAAGATGGCACCTCAGGAGTGCAGCAACCCCCTCATGCTGCACTACAGTGCAAGTATTGGGATTTAACCCAAGTGCCTGGTGTAGGGATAAAACCTACAGATTTCTGATCCTCTAGCCTCAGAGGTGAGTGTGCAACCTGCTGAGCCACTGATACTGAAAACAGCATTATGCTGCCTTATTGGCTCTGACCAGAATTTTTTTAAACTAGGGACACTTTGAGCTCCTAGGGGGTTGACAGTGTCCCTTTAATGATGAACCCCAATTTTGTTTCTTTAATAACTTTGTAACCATTCAACGGATTGGCATTAAATTTTGCATGCACGGTTTTGTGGGCTAGATCTCTGGATGTGCCAAATTTTGTTCTGGTTGAACCTGTAGAATCTGAGATGCATATAGCGTAAAAACATTAAAAAAAAACTATGTTTTTTGCTGTTTTTGTGCCATCGCCTAGTGCTCAGATGGTTTGGAACTTTGGTCTGAAATTTTCAGGGTGGATAGGGCTTGACTCAGAAGGATTTCCTGTGCTGGTTTGGTGAAAAAATATTAATCTTTTCTGAAGTCATTTAATTTTAAAATGTTCAGATTCTGAGCATGCTCAGTAAGCATTTCAACATAGCCGTATGAAGTAATCATATGGGCAATCTTTTTTTGTGAAGGCAATAATCTTTTTTCGTTTGCTGCCATCTTCTATTTAATTTTTTTCTAAAACAAATTTGGAAAGGTAAAAAATGGCATTGTAGAGGGAGACTAACACATGTATGTTGGTCATCTCAATGTTGTTAAGTGGATTCCGCATTTAACTGGTGGAAAAATTAGCCCAAAAGGTATTTTTATTTTATCATCTTTTCATGACTCACTTCTGCTTTGTTCGTATTGGGTCATACAAAAACTTTTGTTGGACTTTAAAGAAATCAGTGTGTTGAGCAGTTTTTTTGCCATTGGCTGGTGCCCACACTGTTTGAAATTTTGGTCTGATATTTTCAGGGTAACTTGAGCTTGGGCTACAGATGTTTCCTTTACTGGTTTGGTGAAAAAATAGTAATTCATTATGAAGTTATTTAATTTTAAACTTTCCTGTTCTGAATTTGCTCAGGAAGCACTTCAAAATTGCCATATGAAATGACCATATGGGGTAATCCATCCCTGTCCCTTATGTTGCCACTGTGTCCCTGGTGTCATGTGGCACCCCTCACCATTCTGATCACCATTCCCCTATTCTGTACAGTTTCCCTGGTACCTAGTGGCACCCCCGTCCCCATCCACATCCCCATATTGTATAATATTCCCCTGTGTCTAGTTGCACCACCCACCCTTCTGATCGCCATCCCCATATCTTGTCAATTTTTCCCTGGTGTCTAGTAACACCCCCCTCCCTTCCGATCACCATCTCCATATTGTTAAGTTTTCCCTGGTGTCTAGTAGCACCTTCCACCCCTGTGATCATTGTTCCTGATTTTGTTTTATGTTTCCTAGTGTCGTCCCGCTAGTGCTGAGGGTCGAGGCACTGGATGCCACACCTCGTGCTGCACCGGCAACCCAGATTTGGAAATGAGCCTGGGTTGTCAGGGGATCGGCTGGGAGGGAGAGCGAGGACTGAGATTGAGCCAATGCAAGGCAGCTGTCTCCTTCTGGGAGGGATCCTAGGCTTCTCAGCCACTGGTCACCACTTGGTGGAGGATGGATGGCGGCGCTGACCTGAGGGAGCTCCAGTGACAGCCATGGGGAGGGGTGGAAAGGGCTGAGCCAGCATCACAGTGTGTGCATGTGCCTCCGTGCACATGATGCCCATGTGCTGGGGCCCCAATGAACAGGGGGAAAACGGAGCAAAATTGCAGAAAATATAAATTAAAAAAAAAGTTTCTCTGGTGTCTATTGACACCCCCCCATCCCTGTCCCTGTCTGTGGTACATGAAACTGAATGATTCTTTCTCCTGTAAAACAGAAAATGGTCCCTCACTGATCAACCCCAACCTCCCACTAAGCACCCACCACCTGCCCCCCAGCCCCCAAACATCCTCCCTCACCTCACCTCAACAGCTCCCTGGGTGAAGATCCACTCTCTGATCCAAGACACTTCTTGCTGATGGAACTGCTGACTGCAATATGAAAAACTAAGGTAAGTGTGGTCCAATGTAGTTCAATAAGGTTTTCAACTTAGATGCATAACTTTGCTATTTTTGCATATTTTTACACCAAATTTTAAACATAGCCTTTTTGGGACCCCGCCTCATGAACACTGTTGGAGGAATTATGAAAATCCAGCCAAAAGTGTGATTTTTGTGGTAGCTTGGCAAAATCACCTTTTGGGCAGGATTTGAAAATGTTCACCACCCATGTTCATGAGGTGGATCATAAGAAAGCTATGTTGGAAATTTGAGGTCAAAATATGTAAAAATAGCAAAGTCATGCGCATACATTGAAAGTTTACTATGCTCGACTATAACTTTGGTAATTTTAAAATGTTTTACCCCAAATATTCAACATAGCTATTTTTTAGGCCACCACATGAACATGACAGCTGTCATTTTTCAAATCCTTGACAAAGTGTGTTTTTGCAGCTGTGGTATGGAATGATGTTGTGGTGGCGTGCAATCACGTTTTGGCAGAGATTTCAAAACTTACTGTATCGGATACATGAGACGAGGTAATAAGAAGGCTATGCTGACAATTTGGTTGCTGTTGTCCTGCACCCAGCACTTCCAAACCAACATACATACAGTATACCCACACCATCATACATATATGCATCTATGGAGGGAAGGGGGCATAGGGCCCAGAGGTCACTGTGCTCACACAGGCAAATAAGGATATGATTATAGTATCTCAAAAATTGTGGATGGATAGGGGTGCAGGTCCCAGAGGGTCCTGTGCTCCCACAAACAAATAAGGATACAGTTATATTATCTCAAAAAGTAAGGAAATTCATTGCAAAAAACATTGTTATTGCACCAGTTAGATTTAAAGTGACAAAAGTAGGAAAAAGTGGTGTTAGGGTTTCCAACCATAACACCTCACTCTCACCCTACAGGCAGCAACAGGAAAAACCATTACAGCTTCACCTCTCTTGCCTCTTTGCAAATCAGGCATGGGGTGTACCTTGGGGTTGCCAATCCTAACGTTCACCCCATCCTCATATATTGTACCCAACTCAGCTTATTTACTGACGGAATGGGGTGAGCATTAGGGTGGGCAACCCCAAGGCACACCCCATGCCTGATTTGTGAAAAGGCAAGAGACGTAAAACCATAATTTTTTTTTCTGATGCTGCCTGCAGAATGGGGGTGGGGTGTTAGTGTTGGAAAACCTAATGCCACATTTCCCTACTTTTGTCGCTTTAACTCTAACTAGCGCATTAACAAAATGTTTTACAATTATCTATCTATCTATCTATCTATCTATCTATCTATCTATCTATCTATCTATCTATCTATCTATCTATCATCTACCTACCTATGCATTTAATGTTTTGTCGGTATCTGTGATAATGTATTAAATACCTTGTTTATGTAACTTTTTATTGTAAGAGCAGTCTGTGCTCATGCAGTTCTTTATCAGTAAAGAGTCACTACAGAGACTCACCACATAATCCAAATATGTCTTTATTTCATTTTATTCAGGTTATAAAACATGTTTGTGGGTTGCTGTGTCACTTGTGCAATTTATGAGGCCTTTAGCATATTTCTGCACTGAGCAGTTTATGAGCAGGTGAGGGCACAAGGAGTAGTACACTACCTGGATGATTTTTATTTGTGGGTTCTAGGGGTATGGCTAAATGCAGGAGATTATTGCTGTCTGATCTCCAAGCCATGGCCTGTTTGCACTGTTGTAGTGGATTTTCGAATAAAGGACTATTATGGTTAAGTACTGTTTCCTTGTATTCTTGGGGTGAGGTGTGCCATGACTAATTGTTACAGTATTGCTTACATTTGTCACAGAGCACCCAGTGCTTTGTTTTAGATTACTGAAAGTGTTTAGGGGCATATGCAAGGAATTTGGTGTCCCAATAGCTGTGGATGATATGGAGACTCTCTATTATGTGGTGTCATTCCAAAGCAGGGATTAACTCAGTGCATTTGGAATGTTGATTGCTGGGTGATGAAGTCCAGCCATTGCATGAGCTGCTGGTGGAGGCCAAAGCGTCCAAAAGATTTAATCTAAAGGAACTACAGTACCTGATATGCCATTTTAACTTTGTATGCTGAGTCACTTATAATTATTGTATGGGGAGGGATATTTTATGGAAGCCGGCAAAGCAGGCTTTGGAGCAAAGAAACCCTGTCACAAGCTTCGAGTGTCTGAAAGCATGTGAGAAAACCAACAGTTCTGACAGACATTCTAGTGCCGTTACAACAGAGTATCAGATCTTCAAAAGTGAGGAATGCTAAGCTAGAACTTATCTTGGATGCCTCAGGAGTGAAAGGGTTGTTACATGGCAAAGTGGCCTGAGTCAGTGGTGTTGGCAGGGTCACTAGAAGCATTACGCTATTAGAATTCTTTCCCATTGTCATATCCCCCGTGCAGGGAGACAATGCACAGAATTGACAAATACTGCTTCTGCCAGAATTTAGTGGAATTCTGTCAGAAGTGGGGTTCCAAAATTCTGAAACCAGAACGTTAACTGCGGAATCGTTAGGTAAATCATGGATTTATTTTCCACAAACCATGTAATATTATTCTCCAAATTATGTTATCTGCAGAATATTATAGAAACACAGAAATTGTCAGCAGAAGACCACTGGTCCATCATGTGAACTAATATTTATAACTACCTAACTCACTGATCTAATATCATGGTTATTTAATCCCCCCCTCCACATTCTGTATCCTTTGTCTTCATATTGTGCACCCATAGTTGTATTAAGTCCCTTATTTCTGTCCCATCTATGTTTGAACTCATTCAGAGTTTTTGGATTACTACTTCCTTTGTCATTTTTGTTTGATGACTCTGCTACCCTTTCGGTGAAGCAAAAGGTTTTCTTATAATTTTTGAATTCACCACCCATCAGTTTCCAATTGTGTCCTCCAGTAACTACAGTATATCCTTGGTTCTGTTAAATATAACATCTACTCTTACTCTATTTATTCCTCTTAGAAACGTGTAAGTTTCAACCATGGCGAGAAGAGTCTGCTGCCACGCTCCCCAAGCCCTTGCTAGCAGGCATCCTCTCATAGCCCCTTTGGGCTAACAGTGCTTCAGATGGGGGTCTACATGCCTCCACAATGAGAAGAGCCTGCTGCCACACTCCCCGAGCCCTTGCTAGCAGGTACGGCCTGGACAGCATTCTGGGAACTCAAGGCTGTGTGGCTGTCTCTGTAAATTTTCTAAGGACAATTGCCTTTATCTTGGGACAGCTCTTATTGGCTGTCCATGGATCACAAGCTCCTTATTTGGTTCATTATCCTGTCAGGCATTTCCAAATTCCTCCTGACTGGACTATGTCACTACCATTGGCGAGTTTATTTAAACTTTTTTTCCCCAATCCAGTATTGCCTCTGATATCTGGTCTGTTTTAATACTCAGTGCTGAATTTCTTCAGTTTAAATTGTATTTTAACTATATTTTTTTTCCTTAAGTGTCTACCATATGCAGATTATACTGTAAAGCCACTAGAGGGCAACAAGACGTGTAGGTTGCAATCCTCTTCCCACTGCTGCCCCTAACACTTCTGTCCTGCATCATTCATACCTAAATTTTCTGCCTTTCGCCCCTCTCTGTAGTGTCCCTTTCACAGTCTTCCAGGCTGTCACTAGGCATACAACGTGGCATGCAAACCAGGGTTTGAACCAGGTACCTTTCGCTCCAAAGGCAGCAACCTTACCACTGTGCCACTGTGTCTGCCACAATGTTAGGTGTCAGCAAGACCCCCACATACCTGCCCATGGTCACATCTGTCACCACTGTACTCCCTTAAAACACCCACCACCCACACAAACTAACCATACTACTGTTGCTAACCACATTTATCCTGCTCAGCCACAAACCCCCAGTTGCCTCTGACATGAACACACCTTTGCTGCTGGGGGAGCACCTCACCCCTCATAGCCTCTCCATCACCCTGTCTCTTCCCATAGCCCCCCGCACCCCTCCTCAACCCCTCCCCCATCTCTCTGTGCCTTGAGCCCTCCATGTCTGTTCCTCCACCTGGCCATCCCAGCCCTCACACAGCTGCCCATTCCCTGCTCATCACCTTCTAAGCTTGCCAGACACTGCTACCTGGCAAAATGCCACCAATTCATGGCCCTTGTCAGGATCTTCCACTTGCTTCTTCTACTATCTGGCAATGTTCACCCCAATCCTGGCCCAGCAGCACCCCCCCAACTGCGGTCACCCACAGGGCTTCGAATAGCTGCTATGAATATCTGCAGCCTGCCTAAAAAAATGGCACCTCTGCAATACTGGACAGCACAGCACCAACCAGACATTCTGGCTTTAACAGAAACCTGGCTGTTAGCCAAGACCCCAGACTCATTTGTCTCTATTCCTAGCTACTCTCTCATTAAAGCTTGATCATAATGGCAAGAGAGGCGGTGGCTGTGCCTTCTATATAAATTACTCACTGCATTACCAAGCCCTGCTTGCGCCATCCCTAAACCATGGTGCCCAGGCTCTCTCAATAAAACTCTCCCTGACTCAAACCATGCTCCTCTTACTCTCACTGTCACCTACATCCCACCCTGCAGCCAATCCCCTGCCTGTAAAGCACTCTCTGACTACCTAGCCAGCCACCCCCACAAAATGGAACAAATCCTAGTTGGGGATCTCAACACAAACTGGCTGGTGAGCTCATCAACACATGCCAAAGATACCTTTGCTTCGTTAGATATGATCCAACTGGTATCCCAGCCTACCAGGGCCAACCCCACTAATGGAACCCACACCCTACTAGATATCCTGCTCACTAATCGTCCCCACAATAATACCGACCTGGGTGTCCTACCCAACGCCTTAAGTGACCACTCCTCAATCATCTTCAGCTGGTCCTGTCAGCTTCCTAAACCACCACCAAATATTACCTTTTGTCATCGATTACACCCAGGTGGCATAGCCAAACTCAAACAATGTCTAATTAACTGGGACTGGTCCTCTATTTCTCAAGCTCAGCACATAGATGATGCATTGCACTACTTCACCACCACCTTTAATACTGCCTGTGATGCTTTTGCACCAACTGTCAAAGTGACCACTAAGAAACGTAGTGCCCCCTGGATAATCCCAGAACTCCTACAACAGTTCAAAATGTGTGACAACCTCTGGCATCGTGCCACTGCCTCCGGTTTGCTAAGCAATAGACAGGCCTATAATGCTGCCCGCAATAAGTGTACCTGGGCAATCCGCAAGGACAAGGCAGAGCACTACAGAACAACCTTAGCCACCTCCTGGGGTAGCACAAGAAATTTCTGTGATAACATCAAGGAGCTTAATGGTAAATCCCACTCTCCCCCTCACAACTTAGTATTAACAGTACTACCACCACAGACACACTTCACATAGCTAACTGCCTCAACTCCACCTTCTCAGACCTCAGCTCAGTCCTCCCTAGCAACTTTTTTGATCCAATTCAGCCTACTTCAACACCTGAGCTCCTCCACCCCTTCAAACTCAGAGTTATTACCCCTACAGAAGTGAAAACCTACCTGTCCAAAGCCCTCTAGAGCTCCAATTACTGCAAAGACACCTTCAATATGTGTATCCTATACCTTGCGCTAGACTCAGTCATCTCCCCACTCACGGACCTTCTAAATCTGTCCCTGCACCTGGGCCAGTTCCCAACCTCATGGAAAATGGCAGTGATAACACCAATATTGAAATGTGGCAACAACTCCCTCCCAAACAACTACCGGCCCATCTTAATTCTCTCCCCACTCTCTAAAGCCCTTGAAAAGATCATGGCCAATCAGCTCACTGACTACCTCCTCTCACACAACCTCTTATGTAGGAAGCAGCATGGTTTCAGAGCTGGTCATAGCACTACAACTGCCCTCACAGAATTAGGTAACTCCATGTACTCCACGCTTGACAAGGGGCACCTCTCAGGGGCCATGTTTATAGACCTCTCAAAGGCCTTTGACACGGTTTCTCACCCCCTCCTTTTTAACACATTACAACAAATTGGGGTCTGTCATTGTCCACTCTCATGGTTCTCCATCAATCTTTCATCTATAACTCAATGTGTTAAATTAATAATACCATATCTACTATGCTGCCTGTGCACTCAGGAGTTCCCCAGGGATCTGTCCTGGGTCCCCTGCTGTTCAGCATCTACCTCAATGCCCTGCCTAAATCCTGCCCCGGCAACCTTCTCCTCTATGTGGATGATGCTGTTCTTTATGCCGCACATCCTGATCCTCTCTTTCTCCAGCGTACCTTACAAGACTCCTTCTCTCAGACTGAACACTGGTTTGTTGAACACAGATTGGTGGTCAACATTAAAAAAACTAAGATGATGCTCTATGCCCACTGCCAAAACAGATCAAAGGATTTTCCCCAGAAAATACTCTCTGCCTCTCTCATCGCACTGGACCAGGTCTAAAAGTATAAGTATCTAGGTATTACATTTGACTCTTCCCTCTCATTCCACGAACATATAAAAATCCTCACCTCAGCCACCAACAACCACATTGGTCTCCTGTACAGACATAAAGACTGCCTGCCACCTGAAGCACTTCACCTAGCCATTACTTCCTCAGTCTTATCACTGGTAGACTATGGCCTCACAATCTATGCTGCCACCGACCCTACGACGCTTTGTCAAAAACAAGTTTTCATCAATAAGGCCTGCCTGCTCCTCTCTGGTGCCAACATAAATACACATACCTGCATCCTATACATGCTCACCAATATCCTCTCCCTTGAGGAAAGACTATTATTCCAGACCTGTGTCTTCACCAAATAAATCCACCTGGGTTTAACCCCAATCGGTGTCATGACTTCTCTTCAGGCAGCCACCATCTCAGCGTCCACACAGTCCACCCCAAAAACTATCTGGAAGGTGCCTAGGGTCAGGATCACCCTGGTCCAGCGATCCTTCTCCCTTAGAGCTCCATCCTGGTACAATGCCCTCCCACTGGTCGTCACATCAACCACCAATCTAGGTCCTTTTAAAGCTGCCTTAAGAGCCCATATCCTCTCCTTACTTCAATGCCTGTGTAACTGGTAACCTGTGGATCCTGCACCACACCACTAGATCATGCACCCGCCCTTGGCCTAGCAGTGGAGAGTCCTCACTATTTCTAGCCTACAGGCTCCTCACCTTCCTTGGTTACCATTTAACTGCACTGGACTATTGAATGCATTGTATTATGTATAAGACAAGTCCTCCTTGAAGCGGCTTACTATCAACTCATATCACGCATTGCTTTAGCTACCAATTGTATCGGTCTTAACTGCTCATTAGGTAAATATGTCGATAGCTCTGCCCTGTTTTAGCTACCAGATGTATAGGCATTAACCAGTGCTTATTGTACTTATACTCTGTATGATTGCTAACCCACATTTATTCTATGTATGTATTGTATGAATGTCTGTGTTTTATTCTGATGTGGAGCCTTTGGAAATGAGTCTATGACCCAAAGGGTTGTAATTCCAATTTCCTAAATAAATATATAAATAAATAAATAAAATGTGCATGTCCCCCTCTCTCCCTTCTAGTTGTGAGGGAGTACATGTTCAGTTATTTTAACCGTTCTTCATAAGGTTTGTCATGTTGACCTTGAATTATTTTTCTGGGCCTCTGCTGTACTGTCTTCAACCTATCTATATCTTTTCTTAATTATTAGCTCCAAAACTGGGCACACTATTAGTGCACCCACAGCAAGGAAGACCTGAGATATTGTGTGCTGAAAAAAGTTTAACTCTCCATTTATTGAACTGATGCAAAAAAAAATTAATAAAATAAAACTGGACAAAGTCATAGGTGTCAGGCATATAAACTCACCACTAATGACTAATCATATCATAGTGGAAGTATGATGCCTAACATTTCTCTTAGTGATACCCAAGATTCATCAAAGACCATGTCTTAGGATCCAGGGTGCAATTATCTAGCATACCATCACCACGACAACCATTTCAATTAACTGGCAGTTCATTTACACACATCAATAGTTAAAAACAATCTTGTTCACAACCCAGTGAACAGGCACCAACTTTAATGATCCCAGATTGCTTTTTAAAAATGTGAGAAGTGCTGGCATATGTAGCTCTAAATTGTAGCACCATTATAAAAAAAAATAAGCAAAACAAAAAGAGTTTAAAGATAGAAGCACACAAACTGTTAAGAGGAATCATGACCGGCTCTGTTATATGTCAGAGCCATCATTGCTTAATATTGATCACAACTGTCTTAAGCACCAAAGATCAAGCACATCAACAAAAAACATTTATATAAATGCTGGCATGGGCTCAAACTAAAATGCTGCCATGATATTCTCATTGATAAGAAAAAATTCTACTAAAAAGTCCATGTCCTTACAGAAAGAGGGGGGGACAACTACTCTAATCAAATAAGCCCCATAGCTTTAAATGGAGAAGGGGGGGCATCTCCAAATGAGTAAGGCACATAATATTAATCATAACATGATTGCACGTCCACAACTTCTTCAAACAGAACCAGGCAAAATATTTTGTATGAATTCTAATATAAGCACAGTATTTAGACATATTATGAAAATTCAGCACTATCTAAATGTAGACCTACACAATAATGCCAATACATTAACACAATACATATCTATGCAGAGGAATATCAGCAAATATGTCTATACTGTGAAAAGCCATCATTTGAAGGGTTAAAAGAGATCGAAGACAATTTCATAAGAAAACATTGATTTCTGTGGAGTGGGGGAAGCTACAAATGTTAAAGTGATCTAATTGTATAACAAAAATCAATACTAGCAATGGGAACCACAATAAAAAAAAAGCTACAAAAAAGATGTGTATACTTTGCAGACTCCATTTTTATGCAAATCACCTGCCAGCACAATTTATGTTAAAATAGAGGTACAATCTATATTTGCATTGCAGAAATGCAAAAAAAGCACAAAATACCACATGATCATACTGTACAGTATACCAGTCAATTTGTTTTTTACACTAAGGCCATTTGTAAGGAGTACAGCACCCAATACTTCCCAGCTGTTTCACAGAAATCTATTAAATCAATATTTTCATTTAAACAAAGCCCTTCTTGTGCCCCCAGCTGGTAGATCCAGAAACGTTCACATCAACCGATTTTCTGCTGCCATTTTCCTCCATGTGGTCCCATAATTAATCTCAGTCTACAAAAAAAGTATGTTATGAATACTAGATACTTGTAGGTGTTTACCAATGGTATAGGAAATGTCACCCCTTTGTGCAGCTCGCATGTGCTTGCCAACACAAACCTTAATACCGTAACTTGTTGAATTGCCCATCCAACATTATATGAGCTGCATGAGCAAAACATAACATACACCACTCTATAGGTGTTACAATTTACAAAGTCTTTTATAGTCACTTCTCTACTGTTTTTAGGATTCGTAAAGTTATTTGTTTAATATAGGTCAACTATAGGCTTCACAATATTAAATATACAGTGGTTTCAAGCATGCTAATGGTACAGTAAATTCTCAAATTTCTTGGCCACTCCCTCCACCCAGTGTAACTTTTCCTTATTCTAGGTGTACTTACTGCACCTATATTAAAGAGCTGATTTTTATTTATATTTTTATCCTTAATGCTATGGTAGTATGTGCCTATGTACTGAAATGTTGGTCAAGTCATTCCTTACATTTCCGAGAGCCTAAGTGAAACAGAAAGAAGGTTACTTTTTTTCTTTTCAGGTCTGTGCCATATGACGAGTTGAGTAAAAACACCAGTTGGCTACTTTTGGAAAAAGCAGAATATTGGCTATGTCAGTGGGGTAAACTGCATACATCAAAAACTGCTAGCTTGGTTCTAATAGTTTTGAACTGTGCTTCAGCCTTGGTGCTGTTCAGCTGATCAATAGTGCAAATTTTATCTTTACTGTGACAATATTAAATGTAGTTGTTAGAGGATGTAAGCACTTGGTATGTGCTGATTCAGAGTGTAGAACAGCTCACTTTTTTTTTACTTTCATTACTTATAGTTAACAGATTGGATGGTGAGTGGAGTTAGTAATGAACTGTCACTTTGTGTTTGTGATCATGATTTGCATGTAAAAACTGTACTAACTGTGCAGTTTCATTTTGCTGCCCTTTGCTTCATTTGTTTTGCTGTTGTCAGGATCTGTGATTTGCATTTATAAACTGTTCCAACTTAACAGTTTCATTCAGCTTTCTTTTGCATCATTTGTTTTAGTGCTGACAAGATCGGGATCAGGCTGCATTCTGCCAAATTTGTCACTGAACGTATAAGTGCAGCCTGAGCTGAGGTTATCATTTTGGTTTAATTCTACACATGTGAGATCGTTTCTGTGTATACAAACAAATCATTGAATGACTGTTGTGCTAAGAATGTTTTTTTTCTATGTTTTCATAATGATCTTAACACTTGGACTGTCAAAGGCAAAGTTTAATTAATTTGACACTGGTTCAACATGTGTGTTAGTGGTTGCTAGGATGAAGTAGTGAATAAATACTGCAAACTGTTTAATATTTTGTAGAGCTTCAGAGGCAGCTCCCAGGTGCACATGGTGCAGCCCAAACAGTAGATATGAGTAATTGCAGAACAAAATGAGGCACTTCACTCACTAGCTTCAAATGATGTCCACATTATTGAATTAAACATTTTCAAAGCATTACTAGAAGAAACACTAAAATATCAAGAAGAGAAAGCAACCAGACCTCTCCAATCTAACAGTCAACAGTTTGGCACCTACAAGTGCTTTATCAAGACTAACATCACCCAGAAATCCAATCTCATTATACTGTATGTTCATGTAAGTTAATCAGATCCAGGTGCAATAATCAAAGTGCCCATGTAATTACTGTAAAACCAGCACATCAATAATATAGGAACAAGGGAGGGGGATGAACACATAATGCACCCCATCAGCACATACTGTCAATCCCTTTACATCTCCCAGTCTAGTTATCTAATACATATTGTATGTTTATTCTTAAATCATGAGTAAAGCAGGGCATCTGTGTAAAGAAAGGGGAAGGGAAATACATATTACACCCATTCAGCATACACTGTTCAACCCTTTCTCTAAGTATATATCTCATTATTTAAATAATTATTTATTATATATTATTATAAGTTATATCTCTAAGTCTGGTTTCCAAATATATTCTATATAGTCATTGTAAATTAACTATAAAACGAGGGGCCTATGTACAATAAAAGGTAGTGGGGAAGCGAGGGAAGAAGGGAAACAACACAAATGCACATACCTTTTATTTGCAAATATGGCTTGTCTTTAAAATCCAACACATTACATTTTAAAATGTCTTTAAAACAGAACACATTATACTTCAGTACATTTTCTGTTAAAAGTTAGAATGAATTAAATAAAGCTGGGCACATAGTTTGATCTTTGATATAGAGTAATTTTAATGGGTTCAGATTGTGGGGGTGATCTGGACAAAAATCTTTTACAAAGAGAATGTTTTTGGCAGTACACTTTAGGCTTTTTAAGAGCTCAGGATTAAATGATTATTTCGGTAAAACTTAAAGTAAATTACTCTAAAACCAAGTGTATGACATTTTGAAAAAGTAAAGAAAATACAAGATGGAGGTTGGGGGATCAACATCTAGATAATGCTGACTCCTATACATACCGTGGTATAGTTTTTACAAGTACAGGATCATGGACAAAACATATAAAAATGGTCCTTGATAATGGGAAGAAAACTGCACAAGATATCTAAACATTTACCTACATGTATGCTGGCTTCTCACTTAGGCCTCTAATCAGAGGAATAAAAGCTAAATATGACTCACAAATTCTCTACGGCAGTGAAATATGGGAGATAAAAAATAAGGATCATCTGATGGGACCTATTCCAAAGTTGCTTCACAGTGTTTGTGGAGTCCCTCCTTCATGTCAACTTATTTATCTCCATGAGGAGTTAGGTATATCAAATATCAATGCTGCTATAGATAGGAGGAGGATTAACTACTGGATTTCTCTGACAAGGATAGAACAGACTAGATTACCAAAAACATTTTTAATTGAAAGACAAAAATGGATCAAGGACAAATTTACAGATTATAATTGGTTAAAAATATATAAATACCTTGTTGGTAAAATTCAAGCTGAATTCCTTGGATAAATACCATCAAACTGTATAACTATTAGATCTCAATATAAGAAATATATAAAGAAAAGGGTGATATCAAAATGAAACAAAAGTTAGATTTGGAAAGGATTGTGCAGACTAAATATTCTAAATGGTTTGTAAATAATACACCTAAGTTTAAATATAAATCCTATTTAGACATATTAGAGGATCCTTCTCTGTGCAAGTTGTACATGACAGCAAAACTGAAATTATTAGATAGTAATATATTGAGAGCTAGTTATAGCAAACATGTAATAAAACTGAAATGTCTTTGTCAACAGGCAGGAATTGAAGATTTGTCACATATGTTGTGGGACTGTACTTGGTACAGTAGTCAAAGAAAATATTGGCTATACTGTTTTATTGATAAAAGTGATCAGTGTGATAAAAATGAATTAATTTTAATTCATATAACTATAGAAGATGAATGGACTATTAAGAGAATGGCCATGCATTTTTTAACGATAACAAAAGTTAGAAAGAGAAAGATAGCTCAGTCGACTGCCCAGGCCTAAAAACATCTGTTTCTAACCTCAGTGAATGTCCAGATGTCTGTCTTAAATATGCACTTGTAAGCCAAATATTATCTTTATATGAATTAGCATTGTACTGAAGGATATTTCTATGAGTACTGACATTTATTATACTGATTGTAATTTATTGTAATTCTTCTTTGTTGATTTGATTTTTTTTTTGTAATGGCTTGTATAGCTCAACAAACAAAATTTTACTACTACTACTAAATGATTATTTCCAGTTATCACCTTTCCTAGAAAATTAAGCATCAAACTGTATATCTGCTCTATTGACTGTGCAAATTTGTGTTTTGCTGATGCTCATTCCTTTTTAACATTTGTTTATCACTGCCTTGCCCTGTCATTTATGGTTAGATATGTTTTACAGTCATGTTAAATGCAACAATGGACAGAGGTTGACTCATATGTATTTGTGTTGTTTACCTTCTTCCCTCACCCCCTCCCTTTTTATTGTGCATGGGCTCCCCCATTTCATAGTTGATTTACAATTAACATATAGAATGTATTTGGAAACCAGTATATGCTTAACGGTGTAATATGTGTTCCCCTTTCCCTTTCTTAACATAGATACCTTGCTTTACAAATAATTTTGGAATAAAAATACAGGATGTATTAGATAACTAGATTGGGAGATGTAAAGTGATTAACAGTTTGTGCTGATTGGGCACATTATGTGTTCATCCCCCCTGTTCCTATATTATTGATGTACTGGTTTTACAGTAATAAAAGGGGCATTTTGATTATCCGCACCTGTATTTGATTAACTTATATGCACATATAATAGGATTGGGTGGCTGGGTGATGTGAGTCTTGGCAAAGCGCCTGTAGGCACGAAACTGTTGACTGTTTGATTAGGAGAGGTCTGGTTGCTCTTTCTTGCTGATATTTTAGCATTTCTTCTGTTAAAGATTGGAAAGCTCTTAACAGTGTGGACATCATTTGGTGTTCATGAGTACAGTGCCCCATTTTTTGTGCAATGAATCGTGTTTAATTTTGTTGTTTATTTCTGTTGTTAGTTGGCACAACACCACCCAGGGATTTGAACCTGTGACTAGAATCAATTAGATTAATGCAATTCAAAGAATATTAACTCCTTGGAAAAACTACATTACAAAGACATAAAAACAAACCTATGGAAACAACACTGAAGATATATTTATTTAATATGCAAATCATAATTACTGGTCACTTATTTCAAATGTAAATAAATTGCAGAAGTGGTCACCATCGAGTAATTGGATGTCTCTCATAATGTAGATTACATCAGGGAACAAGTCATGGTACCAGAAATGTAACAAAAAATGACTTTCGGAGTACAGATTTTCTAGACTAATATTACCAGTGAGTGAGAATCACAGCTGTCAGTAAGGCACTAACAGCTTTCTGTTGGGCTTTTTAGAGCATGTCAGTGAAAAGTGGAAAAAAAAAGGATTCAAAATAAAATCTAAACCACTACTCCAATTTTTTTTCCTTGAAGTGAGACTATCAGATTTATTTATTAATTTATTTATTAATTTATTTAAAAGTTTAAACAGGAAATACATGCTGAGCTTCTAACAGCTTGTTTCCAGATGTGTCCTGGGGAGGGGAGAGAAGATAACTAAACAATATAAAAATAAAGAAGTCAAATACGGTGATACAGACAGACACTCAGAATCATAAATATTGGAAGCAATTTAGGACTGAATGCAATTAAAAAAGATAACAATATTTTATAACAGAAAAAGGGAAAAGTAGTGAAACAGCATGAAACAGAGCAAAACTAGAAAGGGAGATAAGAAGGACAAACAGTAACAAGTAGGGAGGGAGTGTAAAAGGAAAAGGGTCATATACAGTTGCAGGGAGGTTAAAATTGGACATAAAGAATATACCCTAGAGAGGAAGGAAAAGTTGCAGAGTGAATTGAAAGGGGAAGAGGGGAAGAGAGGACCAAAGTTTAGGAAAATAGTACTAAAAAGCAGACTGACCAGCAGTAGATTTTCTAGAGGAGAGAGAGAGAGAGAGAGAGAGAGAGAGAGAGAGTGGTGTTGCGGAGAGGGTAGGAGGAAAAAAGTGAAAGATAGGAGGAATCTGAGCTGAGAGGCAAGGGAGCCAAACCAGTATATGGATAAAAAAAAAAGCAATGTGAAAGGCGCCTAACTTCATGAGAGGGGGAGAAAGGGCTGAATAAAGAGAGCAGTGGTGAGAATGAGGTGAGCAATTTAAAGCAAAATGAAAGAAAGAATGAAAAAGGGGGTCCAGTCTGGCAAGGGAGAATTTAGGGGCACTACTGTAGAATACTGTAAGTCACCGTAGTGAAAGATTGGAAGGATAATTTTTAGTATAATTTCTTGGCAGGCAGGGAGTGTGATACACATTTTATTCCTGTACAAAGCACCTAGCTTAGGGTGAAGCCTACAGTGAATTGCATTAATATGCACTGAGAAATCAAGATGCTGGTCAAGGCAGACTCCAACGTATTTAAAGGAGAAAGTATCTTCAATCTTAGCACCATCAAGCGTATGAAATAAAGGGACTTGAGTAAGTATACCAGATGATAGCATTACCAATACAGTACCATGTCAGACCTACCTTACTGTTTAAAACTGCCATATGTCTACTGCCCGAATTATGAGAACTGATGTACAGAACATGCACTCTTTTTTTTTAATATAAAGGCACACTTTGTTAGGTGCAGATCTGAATGAATTATGTATTACTGCACAGGTTTATTATGACTGTGATACACATTCCTTTCAGTTGGAATAGCTGTTACCTTGACTCGATTTTCCTGTGTCAGCCACTAGAGCTCAGGAGACAGAGTGTAATGCATAATATGTAAATTACCCCAAATACGTCACTTCTGGTTTGGCGACATCAACAGGTTTTCTCAGTGTATCAGTCAGCAATCATCAGTGAAGCTGCACTACAGCTCTTAAACTAATGTTAAATAGAAAAAATATGAAATAAAAACACCTCACACAGCCAAGGTGTAACAAGATTTATTATTTACATGAGATTTATTATTTATATATTATGGTGTGTGAAATAAATACCAGCTCTTTAAACAAGTACCATTACAAATCCTAAAACTGGTCAAGAATTGACTCTAAGGCAAGGCAAGGCAAATTTTATTTAAAAGACACACAATCCTGGAGGCTCTGGGCACCATACATAAAATCAACATAAAACATATTGCAATAAATAAAACATTATCAAAAAAGCTATAACTAATAAAAAATGACTAACAAAATATAAATGAAAAGAAAATCAGGGAGATAGGCAATATAGCAGGTCAGAACAGGACAATATTTACAAAACTGGGTCAGGAAAAGCCTGTGCAAACAGGAATGACTTGAAGCATACCTTGAATACCTCCACTGAAGGGACCTCCCCAATAGATGGAATAGGTGATGTTGACAGCTCTATCATTGGCAGTTTTTAACCTCATCCTGGGAATCACAAGGAGACCCTGGGGAGGAATGGAGGGAGCAGACTGAGGTAGCAGGTGTAAGAAGGTCCTCCAGGTAACCAGGGTCCAGGCCATGTAGGTCCTTAAAGGTGAGCAAGTCCACTTTAAAGAGGATCCTCCATCTGACTGGCAGTCACTGCAGTTCATGCAGCACTGGGGTAATGTGGCAATACTTTAACTGCCCATCAACAACCTGGCAGCTGCATTCTGCACTAGCTGAAGCTGGTGGAGGATACCTCCCAAGACCCTGAGGTAGAGCGCATTACAGTAATCAAGCCTCGACATCATAAAGGCATGCACAAGGTAGGGAGGTCCAGGAGCAGATTGAGGAGCTTAATCCTGGTGATATTCTTCAGATGGTAAAAACTAGAATGGACCATGGCCGACACCTGAACCTCAAGTGTCAGGCTGCCATCCAGAATAATGCCCAGGTTATGCACCATGGAGGAGGCCTTCAAAGGCACAGAACCCAGGACAAGTCCTGTCTTTGTGCCCGAGGCCAGCCTATTATGCCCTCTGTTTGACTCCACTACCAGTACCTCTGTCTTATTGATGTTCAGTCGCAACCAGCTGGAGGCCATCCTGTCATTGATTTTAGCAAGGCAGATGTTAAGCACATCCACTGTGTTGGATATCCCAGGTGCAAAGGAAAGATACAGCTGGGTATCATCAACATAGTATTGAAAACCCAAGCTATATTTCCTAATGAGCCCTTCCAGGGGCAGCATGTACACGGTGAACACCACTGGTGACAAGACCAAACCCTGAGGTACTCCACAAGACAAGGGACTAGGGGAGGAGGAGAAATTTCCCATCATTACCTTTTGCCTCCGTTTGTGAGAAAGGACTCAAACCAGCAGATGACTGTGCTGGCGAGTCCACACAATTCCCTCGGGTGGTCAAGCAACACACAATGGTCCACCATGTCAAATACTGAGGAGAGATCGAGGAGAAGGAGAATTGTCCCCTCCTATTGATCTCTAATAAAAGGTTTAATAAATTGTAACACCTATGAAGTGGTATATGTTACATTTTGCTCATGCCGCTCATATTATGAAGGATGGATGATTAGACAATTTAAGTTATGTGTTGGCAACATGTCTAAGCTGCACAAAGGGTGACATTTTGTTTGCCATTGGTAAATATCTACAACAAGTATCTGGCATTCATAATATACATTTTGTGGGGATTGAGAAAGTCATTATGGGACCATGTGGAGGAAACTAGGAGGAGAAAATCAGTCAACATGAAAGTCTCTGGATCTACCAGCTGGGGGCACAATAATGGTTAGGTTTGAATGAAAGCATAGATTTAGTAGCTTTTCTGTGAAACAATTGGGAAGTATTGGAAGCTGTGCTCTTTAATAATGGTCTTATTGAAAAAAAATAATTAGACTCGTATATTGTGGTATATGCTAATGTGATATTTTGTGTTTGTTTTGCATTTTTTCAATACAATATTGTAGCTGCTTTAACTTTAACTATGCTTGCGTGTGTTTTCTATAAAAATGGAGTTTGCAAAGTATAAAAAAAATTTTTGCAGCTCAATTTTTATTGTGGTTTCCATTTTTAAGATTAATATTGACTTTTGTGATACAGTTAGGCTGCTTTAAAATTTGTAGCTGCCCCCTCCCACAAAAATCAGTGTTTTCTTGCTAGACTGTCTTCAGTATCTTTTAACTTTCCAAATGATGGCTTTTCACATTATCAACATATTTGCTGATATTCTTCTGCATAGATACGTCTTTTGTTAATATACAGGCATTATTGGGTTGGTCTATGTTTAGATGAGGCTGCATTTTCACAATATGTCTAAATGCTGTGCTTACATCAGAATTCACACAAAATATTTTACCTGTATCTGTATGAAGAGGTTGTGAGCATGTAATCATGTTATGATTAACATTATGTGCCTTACTCATATTTATAAAATGGGCCTTTAAAATCCAAGCCTTTGATTGGCTAGTACATCATCTGAGCCATGTCCTTACCAGATGATATACTAGCCAACTGGCACTACTGTCCACATCAAAGACACCTCACAAGAATGAATCACTGACCTTTCCAATGAATAAACAAAAACCTCACTGGCAGAGCTCCCTGAATGCAATGTGGGAACTATCCATTGTCATGGAAGTAGACAGCATCACCCTTCAACTCACCACAGCCTGTCAAAAAATGACTTGAAAACAAAAATCCTAACTATGGGAAAAGAGGTACTCTATGTACATGCGAGTTATTTCATCATAAAATAACAGATTAGCTCGTGTAAAGAAAACCTTCAAAATTGTATCATCGCCCGCTCAACAGTAAGTACCACAGCTTCCAGGAGGAAAATGTCACAATATCGCAGTACCAACTTCCAGTTAAATGTGGATGAAATACTCACCAACCTGGCACCAAATCAGGACAGCAGCACTCCTGTCATCGCAGCGTCCAACAGCCCTGTCATCCAGCCATCCACCTTGAGCAGTGTCACAGCAACTCAGGCCAATACCAGCACAGCAGTCCCTCCTAGTCTTGAAACCTCCACAGATGCCATCAAAGCAGCTCAAATTGAAAAAGGCACAGTGCAACAACCCACCAACAATCAGCCTATACAAAGGAAAAGAAAGCAAAATAACATGACTGAATACCCAGATCTGACACCACAACAACTTGAACAGCTCGAAAGGCAAAAAGATGAGCAAAATACACAAAAAAACACTCAATGGGCAGTGACAGTATTACACACATGGAGCCAAGTGAAAAACATACAAGTAAGCCTAGAAACCAAGCAGCCATCAGAACTCTGTAAAATCTTAAGAAAGTTCTATGCCGAAATTCGCCAGTCAGATGGCACAGAATACAGCCTAGCAAGCTTAATAGCTTTACATGCAGGTCTCAATCGCAATCTTAACAACCCTCCACTGAGCAGAAACATAAACCTCCACAGCCACCCAGACTTAAACCCAGCAAATAACATCTTTTCTGCTGTAATAAAAAAATACAGGTGAGAAGGCAAAGATTGTGCAGACCACCACCCTGCCATCAGTGAACAGGACTTAACAAGTTTGAAAACCTCTGCTGCTCTTTCTCCCATTACCCCCCATGGCTTACTATTAAAAGTTTGTCTAGATATACAACTCTGCATGGCTCGTAGGGGCAGGGAGGGACTCAGGCAATTAAAACTGGAAGATTTTGAAATCAAACTAGATGCACAAGGAGCCGAATACATAATGCTCAGCTTCAATGAATTTACCAAGAATCACAAAAAAAATGATGCTTTCAAACAGCAATACCATGGCTATATATATAGCTTGCCAGAAAACCCTCTGTGCCCCGTAGAATCATTTAAAAAATAATTGTCAAAACTTGCTCCAAATCCTCCAGCTTTCTACTGTCACCCTCGAAAACTCCCAGAAACCCTCCTTCCAAATGTAGAAACATGGTACACCCATGAACCTTTAGGCATGAACTACCTATCAAACCTTATGCCAAAAATCAGTGAAGAAGCTGGTCTAAGTCACAGATATATGAACCATTCAGTTCAAGCAACAGCTGTACAACTTCTTTCAAGTGCTTACCTACAAGCATGAGAAATTATGTCAGTGACCGGGCATTAGGCCGAGTCAAGCCTCCGATCATTTTGGGCAGCAACTCCTGAAGACCGTCAGTGCTGGAGCCACATTTTAATTTAAAAAAACAAACTACAGCACAAGACACAAGATACCTCTCAACACGTTCGAAATAGTGAAACTCCACCACGAACTGCACCCGAAGTTCAAGAAAACATCCAGCCATCCTGCAGCTCCTCCATGCATAGCTCCTCCACACATGCCGAAACAGAAATTGCATCACTTCCTCCACTGAAATGAAGCAATCAGAATCAGGAACCCTCCCACCAGCCAGTATCATCCAGGAGTTTAAAGCTATAACAAAAAACTCTCCCTTTTCAATTCAGCACTGTGTTATGCAAAACATTAAATTCATAAATCTGTCCAAATAAGACGAATACTGAAAAATGTCCTATACGTTTACAGTTTTACAGTTACAAAAATGTTCAGTTCAAAGTTATGAAACAGTTTAAAAGCATCTCTCTTGTATATGTACATAAACATTGACTTTAAAATCTATCTGCATAAATTTAAAAGCTGTTCAACAGTTTATTTAAAACTTTTTAAAAGTATTAAGTGCTCAGTTACTCAAAGTTACATGGGACTGTTTCTTCTCTAAATTGTAACATCCTCTCAATTCATCAACTTTATTCACAATTCAATAAAAAAATGTTAAACTTTGAAAATGACTTCTCAATTCATTTAGCCCATTTTAAACGCACAATAACACACTCTGAGGTGTGGGTTACGTGCTGATAAGAGCACGCCTAGGTGCATAAACATTCATCGCAAGCACCTCAGTACACACCTCATGCCTTAGTACACACCTAGGTATGCTCTTATCAGCATGTGACCCACACCTCATCATGTGTTATTGCTGGCTTAAGGCTATGGGGCTTATTTGCTTTGTCATGGAGAACATTTTGGCATCATTTTACTTTGAATAATTTTGCATGCCAGCATTAATATAAATGCTTTTGTTAGCTTGCTTGATCTTTGGTGCTTATGATAGTTGCAATCAATGTTAAGCAATGATGCCACTGGCAAATAATAAAGCTGATCATGAATCCCCTAAAAGGAGATAGGAAATTATGTTTACATAGTTAACTACCCTTCCATCTTCCTTTCCATGCCAGTTTTGTATTCTGATATGCTTTAATGATTTTTTTTTAATAAATAATCTAGCTTTGGGGTGCCCTCAGATCGGTACCATGGTGACACAGAATTTAACTACCATCAGCACAGCAATGTGCCATTGCTGGGGAACTGGTGTTTTCGGTAGTGGGCTTTGCCCTCCACACCTCCCCACATTTAAATTAATCAAGTCCGAGTCAGAGTTGTTTCAGGGAGGGGCGAACACCCCAGAGGCAACAATGTTGGGAACCCAGCAGACCATCACAGAGAACTGCCAAAAATGTCACTGTGATGGTTTTCTTATATTTCCATCACTGTTGTGATGTGATACCCTCAGATCTGCATAGAGCTCCACTCTTCTCACCAGTTACTGTTCTTGATTTTCATATTTCTAAGACATACTATGACATCAATAACTACCATTCCATACTATTCATCTGAATGGCCTGGAACTGCGTTATTGATGTAAAATAAAGCTTCGGGCAGTATGAAAGAGAGAGCAGTAACTGCTGAGAAAGAGGGATTCAGGACAGTTATAAAGGCAAGAAAATTAGATGATTGATTTAACAAAAAAAGTCAAACACATATCAGAATACTGGGTAGCCAATACAGGAACAACTGGAGGGCATCTAGAGGTGTAAAAACTGTTTCCTATCACCTTTAACAAATTGGGTGCTTCTATTTATGTTTTGCTTATTTTCTATAATGGTGTCACAATTTCGAGCTATATACAGTATGCCAACATCCCTCTAGATAATTAAAAAGCAGTCTGGGATCTTTAAAGTTGATGCCTATTCACTGAGTTGTGAAAAAGTTTGTTTTTAACTATTGATGTGTGCACATGGATTGCCAATTAATTAAAATGGTTGTCATAGTGATGGTTAAAGCTGTAATATGTTCATAGTAAAATATGCAGTTTTTCACAGTCCATGCATGGGTGAAATAACGTTTTTCACCAAAATAGCAAGGGCAAGGTTTGAAGCTAAATTTTATGGTCTTTAATCAAGTAAAGTGAGTTAAAAAAGATATATCAGTTTATACCAATCAATAGCATTCAATAACCTTAAAAAAATAACTTGTAAAAGCATTTATAAATTTAAATTTAAATATAATTCTGTGAATAGAACTGTGCAAATCATGTGAAATTAATTTTGCTGCAGCATGGAATAAAACTTTAAACTGTCCAGTTTTATACTTCTTCTGGTGTCTGTGAACAAAGCACTGTATCTCGAAAAAGATCACGCTACACTGATGTAGTTTCTAGTTTGTGCTTTTGCCGGTCTTGGATGCAGATGTCAGCTTTACTTTGAAGACATTGGTGTGGTGTGGTGTATATGTGGTGAGGATTGGAGGAGGGCAGATGTGATTCCCCTTCACAAAAGTGGGACCAAGACAGAGGCAGGAAACTGCAGACCTGTCAGTTTGACCTCTGTGGTAGGAAAAATGATGGAATCTCTTCTGAAGGAAAGAATTGCTGAGTACCTAGAGGCCACTGAGGCACAGGACCCAAGGCAGCATGGATTCACAATGGGAAGGTCGTGTCAGACAAATCTAATTGATTTCTTTGACTGGGTGACCAAAGCAGTAGACCAGGGAGGGGCTGTGGACATGGCCTACCTAGACTTTAGCAAGGCATTTGACACAGTCCCGCACAAAAGATTAATAAACAAATTAGCCAGCCTGGGAGTGGGTCCTAGGGTGGTAGCCTGGGTAAAACACTGGTTGGACAACAGGATACAGCAGGCAATAGTAAATGGAGTCCACAGTGAAGAAAGCAGGGTTACTAGTGGGGTACCACAGGGTTCAGTACTGGAGCCAGTCCTTGTTAATGTCTTTATAAGTGACATTGCAGAGGGACTGGAAGGGAAAGTATGTCCCTTTGCAGATGACACAAAGATCTGCAACAGGGTTGATACACAGGGTGGGGTGGAAAGGATGAAAAGGGACTTGGCAAGGTTGGAGGAATGGTCAAATGTATGGCAGCTTAGATTCAATGCAAAAAGTGCAAAGTAATGCACCTGGGAAACAAAAACCCAGGGGAAGAGTACACAATGGGGGGTGAGATATTGACAACAACAAAATGGAAAGGGACCTGGGGGTAGTCATATCAGATGGCCTAAAGGTGGGCTAGCAATGTGAGAAGGCAGTAAGGAGGGCTGGGGGGATACTGGGATGCATAGGGAGAGGCATCACCGGTAGAAAACAAGAAGTTGTTGGCCCTCTGTACAAACAGTTGGTAAGACCACATCTGGAGTACTGTGTACAGTTCTGGAGACCCTATCTCCGCAAAGACATAGACAGGGTGGAGGCTGTCCAGAGGAGGGCAACCAAAATGGTGCAGGGTCTGCATCAGAAGACATATGAAGAAAGACTAAAGGAACTAAAGCTGTATAGCCTCAAGGAAAGGAGGGAGAGGGGGGACATGATAGAAACTTTCAAATACCTCAAGGGAATCAACAAAGTCCAAGAGGGTAGCATCTTTAAGAAAAAGAGATTTGAAAACAAGGGGGCACAATTTGAAGATAGAGGGGACAGCTCAGAGGTAATGTGAGGAAGTATTTCTTCACAGAGAGGGTTGTGGCTACATGGAACAGCCTTCCTGAGGATGTTGTAGAGTCAAAAACAGTGGGGGAATTCAAGAATGCATGGGACAGACATAAGGCAATTCTAGTGGGGAGTAGGAGGAAGTAGGCTGTTGGTTGACTAGGATCTGCAGCTTATCCATTAGGTAGGAGATGAAAGGCAGACTAAGGTGGGCCAAGCGGTCCTTATCTGCCGTCAAATTCTATGTTTCTATGTTTCTATATTCTCTGGCCCTCAGCACAAAACAGTGTCTGCCTGCTTGAGATACAGTAAGTGGGATGATTGCAGTGGTCATTAAATTAAATTAAATGAAAGTAAGTAGGCTAACAGGTCAGGTTAACAGGTCTGCTCAGGTGTTTCAGTGTTCAATGGTTTTAATGGTTTAATGGGTTTGTCAATGCGAGAACCCAGCTAGTGAAAGACATAATTGGCATAACTGTTAACTTAATCGGGAGTAAATGTGTTTATTCGAAGTGCATTCAGAAAAGAAGTGTGTTTATTCAGAGCGCGTTCATAAAAAAACTTGCAAAAAGCAGAAGATTCACTGACATTTCTGTGTTAATGTAAAATTCACAGTACCATAGCTGTTTCACAGAAACTGTGAATTCCGTGCATACCATAAATTAATTACTGCCTTAGTAATGGTACCCCATATAATTGCACCCTGGATCTTGATATGCTGTCTCTGATTAAGCATGTGCATCACCAAGTTAGTATCACACTTCTACTATAACATGATCAGTCATTGCTGATGAACTTATGCACCTGACACCAGTGCCTTTCTGCACTTTTTGTTTCAATTCAATAAATGATGTTAAGCGTTGTTCACTATGCTGTATCTGTGGTCTTCCTTGCTGTGTGTTCTTGATTATTGTTGTTCGAGACTAGTTAGCCGACTTTTTTAGCATCATGGCCAAATTCTGGTGCTTGCCTGCTGTTTTTTGTTGTATTACACAATATTCCAGGTGCGAACTCACTAGAGGCCTGTATAGGTGTAATAATATTTCTTTTTTCCTATTATTAAAGTCCATCCCAGCACATCCTACCATCTTTGATGCTCTACTGCTTTACTGAAAGGTTTATTGAAATCTTTTTCACATTGGCTAGTTTGCTTAAGTGTGTCACTAATGAATACTCCCAAATTCCTATCCTCCTTTATGACTGTTAGTTGAGTGCCTCCTATCCAACATTTTATAGTTTGGTCTTTATTTCCTAAATGCATAATATTGCCTTTTGGCATTACACCTCAACTGCCATATTTTTGACCATTTATTTCCAAGTCTTTTTGAAGTTGCCTCACTCCATCCTCGCTGACCTCTCTGCCACAAGGTTTTGTGTCATCTGCAAAAAAGGCACATGTTGCCCTTAATACTCTGTTTATAATGCAGGACCCAGGACTGACCCGTGTGATACTTCACTAGTGATTTTCTTGTCCTACAACTTAACCCTGTTCACTACCGCTTTCTGAAGTCTATCTCCTACTCATGTGGCTAAACTCTCCTCCACGCTACTAAGTCCTAAGTTTTTCAACAGCCTCCTATGGGGCACTAAGTCAATTGCTTTACTAAAGTTAAAATAAAGCACATCTACAGCTTGCTCTTTATCTAATGCCTTGATGACCCAGTCAAAAATACAATTAGATAGGTCTGACACAATCTTCCTTTCACAGAATCATGCTGTTTGATGTGTTGAAGTCCATTTGCTTCCAAGAAGTTAACTAAGTTTCCCTTCATTATTGCTTCCATTCGCTTACACGCAATGGAGGTAAGGCTCCTGGCCTAAAGTTACTTGGATCCTCCTTGCCCCCTCCCTTACATGTTAGGACTACATCCATCATCCTCTAATCCCCAGGCACTATCCCAGACTGCAGTGAGCTATGAAAAGTTGGGTCAAGGGCTCTGCTGTTTCTGCCACCAGTTCCCATAGAACTCTTTGGTGTAGTCCATCTGAGCCAGGCCTTTGTTAGCCTTAAGGGCCCCTAACGCCTTTCTCACTCTTTCAGGTGTGAACACACCCTATTAATTTCTGCCCCACGTAATAGATGCTTTAATCCCTCTTTATGTTAAAAGACCCCAGTGCTCAACCATGAACACTGAGCTAAAGAAGTTGTTCAGTATATTGGCTTTTGCCCATCATCCTCCACTACTCTGTCTCTCTCTCTGTTAACCTTATACACCTCCTGGCCCTACTTTTCCCCTAATGTATTTAATAAACTCCTTCTCCGATTCCTTCACACCCACTGCAATCTGGAGGTCTGTATCTGCACTGGCTGTTTTTACCTACACCTTAGCATCTTTTGTCTTTGAATGAGAGACCTTCCATTCCTTCTCCCCTTTAATCAATTTATATCTTATAAAGACCTTACTTTTTTCCCTCACAGCCTTTCTTGAAATTCCATATGAACCAAATTGTTGTCTTATTTTTATTGTGTTTAATGACTTTTGGGGCACAAGTCAGCTGCCATTAGAATCGCCCTTCAGTCAGTCCCACTCCCTTCAACCCTTTGGTCTTGTCAATTTTCCTTGACAGTTTCCCACATTCTTTAAACTTTGCACTTCTTTAAGTCTGTTACTACTGCACTCAGTGGAAGAGCTTATTTGACCCTTGAGAGCTTTAACCACACTGTTGTGACCACTGGACCACAGTGGTTCCTTTACTATTACATTTACAGCTACATCTGAATTAGTAAGTACCAGATTTAAGATGTTACCTTGCCTTGTAGGTTCCCTGACTAGTTGAAGTAATAGACAGTCTTGTAACCTGTCAAGCAAAATTTGGCTCTTAGTGCTGCTAGCTGCTAGGATATCCTAATTTATGGCCTCACGGATTATGGTCCCTGACTATAACTACGTCCCTTTATTCTATTTCCTTCTAACCTCATCACACAATTCTACCTCTCTTAATATTTTCATGGTGGTCTATAAACCACAGCAAGCATCATTTTTTTTTTTACCAGTCATATTTAACTGTGCCCATACTGAATCCACTCCCTCTCCTACTCCCTTAATCTTTTCATCTTCTGTCACCACTATGCCCTCTCTGATATAAAGGGCTGCTGTGCCTCCTTTATTCTTACCTGTCTCTTCTAAATAGGATATACTCTGCATTGCTATTATTCTGCAGTTTACATAGTACTGCTTTTCAGAATTAAAACATAAATTCTGAGAAGCACTTTAGAAGCAGAATTGCCATTCTGCACAAATTCCACAAGCAAAATTCCACATTCTGCAGTGCTCTAGAGACAAGTTACATGTTAGGTAGATGCTAGTTAGGTAAGATAACACAGGCAAAAAACACACAATTAACAGTCAGTTGACCATGAAGAGTGTTAAGGGGGACTCGATAACGGTGTTTGTATGGACGTGCATGGTACTAAATATACGATTTTAGGGGCAGCATGTTACTAGCACTGAGAAAAGTATAACTGTCTTATCTCATTTTCACTGGCAGAAATTCAAAGCCTTAGTGCTTATCATAGACAGTCTTCTCCAGCAAGTCTCCTGCTGCTTACAGGATCTGGTGGCCCTGCACTCTGGGGGCTGATCAACCAATCTATAGCTCCCAGCACAAAGTGGAACTGTTGGAGAGAGATCCTGGAGTTTCCCATGGTCAGGGCAGCAGAAGAATGGTCTGAGATTTAGCCCATCCTTGAGAAGCATCTCTGTTTATTCATATTGGTGGAATAGCAGGAGAGTATGACCCCAAGGGTAATGTGGCAATATCTTGTGGGACTTTCATGGGCATCAAAGGCTTTGGCAGTCATAGATGACACACAGGCCTTTCAGGTATAGAAAGTTCTGAATGGGTGGGCCAGAAGGACACTGAGAAGCATGGATGCTCAGTGCCCTCTAAGCCCAGCCATACTAGAGGCATTGTGATAGGCACTGAATGAGATATGTGGGTCAGCCTTTGAAAAGATCCTCTTCCACACAGCATACTTAATTGCCTATTGTAGGGTCTTCAGGGTTTCAGAATTGGTGGCTAGCTCAAAAGTAGATGGGGCGGGGAGGATTAGGGATAAGGAGATGTGATGGTTAATGGGCAGGGCATCTTTATTTGCTTAAGAACATTCAAAACAAATTATAAGTCTAATTATATACAGTTCCACCATGCTGCATTGACAGTTATCCTGTCAAATGTCATTACAGCGACAGCACAATGTCAACAGTTGGCATTGTGCCATCCAGGAACACAAGTATTTTTTTGTGGGGAAAAATACCCCCAGACCCCCACACTAAAGATTATCAGCTCTGAGTTGGAGTTGTTTTGGGGAGAGGGTGACTCCATGGAGACAGCGACACTGGTAAGACAGCGGACCAGTACAGCGAACAGCCAGTTCTGTTGCTGCACTGGTCTTCACTGTCTTACCATCACTGTAGCAACAGTATATGATTATATATGCATGATCCAAGTGAGGTTCCTGATTGGCTACTGGACTGGTCATTGGTTTCTTAGAAATGACCAATCTAGCTGTTAATTGGAACTGTGCAGCATGCACAACTTGTGCCACTCCACTAGGAAACTGTAAGTAAGTAAATATATGGTAAAAGTGAAGGTTCTAATTTAAATTAAACTTGAAATCACAGTAATAACCTCAAAGCCAGTTATTTCCTTGAATTAATAATGAACAGGAGGGGAAAAAGCCCTTGCCTGCACCTTGGGCCACCCATCCTCCCAGCTGATCATTAATCCCTCAGAAGTGACAGGCTTCTCAGTTGTTGTTGCTTTAATTAGACAGGGCAGAGGTGTGGGTTTTAAATCTGCCCACTGGAAAGTTTGAATTGGGAAGTAAGGAATCAATTGGTGGAATACATTCCAGCTAGTGAAGGCCCAGGAGAAGATGGTTTCTGCATGACCAGGTACCAGTTTTGCTGCGGTTTACAGTGAACCTTGGAGGCAGCTGGCTATAGCTCAGGGGATTTGGGGACATGATTATTTAGGATTGTGACCAGTAGAACAGCGTAAGTGCAAGGATTTATGGACAGCTAGATACAATTACTGGTACATGTAAGTTGCAGGCTTACAAATGCTACATTCACCCACATTTATTATAATGCTGCTGTTTGCTGTCCTTCTCTATGTCAGCAGGGGCCAAGGCAGCAGTTTATAGGGTCTGGATTAATGTGCATTCCCACTGTATGTTGGCTGAGCAGTGAAATACATCAGGAGAGCACCCAGTTGCTTAAGCCTGCATTTTGCTACTGAGGATGCCTATAAAGTCTGAATTAGTCAGAGTGAGATGTGCTGGGACCAGCTGATCCCCATGTTGCAGGAAGTGGTAAGGTGTAAGGATAAGCTGAAAACAAATTTGTATTCCCCGAATATTCCAAAATGTAACACATTTGCCTTCAAACTGGCCAAGTCAAATATTTAGGCCTCTTTAAGAAGTCTTTGACCTTTAGTCAGTTAATTAAAAAAAATAGTTCAGCTCTTTCCAGGTTGCCAGGACAAATCTCTTGACCAACCCTTCACTCAGATTAGTTGTATCTGACCCCCTCCTTCCTCCCCAGACATTTCAGAAACACGTTTCTTTTTTTTTTTTTTTTTTAAATTCTCCTTTTTTTCCTGGGGTCCTCCGTCACTCTTCGGCCTAGTCACGGCCCACGAGCTCCCACCACCTGCCTATTGCCGCCCTCCAGTCACCCCAGTTTACCCCTGGAGGCGGGCCGGGCAACGTGTCCCCTCAATATCAGTGCCCGGAGCAGTAACTGGTTGGGAGTGTGGCGGCAGGGGTGAATTGAAGCCCGGGAGGCTTCACTTAGACGGAGGATCCCCCTCCTTCTTCTTCCTCCTGAATATTTCTCCCGGAGGCAGGGACGTGCAAAGATGCCGGCGTCCACTCCGCCTCCTCCCCCCAGAGATTAGGACGGCAGCGTGAGAGGTCCCGGCTTCTGCCAGGAGTCCTCAGCGCCCGGATGCTGTCTGCACCCTCCCCAGAGAGGAGAGCAGTCCAAAGGATGCTCTATCTTTCTCCCCTGGCTGCCCCTCCGACGACTTGGGTCCGTTCCTCGAACCGCCGTGTCGCAACCAGAAATCCCACCACTGCGCCTACCGGGCGGCCCCAGAAACACATTTCTGCTCTCGGCACTCTGGTAGGTACTGAGGGGGTTTAATTGTTTGAAAATCTAACTAAATGACATGGGGAAGGTTGACAAGGTTGGGACTGACTGGTGTGGATAAGTAAGAAAAAAAAAGTAAGTAAAAGTTTATTTTAAACACTTTTCCAAAGATCAAAGCGCTTTACAAATAACAATAAATAAAACAAATACAATATTAACAATATAAAATCATAAGCCATAAGCTTTTACAAATAAAAAGGTTTTTAACTCTGTTTTAAAACTCTCGATGGTCAGGCAGCTTCGTATCCGATGAGGTAGAAAATTCCACAGGGCAGGAGCTGCATATGAAAATGCACGAGCTCCAGATGTTTTCAAATGAACCCTGGGAATCTCTAGCAATCCCTCATCGGTGGATTGGAGTGACCGAGTGGGGCAGTAGGGAGTAAGGAGATCTTTCAGATACTGCGGTCCCTGTTTGTGTAGGGCTTTATAGGTCAATAACCCGACCTTGAAGTTGATTCACCATTGTACCGGCAGCCAGTACAACCCATGCAGAACAGGCATTTTATGACTATGCCTAGATGTTCAGTCAAAAGCCTGGCTGCTGCGTTCTGCACTAGCTGCAGGCAATGAATATCAACCCCGGTAGCCCCAGGTAAAGGAATTGCAGTAGTCAAGGCGGTGGTTATGAAGGCGTGGACCAGAGTGGGAAGGTCAGCCGGAGGAACCAGGTGTTTCATCCAGGTGATATTCCTCAGATGGTAAAGAGGACTTAACAACGGCTGACACCTCGAGATTTCAGAGTCAAACTGTGTCAACAATAATGCCCAGGTTACGCACCTGGCCTGAGGTCAAGAGCTGGGCACCACCAAGCCAAAGGTCTGCTGGTACTTTAGCCCTATGACCTGCCTCAAGGCGACCTGGGTCCACAACCAACACCTCGGTCTTATCTGGGTTTAACCTTAGCCAGCTGGTGCTCATCCAGTCATTAATTTCAGCTAGACAGCAGTTAAGCAGAGGGATTGCATCATCCTGACCGGGAGTAAAGGAAAAATACAGCTGGGTATCATCTGCATAGCAGTGAAAACCCAGAATGTAACACCTCATGATATCCCCTAATGGCAGCATATAGACTGCGAACAACATGGGCACCAAAATGGAGCCCTCATGCACTTACAGGACAGGCGATGGTATCAGAGGAATAAATCCCCATAGTAATCCTCTGAGTCCACCCCATGAGGAAGGATAGAAACCAATGTAGAACTGTACCAGACAGTCCACAAAGAAAACGCAGGCACTCCAACAGCACACCATGGTCCACAGTATCAAATGCTGCAGAGAGATCAAGAAGGACTAGAATAGTATGAGCCTTTTGATCTCTCACAATTAGCAGACCATTTAAAACCCGGACAAGGGCAGTCTCAGTGCTATGTCTTTTCCTAAACCCTGACTGGAGAGCTTCATAGATGTTGTGATTCATAAGATGGTCACCCAACTGTACCGCTACCACCTCTTCAATAACCTTACCCACAAGGACAGGTTAGATATAGGTCTATAGTTAGCTGGGATGTCTGGATTCAGTGAAGGTTTTTAAGGAGTAGTCGAACGACCGCCTCCTTTAAGGAAGTGGGGAAAACCCCTTGCTCCAAAGATTTCCAGACAATTTCAGCAAGGATCGGGCAGATAACAACTACGCAACTTACTAACAGTGGTGGAGGGCCCGGATCCAAACTACAGCTGGTTGGTCATACAGTCAAGATAATCCTCACAACATCCGTGAATGCCGGCCTACTAAAGTCAGACCAGGAGACACAAGGCCTTGCTTCCTCTCGCCGACTACCACAACTCCCTAAAGAGAGAGCAGGACGGATGCCCAAACTGATGCTGGCAATCTTATCTGTGAAGAATCGAGTAAGCTCATCACACTTCATCTGTGAAAAATCTCTCCCAGACTGCAGACAGAGTGGATTGCACAATCTGTCGACAGTCTGAAAGAGTTGGGCTGGTCAATTCCATGCAGCAGCAATCTCCCTGGACAGGAATTCTGCCTTCTTACGGGTGATTGCTGATTGATAGACTCTAAAATGGTCCATCAATCTAAGCCTGTCAGCATCCAGGCCGGACTTTAGCCAAGCTCTCTCTAGCCTTCACCCTACTCTCCTCAGCTCCTTCAAATAACCATCAAAACATGAAGATCTGGGGTGCTGAGTAAGTGGATGAACACAAACAGGCAATTTGATCCAGGGCATCACCCACAGCCTTATTATAGGCAAGTCACGAGATCCCCAGGATCCATGCAATCCTCAAAATACCCGATAGGTCCAATACCGCCGAAAGGCCTTCTGGGGTAATTCCTCTTAAAGGGCAATATTGTACCATCTCCATAAGGGCAGGCCTATTTAGGGGTTCCCCGAAGCTAAATCTTATGGTATAATAGTCTGTCCACACATTTGGTTCCACCCCCAAATGTGCGACTTCCAACTCCAGTAGGAACACTAGGTCCAATGAGTGACCCCCTACATGGGTAGCAGAGGAAAACACCTGTGTAAGGCCCAACATTGTCATAAGTTGGAGGAGATTTTTCCCAAAAGGTGAGAGTTCATCGTTGACCCAAGCGTTGAAGTCACCCAGTATTAACCACCTGGGCGACTCCAGTGTTACGTTGACGATAAGGTCCGCAAACTCCTTCAGGAATTCTCCACCATCACATGGTGGTCAGTAGATGAGGAGAATCCTGAACCCTGCACCTGCTCCCAGGATACACTCAAAGGATCTAGTGACACCCACTGGTACATCCACAAGACCCAGCTCCATTCTAAAAAAGTTGGCTACACCCCCACCCCTACGATCCAGCCTCGGGCGGTGTATCACCGAGAACCCAGATGGAGCAGCAGAAGACAAAATAGGGCCTGCATTCTCATCCAACCAGGTCTAGGTGATGTATGCCAGATCAGATGTTACAACAAGATCCACTATTATAGTGGTCTTGTTTTTAATTGACCTGGCATTACATAACACCATCGCCGGTTGGATGGGTTTCGAGGAGGAGCACAGTACCGGCCCATGATTTGCAGAGCCCTTGGGTATGGGAGTCAGGCAGGAAGACCCCGCCCTGAACCCATTTCACCCAGGGCATCTCCTAGTGTTGAGGTAAGAAGTGTTGGGGGCAACTTACCCTATTTCTAGTCAGCTACCTCCAATACAAGGACCTGAAGTTCAATGGTCAGAGTGTTCAAGCCAAGCCAAAGACAGAGGGTATGAATCAAAGCCAAACCAAAGCTGCCAAATTCCACATTTCTTACCCTTAGTAAGGAGGCAGGCTATATTTTCTAGATGCACAATTAGGAGGTAATGACCTGGGATTGGGAAGTCCATGGGTAAGTTAAGGAGGATGAGGTTAGATTTGGCAACCATCCAGTGATGATGGCTGACAACAGGACTGGTGCGCCACATATGATTCAGTGCAGATATAGGGGCTACATCCAGAAGGCAGAGGCTTTGAAGGAGGCAAGAAAATGTTTGGAACAGACATATGGGTATCAATAAAAGGAGGAATTTGCTCAGAGAGTATAGGGAAAGCTGGGAGCCACATAAGGCTCCTTGCCACCACATGGGGTAGGTAGGGTTAGGGAAGACTGGATGGGCCTTTCAGTTCTTTTTTCCAGACAAAAACTATGTTTCTAGGTAACAGCATGCAGTTCTCAAACAGATAACTCACCACCAGCAAGGACCAGTGCCAATAGAAGTGAATTAAAATCCTTAAAGTTATTACTTCGGCTCTTCCAAAGGGATGCAAAAATGTTCAGCTGGTGGACTGGCTGTCCATGTATCTTTATGCTTTTAATAATAAAGGCTTAAGTTTAATCTGACACAACGTTTAGTGCCGTTTGATTATAGGTGGAGACTTCAGAGCTGAAGTAATAGCTTTATGGATTTCTGTGTAACAGTGAAATAGGAGTATTCATGGACTCAATGAATGCATGGGTTTTACAGCAAGATGAAATCATAACCTCTGTCCATGGACTGCATAAAGAGGATGGCATGCACCTGTTGGACACAAGGAATCAGAGATTCTGCTCTGCCTTACTGGAGGCTGTGACAGAGTAGCTGGCATGATGTGCTTGGGTAAACAAACTGGGGAGTCTGTTCTGTGGTGGCAAGAGTGTTCCTGGTCAGTGCAAATATGGATTAGGGGTAGTGGGACCTGCGCCCAGCCAGACAGTTTGCCTGTGGTCAGCATGTTGAGTTGAAAGCAATGAGATCTGTACCCAGCCCAGATGGGTCTCTGGTGCCCCCTTTAGTTTGGACTGGGTGGAAGAGGCTCTGCTAGATGAGAATCCTTCTATCTGCACTAGGTGTCTCCCTTGGAGGTTGAGATCATCAGAGCTTAGAGAGTGGGTGACAGTAGCAGCAAAAGGAGTTCTTAAGAGTGTAATCCTCCTGTGGTGGTGTGGGAAAATGGAAGCTTGTCCCAGGGTCAGATAAGCAGATCAAAGACTAGCCTGCTGCACCGTTTATGCCTAAAATGACTTATGAACCTTGATGAGGTTTGTCAATAAACACAATGCTGTGGCCATTGAGTCCAAAGTTGTCTAGGTGTTTACTGGAGAACTCAGACTGCAGCTGTTACCAGTTTAGCAACCAATGAGATGCCTGAAAGGGTTACCTTGATATGCTGCCTCCACTCACTACAGCCTCACCCATGGTATCTCTTTGAATTCCACCAGAGTCACTGCTCACATACAGTACAGTGCACATAAGCAAAGGGCAAACAACCCACCCCTTCTGTAACAGCTGATTACACTTTTGCTTTAGATACTGTATGTTAAAAGTAGTCTGCCTTTGTGGAGATGAATCACAGACTTGCCAATTTACCCTGGTTATGTTTACCTGTAATGACTCAGTCACAGAAAGCATGACATATGTAAATGTAATATTTAACACTCTGAGGTATTTACATATATTACACGATAATCTAAACTATAGACTATGGGGAATACAGTATTTCTAAAGAGAAAAAAACTAGTCTTCTGAAAAAGAAATCATCTAGATTCTAAGTAGAGTAGAAGAAGCGTACCCCAACTAGTGAGTCATGGCAGAGCTGAAACTGTGATATTGATTGCTAACATCCCATAGCATAACTGACTCCAAGACCTCCATCTCCAACCTCCAACATGTCACACACAGATATCTTCAGCTAGCTGACCCACTATGCTGCATCATCATACATGCCTCTCTGACATTACTGGTTTGACTATTTCTTTGATCTCTGGGGACTATCCTTTTTGAGAACAGGTCCAAAACAAATCTGTTAACTAGACCCTGGGTTTTGTGGATGGCAGCATTGGTCCTTTTGTTTCCTGTCTGGGTGAATTAGTGGGGTTCCATCTCATTCTGCCTTGGCTATTTACACTCACAGCATGTCTTTTGGTTATGAAAGAAATTCAGCTCTTTGATGTTTAACCCAAAACAAAACCTTGTATAGGGCAGGAACCGATTGCTTATGCAAAGGATATTTTAGCTTAGTGCTCCCCAGGCATAGGCTACAGTAGAATATAATTTTCTGTATTCTTCAGACATCCCCTCAGCTGAAACACTTTATAGAGGCATCGATGATAATTAAAATAATAAAAACAAACACACACACATAAAAACAAATCATTACAAGTTGTCATACAGGGCAGCCCCACCCCTGGGATTCTGGACAGGAAATCTTCCACTTCTCTATAGAATGGTAGGAGGGCAGGCTGGCTCAGGTGGGGTGGAGACTGCCTGGGGGCAGGGGATGTGGGCCAGGAGGGAGAGATAGGGTCAGTGTGAGATGAGTGAAGAACCTGGTCTCCATCTTTCTTTCTCTCCTCCCTCAGACAGTTTCCCACCCTATCACCATCATAAAATCAGGGTAGGGCATGGGGTTAAGTAATGGAGGAACTGACTGACTTCTCAGGAGAGCCTGCAATATAGGTCGTAGAAGAGTTGTCATATTTTTATTTCCTACACTGGCAACAGTGGTTTTTCCTAGGTTTTTCGTCTCCTCTTAAGTGTAGGAAGAAAAGTACTGAAATAACAATCATAGCCTTATAAATGGGTGGTGGCAAGTGTGTCTTTGATCAATGCAGATATGGAAAAGTGGTGGGGGACCTGAGCCCAGTCAGACAGGTCCACTATAGTCACCAATGGGGTTTGGAACCTCTGGGACCTATCCCTGCCTAGATGCATTTATTTATTTATTTTATTACAACTAGGATTACAAGTATCTTTGAGCCAAGCTCTTTTCAAAGGTTCCACATCAGAGAACAAATACAATACAAGTTACAGAAATAGGAACAAAATAATAAATAGGTCAGCATATTAGAGTTACGATGGTAGATCAATACAATAGCTAGAATAAGTAGAATGTATACACAGGACACACATAGTAACAGAGATAAGTAGGTGGAAGGGTGGAAGATGAAGATAAATGTGAGGAGTGAAGTTGGAGAGGGCAGGAATTGCAGTCAAAGGGCATGGTCATCAAGATGCATTCTTGCCTCCCCCTTTGGATGGGACGTAGAGTGGGAGGGTCCTTCCAGGTGGGCAACCCATTTCTCTGCAATAAGAGGCACAACTTAGAGACTAAGGTCTTGTGAGCATTGAAGCAAGGGATTGTGGCGCCAGCTGGTAGTGATTGCCTCTACCCCCTGCTTAGGAGTGTGGTCCTTCCTGTGGTGTGAAGAAGCATGGAAGCTCAGTCAGTCAGTCAGGCAAATCGGTTATCCTCCAGAGGTGCATGTCATGCTTAATGTGAGCTGTAACATTGAGTAAATTTGTCAAATAACTGCATGACTGCAGCCATTTTAGTTCAGTTTATTGGGGATGGTGATGGTGATGGAGAATGAAGCCTCGACCAGCCAGTGCATTCTGATATGCAACTGGAGATCACAGAAGTGTTGAATCTCACTGAGCCAGGATCAGCAGGTGGCCTGTATTACCCCAGTGTCCATTCAATTAGCAATTCCCAGTCCCCTGCTACTCTGTCGACTGAAAGCTGGAATGAGTTGCAACACAACACTAAAGTGTAATCTGACTTTATAAAGGATAATCTCTTTCTGTAGCACTCCACATTGTCAGTGTGAAGTCATAACAACTGGGTATAGTGCACCCTACTGAGGAATGGCATAGCCTAAGTTTTAGAATGTTGGGCATATGGGGATTCCAGTCAGGAGCAACCATCCAGTTCAGCAGTGCCACACAGGGACAGAGCTACATTTATCTTCTCTCAAGACTTTTTAAGATTTTCTATTGGGGCTGCAATTCTGCATAGCAGGTTGGGGCTACCTGGTTCCTGGTTAAATTAAAAGTGTGCCTGTTAAGCTGCAACTTTCAAATTGACTAACCTGCTTCACCCAGATTTCCAGATTTCAGATTTTATATACAAAATGTGTATGTATATAAAAACACATTTGTTACATACATACACACATACTAAAATATAGATTAAAACACTGTTTAGGTCAGATAAAATAACTTAATGACTGTGTCTTTCATTATAAAAAGTAGTTCACAACAACCATTTTAATTTCAGTGCAATTTTATAAGCAAAATTTGCTATTACATAGATCTAATTAGGATTACTTGTATTAAATATTGCACTTATTTGTTCATTTTAGTGAGATTATCCAGATGTTTATATTTGTCCCATATCATTATCTGTCTTTCATTGTATAAGACTTCTAATACTAAATGTGCCAGGGTCATCTGAGCATTATTACAGGACATACATATTTGGGTAAGATTTTCTGAAAATTCCCAATGTCCCCATTTTGTGAATAAACCAAACCTCAGTCTTATGAGGTCTCTTCTATGTTTTATATAATCACATATGATCATATATTTTTACAATACCTACTTCACCCATTTCCATACTTAGACGGGAGGCCACATCTTCCTTGCTAGGGTGTTTTAATGGTTTCCGATTTTGAAAAAAGAAGAGAAAAAAGGTGCCACAGGCAGGAACATTTTACTTTATTCTGGGGTAGTGCAGGGCTCCTGGGGGGTTTCCCTCAGCTTTTGCATCAGTCCCCCCCCCCTCCAAATTTCAGGTTTCTGTTTCTGCTACAAAAAGACAAAAAAAGCTTGTGTGTATTGGGGTATTGCCTCTTGGCATTTTCCTCTTGAGAGTAACTGCAGGCATTTTCCTTCAGCAGCATTTTTCTTGGTGAGCAGCTGGGGATTCAGTCACTCTGATTATGTTACAGAGGCCTGTGTTATATTGCTATAACTGCTTTTTAGTTTTATTAACTTAACTTGCATTCATAGGGCTGTTGGGGTTTTTCTCTACCTCAGCCCTCTGAATGTTTTGCACTCCCACCATTAAACCATTGAGATGGTTTCGCAAGCGCTTCTCCTCCAGTTGAGCTTTTCATGGGCTTGATATTTTGTGTGCCTGAGGGTGTGTGTAAGTGCGCATAGCAAGGGATGTTAGCACATGCACACTTCTATCTTTTACATTAAGCTAGTGTTTAGCACATCTGCAGGTGTGTGCACATGTGCGCTTAGCATGATAATGTTATGTAGGATTTTGTGACATTACACGCACCCCTGCTAGTGAGCACATGCACCTAGGTTGCTCTCACTGCCACGCTGCTCTCTGCCTGCAATAATTTTGTACTTAGAATTACCGCAGGGACAAAATCCAGTACTCCTTTCTGTCTCTCATCACAGGCAAGCTAATAGAACTATTTAATTATTCTCTCTGGTTTTGTTATTGTCCTGCAGCATTTATTTTGTATTCTTTGTAGTTTCTCAATTTTGAGCAGGGCTGTTATACTTGGCACCATGGCTTATCGGAGACCATTAATTATGAAAAGGTGTAAGACCGGCAAAAGGGTGATAAGGTCCTCCTTCCATGGGTTCCTAGTGGACCCATTGTGTTGCCCAGCACAATTTTCCTTAACTTTTCCCCCCAGCCAGTCCTTCAAGCTGGGAAGGGGGACAACTGGTTCTTCATTTGGCAGTGGCAAAGCAGAATTGCAAAAATCACTTTTGTTGCTCCTTGGCAAGCTTTTGGGCCCCTATGTTCCACAGGATATTCCAGCAGACACACCCAACTCCAAACTGGGCCTCTCAGGTCAGAGGGGTGCCCACACATTCAGGTGTGTCACAGTGAGAAAAGGCTGTGGAGACAGATGTTCAGGGAAACCCCAACACTGACTACCTACAGAATCAGGATGAGGATTTCGGAGAACTTGGGGAAACTCCTGACTTTCAAAAATTGCTCACTGATGAAGAGGATGCTATCTCTGAGGAGGAGGAGGAAGGGGAGTGGACAGAGCACAGGTCAAGGATTCCAATACCTCCCCTGTTTGATAATGAGTCCATGCCTTTTTTGATATCTGAGGCACGTAGGTCCTTACCGCTCAAGGAGGAACAGTCCCTGGAGACAGTGTAAGTCAATCCGAGTCTGTCTGCATCTTCATCTGCTCCAAAGTGTTTCCTGAGTTTTATGCACTGTGACCAAATTATTGAGCAAGAATGGGCCGGTGTGGATCAGAGAAAGTATCTTCCAAAACCAAAGACACTGCCTTTTTCCTTTTTAATGGAAAAAACTTTGCAGGTGGCAAGCTTCTCCACTGGCGGACAAGGCTGACTATAATTTGGCCAAGATATTCCTATCAAAGGAACTCTGGGTTTAACACATTCCCATGACAAATGAGTGGATGCTACATGTAGAAGGGCTTTCACCTCTAATGGCACAAATCTACACACTTCCTATGCCTTCTTTATTGTTGCCTGAGCCTTAAAATTGTGGGTCACTACTTTGGTCAGCTTCTTTCCCCGATTTGGAAAAAGCAAGCATTTTGCCATTTGTTGCCATGGCTCCACTTATCTATGTGATTCTACAGTGGAAAATTTGAGCATGTTGGCTAGTTCGGCCTACCACATTGTGTTGGCCATATGGAACGTATGGCTTAGACATTTGGTCACTGATCAAGCTTCAAAATATAAACTGTTCAACCTCCCCTTTGAGGGATGCCTGTTGCTCAGTTCCAGCCTGAATGATATTTTAAAGGATCTCCAGAACACAAGAAGGGCCATCTTCCATTGTCAAAACAACAGGGTAAGAGTACCTCAACCCAAAAGGGTCAAAGTAATGGTAATCACAGGCAGTTTCGAGGAGGGTTTTGTACCTTTCGCAGTGTCGGTAACCAGAGGAATAGAGGAGCCTACTCAGGTAACAAGGGTTAAAGTAATATTGGGGCCCTGGCCAGATGCCATGCAGGATGTCCAGCCCAAGCCTAGTACCTCACAATGATGGTATGCAGGACCATCCCTGCCCTCCTTTCCTTGGTGGAAGACTACAGGACTTTTTACTCAAGATGGGCCCAAACAATGTCAGATGCTTGGGTTTTGGAAATTCTAGGTTTAGGTAGAGATGGGTGAATTGTTTCTTCCACCTGTGGAATTCTGGTGAAATGCTGATTTCACTTCCATGAAAATTCACAAAATTTCTATGGAAAGTTTGGGATTTTGGTTATTTCTGTCTAATTTAAAACATATTTGTCTAAATTGCACCAAATATGGAACATTGTCTGTCCCTGTGCCCATACTGAAGTGTTTTGTGTTCTATATCTCTATCTTTAAAGATGACTGAGGTATAAGCCCCCAAACTTTCAGAAATGTTAAAATTACAGTTAACTGCTATATAAATTAAAAGTATTTGTGCAAACTACACCCACCAGATTTGGCATAGTGACATTACCCATGCCCATACATACGTACGCCAAGTTTCAGATTTCTAGCTTTAAAGGTGACTGAGGTATAAGCCTCCAAACTTTCAGAAATTTTAAAATTACATAAACTGCTGAATTTTAAGCCCCTAAAGCTAGAGAACAGACTATCACTCATTGCTAGGTTCACTGACCCTAAATATTAGGCTTTCAGGTAACCACTTTGGTCCAGCATGAGAATGTCATGCTGCCATGCTGATGACCTGGGTCTGGAAGCGAGCCCTGGAAGTCATGTTGGGAGGCAGGTCACAGCTAAATCTTACAATCTCTATTTTGCAGTTTCTATGAATCTTCCAAGAAAGTATGCATCTAAGTTTTCAATTATCTAGCTCCAAAGGTGGCTAAGTTCTAAGCATAGAAATATTTTCAGAAATGTTTATATGAATATTAAATTGCTAGATGTGAGCCCTTATAATTTCCACTACCTTCATCCAAATGTTATGAAACGTAGCAGGCTTCTTGGGTCCGTCCCAGACAATAAGCATTCCAGATTTCAGAAGCTTATCCTGAACATAGACTGAGAATGTCCAAATAAAGAATTTCAGAAAATTCTGAAATATTTCACGAAATTTTGTGACAATTCACTGAATTTAATGAAAATTCCATGAATTCAGAATTTGCTAATTTTGTCCATCTCTAGACGTGGGCTATGTAATTGAAATTTCAACAACCCCCTCCAGGGGACATTTTCTGCTGTCCCTGGTCTCCAAGGATGCTGCAAAGAGACAGGTGGTGTCAGAGATTCTGAATCACATCATTCAAATTGGGCAATAGTGCCATTTCCACTAAGCAAACAAGGTCAGGGATTCTACTCAACATATTTTGTAGCTACCAAAAGGATTGGGAGCTTCAGGCCCATTTTGGATCTGAAACATCTCAACAAGTTTGTGCTACACACATCGATTTCAAGATGGAGTCCCTGAGGTCAATCACCCGAGCTGTTCAGCTAGGGGATTTCCTAGCTTCAACATATCTGATGGAGGCCTACCATCGCATCCCCATCCATCAGTCTTAACAGAAATATCTTAGGTTCTCAATCTGGGCCAACATTTCCTGTACAGGCACTACCCTTTGGCCTTGCAACTGCTCCAGGGTCTTCTTGAAGGTGCTGATAGTCCAGGTGGTTCAACTTCAACAGGAGGGACATCATCATGTCTATCCTTAACTAGATGACCTGCTTATTCATGCACCAATGTTGTCCTTGGCAAGGAGATCAGTGCTCAGGATTCTGGAGATGCTCATGTCCCACAGCTTGAGGTGAACTGGGAAAATCTTTCTCAAACAATCTCAGACCTTGGAATACCTGGGGCAGTCGTATAGAAACATAGAAACATAGAATTTGACGCGGATAAGGACTGCTTGGCCCACCCAGTCTGTGCATTTCCCTACCTAATGGATAAGCTGCAGATTCTAGTTAACCAGCAGCCTACTTCTTCCTACCCCAACCCCCTAGAATTGCCTTATGACTGTCCCATGCATGCTTGAATTCCACCACTGTTTTTGACTCCACAACCTCCTTCAGAAGGCCATTCCATGCATCCACAACCCTCTCTGTGAAAAAATACTTCCTTAAATTACCTCTGAGCTGCCCTCCATCTTCAAATTGTGCCCCCTTGTTCTTGCACACCTCTTTTTTTGAAAGATGCTACCCTCTTGGACTTTGTTGATTCCCTTGAGGTACTTGAAAGTTTCTATCATGTCCCCCCTCTTCCTCCTTTCCTTGAGGCTATACATATTAAGCTCCTTAAGTCTCTCTTCATATGTCTTCCGGTGCAGACCCTGCACCATTTTAGTTGCCCTCCACTGGACAGCTTCCATCCTGTCTATGTCTTTGCAGAAATTGGTTCTCCAGAACTGCATGCAGTACTCCAGATGGAGTCTCACCAGCTGTCTGTACAGAGGGATAATAACTTCCTGTTTTCTACTGGTGATGCCTCTCCCTATGCATCCCAGTATCTCCCCAGCCCTCCTTGCTGCCCTCTCACATTGCTTGCCCACCTTTAGGTCATCTGATATGACTACCCCCAGGTCCCTTTCCATTTTTGTTGTTCTTAGTATCTCACCCCCCATTGTGTACTCTTCCCCTGGGATTTTGTTTCCCAGGTGCATTATCTTGCACTTCTTAGCATTGAATCTAAGCTGCCATACATATCACCATTCCTCTAACCATGCCAAGTCCCTTCTCATCTTTTCCACCCCACCTTGTGCATCAACTCTGTTGCAGATCTTTGTGTCATCTGCAAAGAGACATACTTTTCCTTCCAGTACCTCTGCAATGTCACTTATAAAGACATTGAAGAGGACTGGTCCTAATACTGAACCCTTTGGGGAGAAGAGGCAGTGGAGGAAATGCATATGCTCAGTTGAAGGTTCACTTCTGAGTCAGAGCTTCCACTGCTTCCACCTGTGGATGCCAATAATGGCTGAAAAACCTTAGAGTCTGAGCACTGTAGCTGTAGGTGAACAGATTGGTACCCCACTAGTAACCCACCTTTCTTCAGAGTGGACTCCATTTACTATTACTCTCTGTGTCCTATTCTCCAGCCAATTATTTACCCAGGCGGTCATCTTGGCACCCACTCCCAGGCTGGTTAACTTGTATATTAATCTTTTGTGTGGGACTGTGTCAAATGCCTTGCTAAAGTCTAGGTAGGCCATGTCCACAGCCCCTCCCTGATCTACTACTACTTTGGTCACCCAGACAAAGAAATCTATCAGATTTGTCTGGCATGACCTTCCCGCTGTGAATCCATGCTGCCTTGGGTCCTGTGCCCTCTGGCCTCTAGATACTTGACAATTCTTTCCTTCAGAAGTGATTCCATCATTTTCCTATCACTGAGGTTAAACTAACAGGTCTGTAGTTTCCTGCTTCTGCCTTGCTCCCCCACTTTGTGAAGGGGAATCACATCTGCCCTCCTCCAGTCCTCCAGTACCACCCCATCCTCCCATGATTTGTTAAAGAGGGTAGTCAGTGGTGTCACTAGTTCTACCTTTAGTTCTTTTAGAATTCTGGGATGAATCCCATCAGGCCCCATTGCTTTGTTCATCTTCAGTTTTAAGAGTTCTTTCAGAACCCTTTCTTCTGTAAATGGGCTGGTATCAACTTCTGTATCCAGAGTGTTTCTATTGTTTGTTTTAGGTACCTCCCCCTCTTCATTTGTAAATACTGAGCAAAAATATTTGTTTAGTATCTCTGCCTTTTCGCAGTCACCCTCTGCCTGCCCCCTCCCCTTTATTAAGCCTCACTATCCCTCCTTTGGTCTTCCTTCACTCCCTGATGTACCTATAACAGGTTTTATCCCACCTTTTAACTGAGTTGGTTATCTTTTCCTCGGTTTGGGCCTTTGCTGTTCTGACTGCCTTCCAGCTTCCTTTTGCTTTAACTGACACAGTTCTCTGTCCTGCTCCTTCTGTGATTCCTTGTACTTCCTGAATGCTTTCGTTTTCTCTTGAACCTTCACTGCCACTTCCTTTGAGAACCATAGTGGTTTCTTACATCATTTTGTTTTGTTTATTTGCTTCACACAAAGGCTTGTTACCTCTGTGATGGCAGTTTTTATTATTCCCCATTGTTCTTCCACCCTCCTTCCTGCCCATTTGCTAGTGCATTCCTTAGGCACTCACTCATTTTGGCAAGTCAGCCCTCCTAAAGTCCAGTACTTTTGCCTTTGTATGGCTTGACTGATTGTTGTGTTTATAGAACCATACTGTCTGGATGGTCGCTAATTCCCAGATGGCTACCCACTTCTACATCTGTGATCCTCTCCATCTCCATTTGAGAGAACCAGATCTAAGATTGCTCCTCTTGAGTGGGGTCATACATGTAGTTCAACATGTAACAAGGGAAGGTCTTCTTCTTGCCTTCCCAAAAGGAGACTCTACTGATGGAAGTTCAGTGGCCCAGGGCTCACTCATCTGCCTCAGCTCTCAGCCTGCTATGTATCCTGGGCCTCATGGCAGTAGTCCCATGGCTCGTTTTCATATGAGGTCTCTTCGAATGGGATTGCTGACAGCCTGGAATATGACCTTGGAAGATTATCAAGCCAGAATCTCCCTCTCTCCCAGCTATGACACTCCTAAGTTTATGGGTGAGTGTGCAGAATCTGAGCAAGGGGTTCTCTGGACTCTCCTTCAGAATTGATTCTAACAATGGATGCCAGTCTGCATGGTTCAGGGCAGTCCTAAACCAACTAACAACTCAGGGAACTTGGTCAGAACAGGAACTGCATCTCCACCTAAATGTTCGGGAAGTGAGGGTGGTTCACCAAGCTCTTCACTGATTTCAAAATCCGCTGCAGACAAAAGCATTAAAAATAAGGTCAGACAACACCGTCACAGTGGCATACATAAACAATCAAGGCAGCACAAAGAGCAGGGAGATGCAAAAATAAGACTCCAATCTTCTCAGGTGGGCAGATGAGAATCTTATCTCTCTGTCAGCAGTACACTTGGCAGGGGAGTTGAATATTCAAGCGGACTGGCTAAGTGGTGAAAATGTTCACCCCTGGGGAGTGGAGGCTGAACCCAGAGATCTTTGATCTTCTGTGCTACAAGTTCAGTATGCCTCAGATCAATCTGTTCACCTACAGCTACAGTGCTCAGACTCTAAGTTTTTCAGCCACTATTGGCGTCACAGGTGGAAGCAGCGGAAGCTCTGACTCAGAAGTGAACCTTCAGCTGAGCATATGCATTCCTCCACTGCCTCTTCTCCCCAAAGTCATACAAAAATAAGACACTCAAGAAGAAGATTCCTTCTAGTAGCTTCAGAATGGCCAGTAAGACTGTGGTTCTTAGACTTAGTGAACCTAGCTCATCAAGCACCTTTTCATCTTCCATTACAATGAAACCTTCTGTCTCAGGGTCCCATTCTGCACCCATATCCAGGAGTGATGCAGCTCACAGCTTGGTTCCTAAAAGGAGGAGACTCCTAAAATTAAGTTTCTCTAAGAAAGTAGATACTTTGATAGCTGCCAGGAAAACTTCTACTTCCACAGCTTATGCCTGTATATGGACAATCTTTTCAACTTGGGCCAGGGAGAAGGATCTTCAGCTTTCCAAGGCCTCTGTTCCACAGAGTTTCCATTTTCTGCAGGAAGGCATGTAGAAGTGTTTGGTCCTGAGCACTCTGCGAGGCCAGATTTCTTCCCCTTAGAGCATCCTTGGAAATTTCTCTAGGGACTAATAGAGAGGGTACTATTTTTCTGCATGTGGTTAGGAAGTGTCATCCTGTGTTCTGATCCTGGGTTCCTCCATGGGATCTAAATCTGGTTCTGAATGCTCATTGAGTGACATCAGGCAATTCTAGTGGGAGGTAGCAGGAAGTAGGCTGTTGCTTAATTAGGATCTGCAGCTTATCCATTAGGTAGGGGAAATGGGTAGACTAGGTGGGCCAAGTGGTTCTTATCTGCAGTCAAAGTCTATGTTTCTATGTTTTTCTTTGTAAGGAGCCTTTTGAACTGCTGTCATCCATTTTGCTAGATGTGTTCTCTTACAAACTGTGTTTTATGATTGCTATGTGCTCAGTCAGGAGGATTGGTGAGCTCCAGGCTTTATCCCACAAGGAACCATAGCTTGTCATGCATAAGGACAAGGTGGTGCTCAGAAAAGACCCATCTTTCATTCCAAAGGTTCCCACGGCTTTCCATGTGATTACGGAGATATGTCTTCTGTATTTCTGTCTGCAACCATCTCACCCAAAAGAGAAGGAGTTGCACAAGTTAGATTTGTGATTAGCCATTAGGAGATACCTTAAACAGACACCTGAGTTCCAGAAATCAAATAGCCTGTTTGTTCTTTTTGGAGCAGCCAAGCAGGGTCAAAAAACTTCCAAGGTCACCCTAACTAGGTGGGTGAGGGCATGTGTTGCAAAAGCTCATGTAGCAGAAAAGAAGAGGCCTCCAGCCCTCATCAAGGCTCACTCCCCAGGGCTATGATCATGTCCTGGATGAAGAGAGATGAAACATGTGTTTTAGAGTTATGCAAGGTGGCTATGTGATCTTTCATCCACACTTTCACTAATCACTACAAATTGGATGGTCAGAGTTCTGCTGATGCAGCTTTTGGTCACAGAGTGTTGCAGGCAGCAGTTCACAAATAATCTCTTATCATTACTTGTTTTGACATATGGGAAAATATTGTTTCCTCTCCTGGCTGTTCTGAGTATTGCTTCTTAGAACCCAGTTGTTATGACTTCCCAATGACAATGTGGAGTGCTACAGAAAGAATACATTTTTCATAGTTGTAATTTCCTTTTCTTTTACTTCCAACATTGTCAAAGGCCACCAAGGCGCCTTGCTCCTGAAGGGGAAGAATCCATCTGCACATGTCAGAGTGTTCACTCTAACACAAGCTGTGTGGAGTAGGACACCATCTCCTCACTCCCCCTTCCTTCTCCCTTTTTTTGAGAATGCACGGCTAAACATCACTGTGCTCTGTTAATTCCCACTCCCTACTGACCTGCTTTATTTTCCCACCCATTTTTGCACTTCAATTCTTTTATTTTTGGGTTCAGTTGGCAGCTCTCTTTCATCTCCAGTATCTCACAGACCTTCATACCGACTGAGCGGTTCAACTCGGGGTATGTCAAAATGGCACTGTCGGGTAGCTGAAATTGTTCAGTCAACAGCAGAACTGGAATTTGAGACATCTCAGAGGAAAGCAGGAATGGAGAAAGGTGAAATGCCTCTGAAAAACACCAGAAATAAAAGAAATCACAGAGCCAGTGGGAGGTAACACTTTATTATGGGAGAAGTAGGTGCAGGGTATTTTTTTGTCTTGTGCTGAGAGTTCTAGCCCAGCAGCAGGGGTTAGTGGCACTAATTTACAGGGGCAACAATCTGTCACTGGCTTATCGGGGCTGAAATCTAAAATAAGAAAAAGTAAGATTTTTTTCTTCTACTCCTACCCCTCAGAGAGTTCAAAAAGACCCACACCCTTTTCAGGTACCTGAATTCTCTGAACATGAGCAACAATCTGAATTTCAGCCCCCTAGATTAAGCACACCAGTTTGCCTTTACGATATTTTCACAAAGAATTCAAATTAAAAAAAAATATTTCTACCCCCAACAAACCATGAAATTCCCATATTTGTAGCAAAAATGTCTTTAGGGGGGAAAACCAGAAGTAATAAAACTCAGGAGAAGGTTAAGGAGAATTGCAATAGTGAATTAAAGGATAAACAAGAAACAAATGAAGAATTAAAACAAAATCATTTTGGAAAAATGGAAGATGCAACAGGTTTCCAGCAAAATATTTTGAGTGAAATGAAACAAGGCTTCAAATCTGTAAATGCTGCAGTTTCCTTACTAACTCTTAAGTTCTCAGAAGTCATTGGAAAATTTGAGTCTCGCATTGAGAACAGTGGATTGTGAAACTAGGTTTAGTGACTTAGAGGATAAAATTCCCAACATCTCGAAACAGCATGAACTTAGTAATAAAGAACTGGAATTTTTAAAGCTGAAGGTGGAAGATTTTGAATCAAGATCCAGAAGGACTAATCTAAAACTTGCCAACCTCCAAGAGGGAATTGAAAGTGCTGAACCCTGTTTAATACCATGAAGAGCTTCTCTCAAATATAATAAGACTTCCTTATCCAACACAAAAAATAGAGCTTGATAGAGCACATTGTGTATTTGGGGTGAAGGATAATCTTATTAGGCCAATATTTATTTATATCAAGCCTACTAGATTTCAAGACAAAGAGAAAATACTGGCCAAAGCTCGAATAGAGAAAGGCATCATATATAGAGGCATGAGACTACAAATTTATCCATATATTCCCCCAAATGTTCTAGCCAAAAGAAAAATGTTTGACCCAATAAGTGATTTACTTTGCAAAGAGGGGATTCCCTTTTCCTTGTTATATCCAGCAAAACTGATGGTCAATTTAGATGGTAAAATACTGTTTTTTCATTCCCCAGCTAAAGTTGAGGATGCTTTGAAGAAAAGAGATAACTATTTTTCTCCTCCACCCAGTAATAATGACCCATCTACTTTAAAAAGCTGATATACTGTATATGGACATAGCTAGAATATGTCTATTAACTGATTATTTTCTCTCACTTTTTTTTTAACTCTCTCAATTTTTGAAATGGAGAGCATTAGAAATTAGTAAAGGAGAGTGTGGAAAGATGCAGGAAAAGAAAAGTAGTAGCTATATAAAGAAACAGATTTAAAACAGCTTTAGTTACAGAGGGTTGTAGGATGACTATAAGTGATACTAAGTACCGAGAGATGGTTGGTGGGGAAAAAGAGGTCAAGTGAGATTACTCTTATCTGTCTTTTTAGTTTTTCTGATATTTTCCTTTTTCTTTTTTCTCAGGCTCCATATTAAAGGTAACACAGAGACAAAGGGGAGGAAGAAAAGCAGAAATAAAGGAGAAGGAAAAAGAAGAAAATAAAGTGGAGTGGAAAAGAGAGAGAGAGGTGTAGAAAAAACATGGGAACTTGAGAAAAAAACAGAACGGGCTGAGAAAAGAAAGGGAAGACTGGGGAAAAGGGAAAGAAGAAGAAGCAGAGAAGAGGAAAAGGGAAAAAGAGGTACAGTAGAAAATTTGGGCAAGGGAGAGGAAGTGGGGGATAAGCAGTTCCTACATACTCTTCTATTTCTAACACACAGCAGAAGTATAGTTACCATTAAAGGGGGAATGCATCAATTCAATTTAAGGATGCATACAGTGAAACATTCAGCAAATCAAAAGTTGTTTAGACTGAATAGGAGGGATATATATATATATATATATATATATATATATATATATATTATATAAATGGGGAGGGTTAGGGATGGAGTTATTCAATTAATAATGTAAACAATTTTTTTTTTAACTTAAACATGGGTGCTCCTTTATTCAAAAGAAATATATATAATTCAGCTCATAATGAATAAACAGAGTAAGAAAGTTTTTGATGAGAATAAAAACATAAAAGGAAGGAAACATGTGAGTTTGGAAAGATCTTCTCTGGCGACACAGCAGAGCATAGGAGAAAGTCTATAGTTTGGGTTTACTCATATTTAAATTGCTCCATTTAAGGTAATAACATGGAATCTTAATGGCTGTAATGACAGAATTAAGACCAGAAAAGTTGTCAGATTTGCAAATAATAGAAAGGTGGATTGCCTTCTACCAGGAAATGCATTTTAATAAAAAGATGCTGTTTATTTTGGCAATTTGTTTAAGGCCAATGGTACTATGCTTCTTTTCAAATTCAGCAAGGGTAACAGCTATTTATATTAAGAGACACTTACCTTATTCCTTAACTAAAGCATTAATAGATCCAAATGGGCATTTTGTTCTGGTAGAAATTCTATACCAAAAAGAAAAAATAACTCTTGGTTCTCTTTATGGACCAAACACTGAAGATACATCTTTCTTTACAATTTTTTTTAATTATCCCAGTTTAGTCAAATAATTATTCTTGGAAGAGACTTCAATTTCATATTCAAAGCAATTGACAGAGCACTCTTAGCTCAGGAAAGAAAACAAAAACATTAAAATTGGTAAGAGATCTTCTAGATTTTGATCTAGTTGATCCCATTAGACAAAGTTTCACAGCCTCAAAAAATATTCTTATTAGTCTAAAACTTATGACACCTACTCTAGAATCAATTTCTTTCTTGTTTCTCAGAAACTTTATAGAAACTTAATAAAACTCTTATATGAGTCCATAAGAGTATCAGAGTATGCCCCCTTTAATTATGGAATTAGACATTAAACAACAGCTGATGCCTCCTCAATACGTTTGGAAAATGACTAACTTATTACGGGCTGATAGTAACTCTAAGGGTAAATTTATAGAGAAAATAGATTGGTTTTTGAAAATCAATAGTTTAACAGAGCTTGACATTCAGATCATATGGAAACCTTAAAGATTCATTTAAGGGGTGGACTATGGCTCAAGTAGGTATTAGGAAAACAAATCTATGGAGACCCTTGAAATCTAGAGAGGATCTATCTTCTGTGGAGGATGATCATGCAAACCTTGGTACTGAACAGGCAAAATAAAGGTTTCTGCAATTAGGAACAAGATAGAAGAGATTATAGAAGGCCAAGCTGATAGAACTATGTATAAGGCCAGGGCAAAATATTACTATCAAGGAGATATGTCAGGTAAATTATTGGATTATCAGCTTCACTCTGAGGCTAATCAGAATAGGATAGCATCTCTCAGGGGAAAGTGGGCAACTCCTTTCTGAGGAAACTCAGATTGATGCGCTTTCTATGAAAGATTATATACACCTTAGCATGAAGTATTGGAGAATTCTATTAGGGTCTACCTAGTATCTTTGGACTTACCAAAAGTTTCAACCAATCATATGAATATCTTAAATGCAGATATAACCTCAGAAGAAATTATACAAATAATTAGTGACCTTCCCACTTCAAGGGTCCAGGCCCATGGCCTTCCATTTGAACTTTATAAACATCTGACTCCCACTCTCATACCTTTTTTGAAGGCTCTTTTCAGAGCTTTTTCAATCAAGGTAAGCTTCCTCCTTTCTTTAATGAGGCTGATATATCTTTGATTTTGAAGAAAGACAAGCCACCAGACTCTTGTGCCTCATATAGGATGATATATTTATTAAATTATGATTATAAAATCTTTACCACAATCTTAGCAGAAAGGCACTCTGGGATACTTCTGAATTTGGTGCATCCAGACCAAGTGGGTTTTATTAAGGGCAGGAGGCTACAACACAATACCAGAAGGGCCATTAATACAGTTCAGGACTTCTCGGGGTCTGATATAGCACTTTTGTCATTAGACACAAAGAAGGCCTTTGATAGGGTCCAATGGCCCTTCTTGTTAGACGTTATGAAAAGATTTGGCATAGAAGGAAACTTTTTAAAATGGATACAATTAATATATGCAGAACCAAGAGCAAGAATTAAAACTAATCACCTATTTTCTCCTTTTTTTCACTTCATCGAGGCACTATGCAGGGTTGCCCACTCTCCCCTCTGTTAGTTACTCTTGTTTGGATCCCTTGGCAGTTAAAAATTAAATCTTTCAGTGAGACACTGGGTGTTAAAGTGGAGGATGAATTTTTCACACTTATGTTATATGCTGACAATATATTAGTATCACTTGTTGAACCAGAATGAACATACCCAGTTTAAAATAATATTTTGTGGGAATTTGGAGATTTGTCAGGTTATAGAGTTAACTGGAGGAAAAGTGAGAAGCTGTATTTGGGTAATTCAGAGACTCTCTCCAACCCTGAGTTAAGAAACATCTGAAAGAACCATCTGAAATACTTAGGAATTATGTTGGCACTGGATCCCTATAGAATGATACAACTTAACTATGACCCCCTTCTCTCCAAAATTAAGAAAGATTTAGAAAAGTGGCAACACCATCCCCTAACTTTAATGGGCAGAATCAATATTCTCAAAATGAATATTCTTCCAGAACTGTTGTTTCTATTTGAATCAATTCATTTGACTTTGAATAAAATATTCTTTACTGAATTAAGTAAGCAGATTAGAACTTTTCTCTGGCTGGGCAAATGTCCTAGAATAGCCTTGGATAAACTTCAACAAAATAAAGAAAAAGGAGGTCTGGTTTGCCCAAATGTGTGGCTGTACTACTTAGCTGCTCAATTGGAGATTGTTTATTTTTGGTTTCATCATGAACAAGATTATTACATTGCAGGACTTAGTTTAGAAAAATCTAATGGGGGCCTAGCTTTGATCAATACTTTATCACTCGACCCTCTATTATTAAGCAAAAGTTCTATTCTAAATACAACAAAATTCACTATCACAGCCTGGGCACAGAATCTCAAGTCAGTGGGTTGGAATAACAAGATTTTGAAGCTTTCTCCCATTTATAATAACCCTTCTTTTCCTCCCTCAATGAAGGATGCCACATTTAAAAAGTGATACTTTGATAAGGCTATTCATTCTGTAGGCAGCTTCTATCCACATACTCAGATAATGTCCTTTGTACAATTTCAACAAATCTATGGGATTTCATAAAATCAGAGGTGGCAGTTTACACAGTTAAAGAACTACATATTTAAAAAAAATCTCTATTAGATTCCGCTCTGGAAACCCTGTTCCATAATGCTTGTCCCAATAAAAATAAAATTGTTATCCAGGCTCTATACTTTGCTTTTGGAATATACTCCTTTGAGGCTGGGAAACACAAAAAAAGGCATGGGAAAAGGATATAGGGAAAATTATTACTGAAGTACAATGGGACAACTTGATAAATTTAACTGTCTTTCCAGTAAAAAATAATAAACTGTTTCAAATTCACTTCAGCACAATACTCAGAACTTATTTTACACCAGCAAGACACCATAAAATGGACAATGCTCTGTCTGTGCTCTGCCAGAGACGCATGAACTCTAAAGGTTCTTTGCTCCATATGTTGGCTACCTGCACCAGATTATGCAATTTTGTGCTAACATCAGGTTAACCTTTTCAGAGCGATCAGACAAGATTTTCCATTCGATCCTGGAATAATTGTATTTGGTTTGCAGGAACACCAACAGAAGGTGTATAATACTCTGAAAATATTGTTTAATCTTGGTCTTTAGTGGCAAAAAAATTTCTTCAAAATAGAAAGATTTAGATCCTCCAACCTATCTGGAATGGATAACTAAATGTTGGACTGTAGTAGGGTCGATAAGACCTTATATTTAATGGAAGATCAATATGAAAAATATTTGCAGATCTGGCTTCCTTCTTGAATAATCTATTTAATTGATATATAATGGTAAAATATAAAATTCTAATGAATAATTTGGCCTGGCTATGATGAGAGCGAATAAGACTTCATGAGAAATTACGATGATTGAAGCACCCACGCTCTCAGCCAAAAAAAAAGAGAAAAAAAAGAAGCCTTGCTCCTGTGGGAGAATATTATCTGCTATGCCAATGTAGGATGTCCTTTGTTTAATCAAAACCCCTATTATGACTTTACCTGGGCATCCCTCTATTTATTCTGCAGTGCTGTATTTCTACAAAAAAAAAGAAAAAAGAGATGTTTTCAATCAAACTGCGAACACACACGATAACAGGTTCAGTTGTATATCACTAAGGGTGCTTTTGTTGCAGGTAGTTTCACTGCATACAGTTTTGCTGGCCAAAGTTCTTTGTTGTGTTTGTCAACATCAAAGTTGCAGAAGAGTTTGCTGGTGCAGGACAATCCTTATTGGCTGTCTGCCAGTTACACAAAGAAGAGCTACTCGACCAAACCTTGTGTCCAATACGAAGGACGCCTTCTTTCAGAAGTCTGCCAATAAGGTAAGACAGTTTCTATTTACTGTTTAGAAGGAAGGTTACATGCACATAATTAGTTAATTGTTTCTCTTATCAAATAGGCAAATATGGTAGTTAAGTTTATTGAGGCACTGCGAGATTAGTAGTGACTGGGGAGTTGTTGATTGGAATCCTCATATGCCCAACATTCTAAAGCTTGGCTGTGCCATTCCTGGTAGGAGTGAACTATACCCTGTTGCTATGACTCCCCATTGACAATGTTGGAGTTAAAAGAAAAGGAAATTACAGTAAGTATGAAGAAATTTCTTCTTTTGCTATAATTACTTTTGTAAATAATGCCCATCTTTATTGGTTTTGTTATATGTTTTCAAAACAGGACTGCTATGAACTAGGAGCACAAGAATACCTTATTTTGAATATTTGTCCAAGTATTCATATTTGAGTGTCCAATTATTCTTTATTCATGCTTTGTTATTCGATATTTGGCTACTGGAATTCTGTGTAACAGCTCAGGATCTCCTGAGACTTCCTGCCCAATCAGAGACAGCTTTGGAAGCTCACTGAAGGCACCCCATATGTGACCTGGCACTTGCAGAAACCGCAGGCAAGAGAGACAGATGTCTGATCTGTGGTGAAAGAGCAATCTACTTCCATCCTGTCCTCTTGTTAAAACTAGTCAAAAAACAGAAAGTGAAATTACCAGTGCCATGCTGAGTCAGGTAATCTAGCACAGTGGTGCATATCCTAAAAATATACCTTGATAGATATCTACATGAATGCAGGGGGATTCCAGATGGGGAAGATGTGCTTATTAAGCATCTGCAAGCTGAAGTGGATGTCAGGTTTGTGAAAGTGCTAGATAGCCACAGCCACATTTCTGCAACCATGCAGGATCCCTGGTCGAAATGTAAGATCCTTCATATGGATGTGGATAGCTACAAAGTGAGTCACTTTGGGCAAGAGCTGTGTGATGAGCAGACTGTTTGCATGTGGGACTGGTGCAACTACCTTGAGAAGAAGCTCATAAGAGGGAAGGAATGGCATCTGGCAGGTCTGGATCTGGTTCCACTGGTAGGAATGGGGAAGAAATAGGTGGTACCGATGTCAGCCTTCATGAGAGAGTGGGCACTGCTCAGCACATGCTTATATCAAGAGAAACAAAAGAGGGCACAGTCAGTCACAGCCCTATTCTGGGAAAATATCTGCCAGCAAGCCTACAAAAACAACATTCTACAAGTCTTCATGTTTTATTTAAATATCCACATAGCCCCAATATTTTGCCAACAGGGTTCATTTAGGGAATTGTGTTTTTACTGGTTTTATCATTCACTGTTTCTTTCTTGTGTGTAGTTATTTATCTCATAAATAAAAGAGGCTGCCTGCTTCTATTGTTCTTTTAAAATCCTTTCTTTTCCTTCCATGTCACGTTCTTTGTTCACACATCCACTTTGCTGCCACCCAGCTAATGCTAGGTGGCAGTCCTGCAGGGGGAAATTGATTGTGCCCCATTTCCTGAGAGAAGAGCTCTCCACGGGATGCTCAGTCCTCCCTTCTGCTGGCTGGCCACTGAGTGACCAGGCTCAATTTGGAAACTTGGGTAGAATTTTCAAAGCTTTAGATCACTGCAAGACCTGGTGCACTGACGATATGGTGCATGGGACTTGCTGATCTAACAGAATTTTCTATCCTGTGTGGCAATTGGCTATATAATACACCAACTTTTTCTGGTCTAACTTGTGGCAATCCTGGGGTCTGTTTTACAGAGCTTGTGCCAGATATTTGGTGCAAGCTGCCATAATCCATGAAAACTGTCGCAACTGCACCTAAGATTGCAAATCAGTGCAATAGTTGCAGAGAAGGGTTTGGTGCACCACCAGAACTTGACTGCCAAGATGCAGGGCTGGAAGCAAGCCCTGCACCACACTTTGAAAATTCTGCCCCTAGTTTGTTTGCATGACTAGTTATTGCAGTGTATCAGGGCTCTAGACTGTAATCAGACAGGGATATACCCTCAAATTGATAGGGATACAACTTGCACTGTAATCAAACAGGGAATGGAGAAAGTAGGGAGGATTTTTTTCAGTAATGCCTGTCCATCGACATGACGACCCAACTTCTCTCCTGAACCTGGCCCATCAGAACAGCTGACTAGCGTGGCTACACAACCAAAGCATTTTGTGACAGCGACATGTTGGTCTTCTAGTGGGTTGGGGATCGCTGCAAGGAGACCAACATGGCAATTTATCAACAATGTTCTGCAATGCCTTGCTCTTGGGCACTTCTTGAACATGAAATAAAATAATGTTAAAAAAAGCCATAAAAGCATGCAGCCATTTTTGTTTGTGTGATAAATAATTGGAAGCAAGAAAGGGACAGTAAAATGATGGAAAAAGTAAAACACTCCTTAAACAAGCCCTATCAGTGAAACACTGGGGTGAATACATGTTGTGTGTGTTATTGGAAAAAATGTAACCACTTCATATTGAAAATGTTCTGCATTTTTACTTAGTAAATTGCAACTGTTGATTGAGTGTCTCTATGCTACTGCACATAATGAAATCTTCTTTATAATTAATGTCAAAATAAGGAGAATTTGCAAATCTAGCTTGTCTTGCTTACACTGGTGTCTTGCTTCTTCATTTACTTTGTCTCATACTCATAAAAACATGTCCCACTAGTTTTTCATATGTTGCCCTGTGCCTGCCTGAACCTAAGACTGACTTAATCACAGATGGGCACTATTATATTATTGCTATGTAAGATGCTTTTTTCACAGATCAGCCTGACCCATCACACTTATCCTTGTCATTGTGCACATTCTTGTGTACTACTATCATTCTTGGTATACAGTATGCTCTAATTTTAAATGGCATGAACAAGTTACCTTTACAGAGTGAAGCAAATAAGCACAGATGGAGAGTGCTTGGGAGACATTCTTTCTAGCCTCAGAACTATGATGTAGTATAGATGTGAGCACTAGATTTAAGGTGTGGGCAAAGCAGGAGACATAGGTCCCCAGGTATAGCCAACAGCGCCTGCTCTGCACTTTCGCTAATGCCAGTACACTGCCACCAAGATATTCAGAAGAACTGCATCGGAGCTAAAACCTTTGAATACTGGGCCTCAGTGCCATGTACAGGTGCAGTGCAAATGCATAGCACTGGTGCAGTGTATCATAGTGCAGGCACAGGACAAGACACATGCACAGCATTGAGTACAGTGCTTTACACAGGTGCAATGATGAGGGGCTGGGGTTGTGGGTGTGAAAGTAAGGTACAAATGAAAGACACACAACACAGCAACAAAGGTGTCAAAAATATATATTACAAGATAAATAATGGGCACGTTGGACAGGGGTGACAAGGAAAGCTGGACAGGGCCATCACAAAGGCTTTGCTTACACTGTGCTAGACCATGGCTACAACACTGGCATGTAGTGTGGCGGCTGTGTCTGGGACATGGTCACACCTGTCTGTGTGATGTGCCATGGCTAGGAACAATGGTAATATATGTCCATGCATGGTCCTGTCTATCCCTGCCTTTATGTGGCTGATATTTCACAGTACTAGTATAGAGGTATGTGTACTGTTTAAGGTTCATGGTGATGTGTCATGTTCGACTGCATGCTATTAATCACATGTCACCTTTGTCCTCCTCCACAGAAAACAGGGCCCAGGAAGGAAACCCAGGTCCAACCTGGTGGGTCGGGTCTACCAGGAGCAGTACTGGAGGGAGAGGTGCCTGCCATGATTGGGTCTGAGGACCAAGGCAGCTAAGACGGTCCTCAGACATGTGTCCCATAAGCACCCTGCATTGTGTAAATTAACTATCTGGGTTTCATGTATAAACTATGCAGCGTGCATCTGCTATAGGAGGGGATGTCCATGTATGTCTCTGTCAGTTGCATGCATACCTATGGGGAGCAACTATGCATTTAGGGTTGGGACACTTACCTGGCCCTTGGGGCATTATCCAACCACTGACACTGTGATGTGTTAGGCTATGCCATCTACTGTTTCGATCATAACTGTGACAGGCATACTGTCCTATGTGTGTGGATGCCTTGACATGCACCACACCATGCCATGGTAAGCCTATCATTGTTAGTCGGTATGTTGTACCACATCGTCAGACCTAGGTATGTGTACCTGTATGGTGGAGGTAGGCACTGGCTACTGTTGTACCAATACAACCCTGTGACATGCCATGTGCTGCATACAGTGTGGGTGGCAGTCTGGCTGCATCTATAAGATTCCAGTGCTAGATACCTGTGTGTCACACCACTGCATCTCACATCAGATGGCCTCATGTGGCACAAGGTCAACAGCAAGGGTAGTTATTGATGGTCCTTGAATGTACCTTACCATATTTGTTTGACAATGTAATGCATAGTCAGTAGTGTCAACCAATACAGTGATGTTCAGAGTGCAATCATTCCATGGTACATGGAGGAGCTCTGCATACATTACAACAAACTTGGATCTTCACAGGGCCATGACCTGCACAAGATCTGTATGAGAGTGGTGTGCATGCCATATCACCTCATATTACATAGTAGGATGGATGTGGCCCCAGGTGGCATACAACAGGGGCACACTAAGCTTATCAGTACCACATTAGGGTTGACATCATACCATAGATGTAGCCTAACTCAATGGCAGGTCCTACAGTGGCACAACCACTGCAGTACAATATCATACCATGCACTACATGGCGATGCATGCCAGCACCCATGCTACGTAACACGGACAGTGAACATGTAACAGACATTGGCATCAGTTAAATATTATTCATTACACCTTGCCTAGATGTAACCATGATGGCACATGACAGACTTGTCCGACCTGACACAGTGTCCATAGACAGACAGTGGTCAAACGTCACTGTGGTATCACACACTTTTAGTGTTATGGCAAGTGCATTGCTCCAAGATCCCTAGTGGGTCCTGTATTGTACAGGACAATGGGAGCATCTACTGGGACAATGGCCCCTTATACCTGCATTGATCATATAGAACTATACAGCATATCAGTTACCATAGGACAGATTGCATTCAACAGGTAAACACTGGTACATTACACATGTCCTCAGTGACAGTAACACAGAAGCTAGTATCATGGAAATAGTATTGCACCCCATTCACCACAGCAACCATACATACAGCTGGCTGTACTCACTTCGGCTGTGGCACAGTGCCACTCCATCATCACCCATGGCTGCTGCAGGTGCCTTGGCTCCCTAAGGGACATGTCATTATACCTGCACCAGCACTGGTCCCCTGTCCAGACCACTCTGGTCCTGCATGCCAGGTACCTCCCCACTGACACCCAAATTTCGCATCATGGCCTGCCTGCTGCCTCTGCACCCTCTCCTAGCAGTTGATCCTCCCTGGTGACCACCAGGTCCACCAGACTGGCAAGCTCACCTTCTGTCCAGTAGGTGTCATGCTGTCTCACTGCTCTTTACCTCCTTATCTTATCTGCCGTGCTTTCTCTTTTTTAAAATCCTCACACTAGTGATCATAATCAGCTACTAACAGGTCTTCCCTGGCTCTATGTATTCGGCAGAGCATCAGTGCAGCATGTTTCGCATTAATGTTTCACTAATGCCAACTAGTGCAGTGCTATGCATGTTTCTGCATGGGAGGGCCATTTGTTTGTAGCAAGAACTGAACTGCACATGCACATGATGTACATGACCTATATTGTGCTGCACATGTGCAACGCCATAGCACGACATCTTAGCCTGCATGCTATTGCAGTATCATGACGCTGACAATGGCATGTGATGTAACACCTACACCACATGGAGACTTAGCACAAGTGATAGTGAAAAGATGGGCAGACCTACAATATTCAAACAATGTGTGCAAATTAGCTAATTTTGCAGTTGGTGCAGTAAATCCACATACAGTATATGGTTATGCTTACTGTGCGTGCAATTCACCATCAAAAACATTTTTGTGCACAGTTGAAAAGTTCTTCTGCACGATCTAAAGATGTTGTGCACATTCTAAAAGTTGTGCACATTCTATCATCAAATGCACCTGTGTCTCCTTTCACTCTGATTCCTTGTATGGGAGCACTTTCATTTTCACTCAGTGCTCCACTCGAGTGAGAGCTCCTCTCCCACTCTCACTAACCTTTTCAGGCTGCAATCTGCCTTCACAGCCACACTAGTGGTTCCCGATACCCATGCAACTTCAGTGTGTGTGAGGTGATTCTTCTTTGAGCTGGTAGTGCTTAATGGGCAGAGCCTCTCGAACGTCTCTCTCTCTCTCTCTCTCTCTCTCTGTCAGCACGAGGTTATAATGTCGCAAGACATTATGCCACATGGCAAAATCGTGCTGCCAATACAGAGCGATTTATGCCATGAGGCATAAGTTTTTTTTCCGTGGGGGGCTCTTCCCCCCAAACACCCCCTGGACTCCCCCACTAAAGATTCTCAACTCTGGGCTGGGGGGTCCAACTGAAGTGACAAGTTGGAAAAAAATAAAATGTTTCTGAGACTGGGAATCAAACCCAGTCCCAGACACAGCGCCTGGGTTCCTACTGCTGTGGCTCAGTCCTGTGAGCCACAGCAGCTGCTCGTTGGAACCTACTCCCAGCAGAGGTCTTATCCTCTGCCTGAGACACCGCTACTGGTGCAATATCGCATACAGCAGGATACACAGTATTGCACCAGTAGTGGTAGCATGCTGCGCTGTACCGGGTTAGCCATAATGTCATACGCTATTAAGCGTGTGACATTATGACCCAGTAGGCTCTCTCACTGTACCAGTGCTAAGCAGGATAAACACTGCCCATAAGCAAATGTAATTTTTTAAACAAATAATCAGTTATTCTACAAAACATTACCAAAAAATAACAAAATGTTTTGTCATTGTGAGGAGATTCTCTCTGAGTGGGTAGGGCTTCCTGGGTAGAGCCACTCCAATGTCTGTCTGTCTGTCTCTCTCTCTCTCGCTTTCTCAGTTCCTGCGATGGGCAGGATAAACACAGACTACCAACAAATGTGTTTTTAAACATTTATTCACTTACTTTACACAAATATTACAAACGTCTAAACAAAATGTTCAAGTTATTGTAACTTTTAATGACATTTCCTTAAGTTACAACAATTTCACTACTCCTCCTGTTATTAATATTTCTGTAAAACTATATACTTTAACAAATAAATTGTGGGTGACCATACATAACTCACCTTGTGTTTCCATCTTGGGGTTGTGAAAACAGCATGGACCTGTTGAACTTCACTCTCAAGCTCCATACGCTCCTATCTCGACCCCTTGTTGGAAACACAGGCTCATTGTGTATGGTCACCCATACATTATTCCTTATTTGCATGTCATTACTGTAAGGTATTCATTAATTTGCATGCCTAATTGCACTTGGAGCATCTCAAAGGAGCAAAGGACACCACACAGATTCCACAGAGGCACTGCAGGTGGCTAGAAGTAAGCATATTGTGGAATGGCTTACAACTGGGACGTGGGTGCTCTTAGCACAGTGATTATGATCTGTTGGGACTAGACTTTTGCTGTATCTGCACATGGTGAAGGACAGTGTTAGGCAGGCAGTTAGGTGTGTGTTGTGCCTTGCCATGCAAGGAAACTTACATGTCTTGGCCAGAGAGCACTGTGGCCTGTACACTACTATACCTTTGCTCTGTGCTCTGCTGTGTGTAAACAATGCTCAGTGCTGTTTATCCTCCCTATTTCCAATGAGTAACATGATGGAAGAAGAGTGCCAGAGGAAGCTTGAATTCTCAGAGTATGAAGTGTTGGCCCTGGCCCAGGTCTTCATGGCCAATGAGGACCTGGTCAGCAAAAGGAGGAGGACCAGGTCAAAAATCTGAAAGGGCTAGGACCAGATAACAGAGGCCATCAGTGCGGTGTGTGGAAGAGGCTGGACCCTGGAGGACATGTGGAAGTGGGCCATTAACCTAAAGAGGGGCACCAAAGAGGTGTTAACCCAGGCCTGGGCAAATCTCAAGGCCACAGGAGTTGCTGTGGTGCTCCTAGCCCTTGCGGAGGAGGTGATGGCTGAAACCATTTGCCAGATACAGTGGACTAGCATCCCTTGAGGTGGCTTCAAAAGCCAGGTCAAACCAACACAGACATGTGAGTGACTTTGTTAGCACCATCACATTGGACTTGTGTGTACTTGCACCAGTGGTCTTGAGGTTTGAATGCCTGTGAGGGGGAAGTATTGTGACATAGGCCTAACTGGACAAGCAAAGTGTGTGAGCACAGGGTGTAGTGCACACACCTGTGTTCTACATACACATCCTACTGTAGCCCTATGCATACATCCTGCATGGGCTGCAGTACACCATACATGTGGCATCACTGCTGCATGCCCCATCCGTATTAGCGTTATTGTTGGCAGAGTCGGACCAGCCCACCAGAATGCCTTGATATTTTCATGTGTTCTCCCCTCTGTTTGGTTCCTGGCCACCTTCTACATTCTATAGTTCCAAGCATTTAACATCTATTATCAAATTAAATAGAGTATTTTTGGTACTGCAGGTATATGTAAGAGGCGAAAGCAGAGCTAGTGTACCAAATATGCATGAAATATTGACATGCAAGTGTCACCTGGGGCCCTCCCCTATTGTTTTTCTGTATTGATTGCTGTATCTACTTTCCAGGTGGGCTCCCAGTACCCCAACATTACCCTGCCTGTTGGATATGTTACACAATGCATGCAGGCCTCATTGTGGTATCCAGGTATCCTGATGGTGTCCATGTCTGTGGGGTAATCACCTACTGTGCCAGATGTGCGTCATATATTGTGTGATCGACAGTGACGTGAGATGTGGTGTGTACAGCACTGGGGTGTATTGGCACTGCACTGCAAGGGCGGTATATGTGTAGTAATATGCAGTAAGTTGCACCTGCATTCTGCCATGGTCAGCACACAGGTATGTACAGTACTATGCAATCACGTGCTGTTCTCTTCTCAACAGCCCAGTCTAAAGTGGTGGATACTGTTGCTGAGGATGCCCCAGCCGATCACACTAGCTGCTGCCCTGAGGCCCACCCATTATGGGGCCAACACAGACTCCAACACTGAGGAGGATAATAAGACATTTCTGGAGGAGTAGAGGAGAAAGGGATCCAGCTTAAATGAGGTGACATTGCCCATCCCTGCTGGGCCCTCTAATGATGGGCCCAGCCACACTCTCCCCAGCATGGCCATCATTACCCCACCATGACCAATGCCCCAACACAGCCACTGGCTGTGCCAGCCCAGGACTGTAACCCCAGGCACAGCCTCTGCCCTGCTGCCCCAGAACTCTACTCCTCACATAGCTACTGCCCTGCCTCCCAGGTCAATCCCACTGACCTAGCCACTGCTGGGTCACCAAAGGCCAAGGTACCAGGCAAGCACTGACCATGGTAAAACCCAGGTCCACACAACAGGCCAGGGTGCAACCCAATCCTGTCCCCTGGGATAGTCCACGCTGGTAGAATGCAGCCAACAGGTTGCTGCTGCAGTCCATATTGGGGTCCAGGAGGGCTGTAGGCCCAAATGGCTGCATACACTGCTTGCTGCAGGACCCTGAGCAGTGTGCAGAGGCTCATTATGCAGAGAACATGGTGGCCTTTGGTGGACTGCAACAGTCTATGGATGCTGGCTTTGAGAGATTGAAACAGTCCCTTGGTCTGGCTTGTGTGGGGTGTCCATCACCATGACCATGTTGCTGGCTGCAGCGCTGGCTGTTCCAGTGTGGGGAGTGTCACACCATGGCAGATGTCTCAGCAGCAAGCCACCCCCATAATATGGGCAGCTAGATGCCCAGCACACTCAGGCATATCAGCACATAGCAGCATGATGCAGTGCACCCCTGTCAATATTCTGCTCCTTAAAGGGATCAGTAACCCTTGTGGCCATGGCTGGGAGTGACCACAACTGTCCCTCATTGTGTGGACGATGTCCCTTCAGTACTTTCTCGGATACAGCACCGACATCCTTGGTGTTGGTAGTACGGTTGACTCCTGGTGTGCCTGTGTCCCCAGGCCCTGCCCTGAATGTGCCCCTCATGCCCCTCCTCACAACAATGTTTCCTCCTGCCTGGATAGCTTTTTATTCGTCCATCCCCTTTGTACCCCTGCCTCAATGACCTATTATTTTTAACCTGTTATACCTCTCCAACTGGATGGCTTATAATTGTTTTCATTCCTTCAGTGAACCCCAAGCATGGATGGCTTGGTATTTGTTTTAGCTCCCCTTATGAACCCCCCACCTGGATCTCTTGCCATTTGTTTTCAACACCCACCTTGTGAGCTCCCCTGCTTGGTTGACATGTTAGTTTATTTTCATCCCCCTTTATACCCCAATGCCTGGATGGCTTTGTATTTGTTTTCATCCCCCCTTGTGACCCCCTCCCCCGGTTGGCATGTTATTTATTATCATCCACATTTGTACCCCCTGCCTGGATGGCTTGGTATTTTCATTGATCTCTATTTTGTTTTGCACTTACTTTATTATTTTGATATACATTTTGGTAAAACAATACTGTCTCCTGTGTGCTTTGTACTCACCATCCGAATCCAAGGAAGTCTGCAATGACATGTTTTTGTTACTCCCTGGACCTCCAGGCCATCCTGAGGTCACACCTATCAAGCTGCTCCTGCACCCCCTGGTCTGCTGGATCTGCATTCACTGCAGTGTTTCCCTCTGGGGCCGTTAAGCACATCCTGTAGTTGAGTATTATATGTAGTATGCTGCAGGCAAGGAATATGGCACAGGCCTTCTGAGGGCTGTATTGTAAGGCACCACCAGAAAGATGAAGGCATCTGAACCATATCCTTAGCATGCCAAAGACACACTCAGTGACTACGTGTAGCAATGTATACCACATTGCACTTGTTCTCTGCAATGGATGTAGGGAGCAGGACAGGTGTTAGGAGCCAGGGACACGGGATATGTACATCCCCTGTGTAGGTAAAGGGCATTGGTTAGGTACATCAGTGGCAATTGGGGAAGTCTTGGATGTATACTTACCAATGAGGTGCCTACTAAGCATATCCTGGTCCACAAATCTCTGGCACAGGATGGAATTATGCCATCAGGGAGATGAAGTCTGTGGGTCATAGGTTGGAGTGGTATTCGAGGAGATCTAGAACTGAAGAGGACAAACTAGCTTTGAGATTTCACTAGGGTGAGTATCAAAGGGCAATCTCCTATAAGAAGGCAGCTTTTCTGTTCAGGGAGACTGCAGCAGATAGAAACAGACTAACTGAGCTCTTCAGACAGAAGACAGGCTACTCCAGCCTGCCTGTCTACAGCTGGTGAGAGCATTTTCATCTGCCAAATGCAAAGTGTTCGTTCAGTTCTTCTCTAACAGGGCGTCTTCTATTTGGACTGGGATATCACCTATTGAGTCACTACTGCCTGGCAGAAGTGAGATGATAGTCAGAAAGGGCAATCTTCCTTTCTGGGGAGTGTTTAGGTAAGTTACAGTGCAAGAGGATTGTGGGATTATCTTGGAGCTGCGGCCTTGCAAACTGGACCCAGGCCCAAAATGCCTTCTAGTAAGTTGTGTGGGGTTTTTGGATCCATTGTTCGATGAGATAGTTCAGTGCTCCCTCTTGGAGGGGTCCTGTCCCAGTGCAGTGAGGTGTGCTGGTGAGGCCTTTTTTGAAGAAACCATCATTTGACCCTTACTGTTTGGTAAATGATGGCCCAGTCTGTAACCTTCCCTTTCTGGGAAAGTCTATTTAGAAGATGGTGGAGGCTGTGCAGCTTAAGGAACACCTCATACACTCTGACATCTATGAACCTCTTTAGTCTGGTTTTAGGGCAAGGCACAGTACAGAAGACACACTCATCAATGTGCATAATGGCCTTCTCAGAGTGAGAGAGAAAGGAAAACGGTCAGTTCTTGTGCTACTCGATCTCTTATTAGCTTTTGACACTGTGGACCATGGGTGGTTCTATGTCAGAAAGGTGACTGTGGGAGAGTGACAGCAGGAAGAGCACAGGCAAAACACAAAAAGTTGGAAGTGCTCTGAGTCCACCGCAGCGAGCGTCAAAACCACGAATGCTCTGAATTAAAAAAAAAACTCTACCACCACAAATGGAATGCAGGACACTGGCGGTGCAAGCGGACACCTTCACCAACCAAAGCAAGTGTATAATGTCTATCCAGCCAGGAACACAAAACAATGTGACGGGCGGCCACCAGAGACAGCAGTGAAAGAATTGGGAGAATGGCTAAGACAGCACAGGTGACTAAGCAGGGCCCCACAGCAGACAGGGTGCATGGGCAGCCATGGAGAATGGTGTGGGGGGTGCCACAGCAGTGGGAAGCAAGAGTGTGGGGCCTGGTGATCCCCAGCAGTGGGCAATCAGAGGGAGGTAAACCCCAGCAGCAGGATGCCTGGGGGCAGCAACCTCAGTTGCATGGGAGAGGAATGGGCAATCGACAGTAGCACTGGGCTGACAGTGCAACTTGGGGGCACCTGACTAGACCTGCAGCTGGAAATTGTATGTCAGCCTGTGCAGGTAGTTGGGTGTGCTGCACTCCCCATATTCGGACACAATTACCTTGATGTGCTGGGTCAGGTCTTAATACTTATTTTTGATGGCCCCAGACAGCAGCTGCTCCATCCAGATGTCACTGAGCCACTGCTCTTCCCTGAGGTAGTCAAGGAACTGCCAGGTGCTGGGATGGCCGGCTCTAAGCCTAGTGCTGAATCCCTGGTGCCAGCCTTCCACAGCATTATTAATCCTTACCAGGTCTGCATGGGTGGGCTCAAACATGTTCCAGGTGAACACCTGGAACAGGGGTCATCTCCATGACGTCCACCCAATGGCGCGCCCAACCCCCTTGTCCTCAACATATTTGAGGATGGGTCGCAGGATGCTCTTGTTCTCCCTGTAGAACAGCAGGTCAAGGAGCTCACCAAACATGGCCTCAATGGAGCCCACCGGGATGATTACCAGGACAAGCAGCATGTGAAGCTGAGTGCAACCTCCTCATCTCTGGCATACCATGCCTGCATCTCTGGTGCCTGTTGCACCCACTGCCAGACTGCTTGGCAAAATGAAAGAAACAGTTGTGGATGACTACCCCCTAAAATATGGCTGTGGATGCATGCCAGGTAGCCCACTCAAAGTCAAGGAGCATGGTCTTGGGCTGCCCACCAGCCACCAGACCTCACCAAACATCTGGGTGTATGTCTTCTTGGTGCAGGTACACATCAAAATGCAAATAGCAGGCACGACTACCCCCGAGCACATGCCATGAACCATATAGAACTATCCAAAGAGTGGTGATGTGGAGCGGAAGGTTCCATTGAGGTAACAGTCCTCACACTCCACCAGGTACAGCAGCAAGTGTTGGGTGGTGAAGATGAGCCCACGCCCCCACTGGCCCACTGCTGTACTGCAGGAATTTGTTCCTCCACAGTGACAGTGTACTGGGGCATGCGCTGCTCAGCCACGGTGGCCTGTGTGGCAGAACAGTCCTCTCTGCCTGCTGCACATGCTGGACAGTTCACTTTAAGAGTGACAGTGCCAGCAGGTTGCTGGCCACCAAGTCCAGCACTCCTTGGTGCACTGCACGAGTACCTGCAAGGTGCTCTCCAGGCTGGTACATGCCCATTCCCTCACATGTGCCAACACTCCCCATACACTGACCTCACCCACATCCAGCACATGGTTGTGTGGTGGTGTACACAACATGGTCCAATTCTGTGTGGACCCACATGCAGGACAACCTGAAACTTATGGTTCTGCATACAATGCCAATAAATTTTGGCTTTAACTCCTTATCCCTGCTGTCTATATATCCTTGATGGGCAAGGAGCGGTCTACACTTCTGGCTTTGTAGAAATGTTACTTCTTCCATCTTCTACAGTCATCTTTGTGAGACAACTATACTTCCACATGCCGTCCCTAAACTCATTCACACCACAAGAGCTCTTTGAGACTTCCACCACTTGTGCCCTGTATACTCTTAGCACTGCATCCTGGGCCTTTCTAAGCAAAATCAAGTCCTAAACAGTATGCCACAAACAAATGTGAATACCTGTAGAACCGTAAGTCCTACACACAAAGTATGAGTGGAAAAAGTTGTTCAGCACAACATTACCTTTCCGGGTGCTATGCAATCAATTGTAATCAATTTAGTTTTTATTTTATACTAGCTGAAATACTGAAACAACTGATTTTTCTGATTTTTTCTAGGTGCTTAGATGAGGCTTGAGAGACAAATGTCAGCCATACACACCATACCTTAAACAAATGCAAATAACTCATAAAGTATACATGGTAGACACAAAGTATCAGCAACAAAATTATTCAGCACAAAATTACCTTTCTAATGGTGCTATGCAATCAATTGTAATGCATTTTGTTTTTATTTTATAGTAGCTGAAAGACCAAACAACTATGTTTTGTTTCAGATTTATTCAAGGTGCTTAGATAAGGCTTGAGAGACAAATGTCAGCCATGGACACCATATCTTAAACAAATGTGAATAACTCCTAAAGTATACATGATAGGCACAAAGTATCAGCAGCAAAATTTTTCAGCACAAAATTACCTTTCTAATGGTGCTATGCAAAAAGTCTAAGCAATTCGGTTTGTTTAATATTTAGGTAAAACTGCTGACTTCTCAGACGCTTAGGCCTGAGGAAAGCCAGCTGAGTACATCTACAGGCATAATTGTCCTGAGTGGCTATGCTTTCAGACACCACCTACAGATGTATCTAGGCCTGAATGCCCAGGGAGGTCAGATGATCATGCACCTGTGCAGTGTGAGTGTGGGATGCCCACCCACCCCTGGATGTGGCTGCAAGTAAAAGGATGTCCAACTGTGGGCTGAGACCCATATAGGGATGCTGATGCAGGTTTGGGGGGGTGCATGATTGGTGTCTAACTGCAACGCCACCAGGCAACACAAGGGAATGTGGACAGTGCTGTCATGGAGTACCTGTTGTTGCAATGGACAATCAGGATGGTGCTGTTGGTGAGTAGCCTGTCCTACTATGCTGCTTAGTGCCAGTGGTGCTGTGTGCCAAGGGGGAGTGCATGCAGCAGTGAATGGAATTCGATCCCATGGCACACAGACCCCATTCCCCTGTGGCTTCTATGGCTGGTGTTGAGGAGGTCACGTCACAATGGTGGCATGCTGAGCGCTGGTCAGCCAACTCCTTGAGTACTTGGGGCTTGTGGCCCAGCACAGGGTGGGACTATTCAGTCATGTGGGCTGTTGTTTGAGGTGTTTCCACGCATGCACACATGTGCACGCCCATGAATTCTCACCGCTTCTGGGGTCACCTTTTGATGGGGTCACCCTAGTGCCACTCTCCATTAATGGCTGTCGCCGTGTTGACACTCACCAATACTGCCAGTCGTGGTTTTGACTTAGTGCCATCTGGGATGATGTGCCTGTATTGCTGTCCAGTCCTGTTTCCTCACTCGCTGTCTTGTTGGTTAGTTACACTGGCTCATTTTACATGAGCCATTCCTCAGCTTCCCACATCACTGAATACCAGCATGGGCTGTTGTTGCACTGCCTCAGGGAGTATTATGGACTCACCAGCATGGTCATCATCTGATTTGAGTCCTTCCTCAGAGACAGGATGCAGAGGTAGTGATGGGAGTTTCTTCTAACTCCCAGTGCCCTGCTCTGTGGTGTACACCATGGGTCAGTCCTCTCGCCCTATGTTGTTCCTAGTGTATATGCTGCCCTGGAAGGAATCATTAGAAGCTACAGCCTGGGTTTCCATTACTATGCAGCTGATACCCAGCTGTACCTGTCATTTGTGTCCAAGATGCTGGATGTTATGGCAGTACTAAATCTGTCTCTTACTGAGATTCAGGACTGTTTGTCATCAAGCTGGCTAAGGCTCAACCAAGATAAAATGGAGGGGCTAGCAACTGAGGCTGGATGAAGGTTGTCATTCTCTGCTAAGGTGAAATATCTGGATGAGAGGCTGACACTTGAGGCTCATGTGTCAGTGGTAGTCCAGGGTGGTTTTTACTATGTTAAGAATATCACCCAGATGAATGCCTTGATTCCCCCAGAAGATCTAACATCGACTTTTACAAACTTTTGTGACTTCTAGTTTCAGTTACTGCAATGATCTTTAGTCTGGAGTCAGAGGACATGTCCTACAACTTCTGCAGCTGGTGCAGAATACTATGGCTGGGTTGATGACATGCCTTCTGAGGTTCTGTCACATGATCCCAGTCCTGCACTGACTGTCAGTGAAGTGGCACATCACCTACAAGGTAAGGTTGCTGATGTATAAAACCATATATGGACTGAGCCCTGTTACCTGAGAGACCTCATGACTCATTTTGTACCTCTCACTCACTCTGCTCCTTCAAAGTGGGCCTCCTGGCTATACCCTGGGCAAGGCTGAAATCATTTTATTATTTTATGTATAAGTTTTTGTTGACTGGGAAAGGAAGACTAGACGTTTGACAATCATCTGGAGGTTGTGCCTTTAAGATTCCTGGTGCAGCTCTGCGGAATGTGCTTTTAAGACCCTTGAAGGAGGATCCATCAGTGGAGGATCTTAAGAGGGGCCTGAAGACCTACCTCATTAGAGAGGCATTTGATCTTAGTTAGCTGCCTTGATATTTTGGTTCCATTGTTTTAGTGGGTTTTTTTTTGTGGCTGTTGAATGTATATTTATTTATGTGTTCTTTTTTTGACACTTGTATTCTTTATTGTTTTTTACAGATATGGACACAGCACAAAAAAACAAAATTACAGATTTACAGTGGCAATACAGTAACTGTCCATATACATCCCTTCCCAGCCTCTCCACCCACTTCCTTCCTTCTTCCACAATATAACCTCCCCCCTCCTTAATCCGCCACTGCTAAGGCAAACCTTCATCTAGTAAAAAGGGTGGAGAAAAAAATGACTTAAGAGATGGATAGAGTTAGCATATTACCTATATAGATGGATATCCTTTCTGGAGTGACCTCAGCTCAGTTGGAGACTCCCACTTGCAGCAAGTAGAGGGTGTGCATTCTCTCCCAGATCTTTTAAGAGACTTAGGAGTTTCTAAACCTCACCCTGAATTGTTCTACCCATGGTTAAATAGGAGTTCTTGTAACCACTCTGTGTAAGTAAACGGGTTTAGGTCACCCAGTGTCATAAGACTACTTTTTTAAATGATAGAGAAATAAGGGCCATATAGTATCATCTTTGTTTAGCCGCAATAGTAGTGGGTTGCCCAGTTAAGCAAATTTCGGGAGTAAAGCAGTCCGAGATGCCCAACAAGGGGTCAGCCTTGTTTCTGATGACCTCCATAGTGTCTTTACTTTGGGGCAGTCCCAAAATATGTGCTTCAGGGTGCCACCGTCTGCCTGGCAATGTCTATGTATGTGTTCTAATATATTTATATAAATGACATTTATGAACTTGTACCCTGTGCAAAGTGCTCTGAGCCTCTGGGAATGGATGCTCAATTTAATAATACTACTACTATTATTACTACTACTTATGAAGACATCATGGCATTGCTGGGGTACCATGCCAGGTCATTGGTGATATACCCGTTACATCACATACCGCCTGACAGTCGGTGGAGTCGAAGCCCTTTCTACTCAATGGACTACATCACATCACCTGTAGGAGCACAGATGGGAACATGGCGCAGTCAATGGCACCCAGTATAGCCAGTTGGTGTGCAACCTGATAGAACTGTTGCATGGCTGCTTTTTGCACTGCTGGTATCATGGAAAATGTGATGAACTTCCAAACTTGGGCCAGCAGGACATCTAGAAACTGGCCTAACAGGCACAAGGTGGTAGACTGTGTGATGTCATGCTGGTATCTGAAATGTTCCAGTGGCAAGAAAGCACAGTGCTGCTGTCACTTTGAGCTCTTCAGACACTGTATGGTTGTGGTGGGTGTCTGTCCAGAGAAGGTGATGCTGCAGCTCACACAGCTGCATGAGCAAAGACATGTTGGGCCTGTACTGATCCATGATTTGTTCATCACAAAGGACTTTGGTTGTGACTTGTGGATGGTACTGTCTGTTTTCAGTATAGCACCTCCAAGGCATACAAAGGGGGCCCCAGGGGGCAATGGCCTACTCCTCATCCTCCATGACTGCCTTCATTATGTACATGATGTGTGCCATTTGGTTTCTGGTGTGTGTGCTACAGTGCCTCTCCCTGCCTCTGGGGTTTGCTCTGGGTTAAGAATGGCTTTTTAAAGTCTTTAATTTGTGCTGTGCTAAGTCACACTAAATGCAAATAGTGCAGTATTAAACCATTAGATATCATGCTGCTCAGAAATTTCATATCACTGCCCCCATTTTTGGAGTTGAATACATGAATTTTGTGTTCAGGTGCCAGCCCTTTTTAACCAACGCAGTGCAACTGGCTGAATATGGCATTCCAGCCTAATCTTCAAATTGAACTGGCGTGATCTGGTAGCACCATGTGCATACCTTTTGAATATAATAATAATAATAAGTTTATTTATAAGGGGCCTTATCTATAACCAAGGCACCTCACATTTTAAAAGCAGAGCAAGCATCAATATTGTTATACATTAAAATAGCAATACACCATAAAGAAAGGAAAACTAATCACAAAATGACTGACACCACAAAAGTCTTTTGGGATTGTTTAAATCCTCCACAGTTGTGCACTCTAGTCAAGTGCATAGAGAATTTGAAGGGTAGGGCTGCAAACATAAAAGCTCTTGCCCCAGATGATTTTAAACTGACCCTTGGAATCTTTAGCAACCCTCGTCAGCCAAGCAGAGTGATCATCCAGGGCAATATGGGACCAGGAGCTCTTTCAGGTAATCCTGGTCAAGTCTGCAGGCCTTAAAAGTCAGTAAACTGACTTTAAAGGTGATCCGCCACTGTACTGGCAGCCAGTGCAGTCTGCGTAGCACCGGCAAAATATGACAGGATCGAGCAGATCCCGTCAAAAGCCGAGCCACCACATTCTACATCAGCTGCAAGCAGTGGATTTCAACCCCAGGAAGCCCTAGGTAAAGGGAGTTGCAATAATCTAAGCACGAGGACACAAAGGCATGGACCAAAGTAGGAAGATAGCCAGACGGAGCCAGATGTCTAATCCTGGCAATATTCCTAAAATGATAAAAGGAAGATTTGACAACAGCTGAGACCTGTGAATGTAGGGTCAGTCCTTCATCAAACATTACCCCCAGGTTATGCACCTGTTCAGCGGTCAGGAGTGACATGCCACCGAGAAAAATTCCCAAGGGTGAACCAACCCTCAATCCCCCATCCAGCTTCCCGGGTCCACAACCAGCACCTCAGTCTTTTCTGAGTTCAACTTCAGCCAACTAGAATCCATCCACTCCTGGATTTCTTTCAGACAGTTATTGAAGACCGAGAGAGCTCCATCCTGGTTGGGTGCAAAAGAAAGGTAGAACTGGGTATCATCAGCATAGCAGTGAAACCTCAGCCATACCTTCTTACAATGTCTCTAAGAGGTAACATATACATCGCAAACAACATGGGTGATAGCTCTGAACCCTGAGGCACCGCGCACACCAGAGAAATAGGGCCTGAAGAAAAAAACCCAGACACCACTCTCTGCGTTCTACCCATGAGGAATGATGTAAACCACCTGAGGACCATACCCAACATTCCACAGATATGCCTCAGGTGACTGAGCAACACCCCATGGTCCACGGTACCAAATGCTGATGAGGGATCCAGAAGAACCAAGATGGACCAGCTCTTCCGATCTCTAGCCATCAGGAGGTCATTAAGCACCCGAACCAGCACTGTCTCGGTACTATGTTTCTTTGGAAAACCAGACTGGAGCAGTTCATAGATGTCATGGATGGTCAAATGGTCCTTCAATTGTGCTGCCACTACTTTCTCAATCACCTTCCTTAAAAAGGGAAGGCTAGAGATAGGTCTGTAGTTAGCATGGCAGTCTGGGTCCAAGGTAGCTTTCTTTAAGAGAGGTGTTACCATCGCCTATTTTAGAGAGCTTGGAAACTCTCCAGATTCCAGGGAGCACCAGACTATCTGTGCAGGGACCGGACTGATGACATCAATACAACCCAAAATTATGGAAGTTGGTCCAAGGTCCAAACTACAGCACATAGGGCGCACACCTTGGATAATCCGCATGACATCCATGAACTCTGGTCAGCTGAAGGTACTCCAAGAATGCCGAGGTGCTATGACTTTGAACTGATCAAGAGAAATGCCCATAGATTGTGTTGGCTGAAGGGCTGCCCTGATATCAGCCACCTTATTAGCAAAGAATTGAGCAAGCTCGTCACACTCAAATTGAGAAAAAGCTCTCCGGACATGTAGGCAGACTGGGTTGCACAGTCTGTCCACAGTTTGGAAAAGCTGAGCTGGTCAATTCTGAGTGGCCGCAATCTGCCCGGACAGGAATTCTGCCTTCTTACGGGTGATTGCAGATTGATAGGCTTGATAATGGTCCATCAATCTAAGATGGTCGGTATCAAGGGCGGACTTCCACCAGCAATATTCTAACCTTCGTTCTAATCTCTGTATCTCCCTTAGAGTCCCATCAAATCAAGGGAATCGAGGGTGAAGGGAGAGAGGGCGAACTCGGACTGGAGCAATGGAATTCAGAGCCATCACGAAAGTCAAGTTATAGGCTGTCATGAGGGTCTCAGGGTCACTGCTTGCCAATGAAAGGGATGAGAGGTCAAGCACCGCTGCTAAGTTATGAGAACTTATATCTCCTAAAGGGTGGTACTTCGCCATCTCCACAGGGGTAGACCTATGAAGGGGGGTGCTAAAACTAAACCCCACGGTGTAGTGATCTGACCACCAAACTGGTTCCACCCCCAAGTCAGATGTCTCGATCCCTAGGAGGAAGACCAAGTCAAGGGAGTGTCTGTGTTTGTGAGTAGCAGTAGTAACACCTGTGTGAGGCCCAGAGATGTCATCAACTGGAGGAAGTGCTGACCAAATTGTGAGAGTTTGTCATTGACCCAGGCATTGAAGTCACCCAGAACCATCAGTCTGGGTGACACAAACGCCATGTCGATGATGAAGTCTGCCACTTCCTGAAAGAATCATTTCTCATCACCCGGTAGATGATAAATGAGGATGATTCGATAACCTACACCTGCTACAACAACACACTCGACTGACTCAGCCTCCTCAACTAGTACACTCGTGTGGCTGAATTCGGTCTTGAAACAGACCGCAACCCTCCCCTCCATGGTCCAATCTCGGGCTGTGTATCACCGAGTACCCAGCAGAAATTAAGGCCTCCAAAATGGGGCCAGAGTTCTCATCCAACCAGGTCTCGGTGATGCATTTCAGGTCCACCATTTCAACAAGATCTGCAATAATTGCAGTCTTGTTTTTGATGGACCTGGCATTGCACAACATCACCCGAGTTGGACGAACTCTGCCACTACCCACACTACCTGCCCACCACAATGGGTAGTGCTCTTGGGTATGGAAACCAGACATGAAGAACCACATTCTGAGTTCTATTTCACCCCAGGGCATCTCCTGGATCTTACCACCCTGATACAATGAACCCCCCTCATTCACCCTCCACTATTTGCAGCTCCCAACCCCCTCCACCTCCTCCATACAATACCCAGTGCTCTACAGCACTGGTAAGTTGTAAATTCAAGGGGAGAAGTGAAAAAAGGGCAGAGGGCCCAAAGAGCAGAGGGAAAATAGCGCAGAGTTGTGGGGGCAGGCATCCAATCCATTCCACACAGTTTAGCAAATAAATAAAAACTTCCTTAAACCAAATAAATCCAAACTACACAACTAAAATAAATCAAGTTAAAACAAACTTATAAATAATTTAAGTTTAACAGTTAATTTACTTCTAAAGTCTCCCAAAATTCCCAAAATAAAACCCTTAAATAATCTTCCATGTGAACAGTCCAGCAGTCCTTTGCAGCAGATCAAAAACCTGCAGATCAAACAGATGAGTTCAGATGTTTAATGAATAGACCAAGGAAGCTCCCACCTCCCGGGTCTAAAGTACCAAAGCATTCCAGACCCAGCCTCAGCTCTCACCCAAGTTTGAACAAAAAGCAGTAGTATTAAAATAAAACAAACTATAAAAAATCAATCCGCATCCAGGATGACAAACAGATGAGTCGGAGTAATTGATAAATGGACCAAGGAAGCTCCCACCTCCCCTGGTCTGTAACGTCAAGGCTTCTCAGTCTCAGACTCAGCTCTCACCAGAGTTTGAGCAAAAGCAGCAATATCAGAAGGTAGAACAAACTATAGGAAGTCAATCCACATCCAGCACAATAAGCCCAAGTTAATTCAGTCACTCTAGAAAAGGAAGGCAAGCCTCAATGATCCAAACATTTTTAGATCAACCAGTAGAGTCTTCGTAGCATGACTCTGGGAATCCTCAATGCAGCAGGCTGGAACGTAAAAATCAGGCACCCTGAGAAGGCCCCCCTTCTCAGTGCACCTATCATATGCCCTGGCATCCAGCCACCAGCGACCCACAACTACGACCCTCCCAAAGGGCAAGCCTCTAGGCACGATCCACTGGAGGCCTAGGAGAACCCACCCAACTCTCCAACTCCCCCAGAGAACCGTCAGGAAATTCCCGCTTGGTCGAGGGAAGGTACCAGCCACTTAGCCCCAAACACGATAGAGGAGCTCCCTCCCACATCTGACACAATTCCCAAAACCACGCTGCTGCTTCACTAATAAATCCAGTAAAACATTGTGTGGGGACTGCGTGTGCTCTCACCATGACCAGCAACCTTCACTTCAGCAGATTTCAGCTTTATCCAAAGTCCCGATTCATTCCGTTTGCATTCTCACTGCACGGTCTTCGCAACCAGGGTAAAATAATCAAAGTTCCACCCAACTCTTCTTATTTTAGTCTCGCAGTATGCCATGACAGATTCCAAACTGCCCTCCATTTCAAAACTCTTCCAAAGTCTGCTTCGGTATCCGACATGAAAACCGAACCAGACAAGTTGAACTGCAGGCTCAAATATAAAAAGGAGCCACCAAGCAACAAATGGTCTGCTGGAACTCCCAAAAAACAAGAGAGATCTATTAACATAAAATAGCCAGCAAAACAGGGTAAACTGCCTTTCTAAGAGCTAAAATGGTAGATTTCACAAGCAAAGTGAGCTACCAAAACAGCTGATTCAAAACACTAAGTAAACACTCGCATTACGCTACAAATGCTCAATAACTCACTTTAAAACCCTTACTAACTAAAACTAAATAAAATAAATTAAATAAAACAAATTTTAGCAGAAATGAAAATGACACATGCTCAAAAACCAGGCTCACACCAAGCTCAAGCCTCAGGCAGCTAGCATATCACTGCCATCTTGGGGGCCATAGGCTTTTGTACACACCAGTGTGCAGTCAAGGAGCGATATGCATACATGAAGTTTGCACTGCTCCTAATGTCTGAGGTACAGTGGAAAAGTCCCTCCACTGCTTCCAAGAGCATTGGGGCAATTGTCAATTGCCATTCTGGCTTCACAGTCTGTTGCATGTGGAACATGATGGTATCTGGTAAGTGGATACATTGTAAATATTTAGGAGGCAGAACTGTAATCTCTGCACTTCTAGGAGATGGAACTGTCATCCTTAGGAAGTGGAATTCTTCATATTATTCAATGGAGAAATGTACCAGAGGAGGTGGAACTGAGTTCCTATGATTTCCTGCATATTTTAACCCATTGATGTGTTGAATATGTAGTACATGTATCTGATGAAAAAATTATAGAACATGACTGTAATGTGCTGAAAATGTGAAATGTGAATCTGATGGAAAAAATGTGAAACGTAAATATAGTGTGTTGAAAATAAGTAGCATGACTGTAGTGTGTTGAAAATGTGGAATGTAAAGAGGATTAAAAAAGCAGAATGTGGCTATAATGTGTTGAAAATGTGGAATGGATGTGAAAATGTATGAAACACATTGAAACAACACAGTTGCCTGTGTGACAAAAGAGATTAACTGCCATTGAATTACATTGTTTCCTGCAATAAATGTCCTGCAGAATTCAACAGAATTTGGTTTTACGACCTGACAGGCCTGTTTGAAACCCAAGTTTCTCAGTTGCTCAGTAGTGGGGTCAGTGGCAAGGGATGAAAAAAACACAATCACATTGGTGGTATCCGTGGAGAAGAAAAAAAACAGAAGAAGATATTGGGCTTGATTCTCAAAGAGTCCTTAGACTGATGCAAGCTGCCACCAAAGATAGCTTGCATCAAAGCCTGGGGTGCCAGGGACCCTGCACCGTATTTTCTATCAGGCAGGGTCCTGGTGGTAAAGTCCTGCAGCCTGTGGCAATCCTGGCCTTTCACTAAACAGATAGCACATCCAAAGGTTGTGCTGCAAGCTGGGGGAGCAGCTATGTACCACTCTATCTAGTCCCTGGTGGCTAGCAGCACCCCCGTGCCTGATCTGCCCAACAGGTACACTATAGTACTCAATATTACCCTTGTGGTCTAGCGGACCCTACCAGCCCTGATCCCCCTTGTCATATAAAAATGATCCCTGGTGGGAGTCACATGATGCCCTCGAGGGAGTGAGCATTGCACTCTTGCAGTTCTGTGATTTTAAGCCTTAAAAGCCACAATTTTCTCCTAAACGCAGCCTCCTTCAAGTCATCTTACACAAGGAATACCTGATTTAGAGACCACAGAGACCAGCTGCCATGGAATCACCAAAAGATTCACAGAGTCACCAAAGAAGAGAAAATAAAAAGGAAAAGGGTGGTCAGGAGGCCAAAAGGCCGCAGAGAAGTTCATCACCAGTAGATAACACAGATTCACTCGCAAAGGTTCAGCTACATGAAGACGTCTCCATGATTAAAACTGCACTATTCGACCTAATTACAGAATTTAGAGATTGGAAGTCATCTCTATCCTGTATCGCTATCAGGGTATCTGATGCAGAATTGTGCATTTCTTCTACTGAGGACAGAATAGAACCTAGTACTACTAGGGCTCCCAGAAGGCATTGAAAGACCGAATACAATAAGCTTCATTCAAAAATTATGCTCTCACATTGCAGGCCCATCACCTAATGGCCCAACATACATGGTGGAATGGGCACATAGAACAATTAGACCTAACCTGCTGTCAATCAGCCACCCCGTCCGATCATATTTAAAGTCCTGAATTATTTAGATAGAGACCACATATTAAAGCGGCCAAAACACTAATAAGATAACATGGAAGGTGCAAACCTATGACTGGTGCCTGATCTAACATATAAGGTGTGGCAAGACAGAGCTGCATATCGTGCTATTCAATCTAAGCTGTGGGCAGCGAAGGTGAAGCATAGGATGTTATTCCCTGCTCGACTGGAAGTGGTCCTCCCCAATGGTACCCAAAGGTATGATTCTGCAACACGAGCACTTGCTGATCTTAAGCTGAAACTCCCTGAGTTGTTTGGTAACGAAAGCTGATTTTCCATTGAGAAGGCAATTGGAAATGAAAATGTAGGTGCCTATAAAAAGTTTGGTGGTTTCAGGGTAACTCATCCTATTTATTTTTCAAGATAGGGCCAGGACTCGAGCTTGATCTCAACTGTTTAGGAAATGAGTCAGTTTTTCAGGATATGACTTTATTTAATGGCAGAAATGCAAATTTATTTTTTCCTCTTGCTCTGTACTCGAAGAGGTGGGATGGTGAATTGATGGCCAAACTCCATTTTAAGAGAAGGACCGAGCACGCCATCTAATGTTATATTCCCGAAAGTACAAGAGGAGACAAATTTCATAGACTCTGCCTAAAACATTCAGATGACTTTTGTTATTGAAGATTCTAGCTCGAATTTCCTTTATTCAATAGATTATAAGAAGACCAATTACAATTCTGTGGAAATTTGCGTTTAAACTATCTTAGTCCTCCTTAAAACAACTTCTTATATCAGGAGAGTGGAATGATGTGCTTATTTGACAATAGTTATGTTATATGGATTAGAGGATTTCTTGTGTGCTAAATAATCAGAGGCAATGGGGGAAAGATTCAAAGTTATTTCAGCAGAATTATTGTACCCCTCAGTTTAAATACAAGGGGGTGAAGAAATTAGAAAAAATAATATTCTGAGAGGTGGCATTTTTTTTTCTTCTTTTTCTATCTTCTTTTTTTTATAGCTGTTTATATTTAGAAAGTTCGCATGATATTGTGGAGCTGCACCATGAGGGTATAGCAGCCAAAATGAAGTGGAGTAGGCAACTGGCCTGGAAAGAGGGGAAAGGAAAAGGTAGTGCAGGGGGGAGGGAGTGCGCTAAGGGTATAGAGAGTAGATTTGTTGTGGGGAGGGTGAGACAAACCTATTTAAGTAAAACCCAACAAAAGGGGCAAACTTGGATGGAGAGGACATGGTTAAGGAAAACTAAAGTTTCAAAAACCTTATGGGAGTTGGAACATAATGTCATGGAACATTAAAGGAGGCAAGGACAATTCCAAAAAGTACACAGTCCTGAGACATTTAAATAGATACCATCCACATATAGTCATGTTGCAAGAGATTCATATTACTACCCCACAGTTGGCAAACTTACAGAAACTCTGGGTTGGTCAAGTATTTGGTACGGGTAAAAGTACTAGACGAGGGGGAGTAGCTATCCTTATTAAAAAAAATGTACCATTTCAGGAAACTAAATCCTGGCTTGACCCTGAGGGGAGATATATTTTCATCCAGGGAAAACTAGCCGGAGTGGAGCTATTTTTGGGCTCCATATATGGCCCTAATGTGGACTTGCCCACTTTTCCCCCCATTAGTCACCATTATTACTTCAACTCCTAACATTCCTTGTTGGTTGGGGAGGATTGGAATCTGGTACAATCTAATGACTTGGATAGATCTTACAGTAAGAGAGCTACATTATCTCCTGCATAGATGGCATTACAAGAACTGTTGGCTGATTCGGGTTTGCTTGATCCATGGAGAGTACACCATGCTCAGGAGGTAGATTTCACTACTATTCCCCACCCCACAAGGTATTCTCCCACATACACTATTTCCTCCAAACAGTGCCACCTTACAGGGGTTGAAGAGGTAGACATTCATCCTAGAGTCTTGTCGGACCACTCTCCAATTGAGCTCAAAATAAGATTTCTGAATTATCAAAAATCTTGAAGTCCTGGTACTTAAACAACCAACTTTTAGCTGAGGAGGAAATAGTCAAACACATAAAGGCATATATTAAAGATTCATGGAACCTTAACCAGGAGTCAATGATAGCAAAAGACATTTTGTGGGGTGCTATGAAAACTGTATGGAGAGGGAAATTTTAGACTCGCTACGGCCAGGAAACATAAATATTCTAAACAGGTGGAGGAGTGGCTAACTAAAATAAGGGATTTAGAAAATCTGCTCTTCTAACATCGGATGAACTTATGTGGAAGAACTTCATTCCTTAAGAGCTAAATATGCAACTTATTCCTTAAACCTCACCTTGAAATCAACCACAAAATAGAAAGCAACATATATAGGACAAGAGGAAAAATCAGGTAAATTGCTCACCTAAAGAATAAAAAACAAAAAGAGGCTACATGGGTATCTAATGCAAAATAATAACACTGGGAAAATAACTTCAGACTAGGAAGGCATAGTCAATATTTTTAGAAGCTACTATAAAGATTCTTATACAGCCCCATCTGCTGACTCTAAATATCAACAGTTTCAAGAAAGCTTTCTATATGACTCAGATCTTCCAAACCTTACACCAGCACAGCAACTAGATTTAAAAGGAGAGGTCACTTTACAGGAAATTAGAGAGGCAATAGACGGACTACCATTAGACAAAGCCCCGGGAATCGATGGTTATTCTTTATTATTTTATAAAACCTTTAAAGAAGAGCTTGCCACTTATTTGGAAGCTCTTTACAACTATCTATATTCCTGCCCTATCAGAGAGCTATCATTATTTGAAGCTAAGAGCATGGTGTTACCTAAACCAGGAAAGGATTTAACTAGGCCAGATAATTATAGACCAGTATTATTATTAAATGTAGATATTAAGTTATTAGCTAGTATATTAGCCCAGCGTCTCAAGAAAGTATGGACTGACCTTATTGGACCAGAACAGGCAGGGTTTGTTGCAGGAAGACATTCAAGTGATCATTTCAGAAAAATATTCCATTTGCTTTCTGCCTCCGGGGATATCAACACTGACAAAGTCTTGATGTCCCTTGATGCAGAAAAAGCATTTGACAGGGTCAGCTAGGGAATACTTATTTGACGAAACCAAGATATGGGTTTTCCCAGAATATATACAATGGGTTAAAATTTTATATACATTCCCTTCAGCAAGGATTTCCTGTAATGGGGCCATTTCTAACAGTTTTGGACTAACAAGAGAAACAAGACAGGGATGCCCCTTGTCTCCTATGCTCTTTAATTTATATATAGAGCTTCTAGCTAGAAAAACTAATAACGCAAAAACTATAAAAGGAATAACAATAGGGGAGACTGATTACAAATTATCCATGTTCATGGATGACATCCTCCTACACATCTCTTCTTGGCAGACTTCTTTGAAAGAGATAATGAAAGTAATAGAGCACTTCAGTGTAATCTCAGGTTATAAACTGAACTATAGCAAAACTACGATTCTGTCTCTATCATCTTCTTGCACAAGGAGAGATGTGGAGGAGGCAGGTCTGAGGTGGACTTCTAAATCAATCACATTTCTTGGAATTGAAATTGCCTCAGATACCAGTACATTGAAAGCTTTAAATATTGACCCAGTGATTACTCAGATGCAACAAGATCTAAGGACATGGCAAGGTTTACCTTCATCCTTGTGGGAAGGGTAAATTGTTTATTGTTTATTTGTTTATTGAAAATTTCTGAATTACAACCTTGAGTCAAGGACTCCTTTGCAAAGGCTCCACGTCAATCACGCCAGAATATAATTAAGATGGTGATCTTTCCCAGACTAATGTACCCCCTTTCTATGCTCAACATTCCCCTTCCTAATTCATGGTTCAAAAAGGTGGAATCTTTAAGAACAGCTTTCTTGTGAAAAAATAAAAGGCCCAGACAGATAATAAGCAAACTAACAGCTGCAAAGGAAAAAGGAGGTCTGGGCATTCTGCATTTATTTCTCTACTATCTGGCATTCCAAAGTTGTAAGTATCTTCATTGGCAGTCATCACACGAGGCCTCAATGCCACATCTTGCATGGCTCAAAATAGAAAGAACTTTGGCCCTTGAGCATCAGTTAGTGACAAAAGCACTACTTTACACACACTATAAAAAACTCCCTAAATCCTGGCATGATGGCCCTATAGCATGGGCAGTGAATGTGCATGCTCAGCTGTGATCTTTGTATAGACTGGACTGCAGACAAGATTTAGGACAGCCATTATGCTATAATTGAACTTACAATTAGGTAACAAGCCTATTTCTCCTTTGGGAGGGCTTAAAAGAGATATCTTTGTCAAGACTAATTTCAAACAGTAAAATAGACCTCCTAAGGTAATTTAAGAAAATCTTTGTGTAAGGACTATGTATATTTTCAAATATCTGCAAATTAAAAATTGTATCCAGTCTAGTCTAGGACCCCACTTTGGTCTTCCCAAACTGAAAATTTGTAGTGCCATTAGTGCAATTAGCTACACAACCTAAACCTATATCTAAAATATATAAATATCTTTCAGATAAATTCTGGCTGAAATTCCCCGACAGAATTCTACTGGAAACATAAAGCGGATATCCCATATGAATCTGCGTATGGGAACAAATTTGGAGGAATAACTATAAGTTCATAAAGCAGGACAGATTGAGACTTATTAGATTTAATACATTACATAACCTGTACTATACTCCAACAAAACTTAAATTAATTGGTACAGATCATGATGGATTGTGCCCAAGATGTCATAAAGAACTGGGTACTTTAAAACATATGTTATGCTCTTGCCCCATAATACAAAAATCTTTGGCAGAATATAAAAAATTCTCAGATCCATTGTTCCAGGGAAAATGTAATTTTAATATAGAAACATGTGTATTGGGTAACCTTTCAGCCATACCAACTCAAACTCACAAATATTACTTTGTTCTCATCTCGACAGTTACACTACTTTATTATGAGATATTGGTCTAAGAACATAGCTCCACCCTTTAGAGAATGGGTACAAGAAGTTCATATGGCTTTTTATGCTGAACAGCTGGTAGTGTCACAATTTTACTGTCTAAACAAATTCAAAAAGAGGTGGGATCAATTTACAGTATTTATGGCTGAAAGGTTAAAAACCTGTTGGTCGTTAACATTTCAACTCTCCATGATGTAGGAAGGGTATTAAGTCCAAGGTGATTTGATGTACTGTATAATGTCCTTAAAAAGGTTTAAATAGCTATTTGATATGTAGCCCCGAACAAGGAGGAGATATGGGAGATAATCGGGGGTTATTAGAACGTGATATTCCAGAGATAGAAAAGTGGCAATTTAGAGGAGATGAGGGTTCTTTAAAGGGTAAAGGGATGGGCTATAGGGTTGAACAACTTTCAATGCAAAATGCAAAATCTAATGATGTAATAACATGTATTGTAATGTATTGTCTGTTTGTGAAAACTCAATAAAGTATAATATAAAATAAAAAATGATCCCTGGTGATCTAGAGGCCCCCCACCAATCCTCAATGTCCCTGAAAATTAGTTATAATTCAACTCCACTGGTGGTCTAGTGGACCCTCTCCTCAATCCCCATTGTTCCTAAATATTAGTTATAATTCAACTCCATTGAAGTCTGGTGGACGCCTCCCTGATGTCCCTAATAAATATGTATATTCCTATTCCTGGTGATCTAACACCTTCCCCAAGCCCTCACGTCCCATTATGGAAAATACCACATCAGTGGTGGTCTAGTAGACCCCAAACCCCAGCCCAGCAGGCAGTGTCCCACCACCCTACTCCCCTATCCAGAAACTGACTGTAAATTAATGAGTGCATAGTGTATACAGTAGGTTCTTTGTGACAGTTCAGTTGGTGGCCAGCTGTGGTGGTAAGAGGAGGGCTGTGCTGGTCGCCAGCTTGGTGTTCGGGCTGGGTGGGGGGCAGGGTGGTGGGTACAATCTGTCAGGGTGGTGTGTGCGGGTCCACAAGACCCCCAGGAAATGATTGTATCAATATTGTAATATACAGGCACATCGGGGATGGGAGAGACCACAAGATCACCAGGAAATGACTGTAGTAACAGTTTAAGTTTTGGACAGACAGGGCTGGGGGGTCTTCTAGATCACCAGGGAATTATTTATTTCAACATTTTAATATATGGGCATATTGGGGCTAGGGTGGACCATTAGACCAGCAGGGAATTATTGTTATTAACATTTAAATTTTCAGGCAGATTGGGGTAGGGGGCTGCTAGTTCACCAGGGAATGATCTTTTTCAACATTTTAGTTTAAGCCAACCCACTGGCACAGTGGTTGGACTTCCACTTGTGATGTCAATGACCCAGGTTCAGGAACAGACCTGGGAGTTGGAGGGCCAGCCAGTGGGAGAAGGATTAAGTGTCCTCTGGACTGCTCTCCTTTTCTGGGGGGTGCTTTATTGGCCCTGGGTGGAGGCTGGGGGACCTGCACCAGAGCACTGGGATGCAGGGTGAATGCTGGTTGTTATTACACATCACCACCACTGGGGCATCAGCATGGGAAAAACTGCCAGCCCCTGGCATGACGCCCCTGCCCAGCCACACTCCTCACTGCCTTAGATGTCCATCGGGGGGGATTCTCCCCATGGCCCCAACCCAGGGGATAAGTTGGGGCATTGCCTACAATGACCATTGAGGGAGCTCCACCAGTGGCGCCACCCATGGGGTTAAGCCTAGGCATGGGGAAGCATGGACAGGGTATGGGCTGACCTATGAAAGGAGGCTTAGAGGGTCCGGCACAAAAAAAAAACAACATTTTCATTTATGGGCAGATTTGGGCTGTGGAGGTGCTATATAGGTTTGAAAACCTTAGTTCCCTGTTTGTGGCAGCAGCCAATGGGAGCTGGGATGTCCTCGGTATTTGTGGATGTCCTTTTAGGGAACACCAGTAGGGCCCACATGGCCATTATTTTTAGTGATACAGAGGATGACCCGTTTGGAGCAGAAGCCAGAACATCTGACTCAAATACTGACATACCAGAAGAAAGCAATTTTTCAACACCTGTACCTGATATTGAGGTGGCATTCCAACAAGTGGAGCAAGTGGCTCTTAAAGCAAGGCAAAATTATTAGCACTGAATCATCTTAGAAGCCTATGTTAAGGCTGATCGAGTACTGCAGCGACTTAGAGTTTTAAAGTGGCCTGGGTATGGACAGGAGTGACCAGTACTGATGAAGTACTGGAAAGCTCAAATGCAAGTGGCATTGATGTTGTTTGTAGATTGTTTAATAAGGGACTACATTGCTTAATGTGAGACATTAGAATTACAGTTGAGAGCCTGTGAAGAGAAATTATTTACATTTAAACAACATCCTGACTTTAAAGATCTTGAACTTGAATTGATGCAAGCTATAGCAGTAAAAGACAGGAGGTTAAAAAAGGTTACATTAACCAAATTCAAATGGGTTAATCATGACTATTTGCTAGACTGTGTCTTCATGTGGAAATTGAAGAGTAACGCAGATAAGAATAAACAGAGGAGGAAACAACCACAAAGTCAGCAAAATCAGCCTAACAAGGATCCAGTGAATTTGCATCCTCCTGTGGCCCTCTGGTCCATTTTGAAACCTTGCAGCAGCAGTGAATGCTACTATTGGTACTACTGACACTACTCATGACCATTTTACCTCAGAATCAGCCACTAACTCTTTAAGAGGTTTTTTAATTAACTGTACTTTACTGACATTTTCACAATAACGATCCAAAAACATCCAAGAAAACAATACAGAAACACAAACTTACAGTAACAAAGTGTGACAGAAATGGGAAGGAAGGAAGGAGTTAATGGTGGATTCTGTAGTTTGCATTTTTTAGCAGTCTGAAAAAAAAATACAAGCTGAAACTCCACAAGCTAGAATTCTCACTGACCACTAGCTTCTAGATAAGAGCTGAGCATAAATCTGATACAGTCACCATGAGGGGGATGTGGATACATACACACACAGACTCACAGTTTAAATGGATTAGATCATTCAAATATAAACCAAGGATGAATATTAGTGGACACGGTAGTTGGTTGGTGCATTCAAAAGGGGGAATAGGAATCATCTATTCTCAAGAGAGTATATAAGATGCTGAAAGACAATGAGTGAGGAGTTACTTTCTGGGAGTTAAAAGAAGACTAAGCTTGGGGCCTACCATTCTAGCTATGTCCATGGCAGCTTGCAGATAACATAGGGTCCAGTGTCTCCAGCTTGATGCTCTGCGACTGCAGCTGTTGCTGTAACACAAGGTGCTGGAGGCAAAAAGACTAGAAGCAGAAGCAAAAACAAGAAGGTTAGACAGAGAAACAAAAAGGTGGGATGCAGAAATAAGAAAACAGAAAGCAGAGAAAGAACTGGAAAAAAAGAGACTGGCAGACAGAAAAAAAGAATGTCAGAAAAAAGAAAGAGAATGATGGCATGAACTCCAGAGACAACAGCACAAGAAGGAGATGATTACCCTGCACAGCCAGCAAACCATAAGGAGTGGTAGAGTGAGTTCTTCTCATAAAGCCAAAATTAATTCTAAATTGTTCCCGCAGTTTAAAAAGAGAAATGACCTTGATCTATTTTTAAGGTCATTTGAAAAAGTATGTGTGCAATTCCAATTGACTAAGGCTTCATGGTCAACTTATCTTATACCCTTACTTACAGGGAGGGCTTTGCATGCATTTTCTAAAATGAGTAATAAAGACTATGCTGATTATGATAAGGTTAAAACAGTGTTGTTGAAACATTTTGAATTAACTCCTGAGGCTTATAAAAGAAAATTTAGGGAGTTAAAGAAAAGCTCAAAAGACAGTTATGTAGAACTGCGGGTTGAACTGTGTACTTACCTTGATAGGTGGGTGGAGTGGGCTAAAGCAGACACTGTGACACTAATCAAAGATTTGTTTGTGAGGAAACAATTTCTTAAAATTGCACCTGAAGATATGTGCATATGGCTCCTAGACAGGGCATGCACCTCATCAAAGGAGGTGGCAGGAAGCGTTGACATGTACATGTCTAGCCAGCCATATGCACAGCGTAAGTCTCATGGTGGGGGTCAGCACAAGGTTATAAGGAGTCCCATGGGGGGCAGCCCAAAGAAAACCAGCCTGTACCTGAGCCCAAAGCAGAACCCTTTGGTTCTAAAGGGACTCAAGAGACAGGATCCAACAAATGCCATATTTGCAATCAAGTGGGGCACTTGAGATATAACTGCCCTCAGAAAATGGTTAAGGGGCAGAGGCATGGGGGAGTGGGTGATCAAAATAGCACTGGTTTGGTTTGTTTGTGGGGTGCACCCAGCCTGAAGAACCACTCTTCTCTGATGAGAATATGCATCCCATTGTAGTTAATGGAACAGTAACACAGGGACTGAGGGACACAGGTGCTTACATCTCCCTGGTGAGGCAGGATCTCATCTGGGCAGAGCAGATATTGCCTGGGAAATACTCCAAGATCTGGAGATTCACAAGGCCAGCAGTCCAAATACCAATGGCTTGAGTCTTCCTGAGTTGGGAGGGGGGCATGGAGAAAAGGAGGTGGAGATTGTAGAGGACCTCCCTGTAAATGTGATCATAGAAAATTATTTTAACCACAGAAAAAAACTGGTGTGTGTTGCAACTCATAGTCCGGCAAAAGGGCAAGCTTCTGAGGGGGAAGAGGGGGTGACTCAAGGTGGTCCAGCCCCTCCCTCAGCAGCTAAGAAAGTGGCTAGCACAGAGGAGGAGCTGGCTAAAAGCAGCAGTTCTAAGCCCCAGTCACAAATAGAGAAGCCCACAGGACTTCCTTCTGAAGAGGTGCTGTGAGGGGTCAGATGAAGGCAGCTGAGCACTGCACAACAAACTGACCCTACCTTGCAAAAACTGAGAACAATAACTAATAGGGTTGAGGGTCCTCAGGAGGGTAAAGAGTCCATTTACTGGAACAATGGACTGCTGTACAAAAAATGTACAACAGAGAAATAGTTGAATGGCGAGGTGCTCCAGCTGCTGGTAGTCTCTAGGGTTCACCATCAGCAGCTTTTGGCCCTTGCCCATAACATCGAAGAAGCCAGAAGGGGAAGGAAGGAAACATATTCAATTCAGTGCTTTAGAGTAACTGGTAACTGCTATTTTTCTTTTAAACTTAGACTGTGGGCTTTTAGTGACACTGTACTATCTTTGCTTTCTTTACTTAGAATTGTTTTTGGGCTGTTGAAAATTTAAAACATAGTGGTGGTGTAATTCTGTGCAGTCTTTAATTGCTGCAAATTTTCGCCCCCCCTTCCCCCAACTCTTAATTATATGCCCTGTTAAATCTGATTGACAGGAGCTAAACACAGGGTATAGTAAGGTGTGCAGGAGGGCATAAGGGGAAGAAGCCCACCCTCAGCACAAGTGTTTTGACTCATTTATTTATTTATTGGTTTTTTTTTTTTGAAGAAAATTATCTGAGGATCAGTGGCAGGATTTTTAGGACAGTAAATTAATAAAAAGGAACTAGGAGAGCTTCAGTAGCAGACAAGTAGTGGAATAGCAGTATAATTGCAGTATAATGTGGGGAGTGGTGCAATGCAGTGGCTGTGGGGCAGCCATATTCAGGCAGACCTTCTGGACACTGAGGTGCTGCCCTATCTGCATGCATTTCTCTGGACTGCGGGATGAGGTAGCCAGACTCAGAGCAGAAGTAAACTGGGTCAGGAGTACCATCACCCCTATCCAGAGACCACCCAGTCCAATTTAACTGCCTCAAAGGATGCCGAGAACGAGGAGTACTTGGATGACAGTGGGCTCAGGAAGGGTTAGAGCAGTCAGGCAGAGGCACATCCCAGATCCTATTCCACTAAGAACTCATATGCAACACTGGCAAATGAGGACAACCAAATAGAGGTACCCAGAGAAGTGGAAGGAAAGGATGTGAAGGTTAGCCAAGGAGGTGACCTCAGTGGGGAAAGCAGTGGACCCCAGAGGAGGAGGAAGTGAATCCTGGTGGGGGACTCCATCATAAGAGGGATACAGCTAGGAACACAGGAGGGGGAGGACAGGGAGGTGAGGTGCCTACCAGGTGCCACGGCATAGAGGGATGGAAGGAAGATCCTGGGATCACTGGGAAGGCAAGACAGTAGGGTGAGCTGGATGTCATTATCCACCTAGGTACTGATGACCTGGCAAATGGGGAGCCAAAGGAAGTTCAGGAAAAATTTAGGAAATTGGGGAGGGGTCTCAAGCAAGTAGCTACTTCAGTCACTTTCTCAGAAGTACTACCTGCGAGAGGCAAGGGAGCGCATAGGAGTGCATGCACCAGGAACTTTAACTCATGGTTGAAGAACTGGTGCTGTGAGGAAGGGTTTGGATTCATTGGTGACTGGTGACCCACCTGGAGGGATGGAGGTTTGTTCAAGCCTGACGGCCTGCATCCATCCTGAAGGGGAATCCAAGCACTCAATGATAAGTTTAAATGCTACATTGACAAGCATTTAAACTAGCAAAGTGGGGTGGCAGGCCAGCAAGGAGGGTACCTACTTGCTCACTCCCCACAGCTAGCAGTGGAACCAGTGAACCAGAGGAGTGGCTATCTCTGCAAAGCAGTGTGCAAAAGATGGAGATTAGTGCCCAAGAGGTGGATAGGCAGAAAAGGGGCAAAATTCATCAGAAGGGCAGACAGCAAGGAAAACCAGGGATAAAAGACAACCAAGGAAGGGGCTGGAGTAGAACGGCGAAACAGTCTAGGGAGGTCAAATCATGGAAAGCCATGTGTGCAAATGCCAGGAGCCTTAGCAACAAGATGGAAGATCTGGAGGCTGTCGTGGTGCAGTCAGACCTGACATTGTGGCCATCACTGAAACCTGGTGTAATGATAACCACAACTGGGAGATGGCCATACCTGGCTACAACATATTCAGAAGAGACAGAGCAGGCAGGAAGGGAGGAGGAGTGGCACTGTATGTGAAAATGACATAAGGGCCACAGAGATCCAGGAGGAACAAAATGGGGGAGAGATACTGTGGGTTAAGCTGGAAAGGAAAATGGGGACAGCCATCGGCACAGGTGTGGTTTATAGACCACCAGCCCAGGAAGAAGAAACAGATAGGGAGCTGATCCTAGCCATCCAAAGGATGGCAGACAAGGGTGAGGTAGTACTGGTTGGAGACTTCAATATTCCAGATGTGGACTGGAGCATCCCAGCAGCAGCATCAACTAGGAGCAGATTTATCCTGGACTCCCTTCAGGGTGCCTTCCTCAAGCAACTGGTCATGGAACCAACTCGGCAGAAGGCAATACTGGACCTGTGCTCACAAACAGGGACAGTGTGATGGGGGTAACAGTGGGGAGCACCTGGGGAACAGTGACCACCAGTCATTGTGGTTTGAAATCACAGAAAGAGCAGAACCAAACCACACAAAAACACGTATCCTGGATTTTAGTGGGGCAGACTTTGGGAAAATGGGGAGATACTTGAAAGAGGCATTAAGGAGAATGGGACAGGAATCAGGGGTTGAGGAACAGTGGGCAGTATTTAAAATGGGGATTACAAGAACAACAGAGTTATGCATTAAGCAGGTTAGCAAAAGGAAAAGGAAGAGGAGACCATTATGGTTTTCCAAAGAGGTAGCAAAGAAAGTGAAAGCCAAAAAGATTGCATTAAGGCAATACAAAAAGACACAGGCAGAAGGGGATAGGGAGAAGTACCAGGAGAAGCAAAGGAGGCAGGAGGTCAGTAAGGGAAGCCAAAGCTCAGACAGAAGAACACATTGCAAAATCAGTGGGTAGAGGGGACAAAACCTTTACAGGTACATAAGAAAAGAAAGACAAAGGGAGGGATAGTGAGACTGAAGGGGAGGATGGGAATACATGGAGGATGACAACAGTAAAGCTGACATATTGAACAGGTATTTCTGCTCAGTCTTTACTGAGGAAGAGGAGGGTAATGGGTCTGAAGGGGTACAAGGGATGAGAATGGTGCAAATGGACACAAGTCCCTTTACACGAGAAAGGGTCCTGAAGGAACTGGAAGTAATAAGAGTTGATAAAGCAATGGGGCCAGATGGGGTGCACCCCAGGGTCCTTAAAGAACTAAGAGAGGTGGTGGCTGAACCTCTAGCTATTCCGTTTAGCTGATCACTGGAAACAGGGGAGGTACCCAAAGACTGGAAGACAGCAGATGTAGTCCCCTTATACAAAAGTGGGAGCAAAGAGGAAGCAGGGAACTTCAGACCAGTCAGCCTCACCTTGGTAGTGGGGAAGATCATGGAAGCACTACTGAAGGAGAGATTGGTGGAACATCTGGTTGTCAATGGACTACAGGACCCAAGGCAGCATGGTTTCACCAGGGGGAGGTCATGTCAGACCAACCTCGTTGAATTTTTTGATTGGGTGACTAGGGAGGTGGATCAAGAGAGGCAGTGGACATGGCCTATCTGGACTTCAGCAAGGCCTTGATACTGTGCCACATAGAAGACTATTACACAAACTGGGGAATATGGGCGTGGGCAGGACAGTAGTGTGGTGGGTAGGTAACTGGCTGGGTGGCAGGACACAGAGGGTGGTGGTAAATGGCTGTCACTCCACAGAGGGAAGAGTGACCAGTGGGGTACCACAGGGATCAGTGCTGGGAGCGGTCCTATTCAACATCTTCATCAGTGACATTGCACAGGACCTAGAAGGCAGAATTTCACTGTTCCCTGATGACACAAAGCTCTGTAACAGAGTAGACACACCAGAGGGTGTAGACAGAATGAGAAGGGACCTGTAGAAACTTGAAGAATGGTAGCGGTTTGGCAGTTGAAATTCAATGCAAGAAGTGCAAGATAATGCATATGGGGACAAAAACCCGGCACAATATATCAGTTAGGGGGTGAGGATATAGCATGCACCAAGCAGGAAAGGGATCTTAGGGTTATCATCTCTGATGACCTCAAGGTAGGAAAACAGTGTGACAAGGCAGCAGGTAAAGCAAATAGGATGCTGGGATGTATAGGCAGGGGCATCACCAGCAGGAAAAGGGAGGTCATAATTCCACTATACAAGACACTAGTGAGGCCCCACCTGGAGTACAGTGTACAGTTCTGGAGACCATACCTAAGTAAGGACATAGACAGGGTAAAGAAGGTTCAGAGGAGGGCAACAAAGATGGTGCATGGATTGCATCACAAGTCCTATGAAGACAGGTTGAAGGAACTGAACATGTACTCCCTGGAAGAGAGGAGGGAGAGAGGGAATATGATAGAGACATACAAGTATCTCACAGGGAGGAACAGGGTGCAGGAATACAATATTTTTAAGTGAAAAAGATGTTCCAGGACTAGAAGGCATGGGATGAAGTTGGAGGGAGGACGATTCAGAGGAAACATGAGGAAGAATTTCTTCACAGAATGGGTTGTGGACAAGTGGAACACCCTGCCAGAGGAAGTGGTGGGGGCTGAAACAATCACGGGATTTAAGAATGCATGGGATAGACATAAAGGAATTCTGGAGGTCAGGGGTAAGGGGCAACAGACTTCTAGGAAAACATAAACTGAACTTACAAGCTCAAATGGACAGACTGGGTGGGCCATAGGCCCTTATCTACAAACACTGTCTATGTATCTATGTATCCCTTTTTCAGGCCACTTGGGGGTGAGATGCCTGAAAAAGAGGCTAACCAACAATTTCTTCTGGCCTGGTTTTGGCAAAAATGTGGCAAATTATTGCAGGACCTGTCCACAGTGCTAGCGGGTAAAAACAATGGGGGACAAGACCAAGGCAGCTTCGGTGACCCTGCCCATTATTAATAAACCCTTTAAGAGGGTAGCTGTGAACATAGTGGGGCCACTGATCACCCCAAGTCACACTGGCAAGTGGTATATCCTGGTGGTAGTCGACTATGCCACAAGTTACCCAGAGGCAGTGGCTCTATCATCCTCTGAGGTGAAACCAGTGGCAGATGCACTGTTGGAAATATTAGGGTGGGTGCCAATTTCATGTCAGGGTTAATAAGTAGCTTGTGGGAGAAGTGTGGAGTAAAGCAGTTCAAAACCTCCCATACCATCCCCAAGCTAATGGTCTGGTGGAACAATTTAATTCAACCCTTAAGACCATGCTAAGGACTTTTGCAGACCAGCATAAGAGGGACTGGGACAAATATTTGCCTCATCTCCTATTTGCATACAGAAAAGTCCCACAGGAGTCCACAGGGTTCTCACCTTTCGTGCTCCTGTTTGGTCATAGGGTGTGGGGGCCTCTAGATTTGATTCAGAACAAATGGGAAGGTGACCATGCCTCCCAAGAGGAGTCTGTTGTAAAGCATGTCCTGAACTTCAGGACCTGCCTTAAGGAGCTCATGGAGCTTGCTCAGGAGCACTTGACCACTGCCAACAGTGGCAAAGAGTCTGGTATGACCACAGGGCCAGAGCCAGATAATATGAAGTGGGACAGTGAGTGATGGCACTCATCCCTGTCCGACAAAATAAACTACAGGCAGCATGGAGAGGCCATGCTCCATTATCAAAAGGTTAGTGATGTCAATTACATGATAAAGCTACTGGACAGGAGATACAGGCAAAGGTGTATCATGTTAACATGCTAAAGCCCTACTATGACAGGGAGGAATTAGTCCTTGCTGTATGCAGTGCCCCAGAGAAGAAACTAAATGTACCCACTATTGGACCTGCTTGGGAGGCCAGGTTGCATCATCTGTGGACAACTGTAAGGCCTCTCGAACAGCTAACATCAGCCCAGGTGCAACAAATTCAGGTGTGCTAAAATATTTAAGGACATGTTCACAGGGAAACCAGGGTACACCACACTGACAGAGTACCATGTGGATACAGAGACAAAGGTTCCTCTGAAACAGTCTCCCTACAGGGTACCTGGAGCATGTTACGCAGACCATGAAAAAAGCTCAAAAAACGCTAAAACTTAAAGTAATCCAAAAATCTAGTAGCCCCTGGGCATCACCCATGGTATTGATCCCCAAAAGGGATGGCACCACATGATTCTGCATTGATTACCAGAGGCTTAATAGCTGCATGGAGTCTGATGTCTATCCCATGCCCAGAACAGATGAGACCCTGGAGCGACTGGGGGGAACCAAGTATCTGACCACAATAGACCTAACAAAGTGCTACTAGCAAGTACCTCTGATCCCTGCAGCCAGAAAAAAATCAGCTTTTGTCACTCCATTTGGCTTATACAAATTCAAAGGAATGTCATTTAAAATGAAGAATGCACCTGCAACCTTTCAACGGCTTGTAAATTGCATTCTGTCTGGGGTAAGTAAGTTTACATTGGTGTATATGGATAATATAGCCATATATAGCCAGACCTAAAATGAACACATCCAAAATGTACAAAATATGTTCCACAGGCTAAAAAATGTAGGTCTGACAGGCAAGGCAAAAAAGTGACAGATAGGTATGGCAAAAGTGTCCTACCTTTGGCACCGGGTTGGTAGCAGACACATCCACTCTGAGCCCGCCAAGATCAATGCCATCCTGGCCTGGCCTACTCCTAGCACCAAGAAACAGGTAAGGGTATTTATGGTGACAGCAGGGTACTACTGAAGGTTTATTCCTCACTATAGTAATCTGGCTAAGCCCCTGACAGGCCTAACCAAAAAAAAAAAAAAGCCAAATAAGGTGCAGTGGTCAGAAGGCTATGAGGTCGCTTTTCAGGAGCTCAAAAAGGCCTTAAGTGGCCCACTTCTATTGGCCAGCCCCATTTATAGTCTAAAGTTTATGGTCCATGTGAATGACTCAAATCATGGGCTAGGGGCCGTGCTGAGCCAAGTTTCCCAGCAGAGGGAGGAGCACCCAGTTGTGTACCTCAGTCGGAAGCTTTTGCCCAAAGAGGAGGCATACACTACAATAAAAAAAATGCTTAAAAATAGTGTGGGCCCTTCAGAAGCTGCAGCCTATATGGGAAAAAATTTACTGTGGTCACAGATTATAATCCCCTAATATGACTTTCTGGTCAAGTGGGCAAAATAAAAAACTACTACATTGGAGTTTAGTATTACAGGCATACAGCATGACCATCCAGCATTGCAATGGCAGACAAAAAACAAATGTGGATGGGCTATCTAGACAGGGCTAATGGTATGGCTAAATACTTTGGGCACTTCCCAGCAGAGGCATGAATGGCTGTGTCACTTGGGTGGACCAAGGGACACGCCTTCATCTCCTGAAAAAATGTGACAGAAATGGGAAGGAAGGAGTTAATGGGGGATTCTGTAGCTGGCATTTTTAGTAGTCTGAAAAAACAGCTGAAATTCCACAAGGTGGAATTCTCACTGACCACTAGCTTCTAGATAACAGCTGAGCATAAATCTAATACAGTCACCATGAGAGGGGAGTGGACATGTACACACACAGACTCACAGTTTAAATGGATTGTCCATTCAAATATAAACCTAAGGTTAAGGATGAATATTAGTTGACACTGATAGGTGTTCAGTCTGACTGGGACAATTAAATACATACATGGTAGTTGGTGCATTCAAAAGGAGAAATAGGAATTACATATTCTCATGAGAGTATATAAGACGCTGAAAGACAGTGAGTGGGGAGTTACTCTCTGGGAGTTAAAGGAAGAACTAAGCTTGGGGCCCACTCTCTAGCTATGTCCGTGGGAGCTGGCAGATAGCATAGGGTCCAGTGTCTCTTGAAAGGATAAGGAAGGGTAAGTTTAATACTAGCATATCTCAGTAATAGCTTTTTTCTTTTGCCATCTGTTGTTTAATAACATATGTTTACTTTTCCTGTTTCAGTGTTATTCTCGTGTTAAAATAGATATAATGTAATGTTCTTTTCACTTTCTGTTAAGTAAAAAGCTAGTTATTTACTCAACAGTTGAGACTGTAATGTGATTTTTCAACGGTAATACATGATTTCCTCTGGCTGAGGTAAACTCTGTTTAGCATCCACCTTCTGAGAGAGACACACTACCAGACTTTGATCTGTGCAATTGCATGTTTGACTACCCAGTTTTGTAAACTTGGGAGATTGGTGCTGGAGTGAACTCCAGCTGGTGGCAGAAAATACCCAAGGACAGACACCTCTGTTAAAGCTGTTCCAGCCCAGAGAGAGAGGTAAGTTGTCACACAAAGAACAATAAAAAGAAGAAAAAACACAAGAACATGACCCCCCATACTCCAACCCCCCCTTCAAAATATGCTGCCAGATGAAATAAAATAACCACTAGCAATAGTCCAATAAGACTCAAGGATACAACAAATATAGATTATAGAGCCAGTTAAAAAGGGAGTCCATAGTCTAACACTTTATTGTAAAATAATAAACCAGGCCTATAAAACACCCCATTTGCCCCCAAAATCAGACCACTTATGCCTGGCATTTATAATATGCAGTTTCAAGTTCCATGCATTCAGAAACTCTGCCTGCCATTCCTTCCAAGCCAGGGGTTTATTAATAGCCCAGTGTTGAAGTAGGGCTACTTTAGTGGCAGCTGAAATAAAAGCCATATAACCTTTTTGAAAATTCAAGCGTATGTCTTCATATGACCCCAGTAAACAGACCTTGGGGGTGAAAAAGGTAGTTAATTCAAAACATGGATCCAATTTTTCTTGAATAGCTCACCAGAGGGGAGCTGTAGTTTCACAAGACCATAAAAGATTAAAAAGTGACCCCTCTGCTTTCTGACATTTGTAGCAAGTGGGTGAGGCTGATTTAGACAGTTGATATAAATGTGCAGATGTGAAGTACATATTATGTAAATTTTAAATTGAACTAACTGACAGTGATCCTGTTTAGCAATCCGAAACAGCTCTAACCAAATACATTGCCATTCCTTCTGTTCCCATTCTAAAGAGAGGTTATTCTGCCAGTAATAACAAATTACAGTAGGTTTGGCAAGATCACATGCTTGAAAAAACTTATATAACTGAGAGACAGACCATTGGGATAAAGACAGATTAATCATACCAGAAAACAAAGAGGGGTGGCATCCATCTGGGGAGAGGAGCCCAGACAGATACTGACAGTCCTCATGAGTTGCAAAGATTTAAAACAGTATTTTGATTCCAAATGAAATTCTTGCTGAAAAGTAGAAAAGTTGCATATCCAGTTCCCAAGGAAAAAATTAGATATTGAGGTAAAAGGGTCAAGTGGCAAAAGAACTGGCCAGTATAGATTTTTGATTGATTTTAAAATTAGGATTACCAAAAATGGGCTGAGTTAGGGAGTGTTGCACTGGAACATGAAAATATTGACATAACTGAGAGTGTGCTCTCAATGACCAATATATTGGAATAAGTTTTAAGGCCTTTGGGAGCTTATACAGTGAAATATATAAAATGCACAGGGTTGAAGGTGAAACTCTTAAATCCAGTTCTAGGGATGACCAAAGAGGGATATAAGACACAGAGATTCTGATCAGTACAACCCCACTGAAAGTATTTTGCTCAATGAAGTACAAAATAATAGAGGAGAAACTTTGGTACTTGGAGTCCAACCTGAATAACCAGAAACGTGAGCTTTAAATAGGCTCATCTAACCGCCCCTTCTCACCATAGAAACTTAGAGAACATTGAGGGAACATTGAGGAACCATGAATGGGGTAAGACACAATTTAGCATTCCAAGGGGATATAAAAGACAAGGCAAGATGTTCATTTTAATCACATTAATCCTCCCCCATAATGAAAGAGGCATACGTGTCCATCTCTGCAAATCTTGTTTTATATTTTCAAGGAAGGGATCTAAATTTAGTTTCCACAAGGCAGAGAGGCTGCACGGAATGTATAATCCCAGGTATTTCTTAACACCAATATATGGGGACACCGTATACATTAATTGCTTGGAATATTAAAGGTGCACTGGAACTGTCTTAGATTCCCATTGGAGGCCCAACAAACAAATGGTAGCTTTATCCACAAAGGAGTTGAGGGGCATGACAGAGGTTTTACCTAAATTTAGTTTATAAGCACAAAAACTAACAAATAGATCAATATCATTTCAGGCAGCAGGAATTAAAATATTGGGGTCCATTAGATGCAAAAGAATATCATCTGCATACACTGAAAGCTTTTACTCACCCTCTCAAACCTTAATATCATGAACCAGATAAAAGTTAAATAAGAAATGGGATAAAGGGCTTCCCTGACGAGTACCAATCGTGATATTAAAGTGTTTAGACAAGACTCCATTACAAGAAACAAAAGTAGAAGGATGTGTGTACAATAATTTAACCCACCAAATAAACTCATCTAGAATATTATAATGTTGTAAAATGTCAAACAAATAGGGCCACAAAACCTGATCAAAAGCTTTCTTGGTGTCTTGGGAGACCAGCACCGAAGGGACCATGGAGTGCCCAGATGCCGAGAGCAAATGAAAAGGTTTCGGGGTATGGTCACTAGAATGTCAACCTTTCATGAAGCACACCTGCTCGAGACCAATAAGACTCATCTAGACTCCTTCCAATCGATGTGCAAGAATTCAGTTATTCATTAAAGAAATAGGATGATAACTAGCCTGGGAGAGGGGCCTTTACCCAGTTTAGGAAGAAGTATAATACAGGTACACACTAAAGAGAGGTCTGTTAATGAGTGGGAGTATAGAAAATTAAAAAGTTCCAATAATATTGGGGCAAATTCAATTGAGAAAGCCTTATAAAAATTTGTAGGAAAACCGTCAGGGCCTGGAGCACTCTCTGAGGACAGGAATGCTAAGGCCTGTTGCACCTCTAGAAAAGTAATAGAATGGGACAACAATTGACATTGGTCCTCAGATAGAGAAGGAAGGGACAGATTCCTTAAATAATGAAATATAGTCTCAGAGAGGTTAACAGATGAAAGAGAAGCTGAGTACAAGCCCTCAAAATAAGAGTGAAAGCCCTCAACGATATCCCTAGGTTTAGTAAGGACATTAGAAGCAGTGATTCATAACCCATGCACTATCTTGGAGGATTCCTGCTGCTGCAATGGAAGAGCCAAAATTTACCAGCATGCTCATACTGTTGAAGATAACAAGCTTTAGTACGAACAATTACCAGCTCAGCTTTCTCATTTAATAATGTTAAATACTGGGAGTGAAGGGAATTTAATTTGGTCCAAGTTGATTCTGAAGTGGCTGGACTTAAGAATTTTTTAAGTGGACGAATTTGAGCAAGTAAGTCGGTAAGTTGTTTCTGATGCTCTTTTTGTTTTTTGGTAGCTAAGCGGATACATTCTCCCCATATAGCAGCTTTTGCAGCACCCCAAACATCTAATTTATCCACCGAGGTTGTATTATTAGTAAAAAAGGATTGAATAATTTGGCATAAAGAATCAATTATGTTTGGATCTTGCAATAGTTGTAAGTTAAGATGGCAAATAAAATCTTTATCTAAACTCCCTCAGAGTATGATTGCTAACAATATGGGAGCATGATCAGATAGAACAAATTAATGAATCTCACATCCATCCATTCCAGAAGCCACCTCATGATAAATAAAAAAAAAAAAATAACAATTCAAGAAAAAGAATTATGAGGTGGGGAGTAAAACGTATATGCACAAGTAGTGGGGTGGAGAAGACTCCAAGGGTCTATCATACCCATGGTGTACATCAAATCTTGAAGCCCTTGCTGACCCGGAGAGAGATTTTTACTACCAAGAGTAGATTTCTCCAAATCAGTTTGATAAACTATATTCCACCCCCCCCCCCAATAACAATAGGAAGGTGAGTATGTGGAGCCAGTAAAGAAAGAAATTGTGTGAAAAACTGTCACATGTCCAAGTTAGGGCCATAAACACAACCCATGACCAATTCATCCATCCCAAGCTTACTATGAAGGAATATGTAACAGCCCTACAGATCCCACATTTCAGAGAAAAGATGAAACATTAACCTTTTAGCAAACAAAATACTGACACCTCCCTCTTAGTAGTGGCTCCAGCTCCATATACCAACCCAACCCAGTCCCTCTGAAGGAAGGATACCTCCTCCTTCCTAAGGTGAGATTCTTGTATGCAGGCAACATCACAACCCACTTGTCTCAAATGTTTCAAAATGGCATACCGCTTTTTCAGCTCCAGTGCGCCTTTAACATTCCAAGCAATAAATGTATAAGGTGTCCCCATATATTGGTGTTAAACAAAAACAAAAAGGAATCCGGAACCCCCCCCAGTGAACAAGAAGAAGCAATATTCAACAAGCAGCAAACCCCCTTCCAAAACCTAACAAAGAAATAACTAGTGCAAAAATAGGACAGTGGCCAAGAGTAGAAAAAGCACAGAACAAGCAACAGTAACATGACTAACAACAAGAAAACAAGGAACAAAGAACATCCCCTAGATCCATAAGACCCAGGGGAAACTCTGAGTGGTCTGCAAATTATCCCAACCTAGCTCACTCTAAAGGTGAGCCCTGGACCCCAACCATTAATGAGCCAAGAAAAAACAGGGTGAAATCATAATAACACCAGCACACAAAGCCAAAGGAAAAAGACAAAACACACACATAAGAACAACTCTATAGTTAATAAAGAGCAAAAAAATGTCAAATAGGCAGTAATGACATAGGAAGGAAGACATAAAATAGGAAAAAAAGAGAGAAGAAGACTCAAATATAAAAGGAGCATGAATAAGAAGGAGACAAAACACAGGTGTAAAAAAAACACAGTCCCCAACAAGCTAGGAAAGAGCTTCCAAAAAACATATACACAGTGAGCCAAAATTAGGAGAAAGAGAACAAGAACATGTCAAAATGACCAGACCCATAGAAGAAAATGAAAATAAAAAGAGAATATAATAAAACATAAGATTAAATACAAGAAGAAAAAAAAATACAAAAAGAGGTCCAATATCAAAAAGTGGCCAGAACAGGACAGCAACACACTACAAATCAGTATAAAGAATGCTGCTAAAAGGACATAGGAATGGGAACAACAAATAAAATGACAATGAATAAGAGAGAAAAAGAAAGAGCCTCAGACCACAAAAGAGTAAGTAAAAGCTGCCATAATATTAAAATAATGAGAAAACTAATGCAAACCATCTATAGAAAAGTAAAAGAAGACACAGAAATAAAAGAAATGAAGAACGTGAACTAGTTAAAAGGTTACAATAGGGAAATATATAGTTAGGATATATACAACACAATAAACCTCCTTCCCTTAAAAATAATAAGATAGACAACCAACCTAGATATTGCTATAGGAAAAAAAATTGAAAAACAGTGCACTCAGTCCATGAGCAAGTCAGTGATCCAACATGGCTGAGTCCGAATTAAGTAATTTTGGCTTTAAGAGATCAGGGGAAAGCAGTGAAAGTTCAGCATGCACTTGATCCACTGAGGCAAAAAAGTTCTGTGCTCCACCATGAAAGTTACATAATTTAGCAGGATGAGCAAGCCGAAAATGAATGTTTGCAGCCACCAGCTTAGAAATGATAGGTTTGAAGGCAGCTCTCTTGTGACAAACGTCATAGGGCAAATCCTGAAAAACAGAGATCTGATGGTCTTCCTACAGAAATGAAGATTTTTTTCCTGGCTTGAGTCAAAATGTGCTGTCTATCCAGAAAGTTAAGGAGCTTGAAAATTCATGGATGTGGCTTCTTTCCAGCAATTGGCATTGGTCTAAGGGCTCTATGGGCCTGCTTCACAATGTACTGGGGACCATTAAGTGATGGACCGGTGATGTGCTCTCACAATTTTTGAACAAAAGCCTGAGTGTCTATGCCCTTGGCCTGCTCCAGCAAACCAAGAATAACTAAATTGTCCTGTCGGTTCCTTCTAGGTCCTCTAATTTAGTTATCTTTTGCCTGCAGAGAACCAAGGAGGGATCCATTTTTGCTCTCCAGTCCTCTAAAGAACTAATCCAGGATTCCACATCACCAACACATCAGGTAAGTTGTACCAATGCAGAACAAATTGCTTGAATCTCCTTGGAGATCTTTTTTTTTTAGTTTAACACACGTTATTGAATTTTACAATAAGACATCAAACAACAGCCATAACAGAACACGTAACATAAAAAATTACAGACAACTAAGCATACAATTAACAAAGGAAATATCCCCCTTTTCACCCCCCCCCACAAACCCCACCACCCCACTGCACAGAGAACTTGAGAATTCAGGAATAAAGGTTTAACCAGGAGGACCAAAACATTGCACAAACAGTAAGGGATATAGATTATCTAGTCTATTAGGGGTCACAAAAGGGTACAATAGCCATTGTTCTTGATTGTCTGTAGTAAGAAAGAAGAATTACCTATAGGCTTAAGCTATGCTTCATCACTCAGATCAAGGGCTAGAAGGAAGCAAAAATAAAGTATGTAATCTACTCCACTTTTTAGCATAAGTGGGTAACCAATTACGGAGACTGGCTATCATCTTATCAAGACAAAGATTAGCCAAAAGCTCATTAACCCACACAGGATAAGAGATAGCCTCTTGGTCCTTCTGGTGGCAAAGTATCAGATGCTTAACTGATAATGAAATGATGGACATATAATAACTCCAATCTTTGACCCCAATCTGAGAATAATTGTCTATAATGCAAACTTCCAGAGCAAAATAGCTCTCTATACCCAATAGTGGATCCGCTTTCTGCCTGATCATTTCCCAGAGAGGAGCAATTTTGGGACAGTCCCACGGGATGTGAAACAGAGATCCAAAATCTTGTCCACACCTTGTACATAGTGAAGAGGGTAGCTTACCCAGCACAACTAATTTGGAAGGAGTAGCTAAATATTATGTAGAATATGAAACTGGGTAATATGGAGATTATCATTAGTGGTGTATAAATAAAGATTAGTCCAGATGCAGTCCCAGTTAAAGGTATTAGTAAGGAAAGAGGATGACCAGTACTGAGAATGTTCCTTAACATCCAGGAAAAGTTTAGGAAACGGGGAAAGGACAAACTGAGATACTGAATAAGGTTGCCAGGCTAAAGAGCAGAGTGTGTGGTATAGATCTTCCTGGTTGGTGGACAAAAGAGTTGTACCAAACCAGCTGATCAGCAAATGTGGGAGCTGGTAAACCTTAAAGATGGATCTAGGTGGTAAGTTAAGTTTGAAAAGTAAATGCTGGCTGGTACTAAGCCGACTATTGGACAGAAAATCACTTACTATCTTACTCTCCAAATGGAGAATTCCTTCAGGATCCCCCCCCCCCAACTTAAAATTAGGATTGCTATACAGCAGCTGAGAAATATCTGTTAGGTTATCGTATCACAGAGCCCTACATAACTGTGCATACACCTTCAATCAAGTGGATAAAACTGAGTTATGAAGTGACTGCAGCAAGAATTTGGGGAAAAGAAAGAAAAGGCTATCGGGGAGAAGGTTGAGCCTTTAATAAGGGTCCTTTCAATCTGTAACCACATTGGGATGTAACTGTGTTTCCCTTGCAATGGGGGGATGCAGACATTTGGTGTATTTGGCAATGTGGCTGGCCAAGTAATATAGAAACAAATTAGGTAGTTTAAGGCCACCTTGTTGTTTTGGCACCCCCAGATGAATATATGACCATCTGGAGGGTTTTCCTTGCCAAATAAAGGTAGAGATAATATCTCCTCAGAGATCTTAAGGAAGGAATCCTGAAAAGGTGCCCTCTCAACCAGAAATCATTCCATTGTAAGAAGATCCGAATCTGATGCAGTCAAGAAATCAGAAGACTCATTGGATTAGAGCACTTTGGCCTCTAATCCTTTTGAGGAGTGACCAGCACGGTATGATACACCACTGGAGATTTAGAGTTAAGATCTATTTTTTCAGCCATGACTGATATCAAAAGAGGGCACAGCAATGCAAAAGTCTAAGAAGATATGCAGGAGTCGCTACAAATAGGTGCAGGTATTATTGCTAATTTATAAGTTGAGAGATCGTACAGTAGCTACACTGAGAAGCAGGCTGGTAGTGCTGGATCATCACATGACTCTCCTCTTCAGAGGGTTTTTTAGGTCCAGAGGAGCAACAGCTGACATCGCAGTGCACCACATCTACTCCCAGATGTAGCCCACACATGGTTCAGTTCTAGGCAGTGGAGGAAGAATTAAAAGAACAAGATGTGGGGGTAGAAGACATAAATACAAACAGATATGGAGATGTGAGACACAAGCAGAAACAGAGCTGTCAATGGAAACAACAGACATACACTACCCAGAAATCGGAGTGGGGCAAGAAATAGTGCAGGGGCAAGAAGTAAATGTTTTCAACCTTTCCTCATTTGAGTTGACAGCAGCACAGGAGACCATTCTGCGGAAAGGTTTGGCATTTGTTTCAACTTGTTCTGTGAATGATTTTGGCTTATTTATAGACAACAAAAAGTTCTCTAGGAAGTTAAATCTAAAGGTTCATTATGCTAAGAAACTTGAAAACAACACAACTAGTGATTTAACATCAGCAGATTTAAATGAAGATATGTCTATACCTTTAGCTACTACTACCCCTTAAGAGGGCCTTTAGTTTTGTCCCCTATTACATATCCATGGTTCTGACTTTTGAAAAAGCATAGCTGAATGAACAAGGATGGTTTGATAGAGGCAGAGACTTTGGATTTTCTTGCTGTGCCACACCCAGTCAGGCAAATGATATATATTCTATCCACGGTGCATAAAACCTTGATCAATCTCCCAGGATGCCTAGTAGTGTCCAGTATTGGCTCTTTGACAGAGCCACTGTCCTGATTTGTGGAACAACATGCAAACTTCATTGTTCCTACACTTATTTCATATACAGGACACTACACAAATATTGAGCATCCTGGGGGGACTTACAATGGGGACCTGGCAGGATGTTTCTCACAATGGATGTCCAATCCCTCTATTCAGATATACCCCATGATGGGTATTGGAAGCATTATGCTATTGAACGGAAAATTCTACTACCTATACCCTATTTTTCATTTATTTTCTTTGTACTATGTCTGAACACATTCTGACTATGAACTCTTTTGTTTTCCAAGGGAAGCACTTTCTTCAGGTCAAGGGAACAGCCATGGGGCAACATTTGCCAGCACACATGCTAACTTATACCTTGGCCTGTGGGACAACAGATACATATATGATCCAGATTAAAACCCATTTTACTGCCAAATAGATCTTTGGAGATGAAGTATTGATGACGTGCTGATAGTGTGGCGGGGGGATGTGGCTACCTTGTTTGAATTTCTTGCACTTTTGGAGAAAGTGAAGCTAAATTTAAAATTTACCGTGCATTACAGCTTGGATTCTATACAGTTTTTGGATCTGAATATTATGAGGATGTCAGATGGCACAGTGGAGACAGACTTTTATATGAAATCCACTGAATGCAACAGTCTCCTTTTGGCCAGCAGCTGCCACCCCCACCACACTATCAGCAACATCCCAAAATCCCAGTTTATGTGGATTAAAAGAAATTGTTCACAACCTGAAATCTTTGTGAAAAGAAGTATGGAACTGGAGAAGCAGTTTTTAGATGGGGGTATAGCGCTAATTTGATTAAGCAGATGCAAGAAACAATCACAACCATGCCATGAGAAGAACTGCTACAATATAGGGTCAGAGATGGTGGTCAGCAGGACAATGTTTTATTCATCACACAATATTTTGCAACTAGTAATATTGTCAGTGGTTGACTTAATAAATGTTGGCATATAGATAGATAAGACAGATAAAACTTTATTTTTATAGAGGAAAATAAATACATGTCATAAGGGCAGTTGCCCTGTTTGCAAGACAATCTTGTGTTCAGATGTTAGACAATGCAAAGATCTCATATAAAGAAAATGCAAAAAATAAATAATCCTACATCAGATAATACATCAAGCAGGTCACAATTCATAACTAACAGTTGCATACTACAGATAAAGAGGGTTTCAACAAAGAGTTAAACTCTCTAGTGGGCAGTGTGGTACACATGAGATGTGACAACCCATTCCAAAGTAATGAGGCCTGATGCTTTAATCTTTTAATTCAATACCTAGTTCTGATTAATGTGGTTATGATCTTATTTTCATGCACTGTTCTAGTTGATCTGCGTTCAGTCCTATCATGTTTACCCAATGCAGTAACCATAATATAATGTGCTAGAAAGTTTACAAAGTATTTATGGAGGAGATTAAGCCAAACTAATCTGTTCCTGGTTTTATGAATCTACCATCCCAAATCCCTGAACATATCACAGTGGAGTGTATTTTATCTACACCCCAATATGAACCTAGCCCATTTATTTTGAACCTTATCCAGCTTAGATAACATCTGTTTACTTGCAGTCCTATAGACAATATCTACATATTCCATGGCTGGCATGATCATCTGTTCTACCAGAGTCTTCCTTGTTTTCAGATTTACGTTTTTGGAAGTTCATCTTAATATCCCTAGTTTTTTATTTGTATTACTTAGCACATTTGTAATATGTTTTATGAAGTTTAGTTCTGCATCAACTATAACTCCCAAGTATTGGTACTCGGAAACTTGTTCAAGGTTTGTCTTGTCAAATGTGAATACTTTCAACTCAGCCCTACTTTTAGCACCAAAGTGTAACACCTTGTTTTTTTTGGTGTTCATCAAGAACTTCGACCTGATGAACCACCATCATTTACTTGAAACTGAACCTGCTTTAGAAAATGTAGTAATGTTACCACCAAAAGTCACCTATAGGAGAGGTTGTAACCTAAAGGACCTATCGGTCCACAGTTATCTACCTTTAGCGAAGCAATGCACATATAGTTAGTTACCAACAGAATCAAAAGTGTGCTATACCTGTGGGAGGTGTACCTATTGTGCTCATTTTAGGAAATTGAAAACATTTATGTCTGCCAACAATAGGGAATTCCAGACTGGACAATGTATTAATTGCAGTACACAGGGTGTAGTCTATTTAGTAACATGCACATAGCTGGCCTTTTATGTAGGCAAGACTCAACATACAGTAAGTTCAAAGTTAGAATCAGGAACACTTGAGTGAAATACATGGCATGGACATGGGGAATGCTTTATATATTCATCTGTCAACATGAAGAGATCTAGGAAAGCACTTTCTCATTTTGTGGAATTGAAAAGGTTAAGATAGGTCAGGAGGCAGAAGATTTGGATCTTGTACTGGATCTGAGAGAACCATTTTGGATACATATGTTGGAGACATTGAAATATCCAGGTTTTAATGATACAATTGAACTGTCAAAATTCTTTTGCAAAGCATAATGGGTTTATGGATGTGTTTCCCTTTTTTAACCCTTTCTCTCCCCCCTTTCCCATCCCTTTCCCCATTTCATCCTTTATCCTAGACTTCTTTCCTTCCCCTCCCTTTTCTCCCCTTCCATCCCCCTTTTCCTTCCCCATCTTTACTAAGTAAATATATCATAATAAGAATCTATTTACCTGATGGCAGTTATTGACCTCTCGTTGTTTGACAGTTGTGCTCTGATCCTGAGCAGCTGGTGGTGGCCTATAATGGGGCCATCTCGGCTGCTCTTGATCAGATTGCACCAACCCGTGTTAGCCCCTCCCACGCCGTCCCATTGTCCCTTGGTTTGATGGGGCGCTGAGAGGGTTGCGGAGGTTGGGGCGTAGGTTGGAGCATCATTGGAGGAAGACTGCCTCTGAGGCCGACCATCTTATTTTGCTAGAGCATTATAAGCTCTACCAAACAGAAATTTACCATAAGAAGACAGAATTCCTGTCCAGGGAAATTTCTGTCACTCTGAATCGACCTGCTCAGCTCTTCAGAACTGTCGACAGACTGTGCAACCCAGTCTGTTGGCAGATCCGTCGAGTTTTCATGCAGAATGATTGCGAGGAGATTGCTCGATTCTTTGTGAATAAGGTGGAAGACATTCGGAGGCAGTGTCCCCGACCCCACTCTAAGGTTGTTGCAGTTTATCAATGTTTTGTCGCAGAGCCCGGAGTTTCCTGGAGTTCCATTAATCTACCGGATTTCGCAGACACTATGAGGATTGTCCATGAGATGCGCCCAACAAGCTGTAATTTGGATCTGGGCCCTACTTCCCTGATTATGGGTTGTAGTGAGTCTATTGGCCCGGTCCTTGCTCGGATTATCCGGTGCTCTTTAAAGACGGGAGTTTTCCCTAGCTCTCTGAAGGAAGGGGTGGTGACTCCCCTTCTGAAGAAAGCTTCTTTAGACCCGGATGACCTAGCAAACTACCACCCGATCTCTAACCTCCCTTTTGTGGAGAAGGTTATTGAGAAAGTTGTGATGGCACAATTGGATAACCATTTGACCATCCATAGTTTATACGAACCTCTCCAGTCTGGTTTTCGTAAGAGGCATAGCACCGAGACTGCTCTGGTTCGGGTGCGCAATGATCTCATGATGGCGAGAGATCGGAGACACTGCTCTGTTTTGGTTCTCCTTGATCTGTCATCAGCTTTTGATACTGTGGATCATGGGGTTTTGCTCGAACGTCTGAGGTCCATTTGCGGACTATCGGGTGTGGTCCTCAGATGGTTTTCATCTTACCTCGAGGGGAGAATGCAGAGAGTGGTCTCGGGATTACATTCATCCGGGGCCTTCTCTCTGCCTTGCGGGGTACCTCAGGGTTTGGTGCTTTCCTCCATGTTATTCACAGTATACATGCTACCCTTCAGAGACATTGTAAGATGGTATGAGCTGAGGTTTCACTGTTATGCTGATGATCCCCAGCTCTACCTGTCTTTTGCACCTGACCAGGCTAGTGCTATCTCGGTGCTGAATAACTGCCTCGCAGATATCCAAGACTGGATGAATACCAGTGGTTTGAAGTTGAATCCGGGAAAGACTGAGGTTATGGTGGTGGACCCCGGTCACAGGGTTGAGGGTTTAGGGGCGGGGTCCCCTCTGGATTAATTCTAGGGGTGTACCAGATCCCTACCTCTGAATGGGTGCGTAACCTGGGTGTGGAGCTTGACACTGGTCTGACCCTTCATTATCAGGTGTCTGCAGTTGTCAGGACTGCATTTTTTCATCTTAGAAACATCGCCAGGATTAGGCACCTGGTTCCACCTGGTGACTTGCAGGCTTTGGTCCACGCCTTTGTGACATCTCTTCTTGATTACTGTAACTCTCTGTACCTAGGGCTTGCTGGGGTTAATATGCTCCACTTGCAGCTAGTGCAGAATGCAGCAGCACGTTTGTTGACTGGGGCTTCAAGAAGGTCTCATATTACCCCAGTGCTGTGCACTCTGCACTGGCTGCCAATACAGTGGTGGATCACCTTTAAAGTGGGTCTTTTGACCTACAAAGTCCTACACGGTCTTGGTCCTGACTACTTGAAAGAGCTTCTGGTGCCCTACACCCCTCTGAGACAGCTTTGCTCGGCCTACGAGGGGTTACTGGAGATTCTGAGGGTAAATTTGAAGTCCTCTGAAGCCCGTGCCTTTGGTTTCGTGGCTCCTTCCCTCTGGAATTCTCTGCCCCGTCAGCTCCGAGAGAGTACAATGGTGGAAAGTTTTAAAAGGGCCTTAAAGTCCTTTTTATGGGATAAGGCATTCCCTGTTATACCGTAACTGGTTATTTTAATCTGTTATATTTGCTGTATAGTTTTATTGTATGCATTGATATGCTGGTGTTTTTATGCTTTATGTACAGCGCCTTGAAAATTTGAAAGGCGCTTAACTAAATAAATTTTATTATTATTATTATTATTATTATTATTTCTATTGTATGTAAAAACAGCTCAATTTTAAAACAAGTGTTAAGTAAAATCACTGTGTGAAAAATGCTGCTTTTGTAGAAAATTAATTTAGTTGCTAGTTCACTTCCAACTATATGATATTGATGTGATTACATTTAAAATGCATTTTTGAACATGAAGTTTGTCAGCATATGTCAGTAGATCACTTACTTTGTGTTTTTCATCACCAATTGTGTTATTTATCTGTATACATACAGGGGTATTTATATGTATAATCAATTTAGTGCAGTATTTGTTTTTCACATTATTAAGTCAGTGTATTTAGTAATAAAAATATTATGAACTTGCACTATTTAAGAGATCTCTTGAGTGATATGTCACTTTAAAAATGGGTGGTATTCTTTGATCTCACCACTCCATGATGTTGCGCTAAGTGAAACCAGTCAGAGGTCAAAGGTTTTTGTGTGAGGTGCTCCTGCTGGCATTCCTATTAAGAGGTAATCCTTACTTATGGCTACTACAACAATAACAATTTTATGCAGCTGATATCTTTTGGTGTTTGACTGCTTGCTTATGGCTGGATGGTTTTATTATTTCAACATTGCTCAGGGTTTTGAGAATCCCGAGTTAGGGGATGTGGCAGCTTGCATCTATTGCATGCCCCCCTAGCTCCATGCTGAAGCCTATTTTGTGGCGCATGGATAGTGCAAGCACCTTTTGGTGCATGCAGCCTGTGGTTGACACAGTCTGCCTTTGTGAATTGGTCTTGGTCCATCTTTTGGCACAAATGGCACTTTGCACCATTCTTTGTGGTGCAAGCCCCCTGTGCCATGCCAGGAGCTTTGAGAATTGGGTCCCATGTGCACTCTACAGTACACTACTGCATACACAAACACAGGAAAAAAATGACAGCTTCCCAGAAACAGTGGTAGTGGGAGTCAGCAACTCGGGCCTCCACAAACAAAAAATAATAAATGTACTCAATGCAGTTCTGCACTTTGCTGAACTTCACTTAGACTACTGAAACTAAATGCTGCTTATTTTCCTTACTGTTTGTTTCAGATAAGACCAACTAAGTTACAAAGAAAAAACTTAAATTTCTGTTTATTAAATAAACTCATACAAATCTCCCTCTCCCTCTTTCTCTTAAGCTGTTTAAAACACTACAGGTTTAGCACAAACAAACACACACACACACACACACACACCCACCCACACACCCACAGACTGTGTGTCATGTGGACTGCCCCCCCAGTCTATCTTGCTCAGAAAATAGTAGGGATAGGCCCGGTGGTGCTGAGGGTTGAGGCACTGGACACCACACCTCGTGCTACGCCGGCGACCCGGGTTCAGGAATGGTCTCGGGTCAGCGGGGGTTGGCTGGGAGAGGGAAGATTGAGCATCTCAACAGATGCTCTTCTCCCTCTGGAGTGGGATACCAGGGTGCAATATGCACCCGACATCCTGAGAGGCGGTGGGAACACAGGCTCTCAAGAGCTAGTGGCTCCATTTCAGGTCGGGAGGGAAACACTGTCGGGCGCTTGAGACATGCGTCAACCTGACCTTCTCTGGATGTACGTCCTGAGCCGGCGTCTCAGAGGCTGGGAAAAGGGACCACAGAAAATGGATAAACCCCCTCGGTGGTCCTAGATGATGACCATTCCACCCAGACCACCAATATCATGACAGACCCCACTGTGCAGGACAGAAGGAGGAAGAGGCACTCTAGGGGCAGATCCTGGAACGGTGGGCTGGAGTGCATGAGCAGTCCGAAGGACTGGACATCGAGGGTAGGAAGGAGGGATAAATAGAAGAGTTAAGAAAATAGCAGGGATGTGTGAGTAATGAATTCAGCATTTCTGGAATATGATGAATAATAGGCAATTTTTACCTTGGAAGAAAAATGAATAATCAGTGCTATTCATGATTCATGGCTCTTCTGCGTTTTTCAATTTGGTGGGATTTCAAGATCTCCCAAGAGTTCCTGTCCAATCAGAGGTCACTTTGGAAGCTCATTGAAGGCAGGTCACATGATCCAGAACTCGAAGAAGCTTTGGAAAGGACAGATGACTTGAGCTGCTGCAGAGAAAAAAATCTACTACTATCCACTTGTTAAAACTAGAAAACAAAATCAGAAATATTAGACGTTTTTTCTTCCCTCTCTAAATGCCAGACTAGAAAGGGTTGAGTTTGTACACTGGAGGGTGAAAATTAGGATTCTAAGTGTAACTACCCAGTCCCTGGGGTTACTAGAATCCTATCAGTAATATTGTTAGGGAGGCAGCAGGCAGCTGGTAGGGAGCTCATTAGGAGCTCCTTACATAATGACATCATTGTTTACTCAGCTAGCCTGAGGGAAGAATGATTTAGAACTCTCACAGCAGCATAAGCCACACTCTGGATAGCTGCTCTGGGGAGCATAGAATGCTCAGTTCTGGGTTGGAGTCTGTAGTTGTCAGTAGTGGAGTGAGGAGGTGAGACTGGCAGTAGAACTGTCAGTGGGCTCTGAGGAGAGGGACTAGAATTTCTCATCCTAGTTGAGTGTCATTTCCAGCTTCCAGTTAAAGTGGTGAAGACAAGGCTACAGCAGGATCTCCTGATTTCTACTCCCTGTGAAGTGAAAGGATCTGCTTGTTCTTTGTGGACTCAAGGGAAAGTCCCCTGAATGTTCTGTAGTGTTTTCAGCTGCCTTGGATAGGACCTGAAATAGACTGTTTCGACTGGCTACCTAGAAAAGTGCCTTTCTTTTCTTTTTTAGCTGTTCCGTGCCCAGTGGACTGAACAACTCCAGTGAGTACTGTCTAGGAGACTAGATCTCAACAAGTTCTTAAGGGAATAGATTGCCTGGGGTGCATACACCCATAGATAAGGCTGGATTGCACCTGTCACTGCCCCAGACTCACCAGTGTGAGTGAAGTAAAGTTAAACTGTGTACCCCAGTGAATGCACTTTATTCTCTCTGTCACCCCAGTGTTGTGACAAGTAAAAGTGTAGGACCTCTAGCATTTCAGTGGGGAATGGGGGTTTCAGTGGTGTAACCCTGAAGAATAACAGAGACTGTAGGTTGGGGCCAAGGGTGGGAGGAACACCATCTAAGTGCTTACAAATCAGGGCTTCCTGGTTCATAAAGGGCTCCAGTATTTTTACCTGAGTGAGAGCCAAGCTGCAGGTTAAGGTGTATGGCTGCGTTTCACATATTGCACCTATGTTTGAGAAGAGTACTGAGTGTATGGCTTAAGTTCACTAAATAACATTCATGGGAAGAGAGATGTTCATGTGTGTGGCCAGGTGTCCACAAATGCACCTGTTGGGAATTTGGGAGGAACATGTTTCTGTTGTTGTTCATGAACTGTACTGCATGCAAGAAGAGTTCTTGAATTTGTACCTGTTCAGCCTGGACTGACCCTTGGGGGAGTCCACTTCAGCTTTTACTTTCCATCTGTTGAATAAAGCCATACTGCACAATCCCAGTCACTGTTATGGACCTTCCAATTATTGCTTCTGGTTGTGTGGATTTACTGGGGCCTCCTCAGCAGGTTAGATCAAGCATACGCCTAGCAGCCTCCACCCAGGACCTGGGTTGTGTTATTTACACAGGGTTCATGTTGTTTGTTTCTGTACCCTCACCCCTCTCTTCCTCTAGAAAATGAGCCAGGTATACATCCTACTGCCCAGGGTGGTACCTACCTTTTAGCAAAGGAAACTGATATGCCAGTATAAGGGCAGCAGTGTTTCTCCAGATATTAAGCTTGGTGAGCGTTACAAAAAATGTGGTGTGTGCACACTAGTTAAAGAAGTGGCCAGGGGGTTACATAAGTAAGGGAAATTCTAGGGCTGTTAAGTGTTTGCTGAGAGACAGAGAGACAGGCAGGCAGGCTACAACAGTGTGCATGCATGTGTACACACACACACACACACACACACACACACATTGTGTTTCCGTATATATGTGTACAGTGGAACCCTCTTATATCGAACATGTTTGTGCAAGCAGGCTTTGTACATTATAATGAGTGTTCACTATGTTCTAAAATCTTAAAATATGAATCTCCTCCCCCACAGCTCAAACACAGGAGTTAAAATGAGAACATGCCCCCCTCCTTTAACAACCAGAGGTATGGGGAACTGCTTTTTGAAGCTGACTGGGAATTGAGCAGTAAACAAGATTGGAAAAATGTTTCTGTACAGTATCTGTGCTCATTGGGATCAGGGGGCTGAGCAGTAGATGTGGTTGGTGTGACAGGGAGATCCAGCCACTGTTGAGGATTGACCTTTTCTTTAATCTGTTGCAACGGTTCTTCTATTTCTTAGCCTAATCTATCCTTTACAATTTCTAGTCTTAAAGTTAGGCCACCTGTGGGTGTCCCCTCCCCTTTCTTGACTATGCTATAGTATCCTCTTGAATTTTCCTTTTCCCTTTCAGATCCTCATACAGGGAGGTTATTGTGGTGATCTCTGAGCTGATGTAAAACAACAGGCTGTGTTCCTCATTGTTGGATTTAGTATGCAATAGCACTATGTCATAAAATACCTTGATGTACATGCCTTATGTGTATGAAACCTGTAAATGTTGAAAATACCATGACACTAGGTGTTTTTGGTAAAGGTAAAAAGTTACTAGGTGACTGTACTATAGAATTAGATTACTGGGGTAGAGATATCAGAAAATCCCCATTGTGTTATTTAAAAAGCTACTGATACCTGAAAGAAAACTTTAAAAAACATAATAATTAGGTACAATTCTGCTTGTATTTAATTTATATTTTATATATTTCTCCTCCCCATAATGTATTACTAAGGAAATGTGTATGAATATGTGATTGTTGTCCCTTAGAGTTTACTTTGCATTCATCTGCCTCTAACTTACTCCTTACTCCAAGTCATAATCCTCTGTTGTGACATCACAATCTGTTTTTATGGGAGTATCTGTGAGGTCACAAGCAGTGCTCTATGACTTCAGGTAGGGAGAAAGCAGCAGGACTAGATGAACTCTTCAAGAGCAGAAATCCTGTTTTCATACAAATAACCTCAATAATAAATAATGGGGAAGAGAAATACAGAACTAATGGGAAATACAAGCTGGACTGTGTCTAAATATTATGTTTTGTTAAAGTTCACCTGAATCTGTCACCAGCTCTTTAAATGCATGTAAATTACAGATTGGTTAAGAGGCCTTTTCACACCATGCATTCCTGCTTTAAGCTGAACCAGCCTAAAATGTCATGGTGATTTGCATATACATCCCATGATGCTTTGCATTATGGGGGTATGTGTGATGTTGTGTTTCTTTGAAACTGGGCTTTATTGCCAATGCCCTTTGGCGTAACTCTTGCTTCGGTGCTTCTGCACTGAGGTTCTTTGTCGTTAGCTTGTTCTGTTTTTTTATTTTTATTTTTTGAGCTCCCAATAACCCAAACACACAAGACCAACATAGAGAATAAAATTATTTTCCCTAAAGAGCTAGATCACTAGAACAGGGGGTCAGTAGGTGCTGACTAAGTGCAGAAGAAGAACATGCATAGTCTCTTACTACTTCAAACTAATATATTGAAAAAAGGATATGCAATTTCTTAAGGTCATCCCCTGTGTTTTAAATAAACATCACACAGAGATTGTGTGTTGAACCTGAAGTTCTGTGTCTGGTCCATCTGTTTATCCCACAACCCCCACAGCTGGTAATATTTTTTTATACAGAACCTGTCGGTACAGGAGTAATTCCCTGGAATAAAATGTTAGGTATGAGGCATCAAGTGAGGTGAGTGATATCTTTAAAGTGCCAGAGAAACCAGTTGAATAATCAGGTGAAAATTAGCAGGCAATTTGCTTCATGTAACAGGGGTACAGTTGAGCTCATAGTGTCCGCTATACAGGAGTTGCAGAGCATGGTGTAAATGGAATTTTTAACCTTACTGGTACAACATTTGACTTTTGCCAAGGCAGATCTGTTTGTTATAAGTGAGTGTCGCTGTGAGTCCGTTATAAGTGGGTTCCAATGTATGTGCATGTATACTAAACAAAAGAAATTTAAATCTGCAGTGTAGTGAAGAAAACCAGGAGCTTAAAGGAGGAATGTATTGCAAGGGTTTATTTTGATTAGAAATTTAAGATTTTTATAAATTATTTGCCATCTGAAGCAAAAAACAAGGCAAGTAATCTAACTGAAATGCAATTAGATTAGGAACATGTTTTCCATCGTTGGTTGCTTGGCTTTGTGCTGAAGCAAATTTTTTTTATGAGAATTTAGTTCATCAGTCAGGCTTGGCTATTATTAGTTGACAGTATTACTTGTCAGCTCAGCATTGCTAGAGTGGCTTGAGTGACTTGATTTCATAATAAATATAATTTAAATTTAACAGCAAAATATTTCTGTAAGAAACCCAGGCTTCAGTTCCTCTGTGATCACTTAAGCAAGTGTGAGTGCACCATAGCTAGTATGGTGTGACTAGATGGCTGAATCCCACCACTTCAGTTAACTGTTTTTCTGTTCTGTGTGTGTACTGTACATGGCTGTGCACTTAAGACATTTTTTCTACACTTGTGGTGGGTGTCCAAGAAGAGATTAAAAAACACTTTTTTTTCCCTGAAAAAAATAAGGCTTGACAATTATTAGTTGACAGTGAGACTTGTCAGCTCAGCATTGCTGCAGTGGCTTGAGTGGTTTCATAATAATATCATTTACATTTTATACATCTCCCTAAGAGGAACACAACAATGGCAGACCAGAGTTAACAAAATCTGTACAAAGTCAAATAAAAAGGAAAGAAAATCATATGAAAGGCACAAGATCAGCCCATCAGAGTGTAATAGACAAAAATACAAAGCAAAATTATAAAAACTTAAAAATATGATCAAGAAAGAGAAATTAAACCTGGAGTGTAGATTATCATTAACCAAAGACAATAATAAAGCATTTTATGCATACATAAACAAAAATAAAGCTGATACTAACATGATTGGTCCTCTTTTGCACAACAATACAACTATTACTAATCCTGGAGAGATGGCACATTTGTTCAATAACTATTTCTGTTCAGTTTTTAGGAAGAATAATGATGTTAATGTAACAACAGTTAACCCAACTCATGCCCTATGGGTGTCACAAGAAATGATGTTTTGGAAGTCCTGAAAGACATTAAGGGAAACACTTCACCTGGTCCAGATAACATCCACCTCATGTTCTTAAAAACAATGGCAGAACAATTGGCATGTCCCCTTAAGAACATGTTCAATGCACCTCTAAGATCTGGAGATGTTCCATTTATTTGGAGGCAAGCAGTTGTGGTCCCCATTCATAAAAAAGGACATAGAAACTGCAGTCACAGCCAAAGACATGGTCAGATATTTCCTGACATTTCTGTGATATTTCTAGAGAAATCTCCTGCTTTCTGCATTTCCACAGTAGGGGCCACAGACAGAAACTCTTTAGAAATGTCATGAAATATCTGGAAATATCTGACCATGTCTGTGGCCACTACTGTATGCAGGAAATTATGGACCAATTAGCTTAACTCCAATATGTTGCAAATTAATGGAAAGATTGATAAAACAGATTATTGATAATGAGGTTACATAACTCAGGGACTGGAGGATATATTACAGCATGGGTACAAGAAGGGCCTATCCAGTACCACTAATTTAATATCATTCTATGAACATGTTAGTAGAGGCATCAATAGCAGAAAACCTTATGATGTAATTATGCTCAACTTAGGAAAGGCCTTTGATACTGTACCACATGCCTTAGTTGCTAAACTCCATAACATGGGAATAAATACTTTGGTGTAAGATGGATTGCCAATTGGCGCATTGCTCGCTTCCAAAAAGTAAAAATATCTAGTTAATTATCAAATGATGGTAGGGTTGGAAGTGGATTCCCCCAGGGGTCCAGGTTGGGACCCATTTTATTTGGACTATTCATTAATGACATGAGCACTAACATTAACAGTCATTTAGCAACATTTTGCGCATGACACTAAATTGGGAGGTAAGGTGGACACTATCAAAAAATATATCAATCTTTCTAGTGATTTACAATCCATGCAAAACTGTGCAATTACTAACTGCATGTCCTTCAACCCTGACAAATCCATTGTGTTGCATTTTGGTAGAAATAATCCTAGATATCAACATGATATGAACAACAACCCTTCAGCTCAGTCAACAAGGAAAGAGACCTACGAATTATTGTTAATGCCAAATTATCTGTAACTGACCATTGTGCGTTGGTGTCAAGAAGAACAAATCACCTTATGTGCTCAATAAAGCATTCTTTTGTCTCACAGAATTCAAATTGCATTATGCAAATTTATGACATTTGTGATTCCTCGCCTGGATTATGGCTCTCCATTTTGGAATCCCGATTTAAAGAAGGACATAAACTTGTTGGAAAAAACACAAAAGAAAGTAATAAAACTGATTCATGGGTTTCCCCTCACTAGATAATAATAGTAGACTACACCTCCTATGTTTATTTAGTCTACAGGAAAGGAGGAGTAGAGGGGACATGTTATTACTTTACAATATATTAAATAACCCAGTCCTTGTGAAACCATTTGGATTTCAATTTAATATGAGAACTATCCACCACAGGTCCCATGGTAAACAACTTATTTTTTCAAAGGCTAACACAGATGAACAGATCAACTTTTTTAGTATAGAGCAGCTAGATTGTGGAACTCATTACCTGACTACTTAATAAATATTCAGTCATTCATTATCTTCAAGCACGAGTTGGACAAATGTATCAATCAATCAAGAAATAAATAATTTACCCACCAAATAGTGGGAGACAACCACGATGGGCCTCAGCCTCCTTTTGTCTAAATCCCACAAGTAACCAAGTAACCAAGGACATAGTGTGAGAAAACGTAGTTGGTGCAGCAGCCCAAACAAAGCTGAAGCACATGTAGAGCAGCAAGCAGCAGGAGATGGTGAGCAGCAACAAACTGCATAGTGACACTCAGGGCACATTCACTGTGCAAAATTATGTTTTACCCCATCAATGCACGTAGTCTCCACCAGCACCACTACGGTGTCAGCTAACAGCAGGGAAAAAATGTAAAAGTAGCATTCAAAGTACTAATAGTGCTGCTAGGCTGATATTGTAATTACTGCCATGATACTCCAATGTGAATATGTCTTCTTCATCCCTTGCCACTGCTACCAGTGCCACCAGGACGAGGACATCCTCCTTAATAACCACCACTGATGTGATCCACTATCCATCCACTGAGACTACTAGTATCCCAATTTCTGCTGTAACAGTGGCCCTACCAGCCACTGCTGCCACTGTGAGTGAGACCACTCATGCCACTATGACCCAGACCACACCTGCTACTGTAACCATGGTGCTCACATGTACTGCTATGGTGACACTTGCCACTACTACTACTGTGGGTCCCACCCAGTTGCAGAACTATTTCCGGTATTTGGTATATCCCTACTGTGACACCTTCTATTTCTCATCCTGTCTCCTCTACTGTCAAACTTGTCAGTGCAGATGAAGAGGAGGCACACTCTTCTGGGTCTGAGTACTTTCAAGCAGCAGATTTTCCCACTGATACATCATCTGAGGGGGCTAAACTAAGCAGCTTTTATAATGAAGCAGAGTATAAGGAGTGAACAGAGAGCCATAAAGCAAAAAAGTTGGGTGGCCTTAAAAGCTCAGCTTCTCAAGGTCATAGTGGCAAAAGAAGGAAGGATATATGGCTCCTCCCCCCAAAAAAAATGCAACAAACTATCCTTCAACACTTTGTTCAGCAGTCTCCATCTCAGCAAGAACAACCATGCAGAGCAGGTGCAGTGGCACCACTGGTGCCAGGGGAAAACCTGCAGATGCAGGTCCAAACAAGAACGGCTAGTGGGGCCAAAAGAGTAGTTGTGGTACTGGCAACACTAGCCACATGAATGGTGTCAGGAGCAGCAAGAGCATGGTATGATTCTATTTCACATTACTAAAACGCAATGACAGAAAGCTAGTTTGCACCCTGTGCAGTACAGCTATCAGCAGGGCGAATCTCCTGCAAATTTAACAACCACCTCCTTAATGAACCACCTAAAGGTAAAACATCCTCAGGTTTTTAAAGCATCAGGGTCTGTCCTGTTGTTCCATCTGACTCCTTCTGACCCATCTCATGGTGATAATGCAGGCAGTGGTGCTAGTGACACTGGCAATGCAACAGAATATTTTGCCTCTGGAAAAAATGCTGCTGTACCTGCTACTGCTACCACTCCAACTCTCTCAACACCAAAGAGTCCTCCATGCACCCCCAAATCTCCTGCCAGGCACCAGTCCCCTACTTTTTTGCACACCATCTGGCAAGCATGGAACATTCATGATCAGTGCCAATGGTGGATGTGCTACAGGCCAGAACTAAGTACCAGTTGTCCCATCCAACAGCTCAACACTTCACACAGCTCATAGGTGAAATGATGGTGCTGGATCTGCATCCTATTTCACTTGTAGAAGACAGTGGGTTTTGTATACATCTACAGCACTTGCAACCATGGTACCAGCTCCCATCATGTTCCACATTTTCACTCGCTGTGGTGCCAAACTTACATGAGGGTGTGAGAATGGCAATTGCCACACTACTCTCTGAAGCTGTGGATGGAGTTTTCCACTGCATTTCAGACATCTGGAGCAGTATAAACTCCATACATGAATGTCTCTCCTTGGCCACACACTGGTGTGTGCAAAACCTTACAGTATATCTTCTGTTGCAGATTTCTCCTTCTCTTCCTGTGTTACAGGCTATTCTGTCATCCCTCCACAACCAGGCTGTCACTCCAGGTTTGCTTTTCTAAATGTTGTGCTAATGGAGAAAGATCACCTGTCACTGAATATCCTAGCATTCATTCAAGATATGCTGCAGTCATGGATAGTTTGTACCATAGAAACATAGAATTTGACAACAGATAATGATTCTTGACTCACCCAGTCTGCCTATTTTTCCTTACCTACGGTATTACTGCAGACCGTACTTGAACTATAGTACAGCTTTCTCCCTCCTCCATTTCTTTCCGCTATGATTCCCTTTTGCCTATCCCTTGCATTCTTGAACCCCACCACTCTTTTCAGCCCCACTACCTCCACTGGAAGGCTGTTCCAGGAATCCACCACTCTTTCTCTTAGTAGTACTGATAGTACTGTAGCGCTACAGGGCTGGCTCTTTCTTCTTATTTTAGAAACCAAAACATTGTTCTTGTTTTTTCTCCTCCTCTTACCCACCAGGTATATACTTGTAATCAGATAGGGATGTACCTTCTAATCAGACAGGGATATACCCTTCTCGGTAATCAGACAGTGAATGGGATATACCCTGTTCAGACTCTATGAGCCTTTACTGAGTCGGAAGGGAGTTTTTTTTTTCAGTCAGGGACCCATTACATCACATGGCACCTGCTCAGCTCTGCTCATCCTGAACCCAGCCCATCAGGGTGGCCAGGCAACCAAAACATTTTGACTACGCCATGTTGGTTTCCTAGTGGTTGGGGATCCCTGCATGGAGATCCTCCAACCCTGCAACCTGCAAGGAAGCCAGCATGGTGCTTTAGAAAAAAATGTTCTGTGAGGCCTTGCCTTTGGGCTCTCCTTGAAAATGAAATGAAAGGATGTTAAAAAAATGTGCATGAAAAGCATGCTACCTCATTTATTTGTAAGATAAATAAATTATTACAAATAAGAAGGGGATAGCACAATGATGACAACAGTAAAAACCTTCCCCTAAGCAAGCCCTATCAGTGAAAAATCAGCATTATTTTGTGTGGTTTTAACCCTTAGGCTGCCAACAGATTTAGATCATTTAGGAATTCTGAACTGATATATCAGTCTTTGGCAGAGCACAGCAAGGGTTAATGGAAAACATTTAACAATTCAGTACTGGAAATATTCTTTATTTTTGACCATGTGCAAATTTCAACTTACGACTGAGTTAGTGGCTTCTCTTAAAGAGGATAGGAAATGATCAGTGATGTAATTATGTGATGTTGGTTAACTTATTGTGAGTTCAATCAAACTGTTTTTAAACAACAAAACTATTCCAAACAACAGATGTGTCATTTGTTTTTGTTTTTCATAATGGGAAAAAAATGGATCTCCATGTGTCTTATCCTATACAGTTTCTTTGTTTGAGAGTGATTTTTTAGCGAGACAGTTAGTTCTATGAGGTATGTTGGTGTGTGCTGGTTTTAACAGCGTGTGCATTTGCGGTGTCAGTCATTACTGGAAAACCATGACAGTCAGCGGTGGTTTTCTTAAGTATACAATCTCAAGTATTTTTTTGTTAATAAACAGGTAGTTTTTAGCTAGGTATATTTATTATTGTCTACGGTAGTCTAGCTGCTGCTTACTCCCCTTTCCCAACCATAACACTAGTTCCACACAGTTTATCGTAATTTATGAAAATGCCCCAAATTAAAAATAGCAGCTGTGATTATGGTTTGAGATAAGAGGAATAAATGTGAAACAGTTTGCAGACGTGATCACATTATTCAGATCGCTCCTGTTTTGGTCCTACTCCTTCACCAGCCTCATCATCGCACTCATAATCGGATGTCTGGAGAGAGAGTGAGGTAGAGGGTATAGAAGCTGCAGAACAGAGGTACAGTACATGTAGAGAGACGGGCACTGATGTACTGTTTTTATCAATAAATTGCTGCTAAGATTGTGTAGAAGTGATGTGAGACACAGACAGAGACGTCATTACTCCTTTGTGTCTGAATAAATATAATTTTGATAACATTATATTTTGCCTAATGGATATAAATGTCACTGTAAGTTTCATGCAACCACATCTCACAGTCCCCTGACAGTGCATGATCAGATAGAAATGAGAGGGAGGGAGGGAGGGAGAGAGAGTCAGATAATGTGACAATATTGCTGGAAAATACCTGGTTTAACTTTTGAAATTTCGATCTCTGTCTCTCATGGTATCCATGTCTCTTTCCTCTCTCATAACCCCTCCCCCCCACTGGCAGTCTTTGATTCGTGGATTTACCAATTTCTGTGATAGCACAGCTTCACGGAGATCGGACTCAACATAAGTGGATGGAGGCCTGTGTCACTTACTCTGCTTTTTTTTAAAAGTAAACAAAGAAGATGACAGATTTATTATTGTCCCTCTTGGTGTAATACATCTTTTTTTTCTCTGTCTCGCATAGGTGCCGGAACCGGGGGGCGGAAGGGGCGGTAGCCACTCCACTTTTTATTTCTGTATGGCAAAAACTAGTATAGAAAAAGTGCCCTTTGTACCCTCATAAGTGCCCTTTTGATTATCAGCCCCCTCAACTTTTACCATCTTCCGGCACCCTTGCTGTCTCGTTGAGCGTAGTGTGTTTGAACCGGACACATCAGTATCTGGCAGGGAGATACAGTAAAAGTTCACTCACTGCAAGGCAAACGTCTGTTTCAAATTAAATTATATTACAGGACATTTGCTGCATGCAGAAATAAATGTGTAATGTCACTGAAACATTTATAGGTGTGAAATAATGTGCTTAATTTTAATTTTAGATGCTTTTGAGCTCGTGACCAGTGGTTTTGTATTGGGAAACAGCAATTACTGCAGATACACATACGTACAGTTACTTGCATTGCTAAAAGACAAATGTGCTTTTACATTATTTAAATTATTGGCTGAAACAGCAGTTTTGGTTTTACATAATATAAAAAAAAATCGAACACTAGTGAGAAAAAATAAGTTTCCATTGACAGGAATCAAACCTTGTACCTTTGAAGGATATATCTATCACAGTGAACTATACACTCTTACATAATGGCTAGTGTTTTTTTTTATTACTTAGATTTTTTGTCCACTCTCAGGGAAAGTAATAGAGCTCTCATTTCACTTACTAGACTGCTTGTTAACTGAAATATGAATGAGCATAACTCATTCATACGTCATTGATCATTTTACGTGTAGCCGTAGGGGTGAGAGGTGGATTGTGCAACTCGTCTACAGCTCATCTACTGGCAGTTCTCCAGTGGGGTTTAGAAGAGTGATTTGTGTGTGTGTGTGTGTGGGGGGGTGGGGTGGAGTTGGGGGGAGAGTTCTCTATAAAACTGAACTGAATTCTTGACTTTTTTCATAAGGAATGTGCAGTATCCACAAACTTCCTTTCTAGACATATGTTGAGATGCTTGATTTGTATTTGTAACATATATATATATATATATATATATATATATATATATATATAAAAATTCAAGAAAATTGTATCACATAAGGATTTCCACCTCACACCCTCTACATCACATGGTGAACACTTATGCTCTGAGCTATCAGATCTAGCTGATAAGGTTAGTTTTCATTAGTTACTTATTTTCAATAGCATAGCTTTGTAGTTGACCTGTTATCTTTCAGTCATCCATTGCAGTACAGGGTTTTATATTAATAGACATATTTAGTGTATTGTGACACCTTTTTGTACACAGAAATTCATTGCAGTCCAATGTTGCTGTACCACAATTAGAAGTTTATGGAGTATGGTAATACCATGCTGTGGTATAATAGCATATTTGCTGGTTTTGAGAGAGCACGAGCCACAGCCAGGTGCACATCTCAGAATGATAACAGTAAATTTTCTTTCATGAGGGTGATAACAGTTGTTTTCCAAAGGTGGAAAATGAACATATTATATTCAAAATATTTTCAATGTTTATTTTGTTCTGGTTTTGGAAGTTGTGTGGTCACTATTCAGTATAACAAATACTGGCTGGGCAAACTGTGCACAGCCAGACTGTGCTACCATCTCAGGTTTCTGATTCTAGAAACATAGAAACATAGACTTTGATGGCAGATAAGGATCGCTTGGCCCACCAAGTCTGCCCATTTCCCTACCTATTGGATAAGCTGCAGATCCTAGTTAACCAATAGCCTTATTATTCCTACCCCCACCACCAGAATTGTCTTATGTTTGTCCCATGCATTTTTGAATTTCCCCATTGTTTTTGACTCCACAACCTCCTCAGGAATGCCATTCCATGCGTCCACCACCCTGTCTGTGAAAAAAATACTTCCTCACATTACTTCTGAGCTGCTCCCTCTCTATTTTAAAATTGTGTCCCCTTGTTCTTGTACATCTCTTTTTCTGAAAGATGCTACCCTCTTGGACTTTGTTGATTCCCTTAAGGTACTTGAAAGTTTCTATCATGTCCCCTCTCTCCCTACTTTCCTCAAGGGTATACATATTAAGCTCATTTAGTGTCTCTTGACATGGCTTCTGTTGCAGAACCTGCACCATTTTAGTTGCCCTCCTCTGGATTGCCTCAATCCTTTCTATGTCCTTGTGGAGATGGGGTTTCCAGAACTGCACACAGTACTCCAGATGGGATCTCACCAACTGTCTGTACAGAGGGATAACAACTTCATGTTTTCTACTGGTGATGCCTCTCCCTATACATCCCAGTATCCCTCAGCAATCTTTACTGCCTTCTCACATTGCTTGCTTACCTTTAGGTCATCTGATATGACTACCTCAGGTCCCTTTCCATTTGTGCTGTTGTTAATACACCACCCCCACATTGTGTACTCTTCCCCTGTGTTTTTGTTTCCCAGGTGCATTACTTTGCACTTCTTTGCATAGAATCTAAGCTGCCATACTTTTGACCAATCCTCCAACCTTGCCAAGTCCCTTCTCATCCTATCCACCCGCCTTGTGTATCAACCCTGTTGCAGATCTTTGTGTCATCTGCAAAGAGGCATACTTTTCCTTCTAGTCCCTCTGCAATGTCACTTATAAAGACATTAAAAAGGACCGGACCCAGTACTGAACCCTACAGTACCCCGCTAGTAACCACCCTTTCTTCGCAGTGGACTTCGTTTGTTATTACCCTCTGTGTCCTGTTGTCCAGACAGTTTTTTACCCATGCTACCACCCTGGGACCCACTCCCATGATGGCTAATTTGTTTATTAATCTGTTGTGTGGGACTGTGTCAAAAGTCTTGCTAAAGTATCAGTAGGCCATGTCCACAGCCCCTCCCTGATCCACTGCTTTGGTCACTCAGTCAAAGAAATCTATTAGATTCATCTGACATGACCTTCCCGCTGTGAATCCATGCTGCCTTGGGTTCTGTGCCCCGCTGGCCTCTAGGTACTCAACAATTCTTTCTTTCAGAAGTGATTCCATCATTTTCCCTACCACTGAGGTCAAGCTAATAGGTCTATAGTTTCCTGCCTCTGCTTTGCTATCACTTTTGTGGAGGGGAATCACATTCACCCTCCTCCAGTCCTTAGGTACCACACCATCCTCCCATGATTTGTTAAAAAAGGTAGTCAGTGGTGTCACTAGTTTTCACCTTAGTTCTGTTAGAATTCTGTGGTGAATCCTATGAGGCTCCATTGCTTTGTCCACCTTCAGTTTTAGGAGTTCTTTCAGAACCCTTTCTTCTATAAATGGACTGAATGCCTTGGCTGCTCTGGCTAACATAGTAACCTCTCTTGCTCTTGTAGAATTCAAGTCCCTGTCTTTCCCCCTCCCTGTTATCTTGAACCTTTGTAATGCTGCCCTTTTAGCACTCACCCCCTTGCAACACTTCCCTGATCAATCATCACAGCTTTGTAGCTCTGCTCCTCTTGTTCAGGGTCTTAGTGCATGCTTCTGTATCCTCCTTTAGACCAAGTTTGATGTTATCCTACTTCTGTTGTGTGACCATCTCCTGTTTCATTTCTTCTAGGATCCCCTTCTTGATTTTTCCACAACCTCCCAAAAAATGCTGGTCAGATGTCCATCACCCTTATCCCTGAACGTAAAACCCCACTGCTCAGACTGTGCGTGAATCACAAGGAATGGTGGTCATTCCCAGCTAGTGAGTCTTCCACCTGCAGCTCCCTCACCACCTCACCATTCCTTAGTACCAGATGAAACATTTTCCTACTCTCTGACTAACTGAACCAAAAGACCATCCTGGAATGCATCCAGCAATAGCTGATCTCTGTCATTGGAGAGTGTTGTGGTTTCCCAATCTACTCTAAGCAGATGCAAGTCCCCCATCATCACCAGTTTCCCTTCTATACATACTCAGCAGAACTGTTAGGTTAGCTCCCTGTCCAGTACCCCTGTTGGAGTAGGTGACCTATATACCACTCATAGTCTCAGCTTCCTCCCACTCATCCACTGTAAATCTGATCCCAACCTTTATGTATATTGTTACACCACCCCAAGTTCCCCACTTCTCTGTCCTTCCTACATGATCTTTACCCCAGGTCACCAGTTCCTAATCCTGTTATTGGGTTGCCAAAGTTTTCCGTTTTTGGCAGTTACATACACCATCCCTCATGATAGGAGAGTCTGAACTCAGATATTATTTTTTTTCAGGCTCCTCACATTCAGGAAGACCACTCTCCATCCAGTTTCTTTTTTTTTTATCATAGAATAATTTTTATTGAGTTTCGTACAACAGTACATCATCACATCGCAGTGGCACTCATAGATAACATATTCCACATGCAGCTGGATTCAACCATAAACAATCAGAATGATATGGTGGTCTGTATACACAGTATCATGGCAGATATCTTACTATAGTTGCACATGATCCAATCTAAGATACAACCTAAAGTGACCCAGTAAGCAATAGACAATAGAGGCCCCCCAATAACATCAAGTACTAAACAATTAGAGGAGCAACAGTGATAGGCGCAGTAATGAAATATCATACAGTCTAGGTGGGGGGGTTGCAATAGAGGATTGGAGTTTTACAAAGAGGTGAATGGAGATAAGCTTCCCATCTGGCAGTGTATTGATCCATATGACCTAGGTGCATGCAGGACAGACATTCTAGTATAGATAATCTGGCAAAAGCAGCATGCAAGTTAGTGCGGAGTGGAGGGATTGGTTGGCGCCAATGCATAAGTATGAGTTGTTTAGCCTCCATAAGTGCAAGTGCTACCCATTGCCTCTGAGATTGAGATAAAGCAGTTAAGGAGGTAGTGTCCCCCAAGAGGAGCTTGGGGTCAGGGAAGATTATCTGGGAACCTAGTATCATAGAACAGTCCCAAGTTATAAATGCCCAGAAGTGTGAGATCAGAGGGCACGTCCATAAAATGTGGAGTAGGTGGGCTCCAGGTTGCTGACAGTGCCAGCAGTTAGAGTGTTTTAAGAGGCCATGAGAATGTAGGGACATTGGCGTACAATACCAGAACAGCAGTATTTTAAGCTGCATGAAGTGGCTCTTGGCATCAGTGTAGGTATAATGGCATTCTCAGAGGTAGCGGTTCTAGGAGTCTTCAGAAATATGTGCAGTAAGGATAGACATCCATTTTAGCCGGCATGTAGTTGAGGGATCTACCTGTGCATTTCGCCAAGTCCTATGAAAGTGTCCAATAAGGCCTCCAGATGAGGGGTTTTTATATCTGTGGGCTAACCAGTTCCATTTAGGGTCGGGGCAAGTACAGGACCTGTTGGCTTGTATGGCACTGCGTAGTTGAAGGAATTTCCAGAAATTGCTACTCGGGAGATGGAATTTGTGCTGTATTTGTTCGAAGGACATCAAAACCGAGGAGCCAGGAATGCACAAATCCTGTATATAGTGGATGCCCTGAGCCTCCCACGTGGGCCAATACAAGGGAGTATCACCGATTACTAAAACCTTGTTATGTCACAAAGGGGTATAGAGCCATGGGAGGGCTTGGGAAGCCTGGGGAGTGTGAGACAAAGTCATAAGCGAGTGCCAAGCCCATTTGATCTCAGATAGTAATGGAGCCTGGGTGCGCTGGTTCAGGCTCTGAGGATGTATTAGCAAATGCAAGTTAGCATCCGCCACTAGATCAGTTTCCAGCTGTACCCAAAGTGGGAGGGGTAATGGACTTGGAACAAACCACTTTGTGGCCGAGGCGGCTGTGCAAGACAGGTGGAATCCTTGAAACCAGGGAGTTCCCAGTCCCCCCTTGGACCAGTGCACTCTTAATTTGTGCTTGCTCCACCTGGGAGATTTCCCTTCCCACAGGAAGTGAGACACCTGGGTTTCCAGTGAGGCAAAGAGTTTGGGGAAAGACATACTGGGAGATTTTTAAAAAGGTGCATGATTCATGGCAGTAAGAGCATAAGAATAGCTGCCACCTTCCCGGGTAGAGATAGCTGAAGTCTCTTCCATCTCTTTATCTCCGCAGACATTTGAGCTAGCAGTATTGAGGAACTGGCCGGCTCTAGAGCCAACCTTTTAAAGGGAATGGTTATACCAAGGTAGCAAAAACCCTGTACAGTCCATAGGAGCTCAGTTCCCTGTAGGCAACTTCTTGTACAAGCTGTGTTCAGAGGGGCCAAAAGAGTTTTTTTCTGGTTGGTCCAAAGACCTGAGAAAGTTGAGAAGGTTTGCAACAGCAGTAGGACATGCTGTAATGCCTGCTCCAGTTGGGAGAAGGGTTAATAACAGATCGTCGGCATATGCTGCTACTAGATAGGATTTCCCAGCGACTTCAATGCCGGAGATATCCTTTGATGCAATAAAGGCCCATATGAGAGGGTCTAAGGCTACTAAGAAAAGAAGAGGAGATAGGGGGCAGCCCTGCCTGGTGCCTCTATGCAGGGGGAAAAGGTGTGGAAATAGTGGTGTTGGTCAAGATTCTAGCCATCGGGGAGCCGTATGATGTAGATACCCACTGACAAAAAACAGGGCCAAAGTCATACAATCTTAAGACCTGATGTAGGTAATGCCATTCAACAGAATCAAAGGCTTTAGTAAAGTCTATTGCCAGTGCAGCCATAGGATCAGGAGAGCGAGAGGCTATCCATTTTAAATTAAGGAGGAGCCTGGTGTTATCTGAACCTGATTTACCTCTCATAAAGCTGACCTGAGCAGGATGGATGATAGTTGGTAACACCTCCAGCATCCTGATGGCTAGAATCCTGGCCAAGATTTTAGTATCCATGGGAAGCAGTGAGACTGGGCAGTAATTTGCACAATCCAGGGGGTCGTTAGACTTTTTCGGTAAGGGAGTGATGAGGGTTTCTCTCATAGACGGGGGAGATGAGCCAGCTATATGGGCTTCTTGAACAGCAAGGAGCAGTGACTGTGACATGTTCTCCACCAGTGCTTGGTATAACTCAGCCGTCATACCATCCGGACCAGGGTCCTTGCCTTTGGCTATTTGGAACAGAGCTTGACGTAACTCTGTTTGGGTGATCGGGGCATCTAAGGTGGTCACTTGCAAGGGGGTAAGTCCTGGTCTGTCGAACCTATGGAAAAACTTATCCATCTCTTGCTCTAAGTTTGGCGAAGAGAGGCCAGACTTTGACTTATATAAAGTCTGATAGAAAGCCCTCATAGTGTCGTTTATATCTTGTGAGGTATGTACGATCCTACCAGAGGAATTACGGAGGGCATGTATTCGAGAGGAAGCTTGTTGCTTCCAAAGTCGGAATGCTAACAATCTGCCTCTCTTTTCACCCCCATCCCACTATGCGTGTTTAGACTGCATCAATAACCACTTGGCCTTCTGGTGCAAGGTGGTGTTAATTTGGTACTTAAGGCCCACAATGCGCCATACAATGGAATTGTCTTGCCTAGAAGCATGGGAAGCTTTAAAACGGGAATGTAATGTAACAAGATCTGTTTGCCACTGAGCCAGGTTAGCTTTGCATGTTTTATTCTTAGCAGCTGAGAAGGCGATTATACGGCCTCTGAGGACTGCCTTGAATGCTTCCCAAACCATACCTGAGGAGACACCACATTGTGCATTAATAGCAAAAAAATCCTTCGCAGTTTGAGAAATTGTTTTGTGAAATTCTGGATCTTTTAATAACAGTGGGTTGCATCTCCAACGAGTACCGGTTTTGGGTTGTCCCCTACTGTATAACAGGTTAGCACTGGGGCATGGTCAGAGATGATAATATTCCCAGTTTTGGTGTTGAGAACATTCTGGGCTGCTGCCGTGTTAGCTAAAAATAAGTCCATGCAACTATGAGTAGAATGTACTGGGGAGTAGAAAGTATAATCCCGTCCAGAAGGATTGTCTCTACGCCACACGTCTATTAAGCCCCATTCCTCTTGCAGCTCATGAAGAGCCAAGCATGCCTTGGATCTGGCCTTAGGAGTGGGCTTCGATTTGTCCAGGAAAACATCTGAAACCATATTATAGCCTCCTCCTACTATGAGAGGGACAGCCCCATCTTCCAGGGAAAGGGAAGAAATAGCCTGGCTGATAGAGGGAAATAATTCTGCATGGTCAGTATTTGGGGCATACAAGTTGCAGAGAATCAATTTCCTCTCTGGGGAGGATAGCTTAATGACCACCCATCTGCCCTGTGAATCGTGTCTAGATTCCTCCAGGACCCAGAGAGAAGAATGTCGAATTAAAATGGCTACCCCTCTTATCTTGGAAGAAGCCAAGCTGGCACAGATGGTGCCCACCCACAATTTCTTCAACCAGGGGACTGCCCTCTTCAGAAGATGGGTTTCTTGAAGCAGGGCAATATCTGTACGTAAAGAGCACAGGTGTTGAAGCACCTTAGTTAATTAGATAGGGTGATTCAAACCATTGACATTCCAGGATACCAGTACAGTTGGGGAGCTGGTGGGGCTGGCAGAGGCTGTTGAGGAACACATAAGGGCTTTTGTAATGGACAGTGTGTACTTACCCCAAATGTATAGTTAGCAATCTGGAGAGTAACTCACCGCCCTTACTGCACTTGAAAAACAAACTGGGGTATCAACCTGCGCTGCCAGATGAGAGGAAAGAGAGACTCATGAGAAAGAAGTGATATACACACCTTGGAAGAGTAGCTGCAATAGAACAAACACAAAACAGAAATTGTGAGCAAACACAATCAATATACACCAGATGCAATTTAACCTGAGGACAGACAATAGAGGTATCTGCAACAAATTCAAGAAATAATTCTTGTAATAAATACTAACAGACTATAAAATAACAGTCAGCGATAGCGCTGTAGGATCGAGACGACAAGTGAAAGAGGCTAACTTAATACTGTTAGCCTCAGCTACACTAGCTCTCGAGTTCTAATAAGTAGGAGGTGATTATAACCAACTGAATTCGAGACCGCTGGGATGATAATATACCCAAGGTCGAGTGTCCGACCCACAGAGGAAGGGGAAAAAAAGGGGGGGGGCGGTCCCCTGAGGAAGGGACCATGAGGGTGCCGAGGAGGGGAGGGATTTAAGGGGAGGAAGAGGAGGGGAACCACCTTACCTGCAAGGTAGAGGTCCCATATAGACATTAGGGTAATGTAACAGGAGGGAGAAGGCTGCTGCCATACCTTAACTCCGTTATCTCCGTAATGACCATATGCACCTTCTAGTGTATAACCGAGCCAGAATCGCAGAGAGTTTGAGAGAGCTACATGCTCTCTATAAAGAAATAAGTCTCTGTGCCCCTTATCAAGCTATTTGGGGAACAGGAAGGGTTATGCCACATAATATGAGGCATCCGTGGCCTTGAAAAACCGCCACCCAGGCAACTATCAGAGTATAGGCGCAGTAAATGTTATAATAACGTCAAATCTACAACTTACATTCGAAAAGGCTAACAGCCTAAACCAAGTCAGTTCAAATTTTTCAACCAGGAAGATCTTCAGCTCGCTCAGTGCTCATGGGGGTGGGGTACAGTCTCAGAACTGTCCTTGGCCACCGCTGCAGCATAAGAGATCAGCCCAGGTCTTACAGGAGTCATAGCGTCCACCGCCTCCACCAGTAAGGCTTCTGAGATATCTGCCCAATCCGGGACTGTAGTAGTACCCATATCTGGGGGGTCAATAAGGTAGGGCTGAACGCTATGAGAAGGAGAGGTTCTGTCTTCCCAAGACACTTTTGCATGAGGGGCTGACATAACAAAATCCTGTGTCAGTCAGTTTCCACTTCTAGACCTCTGTCGTTGCCGAGAGGAAGGAGTTATCGACCGTGGAGGCATAACAGTGTTGTCTTTCAATGGGGAATGTGGAGCTATGGCAGAGTACTGCCGAGTGTGGTCAGGAGGGTCAGTGATTACTGGGGGACCGTTTATTGGTGCTGCACGTCGGCCTGCTTTTCTGTCCTCCGGATTCCTATGCCCTTCAAAAATGGTTCCCCTTCGGACTATTAGGTTCCCAAAGCTTCCTGGGAGATGTAGTCAGAATGGGTAGTTCAGGCCAAAATTTAGCGAGCCATCTTTCTATATCTGATGGATGGTCTGCCAACAGTTCCCTGACATCTTTCACCACAAGTAAGCTGGTGAGCTCCCCGAATTTGAAGTGGAAATTGAAATGGTACAAAAATTCTTTGAGATGTCCAAATGCTCATTATTTCTTTGCAGTTTCATGAGCAAAGTCTCTGTAGAATGAGACAGGAGTTCCCTGCCAGCGCACCTCTCCTAAGTCTCTTGCAGCCCTGAGGATTTTTTCTTTTGTTGTGTAGCATAGAAAATATGCAATTATTGGCCTTGGCATTGAAGAGTTCCTGTCTCTTCCGGCGGTTATTCTATGCACCCTTTCCACATCCATATTTCCCCTCCATCTATCACCCAGCATGGTGGGCAAGGTCTCATTCAAAAATCTCTCCATTTTCTACCCCTCTTCCCCTTCTGGAATGCCTGTTATACACAGATTGTTTCGTCTGGCTCTGTTTTCTTGGTCCTCTATTCTGTCCCATAACACTGCAATTTTCTCCTCTTGTAACTGCAGGAGATGTAATAATTTAGATTGTTGCTGTTAGCAAGACTCCACCCATCGTTCAGATACATTCCTGCGGTCCTGTAAGTTCCTAACATCAGCCACAGTGCCCAATAATGTGGTATTGATGTCTTCCACCCTGTTTAGCACTGTCTTCAACATGCGAGTAATGTACTGCAAGGATTCATCAACTGAATGTGTCTGTGCAGGTGGGTGAGTTAGCAAGCCTGACTGGCTATTTTTGCCTTGTGAAGCCATGGAGTCCCAGCCCAGAAAGCAAGAATAAGAGATAGGAATCTCTGCAGTCAGCATATACCAGGGGTGCAATCAGGAGGATCTGATGCTCCAGCCTTTCCGCTCGCTGTAACCGCGAAGCAGTATTGGTGGGGCCTGCACGGCCTAGTGAGTGAAGCAATGCCCAGGAATCAATGCTTTCCACTGCCACGAAACCTCATCTGATTTTAATCTTAATAAGAGTCGGTAGGTAAGGGGGGGGGTTACCCCATCAGATTCAGTAGTTGGGGATTGGAATAGCCTGTGGGTCTTGACGCTGGAGCTCCGATATCACCCGGCCCAGAGCAAGCTCAAAATTTTAGGCTGCCATCATGTTGGTGGCTAAACCATGCCCCCCTCTCCATCCAGTTTCAATCTTTTCTTCAACCTTTCTCCCATCATCCTCGCTATTCCCCTGAGTCCTGCCCTTGTAACAATCAATGTTGTCATGGGGGGGTCAGCTAGTTCAGCTGCTCTAGCTGATGACCATGCATACTAGCTGCACACTCACCTCACCTCTCTTCCTAATTTAAATCCCCCACAGTAGTAATGTATTCCACAAGCTTACACTCCAGTGCCCCCATGCCCTTCCCTGCTCAAGTGTAATCTGTCATTTGCAAAGAGGTCACTGTTGTCTCATGTTGTCCCTTAACCTCCCACCAGCTCATACCATTGATCTCCACACCATCCATTGAGCCAATAGTTGAACTACACAATCCTTTCTTACCACTCCCTTCTCTAAATGGGTACTGGTATCACTTTAGAGAAGGCCACTAAACTATATAATTCCAAACAAAACTTACACAGCATCCCAAATCTATCCTTAACCATCTCCACCATACTATCCCACAGGTCACTCATACCTACATGCACCACCACATGAGGTTTCTATCTTCCCCTCTTTACACACGTGAGCAGCGACTCCGCCCACCCCATCTCATATCTTCTATCTCAGCCCCACCCTTACCTCCCCAATCCCTCAGATATTCTGATACTCATACTCTGGTGCTCTTTTCCTGGAAGCACTCCCACTCTCTCCTAACCACATGGGTTGGGGGGGCTTACCTAGCAATTTTTTACTAGGTGCAATAACAAGCCTCGTAATCGAATCACACCAGGCGTGGATTAATCCAGAATTACCCCACACCATGTCATGGTATATTGCTAAATTATCTTGAATTCAACTAATTGTATATCTTCTGCATGTATAACTACTCAAATAAATATTTCAATATTTCAGATATTGAACATTTTGAGAATTATGTAGCATTTTTCTCCTTTCAGATGGAAGCAGGTGGAAACAGTAATTCTGGAGTTCTGTTGACATCAAATTTTTTCTGGAGTATTGCCTCACCTTGATGTTCAAGGTTATGCTTTTTAGTCTGAGATTTCTGATGATGAAGAGGCAAGAATTGAGCATAATGAGAGTGAAGACTCAGAAGATACTGCAAAGTCTGATGACCATCATATTCTGCTAAATACAACCACATGGTGCCAATATAGCAATTGCTACAATTTGCCAACTGTTAGAGAAAACATATGCTGTAAAGATGTACATGCTATTCAACATCGAATACAACAGGTTGAATGTATCACTAACGATCAACATTTCTATCCAGTATGTATCGACATAGAAACTCTGGACGTAGCATTACTTAGCAATAGACATTTATGTGGTGGTTCACTAGAGCGTCCTGTCTGGAGTAGGTAAGACTGATGATTACAAGCTGGTGCTTATGATTATCTTTTATAATGTGTTAATGCTACATCTACACACACCTCACTTTTTTTTTTAGTTGACCTTTTTCTCTCCTGCCAGTCTGGGGCTTCTCTCAGGCTGAACTCGCTCGACTTCTGCCCCTAACCACCCGCCTGAACCACTCCTTCTAAATGATACCTCAGTGTCAGGATCCCCGCCTCTCCCAGCCCCAGAGGAGAAGGCTGATGATCCCAAGGGGGTAGAGTCAGAGTCATGGCCGGCATTGGGCATGTGCAGCATCAGCCCCTGGAAGACCAATATTACCTCACTCTGCTGGCAGGTTTTTTTTTTCCTGCTTTCTTTTTCCCCCCTAGGAGTGCGGCATGCAATGACACCCACTCATGGCTGTCCTGCTGGCATCTGCTGCACTCCTCCCCTTGCATCAGTTGGTGTACCTGTGGTGCCCCTGCTCTCCATTGGGGGTCACCAGGACACTGAGCAATCCTGGATCCCTCCCCAGGGAGAGGATAGCTGTCCTCTGAATGTTCCATCTTCTCCCTTCCCTGCTGACCTCCAGGCACCAGAGTCCATCACTCAACCCAGGTCACTGGCATAGTGTGAGGTGTGGCTACCAATGCCTCAAACCTCAGCATCACTGGGCTGGCCCTCACTTTGTTAAGGAACAAGTTTTCTTTTTTATATAAATGCACTGCTAGATTGACGGAGTGATAAAACAAATTTCAAATGTTATTTTTTTTTAAAGCATGATATGGTTCTGTGAACAAGGCAGAATACATGTTAATTGCAACTTTTTCTCTTCTCTAGAACATACTGATTGGCTACATATAGGCCATTTATGCTATGGGCTCAAGGACATCTTGGGAAATATGTTTGGCATGTCATGCCATCATGCTGCTTGAAGATAATTAGAGGAAAATACCCCAGTGATCAATATGAAGGTTTTCATGATATGTACCATATTCATATATAAATACATACTGTATCATGAGACATATAGCATGTTATCTGGTTATAATGTTTACGATGTTAATTTCCCATGTACTCCACACTGTATTAAACATTTAGATAATTTATGTTTTTATGCTGATTGCAGACTATTTCAATATTGTAACATTGATTACAGCTCTTGTATGTATGTAATTATTACATGGATATTGTTATTGAATAAATCTATGTTTATTAATCTTATATAATAAATATTTCCTTATAATACAGTATACCTTAAACTGATTTAACTGTTATGTTCAAATAAACATTGCAGAAATTTAGACATAAACCTGTATACAGTTTTTAAAAACATATTTTGTATTGTGATCATATTTTCAATAGTAGGAGAATGAGAGAAATTGCAACCAAAATATGGATTCCAATAAACTTAGATTGAAACAATGAGTTGGAGCTGGAATATGGATCCAGAAAAAAGGTATCATCCACTGGTCAAACTCTCACTCCCTGCATTATGTTATCATTTGAAAACAGAAGCGTAATATAATGTTTTGGTAACATCAAGTTGGTCCAACTGATGTTGTTGGTCAATCATACAGGGTAATTCAAATGCCATAAAATATCAATAGAGAAGTTAAACACAAAGATCAGTGTTAATGAGAATATTGGATACTCTGAGCTCAGTCTCCTCATCACTGGAAACAGTTAATTTCTACATGCTTTTTAATACACAGATATGCAATCAAAACCATTTCAAATGCTTACAGATTGATATTTAGTATATCTTTTTATCAGTATGGTCTACATATGCATTACATTATTTAAAATACATATTAGAAATATCTGTGATACAAATAAATGTTACATTCTAACTAGAAACTATGTGGGATTGACATATTAGGAATCTCTGAAATAAAAACACTTTTTTGGTAATCTTTTATTCAATAATTACTGTTATAAAGCTTCTTTTTGTGATAATCTAGAACGTTCACCAAAAGAAAAACATCTAATTTTATTTGTTCTAAACAGTTAACCTCACAGGCACAGCATAATTAAATATAGAAAAATATGAGAGAGTCTGTAGTGAGTATGCTTTTTTGTTTCTTTAAAGAACTTTGAATACATATACAGTCAAGCCCATTTAATTGCATACTGGTTAATAGAATAATCTGCACAAATGCATAAAATTCTGAATCTCTGATTCCTTTCCTAGGTCTCCCATTATATAGTGCTCAGTTTAAGGAATTGATGCAGCCCTTTTAATGGAATAAAAAAGAGTTCATTCCAGCACACATGAGACCATTATCTGTCATTCACACTTCCACCGCCACCTCTTAGCTGCAGGCCATTAACAGTAAGTAATGCTATTTTCACCTGGTACCCCTGCTATTAACCAATTGTAAGCACTAACCTCTTGTGGTGAGACAACTGGGCATTTCGCAGAATCAAATTTGCAGGCTGGTTAAATTCAGAGACAGTGTTGAGATCTTGACCGCAAGCACTCACAGGTCTGACAAGCACATGGGGAGAAAAAGTTGAGTGACAAAAGAAAAATGCAGCACTTCTCAGTGGGGAATTACTCCTGAGGTGGCAGGGAGCTCTTCTGTGAGCAGGTACTAATAGAGTGAATACATAGGTGCTGGAACTAAGGGTGCCCTTGAGAATGTGTGCAGCACAGCACAGTGATGAAAGAAAAGCAAAGGCAGTCGAAAGTGACAACACTTTTTGGCATTGCAGGCAGATAAGTAAGAAATAAAAACAAGCACTTGAAAGAACTAATTTTTAACTAAGGCACTGAATAAAGCTGATGAAACAGCCTTGTTAACAGTCATAAGCATGAATCCACAATAAGCAGAGTTGAGCACAGTCCCATTGTATCATCTATCCCTTCACAATCAAAACGATCGTCTGCCACAATGTAAAATATGCAAGATCACTTAGAAGAATAGCCGCTTAAATGCATAATCAGCGATTGGTCGAGGCTATGCGTTTAAGCGGGTTAGACTATAGTTGTTTAACATATGTTAAAATTTCCTCTTATGACTTGACTGATACCATGTTTTACATTTTCAAATGTCATGTAGTTTGATGGCCCATTTATTTTTTTAATCCATACCTGGTTCTCTGTTGATGCAATGCCTCTATGAGTGATTTAGTTGCACCATGATGGATTTCTAATCGGATATTACCAGAGTCAGAAGTAAACAGTATTCTTCTGCCATTCTTGTTATTTCCTGTATGAGATGATATAAACACCCAAAAATTAATATGTAACTTGATAGTTGACTAATCTACTCCTTTGATTCTTAATAATAAGATTGCTCTGTATATTATGGCAGTGTCTCACACATAAAAATGCTATGTCCGCAGTCCTGAAAATTTCAGATATGTTGCTGAATGTGCCACCACAAAAGAAAACGGCTGATGGATTAACTATATAAAGTTCTGCCACATCATTTATTGTTGGCAATGAGTACCATATGTTGGTGTGTCTATCCAGGCACTCAGTTTTCACTGTTATTGATCCCTTTTTAGTTACGGTAGGCGTTGATATCACTGGCTTGTTACAGAATGTTATATGACATGTCTTAAAAAGCAGCATTAGCATGTCATGTGATATCAAATAATACTTGTTCCCATTATGATCCGTCTCATCAGAGTCACTTTCCTCATCACTATTAGATGAATTTTCACTATCCGATTCTGCTGGACTATAATCAGGGTCACCTGCATAGTCATCCTCATAACTAATTTCAGATTCACAATCGGAGATTACACCAGTGGCATTCTGATCATTATGAATGTCTGTTTGTCTGTCAATGTATGTACATCCTGTCAACATTTCATAATCTGATGAGGTAACTAATGTGTCATCTAAAGTTCTACAAGAGTTTTCTTCAGTGTCATTGATGTTGTTCTCATCAATTGATTTAGTGTTGTATGGATTTTCATTTATCAGGGCGTGCTTTGCTAATGGAGTTTGCCCTTTAAGGGGGCAGACCATGTTGTCCTGGTGCACCCCTTCCCTCCATTAGGGAATGGTAGTGCTCAGAAGGGGAGGGGAGAAGGAAGGGGAGGGGCCAAGAGCCAGAACAATGGGCAGGTAACAGGAAGGGGAGGGGAGAAAGGAGGTACATAAGGGACAGCACAAAGGGGCCTCTGCCACTTTTTGCTGGAGTTTTTGATTCCTCCCACCCACCCTGTTAGACAAAGTATGAGGAAAGGACAGTCAACTTGGGGCTGTATGGTGGGTCTGTCAAAGGGGAAGACAGATGCATCCGGGTAGGACAATGGACTGCCAAAGGTGGATGGCAGGTGATATTATGGTTATAGACTGCCAAAGGTGGATGGCAGGTGATAATATGGTTATGGACTGCCAAAGGTGGATGGCAGGTGATAAAATGCTTTGGGACTGCCAAAAAAGCAGATGGCACGTGATAATATGGCTGTGGACTGCCAAAGTGGATGGCAAGGGGGAAAAGGGAGGGGAGGACGGAAGGGGGGGGAGAAAAAAGAAATAACACAAGAGGCGGAAGAAGATGAAGGAGAAAGCAGTCTTGGTTTTCACTGTTACCTAACAGAAAAGGAGAAGAAGAAGAAGGCACCCAGGTTTTCGCATGGGGGATGGATAATCAAAGAGTGATTTATGGATGGAAATAAATAAAAATTATGGAAATATGATAATAAAGAAATGGAAAATGGAATATGGATTTATGAATATAAATAAATTAATTGCCAATCTGAGCACAACAACAAACAATGGTCTCTATGCTTTTGTGAGGGAAAAGAGGGAAATCCGGGACAATAAGTCTTCAGTCATTGTCCCGACTGACGTATATGTTTCTTTTCTAGTCAAAAAAACATTTTCAGTTTGTGTATATCTACTTCTGAATTTCATCACAGGAAGAACGCAAACTGGATCTGTCTGTGTTGTTGCTGCTTTAGTTTTCACATTCCATAATGGTGCAAGTAAGCAACTGTGACAGTGACAATTGCATACCTACAGGAATAAATTTGAGATTTATTATATTTATCTTAGGTTAAATCTGCACATTTTACTATTTGCATTCATACTTACTGTAATACATTGTATGCATTATTAGTTACTTCTTACTACTTTACTACACTTCTTGTTATAGAGTCTTATAAATACTGCAGTCTGATTAGTTGTTAAGCTTTTAACAACCTTAGATTAATCACTGTTATACTGCCATATGCAACCTGATCAATAATTAGTATGTGTTATTCCTGTAAGCATTTCACCAGCTAGCTCAGCTGAATGACTGGAATGATGCATTATGATGTAGAACATTATAACTAAAATTCAAGGCTATGTATTGCATTATCAAATGTATTTAAAGTGTACAGTAGAGCATTGTTCTGTATAGAAATCCATCCTTATCAAAACTGCTGTAGTACCATTGTTCAGAGTTCATGGAATGTGATTGTACCATTAAGTGGTAACACAAAATTCTATTATCTATAGAGACTGTAGAAGTCATTTTCATTTGAAGAAAAAAAAAAGCACTGTGGGCCCTATGCATGAATGGGTGGTGATGGTGAGCATCCTCCTAACGTAGTACCCCATCACAGTGAGGACCATCACCCTGAACCTTTTCACCGGTGACGCCCCCAAGATGGTCAGTGGCACTACCCTTCTCTCACTGCCACAGCTGCTGGCCATATGAAATAAGTGCCCTATGAGTGTCAGATGGACGGCGACCTTCGAGCAATGAGAGGAGTCTGTGCCACTGACCATCTTGAAATCTCCATTGAAAGATACAGGGGATCAGGGTAGACTGTACCAGTGGAGGATCACTGGACAGCTATGTCTTGTGCCCTGATCCTGAATGCTTCATGGGGTCTGCATGACCCAGATCTGTGGCATTTATGCATACCAATGCCAGCATGTCCAGATTGTGCAGCATGTTGACATCTTACATATGGCCCAGTGTGCACATTTAACATAATACTGCACACTATATGAAATGCAGCATGAGCACCTGCATGCATAACCAGTGTGTTCTGCCACATTGGTGATCTGATTCACATTGAGAGTGCCTTGCAAAGGAGGCTTTACTCTCGAGGACAGATTGAATCACATCCACTCTGTGGCTGAACACACTGGTTGTACCTAGTTGCCCATCCAATATTTCCTACATATATAATAATAGTCATCATTTACTATGAAATGATTTGTACCTCAATATCCTGTATATTGATGTCAACTGAACCATTAAAACTGTTATTGTTGGTTAATTCACCATCTGATGTTCTACTTGTGATACTAGTGTCAGGCATATCCATACATTCCTTGACACCATGAAAGAACATATGTGAATTGGGTCCGGTGGAATAACACTAAATTGCAAAAACATGAATATTAAATAATCATTAAAATAAATTTAAATGAATATGATTTGTGTTGTCATACACATGCATGACATCACACAATCAATACATACCTAATATGCAAAATTTGAATTGAATTGATAAGGTGGGGATATGATCCAGGAAGGGGAGGGACAAGTTGGGGAAAACAATGATAAAGAAAGAAGGTCGAAAAGGATTGAGGAGGGATGCATAGGGAAGGGAAAACAAAACAGAGTGGTTGGAGGGAGAAGGTCAAGGCAGGACTATAATTAATATATTATATATATATACACATATATACATATGTATATTATATATATATCATATGCTCATATATTGTCTCATATATTACCTCAAATACAAACTTTATAATTTTGCACAGTACTCAAAGTTTAATTAAAATTATCTGTGTGAGAAGACTATCATATGTATTAATATATGATGATTCTGGCACTTCTTGACTCATATCCAAGGCCACTGATTTATGGTGATTAAAACAATAAAATTCCATTTTCAAGACTTCAGATTCCAGAATTACACTGGTGATTGTTAATCTAATTTCTGGATTTTACCGGGATTCTGCTATCATTCTTTTAGTATGTGCATAAATAATCAAAATTAAAGAAGGCTTAATATACAGAGCATTAAATAGAGCAAATTGAAAATAGTACAGGAAGGAATTAAAAGAAAAACACAAGTTTTGTAGATTTACTGATCTGATATAAAATGCCAGATTCCATGAAATCTTTGTTTTACTGGTCTTCAGGCAGCCTAATTCGAATTTTACTGGATTTTCTGGTAAAACCCATAAACAGTGGCCTTGCTCATATCAATCAATCAATCAATCAATTACTTTATTTAACCAGGCATAAACACTATTGAGAAAGCTCATTTTCAAGGTGGTCCTGGGCATTAATACAATACATTACACTTCATAAGATTACAATTATGGTGGACAACGATGCAAAAAAAAAAAAAAAAAAAACATTGTGAAGGTGCGGTCAATATGGGCCTATACATACCGGTCAACATAATTAACATACAAGGGTACATAATGATAAGCTTTACTGAAATGAGAAGAGACAACAATCCCATATAGTCTCCGCTAAGTAAGAGCTCATACCTAAATGATAAAAAATAAGGAGGTATTAAAGAATAGGGTAGAAATTAGGGTGAAAGAGCAGGCAGCCAAAGGGAGGCCAGAATCGATAAAGGTAGAGAATAGGCAGGGCCATCTTGGATTCAGGAACTAAACATGGGTCCTAGGTTTCTGTTATTAGGGAATGAGTGGATGAGATACTTAGGTGTAGGATTTGAGAGTGGCACCGGGGCTTAGGGGTTATCGTGTCTGAAACAGTTGAATGATTCCGCTCAGATAATCCGTTAATAGAGCTTTGAATGTGAAAATGCTTGGAAGTGAGGACAATTTTAATGAGTCTTGCATAGTGTTCCAAAGTGATGGAAGTGAGAAGTTGATTGCTGCTGAGCCAAGGGTAGTTTTCACTCTAGGAATCTGGAAGCAGATTAAGGAGAAGCGTCTCAGGCCATAGGAACCTTTAGCCCATTTGAAGATGTTCGAGATATATGTAGGGAGGTTATCAGATAATACTCTAAAAAACCAGAGGAGAGCATTCCATTTCCTTCTAGTTGAGAGTGAGGTCCATCCCGAAACCTGGTATAGACGACAGTGATGTGTACTACCGGGTAGATTATGGTGATGGAGACACTATTATGTCATCATTCAGGGTTGATGCACTAAATATTCTTTCCTTTCTGTATGTTGGTATTGCATTTTTCTTCATGTGGTTTGTTTTGATAATGTGGAATACACCGTTACAATCAAAAAACCCTTTTCTAATATAATCTTTGGCCCAGATATTCAAACTGCGCCCAAAAAGTGCATAATAGCAGGAACAAAACGCAGTCTAATGAGCCCATGCTGAAGAGCACGATATTCAAAAATGGAGCAGGCCAAATTGCGCCTACAGCGCGAATGACTGAATATCGCACCACCTGCAACCATAGCGAACTAGGGAGGGGAAGCTGAGCAGATCTGATGCACATAGCAAAAAGGGATGTTCAGCTGAGCAGTCCAGAGGTGCCATAGTGCAACCAGGAGCCCTCCAGCAGCGAGAGCAATGTAACTGCACAACCAGGGAGGTAGGGGCCCGCCACCATGCCAGAGATAGGCACAGGAACACACAGCAGAACAGACATCATCCCCCACCCCAAGCACTGCACAACTGGGGGAGGGCTGGAATAACCACTGGCCCATGGAGACAAGCAAACAACCCACAGCCGGGCCATGGTGCCCCATCACACCTACCGGCAAGCTGTGACTGACACACAAGGAGGGCAGACCACCCCGTGCCACACCATCCCCCCATTGCAGAGCACACCCTGCACCATGACCACCAGACACCCCCCATGAGCAGTGACCACCACTGCAGGAAACCCCATGCATGCCACCACCCCCACTGTGACACTGCAACCCTATGCACCACAGAACCATGCAAGCCAGCCCCACCATGAGCACCCATCAGCAGGTGGCAGCACACGGCAATGCAACAATGGCAAACATAGTGCCACCATGCACAGTCCCCTGAGGTACTGCTGAGAGACCAACCATGCATCGGCACAAGAGGTACACCACACGGGACAGGGCGTGCCCTTGACACCACCACCAGTGGTACAACACCCTGCATAGTAGTCCAGTGACACACCCCAACCCAGCACTGGCCACAACAGCCAGCACAGCCACCCACAGTGCTGTGTGGAAGCATGCACCACACCGGATGCCACACAGTGTATGGACAGACACCCACCCATACCCAAGGGCACACCAACACAGGGACGCAGTGGTGGAGCAACCAAGCCCCCATTGTGGGCCCATGTAAGCTGTGTACACACAACCACAGTCCTCCATGTCACTGGAGTGCCAGCCACCCTGCGCAGGCACTGTGGACCCGTATACCACCAGCAGTTGCCCAGAGCACAAGTCACAGACAGTGGGGCTCATCCCTGCAACACACACAGGCACAGCATGGAGGTGGGACAATGACTGTGATGCCCACAGTGCCACCCAAGCCAGGCATGCACCACACCAGTGATGGGGCAACCCAGCAAAGTGACGGGTACAGTGGCCGCCCTGCAGGGACTGCCACCACTGACATGCCAGCAGACCGTGCAGGTCACAGACATGCATGTGTGTCAACTACACAGGCCATGAACGGGCCGATGGGTGCGCCATGGACACAGAGCACATGCCATGGACCACTGCACACAGTCTACCAGTGCACAGGGCACAACACACACACCACAGACACTGACTGATAGCTACCCCCACACCATAGTCACCTCCACACAGACACACACGTACCCATGACTGCACCACCCCTGATGCCATGCATACCACTGTAGCTGAGCACCTATAGCCCGCTGCAAATCAGAGACCACCACTGTATTCATATCAAAATTAAATGTATTGCACAAATATAAAATTCAACTATTTACAATATTACAAAAACTAAATACAAGGTTGGGGAGGGCCATAAACAAGGTGAGGGTGGGTGGGGCGAGGTGGACAAATGGGATGGGAAAGGAGGGGTGAGGGTGGGTCCAGGGTGGTGGAGAATACAGGGACTGAGAGATCCCTAGAGGGAGTGTCATTCCGTGCTGTGACTCCTCCGGACTCTGTGCCTCCTCAGTATCCCGGTGCTATCCAACCTCCTGAGGATGTCCAGCGATTCCTGGGACAGCAGTAACAGGTTCTCTCACAGACTCCCTGATGTCCCATAGATGGTGGGTACCTAGGACAAGGGAGCACAGTCAATAGGTGTGTATGCACAACCCCATACAGCCCGCCCACTGTGCATGGCATACGGCCATGGGACATACCACTGTGATGGTGTGTGACCACCCACAGTGATCACGTCCACAGGACCTGCCCACCCAGGTGCATACAGCCATGCAGAATGCTGCACACACCCACTGGCCAAGTCATGCACAGCACCACTGTGGCCGTTTAGTGACATGACTATGTGGTGCAAAGGCAGTGGCACAACCATGCACCTGGTGCATGCATGGACCACCATTGATGCATTCCCAGACATGCATTGCCACTGGACAGTGTTGACTGTAACAAGTTGCGTGCATGGCAGTGGTGTCGATGAATGGTGGCCATGCCCCGCTGCCCACCCTGTCACACAGCATGCAATAGTAATCATGGATGTATGGCACTCACCCTCATGGGGCCGGTCAAGTGGCGGTGATGGCCCTCGCCCCGCCTGGCTGCACTGTCCTCCTCCCTCTGCCGCTCCTCTCTCAACCGGCAGCATTCAGTCCGGCCTGTGGGGAAAACAAGGAGAGAAGAACATCAGTACAATCCCGAAGCAAAGTCCCCCTGCCCCAAGTGTGTGCCCTCCCACCCAGCCAGACCCACCCACCCCACCCTGTGAACACACGCCACAGCCAACTCCAGATGGGTTCTCCCATGTGCTGGACACATACAACACTGTTACCCATATGGACGATAAAAGTGTGTTGACGGAACCCTACCTGGATGTGGCACCATGCCTCCTGGCACGTGCCTGCAGTCATGCCAGTAGATCTGGCTCCCTCCTCCATGAGTTCCCATGAGTGGTGCCTGCACTGCTCTGTGCTCCTCCCCATCTGATGGCCTCCTCCAGGGCAGTGGCCACCTCCTGCCACACCTGGGTCCTGGCCCTGTCCAGGGGTGCCTCCCCAAAGAGATGCCCATGGTGTGGCTCCACTATTGCCACCAGATTCGCCAACTCAATCGCAGACCACTGAGCTGCCCATCTGCGTGCCATCCTTCCAGTTATAGTAGGCAATATGGCGCTCTGCAGTGCAGCTTCCCACATGCAGATGCTGCACAGTACAGCGCTGCTATTCCCTATCATGCTGTTACCGAACAGCGCGACAGAAGCACACCCATGCCTGACGCATGGTGCCTAGGGGGCAAAGGACGGGCACAGGGTCAAGGGTATCTGGCGCATGGCCACGCACATTGCCATTGGAAGACAATGCATGTAGCGTGATTGGCTGCCTGTGTGCCAGCGCCATAGTGGACTACCGAGCAGTTGGGCCATTGCACCTATGATGGCCCAGTGCCACAGTGCCATGTAGTGACTATCGCTATAGCGCCACTGGCACAATGGTGGCTGTGCCCTGCATTGCCTACCGCGCACAGCACGTCATCAGCGTGGCAGACCTGGGCATGCGCAGTGAGGTGTACTACGCATGTCACAGAACTGCACCATTGGCTCAGCACATTCATCACAACTGCGCAAAGCGCAACAGCACAATATTCAACCGTCATATGCAAATCATCTAATCAGCCATTCAATGGCGCGCCATTACAATTGCATCTACTTAGAGTTGCTCCATGTCTCATTTGCATGGATTGCGCTATAAAAGTGTGACAATGTGCTGCAGTGGCCATAGTCGAGTTACTGCAGTCTATTGGTGAGTTGCATGCTGTTTGGGAGTGTGGACTGTGGATTCAGGGACATGCATGGGACTGCACAGTCACAGGTAACAACTGCCATTCTTACAGGCTACATAATGACCGAGCAGGTTGTTGGAAGGAGGAACACAGTGGTGGGAGGAGGACGGAACTTTACAAAGGCCAAAACCGAGGCCCTGTTCGAGGCCTACCTGAATCAAGAGCCACTTCTCAGTGGACGGCGGGGAACACCTCAAGCCCATGCTGCTGCATGGGAGGAGGTGGCAAGTGCTGTGAACCTGCATGGCAGCCACCAGCGCACCATGCAGGAGTGTAAGAAAAAGATGGGCATGGACAGGAGTAGGGTAAAGGAAAAGGTGGCTGCCATCAGGGCAGCATGTGCTGCAACAGGTGGGGGACAGCCGGAGGTGGTACAGCTGACCCCACAGGAGGAGAGGCTTGCTGGAAGCATGCAGCACAGTGCCATTGAGGTGTTTCCAGGTGGTGGCTTCCAGACTGGTGGTGGCCCATCACTGCATGGTAAGTCATGGTCTGTCTATGGGGGCAGGGTAGGTCACATGCACTAATGTGACTTGCTTTCCTCCAGATCCTGAGCATCTGCATAGGTCAGTGGTGGTGGGCCTGTCCACTGCAGACAGTCGGCTGGAGTTGGAGGACATCCACCTCCACAGTATCATCGTGGATCACTGCGACAGTGGGGCCACCTGGCTGTCCACACTGATGTCATTGTAATAGTGTGGAGGAAGCCCTGCCTGTGTCCCAGCATGCTGGCATCCACGGATGCCAGCATGCTGTGACTGTAACTGGTGCAGAGTCCGTCACCAGTGATGAACATGACCATCATGGGCAGTGACATGTGTGAGCCACAGGATAGCCACACAGCAGGGCAATTCACACCCATGGCTGTGGGTCGTGCCGCCGTAGAGGCCTGCATGTCAGCACAGTCCCAGGCTGTGCCTGTCAGCACCAGTGGGGCAGCACTGGTGTCTGTTCAGGACAGTGGGACTGTTGCGGCCACTGAGGTGGCACCATTGAGCCCTGGGAAGTGGCAGCTGGAGGGGCAGCATCAGCAGTCGGCCAATGGGCTTGGGGATACAGGGTTCAGTGGTGGCATCTAGTGCACCACCTGTGGACATGCCAAGACCTGGTCCTGGTGCACAGCACCCACCACTCAAGGGTGCTGAACACCAGGAGCCATGCACACCCTGAGGGACAGGATGCCGAGGAGGCTGATGACCTCTTGGATGAGCACACCCACCTGCAGAGCATTGGTCCAGCAGCAGATGCAGCTTGTGACATCCGGGATGCACTGTGTGGGCTCTGGAGCAGGCAGAGGAGCATCGCAGCAGGGGACACCGCACTGATTCTGGCAGGGATGGACCATTTGCGGGAGGATGCGACAGCTGCCATTGACAGGCATGCACAGGCGTTCATTGCTGTCATAGGCCACAATGGCACACAGTCAGGTGCCCATGCATTGAGGACACCATGCAGTGCACTATCCACCCCCCGTTCACGGCGTCATGCGATTCCCACCCTGTCGACGCCGGGTTCAGCTGTGGGCATCCCGAGCACTCCTGGTGCGGGCATGTTCGGTGTGCTGCAGACCCCTGTGCGAACACGGTCACGTTCATGCAGTGGAACACCTGGGGGACCATCAGTGCCACCTCATGAGACCAATGGTCAGCCTGTCAGTGCTGGCAGATCTTGGTGGGGCCGCCCATGCATCTGTGGCAGCCGTGGCACTGTGTCACGTGACTGACCTGTCTCCCAGCGTGGCTACTGTCTGGTGCTGCCCTGTGTGCATTGTGTGTTTCAGTGGGCAGTGCGGGTGGAGTACCTGGCCCTGCGTGGACACACGGTCCCACCTGCACACCCTCCCGGCTGCATCCACAGTTGCGTGTGCATGATGATACCTGCATTGTGCTGTACACAATGTGCAATGGTGCACAGCATCTGACACATGCACATGGACAGGTAGTGGGCGTGGTGGCCTATGGACATGTGTGTTGCTAGGGTGTGCATTCTGGGTGGGTGCCTCCTGCCCTCTGTGCACGTTGTTGCGTTGTGTGTGAGCATGTGTGTGTGTCCGTCCACGTGGATGTTAATCCTCACCCATCCTGGTTGTGTGTGTGCTTCTGTGCCCTGCCACTTTCCTTGACGGCACCCTGGTGTGTCCATATTACATGTTTGTAGGTTATTGCCTTAGCCACTGGTGGTTGCGCATGGCCATGACTTACCTGGGTTGGCTGAAGTGCTCCTCCGTGATGGTGTCCCAGTGCAGCTGTGCCAGCTGAATCAGTCGGGGGTCCCATTGGCCAGAGGCTGCCCATCACCATCATCACTGGCGTCCCCATCATCCCATTGCTGTCCCCCTCTTCAACCTGTACAGCTATCCCACATTCATTGGCCATGTTGTGCAGGATGCAACAGGCCAGGAATAGCCTACAGACCTTTGAGGGCTGTACTATAGAACACCGCCAGAGGTGTCCAGGCAGAAAATGTGCCTTCCAACCTTGAGACACCTGCTCGATTACATTATGTGTGGTGGCGTGTGCCTCATTGTAACATTGCTGCAATGGGATCACGGAGCACTGGTAAGGTGTGAGCAGCCAGGGAGACAGTGGGTATCCACTGTCACCTGTGTATAGAGGCAGAGGTTGGTTTGTGAGTCAGCATCGCCCTGCTCCAGGCCATATAGAGCCACTACCCACTGTCTGGAACTGTCAGTACTTGAAGAAGCAGGTGGAAAGATTGGCAGTTTAATGCATGCATGTAATGTCTGTACCAGTGTTCACTCAATGCAGCTACTTAAATCTGCTTCTTGAACTGGGCAGTACAGAGTATGAACATGCAGACTGGGCATGTCAAAAACATGCCACCCATGTCACTAACATGTGACATCATAGAAGCACCCCCATGTCTTCAGGCTTCCCACCCACCTAGTCCGCTGAAGCAAGTTGAACAGAACAGCACCTGAAAGGTCAGAATTTGCTGTCTCAGGGCACAACCCCCACTCCGTGCCAAATAAATGAAGAGTTGCCTGAGTAAAAGGCAGAACCCTTTGTCCTGGGCACCTGAGCAATGAAGGAGAAACTCAGGCAAGGGAAAGGGAGGGGGTAAAGCAATGGGGGGATAGGAACAGGGAGGTGATATGACAGAAAGGGATAGGGGAAGAAGAAAATACAACCATGAGATTGATGGTAGAGAGAGAGAGAGAGAGAGGAGGGGGTTTTAAAATAGGATGCACATGAGCAGGTAGCCCTTCTTTCCATTGCTAGCCAGTAATTTTCCCAACCACCCACCCAAAAAATAGATGATAAAAATAAGGGAAGAATAAGAAAAAAGGAAAAGAGTGTTTAAAGGATTACTGTAGGTGGCTGGAAGAAGGAAGGGTGTCGATATAAGGGGGGCCACCAGTTTGATTAAGACTGCTGAAGGTGGACAGCAGGAGAAACACAAAAGGAAAAGGAAAAAAGTAAGGGGGGAGGACAAACCTGGCCTGGGTGTACACCAAGGCTGGGGATGGGTGAGACTACTCTGGGGGTTTACGCCCAGGGTAGCTATGGAGGAGGGGTACTGTTACTTATGAGTCCTGCTCATAATTCAGGTTCTTGTTTGTGTGTGCTGGGTAAGGAAAACACAGGGCAAACAAGTAATAAAAGGAAATATTTATTACTATAATACTCATGCCAAAGCATGTAACAAGGAACTACAAAAAGGATGATTTCCACCAGTTGGCCCGGGGTTATGCACCCTAAATAAATCTAAACATGAAATGAATAAACGTATGAAAAAACACCAAAATCTCAGAGACTGGGGAGGGGGCTGGCTGGCAGTTACATGTATACACTGCTGATAAGAATGCAACATTTGGATAAGGCAGACAAATACAATTGGATATAATATACAGAGTGTAATATCTGGGTGGACCCCAAGAAGCAAGAGTGCATGGTTGGCATATATCTTAGAAATTCATAGTTCAGCAAGAATAAGTGTTATCTGTTCTTATTTCAGACAGTCTGGAAGTAAATGCAATGTAATCATAAAAGCACACAATGTGTCACAATAGTGGAAAATTACAGAATATGAGTGATTATGAGTATAGCAGAATACATAACAGAAACATAGCATATAGGTAAATGCATTACAGACAAATATGAGCATAGCAAATATAATATAGAACACTAATATAAGTAATAAAACAAGATAAAACATTATAAGTCTGTGGTAAGGCACTAATACTTGTAAGTGTATAAGGTTATGGTTATGTGTGGGTCAGTTGGTGGTATATAACCCACATGTCAAAAGTGAATTGGTGTTTAGGATACCCACTACCACTGGAAATGGGGATGGACCTGTATGTCTGCAATATGGTACCATCCACACTTTGAGCACCGGTCAAATTGTCCAGTGGACCAGTGTGAGAAGCTGGGTCCTCATCATGTAGTACTGACATTGCTGCTCCTGTATCAAGCAGCATTACCTGTTGGCAGCCCCCTACCATGGCCTCTACACAAGGCCTTCCACTTGAATCCACAACCGAAGGGGAAACAATGTGGACTGGGCCTCTAATTGTGATTGTGACATATTAGGGCCCCCCCCGCCATGAGTTGTGCTACTATTTCTTGCACTTTCTTACCAGTTCTGGCTTTATTCACATTATAAGCTGGAAGTAAAAGACTTTGGCTTATAGTAGCCACTGCTGTCACAGGTGATGCTATAGTGGCAGGTGTCAGTGGAGAGAGCTGCATGGTAGGTGGAGCTGGTGCTGGTAATGTGGGGGGGTTATGTTGGAGCAGTAAAAAGAGGCAGCAAGACCTGGACTATTTCAGGCCCTGTATCCACCCCACCCATCATGGGCTGGAATGCTGAAACAATCGCTGTCACAATGCGGTCACTACCAGGGGCTCTAGCAGATCTGAAGCAATCTAACATCTCTCTCAACCTTTTTTTTTCCTCAGCAATCTGTTTATATGGTGGCCTAGTCTGGTAATTCCTGCTGCCTTTAGTAGTCCTAGATTGATTAGCATTACCATGCTTCTTACCCTGATAGTTATTCTTGTTATACTTTTTACCATGCCCATTTCTGTTGCCCCCTTCCCTTGGTCGGGGTAGTGGTGGCAGCTGAGCTGGATGGTGCCCTCCTCACTTCCACTGCATAAGTGGTACTGCCTCTGGTTGGCTGCTGAATTGCAGCAACCTTGTTTTTTGTCTTTAGAATTGTGAGACCGGATGTAAATCTAATACAGTCTCTCTGTTACCAATTGAATTTTATCAAATGTGTCCTGTTCTGGGAACACTGCACACTCAACCCTCTCACGTACGGCTGGTGTCATGTTTCTGATATACAAATCCTTGTATTCAGTCTGGTATGTGCTATGCTCCTCCTTTCCAAGGAGCTTGTCTGAGTGATAAGCCATCCACAAGCGGGAATAGTATGTTGCAGGGGATCCTCTAGCCTGTTGTCCCATATTCAAGGCTAAACACACATCCACAACTCCTGGGTTGGCAGCAGATAACAAATTAGTACAGATATCATCAAAAGACATGTTATCACCATTCCATACAGCTGGCTTGAGTTTGGAAGAGAGACCAGGGCCATTTGTCAACCTTAAGACTTTCACCTTACAGTGCTCTGGAAGGTCAAGGATTTCACAGTGTGAGCTCACATTTGCCAGATGACAGCTCAAATTATCATTAGGCTGCATATGCCCAATGCTGTCAGTAATCTGTTGTACTGAATGGACAACCTGCATGGGGTTGCCTGTAGGTGGTTTCTGGTTAGTTTCTAGAGCTACAGCTCTGGAAGTATTGTATGCAATTTCTGCAGCAGTCTGTGCTACAGACTTTGGTACACTTTCCTGTGAACTAACTTCCTTTATCATTTTATTAACCTCCTCATGCAATCTGTCTCACTGATCATCAGTGATACCCATCCTCAGTATAGCCTCATCAATCATAGCATTAACTTCTACTCTGTCCTTTGAATTCAAAACAGCAATTGTGGGGGGGTAGAATAGCCTAAATTTATCCTTGGCTTGCTACCGTCGGCCATTTTGTTGTAGGGCATAGGCTGTATGGGTGTAGCCATCTTGCTATAGGGCATAGGCTGCATAGGTGCAGCCATCTTGTTGTAGAGCATAGGCTGTATGGGTGCACCCATCTTGGAGTAGGGTATGGGCATGGCTATCTTGGAGGAGGACCTCCTGAGGGCAGCCATGTTGTTGTAGGTCAGTGCCATTCTGTGAATCCACCTCCATTTTGTGAATGAGAAAATCCACCATTTTGTGACAAAACAGGAGCAGGGACAGCCTTGGGGCTAGCCTGTTCTGATTGAGCTGCAGAACCCTTTGCATCAGAGTTCTCATCCCCATAAGAATAAACATCAATGGGGACATAACTAAAAGCCTTTCATAGCTTTAATGTGACCTTGTAAAAGGAATAACTCTTGGCATAACTTTGCCACTTTAGCAAAACATTTGTCATGATTAACCTTGCATTTGTAGCAAACAACCCTCTAGACGCATCTTTCTGTAACACCCTGTAGGCTGCAAACACCTCAATGTGATCTAGACTTAACTATTCTAAATCATGGCTCCCTGTTTCAATCAGCTTTAATTCATCAATTTCCTGAATCAAAGATTAATTAGCATTAGACAGTAGATCATTCATTTGTAAAACTTGATGTCTATCAGCTGCAGTTCATCACAAAGTTCACTCAGCTCATGCACTTTCATGTTAGAGTGTTCATCTGAAGTAGCTAAAAGCAGTCACACTGCTGACATAATGCCTGCTGCTCAGACTGAAATATGTTTACATTCCTTGAATGCTCTGCAGTGTTTTCACCAATGAAGCCTCCACAACGCTAATAACATAGTTAGGAGCAGGCCCTTAGCAGACCGCTTGTTAGTTGACAGTCTCAGAGTAATATACTGCTCACATATCAACATAATTGGATCCAAACATTTTGATTAACTCATCTTTAGTTAAATCATTATAGCATTCCCAACCACAGTGTGAATTGAGATAAGTCGAGATATCTTCTCTCAACTCCATGCTAATTACCATAGACATGTCTGATAAGCAGGTGAAACCTTAAACCATTTGTTGATCAGCTGCTATGTTCTGAACCACAGTAGATGAACACTGGAAAATGGGAGGCATGTGTAGATGACTTTAAAAGACAGAAAAAAGTTACCACAAAGAGATGCATGTTTTTAATTTTTTGTTTCTCTACTCGCTCTGCTGTTATTGTAACCAGTAGAAAAAGGCAGCCTGTCCAAATAGAAACAGAGGTTCCTGATGCCTTATGAGTCACACTGGAAAAACACAGACTGAGAAGAATTAAACAAAAGCCACACACAGCTACTTGCCTGTTATGAATTACTTACTAGTCACAGCATTAGCCATGTGTAACCAATAATGTTATTTATGAAACCACATTCCCATGCTAGTGTTGTTCTATTACCCTTTCTTTCCAGGCTTAAAGGTTTTGGGGCATATGGCAACGCAGTAATGAATCTACCGAACTGCACTCCACTATTCCTTAAGTGCTGTCCACCTACCTCCTTTCAATGCAGTTGCTTCTTTTTTCCCTTTTTAGCAAAACATCACTCATTGGGTATTAATTAATAGTTTTATTTTCATTAACATGTGCTTAAAACTAACAAGTGTTTTAAAAAAAACTCCTTTTGTTTGAATGTTAAGAGTCCAAAGATAGTTATATTACAGTCACTACTGAAAATAATTTGTGTTTATATATCACTTCATATCGCTTCATTTGTACTTGATTGCAAAGTGTTCATAGTTCAGCAAGAATAAGTGTTATCTGTTCTTATTTCCAGACAGTCTGGAAATAACTGCAATGTAATCAGAAAAGCACACAACGTGGTCCAATAGTGGAAAACTACAGAATATGAGTGATTATGAGTGTAACAGAATATATGTCAGAAACATAGCATATAGGTAAATGCATTACAGACAAACGAGCATAGCAAATATAATAAAGAACACTAATATGAGTAATAAGAGAAAACATGATGGGCTAGATATTCAAAACTTTGACCAGGGCTAAATTAGCACTGTCCAGCATGCTAAATTAGCACAAACCCAACAGCCTGCTATATTCAAAAGGGATAGTCCCGATGCTAACTCTGCTGAATATAGCATGCTAAGGAAGCGGGCAATCTGGGCTGGGAGTGCAGTGCAAACATAGCCCAGGAATAAGACAGCTCTGAATATATCAACCAGGAAGTGCACACCACAACTGCAGCCAAGTGCACAATGACATGAAGGTAGGTAGAGGTGAACTATGTGGCCAATGTGTGTGCCAGCAAATACATGGACTCAGTACAGATGCAGGCAGCAGCGCATGTGAAAGTACAGTGTGCAAAACTATATAATGTTCCCTGAACTGTTTGCACAGTGCTAACACGTTTGCATGGGTTTAGCACAGAGCTAAGCCATTTGCCCGATGCAAACACGTTTTCCCGGGGCTAAACTTTGCCATATTCAAAAGTGACATGCAAATGAGTCTACTTAGGTAGTCTCTGGGTAAACACCCAGATTAGCATCTCATTATGCCCTGATTTTGCATGCAGTTTGCCCAGCATTACTGCAGGGTCCCAGAGCACCAACTATAGGTCAGTCTGGAAGTACAGGGACTGGCCGGGTCTGCCCATAGCTCCACCTGTAGGTCAGTCTGGCAGTGCATGATGGTAGGTGCAGGCTACATGTATATAGCACAGCATAGCATATTGTGCCTCAGGGGACAACACAGCATAGGCACAGGTAGTGGTGGTGCTGCATGCAACTGTCACACTGTAGGTCATGCTACAGTGCACAGCAGACACTAAAGTAGCAAGGGGAACAGTACGAGGGACACATCAATGCCTATGGTGTGTAGGGTAGTGATGACCACTGCACTGTACACAGTTACAGGCCCAACTTGCAGGTGTTTACTGACAGTGAACATTACTGTTATGCTGTTGTGTGACCCACAGATGCTGCATCTCTGGCATAGGATGCTCACAGTGACATGTACATGGCTGGCTGTGTGTGCTGGGGTGTTTGTACAGGTGTGCGATATGTGGCTGGGGGGGCACATACGATTAGACAGGCACACTGGTGTTAGGGTATTCTCAATACTGGCCCATATGCACTGCATGATGTGTCCCAGCCTTGTGGCCGCACTGTCTGTGGTGCAGCTTGACCACCCTTACACCTCCCCTCAACACTCTCCATGCCCACAGTGCTGCATGTGTGTGCTGGCATCTGATTGGTGTCCACAGAAGGGTGGTCTGCACATGCATGCTGTATGGCCACACTGCCATGCTGTCCACTGGGACCCGGTCACCACTTACTGTCTGGCATGGCTGGGACTGGTGGCAGATGATGACATCATTGTGATGCCATCAGTGAGCAGCATGTTTCCTCTATGTCTGTCTTGTTTTATGTGTCATACTTATTGGTTAGGGTTGTGTAAAGCCACACAAAAGCCACGCAAATGTCATGCAAAGCCGCAATGTCACGCGATGCTGGATTGCCCATGGTTAAGACTACCTTTTCCAGGGCAGTAATTTGTACTGCACAAAGTGTTGCGCTAAGTCGTGCAAAAGCACTTTGCATGGCTCTATTTACTGAATATAGCATTGCGCTGACATGCCCCTCAGTTTGTCCCTTGCAAACATTATGATTTTGTCCGGTGCTAATGCAGTTTGCACATGCTATTTGTCCTTTTGAATATAGCGGACCCACGCCATCCCACACTGAACTCATGCAAACGGTTTTGCTCCAAGCACAAACTTTGAATATCTGGCCCTTATTTGGGACTGTCTAGTACAGTATGCCCTTCAGGCCCATTTGGTCCCACACAGGGGCCAATGGGCTTACAACCACTACTGTACCTGTCATTCAGTGGGCAACCGGTGGTATGGGGTGGGATGCTACCACCGCCAATGATGGGGGCAGGGGTGGGCATGGGGTCCTGTGTGGGTGGGAGGTGCCACTGGATTACCAGGGACGTTGGTATTGGCTTTTACCATGATCAGGAACTTGGGAAGGATGGGGTCCACTAGACTACCAGGGCATGTTGTATTTACATTTACCATGATCGCAGGAACAGGCGGGGGTTCCACTAGACCACCAGGGTGGGTCATCGTAACATGTATCGGTGGTACCAGGTGGGAGGGGGACCAGTAGAGCACCAGGGATGGTCATGTTGCATATATTCCGGGGTCTGGGGGCCACTAGACTACCAGGGATAACCTGTCACACATATACCCCACGATCATGGCTGTGGGCAGAGGATGCCCCTGGATTACCACACAGCATCATGCTGTACGCAGGGCACCAGGCTCAACTCATCAGGCTGCCCTGTGCAAGGCATGCAAATAGGGTCATAATGACATGCAAATGGCCCCATCTGTGCCGTGCATATATTATGGCCTCATTTGCATGCCCCCTGCTGAATATCATGGGTGCTGCACCTAGTGCAACTACACTTGTGCTGGCACATCTCCGTGCTTCCTAGCTGTGGCTTGCACTGGCGTAGTGCCACTGCGCCATGTGCAATATGTGCTCTGGCCCTGCCATATTCAACAGTGCTGTGCCATGGCACATCCCAGTTGAATATCACCTGGACCTGGTCGCAGCGCATCACAGTTGCACTGTGCCCAGGCTTGTGCCACTGCCTGGTGCCGTCTAAATATCTGGCCCCATGAGTTCAGCTGGACAACAAATTTAATTTTACTTGCTAAAGTAAGTTATGTGAAAGTCCTCAATTAGCCACACTTCTGCCCTGAGTCAGGAAATATTTTCTAAATTGAATCTTCCAAATTTATATGATATGGGTGACTCTTTTTTCGTGAGTCCCCAGTGGGCAGTACAGGAGTCAGAGCACAGGAAGGCGAGGTGCCAGGAATTTGTGACATGTGGAAAAGAGGTGGTCAGGAGGTGAGACCAAATGGAGTGTGGAAGTAGCATGAGCAGGCCAAGGGCCCAGGACAAGGGCACCACAACCGGGTGATGGACACAGGGTTTGCTGATTGTGGTGCAGTGCCAAGGGCCCAGGGACAAGGTGACAGGAGGCAGACACAGCTCAAGGGGGCAGAGTATGGGGTAGGGAGGGTGGGGCACAGGACAGGCCATGTGTACAACAGAGGTGTACCAGTCTGCAATCCAGCGGTAGGCGGAGCAGTCAACAGGGCACATACAGGGCCACCCATCATAGTGGCATGTGGCCGCAAGGCGAGGGACAAGAATGCGGGCCTAATGAGTGACTCCGAGGATGCGGGTGATGAGCGGGCACCCATACTGGGTGGCACCACTCCACTGCTAGGTCCAGTGCTGCCTGCAGTGCACAAGCCACGGTGGCAACAGGCGGCAGGCAGCAGGGGACTGTGTGCAGGATGACGGTCTGTGCACGGCAGGCAGCAGCTATGCCAGGCAGCAACATCTGGCAGAACCATGTGCCGCCATCCCAGGTCCAGTGATCATCGCCTGTTGTGCTGCTGATGTCCATAAGGTGAGTGCTGTTTTGGGGGTTGTACTGCTCCTACTGTTGTGATGTGCGGGGATGTCCGTGTGTGTGTGCCCTGGTGGGTCTTTGATTTCAGTGGCTACCTTCCTTGTAGTGCACTCCTGACACTTTCCTTCCTGGTTGCCTGGGCATTTCGGGTCACCTGTTGTTGTTCTGCTGCTTGGAGGTCCCCGTGGCTGTGCGGCTATCTTTCTCTCTTTTGTACTGTCGGTCTACCTCAAGTACTGTCACTCTTTCCGGCAGCTGCTCTGCTTGCCTTGCCCCACCAACACACACCGTTGTTTCTGTGCCCATATTGTGCTACTGAATCTTTCCAAGCAACAGGGTAACAGCACCTGGAGAATAGGTCACAGTAAATTATTTTATTCAAAGAGCAATTAAAAGGCTGTTTAAGGGCTGTTGAGGATTTCTCTTGAAAGGCTTCCCTTAAAGGTTTTGTTAGGTGAGCTTTACAAGAGGCCTCAAAGTTTCTCCATTTAAAAAACACATTTATAACTGGTCACATTCTGTAGAGATTGCTGAGGTAGCTGGCTGTTTGCTCCTGATTCCTCTATTTGTCTTTTTAAATGTGAATAACAGACTGTCCACCATTCTGCTGTCATCACAAAAAAATATTCATGTTTACAGTCCTTGATCAACTCCCACTGCCTCTTTTCTTGGCCTGGGAACACCCCCAAACACAGTCTTTCCACTCATGATGCAACGGGAGGAGAGGACTATTGCATCATGAGTGGCTGCAGTGTTTGAGCCAAGGTGTTTCTAATGTTCAGGAAGTATGCAATAAGTGTATTTTATTTATTTATTTATTTATTAACATCTTGGATTCAAGACCTTTGAACAGACACTCTTTACATAGGTTCCACATCAGAATGATAACATAGTCAGGTTAACGTTTACAATAGTTACATTGCAAGTGTCACCACACCTAAATACATTTATGTGTAAACAGAAGGGAGATGAAGATTCAGGAGATTACTATGGATAAAATAAAATGAAAATGACACTAACAGTGATCAGAGGTACATCTTACATACAGCAGAGGCATTGTACAATGTATGTCTGAGTCTATTTGTTACTAGGTTACTAAATACAGAGTGAAACAAGCTGAAGGCCATGAGGGAAGAGAGGGAGGAGGAGGACTGAGGGAAGAGGAATGGAATTGGGGTGATAGGGGAGTGGGGGATGAGGGGAGGAGAGGGGGAGAGGAGAGGATAGGTGGGAGCAGGAGGGCCCCAGAGGTAAGTGCAAAATAAGTGCAGGTGAGGGTAGTAATTAGAGAATTAGAGTAGGTGAGGGTCAGTGGGGGATACCCATAAGGAGCAGGCATGGTAGAATTTGGTAGTGCCTGGTGGTAGCAGTCACAGGTACCTCAGCAACTAACTGCTGCTGAAGTAAGTGCTTAAAGGAGCCCAACTTTGTTGCACTGGAAATACCTGATTGCAGTTCAGGTATCCAGAGTGGGCTCTATAGGTGATAGCATGTTGTCCAAGTGGAGTATAGCATCTAGGAGTTCTGAAATAATTTGACTGCCGAACTTCTGGCAGTGTGAGGGTTTAATGATGGTATCAGAAGGGTTGAACACCAGGACGATCATACCTAGGTTGGCTTTTTGAAGAAAAATGATTTGAAACAAAACAAGAAACATACAAACATAGAATGCAAAGCATAGAATTTGTCAGCAGAAAAGAGTGACTAAGCCCACCCAGTCTGCCTAAGGATTCCCTGCCTAGTTCACCTAACTAATTTCTGGGGACCTTCCCCCTCCCTGTTCCTGTACAAATATGCCTCTGTGTCTATCCCATGCATGCTTGAAGCCTTCCACCATTCTAGCCTCTGCAACTTCGGGTGGCAGTCAGTTCCGTGCTTCTAGCTCCCATTCTTTGAATAAGTGTTTCCTAACATCCTTTCTGAATGTTTCCTCCCATTTTATTGCCTGTCCCCTAGTCCTGTATCGCAATCTCTTATGGAAGAGGCTCCTTCTGCACTCTGTTCACCCTTGTGAGGTCCTTGAAGATCTTGATGATGTCACCCATCACTCTGCTGTCCTCCACAATGTACATGTTGAGATCCTTTAGTCTTTATACATGGGGCTTCCCTTGCAACCCCTGCACCATCTTAGGTCACCCTCCTCTAGACCACCTCCACTCTATGTATGTCTTTCCTGAGGTGCAGTTTTCAGAAATGGACAAACTATTTCAGGTGGTGGCATACCAGAGAATGTTACATTGGCAGCACATCCTCTGTCCATCTGCTGGTGATGCCCCTCCCTATGCACTCCAGCATCCTACTAGCCCTGCCCACAGCCTTTTCACACTGCAATGCCACTTTGAGATCTTCTGAAATAACAACCTTGAGGTCCCTTTCCTGCCTAGTAAAGGCCAACAGCTCCCCCATCCTATACACAGTACTGGGGTTCCTGTGTTGTAGGTTACATGATTTTGCACTTCTTGGCATTGAACCCCAACTACCTGCCTTTGACCACTTCTGACTTGGGAAACATAAACAGTAGACAAGAAGATAAGGTAGAATATGCAAGTACAATCGACACAGCTTAATGTGCATGGTGGATGTATCACCACTGTAGAGAAGTTACAGTTTTGGATTAATCCAAGTTCAATCTACATTCACAATTACAGAAAACCATGTAATAAAGAGCACCAGTTGTGCTCATTTTAGGAAACAATTCTCATAACCTCCACTGGTGAGCTTACCTACAGTACTTAAACAGTCCACTTTGCTGAATTTTTTAATTTCTTAATTTTTGTCTGGAAAGTGAGTGTAAATGTTGCTCATCTGCACAAAACATCCCCTTCGTGGTTCCTGTTGTCGAATGTACCACCCCATACTGCCCCAACACTGCAACAATTTGTGAGGTGTCACTTTACAGTGCAGAGGCATGCTCAATTGATTTCAATAGGAGCATGGTTTTCAATTATATTTTTTCATATTTCAGAGGGTCACTGGGGTCAAAGCGAAGCCACAGCTCAACTAACAAGGCCATTGTTAGTTGAGCTGTGTATAAGGATTTGACCCTAGCAGCCCCTATAATATTAAAAAATATCACTGAAAACCCTGCTTCTATTGAAATAAATAGGGACATGCCCCATGCTCTACAGACTAGCGTCTCACAAAATGTTGTCACACAGAGGCTAAGCATTTGACAGTAGGAGCCAGGAAGGGAAGGGATCAGTAGATGAACCAAATTTACAATCCTTCCCCGACTAAAGTTAAGAAATCAAAAATTCAGCAAAGTAGACTGTTTAAGTCCTAGTAGGTAAGCTACATTAGGAAGTATGATTAAAGCATCTAAACTGGTTTTGTTTAAACGAGCATTCCATAGCGTAATAACTAATGCAACAGGCCCAGATCCTGTACTACAGGAACTATTCACTGCCTTTTATTTTCACTATTTCTGCTAGTTGACTTGTGTGCAATAGTAGCAGGGGTTGGCATGGTAGCAAAGAGGCTAGGGCAGAGTTATAGGGAAAGGAGAAGGCAGGGGTAAAAAGAATAGAGGGGAATAGGTAGAGTGGAGGAGAGGGGTGTAGACTCAGGTACAATTGCATGAGGGAGAGGTGAAGCATGGAGGAGAGAGGAGATGGAATGAAGGGAAGTGGCAGAGTGGATGAATAAGGGGAGGGAATTCCAGAGTTTAGGTAGGCAGAAAGAGAAAGCAGCTTGGCTGGCTGAAGATGACCTAAGCAGGAGTGCTAAGGAGTGATAGTCAGAGCTGTGAAGAGAGTAAGAGAGGGGTGTGAGAGGAGAGAGAAGAGGTAAGAGAACTGAGCCAGAGTTTGGCAATAAAGGAGGCGCAATGTGCATGGAGTCTGACTTCAAGGGAGGGGGGGAGAGAGAGAGAGAGAGAGAGCTGTGTAGAGGAAGCAGTGGTGAGTGTGGGGCAGAGAGTCAAGAGGAAACCTGCAGAAGGTATAATAGAGAAGATCTAGTCTTTCCAGGGTGGACTTTGGAGCAGTGCCATAAACAATGACACCATAGTCAAAAATAGGGAGTATCATTCTCTGTATAATGGCTCTGTGAACCGGCAAGGGGATGTATCTACAGTTTCGGTACAAAGCACCTAGATTTGGGAGCATCTTATTGCAGATAGTGCTAACATGCCCAGAGAAGTTGTGGTGCTGGTCAAGAGAATTGCCAATTTTAACCGATTGAGTTCTACCCATTAGGTATGACCAGAACCAGTCAGTTGCTTGGGTGGAATGTCCCTCAGCAGTAAGTTTAGTGAGAAGAAGGAGGTGGGCTACTGTGTTGAAGGCATTGGCCAGGTCAATGAAAATAGCAGACGTGATCTGGCCCTTATCCATGCCAGAGAGGAATGGAGTCAGTCAGTCTGAGGGGAGAATCACAGTATCACAGAACAGTCATGAGTCAGAAGCCATTGACCATTTGGATTCTGACTAATTTCATTACCTGGTGCACGATATTTTTATCTCTCATGTATTCATCTAGGATGTTTTAAACTGTCAAGTGTTGAGCTCAGCACTGCACTACTTAAAAGCCTATTCCATGCAGTGACCCCCCCCCCTTTGGCTAATCCACTGCCCTCTTAAATTAGTTCTGTAATGTTCCCCTCGTAGTTGGTATTAATGAAGTCTGCTGGCTCTTTCTGTATTTTTAACAATGCCTACGGTTTCACCTAAGTTCTTCATTTTTATGTGCCTTTTATATCAAGCACATATCTCCTCTATATCTTTGATATTCCATACTGTACAACCCACGATGTCTTAATCTATCACTGTATGGAGTATCTCTTAGGTGACTGATTTTCTTTGTTGTTTTTCCTTGTACCCCCTTCAATAGATTTGATGTCTTTGACTGTGCATGGTGACCAAAACTGGACACAATACTCGAAATAAGGATGAACAAGACTTATGTGCAATGGCAGCATAACACTTTCATCCCTGCTTTTGATGTTGGCCTGGATACATCCCAGCATTTTATTAGCCTTACCCACTGCTGTCTTTTCACTTGGTGATAAATCATTAGATACCAATGCTCCCAAGTCTTTTTCTCATTGTGACACTGGGATTTTTTTCCCCAAACTGGTAATAAGTCGCATAAGAATTATTACTACTGATGTGCATAATTTTTTACTTTTCTATTCTGAGAGAGAATTGGTTGTTATTCACCCATTCACCCACTTTATTAATTTCCGACTGAAAATTAACTATAAATTGGTCATTTTTGACTATGCTTCCTATTTTAACATCATCGGTAAATTTGGTGATCCAGCAGGAAGTTTATGTTTGCAGTGGTGTTATGTATATAGTAAACAAGATTGGACCCAAGACTGATCCCTGCTGGACTCCACTTGTAACAACTGTCCATGGTGAAAAATGGCCTGCTAGGCATACTCTCTGTTTTCTCTCTTCCAACCAGGATTTTACCCTCTTAACAATGTTCTTATCTAACCCTATATCTATCAGTGTTTCAATTAGTCCACTGTGTGGCAGGGTATCAAAAGCCTTGGAAAAGTCTAGGTATAATACATCGACTAGTAATCTCATATCCAAGGCAGAGCTTACTGGATTAAAAAAGTGCAACAAGTTTGATTGACACATTGGCCACTATGAAATCCATGTTGACTTATATCAATATTTCCCCAATAGATATGTGTTTGCATATTAGATCTTTAGTAATGCCATCTACTATAATACTTATAACAGATGTCAAACTAATAGACTGAATGTTTTTACAATCAGTTTTAGAGCCTTTTTTGTGTATTGGAGTCACCGTGGCCTCCTTCCATGCACCTATAGCTGTACCCTCTGCAAGTGAAGAATTTATAATGTTGGTTTGTGGTCCTGCCAAGGTGGAGGATAGATTTTTCAACATGGCCGGATGCAGATTTTCTGGACCAGGTACTTTATATATGTCTAGTTCATTTAATCTCATAATCACTTCCTTCTCTGTAATTGTATAGGTGTTATTTGGCAGAGTCTCAGATAATCTTTCCAGCCTCAGGTGAAATTACACTCCCAGGTTTGTAAATGCTAGTGAAGTAATTATTGAATATTGTTGCCTTTTCTTCCTTATATTTTATTATGTTGTTGCTACAACTAAGGGCTCCATTACAGTATTTCCTTTTCTTCTGCTGTTTATATATCCGAAACATTTTGATTATTGTTTTTAGATGCATTAACCAACTTACTGTAAATTCATTATCACTTTTTACTTTCCTAATGGCTATTTCATTTTTACATTTTGTTTTGTGCTCCTCGTCATTCTTTGTGGATGGATTTTTTCTTGACTTTGTAATAGACTTTCCTTTTACAGTTAATTAATTTTTGTATTTTACCATCAAGCCAACCTGATATCTTTCCCTTTTTATTATACTTAGGTTTGACAGCAATATACACCAGGGTTCCCTTAATTTGCATTCTACGGTAGCAATGTCAATGTTACTTAATACTACATCCAGTATATGCTGGCCCATTGTTGCCTCTCTTACTACTTGCTGCATGTTATTTATTGTAGCAAATTCTACTAACCATTTTCCATTATGGGTAGTAGCTGAATTTTGTGCCTAATTAATATCTGGGAGATTTAGGTCACCCATACTATTAGTGTATTTGTACCTTGTTCCATTTTTTCAAGTTTCTCAAAAAAAAGCACAGTTTTCTTCTGTACTTATACCTGGTGCTCTGTAACCAACATACACAAGTAATTTCTTGTTATATTTTAGATAGATAGTTGCCTAGCCCTGTTGTACTGTATCATTGTCTAAGTTTTAATTCCCAGCCTTGTTGGATTCCAATTTTTCAGTGACATACAGCACCACTCCTCCACCACGCTTGTTTTGTCTAGTCACATAGTATGATTTATAGCCTGGTATATCAATACTCCAATTATTTTGTCCCCACCAAGTCTCAATCACTCCACATATGTGAATATCTTTAGACTGTAGGAGATACTGTAACTAATCCTTTTTTCCATTTAGGCTTCTAGCATTTATTAGTAAGATGTTTAGGTCAAGAAACATTTTCAGTTCTGCTCTCCTCCCCTTCCCCATCATTCAGTTTAAAGTTCTTATAACACTTTTATTGTATAGGGATCCTACCAATACTCTACCTAAAATGTTTCTGCCTGTTTTGTTGAGCTGTAGCCCATCACTGGCAAGTAAATGAGCTTTTCCCCAGAATTGTTTCCAAGCATCAAGAAAGGTTACACTGGCCTGTCTACATTTGTATTGTATCCTGGCATTTATTCTTTGAATGGTGCAGATTTTTTCTGGGTGACACTTTTGCAAGTGGAATATTCCAGAGATTACTGGATTAGCACCAGAGAGTTTTATTTGTTTCCCTACATCCAGTATTTCATTAGCCATGTCTTTTTTATGTTCTTTGCCTAAATCGTTAACTCCTGTATGGATCACTACAGTTTCATATTTTGTCCCATTATTTAACAGTTTTCTAAGAATGATCTTTATATCTGTTGTTCTTGCCCCTGGGAGACAGTTGACCTCTTTATTCATTTTGTCATTATTACAGATAATTGTATCATAACCCCTTAGCATTAAGTCTCCTGTAATTAGTTCTTGGATGATTGTTTCATCATTGATTTCTTGTTCCATGTTTATATTGTTTACTGTTTTGTTCTCATCAATCTCTACCTCATTTTGGTTTGTTTCTAGAATAGTGAATCTATTTGAGGTTTCTATTAGTGTATTTTCTGGGGCTCTTCTAAGTTTTTTTTTTTTATTGTTTTAGTAATCTGTGCTCACTCCCTTTCATTTAAATCATTACTAGTACCTGCTTCTTCACTATCTGGCTCATCCATGTCATTCTTCCTTTTATCCATTTTTGCTACTCTGATTTAGGTTGTTCAATCTCTATACTTTTAAGATATTTCAAGTCCAGCTGTCTTTTTTTTCTAACTCTTCTGAAGTATACATACCACATGTGGCACATTTTACAGCTCACCCTGTTCAAACTAATATATGTAACAGGTGCTCATTTGGTTCAGAGTCTTTACTAATTCATGTTGTAATTTTTTAATTTTACCTCCAAGTATAGTGCTAGCAGGTATATTTAGTTTTGGTCAGACTACCACTACTCTAGTTATAGTATTTTGTTACTTTATTATGTTGCTGGCAGAGTTGTATTGTTCCTGGCTCATATCCCCATGGTCCCTGTTGGACACAGCAGACACACAGATGAGAATGCCTCTGCTTGCATCTTCATGCATGTGACATGCGCTCGTCTTGCTTACACTCATCCCGCCCTCTGAGGGTGAGTATTTATCTACAATGTAGAAACATAGAAACATAGAAGTTGACTGGCAGATAAGGACTGCAAGGCCCATCCAAGTCTGCCCTTTTCTTTTCTACCTTATAAATGTGCCATCGGCCTTTGCTCTGTCAGTGGCCTATCTATTCATAGTCATTTGTATTGCTCCTTATGCCTATCCCATGCCTGTTTGAAGCCCTGCACTGTATTCATAGCCACCACTTCTTGTGGTAAGCCATTCCATGCATCCACCACCCTTTCTGTGAAAAAGAATTTCCTCCCATTCCCCCTTAATCGGCCCCCCTCTAATCTCATGCTTGTGTCCTCTTGTCCTGCTATTTTCTTATATTTAAACATGTTAGACTCTTTCACCTTGTTAATGCCCTTAAGGTGCTTGAATGCCTTGATCATATCACGCTCTCCTCCTTTGCTCAAGGTACACATATTGAGCTCTGTTAATCTGTCCTCATATGTCTTCTGATGCAGTCCCTGCACCATTTGGTGCCCTTCTCTGGACTGCCTCAATTTGATTAATGTCATTGTGAAGTGTGGCCTCCAATACTGCACGCAGTACTCAGATGGGGCCTAACCAGTGTCTTGTAAAGAGGATTATTACTCCTCTTACAACTTGTGATACCCTTACTAATACACCCTAACACCCCCTAGCCTTAGCTACTGCTTTAGATGTCTGCTTGGATGATTTCAGGTCATCAGTGATGATGATGTCCAAGTCTCTTTCTTCCTTCGTGACTGCTAGCAACTCCCCTCCCAACCTATAGGTGGCTTCAGGGTTTCTCTTCCCTATGTGCATGATTTTGCACTTCTTTGCATTAAATCCCAGTTGCCACCCTTCCGACCATTTTGCTAGTTTATCCAGATCTCTTCTCATTCTGCCCACCCCATCTGGATCATCTACTCTGTTGCAGATCTTGGTGTCATCTGCAAACAGACAAGCCTTACCTTTAGTCCATCTGCAAGGTCACTAATGAAGATGTTGAAGAGGACTGGCCCCAGGACTGATCCCTGAGATATTTCCCACTTGTGACTTGCATCTCTTCTGACTGTATACCATTTATCACCACTCTCTGTTTTCTGCCCGTCAACCAGTTTGCCACCCAGTTGACCAACTTCTGACCCACCCGAGCCTACCCAGCTTATTTATCAATCTTCTATGTGGAACAGTGTCAAAAGCTTTGTGAAGTCAAGGTAGGTGACATCAACTGCTCCCCTTGGTCCACCACTCTGGTTACCCAGTCAAAGAAATCTATGAGATTAGTTTGACAGGACCTTCCTTTGTAAACCCATGCTGTCTTGGATCCTGTGCCCCTATGGATTCCAGGTGTTGCACTATCCTTTCCTTAAGGAGTGCCTCCATAATCTTGCCCACTACTAAGGTAAGACTGACTGGTCTGTAGTTCCCCACCTCCTCCTGCTACCACTCTTGTGGAGTGGGATCACATGAGCCCTTCTCCAGTCTTCTGGGACCTCTCCTGTGCTCAGAGACTCACTAAACAGTTCTGCTAATGGCTCTGCTAGTTCCACCTTTAGCTCTTAACTACCCTGGGATGTATGCCATCAGGTCCCATTGCCTTACCCACCCTGAGCTTAGCAAGCTCTTGTAGAACCCTTTATTTTGTGAAGGAGTAGTGCTCACCTCCTCCCCCTGTGTCCATGATGCTGAGCTGTGGGCCCTGCCCTACCTTCTCTTCAGTAAATACTGAGCAAAAGTATCTATTTAGGATAGATGCCTTTACAGGGTCCTCCTCCTCACATGCTCCCTTTTCTCCATTAAGCTTAGCAATACCCCCTCTGGACTTTCTTCTTTCACTAATGTATCTATAGAAAGTCTTGTCACCTTCTTTTACTGTTCGTGCTAGTGTTTCCTCAGTTTGGGACTTTGCCTGCCTTACTGTCTTTCCTGCTTCCCTTAGGGCAGTTTGGTATGCCTCCCTATCTTCATCCCGCTGTGTTCCCTTATATTTTCTGAAGGCCAGCCTTTTGGCTCTGACCTTTTCTGCTACTGTATTTGAGAACCAAAGCGGTTTCCTTCTTCTTTGCACTTCCTTTTCTGTCTAACACAATGGGATGTTGTTTCAAGTATTGCATCCTTAATGCTTGCCCACTTTACCTGTACCCCTCACCTGTGTTTCTTTTGCCAGGGCTAGCTTAACTCTGTTGGCCATCTTATCAAAGTCAGCTCCTCTGAAGTCCCATATTTTTGCCTTGGAATGGGATGATTTAGATGTAGTAGCCAAATTGTACCATACCATGTAATGGTCACTGACCCCCAGGTGACCTTCTACCTGGAGATCTGTGATCCTTTCCTGCTAGTCAGTACTAGATCTAGGATAGCCCTGTCTCTTGTGGGTTGCTGTACCAGTTGTTTGAGGCCCTCCCTGCAGGGAATCCACTATGTGTCTAGTTCTGGCAGATGTTCCTGCTGGTATTGACCAATCTGTATCCGGCATGTTGAAGTCTCCCATTATCAGAACCTCCCCTTTAGCTGTCATGTTTTGTATGTCTTCTAACAGAAATGTATTTATGTCCTCCCCCTGGTCTGGGGGCCTGTAGACAACCCCAGTTCTTATGGCTGTTCCATTTCCTGTTTTCAGGATGACCCACAGTTCTTCTGGCTCCTTATGTGTACTCTGAATTTCTGTAGCTTTGATATTTTCATTGACATACAGGGCCACTCCTCCCCCACTTTTTGCACCTTGGTCTCTTCTGAACAATACATAGCCAGGTACTGAAGTCTCCCAAGTGTGGTTACTGGTAAACCATGTCTCACTAATGGCTACTATGTCCAGTTTAGCCTCTGACAATATTGCCTGCAGGTCTGGGATCTTATTTCCCAGGCTGTGAGCATTTGTGTACATGATTTTCCATTGGCCAGATTTTGGTGTGTTAGTTGTTGGGTGAGGTTTGGCATTACCCCTGTGTGTCATATGGGGAGACAAACCTTTTTTCTTACCTGGTGATGCAAATGAACTGCAAACATGCTGAATCCCTGTTTGACCACTAGCTGAGGGGGGAGGGGTGTTCTTCCCATTCGACGTATGGGGTGCTGCACCCCTCTCCCCATTTGCTAGTTTAAATATTCTGCAAAGACGTCAAACTTCTGCCCCAATGCACTGACTCCCTCCTTAGTCAGATGCAGTCCATCAAATTTAAAGAACTTTCTCTCCCAGAACTGTTGCCAGTTCCCTACAAATCTGTGTCATTTTTCCTGGCACCAGCCCTTGAGCCACGTGTTTAGCTCCCCTATCTCCCCTTCTCTGACCTTCCGTCCATCTGCTCCCCTCTCCCAGACTGGCAGGATCTCAGAGAAGGAGATGCTGGATGAAATAGATGATAGTTTGTCACCCAGCCTGGTCAGGTGCTCCTTGGTCTCCACAACTGACTGGCTGGTGAGATCATTAGTCCCTATGTGTACTAGGACATCAATGTTTTCTCCTGCTTTGTGAACAATTTTAGCAATGCGGTCAGTGTCTCTCCATGCTGCTGTACCTGGGAGACATCTGACCATTACCCCTGGCTGGAGATGGGTATCAACTCCCCAAATCATGGAGTCTCCTATGATCAGAAGTTTTTTGGATTTCCTTTTTGCTTTTTTTGTTTTGGTTCCTGATTTGGGTGAGTTTTGTTATGCTAGCTCATGTGCTGCAGTGTCCTGCTCTGCAGTGTCTTCTGCCTCTTTGTTTGATTTCAGAGATAGAGGCAGATACCTGTTTGTAGTGTTTATATGGTTTTTGGAGGTAATATGTTAGAGAGCAGAGAGTGATGGGACACCCGATTTGCCCCTCCTAATCACCTGCCAACCTCCTGGACCAACTACCCTCTGCAGTCGAGGTTTTCTGTTGGATGCTGGGAAAATGGCAGGTGGTTCTTATAATGTATTTCCTCTTGAATATGAATTTTGAGGCTTTCAATCTCTGCCCATGCTGCCGGAGCTGAGCCTTAAGATCTCCAAAGGCCCAGCATGTAGGACAGTGTCCTAAATCCTGTAAGACTGTCCTTCTGAAAATTGTTCCACAGTACCTGCAGTTAATGATATCCATTCCAGATAAGTTGCTGGGTTTATAACCTAGTCAGAGTAATTAGAAGGAAAAAAGGAAAAAAATGCAAGTAATGGTTTGATTGTGTTTTGTTTAACTTGCTATAACAAGTTAAATTACTAGTGCCCCTGTAAATGAGCTCACCTTGTGGAGGCCCCACTGATCCACCCCTTCCCGCTCTGCCACAGGAAATGTCACAACTGTGGTACCCTATAAAAGGAGTGTAGTGTGGGGTGGTTGGGGATGGGGGTGGGTGGCTGGGCCCTTTCCCTGCCGAAAAAGAAGAACCACGGACGAAAGAACAAGGAGATAAGAGCAGAAACAATCAGTCAACAACAAATGCAGTAACCCTGAAAGCTTATCCTAATGTTAAATAAACTGTAAAACCTGTAAAGCACCACCTGTAATAATTTCAGAGAAGATATACGCTGCTACAGAGAAAAATAAAACAATGAAATGTTAGCAACAAACAGTAGCAATCCCTGTGAGTAAAAAATAAAAACAACACCACACAGTAAATCTGCTTAGCCAAAATAAGTCTTAATCCTTTTCCCTTGCTCTGGTAAGTTTCTCTACTCTGCCTTTCAAGCAGTCTTAGAAGGAAAGAGCTCAGGTGAAGCTAGGTGCCTTGGCCAGCAAACCAAGTCTTCTACCTCAAGATATCAACTAACCTGACTTTTTAACCCTTCTTTCTGTTGAAATTACTGACAGTTTGCCAGCTCACCCCCACATACACACTAATTCTTTGGAAGAGCTGTGGGAGAAAGCAGTTAGCTCCTTCAATGTGAGAAGGAGACTGAAACACCTCTGAGACAACAAACCTTTTCAACAAACAAAAAAAACAAGAATAAAATAAAACACAGTGTCAAACAGTAATTTTGCTTAGCCAATGATAAAAAGTCACAAAATGTAAGCTCCACCTGTAATAATTTCAGAGAAGATATACCCTGTAAGAAACACTTTGCTACAGAGAAAAATAAAGTAACAGAAGATATACTTGCAAAAGACAATTTGAATCAGAAGATTACAGCAGTAATCTGTTAGCACACACCTGTAGGCACACCTTGTAATAATGCAGAAGAAGGTATACCAGCAACAACAATTTGAATCAGAACAAAATAAAGCAATGAAATGTTAGCAACAAACAGTAGTAATCCCTGTGAGTAAAAAATAAAAACAACACCACACAGTAAATCTGCTTAGCCAAAATAAGTATTAATCCTTTTCCCTTGCTCTGGTAAGTTTCTCTACTCTGCCTTTCAAGCAGTCTTAGAAGGAAAGAGCTCAGGTGAAGCTAGGTGCCTTGGCCAGCAAACCAAAAGTCCTTCTTGAGGTCACCAACACATCAGTATATTATTCAGTTATTCCTGTGTGAAAGGTGCAAAATGGACAGCTCTGGTTTACAGAGCTCTAACTGATATCAGTGTAGGATTCTTCCACAAGTTTAAAATAACTGTTGTAGACCTGTTGTGCATATGGGCTACCCATGAACTACACTGCCTCCTTCCTCCTTCCTATTTCCTGCCAGACTTTTCTTGCAGGATCTCCCCTGTCTAAACCTGCTTATTTGCAGAGACACAGAAAATGTTAAAGCAGCACAATTTAAGTAAAAATGCTGATTCCTGTCTCATGGGCAAACCTCCCCACAGGTCAGCATTCAATAAGACAAGAAATGCCCTGCTTGCTGAGGGGCGAGTATTTATCTAAAATGTGACCCAGAAGTCCTTCTCTAGGTCACCAATGCACTCAGTCTATTGGTTATTCCTATGTAAAAGGTACAATATGGACAGCTCCATTTATAGAGCTCTAACTTGATATCAGTGTATGATTCTTCCACAAGTTTAAAGTAACTGTTGGAGACCTGCAGTTCATAGGGGCTACCCTCGAGCTACACCTTCTTCCTTCCTCCCCTTCTTATTTCCTGCCAGACATTTTCATGCAGGACCTCCCCCTGCCTAAACCTGCTTATTCACAAAGACACAGAAAATGTTAAAGCAGCACAATTTAAGTAAAAATGCTGGTGTCTGTCTCATGGGCAGACCGTCTCACAGGTCAGTATTCAGTTAGGCAAGAGAAGGAGGTGGAGTATGATTTGTAAAAACAAGACTGGAAATGGGTGAAGAAAGAGAATGAGTCAAGGAAGGGGGAGAGCTGAGAAAGTACTAGGTGTTTCTGGAGTTTAGAAAGGGTAGGAAGTAAGGAGATAAAGCAGTAGTTACCAGGAGTGGAGGAGTCACCACCTTTAAGGAGGGGTATGATTGTGGCCTACTTCCAAGTGTCAGGGACAGAGGTGAGGGAGAAGGAGAGGTTAAGAAGGGAGGAGACAGGAAGACTGATGGCAGGGCAGAGATATGAATGAGTTTAGGGTCCAGCCCATTCAGACTCTTGCCCTTAAGAGGGTTTAGAGCTAGGAAGGCCTTGAGGGTGTCAACTGGTGTGATAGGGGAGAAGGAGAAATGGGAAGATGGGGAGGGGTGGTGGGGGTCATGGGGAGGGGGGAGATGGAGAGTAAGGAGGAAAGAAGGGAAGAGGTGCAGAAGGTCAAGAAGACATTGAATTCAGAGGTGACAGAAGGGGTGTCAGCGATGGTGGTGTTCCTCACCTTGAGGACAGGGACAGAAGACTGTGCTGGGGATGAGAACAGAGTGTGAATAACCTTCCAAAACTGTTTAGTTTAAGAACATGCATTGACAAATGTACCAACTCATTGTATCATCTGTAGCTGATACTGGAAAACAAGAAAGAATTTGATTGCCCAAGAGGAACCCAAATAAATAAAATGTTTTAAGAATATAAACATTATTTTGGCAAAACTGTTTTTATTATTGGTAGCCCAAATGAGCAGGAACATCTTGTTTTCAGTGGGATCCATCTCCAACCCCATGTTTTGGCTGGAAGGGTCTAAAGCACAGAAATCAATTTCTTACTCAAGTTCACCCAGTGTGCCAGTTGCGATGGTAGGATTTGAACCCGGTATCCAGATCTACAGTTTTGTACTCATAATATCAAGACTACATTGTTTTCAAATAATCAACCAATTAAAATCTGTAGGCTTTTTGTTGTGATGGCAGTCATTCCGCCAAAGAATCACTATTGCAATGCATCTTTTAAACAGATCAAGGGCCTGTCAAAAGATGAAAATCATTAGACTTTTCCACCTCAAAATGCATTCTGTGGATAAAACGCCTTGTTACAAGGTCTAGTGTTTATTGTTCATCTTTCAAGAAACAAGCACAGGGCATGCAGCCAATCACTATTCATGTAGGAACATCAGCTAAGCGGCAGCAACAAAAAGACAGAAAACAAACAATTTAATACAAGGTTCGTAATGACCATATATTTTCATCCACAGCAGGTTCCTGCTTGGTTCCCTGCAGGAAAATGACAAATGAGTGCTGTTTAATATTTTGCTTGAACAGTTTTTTCTTTTCAAAAAACTATTTGCAATACAATAATGAGAGAAGTAGAGCCGCAAAGAGCACTTTTGTAAGGATGACTACCTTTGTAGGGCATAGTGTTTGATACATACTTTGTTTATCAGAAGTGCATTCAGTGGTTAAAATGATTAATTGAATGCATTTTATGTTACTCATCCTGGCTCCAACTAAAGGGAGGTAGTGGATGCTATTTTTCACCCAGTGATTCATACACAGAAGCCTACAGCATGCTGAAAATAAGAAAATGACAATTCTAAATTTAGTAGTTCATAAATCTTACATGATGCCAGACACATCAACTTTTTTTTTAATTTCCAATTTCCCTTTGCCTATGTCCTCTGTAGTCATCACAAGCAATTTTTTTCAGGGGACACCTGATGCTCGTAGTTGCAGGGTTGTGTTTTTGAGGTATCATCAGTGTGCTGGGAGGCATTAGACTTTCAGCCAACATACAAAATGCAGGTCTTAGATAACAAAGTAATTCAGTCATTCAAGACACAAGAAGGCCCATTGAAAAGACAACTGTACAAACAACATTGGGCAATGCCAATATTTTCTTCTTGCAAGTTTCAATAGTGAAAGTCTTATGCTTAGTAAGTGAAGGATAATAATATGGAAATACAATAAAGACAAATGCTAGTTGCTACACAACAATAAACACATTGCTTGACAATGACTTATAAAAGGTTCAAGTGCTCCTTTACAGGGTCAACCTGTATATCATTGATTAAAAAGTAAGCAGTTTTCTTACCAGACCTGGGGAGGGATTCATATTGGGGATCCTAGACCAAAGCAGCTAGCTAAAACTAATAAAAGGGTATTCTGAGGAGACACAAAGGGTCACAGTTCCTTAGGAATGGATAAGGGGAATAGAAACAAGATAAAAAATAATGTTATTTGAAAGGAGGCGTGTGATGTACAGTACAGCCAGACCTGCAAGATAAAAAGAGAACTAGATCAGTTACTTTAAACCAGCATAGTTAAAGATAGTGAAATAGCTCAGAAATAGAAGAAAGAGTTAATAAAACATAAAGAGAGAAACTGTAAAATATCAATGAAAGTTAGAGATAGAAGGCAAAGGAAGAATTGAATAGAGGAAGAAATAAAGGTGTGACTAGTTAAGGGGAGGTCAGTTTAGATTCCCTTCAGCATCCATGGCTGTCTGCTTTAAAACAAATGTACTCCTTGGTGGCCTGTAATTAATAATTATTTAACCCTGTTAGTCCAGTGGCCTGTTGCTGCAGACTACCTAGTCTCTAATGGGCACAACTTGATTTTAAGTTTTAAAAACAAAAACACTGCCTGGTTTCTAGAGGGATGGAGTGTGGTGCCCTGGCCTCAAACAAGTAGTGTGGCAGGGAGGGGAGCACTGGTGGGGAAACCAACTAAATGAGCAGAGAGAAGGACTGTAGGTACAGCCATTCATTAGTATAATCATTGATATATGGCGAACGTGCCTGCTGTCCCTCAGACTCTCAGCCTGTTTGAAGCTCAGGCTGCTGCTTACTCCATGTGGGTTAGAAAGGATGTAGGAAGTGACAGTTGGGGTGAAGGTGGTGGATGACAGGTGATGATGCCTCATACCACTGACCTGTCTGCCACTCACTGTGACTATTAGGTATGTCCTAACAGATGAAGTAATTCAGAGGAGTTGGCCAAGGAGGAATATAGGAGAGAGCATGAGCTCACATTTGTGCAACTGCTTTGGAGCACTGTTAAGGTGACCGAATGAACAAAACATTTATAGCAGTTGGGGGTGAAGCAGGGAGCATGGCAGGTGCTGCTAAATATACAACAGGTTGCTCATTATAGTAATAGTTACACCTAAAGGGCAAATTAATTCAGAGGATCAGGAGGAAAGCACAGGACAGATCATTTGTTGAGCTGCTCCCATGTAATTGTGAATGTGCCTGGATGAGCAGAAGGCTTAGAGGAGCTGGAAGATGAAGGAATGAACAATGCTAGTGCTGCTAAAGATATGCGGTAAAAGCCACCAATTCTAATTTAATTTCCACAGCTGTTTGTTTACCTTCCGAGGGGCAAAAGTTAAGTGATGTGGGCCAGACACATTTTACAGAGAGAGATAACGTAGGGTGCTTTATAGACCTGAATGACAGGAACTCTTGACTGTTGCAGTCTGACATCCACTTATGTCATTATCAGCCCCTACGCATGAATTTTGCCCATAGCCTACACACTGCATATCCGCAGTACATAAGCAACCGTAAGTTGATCAGCCACACATCAGGGATCCTGCAGACCCATGTGACATTCATAGAAGGGGACATGCACCCCTTTTGCACTGGATCCCCTGTCTGCCCTTGCAGCTATCTGCGTGGATGGACAAGGAGGGTAGCCAGGGAGTGTTTCCACACTCCATGCCATTCACTAAGAAGTGGACTGCTGGGGGTGTGTGCAGGCTACCAAAGCAGGAACCCTGCTGTAGCCGCTGTGTGCCACCCACAAACCACACCCACCATCCAAGGTGGGACTGCTGACCCCTGCATCATGTCACCCAGCCCTCCATTCAGACAGAGAGGGCTGATGGCATCCATTGGAGCACTCACCTGGATTTATTTACATTCTGGGATGTGTGGCTTTCCACAATCCCATGCTCCAGGCAGAACAGTGGGTCCACTTTATCCCCAGGAGGGGCCCCTGACTGCATGCCAACCTCTGTCTTCCTATCTGCCCGCCATTCACCAGTGTGTCAAGGGGCATGGGCACAGACCAGTAGCCTATGGAAGACTGTGGTAGAGAATGCATACCTTGTGTGCCTCTCTGTGGATGCAGATGAGTGCAGGCCAGGTATGTGTCTATCACACGTATGTGGCCCACACTAGTACACAGTCACCACTGAGTGCAAAGTCAGGGAGCTGAGGAAGAAGAACAAGCATTGATTATGGAAGCTAGCGGCATGGGCAGCAGGGACAGGAGACCTGCACAAAAGAAGAGGAAGGGCCAGCCATCATTTTGCAGTTGTGTGATAAGCTGAGAACTTTACAGAGTACATTGGGTACTGGAGAGCACTCAAGCAAAGATTTGAGATTGTAGGCCTGTGACCAGTAACTCACTTGCAAGCCTCAAAAGTGCTAAACTGACACCAGTATGACTTCTTTGCCTAAGGCAAGCAAACAGAAAGATAGAAAAGGGTAGCTAAAAATATACTTCATTTGATAGGCAGATGAGTCAACATCCAGTCAAACATGGAGAAATACATGCAAAATAGGTTGATGCAGTCAACAAGTCAATAGAGAGAGAACAGATGGAGAATTAGAGATACAAGGGTTATGGAGGAGGGGGTGAAAAACAAAGTAAAAAACTAAAACAGATAAAGGGTACAATTTACCATCCAAACATATCAGTGCACTCAAGCAGTGAGAGGGTGCTTTGAGGGGAAAAAAGCACAATACTGTAAAAGCAACAAAACCCAGCACACACAGACCCAGAATACTGCTGAAGAAATGTATTTCATAATATACTGATGGGTGATAACTGCCAAATTCCTGGTGCTTCGAGGTGTTCTTCTTCTTCTTCTTTTCTTTTGGGGCTACCAAGTCAGTTCAGATGTGAGCAGCATGACTTAATACTTTCACACCAAATCTGACACTATGAACTCCAGACAGCCCAAACTTATTAAAACACATCTCAAATAAAGAAATAAAGTCGTTCCTAGATTCAGAGAAGTCCAATTATCCTGATTTCAGTTCCAGGAATTTAATACAGTCCAGCAAAGAAGGAAGAAAGTAGCCCCTTCCTGAGTTTGTTCACGTCATTACTTCCCACAAAATCACCCTGTAAGGAAGGATGAATGGCATATTAATGCAATTATTTAGAACATATTACAAATGAAATCAATAAACTAGAAGAAAGCAATAAAACAGTATATCTCTGAAGGACTACAAAAACACACTGTAGTCAAAATACTCATTTAGTCCTATCAGTTGTACTGCCCTTAGTGAGAAGATCCATATGGATTCCTTTTGCAGTAAAATCTGAACTCTATCACCTCCTCTACATCTTGGTGGGACAGGCTCAATTTCCATGAATTTAGCAACATGGGTAGCCTGACTGTTTGCTTCAAAGAAATGTTAACCTACTGAGGTGCCACAGTTACCAGCATGTATCTCCCGCAAATGCTCCAAAATTCATTCCCTGACTGGTCAGGTTGTACGACCCTCATAAAGTGATATGGTGCTGTCATTGGGACTGGCATTGCTGGTAATGTTGAAGCAGAAGGATTCAGACAAAGTGCCTGGGATGTGCCATTAGGACTGGGACTTCTGGTAATGAGGGAGCAGATGGGGGGGAAGTAAAAGTGCCCAGGATCTTCCACTTGTACTGGCACTGGCAGTAATAATATAATAATAAACTTTATTTTTAATGTGCCTTTCCAATATCAAAATGCAGTACACAATTAAAACGTTTAAAACAATAATACATCATTATAAAACAGTAGTGTGCAACCAGGCAAGGAGGGGTGGAGAGAATGTGTTAAGGAACAGCCATTGGGACCAATTCTGTTGGTAGTGTTGAAGTGAGCAGAGAGGAGTGTAAATGCAAATGAATGGCAAGGTACAGCTGTACTTCAGGGATCACTTCATTTCTCTCTGCCCTCTTTGCCCGCCTTGGCACTGTATGGCTGCAGTTTGATTTTGAAAAATGTTTTTACTGTACAGCCATGCTAGGTGGTAGAAGATCTGTTTTGGGTGACCACTTCTTTGGAGCCCCATGTAGAGTTGCACCTTGAATAGCTGTTTCTATGACTCAGAGATGATTGACAGGGAAAGAAGGCAAGCAATGTGGAAGTTATGTAGCTGGAATGCCCTCTGAGTGGAGGTTAAAAGAGAAAGTAGGTACCATAGGTGAGAAAGTGACTTTCAAGCAATATGTTAAGCTGTGTCACTGGTTCAGTGGGCAACTACGTATCAATTAACTGGTATCACATCAAAACAGTGACGGGAATACAGCAAAGACCATCACAGCGACATTTTCGGCAGTTCGCTGTGATGGTCTGCTGGGTTCCCGATACTGTTGCCTCTGGGATGTTCACCCCCTTCCCGAACTAACTCCGACTCAGAGTTGATTAATTTAAGTGCAGGGGGGTGGGGGGCAAAGCCCCCCTCAGCAAACACTAGTTCCCCCAGTGACAGCACAGCACCGATTAGTAGTGTTGTGCCATTGCTATGCTGACAGTTGGCAAATTCCATGTCTCCACAGCACAGTGGAACCAATTAACTACTGGTGACGGTTACTGGAGTACTGCTGTGGTGAATGCCTGTGCAATGTAGCATGGTGCTTGTGCAACTGGTTTAGATATGGATACTGAGCACAGTCAGCAGCTCACTGCAGTTGGTTAAGAAATGATTGTTAGAACTCAGAGGGCTGAAGAAGTCAGTAAGATGTTGGATATGGGACCTTTCATGCTTTCTGTTGCAAAGAACTACCACACTTTTGAGGTGCCCATAGCATGAGAATCCTTTTGAGGAGAGTTCCACAATTAGATCAGCTACAAGATTGTGTCTCTCTTAGCTAAAGGTACCTTAGAGAAGATGTCCAACAGGAGAGAGGTGAGTCACCAAAGGAGGAATGGAGGATGGCGGGAGCAAAGAAATGAGTTAAGGATGCTTGAGGCAACCTCTCTATATAGAGATCGGTAGTGACTGTTGCCCAATACCCCACTGAACCACAGGCATAACTTTGAAATTCACTGATCCAGCCGGCAACTAACTATAGTGTAACTACTGGGGATGGTTACTGGAGTAAACTGTTGTGAATGTTTATGCAATGTTTTGTGGTACTAATACAACTGGTTTGAATGAAGTTACTGAGTACAGTCAGTAGCTCAGTACTGTTGGCTAGGAAATGTTTGGCAAAAATTGGAGGAAGCAAATAAGATGATGAATATGCATGCCCTGTCATGAACTCTGTTCCCAAGGAACTGCTACCCTTTTCAGGGTTCCAGTGGAATTGGAACTGTCTTGAGGAGGATTCCACCCCTGGAGGTACCACAAGACTGCAGGTTTTTGTTGAAAGGTACCTTAGAAAAGATGCCCAAATGTCAGAGCTGAAGGCATTAGCAGAACAAATGAGACATCATTATCATCCACTAAGAAGAGAGGAAGTCCACTTGACCATTAGTGAAGAACCATCCCAGTCCCAACTCTCCTCATGGAATGACTAACTAAAGATATTATTTAACTATATTTAAGGCCTTTTGCATGAAGGAGAGGAAAAAACTCTTGTGAAAAAAGCCTTTTGGGATCCAAGGCTTTAGGCTGCCATCTCTCCAGGCTTAACGTGCTACTATTGTAACTCCAAGCAAGAAGTAGTACCTACAGCATGCTGCTGCAGAGCTAGGAAGTAAATTAGCTTCATCCTTTGTCTTAAGATGTCCAGCCCCATGAAGGTTTCACAGAGCTTGCCCTCTTGGTGCACATAGGCTGAACATTAGTACTGTACCAAAATAACATTGGGTTTACGAAAAAGAACATGGAAAAGGAGAAGACTGAAACACCTGCTTCAAGCATGACAGCCCTAATAGTCTCCTCTGAACAAGGCTCAGAGATATAAAAGAAGCCAATCCCTTCAGGGGGTCAGTTCACTGCAGTACAAATCCATAGATGTTGACACACACTTAGCCCTTGAAAAGCTAGTGTACTGCCTAAAAATAATATTAGTTTTTAAAAGCAGTCAACTATTACCTTTTACATTTGAGGTACTTTTTATGTTCCTTTCGATTTATTAGAATATTGTTTATCTGATGTTAGTAGGTGTGATGTGTGGGACAGCATTCTGCCTGACAGCTGACATATCTATCTGTACTCCCCCCTTCATCATCAGCATTGTGGCCACACACTGACTGACATTGCTGCTGCTTCAGAACAGCCACTCAATGGCTGCCAGGTCAGTCACCTGTGATGTCACTGTCAGTGAGATCACAATGCTGACGATGTAGTGGGGGCTGAGAGAGACATGTCAGCTGCCAGGCTAAGAGCTGTTCCACACATCCAGAACAATATTATCACATAGAAGCATTTCCAATGAGCAAAAGGAAGAAGAAAAATACTTTAGAAATAAAAAGTTGCAACTGATTACTTCTTAAAATTTGTATTGTTTTCCTGCCTGCCTGTTTTGGATCCGCTAGCTCTTTAAGGGTCTGCCAATTGTTAGTGGGGTGAATGCCCAATTAAAAAGGGTTTGCTGTGAGTTGAAAGCAAAGTAGGAAGGGTAGGTATGTAGACAAGATATGGTTTGTAGGTAAATATAACAGAGTAGGTTGGTAGTAGGTAGATAATTGTTAAAGTTGACCCCTGAAGAGAGAACCAGACAACTGTTTTAGCAGTCTGGTAGGTTTAGAAGTATGAGCAGTGGATCAAAGGCCCCCAAAACAGCAGAGGCCAACAGCATGCCAGGACTGAAACACAGTAACAGCACTAACCAGGAGAAGGGGCAGGAGCCCAACAGCAGGCAGGGATAAGTAGGGTAGAAGCACAGGCAGAACCCAGCAGGGACAGCTGGAATGGTCAGGCAGGGAAGTTATCCTACCTCAGAGGAGCCCCAGAGGATTCAAGAGAGGTGGGGAGGGGCAGCAGGACAGCCACAGGCAGAAAGAACAGCAGCAGGAGGAGGATGACAGCCCCATCAACATCCTGGAGTTAAAAAGCAGCAAGCAGGGGGGAAACAGAGGACATCAGCAGAAGAGAATGGCTGCAGCTGGAGGAACAGGGAATCCCCTGAGACAACAGCAGAGCAGAAAAATGAAGCACTGGAGCAGCACCATCCTGAGAAAGAAAGAGTGACAGGAGGAACAGAGCTAAACCATTGCACAGGCTTGAGAAAAGCTGCCCCCACATAGATGGCCAATTCACAACTCACTGACAGCAGAAAGCAGCAGGAAGTTAGTGAAATATAGGTGCCACAGGGCAGCCACAGATCCAAAGCAATAACTGCAGAGCAATGCCACAAAGAGGCAAAGAAGCCAGCCCAAACAGGAACACCATACAGCGGGAGGCAACTGAAGACATACAGCACCAGCCAAGAAGCAACAAAACAGAAAAGGAAACTGATGGAACTAAAGTCAAAACACCCAGAGCTGTAACTGTGTGGTAAACCAGGTAGGTGGAAGCAGAGGAAGGCAGGTGGGAGAGCCAGCAGCCACATGGCTGCAGAAAAGAAATGAGCATTTGAAGGATACTTGGGTCATGGTGCTCATGCAGTCTATACATAGCAGTATGTGGTGGTGTGGCAAGTGTACCCACTGCCCCATCAAATCCCAGGCATAGCCTTGTATAACAACACAGCAACAATGCTACTGGATGAAAATGTGGTGGCAGTGTCTGAAGAACTGCATGATAACTGGGTAGTGCACAAAAGAAGGCAGAGGCTGCATTTTGTAGCTCTGTGAGGAGCAGGCCCTCCCTAGCTCACTAAACCCCAGAGGAGCTCAGAATGAGAGCAATATCTTTGCATTGCCTGTGGCAAGGAAATATAAAAGGGTTTGCTTCTTAGGGATGTGTAAGCAACAAGCACTATTTCCTGAATACCATGAATAATGCGCTATTTGTTATTGGGTCCCAAGTAAAAATATTAGCACTGAGTCCTAGTCAGGAAATACTCTTACAAAAAAGGAAAAAGCCAACAGCCTCTCACCCCTCCTAGCCAATTGCTGTTAAATATAAAAGCCCCCATCCCCCACTCTCAGGTAACACCCAATCCCACCCTCCTTCCCCCAGTACCCAAATTTTGATAATAATGTGCATCCTAAGTAATGTGATCAGCTGTTTTTTACTATGCAAGCAAGTGCATGAGCACTTTCATTTATTAATAATAATAATAATAAACCTTATCTTTAAAGTGCCTTTCTGCAATCAAGGCACTATACAACTTGCAACAGATAAAATCCAATAAAACATAAATTACATACAGAATGTTAGCCAAATGAATAAATATCTAAAAATAATTAGTCTGGGTAGGCAATGTGCCACAGATGGGTCTTCAAACTTTCCACAGTCGTGTACTCAATGTATCTGATGCGGCAGAGAATTCATAGGTTGGGGCCACCCACGTGAAAAGCATCGGCCAGTAATGTTTTAAGACGCACTTGGGAATTCTAACAACCCCTCGCCAGTTGAGCAGAGTGGTCATTCGGGGCAATAAGGCAACAGGAGCTCTTGCAGATAGTCCGGGCCGAGTCCGTGCAGGGCTCAAGGTCAGAAGCCCAACCTTGGTGATCTGCACAGATAAATTAGCCAGTGCGATTCAGCAGCACCGGTGTGATGTATTTCGAACAAGGAGTCCCATCAACAACCATGCCAGGCGTTCTGCACTAGCTACAAGTCAGCGGATATCAACCCCTGGTAGCCATAGGTACAGGGAGTTGCAGTAGTCAAGCGCGAGGTCACAAAGGCATAGATCAGCATTGGAAGGTCTCCAGATGGAACAGACAGCTAATCCTGGAGATGTTCCTGAGATGATAAAATGACACTGACTAACAGGGAAGGGATCACAGATCTCAAGGTAGAAGGTCACATGGGGGCCAGTGACCATCACATTGTATGGTTCAATTTGGCCACTACATCTAAATCATCCCATTCCAAGGCAAAAATAGGGAACTTCAGAGGAGCTGACTTTGATTAGATGGCCAACAGAGTTAAGCTAGCCGTGGCAAAAGAAACACAGGTGAGGGGGTACAGGCAAAGTGGGCAAGCATTAAGGATGCAATACTTGAAGCAACATCCCATTGTGTTAGACAGAAAAGGAAGTGTAAAAGACGAAGGAAACCACTTTGGTTCTCAAATACAGTAGCAGAAAAGGTCAGAGCTAAAAGGCTGTCCTTCAGGAAATATAAGAGTACACAGTGGGGTGAAGATAGGGAGGCATACCAAACTGCCCTAAGGGAAGCAGGGAAGGCAGTAAGGCAGGCAAAGTCCCAAACTGAGGAAACACTAGCACGAACAGTAAAAGAAGGTGACAAGACTTTCGATAGATACATTAGTGAAAGGAGAAAGTCCAGACGGGGTATTGCTAAGCTCAAAGGATAAAAGGAGGCATGTGAGGAGGAGGACCCTGTAAAAGCATCTATCCTAAATAATTACTTTTGCTCAGTATTTACTGAGGAGAAGGTAGGGTAGGGCCCACAGCTCAGCACCATGGACACGGGGGGAGGTGAGCACTACTCCCTTCCCAAAAGAAAGGGTCCTACAAGAGCTCACTAAGCTCAGGGTGGACAAGGAAATGGGACCTGATGACATACAACCCAGGGTGCCTTGAATAATGTCACCTACCTTGACTTCAGCAAAGCTTTCCACACTGTTCCACATAGAAGATTGAATAAATAAGCTGGGTAGGCTCGGGGGTGGGTCAGAGTTGGTCACCTGGGTGGCAAACTGGTTGACAGGTAGAAAACAGAGAGTGGTGGTAAATGGTATACAATCAGAAGAGATGCAAGTCACAAGTGGGCACCTCAGGATCAGTCCTGGGGCCAGTCCTCTTCAATATCTTCATTAGTGACATTGCAGATGGACTAGAGGGTAAGGCTTGTCTGTTTGCAGATGACACCAATATATGCAACACAGTAGATGATCCAGATGGGGTGGGCAGAATGAGAAGAGATCTGGATAAACTAGCAAAATGGTCAGAAGAGTGGCAACTGGGATTTAATGCAAAGAAGTGCAAGATAATGCACATAGGGAAGAGAAACCCTGAAGCCACCTATAGGCTGGGAGGGGAGTTGCTGGCAGTCACAAAGGATTTGATGCCAACACCTGTGAATGCAGTGTCAGCCTGTCATCATAGACCACCCCCAGGTTTCGTACCCATTTGGAAGAAGGCAGCTGGACATGTCTGAGACAAAGTTCAGAGGGTTGTCCAGCCACTGATCCATCTGTTTGCCAACCGGATCCAGCAACATCACCTCAGTTTTCCAGAGCTCAATTTCAACCAGCTGGATTTCTGCGAGGCAGTTATTAAAACAGAGCATGCACTATCCTGGTCAGGTGCAAAGACAGGTAGAGCTGGGTATCCATCAGTATAGAGTGAAACCACAGCCCATACCATCTTACAATGTCTCGAGGGCAGCATATACACCAAACAACATGGGGACAACACTGAACCTTGAGGGACCCACATAGTAGAGAAAATGGGCTGGAGGAAAAATCCCTGACACCATCCTCTGAGAGATGCCAGTGAGGAAAGATTGAAACCATCTGAGAACTGTACCAGACAGGCCACAGATGAACCTCAGGTGCCCAAGAAGCACCCCATGGTCCACAGTGTCAAAGGCTGAGAGAGATCAGAAGTACCAAGATGGCAGCGCTTCAGTCCCTCAATCAGGAGATCATTGAGCACCGACCCAGAGCGGTCTTGGTGCTATGCCTCTTACTAAAACTGAACTGGAGAGGTTTGTAGATATCGTGGATGGTAAGGTGGTTCTCCAGTTGTAGCACCACAACTTTCTCAATTACCTTCCCTACAAAGGGAAGCTTTTAGATGGGTATGTAGTTGGTGAAGGAGCTTGAATCCAAAGCAGTTTCTTCAGGAGTGGTGTCACCACCGATCCTTTAGGGAGCTAGGGAACACACCTGCATCTAAGGAGCACCAAACTATCTTCACAAGGACAGGGCTAATGATGTCAGAACACCCCATTATCAGGGGAGTTGCACTCGGATCCGAACTACAGCATGTTGGGTGCATACCCTGGGCAATCTGCACAATATCCACAATTTCCAGCTGGTTGAAAGAACCCCAGGCAAACTAAGGAAGAGTGGCCGGGCACCGACCACCATCAACTCCCATAGAGTGAACTGGCAGGATCTCAGCCTGATGCTGTCCACCTTATCTGCAAAGAAACGAGCAGGCTCATCACCCTCAATTTGTGAAAAGGCTCTTCGAATCTGCAGACAGGTTGGGTTGCATAACCTGTCCACAGTTCGAAAGAGCTGAGCCGGTCGATTCTGAGCAGCAGCAATCTCCCTGGACAGGAACTGTGCCTTCTTAAGGGTGATTGCTGATTAGTAGATTTGATAATGTTCCATCCGTCTAAGGTAGTCAGCATCCAGGGTGGATTTCCACCAGCAATGCTCTAACCTTCATCCTACTTGTCGCAGTTCCCTCAAGGTCCCATCAAACCACGGGGACCAAGGGCAGACAGAGAGGGGACAAACACAGACTGGAGTGATAGAGTCCAGGGCCTCAGTAACCACCTTATTATAGGCCAGAACTAGGCTCTCTGGGCTCCTGCTTGCCCCCAGAACTCCTGATTGGCCTAATACCGGCCATAGGCCATCAGGGCTTACATCCTGCAAAGGGCAGTATCTGACCATCTCCACAGGGCAGGCCTATAAGAGGGGTGGGGAGTGGAAACTGAACCTTACAGTGTGATGATCTGACCATCTGACTTGTTCCACCACCAGATCAGAGGTTTCAATACCCAGGAGGAGAACCAGGTTAAGTGAGTGAGAAGAACTCTGCCAGCCATTGAGGAGGGTAGGTTATGTCAGTCTCCTTCTTCATTTCAGAATTATCTGTGGGATGCAGGGTGTGCAGGGGGAGTTATGAGCTCATGGAGGGGTTGCTGCTGGTATCAAGGTGGTGGGAGGAACAATCCATTTCTTATAGTGCACTACAAAGCACTGGAAGTTGATGGCCAGCCATGGAAGTGGGCAGGTTGTGCTGGTCACCCATCACTGGAATTTTACTTAAGATGCACATAATTAGCAAAAGAAGGATGCTGGGAGAGAGGCGGGTGGGATTTCGATGATGTCTGAGAGTGAGGGAATGTGGGCCTCTATGTTTAAAGGATCTGTGTATTGCTTATTTAAATAATGGAATTTGAATAAACCCAACAGGTTTTCATTTCTTTATAATTTATTGCATATTTCCCTTCATCTCCATTGTGATCCCCTTACTGGCAGTTGCCCCCAGTCTTGTACCCAACCTTCTCTAGTATTTATCCTTTACATAGAAACATAGAAGTTGACAGCAGATAAGGACAACAAGGCCCATCCAGTCTGCTAATTTTTTTCTACCATATGAATGTGCCATCGGCCTTTACTCTATTAATGGCCTATTTATTCATACTTATCTGTATTGCTGTCTTGTGCCTATCCCATGCCTGTCTGAAGCCATGCACTGTATTCATATCCACCACTTCCCGAGGCAGGCCATTCCATGCGTCCACCACCCTTTCTGTGAAAAAGAACTTCCTCACATTACCCCTTAATCAGCCTCCCTCTAATCTCATGTTGTGTCCTCTTGTCCTGCTATTTTTCTGATATTGAAATGTGTTAAACTCTTACACCTTGTTAATGTCCTTAAGGTGTTTGAATGTTTCAATCATATCATCTCTCTCTTCCTCCTTTGCTCTAGGGTATACACAGTGAGCTCCATTAATCTGTCTTCATATGTTTTCTGATGCAGTCCCTGCACCATTTTGGTTGCCTTTCTCTGGACTGCCTCCATTTTGTTAATGTCCTTGTGCAGGTGCAGTCTCCAGTACTGCACGCAGTACTCCAGATGGGGGCCCAACCAGTGTCTTGTAAAGAGGGATTATTACCTCCCTCTTACGACTTGTGATACCCCTACTAATAAACTCCAACATCCCCATAGCCTTAACTACAGCTTTAGTGGTTTACTTGGATGATTTCAGGTAATCTTTGATGATGATGCCCAAGTCTCTTTCTTCCTTTGTGATTGCCAGTAACTCTCCTCCCAACCTATAGGTAGCTTCAGGGTTTCTCTTGCCTATGTGCATGATCTTGCACTTCTTTGTGCTAAACCACAGTTGTCACTCTTCAGACCATTTTGCCAGTTTTTCCAGATCCCTTCTCATTCTGCCCACCCCATCTGGATCATCTACTCTGTTGCAGATCTTGATGTCATCTGCAAACAGGCAAACCTTACCCTCTAGTCCATCTGCAATGTCACTGATGAAGATATTGAAGAAGGACTGGCCCCAGTACTGATCACAGAGGTACCACACTTGTGACTTGCATCTCTTCTGACTATACTGTTTACCACCACGCTTGGTTTTCTGCCCGCCAACCAGTTTGCCACCCAGTTGACCAACTTCTGACCCACCCCGAGTCTAGCCAGCTTATTAATCAATCTTCTATGTAGAACAATATTGAAAGCTTTGCTGAAGTCAAGGTAGGCAACATCAACTGCACCCCTTGGTCCACCACTCTGGTTACTCAGTCAAAGAAATCTATGAGATTAGTTTGAAAGGACCTTCCTGCTGTAAACCCATGCTTTCTTGGATCCTGTGCTCCCATGGATTCCAGGTGTTGCACTATCCCTTCCTTATGGAGTGCCTCCATAATCTTGCCCACTACTGAGGTAAGACTGACTATTCTGTAGTTCCCTGCCTCCTCCCTGCTACCACTCTTGTGAAGCGGGATCATATGAGTCTTTCTCCAGTCTTCTAAGACCTCTCCTGTGCTCAGAGGCTCACTAAACAGTTCTGTTAATAGCTCTGCTAGTCCCATCCTTAGCTCCTTAAGTACCCTGGGGTGTATGCCATCAGGTCCCACTGCCTTGTCTGCCATGAGCTTAGTGAGCTCTTGTAGGAACCTTTCTTTTGTGAAGGGACTTGTGCACACCTCTCTCCACCCTGTTCCCATGGTGCTGAGCTGTGGGCCCTGCCCTACCATCTCCTCAGTAAATACAGAGCAGTAGTATCTATTTAGGATAGATGCTTTTTCTTGGTCCTCCTCCACACATTCCCTCTTATCCCCTTTGATCTTAGCAATACCTTCTCTAGACTTTCTCTTTTCACTGATGTATCTATAGAAAGTATTGTGCCCTTCTTTTACTGTTCGTGCTAGTGTTTCCTCAGTTTAGGCTTTTGCCTGCCTTACTGCCTTCCCTGCTTCCCTTAGGGAAGTTTGGTATGCCTCCCTATCTTCATCCCGCTGTGTTGCCTTATATTTCCTGAAGGCCAACCTTTTGGCTCTGATCTTTTCTGCTACTGTTTTTGAGAACCAAAGTGGTTTCCTCCTTCTTTTGCTCTTGTTTTTCTCCCTAACACAATGGGATGTTGCTTCAAGTATTGCAACCTTAATGCTTGCCCACTTTGCCTGTACCCCCTCACCTGTATTTCTTCTTACCAGGGCTAACTTAATGCTGTTGACTATCTTATCAAAGTCAGCTCCTCTGAAGTCCCATATTTTTGCCTTGTAATAGGATGATTTAGTTCTAGTGGCCAAATTGAACCATACCATGTGATGGTCACTGGCCCCCAGGTGACCTCCTACCTGGAGATCTGTGATCCTTTCCCCATTAGTCAGTACTAGAGCCAGGATAGCCCTGTCTCTTGTGGATTGTTGTTCCAATTGGTTGAGGCCCTCCCCCTGCAGGGAATCCACTATGTGTCTAGTTCTGGTGGATGTTCCTGCTGGTATTGACCAATCTGTATCTGGCATGTTGAAGTCTCCCATTATCAGAACCTCCCCTTTTGCTGTCATGTTTTGTATATCTTCTAACAGTAATGTGTCTATGTCATCCTCCTGGTCTGGAGGTCTGTAGACAACCCCAGTTCATGTGGCTGTCCCATTTTCTGTTTCCAGGGTGACCCACAGTTCTTCTGGCTCCTTATGTGTATTCTGAATTTCTGTAGCTTTGATATTTTCATTGACATAAAGGGCCACTCCTCCTCCCCCCCTTGCACATCGGTCTCTTCTGAACAGTACATAGCCAGGTACTGAAGTCTCCCAAGTGTGGTTACTGGTCAACCATGTCTCACTAATGGCTACTATGTCCAGTTTAGCCTCTGCCATTGTTGCCTCCAGGTCTGGGATCTTGTTTTCCAGACTGCAGGCATTTGTGTACATGATTTTCCATTGGCCAGATTTTGGTGCGTTAGTTGAGGTCAAGGTCTGGCTTTTCCCTGTGCGTTGTATGGGGAGCTGGACCTTTATCCTTACCTGATGATGCAAAAACTACAAACATGCTGAACTCCTGTTTGATCACTAGCTGAGGGCAGAGGGTGTTCTTCCCATTCGATGTATCTGCTGCTACCTCTCCCATTTGCTAGTTTAAATATTCAGCAAAGACATCAAACTTCTGCCCCAATGCACTGACTCCCTCCTTAGTCAGATGCAGTCCATCAAATTTAAAGACATTTCACTCCCAAAACTGTTGCAAGTTACCTACAAAGTTGTGTCCTTTTTCCTTGCACCAGCCCTTGAGCCACTGCTCCCCTATCTCCCCTTTTCTGACCTTCCATCCATCTGCCCTCCCCAGACCTGCAGGATGTCAGAGAAGGAGATGCTGGACGAAACTTTTGACAGTTTGTCTCCCAGCCTGGTCATGTGTTCCTTGGTCTCCACAACTGGCCAGCTGGTGAGATCATTAGTCCCCATATGTACCAGGACATCAATGTTTTCTGCTGCTTCCTGCACAATTTTAGTAATGTGGTCAGTGTCTCTCCACGCTGATGTACCTGGGAGACATCTGACAATTACCCCAGCCAGAGTGAGTATCAACTCCCTGAATCATGGGTCTTCTATGATCAGAGTGTTTTGGATTTCCTTTTTTTTTTTTGTTTTGGTCCCTGTTTTGGGCACGTTTTGTAAAGCTAGTTTTTGTGCTGCAGTTTCCTGCTCTGCAGTGTCCTCTGCCCTTTTGTTTGATTTTGGAGATAGAGGCATATATCTGTTTGTATTTTATATATGGTTTGTGGAGGTGATTCATTGGTGAGCATTGAGTGATGGGGCACCCAATTTGCCCCTCCTAACCACCTGCCAACCTCGCGGACCAACTGCTCTCTGCAGTCGAGGTGCTTCAGTTGGATGTTTGGGAAATGGCGGGCGGTTCTTGTAATATATTTCCTCCTGAATATGTAATTTGAGGTGCGCAATCTCTGCCCATGCTGCCCAGAGTGGAGCCCTTAGATCTCTGATTGTCCAGCATGTAGGACAGTGTCCTAAATACTGTATATCTGCCCTTTTGAAAAGTGTCCCATAGTACCTGCAGTTAATAATATCCATTCCAGTTGAGTTGCTAAGTTTATAACCTGGTCTGAGTAATTAGAAGGAAAATAAAGGCAAAAGTTTCATTATATATATATATATATATATATACATATATATATATATATATATATATTTAGTTTTGTTGGTTTGTTTTATATAACTTTTTATAACAAGTTAAATTAATTGGGCCTCTGTAAGGAGGTCACTGTGTGGATATCCTTCTGTTCCTCTCCTTCCTGCTTTGCTACAGAAAATGTCACACTCTGCTACTCTATAAAAGGAGTGTAGCAGGGGTTGTTGAGGATGGAGGTGGGTGGTTGGGCCCTACCCCTGCCAAAAAGAACTATGAATGTAAAAAACAAGGAGGTAAGAGCAGAAACAATCAACTGACAACAAATCCCTCAGTCTGTATTTCATATGTGCTCCTGTAATTAGCCCTGAAAGCTTAGCCTAATGATAGATAAAACTGTAAAACCTGCAAGCACCACCTGTAACAATTTCACAGAAGATATACCCTGCAAAAAAACACTTTGCTACAGCGAAAAATAACGCAGTAAAAAAGTAACAAAACCTGTAAGCACAACCTGCAGAACATTTTAACAGAAGATGTACCTTGCAAAAAACAATTTGAATCAGAGAAGATTGCAGCAGTAATCTGTAAGCACAAAACAGTAACAAACCTGTAGGCACACCCTGTAACAATGCAGCAGGAAGTATACCCTGCAACAGCAATATGAATCAGAGACAATAAAGCAATACAATTTAAGCAAAAATACTAACACAGTAAATTTGCATTGCCAAAAGAAGTCTTACTTTTTCCCTTGCTCTGATAATGTTTTTCTTTGCTCTGTCCTTACATGCAAACCTAGATGAAAATAGCTCAGGTGAAGCTAGGTGCCTTTGCCAGCAAACCTAGTCTTCCAGATAGTGTGTTGGTCCTCCTTCATGAAAACCTCTAGGGTGGGAGGTTAGTTGGCTGGGCAAGGGCCCAAGAGCAATCTATCATCTTGGCATACATCTGCGGGGGGAGGCTCCTTTTTTGTTCCAGATGGTCCTGACACCTGAAACTGCCAGAGTGCAAGAGAAACCAGGGACATGCACAAGCTGATGCATGGTGATGCAAATCCAGAACAGTGTACTTCCACAGTATGCCTCCGCAGCAATACAACCTGTGGTAGCCCAGGTGGCAGTATTGTGGCAGACCTAGTGACTCTCCTGCCTCAAAGAAGTAGAGCATCATCTGGGATTCTCAGTCGTCTTCTCCCCATCCAACCCCCAATGACCTGGGCTCATTCCCAAACTTGGGTCTCCAGCATTGTGAGTAATATCACTTCTGCAGCACCAACAGGCTGGTTCCTGGTTTGTCTTTTCAAAGCTGTTTTCAGCCTCTGTTCAGCCACCTTTATGAAATCCTCTAAAAAATCTTTTTTTGACAAAGAGCCTTTTCTTCAATGCCTGTTACATTTAAAGCAGCACATCAGGGAAATCAGTAATTGAGTATGATAATACTTTTTCTTTAAAATTGAAAGGCTATGCCTAGGGTTCAGTGGGGCAGCCTGATTAGGCTTTTTCCACTTCCCCTTCATAGCTGGGACTCACCATTCATTATAGGTGCTAGTGCTCTCATCCCTTCAATGCACTGGGCTGTTTATTTGTCTTTCCCATCCTGATTCATTGGGCCTTTCATTTGCATGTTTCACTGCAAGTCCCTGCTTCTCCTACCCATTTTTCATGCTTGTCTACCTGCTACTACTGCTGCTGCTTAGTACTCTGTTCTTAGTCTGGCCTTCATCTTCGCCATCTCACAACCCCCCACCCTCATCTAAGAGTAATTGCTCCTGCTTTAGTCGTTACTATTTTATGGTGCTGTGCTTCCCCTGCAGCACCCTCTGGTGATGGACACCACAGCTAAGCTGAGCAGCACTCACACAATAAAAATGCACACAGAACCAGCCAAAGAATCTCAGGTAATCAGGTTGCCGCACCCACCCACCAGGATGGCCACATGCTGGACCTGGTGTTCTCAATGGGGCTTGAGATCACCGATCTCGGGATTGATCGGGTGTTTTGGTCCGATCACTGCAGGGTGAGGTTCACATTTGGGGCTCCCGCCATAAGCCCTTCCCCTGCTGAGATGATTAGCTGTCGCCCTTTGCGGGGTCTTACCCCTGAGGGTTTTTTGGCGGCAGCTGATTTATCTAGTGTGGGTGCTGCATGCATTGGAGGAGTTGGCGCCGGCATTGACACCTATAATAAGGTGTTCTCTGATGCCATCAACTCCCTCGCACCTGTCCGTGTCGACCCAGAACCACATACCTGAGGGTCCCCAAGGTTTGATGGGGACCTCAGGGAGATGAAAGATGGGTCGGAGATTGGAAGCGCTGCTGGAGAGGATCCCGCCTGGAGGTGGACAGACTGGCCCTCTTGTCACAGCACTATCGTGTGTACCAGGAGGCAATCAATCGTAGAAGGCAGTGTTTCTGTCCAGGGAGATTGCTGCTGGGAAGAATCGACCAGCTTCACTCTTCCGGACTGTGGACAGACTTCTCCATCCCTCTGCCTGCAGCCTAGGAGGGTTTTCCACTGAAGATTGTGAGGAGTTTGCTCGGTTCTTCTCGGGACAGGGTGTCCACAATCCGGAGGGATGCCTCTTCAGCTAGCAATACCATAGCTAACAGCGGTTGCCAGATGTGTTCTGAGTGCACTCCGCCAAGTTGGGGAGTTTAGACCAGTGGAGGCAAGTGAGGTTATTGAGGTAGCAACCAATTTGAGGCATACCTTTTGTGAACTGGACCCAGTGCCAATGCGTTTTTTAATGAGATGGTTGGCTCCTGTTGGCCCGGTGTTCGCCATGATCGTACGGTGTTCCTTATCTGAGGGAGTCTTTCTGGATGCCTTAAAGGAGGCTCTGGTGAGACCCCTTTTAAAGAAACCATCTTTGGACCCAGAGATCATGGTGAATTACCGTCCGATCTCCAACCTCCCATATTTGGGGAAGGTGGTGGAGAAGGTAGTAGCGCTTCAATTGGAAGAGCACCTCGTGACTCACGAGTTGTCACGATCCCTTCCAGTCGGCTTTTGGGCCAGACATAGTACAGAAACACTCTTGTACGGGTGCAGGAATGATCTCCTCAGGGCTAGAGATCGGGGGACAGGTCAATTCTTATTCTTCTCGATCTCTCTTGGCATTTGACACTGTGGATCATAGTGTGTTGCTAGTTCGCCCTTAGGGATTTATGTGGACTCACGGTACTGTCATCAACTGGTTTGAGTCCTTTCTTACAAACAGGAGGCAATGGGTTATGATGGGTAATTTCTCATCTACACCCAATCTCCTTCATGCGAGTCCCTCAGGGTTCGGTACTGGCCCCAATGTTGTTCGGTGTACATAGCTGCCCTGGGTGGGATCATTAGGAGGTATGGTCTGAGTTTTCATTGCTATGCTGATGATACTCAGCTATACTTTCCTTTGCCCCAGGAACATCCAATGCAGTGGATGTGCTAAACATCTGTCTGCCGAGATAAGTGACTGGATGGCCTCCAGCTGGTTGAGACTGAATCCAGACAAGACGGAGTACTGGTAGTCGAGTTGAACAGAGTGCGTTGATAAGGAGGTCTCTGATTCAGCAACTGGACTTGTTCTTGGGGCTGTCTCATTGAAGGCCTCCTCTAGGGTGCGTATGTCTTGGAGTGATTCTGGACAGGAATCTGACCATGGAGACTCAAGTATCTTCCGTGGTTCGTACCTGTTTTTTCCATCTCAGAAACATTGCCAGGGTTAGGCCCCTTGTTCCGTCTCTGGACCTCCCTACCCTGATACATGCCTTAGTCACATCTAGGCTGGACTACTGTAATGCGCTCTATCTTGGGGTCACAGGAGGGCTTCTCCGCAGACTGCAGCTGGTGCAGAATGCAGCTGCCCGGTTATTGACTGGGCAGTATAAATGTTGCCATATTACACCGGTACTGCGTGAATTGCACTGGCTGCCGGTCAGGTGGAGTCCTCTTTAAAGGTGGGTCTTCTCACCTTTAAGGCCCCTACCAGGCAGGGCCCTGGTTACCTATCAGTCCTCCTGACACCTTTTCCATCAGTCACCCTCTTGATCCTCCAGTAGTGGCCTCCTGACGTTCCTAGGGGCAGGCTGAAGTCAACCCGTGATAGAGCTTTTAGCGTTGCGCTCCCGCCCTTTGGAACTTACTACCAGCTATGGTCAGAGAGCCTCAACTATAAATATCTTTAAGATCCATACAGAAACTTTTTTATTCTCTCAGGCTTTTGGTGTTTAGACTACATTAGACTATTATGTATTTATTATCTGTTATTTCATCTATTTATGTATTATGTTCTTTTAAAATTTGTACGGCGCCCAGAGCCTCCGGGATTGGGCGTCTTTTAAATAAATTTGACTTGACTTGACTTGACTTGACTAATCCATAATTTCCACAGATGTGAAAAAAGTTTATTACTGGTGGAAATACACAACAAATGGTAGGAACTGTGCTCAGGATGGAGGACCATAGTCCAAACATCCCTGTGCTTTACTCAGCTGAAGCTTCCTTAGGGGACAAGCAGCTGGATAAACCTCACACCATTATACCAGACACTGTACCAAAATGGGCCAATCAGATTGTGCTGGCTCAAATACACAAAGAAGAGTTCCAAAAGTGCAGGACACAGTATGTTTGATCAGGGGTGAGATGGATACCAATACCAGTGATGTGTCAAAAATATATGCAGTGAATTAATAAGCACAAAATATGTTACAAAAAAGGATTTGTATTATTGCAGAATTAGAAGAATTTCAAATGTACAATTCATACATGACATCACAAATGTATATAGAAAATGGCTTCAAAGAAAGGGATCTCAAACAAAATGCAGCATATCTGCAAGTAACAGGTCAAATGGGAACATTCTCCAATATGACTATATCAATGGTTAAATACATTACCACACTGCTCCCATGACCTGGTTAAAAAGACAGAAAGAGAGGCAACCAAGGATAGGTTCAAAAACAAAGCTGTGATGTCTCACAAACTTGGATGTTTCAATTTGGAATGGCCCCGGATACGTGCCACTGGATTCCATGTCCTGTGGAAAACAGACATAAAAAGACATAATGAATGAAGGGGTTAGAGAGGAAAAACATCAGAAAACAGAAAAGGAGGGAATAGCAAGAAGAAGGAGGCAGCTGACTGAGGGGCTAGAACTGTGTTACTTTACTACTGGGACTAAGAAACTCGAACTTTACTACTGGGACCTTCAATTAGGGTAAAAAAAAAGTTAGTGTTCTTGTCTGAGTCAGGGTAAGGGAACTGTTGTTATCTTTATAGTTTGCTAGGTGAAGAGGAGAGCTGTAAATTGGGGTGTGTGGCTTAGGCTGAAGTAAACAAGGTGTCTGCATTTAAACTTCCCTAGTTAGCTTTTGGAAGAGAGCAGCAAGAAGAAGGAGGCAGCTGATTAAGAAGCTAGAACTTTGCTACTAGCACCTTCAATTACAGTAAAAAACAGACCCCCAAAAAAAAAATCAGTTAGTGTGCTTGCTTGAGTTGGAGGAAGGGAACTGTTAGCATCTTTGCAGTTAGTTTAATTTATTTATTGAAATGTTTCAGCAGGAAGGCACACTGAGCAACAAGTTGCTCATCTCCCTGTGTGACCTGGGGGGTAAATGTTACAATGCTGGAATACAATTTGTTTACTTGCATGCAATGAGAGCAGGAGGGATTACAGGTGGATAACATTGGCTAACAATGCAACAGTTAAGTATAGTAGATATGAATACATATGTAGCAAATTGGCAACAGTTGGTGACAGTTGGTAACACTGGAACACATATAATAACTTGGTAACAGTATGTAGCACTAGGTGGTAAGGTGACCCAATAGTAATTGGTAGCCATTAGTTTAACATAGATATTCAAGATTTACAGTGATTGGAGTAAAGAGAGGAAGAATGGAAGGAGGAAATGAAAAATTGCAGAGGGTAGAATGGAAGAAGAGAAAGGAAATTTATGGAAAGACGCAGACGGAACATGATTTTCATGGCAAACAGAGATGACAGGGTGGACTAAAGTGCATATAAGAGGGTATGAGGTGAGTTACTAAAGCGCTTAATTGAGTGTGGGGAGTAGGCCAGTGTTAGGCTATGTTAACCAGAAGGGGTAGGAGGAGAGGAGAGGTAGAGTGTGGCAGGGTGATGAGAGAGGTAGTATGGGTGGGGGTATCTAAGGGGCGAAGAGGGAGTTGAAATTCAGCAGTGTCCTGTTATCCCTATCTGGGCAGGGCAGTGGACAGCCCTACTGATAGGACACCAGTTATAGGCGATGAAAGTTATTTATATATAGTGATGAGAGAAGGGGGGTGTTAGGGAGGAATGTTGTGGGAGGGGTAGCAGAGGTCAACTATAGTAGGGGGGAGTAGTACCCCACCAATGTGCTAGGTGACCCTGCCTGCACAAAGCGGTGATCTAGCAGTGACTGAGGGGGTGCAGTAAAAGGAGAAATAGGGGAAAGGGGGTTAAGTTGTTGCCCACTGTGCACTATGGATCCCGCCTGCACAAGGCAGTGATCGAGCTCACAGGAGGGAGCTAGATTAAGGGTAGAGAAAGAAGGGGGAGGAACACTTTAAGAGGAGGGAGAGTAGGGAACAAGGAGGAGCACAATCAAAGGGAAATCAGAGTGGTGGGGAGTAGGCATATGAGCCTGAGCAGAGGTCAACTATAGTGGAGGGTAGTAGCCCACCAGTGTGCTGGGTGACCCTGCCTGCACAAGGCAGTGATCTAGCAGTGACTGAGCAGGTGCAGTAAAAGGAAAAATAGGGGAAAGGGGTAAAGTTATTGCCCATCATGCACTATGGATTCTGCCTGCACAAGGCAGTGATCGAGCTCACAGGAGGGAGATAGATTAAGGGTAGAGAAAGAAGGGGGAGGAACACTTTAGGAGGAGGGAGAGTAGGGAACAAAGAGGAGCATGATCATACGGAAATAGAAATGATGGGAAGTAGGCATATGGTAATATGGACTATGGGGAGATGGCAGGGAGGATTAGGGAAGGTCATGGCAGGCACAGGAAGGGGCAAAGAAGTTCTTGAGGGAAGAGTTAATGGAGTAGCAAGAGGATGAGTGGTGAATTTGAAGGGGAAGTGAATTCCAGATTTTTGGGAGGCGATAAGAATGACCCGATTGGCCAATAAGGGTGGAGTGGTGTGGGACCACCAGGGTTCATGAGTCAGTAGATCTTAGGGAGTGGGAAGGGGGGGCAGTTGTAAAGGCAGGGGAGAGATAGCAGGGAAGTTCACCCAGCCAGTGCTTGGAGGTGAATTTTGAACAGTGGAAGAGACGTCCATTTGTCAGGAAGGGAAGGATAGGGCATGGTAGAGATCACAATGATGACAGCGAAGGGGGGCATCAAGGGCAAAACAGGCAAAAGGAGTTGAAGAGGATATCTAGTCTGGCCAGGGAGGACTTAGGGGCAGCACTGTAGACTATGTCACAGCAGTTGAAGATAGGTAGTATCATCTTCTGGACAATCTCACACCTAGCCATGGGTGGGATGCAGGCACGGTTCCTGAATAAGCCACCGAGCTTGGGAGGCAATTTTTTTCTGTATGGTATCAATATGACCAGAGAAGTTCAGGTGTTTGTCCAGCCAGACACCTAAATACTTGAAGAAGGATGTGTCCTCGAGTAAAGTCCAATCAAGAGTGTGGAAGGAGGATAGACAGGGAAACCTGGTACGTCTCTGCCTGGTGCCCAAGGTCATGGAGGCTGTTTTTTTGGTGTTGAGAGATAGTTGGTGGTTTGCAAACCAATGCTGAACTTTGTCGAAGTCATGCTGCAAGTTGGATGCAACCTCAGTGGGGCAGGAGCCAGATGCATACAAGACTGTATCATCAGCATACATGTGAATGGAGGAGAATGGAGAGCAGGTGGATGGGAGATCATTTAGAAAAATTAGAGAATAGTATGGGGCCTAACACTGATCTCTGGGAGATGCCAGTTCTTATCGAGAGGGGTGGGGAAATTGCGTCAGAGATCTTGACTGATTGGGTTCTGCCAGTGAGGTATGCCTTGAACCAGTCTGTGGCTAAGGGGGAATAGCCTAGCTGTTGATAGGGTGTCAAGGAGAAGGGAGTGGGAGGCTGTGTTGAAGGCTTTGGCCAGATCAGCAAAATGGCTGAAGTGATTTGGCCATTGTCCATTCCTGTGAGGACAGAATCAGTGAGCTGAAGAAGGAGGTGGTAGTGGAGTGATTTTTCCTGAAACCAGATTGATAGGGGTGAAGGAGGGGAGTCATTGAGGTAAGCACTGAGCTGGGAGAGGCTAGGTGCTCCTGAAGTTTAGCAAGGGTAGGGAGAAGAGAGGGGCTGTAGTTGCAAAGGAGGTGAGGTCTCTCACCTTTGGGAAGGGAAGGACCACTGTGTGTTTCCATGGGGAAGGTATGGAGGTGGTTGAGAAAAGAGAATTAGGATAATAAAGAGTGGGTCGGCGATGGCTGGGACTGAGAGGGAGGATAGTTTAGGGTCAAGGGCATCCAGAGGAGGCTTTTGAAGGGTTGATCACTAGCAGAGCATTTAGGGTGTCATTTGGGAGACAGTATTGAAGGAAAAGGGAATTGGAGGGGTCATTCATACACAATAGGAAGGGGAGAAGGAGGAATAGTCTGGGAGGGATTGGGTAGCTCATCAGGACAAGTGGTGTAATAGGAGTTGAATTCAGTAGCTACTGCAACTGGATTGGACACAAAGGTTGGCGTTTATCTTAAGTATAAGGGTGGGTGGACAGGATGGGAGGGTAAAGGGGCATGAACCACTCCCCAGAACTTAGAGGGGGGAGTTGATGTTTGTTGCAAAGGTAGATTTGAAGTACTCTGTTTTGGCTAGCCTGGTAACCTGGGTGCAGGCATTACGGAGTTTTGTTAAATGAAAGGTCATTTGGAAGCTAGGAAACTTTTAGTGCCATTTTCAGGTCTGATCTCTGGCTCTGTGGCAGGCTAGTAATTCAGGAGTAATCCAGGGAAGGTGATGATCTCTAACTCTTGTTTGTTTTAGGGGTGTGGAGGCATTCCAATTTGCTAGAAAGATGTCTTTAAAATTGATTAGGGCTTTATTAACTGAGGAGGTGCTTGCTAGAGGGGACCAGTCTGAGAGGGCAAGACTATGCAGGACAGGTTCCAATTCTAGGGATTTATAGGTCCATATTTGTAGGGTTTTATGTGGGGCTTTAGGTCTATGAACTTTTCTGACCAGGAAAACTGGGTTGTGGTTGCTGAGAGCATCCAGAAGGATGCCAGAGGCGATGATTCTATGGGGGTGGGAAGTTAGGGCCCAATCAAGTAGGGAGTGGTTTGGGGTCTTGTGATTAGGGCGGGTGGGTTCTGTAATTAGTTGTATGAGGTTGAGGGCACTGATAGCATTTCTTGTGGTAGATGTTGTTGGGGATAACCAATTTAAACTGAGATCACTAAGGATGTAAAGCTCACTAGATTGAGAGTGGGAAGTAATGGAAGTTAGGAGGTCAAGGGAGACAGCGGGCTGGATATTTGAATGGCAATAGATACCAGCTACAATGATAGGGAGTTAGAAAGGGAGGGATACATTGATGGCTAAGGCATCATGGGTTGCTGAGTTGGAGGAGGAGAAGACTGGAAAGTAATGGAGGGAGGCGCAGATATACATGGCCACTCCACCACCCCTGCCTGCTCTGTCTATCCTTTGGATGACATAACCGGGGATGGAGACCGAGTGGTCATGAATTGTGCTCTTTAGTCATGTTTCAGTTATAATTAGAATGTTTGGTTTCAGGGCAGCAACCATGGCTTGCAGGAGGTCTACTTTTTGAAGTAGGCTATGAATGTTTAAGTGTAATATCTTGAAACCCTTTATGAGGACTGTTGGGGTAGGGGTAGAGGTATGGGCAGTGGCAGTGGGGGAGATGGCAAGGGTGAAGGAAGTAGTAGGACCAGGGTTGGGGTGGATGTTCCCTGAGGTGAGTAATAGTAGAGCTAGGATGAGGAAGTGTAGTTTTGTGGATTTGGAGTAATGGGGCTTGGCCAAGTGAGTGAGGCAGAAGGGAGTGGTATAGTGAGGAAGCAGGAGGTGAAGAACAGCAAAGAAATTTGGTAAAGTTAGTAGCGATGCATGTGGAATGATGAGGGAATGAGACTAGAATATGTTGGGCAGGGCAGGAGTAATAGCATGAATATAAGTTGGGGTCTGGAGACAAAGGGGTTGGATGGATTTGGAGTTATAGGGTCCTGGGCTGGCAAAAGCAGGAGGGCAGGTAGGGAGAGGATAAGAAATAAGGTTGGGGGGAGGTAGAAGGGAGAAGGATTTGAGTGGAGAGGAAACATCCTTAGAGTCAAGGAGCAGCAGAGGTGACGGACTTTGGTAAGTAGTAGACTACAACAAGGGGGTGTAGCTGAATAGAGTTGCTTTGCTACCAAGAGGAAGGGGTGCAATGCTTAAAATAAAGCTTCCTCAGGTATCCAGCTGAATAGCCTATAGTAGGAAAGTAGAAAGTGAAGGATGCTTGCTTAAGTATACACCCTCTAGTGGAGATGCTGTATAACCTGCTAATGGGGACACAGGTACTAATGGAGAGGTAAAGAAATCCTGGTATTGTATATCTAGGTATTACCCCTTTAAGTGTTTTGCTGTAGCTCTTGGGTGCTTTCACTTTAAGAGGGAAAGTGAAGTGTAACCAAGTAGGACATGGGTGAGTCTCTCAGCTCTGGTAGTGTATTTAATAAAGGAAGGAGGTGGGAGGGGTGGGCTTAAAAATCACTAAGAAGCCAGTTCAGGTTAGGCAAACATTTCTCTGCACTGTGCAACTCACAGAAGTGTGCAACTGAGTGAACTGGGAAGCAAGCTGCTAAAGGAAGAAAAGTCAAGGTCAGTGTTTCTCTGCAGTCTTATGCTCTAGTCCAATGATTTCAGCACTGGCTGCAGTGTTAGGCAAGAAACCAATGTCACAATGACCAGGGCCATCTTGGAACCATTCGGGTCCCACAGCAATAGGTGCCAGGTATTCAATTAGAAAAGGGAGGAAAGCTCCAAAATCCCCTTTCCCTTGTCCTGAGTCAGGACCAGACGTTACCTTGCAAGCCAAGGACTGGGAGGGGAGTGGGCAGCAGGCACCTTCTCACCCTGTCCTAGGTGGGTGAGTTGCTTGTGGAGGGGACCATGTCAGCGGTACCATCCCGGAGGGCTCTGATCAGCCTGAAAGAGAGGAACAGAAGAGAGGGCAGTTAGAAGCCTCAGTGGTGGTCAGGGGGAGGTTTCAGATCAGGGAGGGGTGATAACAATTAAACAGTTGAAAAGGCTTAGGATGACAGGGAGGACTCTGTTATAGACTCTGGCAAGGTGCCAGCAGCAAATTGCAACAGGGAGCTAAAGCAAAGGGTGTTAAATGAGGGCATATCTGACCTGATCATTTGGTGCCAGAGTCAGGAGGAGGTCTAGTAGCCAGACAGATTAGAAATGCAGAAACAATCTTAAACTTTAAAATACAAATGCAGAAATTGCCATCAATAATCTAATGCGCAATGTAAGCACTGTTCAACTTAAAATTAATTCAGAAAATCAACTCTACAGTCCATTTAAGGAAATCTTGCAGCAAGATCACCATAAAAAATCAAAAAATCACTAAGAAGCCAGTTCAGGTTAGGCAAATGCAGCTCTGCACTGTGCAGCTCACAGAAGTGTGCAACTGAGTGAACTGGGAAGCAAAAAGATCAGGACTTCACTACACAGCTGCTAAAGGAAGAAAAGTCAAAGGTCAGTGTTTATCTGCAGTCTTATGCCCTAGTCCAATGATTTCAGCACTGGCAGCAGCATTGGGCAGGAAACCAATGTCAGTGCTCCGGGGCCGTCTGGAACCATTCAAGTCCCACAGTGATGGGTGCCAAGTATTCGATTAGAAAAAGAGTTAGCTAGGTGAAGAGGAGAGCTGTTAATTGGGGTGTGGCTGAGGCAGAAGTAAACCAGGTGTCTGCATTTAAACTTCCCTAGTTAGCTTTTGGCAGACAGCAGCAAGAAGCAGGAGGCAGCTGCAACACAGTTGTCTCCGAGTCTGTGGAGCACTCTGCTCATTGTTTCCAGTGGCAAATCCCCCAGTGTCGCGATCAGGATGCCGCCAATTTTTTAAATTAAATTATACATATCCCTTCACTCAACCCTTCCTCTCAGCACCCACCCCCATAAACACAACAATGACACTGAGGGTGCCCAATTCCCCAGTGTCGCCACCACCAGTCATGTTTTTTTGGAGGGCCCCCCTTCCCCATCCATTACTGCACAGGATTATTTTTTTTTTATTTTTTTAATCATCCACCTGATCCTCCTTCTCAGCACTCACCGCCCCACTCCCTTCCCAAGAAATGTAATAGTGACACATTGGAGGTCACCAATCCTCCAGTGCAGGAATCCTCTGTAAAAAGAAAAATGTTCATTGATGTCTTTTGCAGCCATTAGACTCCCACCATCTGACCCTCCCACTCAGCACCCACCACCCGCCCCCCCCAGCCCTTGCTTATCAATGGGGGTCCAACACCATAATCATCTCTGGACTGTAGACACATCTTCACTCTTCAAAGCCAGGCCATGAACTGAGGAAATCAGGTATGTGGATCAATGTATTTCAGTGGGGGTTTGAACTTAGTGACATAACTTGGGTATTTTTACATATTTTTGTCCCAAACTTTCAACATGACTTCTTTGGGACTCCAACTCATGAACAAGTGCACTGGCATTAGGGAAATCTGTCCTGAATGGTGAATATGTGGTCCCTGTGTGAAATCATCTTTCAGGCAAGAGTAGAAAATGTTCTGTGCCCTTGTTCATGAAGTGGGTTCATTAGAAGGCTATGTTGAAAATTTGGTGTAAAAATATTAAAAAACAACAAAGTTAATAGTCTACATTGAAATTTGTGAATGCAGGCTCATAACCATCTTCTTATCCACCTGTGTCTCTTCCAACGTACACATATATGCAGTTGCCACGGTTATATTTCATCAGGTATCTTGATCCCTGAGCTGGAGTCCTGGCTCCAGTGTGGCTTTGAGAATGTTCAGTGTTGGTTCCATGCAAACCAGGTCTCACTAAATATTGAAAAACTGCCTCTCTTCTTTTCTGGGCTCTCCTCCTTGGTCCAATCACCCTAATGAGGTTTTTAAGGATCTCCTTCATTTGGCATTACAGCCCCGTGCTGTCCTCAGATTCTATGAATACTTTCAACTGAAAGATCCGGCTAACTTGGAGGACATCTGTTATTATTGGCAGCAAGCGCTGAATCTACAGGCTGAGGCTAAGGTCTAGCAAGGTGTTTTGAAATGCTTATACAAATTTGTCAAGCAAGACCATTACAGGCTTCTGCAGTTTTATATTTTACATAATTTGTATTACACCCACCTTAAGCTTTATAAGATGAATAAGTATGTTTCTCCAACTAGTTCCCACTGTGGATTAGCCAAGGGTCATTTGCATCATATTCTTTGGGAGTGCCTGAAGGTGGTTCCCTTTTGGAGCTCCATCCAGCTCTCCCTTGACCCACTATTAGGACTGGAATCTTTTTTTACCCCTGAGATTTGTCTCGTTGGATACCACCCAGCGGAGCTCTTTGGGAGCTTATACATGTCTCTGATCTCCATTACCTCAAAACTAATAATTTGTCGACACTGGTTGCATGTTACCATTCTTTCCTATAAAGAGATGGCACCAGGAGATCTTGCTGGCCCTAGAGATGGAAAAACAGATTGCCTACCAACAGGATAGATATCAAATCTTTAATACCCATTGGGAATCACTATATGCCTTATTATCAACCTTGGCTGATCCGCATGTTGCTAAGATGATCTTGCCTGTGTCAGACTACACAGATGTAGTCTACAGCACTGCGCCAAAGTCTACGCTTGCTCAGTTTGATCCCCTTTTTAATTTCTTCTGCAGCTTTGCCCTTAGTGCTTCATCTTTTACCCATAACTGCTCTCTAAATGCTAATCTCTCTTTCCCCTCTCTTGAGGCCAAATGTCCCTCACACTGTTCTTCCTTCATAGCAGCATACTGGGAGGAATAATCCATTATACCAGTATACAATGTATAACAAAACCAACCAAGTCGATAAAGAGTGAGACCTAGGAATAATTATAAACAGTCAACTACCAGCTACTGATCAGTGTAAAAGTTGTTCTCACTGCTAACAGAATATTGAATTGTGTGAAGAGATCATTCACTAATAAAAATGAACAAGTAATTTTACCATTATATTGATCTTATACACCTCCCCATTTGTATACATGCTCCCCCTTTTGGAGCCCATACTTGAGGCAAGATATAGAATTACTCGAGAGACTACAAAGAAGAACTACTAAAATAATCCCAAGGTTTAACAATCTACCACATGAGGACAAGCTCATAGAAACAGGGCTGGTTACTCTTGAAGAAAGATGCAAAAGGGGTGATTTGTCACAACTGTACAAATTATTAAAACATCCAGAATTAAAAAAATCTTGCAGCTTTCAATATCATAATAGATTACCAAATTTGCATAGTCATGATCAACAATTGAAAGTACCTACGGTAAACACAACAAAAAGAGACAACTTCCTCACAGTTAGATAAGTGAAGGAATGGAATAAATTGCAAGAGTGTGTTAGTGATTCTTGATGCTTCATCATTTGAAATATTCAAACCTGATTCAACTCTTTTTTGGGATGGAAAAAAAACACTTCTAGATAATTAAATATACCCACGATGTCGTGAGAGACATTCACGATGGGCGTAAGCCTCCTTATGTCTTAACAAACTGAGTAAACTGAGTAATACTGGTTTTCCACTAAACAAGTAGGGGAAGGCTGTAAAACTAGGGGAGGCAACAATTGCCATCCCCCAAAATGATGAAGTAGCAGGGAGGTAGAGCCCAAGGGGAGTAAGCTCCTCCAGGGCAGTGGTGCAAGAAGACAGGGGTGGGAACAAGGTAAAGGACAAGTGGGGTATAAATCAAGAAAGTATGAAGAAAGGAGTAAAGGATACAGGCAATGGAGAAGGTAACAAGGGGAAAGGGGGTGTCAGGGGGAGTTTCAGGGAGCAGTACAAGCAGGAGTAGGGAAGCAGAGAAGCAGGAAGAGAGGGTTTAAAGTATTTAGACTAGGAAATAAAATTCCAGATCTGGAGGCCATCATGGCATAGGCTAGCCTGGATATGGTGGGCATAATGGAATTACGGTGTACTGACAACCATGACTGGGACATGGCCATACCAGGCTACTCTCAACATTTTTAGCAGGAACAAGATGGAGGAGGAAGGCGCAAGTCCATTTTCAGAAGAAAGAGTCCTGAAGGAACTTGCAGCTCTGAAAGTGAACAAGGCTATGGGACTGTACAGAATACACCCAAAGGTACAAAAAGAACTACGGAAGGTGCTAGCTAGCCCATTGACAGCCATGTAAATGACTCACTGGAAACAGGCATGCTTCCACAGGACTGGAGAAGAGCAGATGTGGTCCTCTCATAAGGACAGCAGCAGGGAGGCTAGCAACTATAGGCAGGTGAGCTTCACATCAGTGGTGGGTAAATCAATTGAAACCCACTTAAAGGAAAGGATGGTAGAGTATCTTGAATCCAGTGGGCTGCAAGACCAAAGGAAACATGAATTCATGTTGGGGAAGGTCATGCCAGATGAATCTGATTGATTTCTTTTAGGGGTGGTGAAGGAAATAGCTCAGGGAAGGAAGTGGACATGGCCTATCTGGACTTTAACAAGGCCTTCAGCACTGTATGCACAGAAGACTGATAAAGAAATTGAGCAGCCATGGGTGATATCCAAAATGGTGAGTTGGGTAAGGAACTGGATAATGGATAGGTAACAGAGGGTGGTGGTTAACAGTATTCACTCTAATGAGGGAGAATGACCAGCAAGGTGCCTCAGGTCTCAACAAAGGGACTGGCCTCTTCAATGTCTTCATAGTGACATTGCAGAAGAACTGGAAGGAAGGTATTATCTTCATAAGTGACAATGCAGAAGAACTGGAGGGAAGTTATGCCTTTTGCAGATGACACCAAAATCTGTAATATGGCAGGAGGGTGGAAGAATGTGAAGTGACATTGGGAAACCTAAAGGTGGTCAAGAGCATGGCAGTTGTGGCTTAATGCCAAAAGTGCAAAATCTTACATCTAGGGTGTAGGAATCCAGAACATGCGATAAGATGAAGGGAGCTACTGGCAGTCACTGAGCAAGACAGGGACCTTGGGGACATCATATTTGATAACGCCAAAGTAGCAGTGGAGTGTCGCAAGACAGTGGATAGAGACAGTGGGATGCTGGAATGCATAGAGAGAAATATCTCCAGCTGGAGGATGGAGGAGGTGTGTTGCCACTGTATTGCTCACTTATGAGACCTTACCTTAAGTATTGTGTCCAGTTCTGGAGACCACGCCTCAAAAAGGACATAGTCAGGGTGGGAGGCAGTCCAGAATAGGACAACTAAAATGGTGCAAGGGTTGGGTAAAAAGCTATATAAAGACAAATTGAGAGATCTCAACATGTGCACAAAGTAAGAGAGGAGATCAAGAGGGGTCATGATAGAGACCTCTAAGTACCTCACATAAGTGGACAGGTTACAGGAGGGGAGTCTCTTTCAAATGAGAAGGGGCACCAGGAGCAGTGGCAAGTGATGAAGCTGGAGTGGGGGAGTTTAAGTGTGATAACAGGAAGTACTACTTCACTGAAACAATGGCAGACACCTGGAACTGACTGCTAGCAGATGTGGTGGAGGCAAAAACAGTAGTGGTCTTCAAGCATACATGGGATAGACACTGAAGAATATTACTAAATAATAATGGTGTACCTAGTGGCTTGACTGCTCATCTGTACCTGTCCGCCATGTAGTCTGTGATTTCCACGTTAAAAAAGTTTTGGTTTGTATATTAACCCTGTGTGAGCACTTTTCTTCACAGTCCACATTTCTGATTGTGAGAGCCTGGCTCATTTTTGTTGTTTCTGTGGCTAACTGAGGAGTTAGCAGCTCTCTCCAGCACCAGACTCTTAATTATGCCAGTGTACACTATTTCCTGATCTGGAATATTACCAAATAGGTGGGGAAGAGGGAGGGTCGCTGGAGACCAGCCAGGATCTGTGGAGACAGATTAGGCAGGGACCACCTGGGCAGACTTGGTGGGCCAAGCAGTCCTTGTCTGTCAACAAATTCTATGTTGCTATGTTTTGTGTCACTATCCCCTCTTACATCTCTTCTTTCCTTATACCTGCCATCCCTTCCTCCTTTTCCCTTTGGTCATCTTTTGCTTGTTCTTTTCATATTCCTCACAGCAAATTTGTAGCAGGCCAATCTACTTACTCTATCTGACTTTCTACATTTTGGAACAGCCTCCTTCTCCCTATCCATGTCTTCTTCCTCCTTCCAGTCAAAAAACTCTTACTATCACACTTCATTAAAGAATGTACCTGCAGCTAAGCTTCTTTCTCCTCCTCTCTCCACATTACAATAACCCACATCCAATCCATTTCCCCTCTGCTACTTACCCTATTTTACCCTTTCTCTGCCTACTCAGTTGAATAACTTACAGCTCGGTGTACTCTGTAATCTGAGTTTTAGGCCTCACACAGTTCAATTTCTGCTCATTTCAGGGTTTTCACACTAGACAGCATGAGCCTGTTTTCAGAATAATTCAAGGATCCCAGTGCTCCCTTACACTCTGTACTCTCTTGTTTCCAGTGCCCTGTTTAAGTCTCAATTCAGTGACACCTAAATGGTCAGTTCAGCTTACAAATGTTTCTCCTGACCATGGGCACCTCTGGTTATTTGAGTGAGCTGCAGTGTACATAGAGTAACATACAGTAGATAAAGATTTTATTGTTGTACTGTTATTTGTCTGTTTTCTAGGAAGCGTATACATTAACACGCACAAAGAAAAAATATCTCCTAAACAGGATCTTGGGCCTCAGGATAAAAAGTCTGAAATTCAACCAACTGAGCTATTCAGGCTCTCTATATAATGACCTTGTATGCCTGACCTTGTCACACTTTTGCCAACAACTAATGTGTAGTCTCATACAAGAGGTTCCAAACAGCGAGCAGTGCAAAATAATTCTAGTCCATTTACTAATTGTAACAAGTAGATAAACATTCAGCAGGGAATGAAAACCTTACCTAATTTTAAAAGTCACCAAGTCACTACACTTGCGCACAGTATCAATAGTTTTCATTTGCATTTTTTCTTTTTTTTTCCTTTTTTGGATTGAGTTTATCAATATTGTGCTAAATTCTCCTGTGGCAGGAACAGCATTCTGCATAAACTCTGGCTTCACAGCCACACCAATGCAACATATCTAGGTTTGTATTTGATATAAACTGTTTGAAAAGAAAAATAATTTATGAAAAAATAAAAAGTGGAGATGCAGAGGATTGCACCTGGGGCATCATGCATGCAAGGTATGCATTCTACCACTGAGCCACATTCCTTCTTGAGACTACTACGCAGTGGTTATGTCCTGTTCTAGTGTTAGATGTGGCTTGTGGTGCTAATATTTTGACATAAACTAAAGATTCTAGGAATGCATTTGAAATTTGCTTTTCACTTGCGATGCAGTATGGACCCAAGACATGCAGGGCTCCCTAGTTGTACAATGATTTATGTATTATTACAGGGAAATTATTTCCATAGACTTGCACTGGCTGTACAGGTAAACAAAGCAATCTATGTTTCATAGGAAATAATGTAATTTTCAGGAAAAGACAGGGAAACCTGTCACAAGCACTTGAAGTGATTTGGAACACAAACAAAAGAAATAATGACTGCCAACAGAGAAAGTGATTTCCTGTTCTGGCTGTTAATCAATTCTTTATTTGTGCTCCAAGCCTTCTTTATGTTACCTGTAACTAGTGTCTTAGTAAGTCCCTGTTTGGTTTCAAACCTTGGGCCTGATTTTCAGACCCACTGCGGCGTCGACCAGACTTACGGCTGGGGTCTGATGCGAAATGTTGACATTCGGCAAACCTATTGCGCAGTCCAATATTGTTAGGATTAGCCCCTGCTGCATGTCTGGTGTGACAACACAGCACAGTAACACCAGCTCCCCCTGGCGTACCATTGCTGCGTTGTGGGGTCCGATAATGGGGCTTGCGCCACTGAGCTGCCCTAAAGTGAGGGTACTGTTGCAACTTGTGTCCCAGGTTATAAAATCCAGTGCAAGTTGCAGCAAATCCTTGGCCGCAGCTGTGGCAAACCATTTGGGGATGCAGGGTTTGGCCCTGAGCCCTGCATCCCCATTTGAAAACTCGGCTTCTTGTCTCTGGCTGAAAATACAAAATAGGTTGTTCCTACCTGGTTAAAAAACAAAGTTTTCCTTTCTTGCTAATTGCACCATATGGAGCAGCACTAAAGACAAATGCAGTTCTTGTTCTGTAGAGATTAAGGCATCCCCTACAGTATAAAGCTGATAACCAGGTGTAGCTTGCATTTCATTTAGTTATTTAAAATTTTGGTGACCGGAAAAGGCACACTGAGCCAAAGCTTGTTTCCAGGTGCAACCCAGGGGTAAAATACAGTAAAAACAATACACATACATGATGATATAATGCAATAGGTGTGCATGACAGTATACTAGGCAAATTCATTACAGAAAACCAACGGAGTAATTTTAGATTGATAGCATAGGCAACAATACAAACCGTGAAAAATGGGGATAAATAAGATGACAAAGTGCATTAATGGTGTAAAGTATTGCATACAGATTTTCATAAATTAGTGCATACAAATTGTAGAAAACATGGCTTGTTCCTGACTGCAACATTTTGAGGTGTCTTTGTGCATACAGCCACGTATACTAGACTGCTCTCTGTGGGGTGCTTTTGTCCATTATAAATGGTTCAGTCTCACCTGGTCTCTTTGCCACAGCCACAGCAAGCCATCCACAGAGAAAATGTACATTTTTATTTCAACAGTAAGAGATGGCAGCATTTACAGGAGCAACTCTCAGGGCAGAATTCAGGGGGGCCCAGAAGCACACAGTTTATATATCCACGTGTTTTTTTCTCTTCTTGCCTCATCCATTCTCACCCTGACTCATTGCCAGCATTGTCAGCATTTTGTACAGCAAGCTGTCTATTTCTTTTATTAGAAACAGAAAGACAGAATCTGTCAGCAGAATAAGGGCTGCTAGTCCCACTCAGTCTACCCAATTTATTTCTTTTTCTTTTCTACCTTCACTTTTGCTATAGACCCACTTGATTTATGGTGCTGTCTCTTTCCGCTTACCCCTATGACTCCATTATGCCTGTCCTAGGCATTAGGAACACCACAACTGTTTTGCCCCCACACCTCCACTGGAAGGCTGTTCCAGGAATCCACCACTCTTTCTGTGAAGAAACATTTTATCACATCTTTCCTGAACCTTCTCCCCCTTCCAACTTCTTAGCATGTCCCCTTGTTCTAGAGCATCTTTTTTCTGAAAAATACTCCTCTCCTGTACCCCTGTGAGGTATTTAAAGGTCTCTGTCATAACCTTCTCCCTGCTGTCCTCGACTGGATGCACATTTGGTACCCTCTCTGGACTGCCTATACACTGCATATGTCCTTCCCGAGATGCACTTTCCAGAACTGGACACAGTACTCAATGTGAGGTCTCACTAGAGATCTACGTAGGGGCAACACCACCTCCCTTTTTCTGCCAGTGATACTTCTTCCTATGCACCACAGCATCCCACTAGCCCCTCCTGACTGCCTTGTCACACTGCCTGACCATCTTTAGATCATCCAATATGATTAACCCCAGGTCTCTTTCCCGCTTGGTCCACCCATTTTGTATTCTGTCCCCAGGTTTCTATGACCTAAGTGCATGATCTTTCACTTTTTTGCATTACAACCCAGCTTCCATAACCTTGACCACTCCTCCAGTTTTTTCAGATCTCTGACCATCGTTTCCACCCCACCACTGGAGGTGTCTACCCTATTGCAGATCTTGGTGTCATCTGCAAAGCGATACATTACATTATGTGAAATTATAAAGACAACATTCATTGTCTTGGGTAACATGGAGAAACCTGGGTCAATAAAGTACAAGGTCCTTTTGTTTTCACAGTCTACAGTGCTAATACTGAAATTTAATTGATTTTTAACTCCTAATCATAATTGAAGGGACTGGTTAACAGTTGATTAGCAGGTCTCTGCTGTATAGGTGCTCTAGCAGCCGACAAGGTACATTATAGCAACCATAATTAACATGGACTGCTATATGAAATGGCTTTTGGTTTCAGCATTTTGTCCACAAGTGGCTGTCCACACTAAAGGTGTACAGTATAAGTGGTGCATACTGTACTGTGTCATAGTGCTTAGGGCAGCAGTGTAGGACTAATGTGACTGTTATGCTGCATCAAGCATTTTGATAAACTCCTGTAACTACTCAGAATACTGATGGCTACAAGGACCATGCAGTAGTTTTAACCAGAAGGCAATCTGGAGTGCATTTGCATCCCTGAGAACGTGGGTAGCATGGGAGGAATTATTCTACTCTACCTGGGACACAGCCATGCTCTGCTCCCTAGTGCAACTGCATCAAGGTAAGAGCCTGCATATTACTCTACATCCCTAAGAGTTCCCAGGTGAACTATGGTCTCCAGATGATTAACGTGGTAGTTGTAGGGGTTGAATAAAATAAAGAAAAATAAGGCACCAACTAATCAATGTTAGGCATAAAAGTTCTGTTTTTCAGATTAGCTTACTTTGGTGACTGCAAACCCCGAGCCCTCCTCCCCTATCCCTGCCTTAGATCCTAAGGCATTTCTGTCTCAAAACAACAAAATGCTGACTTACAGCTGGGTCTGAAGGTATAGGGAAAGGAGGCAAATCTCAGCTACTGGAGGAGGGAGAAGAGGGAGAGCAAAGCTGAATGCTCCTTCTGAAATCCCCTCTTCTTCTCCTTCATATTGGCCACCTGTTCTACCTGCCCTTTGGGCAGTCTTCAAAGACCCCTCCTCCTCTCTTTCTCAGCCAGCTACATCTTTGCCAAGCCAAAGGGGGGAGATGTCCTCACCTGACTCCATTAAGGGCGGAGGAGGGATCATCCTCTAAAGCCCTCTCTGCTGGCAGTTCTTTGGAGACTGGTAAATCCATCCAGGGTATTAGATCATCTATTAGCTGGTCTCACTGCGTCTGAAATTGGGGGTACAAACAAAGATGCAATTGGTGCAAAAGATGCAAATCACACTTGCACCACATTTCTACTACAAATCATCACTTTTTATTGGACAGGGATATGTCTTTCAGATATAGCAGCAGGACTGCCCAGACAGAATCAGGCAGAAGCAGGAACAGTTTACACTGACATCTTTGACCAACCCTTTTGGAAAATGAGGCCCTTTGTATGTACTGCTCAGCTTAGGAAGCACCTGGAAAAGCAGACTTAACTGGTGTGATAATACTTTTATTATGGGTATCTGGAAACCAACATTCATGAAAAACATTATTTTTTTCTGCACTAGTTCATATCTCTCAACCTCTCATCATTAAAATTCATAGCATTGGCCTTCAAAAATCAGAACAAAAGGCCAAAATGTGAGCACTTTGTATTTTAAAGAATAACATGTCTTTGAATAGTAGGTCCCAAATATTTAGTGTTAAGGAATGTTTCTATCAAGTTAATGCAATGATTTAATAGCTTGCATTTCCAGAAATAACTGTAACATCAAGAACATCAGTAAACCATTGCAGAGCAAGGGTAAATTTGAGTATAAAAATCATAGCTCTATACCAAATTAATAGCAGTTGAGAGGTATGCAGTGGTTCTGTAAGTCACAGTACTGTGTGGTGCAATGTACTATATACTGTATCACTTCAGAAAGGGGCAGCAGGTGGTTGCTGAGATGTAAAGAACTTAAAGCTGTAAAGAAACCATTAGCACTAAACAAAAGACAAGCCTGCTGTTTTTCTTTCATGAATTCACATCTATAAATAATGAACACTGATGTGTTGACACCTAACCTAGCAGTTATTTCATCAAGTTAATATGCCTTTATTATATATTATCAACTTCAAACTAGCCTTAATGTTAATGCTAGCATCCACCTCTATCTTTAGCATGACTGTACAGGGGGCTGCTTGAAAACCTGCTGGTCAAATGAAATTGGCATTTTTCACATTTAGACTTTTAATCCAGGATCACTTTGCCTACAGTTCATATGTCCATGGATACATTATTGATTTGAAAATTGGTGAGAGGGAAAGGTGCACTGAGCTGAAGCTCATTTCCAGGTGTGACCTTAGGGTCATAGATATATAGAAATTAACAACAGATAAAGGCGAACTGGCCTACCTGATCTTGTTCATATTATTTCATATGTGACAAAAGGCAAGGATATGGTACAAAAAAGTCAGTTTAGATAGTGTGTGTGTGTGTGTGTGTGTGTGTGTGTGTGTGTGTGTGTGCGTGCATGTGTGCATGCGTGAGTGCGTGCATGCATGCGTCTGTGCATTCTGACAGTTTGGTACTACAACTAACTGTCAGTAAAGCAATTATATATTTATTTACTGGTTTTTGGTGATCAAGTAGGCCTCTGAACAAATGCCCCATTTTTGGAGGTGACCCAGGATTAGTTACAGATAGCAATACATACTGGATTCAAACACAAACGAACCATAAAAAATTAGTTACATAGGTGGGTACATAACTGGATTCAAGCATCAAGGAACCATTCAAAACTAGTTACATAGGTGGGTACATAACTGGATTCATACATCAAGGAACCGTACAAAATTATACATAGGTGGGCAAATAACTGGATTTAAACATCAAGGAACCATACAAAATTAGTTACATACTGTAGGTGGGCTCTTAACTGGATTCAAACATCAAGGAACTGTACAATATTAGTTACATAGGTAGGCACATAACTGGATTTAAACATAAAGGAATCATACAAAATTAAAGTAGTTACATAGGTGGGCAAATAACTGGATTAAAATATCAAGGAACCGTACAAAATTAGTTATATAGGAGGGCACATAACTGGATTCAAACATTAAGGGACACTACAAAATTAGTTACATATGTGGGTAAGTAACTAGATTCAAACATTAAGGAACCATACAAAATTAGTTAAATAAAGTAGGTGGGCACATAACTGGGATTCAAACATTAAGGAACTGTACAAAATTAGTTACATGGGGGCAAATAACTGGATTCAAACATCAAGGAAAATTAAAAAATAGTTACATACTATAGGTGGGCGCATAATTGGATTCAAACATCAAGGAACCATACGAAATTTGTTACATAGGTGGGGCACATATCTGGATTTAAACATCAAGGAACCGTACAAAATTAGTTACATAGGTGTTTACATAACTGGATTCAAACATTAAGGAAGCATACAAAATTAGTTACATACAGTAGGTGGGCACATAACCAGATTCAAACATAAAGGAACCATACAAAATTAGTTACATAGGTGGACACATAACTGGATTCAAACATTAAGGACCACTGCAAAATTAATCACATAGGTGAGCACATAACTGGATTCAAACATTAAGGACCACTGCAAAATTAATCACATAGGTGAGCACATAACTGGATACAAACATTAAGGAACTATAAAAAAATTGTTACATAGGTGGGCACATAACTGGATTCAACATTAAGGAACTGTACAAAATTAGTTACATAGGTGGGCATATAACTGATTCAAACATCAAGGAACCATACAAAATTAGTTACATACTGTAGGTGGGCACATAACTGATTCAAACCTCAAGGAACTGTACAAAATTAGTTACAGAGGTGGGCACATAGCTGGATTCAAACATTAAGGGACCATAAAACATTAGTTACATAGGTGGGTGTATAACTAGTTCAAACATTGAGGAACAGTACAAAATGAGTTAAATCGGTGAGCACATAACTGGATTCAAACACCAAGGAACCATACAAAAGTAGTTACATAGGTGAGCACATAACTGGATTCAAACATTAAGAAACCATACAAAATTAGTTACATACAGTAGGTGGGCACATAACCGGATTCAAACATTAAGAAACCGTAATAAATTAGTTACAGAGGTGGGCACATAGCTGGAGTCAAACATTAAGGAACCATACAAAATTAGTTATATACTGTAGGTGAGCACATAACTGGATTCAAACATTAGGAAACTGTACAAAATTAGTTACATACAGTAGGTGGGCACATAACCAGATTCAGACATTAAGAAACCATGGAAAATTAGTTACATAGGTGGGCACATAACTGGATTCAAACATTAAGTAACTGTGCAAAATTAGTTACATAGGTGAGCACATAACTGGATTCAAACATTAAGGAACCATACAAAATTAGTTACAAAGGTGGGCACATAACTGGATTCAAACATTAAGTAACCGTGCAAAATTAGTTACATAGGTGAGCACATAACTGATTCAAACATTAAGGAACCGTACAAAATTAGTTATATAGGTGAGCACATAACTGATGCAAACATTAAGGTGTTTTTGCTAAAACAAACTCTGCAAAAGTGATTAGCAAAGTATGGCAACAAGAGAACTTCAGTTTCAACAAGCTGTTCAAAAACAGTTGGTGCAAATTGGGACAACAGGAGTATTACAGTTTCAGTAGACATCCAATGCATAAATAGTTTAGCACTAGGCATATAGTGACAGGCAAGAGTATAAAACAGACTACAGAGAGCCATTGACCCATTACGTAGGCAGGGTTTCAGCAATTGTATTTGGCTGTGGATATGAGGTTCTGCTTGAGGCCTAACTTAAAGGTGGGGGGAATTGGAAAGCTTTTATCTGGGAGGGGATTATTCCAGAGAGATGAGGCTAAGTAAGTAAAGGATCTCTGTCCTGTTTCCATTTTTATGGCTGTGTGGGTGGAGCTCTGCAGATGTTATGGCATCACAGGAGGTTTAGAAGAGCACTGTGGAAGCACATGACCAGACTGCTATCTGGCTACAGGTGCTCTATGAAATAATGCTATTGCTGTTTATGTGGCCCTTCCCTCAGTGGGCCGCATAAAACCCCCTTGGCAGAATTCCTACTTTTCTTCTACAACTGTGGAAGTGACAGCCACCATGCCCAAGAAGGCAGCTCTGACTAAAACTGCCCATGCCCAAGTATCGCGCATGTGCAGTTCTGAGCTTGTCTAATAGAAGCTAAACCCCACTTTGCATTAAACTGATTCAAAAAACAGCTTTGTGTGCTCAGATGCACATTGTATACAGGCAAAAGAAAAATATGATGTCTAGAACTCAATACTACTTCAACGGGATGCATTTCATAAAAGTACAGAAGTACACGCACAGGGAAATTGCAAACTAGATCAAAGGAATGGGTATGAAAAAATGAATGTTTTCATTGTAATATGGAGAATTTGCCCTGTTTCAAAGTTATCAGAATATGACTTGACAACTCTGGATGCTTGTATTTCTTAAAACATAATATATGGACTGCGAACCCATTTGCTCTACTGTCTTCATTTTTAAAACAGAAAATCAGATTTAAATTCAGTTGTAAAATCTCCACTAATGCAAAAGCGTCACTCTTTACCCTTATGTTTTTACTGCAGTGACCTTAGTACAGATAACCGGCTTTTCTTCCACTGTGCGATGAATGCAAGTTCCCATTAACAACCTCTGTCTGGGAGACCTAAGGGTGCTATTTTCACCCAGCAGCGGCAGTGTCTTCACCCAGCTATGACAGTGCTTGCACCCAGATGTGGCAGTGTTTGCTGGCAATGAAAGGCTACCTGTCAAAGCTGTTAGGCAATTAGCAGTTGCAAACAACATTCATGGTTCTTACTGACCTATCAATTAATATATTTTCAGTCTTAAACAGCTCCTAGCTCATTCAGCCCAGCAAGAGGGGTATTCTGGTGCATTAACCTATATTCAAGATGGGTGAAAAAGGGAAATGTCCTTTCCCAGCAGTACAATGGTTCATCTGGTCCTTGTGCTATTAGTATTAGATTTTTCTATATTTAGAAATAAAACAGTTTTACATGTTAGTGATAAATGTAATGCAAATGGAAGGTGAACAACCAGTGGAATTGGAAAACCAAGCCTGATGTTTGTCTGTAGTCCACTACAGCATGGGCAAAGAATAGTGGTGAGGTTTTTCCATTCTGTGGTGCTTCTAATAATGTGGAAGGGAACCACTGCAGAATGAACAGTTGACTTTTGCTCTCCTGCTCTCTTTCTGAACATGTTTCCTGTTCTTTGTTTTCTGTCTCCTTGCCCTTTAACCCAGTTTGTACGTAGCCCTTCCACTGTACATCTTTTAAGCAATAACACATGACAGATGTTATTATACTGTTTTGTGCTCCCAATCCAAGCAGTGGGATCACTGGTTGCAGCTCAGTGGCTCCTGGTGCTGGTACAGTTACGTGAACAAGTTGCAGCTTCAACAAATGTCGAGAAGATTGAGGAGCTGCTCCTCTTTCATCTGTGTAACAGCTCTTACAAGTAGTGTTATCTGTGTCAGGAGCCTCTGGCTGATCGCAGTCAATGATGTTACCTATTGGAGAACATATGATGGTGCAGTGGGGGGGGAGGCAGCATGCAAAGCTGGGTTTAAAATTAAGGGAGCCAAAAAACAGAAAAAGTGAAACATATATACTGTACGAGGGTTAAGCGAACATGATGGAATGCTTCCCTTCTCTCCTGTAACATCTTCACTAGTGGCTTGGAGGTACAGAGGCACTAGAGTTTGGAACTTGGTGAAAATGGACCATAGGAACCAGATCGGATCAGATCAGTAAAAGCTGGACTGCCCAGTCCAGCCACATTGGGCACAATTTGACCAAATCCCACCAATCTGCCCAGTCTTCCTGGACAGGCTGGTTCAGTTTTTACCAGCCTAGTCTAGTCCAGTTCTGGTGGTCTGATTTTTAGTCAGTACTTTGTAGAAACCAGACCGTCAGAACCTGACCAGACTACTTCGGTAATAGCTGGACTGGAACATCCAACCAAACTGACCAGAATGGTAACATTTGCCCAACTTGTGCCTGGTCTGGTTTGTCTAACAAGATTGGCCAATCCAGCTTTTACCGATCTGGTCCAGTCTGGTTCTGGTGGTTAGCTTTTCATTCATGCCACTGTATTTTTAAATATTGGAGGACCTTGCATGCTATTTTCTATGATTGTCCCTAAAACTTATTTTCTTAGAAACATTTACGGCCTTCTCTCACCCTACAAGGACATCAACCAAATATGCTATGTATAACTTTCTTATTTTGAGCAGCTGTCAGTTTAGACTTGCAGGAACAAAATATCAAAGCACATGCTTGCCAATCTCAAAACCCCATTGGCTAATAAAGTTAAAGAAAGGCTCCACAGGACATACAGTAACTCTTCAGGTCTTTTAAAAGTAGAAGTGCAGTTATGTGCAGTCCTTAACAGTAGCTATTTGCAGATAATTCTGCTTTTTAATAAAAGTTCTTAAAAGTGCCTGTACTAATAGTTTACAGGCATGCCATTTGCACAGACCTCTAGAGGCTTGTTTATATGTTGCAGTGCATTACCATCACAGGAGAGGAAGTACTGATAATGCGCCAACATTCTGTCTCCTCATATGTTGAATAGAGGGAAATGTAAATGTTGCTTCACTTTTGCAGATAAACTTTTTTTTTTCTTTTGAGCATGGTCAAGTCTTTTCAAGTCTTTAAAAAAAGGCTTGCCCATACTCAGAAGTAGGGAAGTAAGTTTATTTGCAAAACTGGAGCAAGATTTATATTTCTCCCTATTCAACATACAGGGAGACAGGGACGATGGCGCATTATCAGTACTTTCCTCCTGCGATGGACAATGCACTGAAGCATATAAAGAAGTTGCTAAAGGTCTGGGCAAATGGCATGCCTGTATGGTATTAGTACAGTTCAGGCACTTTGGAGCACTTTTTAGAAACAGCAAAGTTATCTTAAAAGAACCAGAGTTATGCAGTGTGGCGCCTTCCTTTAAATACTTTCATTTGAATAAACACTGATTTATAGTGGCAAAAAGTGCATATACTGTTAGAGGGGCACCATTATTAGGGCACAGAATGTGGCTGCCACAGTTAGTTCACCTGTCATACTGGCAAACTGGATTTTGCAGCACTTGGCATGAATGGTGCTGTAGGGGTGTTGCCCCATACACCACTGACATGGAGGTGATTATATTACTGTTTCAGGAGTGTGGGGGTCACAGCCTCCTGCAAATAGCCCACACTTGCCCTGATGCACTTGGGACAATTGGGGTCAGGCAGCACAATGACTGGGCGTGATGATCACCACTGGCATTGTGCTGGTGCCCTAATGTCCCTCACTCCTTTCCCTGTAGCACCGGCATGGGTGAACCAAAAAAGTGATACCTTCCAAAAACTCCCAACTTTTTGCACAAGCACTAGGCACTTTCTGAGTCAATGAGAAATGGTGGGAATTTGGAGGGGTATCACTTTTTCCTGCTGTATTAGTATTTATCTTAAATAAAGTAATTAACTTTATTGCCAACAGTTTTTATTCCTGACAGTGTGTACCATGCTGTTTTGTTTTTGTGGACTCTTTCACTGCATAATACACCACATTCTCAGAGCTGCCCCTCTGCTTCTTTGTTTTGACTATCGCATTAGATTTTACAAATGCATTCATTTCCAATAAATATTATTTTAGAAATGTTGGTGGAAGCTTCAGAAATAGTAAGCAAGGACTTTATCATTTTGAAACATCATACTGGTGTCCTGTCTGCAAGTAAAAGGGTAAATCTGTCTTAAGGACTGACTTGATGTGCAGTGAGAAATGAGATATCTGTGCTGTATTGCCAGCTGAGCTGGAACCAGCACCCAACAGCCCTACTCCTCCAGAAGCCCACTGGTCCAGGTGGGTGGGGTGTGTTGAGGAGAGATGGGGAAGGGACCTAGTTATAGTGACAAGGAGATTGTCCACCCCACCATCAAATGGCAAATTGCTTTGAACCCCTGGAGGAGCTTCAGGTACCTGACTCCACTGGGGGAATCTGAGTCAGTTGGGGAAAGGTGCAGGACAGCTTGATGGCACCCAGGGGAAAAAAGAAAGACATCAATTAGGAGAGTCTTGGTGGTTGGGGATTTAGTGACTGGGGGGGCTAAAGAGGGCTGGGGAGGGAGAGTTGGATGGGAGGAGGATGGTCATATGCCATCCTGGGGCAATGGACATCAGCAATGTGGATTGTGAATAGAATTGGAAGGATGGTGGGGGGTAGCTGGAGGTGGTGGTACACCTGGGTACTATTAACCTAGGCAAACCAGACTGTGGAAGCATGTGACTGGACCACTGTCTGGTGTGCTTCTGCAGTGCTCTGGTGAATGTCCACTGGTGCTGTTTATGCGGCCCTTCCCCTCCACAGGCCACATAAACACACCCGTTTGGTGGTGTTCTACTTTTTCTTCCTCAACTGTGGAAGTGATGGCCACCATCCCCAAGATGGTGGCTCTGACTAAAACTGTGCATGCATGACTATCGCACATGTGCAGTTCTGTCTGCACCAGCATCTTGCGAATGGCAGACTCCAGTGCGGCTAGAGCTATGTGTATTCTTTCACTCGCTGTCATCGCACTCCCATAGTTCTGAGTAGCCATATTGGCTCTGACCAGAGGTTGTTATTTAAGGGATAACCAGATGTTCACTGGTCATTGACCTCAGGTTTCTAGTGGAGGACTGCCTGGTGAAGGTTAGACTGAGTTAGGCAGGAGTTGAGTTTGAGAGATATACTATGCTAAGCTTGTAAATTGCATCCATCCATGAAGGGTGAGCCACTTTAACTCCATGATGACTCTACAGGAAATGCTTTGGGCATCCAGGGCAAAAACAACTCTGTTATATAGGACTCTGAGCCTATCCATATCTGTTTAATTGGAGGATGTGAGTTCAGTTGCCCTGTATGTAAGAGTGGGAGGAGAAGAAGCTGCAATGGTCAAGTGGAATTCTAGAGTCAGCTCTAACTCTAGAAGACCCAGTTTTAGGTTAAAGGTTTATCTAATGGTATTTTTGTTCATTCTGTGCCATGGGGTGGAATCCAGGTGTAGCCTGAGATATCTAAAATCATCAATACTTTTTAGCAGGGATTGCATGCAGGTATCATTCTTAATAAGGTCACGGTATTGCTGCAGTTTCCATTTTGTTCCAAACAGCATGGCCCTGGCTTTTTGCTGTTTAGGAAAAGATTGTTTTGTGTGAACCATTCCTGTAACTGCATGAAGTCATTTTGGAGGAAGCCATTTATGGTATGTATGTGTGGTAGGGTGGGTTGGATGAAGACACAGAAGGCGAGACAAATTATTTTAAAATATCCCATAGGGCAGTGCACTTTATTACAGAAGGACTTCAACACACTTCACAATAAAATAAACAGTTCAAACAGTGCAAATCTGGAACATCTGTGTTGCTTGTATTACTTGGCTAGTCAGGATGATCTTGGGCAACTGTAAAAACTTGGCTTAAAGGGCTGTTGGATCCCACTCAGCCAGTAGGCTCACAGGGACAAAACCAGCACCTGAGGGTGGTCCTACGTGCATCTGAAACTCTGCAGCCCATACTTTAGGTAGACCAATTACCCTCCAGTTGCTCAGCTCAGGTCTGGTCCAAAACATCCCAGCCTTGGCTAGCACCTCCACTGGTCAGTCTTTCTGAGTCTGCTCTGAGCACCTACTACTCCCCTCTTGCATCAGCCAGTTTCACTCCTGCAGAAGACTGCTCCCTCCACAGCTCAGGTCTCAACTTATCTCATCTTATTATCTGCCATACTGTGCTCAGCCAGCTCCTTTTATAGAGCTGGAGATCCTGTGACCTGTCAGTCATAGCTTAAATTTTAGTTAATGTTTGCAACAATTGTAAATATGGCTGTTTCATACAGAAAAGTAAGCAAAACATAAAAAACCAAATTTTTCCATGACATAGTCCCTGAAGCTTCAATAAAAGATGGGGGGAAACTAGAAACTCTCTACATGGTCACCAATAACTGAATTCAGTTTTGTACAGTATACAACATAGCCATATTAGGGCATGCAATTTATATTCATTGTTCTCTTCTGAGAGTTGATTGTTACCCTGTATTGTAGCATTTTCTTTCTGGGTTTGCTCCACCTGGAGGGGGGTAGGAGGAGTGGGGTTCACGGGGAGGGGTGAGGTGGGGAGATGAGGCAGGGGTACCTCTGGGATGGGATTCACTGGCACTTGTTCTGTTTCTTTTATTGGCATACTGTTGCTGTGATGTTATGTTCAATAAAGTGTATTAAATTAAAAAAATTTTTTAACACATATCAGCTTTTAAACAATCAGAAAATAAAGCAATAAGAAAATAAAAAAGGGAACTTTCAGGTAGGAAGTCTTACCTTTCTACTGTGTATGGCATACATCAACAAAAACAGCAGCGCACACCCTGACAGCCCCTTATTCCCCCCAATGTAACAATGAACGTATATTTTTTCAGCCTGGATTGGCAACTTACTATTTGGATTTCAAAGGGAGTGGGGGTCTCTTAGTATTCACCTCAGGGCCCTGCTGTGAAGTAACCCAGTGAGAATGTAGGAGCCATTCATCAGGGAGATCCAGGAGATGCTGAAGGTAACTAAGGAAGGGGTAACTGGGGGCAGCAGGGCTTACATACATAGATACATAGACAGTGTCGGCAGATAAGGGCCTATGGCCCACCCAGTCTGCCCATTTGAGCTTGTAAGTTCAGTTTGTTTTCCTAGAAGTCTGTTGCCCCTTACCCCTGACCTCTAGAATTCCTTTATGTCTACCCCATGCATTCTTAAATCCGTGATTGTTTCAGCCCCACCACTTCCTCTGGCAGGGTTCCACTTGTCCACCACCCGTTCTGTGAAGAAATTCTTTCTCATGTTTCCTCTGAATCATCCTCCCTCAACTTCATCCATGCCCTCTAGTCCTGGAACATCTTTTTGCTTAAAAATAGTGTTTTCCTGCACCCTGTTCCTCCCTGTAAGATACTTGTACGTCTCTATCATATCCCCTCTCTCCCTCCTCTCCTCCAGTTAGTACATGTTCAGTTCCTTCAACCTGTCTTCATAGGACTTGTGATGCAATCCATGCACCATCTTTGTTGCCCTCCTCTGAACCTTCTCTACCCTGTCTATGTCCTTACATAGGTATGGTCTCCAGAACTGTACACTGTACTCCAGGTGGGGCCTCACTAGTGTCTTGTATAGCGGAATTATGACCTCCCTTTTCCTGCTGGTGATGCCCCTGCCTATACATCCCAGCATCCTATTTGCTTTACCTGCTGCCTTGTCACACTGTTTCCCTACATTGAGGTCATCAGAGATGATAACCCCAAGATCCCTTTCCTGCTTGGTGCATGCTATATCCTCACCCCCAACTGATATATTGTGCCAGGGTTTTTGTGCCCCATATGCATTATCTTGCACTTCTTTGCATTGAATTTCAACTGCCAAACCCCTGACCATTCTTCAAGTTTCTGCAGGTCGCTTCTCATTCTGTCTACACCCTCTGGTGTGTCTACTCTATTACAGAGCTTTGTGTCATCAGCGAACAGTGAAATTCTGCCTTCTAGATCCTGTGCAATGTCACTGATGAAAATGTTGAATAGGACCGGTCCCAGCACTGATCCCTGTGGTACCCCACTGGTCACTCTTCCCTCTGTGGAGTGACAGCCATTTACCACCACCCTCTGTGTCCTGCCACCCAGCCAGTTACCTACCCACCACACTACTGTCCTGCCCACACCCATATTCCCCAGTTTGTGTAATAGTCTTCTATGTGGCACAGTGTCAAGGCCTTGCTGAAGTCCAGATAGGCCATGTCCTGCCCTCCCTGATCCACCTCCCTAGTCACCCAGTCAAAAATTCAATGAGGTTGGTCTGACAGCCTCCCCTGGTGAAACCATGCTGCCTTGGGTCCTGTAGTCCATTGACAACCAGATGTTCCACCAATCTCTCCTTCAGTAGTGCTTCCATGATCTTCCCCACTACCGAGGTGAGGCTGACTGGTCTGTAGTTCCCTGCTTCCTCTTTGTTCCCACTTTTGTATAAGGGGACTACATCTGCTGTCCTCCAGTCTTTGGGTACCTCCGCTGTTTCCAGTGATCGGCTAAACAGGATAGCCAGAGGTTCAGCCACCACCTCTCTTAGTTCTTTAAGGACCCTGGGGTGCACCCGTCTGGCCCCATTGCTTTATCAACTCTTATTACTTCCAGTTCCTTCAGGACCCTTTCGTGTAAAGGACTTGTGTCCATTTCTGCACCATTCTCACCCTTGTACTCCTCAGACCCATTACCTCTTCCTCAGTAAAGACTGAGCAGAAATACCTGTTCAATATGTCAGCTTTACTGTTGTCATCCTCCACGAGGCTCCCATCCTCCCCTTCAGTCTCACTATCCCTCCCTTTGTCTTTCTTTTTCCTTATGTACCTGTAAAGGTTTTGTCCCCTCTACCCACTGATTTTGCATATGTTCTTCTGTCTGAGCTTTGGCTTCCTTACTGACCTCCTGCCTCCTTTGCTTCTCCTGGTACTTCTCCTATCCCCTTCTGCCTGTGTCTTTTGTATTGCCTGAATGCAATCTTTTGGGAGGGCAGCCATCCTGTGGGTGTCAAGGGAAAGAGCCAGAGAGAAGAACTGTGCAGTAAAGTATAAATAAATGAACAAACTAAAGAGCAGGGTGATTTGAGGTTCAACTTCTTGCAAAGTGATCAGAGTATGTCATGTAAACTATACTAAACAGAAATGTGATTGGAGATGATCAAGCAAATTAATAACATGCAACATACAATTAATCGTAATATGTGCAAGTATTATGGGAAATAATATATGTGAATTGAATGGGGGCATTAGGGTGGGAAGGCCCTGCAACTCCCCCCTCAAGCAATATTGTCTGGTAGGGGCCCTGGCATTGAGCTTTGCATGGGGACACTACAAGGCAAATGCTACCATTGTTTCAGACTAATCATCTCACTCAGTTTATCAGAATCAACTTTCCAGGAGACTGTGCCTTTGTCTTATTATGGCTGCAGGGCAGAGCTCTGCAAGTCATCTTGCTATCACTTGGGGGAAAGGAAGGAACTTCAGACTCCCACTGAAGCACAATTTTGGAGCTGGAGTATGATCCTTCTCCACTATCTGAAATCACTCTCGGGGGGGGAGAAAGAGTTCCTTCCCTACATGCAGCATACCCATCCCACCTCAAATTACAATTAGTGGATTGCTCAGTGTAAACAACACAGGCAGCTTGTTAAACTAAGCATCAGCCACTGGTGAAATTTCTCTCCACTGTCTTTTTTATTTCACTTGAAGGATACCTAAACCCTCTTTTTACACATTTTTATCTAAACAATGCCCTGTTGGTCAAAACTAAGTTTCTAATGAGACTGCATTGCTCCAGCAGAGATTAAAATTACATTTCTCTCTGTCTTTCTGTCTCTTGCCCTCCCTCCGAATTGTGTGTATGTGGCAATGTACAATGAATTACTGCTGTCTGTAGTGTTTGTTAACCTTTTCAGGAGTTATCTAAGACTGAATGATAAACAGAACTCCACCATTCCTCCTCTCTCTCTCTCTCTCTCTCGTACAAGACTTATACAAGGAAATGCTGAAAACTGAAGCTGATCAAATTTGAAAACCTATCTGACTTTTTGGTCAACTTAAACTTTTAAATTATTTCCCAGCCTTTTACAAATAAAGCTTACTATGTGCACTGAATGGAGGCTGATGGTGTGGATACAAAAATTATGTATTTCTGAAATCGCAGACTATAACCTATAGAATATGTATGTGATGTTCATCACTACTGAGGCTTGATGGAGTGCATAGTACTATATGGCACAGGTATTTGTTTTGTTTTAGTTTTGTTTGATCCTCAAGCCTGCATCTCTTACCTCTCCCCAACAACCAACAGACACATTTGTATCTAAACTTGCTCTGTAAACCAACAGCGTGAGTGTAAAACTGTAACCGTTGTGTGCCTTATCCATTTGAATCACATAACCTGTCATACATAGAAATGTAGCCCCCCATGTCTAGGGGTAGAAATGGAATATGTCCATGGGAGGGGCACCCAACAGCAGAGACACTTCCAGTGGCCACATTACCCAGGCCCAGATGTCATACACAGGGTCCCTTTTCACTGCTGGTGCTGGATGAAAACATCAGGTTAATGCATATTAAACAGTTCATTTCAATAACAGAATGTCCACACGGAACTTGAAGAAACAACAGATTCCCAGATCCATTAAACACATTCACACATAGCTCTGGAAAGCATCAGTTAATTCATGGGAACACATTCAGCTTTCGCGTAGCCAGTATGGCCATAATAGCAGCTTTTACCAGGATCAAGGAGGTTGCACAGTCTTTAGGGAGGCATTAACTCGGGATCACTATGGTCATAAAAGTTTGAAGGCAGCACAAGTCCTAAAACCGTTCACAGTGCCTGAAAGCCCATTATTCTTCACAGGTACCCACACTCTCAATAATCTTCATCTCTCTCTCTCTCTCTCTCTCTCTGTCTCTCTGCACTGGCTCAGTGTGTCTCCCTTGGAAAATGCAATCCTCACAGCATGGTAATTTGCAGGTTCTCTCATGACCCTTGCATCCTTTCCCAGAACTGGCAATGACTGTCCCTGTTTTGGGAAGGGGAACACATCCTGTGGAGCTCCAAGGCAACTCACTCTCTGGACACTATACTCCCTGCCTCATTCTTGCCCACTGGATCCCTACACAAATTGGTGCAGGCTTCCAGGCCACTCTGTGACTTGTGGCTGCTGATTCCCCTTTTGACTTTAGCTACCCTCCGAGATACTCTGTGACTTGCAGCCTCTGGCTCCTACTTCTTCCTGTGTGTCCCTCCCAAGTGCCACTGGCTGGGGGCTGGAGTGGATAATAGCTCCTGCCCCACCCTGACTCACTCTGACTCCATTGCTGCTCACTCCTCTGACTGGAACTTCCCCTCCCACCTAAACTGCTGGACTTTATTTCCCCATGTACCCATGGTGACCTCCTGACCCATGGAAAGCTTCACCTGAGTGCCAAAAAATATTAACCCTTTTCCCTATTAGGCCATATTAGGCCACAAAAACCCTGGGAGGGGCAAATAGACTAGTAATCTCCCAAAAGGGGGTTACATAAACATAAAAACTGATGACAGATGATGACCGCTGGGCCCATCTAGTCTGCCAGTTTTTAATTATGATCACTTTGCTGCAGACCCAGCTTAATCTACAGCACTGTCTCTTCCACCCTTTCCTTTCTTCAAGTTCCTTTGTGCCTGTCCCAGGCATTTTGAAACCATTGCTGGTTTTACCACCACTGCCTCCCATGGAAGGCTGTTGCGAGGAATCTACCACTCTTTCTGTGAAAAGTACTTCCTCACATCTCTCCTGAATCAACCTCCTTCCAGCTTCATATCATGATCCCTTGTTCCACATCACCTTTTCTCTGAAACATATCTCTCTCCTCTACCTTATTAACCCCCAAGAAGTATTTTAAGGTCTCCATAATATCCCCACATGTCCTCCTTTCTTCCAGTGTGTACATATTAAACTCTTTCAGTCTCTCCTCAAAGGGCTTCTGATGCAGACCTTGAACCATTTTGACATCCCTCACCTCTCTTCTTGCTGCGTTCTCCTTTTTCCAGTTGTTCCCCCTTCCACATCTTTTTTCTTGGATTGCTTATCTTCCTTTCCTCTCCCCTTCTTCCTTTGCTAACCCCCTGCTTCCTTGAATAACTTGCATCCTGGTGGGATTCTTTCCCTTTGGTATCTCCCTACTCACTATCTCTGCTTGTGGTTGCCTACTTTCTGCCTCCCCTATTTCTTCTGTCACCCCCCCTGGCTACTTTAAATGTCCATTGAAGTAACATTTGAATTGTTCACTGAGGACTGTGGTTACCTCCTGGATGAAAGCAGTCCATCACCTTGGTATAGGTTTTTATCCATCCAGATAGGCCCACAGTCTCCAATGTCACCATACTGCTCCTCTCTGTGCCATTACTTCTACCATTACTTGAAGGACTTGGTGCGGAGCTCCCTCTCCTTCCCCATATAGTACAACACACACTTGCTGCTCACATTTTAAACACATGGGAATCACAGGATCAACCAGATAAGTGATCTACCTTTACTTAAAATTAAATATTTACACATGGAACTGACTACTGCAATTCATCTCTACGTTTAAGCCCTTGAAAAAAACCTTATCAAGTTAATGCATTAGCAGCCATAGTGGCTTTGACCAGAGTTTGTTTTTAATGAAGCAGTTTTCCTATCTCTTCAGACTCAGTCCTATTATGATCGCATTTACCCACTGGTCCCCCAACATGATCTGTATGTAATAACAGTGATACTGTCTTCATATGGTGGATGTTACTCAGGAGGCTACTATATGATAAGCTTAAAGTAGCTAATAGTAGGTTAAACCATTTAAACTATGACAGGTAGGGCCAGCCCATTAGTGCAGCTGTAGGGATATCGCTCATGGTGCTGGTGACCAGGACCTTGGGAACAAGCCTGGGTCACTGGAGCCAGGTGGAGGAGGACTGAGCACCCCAGAGGGAGGAAGGCAATCACCATCATGGGAGTGCTACCATGGTGATCACAGGTGGAGTAGCAAGCTGTGTTACTTGTAGGTGGGGGTGTTGTGATACCAACCGTGCAAACACATACACACCTCTTGCTTCTGATGTCCCTGAAAATGAGGTAAACAGAAATCACCTGACTGATGTAGAATGAAAACAGCCTCCTCAGTCCCTGTACCCAATGACCTAGGCACCTCCTCTAATGGATTTGTTTTTCTTTTTCGAGGCGGTTTGGGAACCCTGTGGACCTGCAATGATAGGAAGTCATGGAGGACATAGTGGGGAGGTCCATGAGATGCCGAGTGATGAGGCTGGGAGGGCCAGCAGAAGCCTACAGGTTGATGAAGAGGAGCATAAAATTATTTTATCCCAAGAGTTTACTATGTGATAAACTACTCCAGAACATTAATCCAGTTTGCCAGAGCAATAGTAAAGTGTAGTAACATCAGCATGGCAGGTAACCAGTTAACGTGTGACAAGATGATTGAAGGCAAAAGAATAAAACAGGTGCTGCTGTGAGCAATGTGCCATTACTCTTCTGCATTCATGGCTGCAGCATGTCTGTTTTTTATCTAGCTTTAAAAGTATGAGACACCCCTTTACCTTTGAGCACACTTCACTGTTATTTTCTGAACACCGTAAAGATTATCTCAAAACATTAAAGATTATTTCCTTGAAGACATCCATCTGCTTCTCCTGAAACATAATAGCCCCATCTTCAAGTAACTGCTGTTTCAGGCACAGCTTTTCATTCATATCTCATATGCTTTCTACTTCATCTCTTTCTTACTGACCCAGTTTTCTAAAAGCCATAATCAGTTAAAAGGGGACTACACCAAAAACAAGCATTTATCAATGCCGAATGTTTGCTGCTTGCATTGTTATTGTAGCGGGTCTTGCTTGTATACATTTTTACTATATATTTACCCAAGATAGACCAGGTGAAATTTAGTATGTCATTTGCAGTGGGGTCCTAATTTTGCAGAGTTTTATACTGCATTTACAGGACATAAGAGGTGAGGTGCAATACCCTCATTTTGAAATCTTGGTCCTATGCAATTGTCAGGCTGTGTGTGCATGTAAATGTATGATATGGATGCCACTACACATTAAATCACTTCACTACCAGTCTAGCATTGCTTGTAAAGCACTTTGGGATACCCTGTGTATGAAAAAGTGCTATATAAATGATAATTCTTCTTCTTCTTCTTCCTCCTGCTCTTATAATGCATTTTTTTCTAAGGCAGATCATTTTAGATGCACCTCATTTTCAGTGAGATTCTGCTGTAGGGTCCTGTTTTTACACAGTTTTGCAATATATTTACCCAGGATAACCCAGCGGAGATGCAATATCTAATTTTCAGTGGGGTCCTGCTTTAAAACATCTTTGCACTGTATTTACTCAGGATAGCATGGCTTAGATGCTATCTTATTTTCAGTGGGATCCTGCTTTTCCCAAATCTTTACTCTGTAGTTACCTGGGATAAGAACATAAGAATGGTGTCGGCAGATGGTGACCGTTTGATCCATCTAGTCTGCCAAAGGTGGCTACCCCTCCCTTTTAATTATTCAAGCCAAGCTGTCCACACTGTCTGTTCCATGCTAGTTTAAATTTCTTACTGCCTTAGCTACCCCCACCTGTGCTGGTAGGCTGTTCCATGGGTCTATCACCCTCTCCGTGATGAAGAAGTACTTTCTATAGTTGTTCCTGAACATGCCTCCCACCAGACGCAAGTTGTACCCCCATGTCCAAATTCCTTTGTTTACTTGGAAGAGATTCTCCATCTTGTTTATTCCTTTGACATATTTGAATGTTTCCATCATGTGTCCTCTATTTCTTCTCTGTTCAAGTGAGTACAATTTTAGTACCTTGAGCCAAGTTTCATATGTCTGATACCATTTTAGTAGCCCTTCTCTGTACTGTCTCTAATCTGTCTATATCCTTTTCAGGTGTGGCCTCCAGAACTGGACACAGTACACCAGGTGTGGCCTTACCAAGGATCTCTACAGTGGCATGATTGTTCTTTTGCTTTCTGCTTGTAATGCCCTACCTATACATCCGAGAATGCCACTTGCTCTCTGTGCAGCTTTTTCACACTGTTTTGTGACTTTGAAGTCATTAGTGATGAGTACACCCAGGTCCCTCTTCCATCTTTGTCACTTCCAATTGGTGCCCATCCAGAGTGTACTATACCTCTGGGTTTTGCTTTACAGGTGCATGATCTTATATTTCTTGGCATTACATTTTAACTGCCAGTGTTTTGACCATTCCTCTAGTTTTCTGAGGTCAGCTGCCAAGCTTGTGGCCCCCTCCTGTCACATCTATCTCAGCAAGAGTCTGAACCTGTTTGGATTAAGCAAACAGATACTTTATTAGAAGAAGGGGGTCTCATTTAAGTAAAAAAAAAAGAAAGTCACTGTGTGTTTCTCTGAGGAAGGTGGCTGTATCAGCTTAATTTACTGAGTCAGTGCAGAGGATGAATCTAATTGGGGTGTGGCTTAGCAACTTAGAAGTACAAAAGCAGGTGGCTCCAATTACAGCTTCCTGCTGTTTTTAACAGAGGAGAACTTTAGTTTCAGGCAAGAAGCAGCAGTCTAGATCTACAGATTTTTTACTAATTGCCCTCCTTCCGACCCCTCCACCCAACCACCCACCCAAAGCCAGTTCTAGTTTTAGCCACTGGATTTGACTGACAACAAGGAACTTCCTCTTTGGCAGTAGAAAGGAAGGATCACTGAGACACGTGAGTTTCATCAACCTTGAAGGAACCTAAAAATAACTCTATCTCCTCCCTGGCTGCCGGAGGTCTGAATCAAGCACGGAATAAGCAGACTACCAAAGACTACAGGAAGTTCCTGTACCAGAACAGGAAGGGTGAGAGTTGTAAGGACACATAGTCAGTAGGAAAGTAAGTGTAAAATACAGAGGGAGGAGACAGTAATCATACAAAGCAACAGGAGCAGGGACACAAAATAAGTCAAGATGGGAGTAGTGCAGTGCAATGGCCATGGGGCTGCAGTGTTCTGGAAATATTTTGGAGGCTGTGATGCTGTCCTGTTTGCAGGCACCTCTCTGGTCTGAGGAGGAGGTTGCCCGCCTCCAGGCTGACCTGGCTAGCATTTGTGAAACCTCTTCCCTCACCCAGGGGCCACCAGGGCCACCACCGTTACCTCAGAGGTTGCCAAGAAAGAGGAGCAGTTGTACCAAGGTGGGTTCAGGGAGGGAGAGAGTGGTGGAACAGAGGTGCATCCCTCCAGTTGTACCTCTCCACAATTCATATGCTGTTCTGGCAAAGAGTGGTTCCTCTATGGAGGCACCTGCAGTGGAGACCAAGGAGGATGCTGGGAACCTCCACAAAGGAGACCCACAGGAGGGTGGCATGAGACTCCACAGGGGAAGGAAACAACTCCTGATGGGGGACTCAATCATTGGGGGTAGACGTGGGGGAGGAAGGAGATAGGGACTTAAGGTGCCTGCCTGGCACCATGGCTCGGAGGGACAGGAAATGAATCCTCAGAATCATGGGAACAGCTGCATGAGGGAGGGAGCTGGATGTCATTGTCCACCTAGGGACAAATGATCTGGCTGTGAATGGGAACAGAGCAGTGCAAGAGAAGTTTGTGGAGTTGGGGAGGGGCATTAGACAAGTAGCATGTATGGTAACCTTCTTGGAGGTGCTGCCTGTCTATGGCAAGGATGATGTTAGGGTATTCTGCACCATGGGATTCAACGAATGGTTAAAAAACTGGTGCGGAGCTCAGGGTTTTGTCTTTATTGGGGACTGGGAGCCACATGGAGGGATGCAGGCTTATACTGGTATGATGGTCTGCATCTATCCGGGGGACCAGGATCCTAGGTTATAGGTTTAAATGCTTCATTGGCAAGCATTTAAACTAGCCAAGGAGAGAGGCACTGAAAAGGAGCAGGGAAATCCCCGCCTCCCCCCACAAAACATAGTAGCTAGAGAAGTAAACACCAAGGTAGAGAAGTCAGTAGGGAGCAGGACAGGGATAAATGCAGAAAAAAGCAGTAAGCACATGGATGGGGCTAAAAGGGGTAAGGCCATAAAAAATAAATGAAAGGAGATGAGTACCAATGCCCACAGTCTGTGCAACAAGCTCCCTGAACTAGTGGCCTTGATGGAAGAGGGATGCCTGGATATTGTGGCAGTCACTAAAATATGGTACACAGAAAACCATGACTGAGATGTCAACATATCCAGGATACACAGTCTACAGGAGGGACAGGGTGGTTAAAAGAGGAGGAGGAGTTGCTCTCTATGTAAGGGAAGGATTAAAGCAACAGAACTAAAGAGTAAACAGGAAGTTGATGAGTCACTATGGGTCACCCTGGAGACAGGAAATGGCACCACAATCTGCACAGGGGTTATGTACAGACTCCAATCTCAGGGGGAGGAAATGGACAAGGAAATGATAGAAGGCATCCTTAAAATGGCAGAAAAAGGGGAGATATTGTTGATGGGGGACCTGAATATGCCAACTGTTAACTGGAGTACCTTTGCTGCATGCACATCCAAGAGCAGGGTCATTCATGATGCCCTACAGGGGGCATGCCTCAGACAGCTAGTGTTGGAACCCACTTGGGAGGGAGCAATCTTAGACCTGGTGCTCTCAAATGGGGAAGGAGAAAGGATCTCAGATTTAGAAGTGGGTAGCCATCTGGGAACAAGTGACCACCAAACAGTGTGATTCACAATAAACACAGCCATAGAGTCAAGCCATACAAAAATAAGAGTATTGAACTTTAGGAAGGCTGACTTTGAGAAAATGAGAGAGTGCCTCAGCAAAGCACTAGCAAATGGGCAAGAAGGAGGGGTGGAGGAACAATGGGGAATAATCAAAACAGCCATCACAGAGGCAACAAGCCTTGGTGTGAAGCAAATCAACAAAACAAAATGAAGGAAAAAACCACTATGGTTCTCAAAAGAGGTGGCAGGGATGGTTAAGGAGAAAAGGATAGCATTCAGGAAATATAAGGAAACACAGAAGGAGCAGGACAGAGAACTTTATCAGTTGAAGCAGAAGGAGGCAGGGAAGACAGTCAGAATAGCAAAGGCACAAACTGAGGAAAAGATAGCCAACTCTGTGAAGAAGGGGGATAAAACCTTTTATAGGTACATTAGGGAGTGAACAAAGACCAAGGGAGGTATACAGAGACTTAATAAAGGGGAGGAAATGTGGGCAGAGGGTGACAGTGAAAACGCAGGGATACTGAATGAATATTTCTGCTCAGTATTCACAACGGAAGAGGAGGAGGAGGTACCTAAACCAAACAAGAGAGAAACTCTGAATAGGGGGTCGATACCAGTCCATTCATAGAAGAAAAGGTTTTGAAAGAACTCTTGAAACTAAGGGTGGACAAAGCAATGGGGCCTGATGGGATTCACCCAAGAATTCTAAAAGAACTAAGGGTAGAACTAGTAACACCACTGACTACTCTATTTAACAAATCATGGGAGGATGGGGTGGTACCTGAGGACTGGAGGAGGGCAAATGTGATTCCACTTCACAAAAGTGGGAGCAGGGCAGAGGCAGGAAACTACAGACCAGTTAGTTTGACTTCTGTGGTAGGGAAAATGATGGAATCACTTCTGAAGGAAAGAACTGTTGAGTACCTAGAGGCCATTGGGCACAGGACCCAAGGCAGCATGGTTTCACAGCAGGAAGGTCATGTCAGACAAACCTAATAGATTTCTTTGACTGGGTGACCAAAGTAGTAGACCAGGGAGGGGCTGTGGATATGGCCTACTAGATTTTAGCAAGGCATTTGACACAGTCTCACACAAAAGATTAATATACAAGTTAGCCAGCCTTGGAGTGGGTCCCAAGGTAGTAGCCTGGATAAAAAACTGGCTGGACTACAGAATGCAAGGGTAATAGTAAGCGGATCCACAGTGAAAAAGAAGGGTAACTAGCGGGGTACAGCAGGGTTCGGTACTGGGACCAGTCCTCTTTAATGTCTTTATAAGTGACATTGGAGAGCACCTGGAAGGAAAGGTATGTCTCTTTGCAAAGATCTGCAACAGGGTTGATACACAAGGTGGGGTCAAAAGAAAGAAAAGGGACTTGGCAAGCCTGGAGGAATTGTCAAATATGTGGCAGCTCAGATTCAGTGCAAAGAAGTGCAAGGTAATGCATCTGGGAAACAAAACCCAGGGGAAGAGTACACAATGGGGGTGAGTTAATAACAACAATAAAAATTGAAAGAGACCTAGGAGTAATTATATCAGATGACCTAAAGGTGGGCAAGCAATGTGAGAAGGCAGTAAGGAGGGCTGAGGGGATACTGGGATGCATGGAGAGAGGTATCAACAGTAGAAAACAGGAAGTTGTTATCCCTCGGTACAGACAGTTAGTGAGACCCCATCTGGAGTACTGAGTATCTGGAGACCCCATCTCCGCAAAGACATAGACAGAGTGGAGGCTGTTCAGAGGAGGTCAGCTGCACGGGGGAGGTTACTGGATGTCATTGTCCAACTAGGGACAAATGACCTGGCTGGGAAAGGGATCAGAACAGTGCAGGAGAAGTTTGTGGAGTTGGTGAGAGGCCTTAGACAAGTAGCATGCACAGTAACCTTCTTGGAGGTGCTGCCTGTCTATGGCATGGGTGAGGCTAGGGTGCTCCACACCTTGGGATTCAATCAGTGGTTGAAAAACTGGTGCAGAGCTCAGAGGTTTGGCTTCATTGGGGACAGGGGGTCCACCTGGAGGGATGCAGGCCTATACTGGTGCAATGGTCTGCATCTGTCCAGGAGGGAACCAGAATCCTAGGTAATAGGTTTAAATGTTTCATTGGCAAGCATTTAAACTAGCCAAGGGGAGGCACTGGAAAGAAGCAGGAAATCCTAGCACCCCGAGATATCAGGGTAGTTAGTGAGATAAACACCAAGATAGAGACATCGATAGGGAGAAGGGCAGGGGTAAATGGAGAAAACGACAAAGGTAGTAAGAACAGGGATGGGCAAAAAGGGGTAAAGACATCAAGAAATGGAAGATAATGAGTACCAATGCCCATAGTCTGGGCAACAAGCTCCCTGAACTGGTGGCCTTGATGGAAGAGGGATGTCTGGATATCGTGGCAGTCACAGAAACATGGTACACAGAGAACCATGACTGGGATGTTAACATACCAGGTACACAACCTACAGGAGAGATGGGGAGGGTAGAAGAGGGGAGGAGTAGCTCTCTATGTAAGGCAAGGCATAAAAGCAATGGAACAAAAGAGTAAACAGGGAGGAGAGGAGGCACTATGGGTCACCTTAGAGACTGGAAATGGCACCACAATCCACACAGGGGTTGTATACAGACCCCCATCTGAGGGGGAGGGAATGGACAAGGATATGATAGAAGGCATCCTTAGGATGGCAGAGAAAGGAGAGATATTGTTGATGAGGAACCCGAATATGCCAGATGTTAACTGAAGCACCTTTGCTCCAGCCAAATCCAAGAGCAGTGCCATTCTTGATGCCCTACAGGAGGCATGCCTCAGACAGCAAGTGTTGGAACCCACTCGGGAGGGAGTAATCTTGGACCTCATACTCTCAAATGGGGACAGTGAGAGGATCTCAGATCTAGAAGTGTGTAGCCAACTGGGAACAAGTGACCACCAAACAGTGTGGTTCAAAATAAACTCAGCTGCAGAGTCAAGCCATACAAAAGTGAGGGTACTGGACTTCAGGAGGACTGACTTTGTCAAAATGGGAGAGTGCCTTAGAAAAGCACTAGCAAACAGGCAAGAATATGGGGAGGAGCAACAGTGAGGAAATATCAAAACTGCCATCACAGAGGCAAGAAGCCGCTGTGTGAAGCAAATAAACAAACCAAAATGAAAGAAAAAGCCACTATGGTTCTCAAAAGAGATGGCGGGGAAGGTTAGGGAGAAAAATATAGCATTTAGGAAGTATAAGGGAATACAGAAGGAGCAAGACAGAGAGCTTTACCAGTTAAGGCAGAAGGAAGCAGGGAAGGCAGTCAGAATGGAAAAGGCCCAAACTGAGGAAAAGATAGCCAACTTGGTTAAGAAGGGGATAAAACCTTTTATATGTACATTAGGGAGCGTAGAAAGACAAAGGGAGAGATAGTGAGGCTGAATAGAATGGACGGTGGGTGGGCAGAGAGGGACAGTGAACAAGCAGGGATACTGAACAAATACTTCTGCTCAGTATTCACAAAAGAGGAGGAGGAGGGGGAGGTATCTAATTGAATTAACAGAAGCACTCTGGATAGAGGGGTCGATCCCAGTCCTTTCACAGAAGAAAGGGTTCTGAAAGAACTCCTAAAACTGATGGTGAACAAAGCAATGGGGTCTGATGGGATTCACCCCAGAATTCTAGAAGAATTAAGGGGAGAACTAGTGACACCACTGACTACCCTTTTTAACAAATCATGGGAGGATGGTGTGGTACCTGAGGACTGGAGGAGGGTGGATGTGATTCCCCTTCACAAAAGTGGGAGCAAAACAGAGGCAAAAAACTACAGACCTGTCAGTTTGACCTCTGTGGTAGGGAAAATGATCAAATAACTTCTGAAAGGAAAGAATTGTTGAGTACCTAGAGGCCAGTGGGGTACAGGACTCAAGGCAGCATGGATTCACAGTGGGAAGGTCATGTCAGATGAATCTAATCTATTTCTTTGACTGGGTGACTAAAGTAGTAGACCAGGGAAGGGCTGTGAACATGGCCTACCTAGGCTTTAGCAAGGCATTTGACACAGTCCCATACAAAAGATTAATAAACAAATTAGCCAGCTTGGGAGTGGGTCCCAGGGTGGTAGCCTGGGTAAAACATTGACTGGACAACAGGACACAGAAGGTAATAGTAAACAGAGTCCACTCTGAAGAAAGCGGGTGCTAGTGGGTACATGAGGTTCAGTACTGGGTCCAGTCCTTTTAATGTCTTAACAAGTGACATTGCAGAGGACTGAAGGAAAAGTATGCCTCTTTGCAGATGACACAAAGATCTGCAACAGGGTTGATACACAAGGGGGTTTAAAGGATGAGAAGGGACTTGGCAAGGTTGGAGGTATGGTCAGAAGTATGACAGCTTGGATTCAATGCAAAGAACTGCAAAGTATTGCACCTGGCAAACAAAAACATGGGAAGAATACACAATTGGGGGAGGTAGTAACAGCAACAAAATGGAAAGGGACCTGCGGGTAATCATATCAGATGACCTTAAGGTTAGCAAGCAATGTGAGAAGGCAGTAGGGAGGGCTGCGGGGATACTGGGATGTGTAAGGAGAGGCATCACAAACAGAAAACAGGAAGTTGTTATCCCTCTGTACAGACAGTTGGTGAGACCCCATCTGGAGTACTGCAACCAGTTCTGGAGACCCCATCTCTGCAAGGACATAGACAGGATGGAGGCAGTCCAGAAGAGTGCAACTAAAATGGTGCAGGATCTGCAAGAGAAGCCATACGAGGAGAGACTAAAGGAGCTTAATAAGCATACCCTTGAGGAAAGGAGGGAGGTGGGACATGATTGAAACTTTTAAGTACCTCTGTGTAATCAAGCGAAGTCCAAGAGGGTAGCATCTTTCAGAAAACGAGATGTGCAAGAACAAGGGGACACAATTTTAAGATAGAGGGGGGACGGCTCAGGGGCAATACGAGGAAGTATTTTTTCACACAGAGGGTGGTGGACACATGGAACTGCCTTCCTGAGGAGGTTGTGGGGTCTAAAACTGTGGGAAAATTCAAGATTGCATGGGACAGACATAAGGCAATTCTTGTGGGGGGTAGGGAGGAATAGGCTGTTGGTTAACTAGGATCTGCAGCTTATCTAGTAGGTAGGGAAATGGACAGACTAGGTAGACCAAGCAGTCCTTATCTGCCATCAAAGTCTATGTTTCTATGTTTCTATCATTGAGATGGCTTCTAGGAGTTCTTTGTCAACATCTGCTTCCTGGGATGGGGTCTGAATATAACCCCCACTCAGATGGAGTCCTTGTCCCCAGCTCCCAGGGTGACTCACAGTGTCACAGGGACTATGTTTCTGTGTTTTCCCTGGATTTCTGTCGCACTGATCCCCTCCCTTACATACAGCGCTACTCACTCACCCCCAACCCTTTTCCCCCTCGCAGTCTCTTCTGAAGAGCGTGTAACCTGGTATTGCCACATCCCAGGTGTGGCTCATGGGGTGAACCATGGCTAGCACAGCCAAGATGTAATATCTAATTTTTGATGGTTCCCTGGTTTTACCCATTTTTATAATGTATTTAACCAGGATAGCCCAGCTGAAAGGCAATTTACATTTTCAGTAGGGTCCAGCTTTTACAATGTATTTTTCCCAGGATAGAGCAGCAAAGATACTCAGTTCAGTGGTGTGCTGTAGTTCTGGGCTCCTGCTTTTACACATTTTTACTAAATATTTACCCAGGGTAGATGAAATGAGATGCAATATCTTATTTTCTGTGGTGTCCTGCTTTTACACATATTTAGATTGCGTTTACCCAGGATAGGTCAGCTGAGAAGCAATATTTAATTTTCATTGGGCTCCCACATTTTGACCCTAAATTTCCAACAGACTTTTCATGTCTGACATTATGACCAAGACAGGTGGAATATTTCAAATCCCATCCTAAAGGTGATTTTGCAGTGCAACTGCAAAAACACGTTTGAAGGAGATCTGAAAAATGATACCTGTCATGTTCAGGAGGTGGGGTAACAAAATGGATATATTGAACAATAGAGGACAAAATCTGCAAAAATAAAGTTATGAGTAAACATTGGAACAATTCAACGTTTCTTCATAACTTAGTTGTTTTTTTTCCCATTTTGACCCCAAATTTTCAACAGTGTCTTTTTGTGACCCTTCCTTCTGAACATGACAGGTGTCATTTATAAAATATTTGTCAAAATGTAATTTTGTGCCACAAGTGTGAAAACACATTTTGAACAGGATCAGAAAAAGTATGCCTGTCATGTTCATGAGGTGATGTGAAAGTGAAAACAATACTATGTTGAAAATTTTGGGTAAAAATATTGAAAATTGCCTATTTTTACCCCAGATTTTCAACATAGCCTTCTTATGGCCCCAGCTCTTGAACCTGGTAGGTGAAGATGTCTAAATCCCACCCAAAAGGTGATTTTGTAGAGTGGCTGCATAATCTCCTTTCGGACCAGAGTAAATTATTTCACTGCCCTTCCTCAGGAGGTGGGTATGACAAAACGCCATGTGGAAAAATTGGAGGAAAATACTTAAAAAATTACCGAGTTATGAGCACATTCAAAATGCATTGAAATACATTCATGATTTCCTCTGTTACTGGTCCAGGTTTAAAGAGTGAAGATATGTGTCAAGTCCAGGAAGGTTTACAGTGATGGACCCCCCAGTAAATAAGTAAGTGGTAGGGGTTGGTGGGTCCTGGATGGGGGGGGTCAGGTGGGGGGACTGTAACAGCTTTGGGGAGTGGTGGCAGCAACAGACTTTGATGGACCATTTTCCTTTTTACAGGGTGCATGAAAACAAAACAAGACTACGAGGGACTGTTTTCTTTATTTCAGGCACTGACACTGTGGGATTGGGTACCCCAATGTACGTTTAACCTCCAGGGGCATGGGAAGTGATGGGGAGGTGGGAGGGATACATGGCAGAGGGTAGAATTACAGTAATTTAAAAAAATATAAAAAAAAGTCTGTGAGTGATAGTTTTCTTTATTTCAGGTACAACATTGGGAATTTGACACCCCAGTGTTGGTGTTATGTTGGCAGTACTGGGGTCGGCTTCCTGGTGTCACACAATGAAAATAGGCAGGTGGGGATACTAGCGGTATTGGGGGTTTAGCAGCCCTGGTGTCAGAAAATCAAGAAGGAAAGCGAAGCAATCGGAGGTAGGAGGGATACCTGCAGCATGTTGGAGGGATTGTTTTACATTGGAGGGAGTAACACAGCAGACTGATCATGACACTGATCAGCTCTACTTGCAGGGTGGCGATGCAGATGAACGGAAAGAGACACCATTTGATTTGGGTGGCTCATTTTTAGAACTTCATGCAGTTTCCAGCCAGCAAGCTCAAAAGAGTGGTGTGATCATCCTGACTGAGGACTGGTCTGAAACTGTCAAGCCCCTTTCAGGCTGTCCTGAACTGGAGCAACTGTGACACATCTCACAAAATCCACTGTCATACCAACATGTTCATCCTTGTGCAGGCACAAGGGTCAATACAAGAATCACAGTTGATTCACAATTTACACATAAGCTCCTCTTCGACTTCTTTTTCTGTATCTTTAAAAATAAATAAAAGATTTTTGCTGTGTTCTTGCAGCAGTGCCTGGAACCATATGTTCTGCAAACTTAGTGACAACCCTGAAAGTCAGATCTACAGAACAAATCCAGCACTTTTGTTATGTGCCCTGTAAATGCAAAAGTGTATACTCTGGAAAACAGCAGTACCTTTTGACTCTGTGTCATTTCTTAGGTCTTAGACCTTGGTGGGCTGTCGGAGGAGAAAACTGTAGTGGTCAGAGCACATTATTACCATTATTTCTTATTTTGAAATGATTGTGCTACTATTATGTTTGCACAGAGTCACATGGGGATAGACTAACAGACTAGAAACATGGAAACATAGGATTTATCATCAGAAACAGGCCTAGTGACCCCTCACTTTTGATCTATGCCTGTCTACTGTACCTGTTGAGGAAATCTGAGAACTCTAGTGGCTTCATTCCCCTTCTCTCTTTTCCCTTTTGCTGCTGTTTTTCATACACCTATATGTGCCCCACCCACATTTGAACATCCCCAAGGTCTTTATACAGACCACCTCTTGCAGCAGTGTATTCCACTCATCCACCACATTCTCTGTGGGAAAAAAAAAAAACATGTTTTCTATTATCTGGTTTGAATTTACCACCCTCCAACTTGAAGGTGTTGTCTCTGGTGTTTGTGTTTCCACTTACTTTGAACAAATCCACAAGCTTAACTTTGTCCACACCATGGAGGAACTTGTACGTTTCAGTCATGCCCATCCCCCTTTCATCTCCAGTGAGTATATGTTTAGATCTGCCAGCCTGTCTTCAAAAGTTTTTCTGTGTTGTCCTTGAATCACTTTGTAGCTCTCTTCTGCATTGCCTCCACCCTGTCCTTGTCGTGTACTCCTTCTGTTCTTACTCACCTTGATGCATAAACTGGAGTGTCATCACATGGGAGGAGCCCAAGTGGCTCTGTTAGAGCAGTTAATATCTGAAAGAAGATCTGTATTTATTTCTTGAACCAAAGGATCCTGAGCAGGGAGCGTTACTGTACTGTACATCTCATCTGTTGAGGTTGCCTTTAAGGGTGCTTGAGCTAAAACATTTGACTCAGCTGGAATCCTTCACGATTATGTAACAAATGAAATTATACTGAGATTTGCTTTTGTAAGTTAAATGACACAGTACTGTACTTCTGTTGTGATTTTTGCCCACGCCGAAGTATTGTAGTTGCATTAGGCTGTTTACCCTAAACAGCTTACAGTATTTTATTTGCTAACACCTTTTCCTGTTTTTCTAAGTTATTTCTGCCAATTAAATGATTTAGGGCCCTATATTCAAAGGTTGATATTAGTGACACACAATGTCCCTGCTGCTAGCGTTGCTGTGCTCAGTGCGTAAAAGGTGGTACAGTACATGATTACCTCATTTTGTGAGTGGTTGCAAAAGTTGTTCTTAACAGCTAACTGTTAAGAATGACTGTTTTGTAACCAAATCCATCAGTCTATTAAACCAAAACATTAAGAACAACATTTTTCCATTGACGTTGGCAATCAAAAACTGCAAATTACAGCATGAACGCACACAGCTCTTGTTTTAAACTGCCACCGAAACAATTTTTCTTTCTACCTCAGTTGCTTTTCAGCATGGTCTTCATTGGATTCCAAAATACATTTCTACAAAATGAGGTAACCCTTGTTTTAAACAAAATACAAAAGGCTAAATTTTAAGATATGGCTGATTCTTTTACTGCAGAAATTCTGTGATATCTGAAGCCTTTGAGATTCACTTGCGAACTCACATAATGCAACAGACCACACTCAATGTTATGAATCAGCCCATTCTTAACACTTGAGGTGAACTAATCTGTACTGTGTGTATTCGTATGAGCACAGAGCACACTGTGATTGTCTAAACATACAGGAATATACCCCCAAAGTGCAGTGAAAAGCAGACACAAACAGGTTTATGCAGTTACAAAAACAACATCCTGCTGGGCAATGCAAGGCATGACACTGGACAGACAACATACAGTCCAGGCACAAAGCCAACATACTAATAAGCATTTGTCAATGCCAAACATTGGCTGCTTGTTAAACAATTTGTTTTTAGCAATTCTGACACCAAATTTTAAGGATACTTGTTTAAGAATTTACCTTATAGACATGAAATGTGCCATTTATAGCATATTGGCCAAAATGTCATTTCGCACCAGAGATGCAAAAACACATCTTGTTTAGGTGTGAAAACACATCTCATCCAGGATTTTAAAAATGGCACATGTCACATTTATGAGATGGCGTAGAAAAATGGCTACGTTGAAAGGTTGGAGTCAAAATATTGAAAATTAGTGAAGTTGTGAGTGAACTTTGAAATCTGTGTGAAATCACATTTCGCACAGATTTGCCTAATATTATTGTAATTGATAATGTGGTGGGGTCCCAAACAAGGTATGTTGAAAATTTGGGGCAAAAATATTCAAAAATGGGCAAGGTATGCCACTAAGTTAAAAACTCCATTGAAATACATTGAACTGCGTATCTGATTTCCTCAGTTTACGGTCCGGCTTTGAAGAGTGAAGACGACTCTGCAGTCCAGAGAAGATTACGGTATCAGACCCCCATTAGTTAAATGAAGGATTGGGTTGGTGGGGGCTCGGTGGGTGCTGAGTGGGAGGGTCAGGTGCGGAGACTAATGGTACAACAGCAACAATGTACGGTTTTCTGTTTTGCAGGGTTAAAAAAAATGATGAGGGATGGTTTTCTATATTTCAGGTGATGACACTGGGGGATTGGGCACCCCCAGTGTCAGTGTGACATTTAGGGAGATGGTATGGGGTAGTGGGTGATGAGAGGGAGGTTCGGGTGGGTGAAACAGTTACAGAGCACGTGCAACAGACATCGACGGATGGTTTTCTTTGTTATAGGAAAGCAGATCCGGGCCAGTGCAGCCACTCTTAACACCCGAGTCCTGACTCTGGCAGCTGAACAAACTTCACAAAAGTTATAGAAAATTTGAAGGGTCAGCACCCCAGCCAGTTGCATGATTCCAGACTGGAGGCATCTTACAGTGTCTAGGCACTGGTTTTTATTCCCCAAAACAGTTCAGTTGCCCATAGGAACTGTGTTTTAATTTAGGAGTTAATGACACACAGACTACAAACTGTGTTCTGCCATCAGTATTTATACCCCTTGGGGCTGCAGCCACATAAAAACTACAGAGCCAAGGAAAAGAGGAAATGCAAATAACCATATTATTATCTATAGAACCACCCCATCCCACCCCATGAAAGCCCCTGAGCCTTTCAGTGCATGAAAAAGAATGTTTCTAATTAAGGGAGACAATGGAAACAAGGAAAGGCCAATGGAATGTTGGCATGCATAGGCGGGGCATTACTAGAAGAAGAGGAGGTAATAATGCCCCTTTACAAAGCCATGGTGAGGCCGCACCTGGAGTATGAGGTTCAATTCTGGAGGCCACATCTCCACAAGGATATAGATACATTGGAACGGGTTCAGAGACAGGCAACCAAGATGCTGCAGGGTATGCAGGGAAAATCATATGAGCAGAGGTGTAAGAAGCTGGATCTGTACATGCTGGAGACAAGGAGGGAAAGGGGAGACAGGATTGAAACTTTGAAATATGTAAAGGGGCTCAATAAAGTGGGAGACAAGGGAGTACTTAAAAGGAAGGGGGGGTCAAAACTGGAGGGCACAGCCTCAGACTGCAAGGAAAAAGATACAGGGCAATGTGAGGTGGAATTTCTTCACTGAGAGGGTGGTGGAGCCCTGGAACAGACTACCAGATGGAGTGGTGGGGGTCAAGTCGGTGGAAGAATTCAAGAGGGCATGGGACAAGCATATGGATCTGAGTATTTAGGAGGGCAGGGGCTGGCAGGGAGGGGGAAGTGTATGGAAAAAAACGGGCAGACTAGATGGGCTGGTATGGTCCTTCACTGCTGTCAAACTGCTATGATTCAATGATTCTATGAATGTCAAGATTTTCACTCCTGTCCCATTTCTCTTTTTACAAGCCTTAATTCTTTTTACGGGGGTGGATGGGGGGTGGTGCGTGCTGAGAGGGAGGGTCAGGTGGCAGTGGAACATATAGCTGTGCCTGCAACTGACATTGATGGACAGTTTCTTTGTTACAGGAAATCAATAAAATAAAAATAAAAATTTGAGGGACAACACTGGGGAATTGGATTCCCAGTGTCAGTGTTATGTTTGTTGGGGAGGTGCTCAGATGGAGGGTCAGGTGGGGGAACAGTTACAGGGGTGCTAGCTACAGACATTGATGGACAGTTTTCTGTGTTACTGGTTACTTATACAACTAAAATAAAAAAAATACAAGATGGTGACACTGGGGATTGGGCACCCCCAGTGTCAGTGTTATGTTGGGGGGTGGTAGGTGCTGAGGGGAAGGTCAGGTGGGAGAGACAGTCACGGGGGTCAGCAACAGACATTGATGAACAGTTTTCTTTTTACAGACTAACAGGTTCCTGACATTGAAAGCCGCCAGCTGTTTTCTGACCTGCTTCATGTAAACAAGACTGAAGCCCCTCTGATTAGAGTGGCTTCAGTCTTTAAGCTACATAGAGTTTAAGTCCACCAAGCAGAGAGTGATGTCAGGACCACAGCACATGGTCATTGGTGTAGACTGCTGAGCATCTGCTTTTGTGAACTGCAATGGGCTGACTGTAACCCCCCGAAATCCCCTATACTTGCCACAAAATATTGGGTGCACAAGTGCAGTCAACGTAATAAAAGAAAAATACTTCAGAAATAAAAAGCAGCAACTGGCTACTCTTACAAATTAACATTTTCTGCCTGCTATTTTGGTGCTATTTGCCCTTTAATGGAAATATATTGTTACAGGCTGTAGCAGCTGTCAGTATCTCCTCTCAGGTGATATTGCGGGTAATGAACCACTGGATCAAAAAGGAGAGTGTAAAATTAAAGGATAAGATTTAACAACAGAAAATAGCGGTATTTAGAACTTAATGGTAATTCTTCTGTATTCAGGATGCTTTTTTGGATCAAAGTTAACCTATAACATTCTGCAGGCATTAGTAGTTACTAGAATGTGATTTCATTAAGCCTCTTGAAGTAAGAGACTGCTTAGTAGAATGGGATAGTAAAACTGGATGAAATGACTTGAACATAATTGGGTTGCTTAGAGGAACAAATTTAATTATTTCTGTACTCTGACAACCTTTTTAGATACTCAGGCATGATGGGCTTGATAAAACAACAACCATGGAAAAGCTTTATCGTTAATATTTTAGCAGTGCTCTTGGTGGCTCCACCCATTATGACTATGGGTTGTGTGTGGTGCTCCCCATTGGGCAGTGAGGGTAAAACCCCCTATCTGTGAGCTCTATATTCACGATTCCCTCCCAAGTCCCAAAACATTCATTCTGACAAGAAAGACAGATGGAGAGGAGAGTGCAGCTGTCTCAAAGTACTGTAAGCAGTCTGCAAGTACTGACAAAATCTTTCAACCCGTGAAAGAGGCGACTGCTTGTGAAAGCAGAGGACAGTGGGTGAGACAGACTGCAGGAACCTTATGCACCAGCATGGCTCATCAAACATCAGTAGTCTGCTGGATTCTGAATTTGTGGATTCTGACCTGTTCGCTGTTCTTACTGACCACAGCTGTCAAGGAAGAAGCCATTCTGTACATGTGGTTTGATGCTCAGCAAGCACGAGTCCTCACAGGTAAATGTGAGAAGTGTATTAGACTTCCTCTGCACCTTTTTGGTTTGCATAACACGCTCCCATTTTACTCGCGGAATAAAACAAGTCTCACCGCTGGGTTATTATCAGGAAAACGTGTGTATAAAGGGTAACTTTTTCCAGAAGTTAATCATGAAAATTAAATCTTTGAACATTCGTAGTTACTTTGTTATATTTGGAAAACCTTTGAGCTCGAAAGTCACAGGCTTCTGACACTGTAAGCTGCTCAGCTGTTTGCCAACTGGCTTCATGCAAATTAAAGGACCGAAGCCCTCTCGGATTGGAATGGCTTTGGTTCTTTGAAGTACACAAAGTTTCAGCCCACCAAGTCGAGACTGATGTCAGGACCACAGCACCTGGTCATTGGTGTTGACTGCTTAGCCCCTGCTATTGTGAACTGCAATGGGCTCTGCAGTGACACCCCCCCCCAAAAAAAAACCTTGTCCTTAACACAAAACATTGAGTGTGCAAGTGCAGCCAATGCAAAAACATGTTAGCGCTGTTTCCCAAATGTGCTTTATTTGAATGTCTCCATGCAAATGAGCCCATTCCCCATATAAGGAACTAAAAGGTCATTACCGGCTCATTATTAGCAGATTCTCATTTCATGTTTACTGTTCTACTACTGAAGCCACTTGATGCATTTAGGTGTTTTGTACAGTAGTTTTGTAATCTTTTCCAATTTTTCCTTTGAAATCACTGAATTTAAAAGAACTGCACCTGTGAACCCATTACATGGCAGTCCAGAGTAGGTGTCACCCAGTGGCCCCATCCCTCGCGATGTCCCCCCAGCCACAAAGGTACCATGCCCCTCCTAGCAGCAGTCAGTAGCCTGATGCTGGCAACCTGAAGCAGCACGTGGACAGAGAATGCCTGTCATGCTTTTACTGACCCTCCACCACCGTGCAGGGACAGGAAGCAGTGCAGACAGAGCACAGAACAATGAAGACAACAATACACCTCACTGTATAGGTACATTATAATGTATGTCATTACATCATCACACGTACAATACAGTACAAACCAACTGCAGATAATAAAAGAGGGGCTAAAAAGGGTACATTACCCACCCCAGGACAATCTCTCACCATCAGTGACCTTACCCCCGGGCATTGTACACACCCCACCACCCAAAGGCTGCAGCTTATCCCAAAAGTCTCCACTACTCCCTCTCCTGCAGGCGATGCTACTAACTCATCCATGGTAAGCCTGCAAGACAGGAATACAGGGGACAGGTATCAGCAGGTGTAATGAACACAGAAGGGACACAGATACCTAATATTTGCACAGCCAGCTGGCCCCCCCAGCACACATGCAACACACATGTACCCACCTCTAAGGGCTCCAGCAAGGCCCAGAACACACCCATGTCATCCTTGTACTTCATCTCCAGCTGCAGCAGACACTCAGGGATCCAAAAAGTTGGTTCTGGATGGATGTGCCACCATCACCTTTTGCAGCACTGTTCAGGCTCTCCTGATGAACCAGGGTGATGTGGTGCAGCCTGCCACCATGGTCCTGTGGACACACAACACAAGGACATGCCATGAGTGACACTGCGCACATGTCAGACCATGAATTCCCACCGATAGTAGTACAGACAACACTCACCACTGCTGGCTCCATCATGTTCTATAGGCTGCTCCAGTCATCCTAGTGGGGGGGGAGTGCACACCATCCTAAGCCTCCTGGGTACATACCACACTGATACAGCACCTGCCAAATAGGATGAACCTGCCTCTGCCATTATCCCTGCAAGGTTTGCTAATGTCACTAGATCACACCCATGCATCCCTCCAGCATGCCACCTACGACCCACTGGCATGCCACCCCTGCTCCTTAAAGGGTCAATGCACCCACGTGGCCACATGGGCCATGCAGGCCAGCCACCATGGTGGGGTGCAGCACCGCTACCTACAAATGCTGCAGGGGGCTATCAAGTCCATACTCATTGCCTACATGGAGGAGGGGAGTTTGCACACAGCAAAACACATGACCACCATTGCACAGACAGAAGAGCCCCGTTTAATGTGTCCCTCCATACTCATGCATGGCCATCTGATGGATAGCGAGCATGGGGATGAACTGGCACAGTCCACATCCAGAGGTATTCCACCTCAGGCTTTGGGACACACACTGCCTTGAGTGGTTCCCCATGGATTAGGTCACTATCAGACTGCTGTGTGATGTGGTTCATGTCCTTGTGACCCTCTGCCATGTAGTACTCCCATACCATGTCATTGGAGACAAAGGTGCTGTACAGTCTTGCATATTATGCCATAGGATTGATCTAGTGGGTGTCGGGGGACTTGACTGGGGTCATTCAGTCAGTCAGTCATCCATGTCCAGGGTGCAGATGCACTGCTCCTGCATGTGCAAGAGCACATCACATTCCTGGCCATACCACAGGTCATATGGGCAACTAAGGAGGTTTTCTACACCATACATGGCAGGCAAGTGTTCTGGATGCAAGAGACCATACACATGTTGAAATTCTGTGACCGTTACATGCCAAGGCATGCTGCAACCCCATAGGTATACCACAATATGAAATGCCATGTGGTATGTGACGCGGAGGCATCATCATGAATGTGTGTGCCAAAATAACCTGGGTTATGCCATGATGCATACATTTTTGACAGGTCATACTTCAGCATCAATCTTGGAGGACATGACGGTAGTGACAGACGGCTTGTAGGTGAGTGACGTACACCACACAGGCATGGCAATCACTTCTATGCCATGTGAACATGTGCTAACAACGTGTTCCCCTTTCCAACAGGTGACAGTAGCTTTTCATTATGGCCATATCTGATGACATTGTACCTGATGTCACAACAGGCCCAAAGAGGCATACAATGAGATACACAGGAAGACACGTTCTATGATCAAGAGGCTGATAGGGCTCCTAAGAGGTTCCACTGTCTGGACATGACAGGTGATACTATGATGCTTGCCCCAGGGAAGGCATACAGAGTGTTCACCAAATTTGCCATGCTGTGCAACAGAGGTGTATCCCACTGCCCTGTGATGCTGAAGACAGAGGGCATGTTGATGCTGACTGGGATGGAATAGATGGAGGGCCACAGTGTTGGGTAGGAGAGTACACCATGGCATTTTGCAGATGTCATTCACTGCATAACAATGTGGTGTTGACGTATAGTGACTATGAGGTTGAGGTGGTACAGTGTTATATAGCACTGTGATGAGATGCCCTCAGAGCTCCATACTCATCTGTTATTCTCTGTTTTGACATGCCACCACCAATGACAAGGTATGCACCCTGAGGCAGTGGTGCTGATGTGTTCTTATGTTGTACAAGGGGGAAATGGTATGTGCTTATGTTGTATGGAGGGGCGGTATTGTACGTGCTTGTGTTGTAATGGGGAAGTATAGATGGGTCATGAGGGTGTCATGTGGTGTATTGGACAGTGTTTCTCTGGCAACTCTTACTTTCCTGTTGGCCAGCTCTTGTATGTGGTGTCATATGTGTCCAGGTGACATGCCTTTACTGCAGCCTTCTTGCCATACTGTACTCCAGTGCTTGCTAGTGGGTCAGGAAGTGCCTGTTCCTGTGGGACTGCTGTACTTAGCTGTGTATCTACTTGTGGCTGTGGTTGTCTGCCGGACATCTCTTCCACTATGTGACTTGCCACTGGTTCTGCGGGGGAAGGGGAGGGGTGCAGGCACCATAACTGTGAGGCCTCAGCTGAAGATGCTGCCACTATCCACTCTAGTATGGCCCCAATGTGGCATATATCTCTACGCATGCCCCTCACCTCAGCCATCAGCTCCTTCAGATGCTGTGTGTTCTCCTGCTGTGCACTGATCCTCTCCTTCACAAGGCATGGCACCTCAGGGTAGTTCATCTGCATGACACCTCCGTGGGTGGCTCTCTGCCCTCCCCATACATACATCCATCCCTGATGGGCCCTCATCCCCACTCCCCTTGCCCCACTGCCTGGTGTCCTGATGCCTGCCTGGTCTGGACATAGCCCTTTGGAAGTGCCCCCATCTGTTCCCTCCCTGTTGGTGGTCGTTGCATCTATCTGGTCCGTCTGGGTAAGGTGTTCCTTCCTGTGCCCCATTCTGCTTGTGCAGGTATGCCCTGTGTGTCAGGCATTGTGTTTCACCTGGTTCAGTGGTGCTCAGAGTGTGGGCAGCTATGGGGCTGCTGCTGGATGCATGTCTTGCAAGGTGTTGTCTGTGACCATAGCATTGTCGAGGACTGTGGGCATCATGGCATAATGCCCACGTGGCCTAGTGCAGTACAGTAGACCAGATTCTTCCCATCTGGTGTCCTCCATTGCTGTCTTCTTGTCTGTCTGTCTATGGGTGACATGTGAACAGAAGTGGACATGTCATGCAGTACTGGCCGTGGCATCACTGAGCAGTGCTGTTGGAGCAATCAGTTCTCTATAGGACTGTGCTACACACTGGGGATGTCTGGTCAGACTGTGCTGTGTTGTTCCCAAGGTCAGTGGTGTGGTCTGCTGGCTCCACGTCAGGTTCCACATCCATGCTGAGTATTGTGTTGGCTACAGGTTCTATGGAGAGAGGTACATGTACAGTTACTGGGTTTGAAGTATTGGTTATCCACCATGTGTCACACTGTACCTACCTGGAATGGTATCCATTTCTCTTCCTCACCATGCAGGGCTGCCTGACTGATAGCATCCACTCTACACGCTCTATTGGCATGAAGCAGGAATTAAATTGGGCAGAAGCCCACAGGAACTCAGTTCCACCAACTCTTATAAAAATTGTATAACAGTTCCACCAACTTCTGACATCTTTCTCCACTGACTACTACAGGAGAGTCCATCACTTAAAATGACATTTCCATCACATAGAAATCTAGATGCTAGAGTTTCCCAACCTAAACATTTCCAATTTAACCACTGCATGAAGGTCAGTCCTTGAGTCCTACTGCCTGCAGTCTTGGTGGACTGTTTGTGAGCCACCAGCTTCTTCTTTATGGCAGACCAGAGGTTGTGCTATTCATGTTTGATGACAGTTAGGGTTCTGACCTCCTGCCTGGCATTGATATCCAGCCAGATCTGGTCTCTGCGGAGGCCTTCAGTGAGTTATCACCATGCAGCATGGCACAATGCTCACGTATGTTGGCCACTTTGGCTGCTGTATGCTGGGTGCTGAAGTAGGATGATCAGCAATGGTGTGTGCCCTGGATTTGTGTTCATCCACACTTCGCCAGATAGCCAGGGTCTGTGACATGCTTGTGCTGCACATCAGGTTGGGGCTCCAGTGTTGTTGTCACCCTGGTGTCAGTGGTGTTTTCCCTGCTAGTACTTTGCTACTCACTCTGACTAATGCACACTGTTCTGTGCAGTTGCCCTTCTATGGCAGGGTCATGGTGCATGACTTTAGTCTCCAGTGATTACCTTTCAGCATTCCGTGCATACCAGCACATGTTTCTGAGGCCAGCCCACCCTGCTTCCACCACTGCACAGTGCATCATGCATGTTGCTTGGTACCACTGTTTATGTGCCATGCAAATGTGTGCCACATTTATGGTACATTCTGGTGCCGATTACGCACCATGATGCATAGGACCTAATGCTTTTTAAGCAGATTTCCTGTGCAAATATGCCAGTTGCAGTATATAATTACTATAATTCTTTTATTTCTGAGTGTACTACTTGTATACACTGCATGTATTGTTGAATGTTCTTACATACTGGTATGTGTTTTAGTTTTTTTACAATGTCCTCATTGTCCCCAAATATAGAGACACATGTTGCATTATGTCTTTCAAGTTTTTAAAGCTATTTTATTTTGCATATAGATTTTTTATAAAAGCAACATCCATCAGTCCTGGATGTACACTATTCCCATGGGTATACTCTGTTTATGGCATTGTCTCCTGCCTTCCCATCCCAATAGCCCACTTGCTACCCCATGGTTCTGCCCTCCTTGATGAGTTCTGGGTGGGAGTGCCATGCTCCCCAAGGCAGTACACCATGTGTACTATGAGCTCAAACTAGCAGGCACTAGTACTCATGGGCGACAGTAGCCCATGTTATCATTCAGATGGCTGTGGGTTTTTCTTCCTCTTTTGGGTCCATCCCACCTCCCCTATGTGACTGCAGCATCCTGCAGTGATTTTGCTCTCACAACATTCCCCCTGCAGTGGAAAAAATGCACTTTGGCCAACCACAGGTGTGGCTGTGTAGGTGGAGTTATCTCATAACCTACACTGGCTGGGGTACACAGCATTACCTATCGCGACCTACTCCCAACATAGCAACCTAGATTCCCTCATGAACACAGGTCATCTGCATAGCAGCACATCATACTGCAGCTAGGCCGTCAGTTCTTTCATTTCTGTAGTGCTTGCCTTTTTTTATTGCCTATGTTTTTGATGTCTTGATAAACTGGAGTCTGCTGTATCCTGGCTACCTCACTGCACAACCCAATACCTTAAACATCCCAGATTGTCCTTCGAGCCATCCTCATTCTCTGTGTATCCCCATTCCCCTTGTTAATAGCACTACCAGTGTTGCTAGGTAGTGGGATGGGGGTGTTTGTAAAGCAGATCATTGCAAAAGTTATCCAATTAGATGCACATGATGTTCTGTGAGTGGATTCCTCACAGAATACATTTTCTTAGTATGTCATAATATGGAGCTCCTCTTTTACTGTTATATCCCGAATGTAAAATTATATGATCAGCAATGGTCAAGGCTGTTGATGGTGCCATCCCATCATAGAGTCACCTTGGGCTTGCACATGTAGTGTGCTCATGAAATGTGGACTGTTGCTTGTGTTTGCAAAACATTTTTGTGGCAGGACTTACTGTTGTGCCTGGCTACCACTTTTGCTCCTCAGCAGATTGCCCACTCTGCTTGTACTCCAGCCATGGAAATGTATGTTACAATTGTATCCATAGCTGCCCATGCACACTGCACGTCCAGTGTCTCACTGATGTGTATACTACTGCACTGGAAATGTGTACTGCTCTGATATGTCAAGTGTCAGCATTGTATGTCACATAATGCTCCTTTGGTGATATAATTGCAGTATAACCATGACCAGCGTATTGTCTGCAAACACCGCACCTAAACAACAAGTCACACCAATGTTTCCAAAGACAGCCCCTCCCAAAAAAAACAACATCACAAATCAGGTGGGACTCCAGGGATCATTTTGCTGCATCATTAGGTATGTTTTCCACTTATTTCTCTTGTGCTGCTGTTGCCGTCTATGGTGGCTATTCTTGTGAAGCACACAGAGCATGCATCTACACTGCGATGACTGCCTCCAGAGCCACACACATGCTCCACATGATCTGATGTAATCACACAGGTGGCTGCATTGTCAAGGAGAATATTTCACTCACAGCTTCATGACTGTGAGATTTCTCTCTGTGATGCTCCTTCTTGTTTAACCTATAATAGAGACTGCCTTCCATTAATACATTTTAATTTAAGTTTTAGAGTTCACCACTTATCAAAAATGTTTTCATTTATTTAGGTCATCCATTATGGCCAGTATTGATCCAAATACCAGTGAGGTTTATGAGGATGGCTTCAGCGACTCTTCCATCAATGATTGTTTACAAGATGGTTCCCTGTCTTCTGGCCCAGATGGTAGCATAGCATCGAGCCCATCAGATCTGATTCTGATGATCTGGGTGACAGTCATGAGGAGGTTGTTATGGGGATTGCTCCATACAGATTTGAACCTCCAGCCTCTGCTGCTAGCTCTGATGATGGAGCCACTGAATCGACACTTGATATGAATCATGACCACAGTAACAGTTTAGACTAGTACGTTACATTGTTTAGTTGCAGTTATCATCATGACTAAAAAGTATTCTACAATGGATAACATGATCATTGGATGATCAAATGGATCCATCCCCTTGGGTCTTGGCTTGCTGCCTCTGCAGTGCCTCCATGACTCTACCAGAGGAGCCTTTCCTGCATGGGGCAAAAGGACCCTCCCTCAGTGTCTCTGCATGCTGCCTCTGTGGCACTTTCATGACTCCACCAGAGGAGGCGCTCCTGCAGTTGGGCAGGTGGATCTATCCACATGGGTCTAGGCATGCTGCCTCTGCAGCACCTTCATTACACCACCTTCCTGACACTTGCACCAGCCCAGTATAGAGTGTTGTGGCTGCAGAGTGAGCCAGTGTCTCCAATGTAGGAGCATGAAGTGTGACACCAGTGCCACTAGGCTAAGCAATCATTTTTTTCTTTTTATATTAACCCTGATTTAGAGGCTGTGTAGTCTACTGGTTAATTCACAGGTTGGGAACCAGAAGATCATAGATTCAAACCTGCTAGAATCAAATACTCCCTGTGTGACCATAGGCAAGTCACTTAAACACCCATTGCTTCAGTCCACCAAGCTGTGGAAATGGGCAGAAACAGGACACCACTGGAAATGAGATGTTACATCTCAGCTGGGCAATCCTAGGTAAATAAATTGTAAAAGAAAAAAAATTACAGAATCAAATTATTTTTTTTCAAATTTAAGAAACTTTACTGTAATGTTTACATCACATCAGAATACAATAAGAATCAAATTATTTAAGATACTATAAACCACCATGCACATAAACATTAGTTTGAAAGTGTCTAAATTGGCCTGTGACAGGTTGATGGTGTTCTTTAAATATGAATGTCTAACTTTTGGTTGAAACATTTTGTACTGATCAATGATGAAAGTCACAGTAACAATCATGAGCAGCTTTGCTGGCATATGCATTACTCTGTTTATTATCAATGGTAGGTGCGCCACCTGGTGGATTTCATAGTAAATGATAGCAGGAAAAAATAAAAAAGCAGGCAGCTGCATCTCGTTTCTAGGTGTCTGATTGAGTGCGTGCGTGCGTGCTATGTTTTAATTTCATATTTTACCCACTTGATTTCTCTGTTTCTTTTCTCTCCTAGTTTCCTCTGTTTTTTTCACTGTGATCCTTCAGCCATGTCAGACCCAAAACACCCAGCCTCTCATTTTTAAAGTTTAAAGTATGTATCATTCAATTTAATTCAACATAACAAGCAGAGATACTTCAACAATCTCATTTCCAGTTGGGGTCTGGGAGGCTGGGGACTGTTAAAACATTGAATAAAGGCAAGTAGCATGTATAGGTTTTGACAGTACAATACCATAGAAAAGAAGCAGACTTATAGTTGAGTAAAGGAGCACCCAATTAGATCAGACTAATGACAATATATGAGAAATGAAATGTAAATTTCCTGTCAAAATGAGTGATAATAAAAGTACAGACACACACATTAGAACTGATAGGCTAGGCTGGATCTCCGGCGCAGTGGTAGTGCTACCGCTTCTGATACTGGATGACCTAGGTTCAGAAGTGACGCCAGGGCATCAGAGCATCGAATGAAGGGAGGAAGATCGAGTATCAGAGGGACTGCTCTCTCTTCCAGGGGTGGGAGAGATGGAACCCAGAGCATGATTGGCACCTAGGGAGACTAGGAGGGAGGCAGTCTGGCGTTACGAAGTGAAGGGAAGTGTGGCGGCATCGATGCACATTGGTGTATGATGTGTGTCATGATGGCATGCATGTCCACACCTCCCAGAGGAGAACACAGGAAACTCCAAGCAGGCAGGATGACACCAATCACCTGCTGGACCTGCATCTAGTGATCCGGGTCCTACCCAGTGAAACCAGATCTTGTTTGATGGCAGGGTTTGAGGAGCCTCACTGATCCTACTGGGGGGGGAGGGACACAGGGATGTAAGCCCTGGAGATGTCATGGCTGGAGTGACTGGTGGAAGGGAACCAGTGGGAGAGGGAAAAAAAGACTAAAAGAAGAAATGTAGAGCTGTGCAGAATATAAAATTCTGCCCATGGAATACCCACGGAATGACCATTATGATTCTGTGGAATTCCACTGAATTTTCACGAACATTCTGTGGCATTTCACAAAATTTTTTATTTCAGTTATTTCGCTATCATTTTAAAAATATTCTTCCAAATAGCACTGCATTTGGAACATGAACAGAACCCAATGCCTTACAAGAGTGTGTCAAATGGCAGAGCTGTAGATTGAAAGGGGCATAGTAATAGGTGGCCAAACATTTCAACAAAATTTAATTTTCAGTTATTTTGAGTTCATTTTACAATTTCTTATCCACATTTCTCCACAATTGCAGGATTTAGAGAAGCACCTAGAATGCATATATGTGCCATGTTTTAAGGTTTGAGCTTCAACAGGAGCTGAGTTTAGGCAGCTAAATAGTTTGCCAAACTTTGGATTTCTGTAATTTTAGTTTAATTTTGATAATATTCATTGAAATGGTACAAACAATTAATAGGTATACAGGTTACCACTACATTTGTATATGCTCATAGTTTCAGATTTCTAGCCTTAAATGGGGCAGAGTTAAAGCCTGCCAAACATGTTGCCAAAATGTAAATTTAAATTCCCTCTAATTTTAAAACAACATATCCAAATTTAACCAGAGTTGAAACATTTAAACTACTATACCACATGGTCATTTCTGAAAAAGTTCATATTTCCATCTTTAAATGGGATTGAATTAAAAGTGGTAAAACTTTCACAACATTAAAAAATGTAGTTTTGCAAGAATGTAAACTACAAATTTATAAACCCCTTAAACTTTAAAACTAGAGAATGCAATACCATTAAATCTGGCAGTTTCTTAGACCTTACGAGGAGACTGTATGTGCCAATTTTATTACTTGCCTGCTATGAGAAATTGCAAAATAACGCGTACTTAAAGTCAAATCCCATGAGTCTTTGTGAAAACTGTAGAATTTCATGAACAATTCTATAAAACTGAATTTTCCAATTTCACTCAGCCTTATCTGGAGGATTCTAATTAGACAATAAGGGTATAAGAGGAAGGTAATGCACGGGGTCACCAGCTTCTGGAGTTAGATGCATAGTTTCACCAAGAATTGGACAGCTGAGGTGGGTAGAACAACAGTGGTAGACCCCCAGGTTGGAGCAAGAAAGCATAGGGTGTCAACAATTCCAACCTGAATGCAGGACATTTAAGGATCACATCCAGTACATTTATGATCCCAGGAGCCTGTTGTACATGCAAGTTTAGGACTTAGAGGTACTCAGAAAGATGTAGTGGAGGAAGACAATGTCTTGGGCAGCAGGAAGAAAGAATTCTGGCTATTACAACAGGGTAGGTCGATAGGAAAGGAGTAGGTGACTCATGTTTTAAGGGAGTTTGTCACTGTAAAGAACAAAGTGGATATCAGTGGAATTAGTAGTTCTACTAAGTCAATCTGGCTATGCCAGAAGAAAAGGGGAAGGGGGATAGTCACCCAGAGAGGAACAGCAGGACTGCAAAACGTTCAGCCCAGCTATAAAATGAAGTAGTGATATGTGCATTGTTAATGTTAAATTCACACATCAAAAAAATGCTGGATGTTTCATCTACAGTATATGCTATCATAAATGTGTGAGAAAATGTTACTAATCATTTTTTTCTTCTGCAAAATTAAAACTGCTTAACCTATATATCCAGTTGTGTTAAACACCAGGATACACTGACTATGGATATGCATGTAACATTTACTCTATGCATGCAAGAGCACAGAAGTTACAAACATCTACATTTTTGATAGTTTTCACAAAGTTTTGTAAATATTTACATTGTAAAGTTTTGAACCCCTGTAACTTAAAAATTTCTTATCTAATTCTGTCCGTATTTTGATCATTCTATCAGCATTTTAAAAAGGTTATCCATTCTAATTTACACATGTCTAGCTCCAAAGGTGCATGAGTTATATGTAGGTGAACGTTTTTCATGAAATTTCCTGAAAAAGATAAAATGACAGATTTTGAGCACATAATTTTGAGAGGATGCATCATATTGTCATGAAATCTGGCACATTGTTAGAACACCTATCATCAAGAAATCATGCCAAACATAAGATCCCTGACACAATAGATAGCTGAGGTATATGCAGATAAAAATGTTCATGAAATTTCGCACAAACAATAAAATGACAACATTTGAGCACCTATAATTTTGCAACTATCAATCCAAATGTCATATTTGGTGAGTTAGTATCACTCACCCACAGTGTATATATTCTAGCAGCGGAGATATAACCAAATTACTAAATGTTAAAAATTCAATGAAATTCTGTGAAATTTCATGGAATTTAGTGAATTTCATTGACATTTCATGGATTTGGAATTTCACCATTCCACTCAGCTCTAAAAAAAAGAAATGACAGGATAGCTCTGCATTGTGGAATGCAGCAGGTGTGTATATAAGCACAGATTCTGAATATGTTCCATACATATTCAGTACTTGAATTGTTAAATTGCATACTGTATGGGCTGGTTGAGGCTCCTGCTGTTAGTGTACAGGGTGTGTACCCAGGTGGGTAGGAGGAGGAGTGATCACTTAGGGAAAGGCAGGAGTGAGAGTAGTGAAAAGTAGTGGAGTCTCAGTGTATGTTGCAACCCCTGAATACTGCCAGTGTCCACAACATGAAGAGAAAATTCGACTCATCTCTTCCTTCTTCCCCTTGTACTCTTGGTCTGCAATCCTTCCAAGCCACCACCGGATGGAGCAGAATGGATGCAGTCTAACCCCCCCAAGTCGCTGCTCCCATAACCTCCAAGACCTGCCTATCAAGCTACCTCCTCACTAGGTATCTATGTCGCTCTTTACCATTCTCTCCTTCCTTGAGCCTTGTGGGAAGACTCTCACCAGCCCCCCAGCCTGAAGCTTCCCAACTCATCATCCCCCTCTGCATGCAGGTTGCCACCCCAATATCCCAACCTGGCCAGCATACTCGCTGCCCAGGTGTGCTTAACTGAGAACTTTTTTATGGGAGGATCCAAGTGCATGAGTGCTGCCCTGTACTATACTTGCCATCAAGTTGTGCGACTCTGGCAGTACCCTAGGGGACCGCTCCTTAGTCCAGCTGGCCACCCCTGCTACTGCCCCGTGGGTGTATAAGTCCCATATCCTCTACTCTTTGAGTCTGCCATGAACCTGTAAGAGACAACAAAAAGTTAGTGCCAGTACTCTGATGTGGCATAATGCACATAAACACATATACGCCGTGTATTAGCATATAAATGTATGCGTGCTGAAGTCACTTTGCTGTTTTCAAGGTTGTGCTATAATGACATTGAGCCATGCAAACTGCCAGCCTGTTTTGCCCCCTGTCCACTTGCTGGGATACTACCTGCCTGTAGGGGTGCTATGAATCCAACCCCAACCTATCTGCCCTTCCATGCCAGTTCCCCAGAACTGGGAGAAGCCATCCCAGTACCTGCCATTGCCCAGCTGGCACCCCATGCACCACTTCATGTCCCCTGAGGTAATGCTCCATTACCCAGCCCCTTGCTCCTTGGATCCTGGTGCACTGCTGCCACCCATGTGGCTGCCCAAACCAGACTCACCTTATAGGTTTCATAGGTTGGTTCGGAGCATAGGAGACATTAGTCCAAATAGCTCACCTCTTATTATTTTCTAGTTTTAATACCCAGCTATATTTTCCTGTTCACAATATTTGTCTAATTTTCTCTTAAAACCTTTCATGCTGTTACATGTGACAATTTCTTCTGGTAGGCTATTCAAACCGATATCACCCTTACACTGAACCAGTGTTTTCTTTTGTTGTTTTTAAACTGCTGTCCTATTAGCTGCATCGATGTGCCTTGTGCTATAGTGCTGCTCCTTAAGGGTTAGTCCCAGTCTGGCCCCCAAAACTGGATCCTTGTTGCCCTATAGACCAGGCACATGTCGCCTCTCAGTCTCCTATATTCCAGTGTATACATCTTCAACTCATCCAATCGCTCTGTGTAGTTTTTGTTTCTTACATCAATAATTAATCTTGTTGCTCTCCTCTGAACCCCTCCACCCTCCTGATATCAATCTTGAATACAGGTGACCAAAACTGGGCACAAAACTCCAGCCTCAACCTCACCAATGAACTGTAAAGTGGCACAACCACCTCTCTCTTCCTACTTTTAATATGCCTACTTATACTATGCAATATGCCCCCTGCAACCTTTATCATCTGACCACAATGCTGGTCAAACTTTAGATCATTTGATACCTGAATTCCTAGATCTCTTTCATCAGTTACCTTTCTCAGCTGTATTCCATTTAACTCATGGTCTGCCAGGATGTTATTCCTACCAAAATGCATCACTGCACATTTATCTGCATTAAAGAAAAGCTTGGCCTCCCTTGCCCATGTTTCCATTTTATTTAATGCTGTTTGTAGCTTCTGTATATCCCCAGTGTTATCAATGGTAAAGCCAATCCTGGTATCGTCTGCAAATTTAGACTCCATACTTTCCCTCCTCCGTCAATGAGTGTATATATCATCTATCTATCTATCTATCTATCTATCTATCTATCTATCTATATATATATATATATATATATATATTGAACAAGCAGGGCCCCAAGACCGATCCTGAGGGACTCACTCTCCACACCTAACCACTTAAAACTCACCCTTTAAACAAACTCTCTGTTTCCTATCTCTCAGCCATGCATCCACCCATCTAGTAATATGCCCAGGATATTATGGTCTATTAAGGCATCAGTTAGTTCTCCATGAGGCACTTTGTCGAATATTTTGGAGATGCCTAAGAATATAACATCAGCTGCCCTACCTTCATCCAATGCCTTACTTATGTGCTCATAAAATTCTAATAAGTTTGTTTGGCATGAGAAGCCTAGGCGGCCTTTGAATCTGCCCCATCCCCTATGAGCCCCATTTCCCATAAGCTTCTCAGCTGGTGGAAAAGGCAACCAGTTACTGTGGACCCAAAGAAGGGGCTTGAAAAATTCAACCCTCCAAGCTAGCCTAGCCCCCCCCAATGCATTTAATACCTTCTATGTTCCGACTTGTCCACTGGCTCTGAAATTTTATGTACTTTACTATCACTATGAGATTGTTCTATACAGCACCCACAGCCTCTGAAATTGGATACCTAAAATTGCCTCGTGCAGTTGCCGAACTCTGCATTTGGAACTCTGCTAGGATTCTGCCCCCATGGTTTCCCACTATGAACCTACCTGCCGTCCTCATTACACCTTGTTCTATGCACGCAGGCTGGCCCCCCAGGCCCCCTTCTCTGCAGGCACCCGAGCTTGAGGACCTCTGATTTGCCACCCAGGTGTCTTCCTTCAGCCACTGCAACCTGGCCACTACCATGGAGCCCCTTATCATGCTGCTCCAGAGCCTGGTCTCTACCTGGATTCCCAGAAGCCAGCATGGTCAGTCAGATTGACTAGATCAGTCTGATCACTAGTCCAGGTCCAAGAGGATGCTGCTGACCTCTGGCGGCACCCCTGCACCCTTTAGCAGCTGCCCAATGGTGCTGCCCAGTTACAAGAAAGGGCACCCTAGGAAAAGAAGTCCTCCACCCTTGCAAGATTTAACCTCTTCTCCTTCAGGTTAAGGGACAACATGCTACCAATGGACCCCTGATTAGCATGGCCCATGTGCTTGCCCTGCCACAGCACCACCAATAAACTCTGAAAGATGGGTCCTGAGCCTACTGGGACCACCCCAGCCCTTCCCGGTCCTTTCTCCCAGCATCCTCAACTCTGAATTGTACCCTCACCCCCCCCAACTGTATCCCGGTACACTAATAAGCCTGTACCCGACATCTGCTGTTGTAAGATCCTAGGTTCCATGTTGGGGGGGGGTGGTAGTACCTTTGGTCCACACAATGCTTTTTTTTTGAGACCAGAGTGGGGGCATGCTGACATCTGTAGCTGCAAATCAGCTAATACTCCCCTGGGCCCCCTTCCCATGTGTTTTCATTTGCCTGTTTACTATTACTGTGATTTGCATTTAATATTTATCCTCCGTGTACCAAAAGAAGTGACCCTACTGTGCCATACCAAAGGGGAGGGAGGGGCCCAAGGTAAGCTTGTCACTTAGCCTGAGAAAAAGGGGGGCTCTGGAGCCAGCTTAGTCCTCCTAGCACACTGTGGCCCAGCTAATTGTTCCCCTGGGAATGGTTACCGCTAAATACTCACCTGGTTTTATGTAATCAACCTGGTTGCTGTACCATTCAGTGATCAGGGTGGGACCCCATAGGAAACCAGGGTTACCACCTGTCCTGGGGCCACAGGACAGACCCAATCTGGCAGCTGTCCTGGCATTCTAGCAGTTACCTATCCCTAGACTTCTCCTGAATGTTGCCCTACTAAGATACCATAACTGCCACAGTAAGAATGCTGATGACAACTAACTCAACAACTCCCAGCCTGCATTCTGACTATGTAGCGAAAGCAATTCTGTTGCATAGGCCATGGCTACGTATCATTATACATCATGTACATAAGAAATGTCCCCCACTGGACTCCTCCCAAGATGGTAATCCAAAGGATAACCATCCCATGGTGTGACTGCAACGCCGATTGTCCCCCTCTGATACCAGTGAGGAAACTTGTTATCCTTTTCCCCCTGCTGTATCATGCAGTGACCCTATCTGAAACATTCCATGTTGCCACTGACCTTATTGCCCTCCCACGCACGACTCCGAAATCCATACCTTGGCTGTACCACCTGATACCTATGCAGCATTCTGATCCCCACCCCTACTGGTGACAGTCCCTTCATGTCTGGATCCCCAGCCAGCAGCCTTGAACAATGCTGCCACCCTTCATGCCAGAGGCCTATCACTGTGCACATCCAGGTTGGGAAATTAATCCCCAAAATTCAAACGTCGGCATCATTATGGAAGACCGTGACCTCTGCTTGTACTGAGGTTATAATAGTAGAAGCTGATAGGAGACCTGCTGCCTGGGGAACACAAGTTCACCCACTGCGGAGAGTTGTAAGAAGGACCATATTCCTTTTGTAAGCCTGGTATCGACAAGGCAGCCGTACCTAGTTATATGCCACTGCTCCACCTGGAAAAGCTCACAGGGCCAGCTAACCTAATAGATATGCCCACCATGTGTCTGTTGTCCTGATCTTTAAGTTATTTGTTATATATATGCCTATATTGTTTTTTTAATAATTGCCGTGGCCACGAACGTGTTCGCAATCCCTTCAGCCAGCGTGTTCTCAACCAGTCTTTGCAGTACAACTAAAATGACACATGTACCTAATACTATTGTCTAAACCTGCAATACAGGTTTTCAGTCTACTCTGATTGGCATAACTTCCCCAAACCTGGCTGCATACCAGAGGCCATGTTAGCCAAGGTATGCTTGGCCATTATGACAGCCCTGCCTGGACTGAGTAGCCAGCTTCATCAGGGAGATGGTCTATCCCCCGACGAGAGCTCACTGGGAATCGACCCCAGACCTATGCTCCAGTGACTGGAAGGCAATACACTGAGCCCCTTGTTCTGCCATGGTGTGAGAAAACCATACACCAGCAAGACTTGAGTGCTTGCATCCCTGTGGAACTCCTTCAGAGCTCCTGTGTTGTCTTATGCCCTTCTCAAGCGGGTTAGAGAGAGCAACCATTTTTACACAACTGAACCAGTGATTCCCTGGATAATTAAGCTATTGCCTCCTTAATGACCGAAATTGGTAATGGCCCTAATCCAGTTGCTGTTCAGTGCCTATTAATCTCTGAGCTATACTGCACCTAACATTCTCCAGGGTGCCTTGGGGACATTAACTCTAGATAACGGTAAAGCAACTGTGGGTGACCAACTTGACTAACCAGTCTGCAAGAATCCAAATATGCACTTGTGCTGGCAGATGTAGCTGGACCCTGCCTCGGTATGTCTGCCAGATGTCACCCTCTCCTACTGCCATTATCTGTAACCTCTCGGCTGTGGCGCTAGCCCTGGTGCTGGCGTACAATAACAGTGAGGGCCTGGCCCAACCCAAGCCTGCCGTCCGTGCTCGTGTCCTGAATGTTCCCACTCTAAGGTAATGGCTGTACTGCCAATTACATGAGAAATGCACTGGCCTCACTGTGGGACCCTCATGATGTGAGCTGCCCTTGAATACCCCATAACCCGCTATTTCTGTCTGCTACAGAGTGCTGGCTGCCCTACGCCCCGGGGGTTTCTGGGTACAAGACAAGAAGGGAACCCCTGCTGATGGAATAACATACTCCGAGCTGCTCGGTGAGCCTCCCCCAAACTTCAGCCACTCCAGGACTCAAACCCCTACCTAATACCTTCAAGGCAAGTGTGGCTAAAACATCTTTTTTTTTCTTTAATTAAATCTTATCTTGCAAAGTCGACTCCAGTGCACCCTCTAATGTAACAGCCATTAATACTGGTACCCAGTGGGCACTAGGCACTACTGCTTGACCAGCAGGGAACTGTTGCCATCCCCAAATGGGGAAGGGGTCATCCTGCTCCCGCCATGTTGGGCGCCACCCCGACTGCCTGTCCGGCCCCCACAATTGTGCTACTGCCATCGAACCTGCAGACTACCACTGATTGTTCGAGGTCCCCTAACTGTGCATGCGACATTCATCTTTTCTTTTTATTATTATTTTGTTTTTAATTGTAGCCATACTCCAGGCCCACGGAGTTAACTGCAGATTCTGCACTGCTGCACTGAGCTGACTCTATGACCAGCAAAATCTCCATCTCAACCTTGAGGGCAGCATGGCATCTGATGCTCCGTGAACCACCACTGAACCAGAGCATGCCGCAATGTGAGCCATCCCATCCTCCTTAAGGTGCCGCATTCCAGTCTCGCTATCCCTCAGTCCCCGGATCCTGACTAAACCCTCAAGCAACCGCGCTAGCTTACTCAAGCCTAGTCCTGTCTATTATCCCAACAGGAGACAGCTGGAACCTAGGAGGTAAGTAACAAGCCAGTAATACTGGGGAGGGGGGCACAGGTGCAATGCTCTTGCATAGGCACACGGTTTCGCTACTTTTGCTTCATGTTTTTTTGTTGTTGTTTTTACCATGAGTGGAGCCTAACTCACAATGTGACACCAGTACTGATGTCCACCATCAGCTAGGTGTGATCCTGCCCTGTGGTGACCACTAATCTCCACCAGATCTGAAGGCTGACCTGGCTCCAAAACTTCTAAGAACAATTTCTATCTTTTTGAAAGTTAGGGGCTTGCTCTACCTAGAAAGAGAGACTCTTATTGAATCATTGGTAATCAATGATACCCATAGCATGATGTGTCCCTAAATAACTAGCCCCCGGTGGAAGTTACCAAGAGGCTCCTGCCATGCTGTTCCCCTCCCCAACTGCTAGGCCCAATGTAAGCCCTTACCTGTGTTTGACTGTTGGCCCCTGGAGTTGTTTCCAGTTCGACAAATGGAGGAGAAAGAAGGGAGAGCTTCTGGCCCATAGCTCACTTGACAATTCTTTCTCCGCCCTCCACCGAATGCCACCGCCTCTGGGCAGCTTTGTGTAACCTCCCCTCATAGCGTTGCCATGACATCAGCTCATCCCAGTGGAGGTCCCCTACATTCCTTCCAGGTCCAGAGAGGGAGTGACCCAGACAAATGGCCAGCTGCTGTGATGCCTTGCAGTTTCTCTGTTTCGCTTAAGTGCACATTTTGGCCTGACACATTTGGTGTGCACCTAAGCAGAATCTGCTGTAGTTGTGCTGAGCCAAATCAGGTATGTTGACTTATCTTGTAAACTGTAGATGTAGGAAGGGGTTTGTCTTGTTTATTTGTTTGTTTGCTTGTTTGACTAGAATTAAATTACTTTAAGAAAGTGGTGCTGCAGCAAGACCAAGGCTGCCCAGAAATGCTGGGAACTCAAGTGTGTGGCAATTTAGGCCACAACAAGACTGTGATTGTGTGATGATGTTGCCAGCAGCATACTACCATATGCAGTAGCAAGATTTACAAAAGTACCACTGCTCTGTGTGTTGCCAATAGAACTGACCCAGCTGAGTATGTGAGGTAGGGGCAGGCCTGCGGACATCAGCTATAGCACATTTATTATTAAAGTTAAACAGCTGATGTGTGTTAGGTGGCACAGTTGCTGTGGGTTCTGACATTAGTGGAGAGAGAGGGCAAGGAGATTAGAGTGAATGAATGTCAGAAGTTGTGTTTCCGAATTTCTAGTCAGTTGGGACGGTGCTGGCACTAGCATGAGTTGGCAGGCAGACATCAAACTATAATTAAAACTTTTAAAGCAATAGGTAGTGCACAGTCAAAAAAAAACAATCATTCATTACTTTTTTCAGCATCTTGCATTAGTGGTATTGTAGGCATGAAAGTCATGGAAAGCTGTGTGTGTGTGTTAATACAAGAAAAAAATGGGAACTTTTTTAATTTATTTAAATTCTGAAGGCAGGCACATGGATTTCATTAATGTTCTGTGTCCTGGTTGGTAGGACTTGTTTTTTAGTGTGCATTGAGCTTCCACAATGCAGTCACCCTGGCCAATCAGGAGGCAGGGTTTCCTCTACCCATTTTATAGGCTCTAAGAAGGCCTACCAAATTGTTTGACTAGATATGGTAGTATAGTATATGGTTCAGTGTTGTTGTGAATGGAAATCCACAAACTTCCAGATGCTGTTGTACCACAGTAATGTTGGTAGAATGTTGTACCACAGAAATAATGTCAGAATGTTACTGTACCACAGAAACTACAGTATGTCACTACCGTGGTACAAAGCACAGAATCTCATATCTGTTAAGTAGTAATAGTCAAATATTTTATTCATTGCATGAATCAGATACTCAGTTGAGCAAAGCTCATTTTCAATGGCATACATCCCAGGGTACTTAAGGAGCTAAAGGTGGAACTAGCAGAGCCATTAGCAGAACTGTTTAGTGAGTCTCTGAGCACAGGAGAGGTCCCAGAAGACTGGAGAAGGGCTCATGTGATCCCGCTCCACAAGAGTGATAGCAGGGAGGAGGCAGGGAACTACAGACAGTCAGTCTTACCCTCAGTAGTGGGCAGATTATGGAGGCACTCCTTAAGGAAAGGATAGTGCAACACCTGGAATCCATAGGCACAGGATCCAAGACAGCATGGGTTTACAAAGGAAGGTCCTGTCAAACTAATCTCATAGATTTCTTTGACTGGGTAACCAGAGTGGTGGACCAAGGGAGCAGTTGATGTCACCTACCTTGACTTCAGCAAAGCTTTTGACACTGTTCCACATAGAAGATTGATAAATAAGCTGGGTAGGCTCGGGTGGGTCAGAAGTTGGTCAACTGGGTGGCAAACTGGTTGACGGGCAGAAAGAAAAAATTATTCACCTTAGTAATGTTGTTTCTTCTAATGGAGTCTTGCTATATTATGACAATTGCAGTATGACCACAGGTTAGAACTGCTCAGAGGTGAAATAGTTAACTTTCCATTCAGGCATGGAACTTAGAGTGCGAGCTCGGGTGAAAACTCTATCTGTTGTGCTTCAATCGAAACTGTCAGATCTTTATGAGCTAAAACTCACTAAGGTTCTGTGTGGAAGCTGTAAACCTACACTAGCCAACTGGCTACTAACATAAACACTCATTTTGGCCTAAAACAAAGACTCAAGTCAGGAGACCCAAAAATGCAAAAACACAACATCAATTCACCCAAAAAGGTAGGTGAAAAACAACAAGGTGGGCATCAAAAAAAGTGCCAACCCTGTACTGCCCACCCGCATCCCAAAACAGAGGTTCTGAGAGGGGCAGGCAGGGAGGGAGGTCATAATATAGCAAGACTCCATTAGAAGAAACAACATTACTAAGGTGAGTAATTTTTTCTTCAAACAACATGAAGTCTTGCTATATTATGACAATTGCAGACTACACAGCAGTACCCCCATGGAGGAGGGACAGAACCTACCTAGGAAATAGGCTCTGAAGCACGGCTGTACCAAACCGAGCATCACTCCTAGCCTGGATGTCCAGGGAGTAATGCTTGGTAAAAGTGTGAACTGTTTTCCAGGTAGCTGCTTGACATTTTTCTAGAATAGAATGTCTCTGGCAGCAGCCAGAGAAGCAGCTACCTCTGGTAGAGTGAGCCCTCAGGCCTGAGGGGGAACTTTACCCAACTCTCATAGCAGAATTGGATACAAGAGACAATCCACCTGGCAATGGACCTTTAGTGGCTGGCTTCCTTTACTAACCTCGTCATAGGTGAGGAACAGTTGGAGGAGTCAAACCTCATGACCCTTGGCACGCCCTATGTAGTAACTAAGCGCTCTTCACATCTAGGCTGTGCAGCATCCTCTCCCCAGAGGAGGAGTGGTCAGTGAAGTACACTGGAAGTTAAATAGATTGATTAAGGTGGAAATATGAAACCACCTTAGGCAGGAACTTTCTGTTAGTCTGAAGGACCACCTTATCTCTGTGAAAAGAGATAAACTCCTGCTCCACTGACAACACGTTGAATTCACTTATCGTCTGGCAGAGGTGATGGCTACCAAAACACAGTTTCTAAGCAAGTACTTGAGCTCAGCTGAAGACAAGGGGCTCAAAGGGGTTGCATAAGCTGAGCAATGCAAACATTAAGATCCCAGGCAGGGCAGGATCCCTGAATGGAGGTTGGTGTGAAACAACCCCTTAAAAACTTGGAAAATACAGGATGAGCTGAAAGGAAGAGGATTTACCTGCTGAAATAAAAGCAGACACAACTGCCAAGTGCACCTTCAGGGTAGCTGGTCTCAGCCCCAAAGAATTCAGGTGGACCATATAATCCAGGACTGTGGGTAGATCAGCAGAGACTGGGGAAATATGCTTTCGAGCACCATATGGAAAACCTTTTCCATTTGGAATTGTAAGTAGCCCTGGTGGAAGGCTTCCTTGCGCCTTCATATATCCATTACACCTTGGGAAAGGTGTAAATCAACAAACTCTAACTCTTCAAGAACCAAGCCTTGAGATTGAGAGATTTGAGATCGGGTACCAGACCCTTCCCTGGGCACAGGTTAACAGATTGTGATTCCTGGAAGGACAGGGAGATGGACTGCTAAGGACAGCAGGAGTGGATACCAGAGGCTGTCTGGCCCAATCCGGAGCTATCAGAATGACTTTGCATGATTGGGATCTGATTTTGACTAGCACTTTGAACAGGAGAGGAAAGGAGGAAGGCATAGAAACTTCCTCCCAACTGAGGGCTAAGGCATCCAGAGGGAGTGAGCCCAACACTGGGGCCTGCAGCAAAAAGAGGAAGTTGGTGATTGTCTGGGGCTGCAAAAGATCTATCTGCGGGTGCCCCATCTGGCAAATACTACTCCCAAGACCAGGGATCCAGTGACCATTCGTGGTGGCCCTGGGAAATCCTGCTGAGCATCTACCAGGACATTGTCCTTACCTGGGAGGTGAACTGCCGTAAGGAGGTGTTCAGGTAAGCTAGAGACCACAACTTCATCGCTCGGTGCACAAGGCCGTGGACCGAGTGCCCTTGCTTGTTGATGTACCACATTGTAGTGGTGTTGTCTGTTCTGACCTGAATACTCTTGTTCTGAACAGATTTGGAAAAAGCTTGAAGTGCTAGAAAACTGCTCTGAGCTCCAACAGGTTGATGTGGAGCAGAGATTCCTGGGGGACCACAGACCCTGGGTGGTGAGGTCACCCATGTGGCCTCCCAGCCCAAGAGGGATGCATCTGTAGTAAGGATTAGGAATGAGACTGAGTGACAAAAGGAACCCTTGTCTCAGGTTGCTCTGATCCTGCCACCACTGTGAGGCTTGGATCAGGGTTCGAGTTACTGGGATCAGCTTGGTAAGAGGATCCTTTCTTTGAGACAAAAAGCTCTCAAATGGAACTGGATGTCCCTCATCTGAAATCTTGCTCCTTCCACAACTGCTGTGGAAGCAGCCATGTGTCCTAGGAGCTGCAGAAAATGCCTTGCTGGCGGGAGACCTGCAGGAGTAAATGAGGAGGCCAGGGAGACTAGGGTCTTTGCCCTGTCCAGGGGAGGAAGGCCCTTGCTTCCTGTGTGTTCAGTTCTGCGCCTATGAAGGTAAGAAGCTGGACCGGCTCTAGAACTGACTTTGAAGATTCAGAAGGAAACCTAGAGAGGTAAGCAGTTGCTGCGTTATCTGAAGGTGTAAATTGACCTGGTCTGGGGACTGGCCTACTAAGAGCCAATCGTCCAGGTAAGGAAAGATGGCAATCTTTGCCTTCTTAGGTAGAGCAACTGCTACAGCCAGGCATTTGGTGAATACCCTTGGGGCAGAAGTGAGGCGAAGGGCATTGCTCTGAACTGGTAGTGGCCTGAGGGCAGCTCGAACCTGAGGTACTTTCGATGGGAGCTTCTGATGGGAATATGGAAGTAGGCATCCTTGAGGTCCAGGGAAGCTAGCCAGTCCCCTGGCCTTAGAGAGGGTAGGATAATTCCCAGAGTCACCATTTTGAACTTTGGCTTTAAAAGGTGCTTGTTTAAATATCTGAGATCCAGGATGGGCCGCCATTCTCCTGTCTTTTTGGGGTAAGGAAGTACCTGGAGTACAAACCTTTGCCCTGGTGTAGGGGAGGAACCCTTTCCACAGCTCTGAGAGCCAGGAGGGTAGAGACCTCTGCCTCTAGGGCGAGTGCCTCTGATGGAGTTGCAGGTGGAAAAGATCTGGTTCTCAGCTTTGGAAATTTTTTGAAGCTGAGAACCAGTCCCTGGCTTACTACTTCTAGGACCCATTTGTCTGATGTTAAAGACTTCCAGTCCTGAACAAAGTAAGCCAGCCTGCCCCCTACAGGTAGAGGATAATCGGCCCAGGCAATCCCATCAGGGTGCCTGCTTGGCAGGGGCTTTGGGCAGAGGTTTGGAAGCAGACCTGCTTGTAGCCCGTCTGCCTCTCCCTCTAAAGAACCCCCTTTGAGCATAGGCGGAGGAGGAAGCTTGGGCTTGGTAAAAAGGCCTATGAAAAGGCCTGCCCCTGCCTCTAGGAAGCTGCTTTTGAGGAGTGGCCTGCCTTTCCTTGGCCTGTGCACTCCTATAGGTGGTCCTATATTCATCCATTTTCTTTATGTAATTCTCTGTTTGCTCCCCAAATAGAGAATTTCCCACAGCAGGAAAATCCATGGCCTTAGACTGGGTATCCTGAGACAGGGTAGTACATCTGAGCCAAGCCATCCTGCAGTGCCACAGATGTAGCCATGACTATTGATGAACATCATTAGAGTCCACTGCAGCATGAAATTGCACCTTGGATGCCTCAATACCATCCATAGCCACCTGTTCCAGCCTCCCTGGCAAGCTGGTCAGGGACTTGTTTCACTAGGGCCAGCACAGTATCCCATCTGGATTTCTGGTACCTAGCAGCATAAGCCATATAATTTGCTTGTCTGAGTCCCAAAGATGCTGCCATGTACTGTTTCTTTGCCATAGCATCAATCTTCCTGAGTCCTTCTCAGGGGTGTGAAGCTAGGGGAATATTAGCCTTGTCACAGGCTGCAGTCTGCACTACCCCACATGGCTGCATTGTTGAGTGAGGAAATCAGTGTCGGAGCCTGATAAGGTATACCTCTTGTCCATCCTTTTATCCACAGGAGGTATAGTGTGAGAAGTTTTAAAACTTTTACTGTCTGTTTCGAAAAGATTTATGCAAAGGAATAGACAGTCTCCTAGACTCTGGAATATCCATCATTTCTACATAGTCTGGCTCTCTTGGTCATCAACAGCTTCCTCAACAGGGAGCTGGAGAGTTTCAACAACTTTTTATAAAACATGAAATGAGAAGGGACTCAGAAAGCCTTGGAGGAGAAACCCTAGGGGTCTATCTGGAGATGTCTGGATCAATGGGCACATCCAGATCTTCAAAACCATATTCACTCTCCTCATATTCCTCTTCCTCCCTGGTTCATAAAAATCCTCAAAATCATAATCTTGAACCGGTGGAACCGGCCAAACCGAATGCTTACCTGAAGGTGTCGGTTCGGTCGGAACCGGAGAGAGAGACTGGACAATTTGAATTGCTTTAGCTATTTCCTCAGCAGTTGGGGAGAGAACTTTTGGCTCTACACTAGCTGACTTTCTAGTCCTTTTTGCTGGAACCGGCTCCTCAGAACCGGCTCTTCGTTTGCCTGAGGAAGTATCACCCTAGTCAGAGGGCACTCCCTCGGTTCGGTTGGACACCGAACCGGGCTGGCCATCCCGGTCATGGACTTTTTGTTCTCCCTTTCCCTGAGCCTACCAACTCTTATCTATGGCAGCAGGAAATTGTGACAAATCTGTCAGTCTGAATTGAGGTGGTCAAACCCCAGACAATAGACACATGTGGTGTGTGGTCAGCCTTAGCAAAAGCTTCCCCCACAAACACTACAGTGTTGAAACAGTGGGTCAGTTTTTCTTTTGGGTTTCTCAGACATAATGCCAGCCTAACAACTTGCCGTTTATGGCAATCCACCAAGCAAGACACCCTTATCGGTTCCCTAACTGTCATCGGTCGTGGAAAAAACGAATGAAATCTGCTTTTTAGAACCGATAAGAACCGGGATCCGACTCAAAAAGGACTAGTAGATTTTAAATACAACCTGATCAGTTCAAACCGAACCGATAAAGAATTACAAGTTCCACACAGAAAAATAAATGTAAAACCTATCTATTACTTACATTACCACAGACAGAGCTTGAACCGACCGGTTGCAGTTTAATTTCGGCTAAAAACCGAAAAATAATACTTTTAAACCGACAAAATGAACCGAGCAGAAGGAGAAATCTCCGGAGCGACTGTTCAGTGAGGTGGAGTAAAGAATCTGACAGTTTGCGTTTGAAGCACTACAGACAGAGTTTTCAACCGAGCTCGCGTTCTAAGTTCCATGCCTGCATGGAAAGTTAACTATTTCACCTCCGGAGCAGTTCTAACCTGCGGTCATACTGCAATTGTCATAATATAGCAAGACTTCATGTTGTTTGAAACAGAGTGGTGGTAAATGGCATACAGTCAGAAGAGATGCAAGTCATAAGTGGGGTACCTCAGGGATCAGTCCTGGGCCAGTCCTCTTCAACATCTTCATTAGTGACCTTGCAGATGGACTAGAGGTGTAAGGCTTGTCTGTTTGCAGATGACACCAAGATCTGCAACAGAGTAGATGATCCAGATGGGGTGGGCAGAATGAGAAGAGATCTGGATAAACTAGCAAAATGGTCAGAAGAGTGGCAACTGGGATTTAATGCAAAGAAGTGCAAGATCATGCACATAGGGAAAAGAAACCCTGAAGCCACCTATAGGCTGGGAGGGAGCTGCTAGCAGTCACAAAGGAAGAAAGAGACTTGAGCATCATCATCACTGATGACCTGAAATCATCCAAGCAGACCTCTAAAGCATAACGTAAGGCTAGGGGTGTTAGGGGTGTATTAGTAGGGTATCACAAGTCATAAGAGGGAGGTAATAATCCCTCTTTACAAGACACTGGTTAGGCCCCATCTGGAGTACTGTGTGCAGTATTGGAGGCCACACCTTCACAAGGACATTAACCAAATTGAGGCAGTCCAGAGAGGGCAACCAAAATGGTGCAGGGACTGCATCAGAAGACATATGAGGACAGATTAACAGAGCTCAATATGTATACCCTTTAGCATAGGAGGGGAGAGGTGATATGATCAGAGGCATTCAAACACCTTAAGGGCATTAACAAGGTGAAAGAGTCTAGCATGTTTAAATATAAGAAAAATAGCAGGGCAAGAGGACATAGCATGAGATTAGAGGGGGGCCGATTAAGGGGGAATGTGAAGAAATTATTTTTCACAGAAAGGGTGGTGGATGCATGGAATGGCCTACCTCAAGAAGTGGTGGCTATGAATACAGTGCAGGGCTTCAAACAGGCATGGGATAGGCCTAAGGGAGCAATACAAATAAGTATGAATAGATAGGCCACTGACAGAGCAAAGGCCGATGGCACATTTATAAGGTAGAAAAAGAAATGGGCAGACTGGATGGGCCTTGCAGTCCTTATCTGCCGTCAACTTCTATGTTTCTATGTTTCTATGTCTCATACACTCACACATACTAGTTACAGAGGTTCCAACATATCCTACAATGTTACACGTGTAGAGAAACAAAATAAACTTTGTAACATGACAGGCATTATTGATTTTACCATAGGCAATGAAGTGGTAATACAATTTACTTTGATCAGTTAGACTTATCAACTATGTCATCCTGTGTCAGATAATAAACAAAAAGGCAAAGGGTTTTTTGACTCTTCTAAATGCCATTTTTTTTGTATTGTGCAAGCTAATAAACTTGTCCACTGGTCTATGATGGATTGGGATGGAATTCCAGAGTTTATGGCTTTTGTACAAAAAATGGTGTCTTCCCACCTCCAAATTTCTCTTTGATAATAGATACTTGACCCCACCTGACAATCTTAAAGAGCCCATAATGCTTCTCAGGTGTATGTTCCTACTTACGTAATTAGGAACTTTGTTCCCATAACACGTCTGCATGTATACTAAACAGTGTAGGTTCCTACGCTCCTCTAATCTTTGCCATCCCAGCATCCTATAAAGTTCACACATATGTGTCCAACAAGGGGAGTTCAGTTTGAAACAGGCAAATTTAGCATACATAAGGTCCAACTTTGCCAGTTCCAAACTGGACGCTCCTGCGAACAGAAGATCTCCATACTCAAACATTAGTATTACTATAGCTCCTGTGACCTGCTTCCTGACCTGCTCGTCCATAGAATATTTGATCTTATACAATGCCCTGAGATGTTTCCCCAGATTTCGTTATTTGTTTATCCATATGGATATTGCATTTGGATTTCTTGTCTAACCAGACTCCCAGATAACGATAACTCTGTACTTGTTGCAAAACAATGCGATCTAATGTTTTAATTCGTAGGGTACTTGTTGTTGAGACCTGTTACTTGGACCTATTAAAGTACATTACAGGCTGGATATTCAAACTGCGCTCAAAATGTGCGCAATAGCAGGGGCAAGTGCAAGTCTATTGAGCCCATGCGCAACAGACGCGATATTCAAAACAGGATCAAGCCAAATTGCGCCCATAGCCAATGTCTGAATATCGCACAACCAGCACCATAGCGCAACAAGGGAGGGGAAGCTGAGCAGATATGATGCACTATGGCGCAACAAGGGAAGCCCAGCTGAGCAGTCCAGAGGCACCATAGCACAAGCAGGGAGCCCCACAGCTGCAGAGCAATGTAACTGTACAACCAGGGAGGTAGGGGCCCACCACCCATGCCACAGATGGGCACAGGAACACACAGCAGAACAGACATTGTCCCCCCATACCCCAAGCACATCACAACCAGGGGAGGGCTGGAATAACCACTGGTCCATGGAGTCAAGCAACCAACCCACAGCCTGGCCATGGTGCCCTATCACACCTACCGGCAAGCTGTGACTGGCACACAAAGTGCGGACCACCTGTGCCACACCATCCCCAGTGCACAGCACACCCTGCACCGTGACCCCAGACAACCCCCCATGAGCAGTGACCAGCACTGCAGGAATCCCCATGCATGCCACCACCCCACAGTGGCAATGCAACCTGTGCACCACAGAACCATGCAAGCCAGCCCCATCATGAGCACCCATCAGCAGGATGCAACACACGGCAATGCAACAACGGCAGACAAAGTGCAACCACGCGAGTCCCGATGTACTGCTGAGAGACCAACCATGCATTGGCAGAAGAGTGACCTCTGATTGGATGGTCATGTAAAGGACACCTCCCCCAGTGGTACAGTGCACCGCACAGTATCCCAGTAACACACCCCGGCCCACCACTGGCCACAACAGCCAGCACAGATACCCACAGTGGTGCGTGGAAGCATGCACCACACCAGTGACATGGGCAACCCAGCAAAGCGACGGGTACAGTGTCCGCCCTTCAGGGAATGCTACCACTGACATGCCAGCAGATCATGCAGGTCACAGACAGGCATGTGTGTCGGCTGCATAGGCCACGGACGGGCCGATGGGTGCACCATGGACACAGAGCACGCGCCACAGACCACTGCACACAGTCATCCAGTGCACAGGGAACAACACACACACACCACAGACACTGACTGATATCTAACCCCACACCATAGTCACCTCCACGCGGACACACACACACACATATACCCATGACTGCATCACCCCTGATGCCATGCACACCACTGCAGCCGAGCACCTATAGCCCACTGCAAATCAGAGACCACCACGGTATTGACATAAAATTCAAATGTATTGTAAAAATATAAAACTTAACTATGTATGTTGTGGACCCTCGGCCTGCCTGGCTCTGTCTTCCACCGCCCTGCGCTCCGCTCTCAAACGGCGTAACTCTTCTGGGCCTAGGGACAAAAAGAGAGAAGAACATCAGTGCAGTCCTGAAGCAAAGTCCCCCTGCCCCAAGGAGTGTGCCCCCCCACCCAGCCAGACCCATCCACCCCACACCCTGTGAACACCACCACGGGCAACCCCATACAGTCCCTCCCCTATGTGCTGGACACAAACAACAATGTGACTCAAATGGATGAAAACAGTGTGTTGATGGAACCCCTATCTGGTCATGGTACCGTGCCCCTCCTGGCACGTGACCGTAGTCTGGCCAGTAACTCAGGGTCCCTCCTCATCAGGTCTGAATATCGGTGCCTGCACTGCTCCGCCATCCTGCCCCTGCCAGTCACCGCCTCTAGGGCTGTGGCCACCTCACTCCACACCTGGGACCTAGGCCTATCCAGGGGGCCTCCCCAAAGAGATGCCCATGATGTGGCTCCACTGTGGCCACCAGGTTTTCCAGCTGTATTGCTGACCAGGGAGCAGCCCTTCTGCGCCATATAAATGCGATAGTAGGCAATATGGCGCTATGCAATCGCTGCTACCCCACGGCAGATGCTGCGTGGTACAAAGGCCAAATATTTCTATTGGCGCTGTTACTGAACAGCGCAATAGGCACCGGTGCCTGATGCATGGCGCAAGGGGCAAAGGTCGGGACAGGGTCAAGGGTCCCTGGTGCAAGGCCATGCACAGTGCCATCGGAAAAACAATGCGTGTAGCGCGATTGGCTGCCTGTGTGCCAGCGCTACAGTATACTATCGCGCAGTTGTGCCATTGCACCTATGAAGGCCCATTGTCACAGCGCCATGTAGTGACCTTCGCTATAGCACCACTGGCACAATGGTGGCCGTGCCCTGCATTGCCTACTGTGCACAGCACGTCATCAGAGCGGCATATGACTGCGTAAGCAACCTAGGTATGTGCAGTGCAGTGTACTACGCATGCCACAGAACTGCGCCGTTGGCTCGGCATGGTCAACACAATTGCGCAAAGCGCAAGAGCGCGATATTCAGCCGTCATATGCTAATCATCCGATCAGCCATTCAATGGTGCAGCAACGCGATTTGCATCTAATTAAAGTTGCTCCTCACCTAATTTGCATGCATTGTGCTATAAAACTGCGACAATGTTCTGAAGTGGCCATATTCGGTTACTGCAGTTTATTGGTGAGTTGCATGCTGTGTGGGGGTCTGGACTATGGAATCAGGGACATGCTTTGTACTGCACAGTCACAGGTAACCACTGTCATCCTTACAGGCTGAATAATGACCGAGCAAGGTCTGGGTGAAGAGGACAACGATGGTGGGTGGAAGAGGAGGCCCAACTTCACAAAGGCTGAGACCGAGGCACTCTTCGAGGCCTACCTGGATCAGGAGCCACTGCTCAGTGGACGGCAGGGCACCGCTCTGACCCGTGCTGCTGCATGGGAGGAGGTGGCACATGCCGTCAACCTGCACAGCAGCCACCAGTGCTCCGTGCATTAGTGTAAGAAGAAGATGGGTACTGACAGGAGGAGGGTGAAGGAGAAGATGGCTGCCAGCAGGGCGGCATGTGCTGCAACAGGTGGGGGACAGTCGGAGGTGGTGCAGCTCACACCAGCAGAGGACAGGCTTGCTGCAAGCATGCACCACAGTGCCATAGAGGGAGTTCCAGGGGGTGGCTTCCAGACTGGTGGTGGCCCATCACTGCATGGTCAGTCATGGTCTGTCTATGGGGGGGGCAGGGTAGGTCACACGCAGTAACGCGACTCTGCTTTCCCTTACAGATCCTGCGTGTCTGCATGGGTCAGTGGTGGTGGGCCTGTCCACTGCGGACAGTCAGCTGGAGTTGGAGGAGGGACCATCCACCTCCACAGGTATACGTGGAGCATTGCAACAGTGGGTCCGCCTGGCTGTCCACACTGATGACATTGAGACAGGTGTATGGGAAGCCCTTCCTGTGTCTCAACGTTCTGGCGTCCAAGGATGCCAGCACACTGTGGCTGTGGCTGTGGCTGGGGCAGAGACCTGCACCACTGATGAAGACACAACCATAATGGGCAGTGACATGTGTGTGCCACGGAATGGACACACAGCAGGTCAGCCCACGCCCATGGCTGTGGCTGGTGGCGCCGTGTGGGCCAGCGTGTCAGCACAGTCCCAGGCTGTACCTGCCAGCACCAGTGGGGCAGCACCGGTGGCTGGTCAGGACAGTGGAAGTGTTACGCACACAGCAGCGGCACAACTGATCCCTTTTGCACAGCAGGCGGATGGGCGGCAGCAGCTTTCGGACACCGGGACTGGGGGTTCAGGGTTCAGCGGTGGCATCTGTGCACCGCCTGTGGACATGCCCATACCTGGTCCTGGTGTGCAGCACCCACCCACAAGGGGTGCTGAGCGTCAGGCCCTTGCACACTCTGAGGGATGGGATGCCAAGGAGGCAGACGACCTCTTTGACGAGCACACCCGTCTACTGCAGGCATCGGTCCAGCAGCAGATGCAGCTTGCACCGTCCGTGGAGTCACTGTGTGTGGCTCTGGAGTGAGCCGAGGAGTGACGCAGCAGGGACACCGATAGGATCATGTCACGGATTGACCACTTGTGGGAGGATGTGACTGCTGCCATTGACAGGCTTGCACAGCCGTTAATTGCTGTCATGGCCACAATGGGCACACAGTCAGGTGCCCATGCGTTGCTCACACCACGCAGTGCACTGTCCACTCCCCGTTCCTGGTGTTGTACGACACCCACCCTGTCGATGCCGGGTTCAGCTGTGGGCATCCCGAGCACACCTTGTGCAGGAATGTTCGGTGTGCTGCAGACCCCTGTGCGGGCACGGTCGCGTTCACGCAGTGGAACCCCTGGTGGACCATCAGTGCCACCCCATGAGGCCTGTGGACAGCCTGCCAGTGCTGTTGGGTCTCTGTAGAGCCGCCCACGCATCTGAGGTGGCCGTGGCACTGTGCCGCAAGACTGACCTGTCTCCCAGTACTGGCTCTGTCTGGTGCTGCCCTGTGTGCATTGTGTGTTTCGATGGGCAGTGCACGGGTGGGTGCCCGGCCCTGCACGCAGACACACGGTCCACCTGCACACCCTCCCAGCTGCTGTCCACAGGTACGTGTGCATGATGATGCCTGCATTGCACTCTACACCAAAGTGCGATGGTGCCCAGCATCTGACACATGCACATGGACAGTCAGTGGCCGTGGTGGCCTGTGGACATGTGTGTTGCTAGTGTTGGTGTTCTGGATCAGGTTTGCACCTCACCCCTGTGCACGTTATGTGCCTATTGTGTGTGCGTGTGTGTGTGTCCATCCTTGTGGTGTGTTACTGTTCACCCCTTCCTGGTTGTCTGTGTGTGCTTCTGTGCCCTGCCACGTCCCTTGCCAGCATGCACCCCTTGTGTGTTTCCATGCGTGTCTGGCACTAGCCACTGGTGGTTGCACGTGGCACCATGACTTACCTGAGTTGGCTGAAGTGCTCCTCTGTGATGGTGTCCAGGTGCAGCTCTGCCAGCCGGATCAGTCGGGGGTCCTGTCGGCGGGGGGGGCTGCCCATCCCCATCATCACCGGCATCTCCATTGTCCCCATCGCTGTCCCTTTCTTCGACCTGTATGGCTATCCCACAGTCTTTGGCCATGTTGTGCAGGATGCAACAGGCCAGGAATATCCCACAGGCTTTGAGGGGCTATACTGTAGGGCACCGCAGAGGTGTCCAGGCAACGGAATGTGCCTTCAGCATCCCAAACACCCGCCGATGACATTGCGTGCAGTGGCATGTGCCTCATTGTAGCATTGCTGCGATGGGGTCGTGGGCCGCCGGTAGGGTGTGAGCAGCCAGGGACAGAGTGGGTATCCACTGTCACCTGTGTGCAGAGAGTGGTGGTTAGTGTCGTGTTCAGCTTCAGACTGCCCCAGGCCCTGTGGGCCAAACCCATGGCACCTCTGGCCATACTCCCCCATGCCCACGATCTGTCAATTCTATTTACATATTCACCCACTAGATGACCTGTGGGGATGTTCCCACTCTCAAATCAGTGGCACAGTGCCGACTGGTGCCAGATGTATGAATCATGTGCTCCCCCAAGGTGCGTGGCACAGACATTGATGATGCACCCACTGGCATCGCACACCACCTGGCAGTTGACACTGGAAAAGCCCTTTCAGTTCATGTAGGCTGCCCCCTCCTCACCAGATGGTGTGTGTATGGCCACATGGGTGCAGTCTATCGCCCCAAGCATGCCAGGCATACGTGCTACCCTGTGGAACTCCTGTATGTTTGCTGTGCGCTCCGCCACAGTGCTGGGGAAATGGATGTACTCCGCAACATGTGGCAGCAGTGCACTGAGGAATTGGGTGAGGATGCGTGACATGGCTGACTGTGTTATGCCTGAGGTGTCTCCTGTTGTTCTCTGGAAGGTACCTGTGGCAAGCAAGCACATGCAGGCAGTTACCTTTGTCTCCACTGACACAGCATGACTCCGTCGTGTGGGTGCCTGCATCACATCACTGCACAGCTCACAGAGCTGCCTCAGTATTGCCCTGTTCTGGCGGTACCAGCCCACAATCTCGGTATCTGTATAGAGCTCAAAGCTGGTGCGGGCTCGGTACTGCCTGTTGGGGGCATACCGTCAACGGGCCCTTCCACGGTCATGTCCCCCTGCCGCATGCCTTCTCACCCCCACCATTACGGCATCCATGTAAAATGTGAACTGGCCATGTCCCTGGCTTGTGTTCCCCCAGCAGCTGTTGCTTGTTACCCCGCTGTCCTGGACTGCTACCTCCCCAGCACCGGTATGTATCTGTGCTGGCCTTTGTCTGTGTGTCACCACACACCTTGCCTGTGCCTCTGTTCTGCTGTGGTATTTCCCTTGCCTGCCCTCCTTCTGCCACTTTCTCTGTCCCTGCCTCTCCCTCTGCCTCATGTGGCTTCCCTGTAGCATTCTTGCATGTCTTCCTTGCTCCTTTTTATATTGGCTCATTTCCGCTAGTGCACAACTTCCGCTTGTTCCACTGTTGCGCATTGCGCAAGTCTTTGAACATCGCACTGTGCCATTTATGCATGGTTCCTCCCCCTTAGGTTGCACATGCCTTCATTATCATTCTTGCGCTGTTGCTCAGTATGTTTTCGTGGCGCAATCCGCCACCTGCTGAATATCGCAGCATAGCACATTTTCGGACTTGGCGCTGAGAATCCTACGCATGGCGCAACCCTTTTGAATATCCAGCCCTACCTGTTTTTGTTGTTTTTTTTTGCATTTAGAGCCAGTCTAAATGACAGGAAGAAATCTTGAAGTTCATCAAATGCCCCTAGCAATCTACATTCAGTTTGTGGAAGATTTGTTCCTGCTGTATATAATATATATCATTGGCATAGAGATGGAGTTTACCACAGGGGTCAGTCATAGTGAGGGGGTTCATGTATATATTAAATAAAACTGGCCCTAATATAGAGCATTGGGGTACTCCTGACACTATGGGGACTAAGGTTGATTTAAACCCATTAACAGATACCATCTGTTTACGTCCTTTTAAGTGGATGTAAGATTCATGATGCTTACCTACACTGAAAATTTCTCATAGAAAAGATATCAGAAAGATTGAAAACACCCCAAGTGAACTGTTTGTTAGAAGATGAACTAGTAGAAATATTGCAAGTTCTTGTAGCAATTATTTAAATCACAGTAAATGTTTTTCATCTTATCCTATTTTCTCTGTTTTCTGTTGTTGCTTTTTTTTTTGTTTACCACAGTTCAAGACAGAGTTAGAAGGAAGGTATATGAATTAAAAGAAACATGTACCATACAAAATAAAGGCTGCTATGCAAGAATGGGTCAGAGTTATGCACAAAAGGCGTGTACCCCGCCCATGTAGCACCTCACCCATGGATGGGTGCACACATGCCGGTATTCACAATCGTCAGCCACCTGGCTGTGGCCCCACCCCCTTCCCCAGCATGCAGGACTGTAGAGTTGTGGAAGGCAGAGTTGCAGACCCAGGCAGGAAACCAATGGGATGCCTATCCTGGGTCCCACAGTGAATCTCTTACGTGAACAGGCAGTGTTCGGGTTGCTGAATGCATACCGCAGGCACCTGGACCTGCATGGCATGGCTCCATCGCATGGCATGGCTCCATCTTCCAGTGTACCCCTGGCCCAGTCCTTGCTACACAGCACACTCTAGGTGCACTGTAGGTCCCCCAGCAGGAGGATCCCACCCCATCCCATGATCGATGTGACCACACACCTAAGTCACCCATGCTCCATCCCAATGGAGTACTGTGCCCCCCATGAGCCCCATGTGAATGCTCTGCCAGGGACAGAACTGATGGCACACCCACGACCCTCGATCCTGGCACCCCTGTGCCCCCAGTGTTAGCAGTGTTACCTCTCCTGGCACCGACCACCCACACAACCCCCATCCCCCATACCCACCAGATCATCTGCCCCAGCCCTCTTCTGCTGCCTACTGAGCCAAGGTGGCATGGAGGGCCTTCACCTGGTCCCACCATGACCGTCAGGGTTTGTCCATTTGGGTGTGCAGTTGGTTATGGCAGGGTCCCCACTGCCATAACCTGCACCCTTCTCTGCACCCTTGTGGGCTGCACTACACACCTTTGTGAATGGTGCATAGTGCTGCCACACCCCTGGCTCACCACTTGCATGTTGCACTCCACATGGCCGAGGGATCAGGCGAGTAACTGTTGTGTGCCATGATGGTGCATGCCACGTGGGCCTCACTCTGCAGCATTCCCACATATAGGCCCTGCATGCCCAGTTTCCACGGGTGCATTGGGATCGTGCATAGTGACCAATGTATGGGCAACCATACACAACAAACCTTGTTACGAATAGTTGCACATACGTTATTCTATATATTGATGACAGCATGAGTGTGGTTTGGTGTTGTCAGCACAGCTCAGTTGGTAGCACCTCTACCTTTGGGCCAGAAGGCTGTGAGTTCCAGTCCCACATGGGGACTGAGTTTATACCATAAATGCTGGTTTCTAAGTGCAATACTAAGGGGCTTCTGTACTGTCAGGGTGTGCCATCCTCTGGATGAGTCCTGTTTGCATTTTCTGATGCTTGCTCAGGTGCACATTAAATTTCCAATTGCACCTCTTGAAAAAAGTAAGGGAATTTTCCTAGTAATGGGGCCAAATTTCCCCCATTCACCAAACACCACCAACAGCTTAATCTGATTCAACTTCAGTTGGTTTATATCTATACCCTCCACCCCAGAACAAGGCTGAAAATATACAGTGCTGTCTAGCCCTTCTCTCCCAGTTCACAAAACCTAAAGAATAAGGGCCAGATATTCAAAACTTTGCGCTTGGTTTGTGCCGGGTTTGTGAGGGTCCTCTATATTCAACAGGCCAAATAGCATGGGCAAACTGCATTAGCACCGGGCAAAAGTATAATGTATGCAAGGGGCCAAAAGAGGGAGCATGTACATGAATACAGGCACAGTGCTATATTCAGTGCATTAGCTCCACGCTAAGTGTTTTTGAGTGACTTAGCACAGCACTTTGAGCAGTGCAAATTAACACCCAGGAAAAGGTAGTCTTAATTCTGGGCAAACCAGATTTGCATGACTTTGTGGCTTTGCACAGCTTTGCGCAGCTTTACGTGACTTTGTGCAACATAGAATCATGGTTTATGGAACTCTGTAATTCACTAGTGTGAATTTTGGAGTTTGCAAGGGTCTGCCAGCAGTGGTTTATTGTCCCTAGCCAGTAAATATTAAACATAGAAAGAAACCAGAGAAGAAACATGCTGTACATGGATGGCACCTCCTATGTTGCCATCATCTGCCTCCAATCCCAGTCATGCCAGGCATTAAGTAGTGACCCAGCGCCCAGTGGACACCATGGTAGTGTGTCCATACAGCACACACCTGCAGACCACCCTTCAGTGGATACCAACAGAATCCAGCACAGACATGCAGCACTGGGGGCATGGAGGGTGTTGAGGGGAGGATGTACAGGTGGCCAGGCTACACTACATACTGGGTGCTGACACAAGGCTGGGACAATCCATGCAGAGCAAATGGTCCAGTATAGTGAATACCCCAACACCAGTGTGCCTGTCTGATGGTATCCCCCCCAACCACATACCGCACATCTGTACAGACACCACAGCACACACAGCCAGCCAGGTAACATAGAAACATAGAAACATAGAAGTTGACGGCAGATAAGGACCGCAAGGCCCATCCAGTCTGCCCATTTCTTTTTCTACCTTATAAATGTGCCATCAGCCTTTGCTCTGTCAGTGGCCTATCTATTCATACTCATTTGTATTGCTCCCTTATGCCTATCCCATGCCTGTTTGAAGCCCTGCACTGTATTCATAACCACCACTTCTTGAGGTAAGCCATTCCATGCATCCACTACCCTTTCTCTGAAAAAGAATTTCCTCACATTCCCCCTTAATCAGCCCCCCTCTAATCTCATGCTGTGTCCTCTTGTCCTGCTATTTTTCTTATATTTAAACATGTTAGACTCTTTCACCTTGTTAATGCCCTTAAGATGTTTGAATGCCTCGATCATATCACCTCTCCCTCCTTTGCTCAAGGGTATACATGTTGAGCTCTGTTAATCTGTCCTCATATGTCTTCTGATGCAGCCCTGCACCATTTTTGCTGCCCTCTCTGAACTGCCTCAATTTGGTTAATGTCCTTGTGAAGGTGTGGCCTCCAATACTGCACGAGTACTCCAGATGGGGCCTAACCAGTGTCTTGTAAAGAGGGATTATTACCTCCTCTTCGACTTGTGATACCCTACTAATACACCCTAACACCCCTAGCCTTACGTACTGCTTTAGAGGTCTGCTTGGATGATTTCAGGTCATCAGTGATGATGATGCCCAAGTCTCTTTCTTCCTTTATGACTGCTAGCAACTCCTCCCAGCCCATAGGTGACTTCAGGGTTTCTCTTCCTATGTGCATGATCTTGCACTTCTTTGCATTAAATCCATTGCCACTCTTCTGACCATTTTGCTAGTTTATCCAGATCTCTTCTCATTCTGCCCACCCCATCTGGATCATCACTCTGTTGCAGATCTTGGTGTCATCTGCAAACAGACAAGCCTTACCCTCTAGTCCATCTGCAAGGTCACTAATGAAGATGTTGAAGAGAACTGGCCCCAGGACTGATCCCTGTGTACCACACTTGTGACTTGCATCTCTTCTGACTGTATACCATTTACCACCACACTCTGTTTTCTGCCCGTCAACCAGTTTGCCACCCAGTTGACCAACTTCAGACCCACCCGAGCCCTAACCAGCTTATTTATCAATCTTCTATGTGGAACAGTGTCAAAAGCTTTGCTGAAGTCAAGGTAGGCGACATCAACTGCTCCCCCTTGGTCCACCACTCTGGTTACCCAGTCAAATAAATCTATGAGATTAGTTTGACAGGACCTTCCTTTTGTAAACCCATGCTGTCTTGGATCCTGTGCCCCTATGGATTGGTATATGTCACTGTGAGTATCCCATGCCAGTAGTGCAGCGTCTGTTGGTCACACAACAGCATAACAGTAATGTCCACTGTCAGTACACACCTGCAAGATGGGCCTGTCACTGTGTAAAATGCAGCAGTCATTGATGCCCTACACACCATAGGCTTTGCTGTGTCCCTCACACTGCTGGCCCCCTTGTTACTGTTGTGTCAGCTGTGCAATGTAGCAGGGGCTACAGTGTGGCTATTGCATGTAGCACCACCACCTGTGCCTGTGCTGTTTAGGCCCCTGGTGCACAATATTCTATGTGGTTCTGTACAAATGTAGTCTGCAGCTGCCACCATGCACTTCCAGACCGACCTACAGGTGGAACTGTGGGCAGACTCAGCTAGCCCCGGTCCTTCCAGACTGACCTACAGGTGGAGCTATAGGACCCTGCAATAGCACTGGGCAAACTGCATGCAAAAGGACATAATGAGATGCTAATCTGGATGTTTGCCCACAGACTGCCTAAGTAGGGTCATTTGCATGTCACTTTTGAATATAGCAAAATGTTGCCACGGGCCAACATGATAGTGCCAGGAAAATGTCTTAGCTCCATGTAAAACCTGCGTAAATGTTTCTGCTCTGTGCAAACAATTCAGAAGCAGTACATTTCTGCAGAATTTCACATGGGCTGGTGCTTGCAGCTGTAATGAATCCACTTCTTTGCTAGCACGCACACTGGCCACATAGTTTACCTTTACCTTCTTTCATGTCACTGTGCACTGGGCTGCTGTTGTGGTTTGCACTTCCCTGGTTGCTATATTTAGAGCTGTCTTTTTCCTGGGCTATTTTTGCACTGCACTCCCAGCCCAGTTTGCCTGGCTTCCATAGCATGCTATATTCAGCAGGTTTAGCACCGGGGCTATCCCTTTTGAATATAGCGCGCTATTGGTTCCAGGCTAATTTAGCATGCCTGGCAGTGCTAATTTAGCCACGGGGCAAAGTTTTGAATATCTGGCCCCAGGTGTTTTGTATGAAGACTAACTATAACCTGTCCTCACTGAAACACAATTATTTTATTATATTTGTAAGTCAACAAAACTATGAAAAGTGACTGCATGTTTAGTCATAGCTGCTTAATCGCTCTTAACTCACATGTTTTCTTACTTGTTATGCACAGGCTGCTAGGCAGGCTACAAGATATAAAATCTACCTAACTTGTTCCATTGAAGATTCTGATAAACGACTTAAGTGACTTTGTATAGCCCCTAAAATCTCTTTACACAACAGCAGGAGTACTGCTGCATATATAGAAAGTTATGTACAGCTACCCTGCCAGTTGTTCAGATTTTATGCATTGCTATTGCATTTTCTTTTCCAGCTGGTTCCCCATCACACTGACTCCCCAGTCCCGTCACCATGGCTTTCCCAGGCTTACCTGGCCTTCGCTCCTGCAGCTAACCATCCTGCAGCGGTAAGTCGGGATGCACCCTTGACCCACCATCTCAAAGATCCAGTGGCCATACCCAACTCACTGGGTGTGGAGTCTGCAAGAGGTGGCAGTCATCTGTGCCAGCCAGGGTGTTTCTCCCCTTTTCTGTGCCTCCCTCCTACCCTTTGTGGCCCAGAGGAGTGCCGTGCAATGACATCAATGGCAGCACAATGCACACTCACCTGCATGACACGCCGGATGTCTGCCACTCCTCTACTGCTCAGTGCACTTGTCCCCCAGCTTCCAGTAGGGGGCAGTGTAACACTGAGTGCCACACTTCTCCCTTTCCAGAGGGGAAAAGCAGTCCTGTGGATGTTCAATCCTCCTTCCCCAGGCCCACTGTCTGATGACTCAAGCTTGTTCTGAACTTGGGTCATCAGTACCACAAGCAGTAGTGCTCTGGCCGCTCCAGTGGGCAGACAGATCTCGTGCATTGCAGTTTCATCTGTAGACCATGTTGCTAAAAAAAGCTATGAAAGATGCATTAGCCCAGGTTAGGTCTGTGTTTGGGATGAAGGTCATGTAGTGTGAGATGGTAGACCTACAAAAGTGGCAGGATGAAAGAATAAACTCCCCTTCCCTCAAAAAATTAGGATTTTATATAATGTTAATCGCAAACCCTAATAAACACACATTCTAAGAGTTGTTACAACTCTTACAAAGCAGATTTGTGTTGGGGGGGGGAAGGAGAAATAAGAGAAATAAAACAGAATGGAGTTCTGAACTGTGAACTGTGTAATAGCATGGGGCATGGGATATACCATGGACTTGAGGTCATGATATCACCTGTCACAATCATGGGATTTTCCCATTTCAATTTCCTATCTGTATTGTAGGTTAATACCACCGCTGAGACCACTCTTATAGTTCTGGAGTGGTCTGAAGTGCATTCTTAGGGTATGAGACTTGCCAATCAAAGGTGAGCAGTTCTGATACCCTAAGAACATAAGTGAGACCACTCTTACAACTGTAAGAGAAGTCTCAGTGGTGGTATGAATATATTATTGATTGAGCTCGATCGATAATACATTAATTTTTATGCTGGCGCACTTGCGCAGCCAACATCGTGGAACAGTGCAGCTTTGGAGGTGGGGTCGCTGTTGGGTGAATGCAGGGCACGCACCGGTAGGTGCGTCCCTCATTCCCCAATCAGTCTACATGCCCGGTGCCACACCATGCATGTAATCTTAAGCAAGCATCTGAAAAGGTCTGCTGCAATCCGAGCAAAGCTCGTCATACACAGCGGACCCTTCCTACGTGCTCACCGACATTATGAGCATGGTCGGCAAGCGGGCAGCCACCCAACTACTGCCAACTTCAGGGTGCCCAATCCCCCTGTTGGTTAACCCTCCCGCCTTCTTTGTGTGCCGATGGAAGCCCACTCCCCATTGGCATAACCACCCCGCAATTGTTGAATGCCGAGAGGGGTGCTCAATCCCCTGCCTGGCGCAGGGGTGCCCAATCCCTGTCGGCATTACTTCCTCACCCCATGTTTATGCGCCTGACGAGGAATTCTCAATCCCCGTCGGCTACAGACACCTCCCCCAAACAGTTAGTGGCATGCTGGGAGCCCACCCAGCATGCCAAATCACCTACAAAATAAAAACTGTCCCGCAATGTTTTTTGCTTCTTTTCCTGTAAAATGAAAATGGTCCTCGTAGTCTCGATGCCCCTCCCCCACCCACACCCACCCACTGCGCACCCTGCCTTCCTCCCCTCACCCTATACTTACCGCGGAGTCTGGCGCGATGATCTTCAGTGGGCCGGAACACATCTGCACTCTTCAAAGCCGACCGCGAACTGAAGAAATGCGGTAAGCTGTATAATGGAATGAATAGGGTTTTTCAACTTTAATGCATATCTCTGGCATTTTTTGCGCATTTATTCAAATTTTCAACATAGGGTTTTGGGACCCCTTCTCACAATTCTTGCACTGTCGCGTTATTCAGTCCCGAAAGGTGATTTTGCAGTCACTGCGTGGAATCACCTTTTGGGACTGAGTAACGAAATGACAGTGCCACTGTTCATGAGAGGGGCTGTCAAAAAGCCTATGTTGCAAGTTTGGTGGGAAAAATCAAAAATGACTGTTTTACGAGCGTGCATAGCAACTGCGCAACACACGCATGTAAGTTAGCGCATTCCCACTATTTTCATGCCAGATTCCCAACATTGGCATTTTACCACACCTTCTTGTGAACTGTATAGCTGTCATTTTTCACATCCTGGCCGTAATGTGTTTTCGCACTTTTGGCGCGGAATAGCGCGGCTGCTGTGCGAAGTCACTGTTCAGGACACATTATGAAAATGACAGTGACACTGTTCATGAGTAGAGGTCCTAAAATGCCTGTATTGAAAATTTGTTGACAATACTCCATAAAATGACTGTGTTACAAGTATGCGTTGTGCAGTTTGCATGCACGCTCGTAAGTTTGCAAACTTATAATATTTTCACTCCACATTTTCAACAATGCCCTTGTTCTACACCTCCTAATGAACAGTATAGCTGTCATTTTTCACATTCTGAACAAAATCTGTTTTCATAGTTCCGGAGCACAATAGCTCGGTTGCTGTGGAAAGCCCATGTTCGAAACACATTATGAAAATCGCAGCAAAACTGTTCATTAGCAGATGTCCTAAAATGCCTATGTTGAAAATTTAGGGACAAAAGTCAATAAAATGAGTGTTTTACGAGTGCGCGTTGCGCAGTTTGCACGCACGCTTATGACTTTGTGAATTTGTAATACTTTCACTCCAGCTGTTCATCATTGGCATTTTTCCATACCCTTATGAACAGTACAGCTGGCTGAAATGTGTTTTCGCATGTCTGGTGCAGAATTGCATGGTCACTGTACGAAATCACTTTTCGGGACACTTTGCGGAAATGACGGTGACACTATTTATCAGCAGAGGTCCTAAAATGTCTATGTTGAAAATTTGGTGGCGAAAGTCCAGACAATGACTGTGTTGCAAGCATGCATTGCGCAGTTTCCATGCACCCTTGTAAATTCATCAATCTGTAATATTTTCATGCCACATTTTCACCACTGGCATTTGTGCACACCTCAGTATGAACAGTCCAGCTGCTATTTTCCACAGCCTGCCCAAAACGCGTTTCCGCAGCTCTGCCACATAGTGGCTTACGCGCTGTGCAAAATCACCTTTTGGGACACATTAACAAACTCACAGTGCTATGCATCTCCACCTCCACCACTGCCAATGCCAGCGCGACAACATTCGGCATTGACAAATGCTTGTTAGAAAAGTCTTACTCGAATGTGTTTGTTTCCAGGGCAGCTGCACGTGAGACACTCTTCACAGAATAAGAGCGTCTTACATGCAGGGGAAAGGAGCCCTTCAATTGGTTGGGAGCACTCCCTTGATATATAATGCGATACCATAGTCATGGGTCATGGTGGAGATTAGCTAGTAAGCGCAGCAAGCGATCACCTTGAAGGGGAAGGGTCGCCTTTTACACTATTGCATGTGCACATGAGGAGGCACACATGCACAATTTGTCATTACATGCTGGCAGCCCTGGGGAGACTAATAATGCTGGAAAACTTGCAACTTGAAAGGTGTCTCCCTGGCCCATCATAGGCCCCACACTACCAACTGGGTGGGCTCCGGTCCTGGATGTCTGTATGAGTGTACTGGAGAAAGACTGTCCCCTGATCCTGCCTTGGGGGTAATCAGTGGGGGAATCAAGGAGCTGGTAAGCCCCAGAGAAGGGCAGTAATGGGGCTAGGTGGCCCAAAGATGATGGGAGCTGGCCAAAAGAGGAGCAGTAACACTTTGATTTAAAAAAAAAGTCCTCAGCTCATGCCCAGTTAGCTCCCCTTATATAATTTCACAGGCTCCTTGTTAAGGAGTGGGGCTTCAAGATGTTCCTTCCATTTAAAAGCAAGTTTATTTGTATTAAGAATTTTGGGCCTTGACATGTGGTGTTCTTTCATTTAATGTATGGTAGTAGATATGTCTTTAGTGTTTCTGTGGAATTAACATAGCACTTTAGATCTTATTATAGGGGTGCAGTAGTGCCCCTATAGTTAGGGTTGGTACAGCACTTCAATGTTAAATTCCAATGTTTGCACCTTAATAACTTTGGCATACTTCAACCAAATAGCCCAACATTTGAAATGCATGGTCATTCTGTCAGAGTCTCAAGAGGTGAAAAGTTTCATGATGGCATCTTGTATGGTTTTTGAGATATAAAGTGGTAAACGACAGAAAAAAAAATCTTGTTTCCCCATAAGTTAACATGGGATTTTTTGCTGTCATCTACAGCCCACATGGAATGAAACTTTTCTCTGAATTTTTTATAGATGATGGGGTGTGCCTTTTGATGTTTTGGTGAAAAAAATGTATTACCAGTTTTGAATTATAATGATTTTTGTGATAGCTGCAAGACAGGCAGTTAAATTAAAACAGTTTGATCTGTAAATTTACTATTCGAACTGTAAATTTACTGTTCGGTTCTCGGACAAATACGGTTTGTGATGTCAGTCATCTTGGATTTTTGTGCTTGTGAAAAAATGGCTTCCTAAAGTAACACAGCTTTGCAACGACTGAAGCAGACATATGTGAAACTCTGTGAAACATATCTCTTCAGAATCTACAATTAAAGTTTAAATTTAGAGGATAAATAGATGTATTTTTGTCTAGAAGCATTTCACCCATCTCTCACTAAGAAAGATGATTCGATCAAAAAACACTATTTGAATGATAAAGAATGTTTAATCTATAAAAATGTTCAAACTGTATTTGGTGAAAACCATTCAAACATTATGAAGTGTTAAAATTTACTGTTCGATATCTTAGCAGGGTGCTCAGCACTAGGGCTGGTCACTGGGCAGGAATGTCTAGAGGCAAGGCAAGGCAAATTTTATTTTCAGGCACCCAATCCTGGAGGCTCTGGGCACTGCACAACAGCAACAAATCTATCACAGTATGACAAAGGAACATAACACATTTTCCAGTCTATGAATTATCACTTTCATAAATTAAAATCAGTAAAACCAGAAGAGGGTAAGGGGGAGAAGGCCATCTTGTGGATGGTATGGACTACTCCAAGGCTCTAAGTTAAGTTTTGCTGCCACTAGCCGGTCTAGTGACTGGGAAAACTTACTAGCCCCACAGACTCTTCCACTAGCCCAGCTGAAGTACTGTACTTTTTGGTTACATTCTACAGTACAAACCTACAGGGCTAGTTAAAAGAAAATCTTACTAACCTAACACAAAATCCACTGGAATTTGGCTAGTTGGCCTGTACAAGTTTCAACCACTGCACTCTCTGCGATGGGTTGCCAGTACTTAAACAACTTATTTTTTAAATGTAATGACTGAGGTGTGGTCAGTTCTGGGACTGCCAGTGGCTGGTTGTCAGTGCTGTGAATGTCAGGAGCATTGCTATAAGGAGACAGGTAAGTACCATGACTGTTGAGGGAGGTTCAGAGGCAGTGTTGTGTTAATGGTGGGGGTCAGTACTGTGATTGTAGTGGTTGGAGGTGTCGCTGCTTTAATGGTTAAGGGTGGGGAGCCAGTGCAGTTATTGTCAAGGGGTGGGTGGTCAGTGCCGTGACTGTCCGGTAGGAGGCAGGACTGCAACTTTTGGCAGTGGGGGGAAGTGTTGTGACTGTGGGGGTGGAGATTACTGCTGTGTCTGTCTGTAGAGGGTATCAGCCCTGTGACTGTCGTGGACATAGGGTGACAGTGCTTTGACTGTGATGGTGGGTAGTGCTGTGACTGTTGTGGTTAGAGGTAAGTGCTGTCAATGTTGGGGGATGAGGATCAGCACTGTGACTGTCGGGTAAGTGGCCACTGTGACTGATGGTGGAAGGTGTTAGTTCTGTGATTATTGAAGGATGGTACAGTTCTGTGACTGTCAGGGGGGTGGGCGGCAGTCCTGTGATCATTGTGGGTGAGGAGGCAGTGCTGTGGCTGTTGTGGATGAGGGTCAGTGTGGTGACCATTAGAAGTAGTAGATCAGTGCTGTCATTGTCACAGAATGGGAATTAGTGCTGTGACTGATGGTAGGGGTGTCAGTTCTGCGACTTTAAGGGGTAAGGTGGCTGAGGTGTGACCTTTGGGGATTGATGATCAGTGCAGTAAGATGGGATGGGGTGCAGTATTGTGACTAGTACTGTTACTATGGCGGAATGGGGATCAGTGCTGTGACTCTGAGGGGGTGTATGGTCATTGCTGTGACTGCCAGGTTAGGGGGTAGGAGAACAGTTCTATGACTGTTGGGAATACTGAGAAAGTGTTGTGACTCTTAGGGGTGTGGATCAGTTCTGTGACTGCCAGAGGTGGGTAGTCATTGTCAAGATTGTCAGTGGAGGGTGTTAGTTCTGTGATTGTCAGTGGGGTTAGACAGTCCTGTGATGGGGATCAATCCTGTGCTTGTGGGGAGGGTAATACAATTCTGTTACTGTGGGGGGTACAGTCCTGTGACTGTGGGGGGATAAAACAGTCCTGTGACTGGGGGGACAGTCCTGTGACTGTGAGGGGGTGGTCCAATCCAATGACTCTTGGGAGATTGGTCATTGCTGTGAAGGATGGTGTCAGTACTGTAACTGTTAGAGTGGTGGTACAGTCCAGTGATTGTCAGGAAGAGGGTCTGTTACTGTATGTAACTGTCAGGGATAGGGTGTCATTTATGTTACTATCAGGGTAAGGGTCATTCCTCTGACTTTTGGGAGGTCTGCTTCTGTGCGATTCTACAACTTTGAGGGACAGAAGCATTTGCAGTAAGTTGTACATGTGGCAGGAAGGTTTTATAATGCGCTAAACTTAGAGACTGTCCGGGGGGGGATGTTGCGTTCCCGATTGTGTGGGGTGGTCATCAGTGCTTTGTTGTACAGTGTTGTGACTGGTGGGAGGGGGGATTATTGTTGTGACTGCCTGTGGAAAGTGTAATCAATGTGACTGTCGGGGACCATATTGTTATAGTGATGTCATGGTGGTGGGATGTAGTGTTATGATTGTTGGGAATGGGGATCAGTTCTGTGACTGTCAGGCATGGGTGGCCAGTGCTGTGACTGACAGTGGAGGGTGTCAGTCCTGTGACTGTCTGAGGGGGTACAGTCCTGCGACTGTCAGGGGTGGGATGTTCAGTCCTGTGATGGTCACGGGTCAGTGCTGTGGCTATTGTGTAAGTAGTGTAGAGTGGTGTACCAGTAAAGGAAAAGGCGGTGCATAAGCAAAGAAGACAGCTTGAAATAACAAAGGAAAAGAATGCTCAGCACTTCTAGATTCAATTTAAATGCAAAGTGCAAGATTTATTTTCTGGCAATATGCCTGGCATGCACCCAGTTGGACCAGCACTTCAAGCCTTCAGTGGCCCTTCCGCAGAGGGCAGGTCTGAGGAATACAAATGTGCATCTCATTTATACAGAAATTGTCAAAGTAATATACACCACACACTAAAACAACATGCAAGTCAAGGTGAAAACACAGAAACAGCTTTTCCAGTGGTAACAAACATTTCATTATTTTGTTTTTTGGTGTTTTGTTTTTGACACTCCTGGTAAATGGTTGCTGATGTTAACATAAGACTTAAATTAAGCATGTCTCTGTATCTTTTACTTCATTTAATTGTAAACCATTCCCTCTACAGCTATATTTTTACCTCTTACACTGTACTACACCCATTTCATCTCTCTCTTCTCTATTGTTCCCACTGCTGTATTTACTCCATATTAACCTTCTCCTCTTTACTTTTGCAGGTCTCACAGGATGTGAACTGCTTCCCCATCAGATAAGTATTACAATATGTCTAACCTGTCTTATCCTTCCTAGTAACTCTCTAAGAACTGAGGATCCTTTGTGACCCCTTTCCTCTATTTTATTCTACAGGTTTAAGAAATGTCATCCCTTTATGACTCCTACCTCTGGTTCCATAGTACCCTGGTAAGAGACCCAGTACATACTGTATTACCTATACTTGATAGGTTTACTGTAACAGTGCAGCTGCACCCATTATGGGAGGGTTATATATACTGTATGTGTTAAGGTCATACATACTACAGCATTTCACCCCTCCATAAAACATTTTGCTTTGCCAGTTGACTCAGGCAGGCTCTCAGCCCTATCCCTGCCTCCCCTGTCCATCATGCCCCTGTCCCAAACCACAGAGCCCAAAGTTCCCATGGATTGCCTCCTTCCCCCATGACAGGGTGGCCAGAAAAGGGAGAGCTGTCCTTTTCCCCACCCAGTCACTTACATCCACAACTGAGCCAGTCATCCAGGTGGTCATGAGGGACAGAAGTAGCTGGGTAGGGCTTTATGGAGCCTGCGCTAGCCATTTCTGCATTTTTCCCTTTCTTGAGTTCCTGCCTTCATCTGGGAGAAGCCAAAGGTTAAGTCAGCATGCCTTTCCATGCAGGGACATGACAGCTATGTGATGAACGTTCAGTCTGCTTTCCAACCCCTGGCAATCTGGCATATTCTTGAACTTGAGTCACTGATGTGGCGGGCAATAAGGCACCTAGCACCTCATCCCTCCATACCACTTGACCAGACAGGCCTTATACTGCAGCAAAATAACTATTTGTTACTACTGGGACAGGAGATCAGACAACAATGGTGCCACTGCACACCAGGAAATTATTTGTTTGATTAACAGGCCCGGTGGTAAGAACGTGGGTTGTACTTTGTGGACACCAGAGAATGTGTTACTTTTTAACAGGGTCAGCAATCACTGTAACTGGCTGCCAGTTTTAAACAAAATATTGAGCTGCTTGAGGATATATATATATATATATATATATATATATACCATGGGTGGGATATTCAAAAGGGTTGCGCCATGCGCAATAGGGTTGCGCCTGCGCAAGTCCAAAAGTGCGCCATTCTGCGATATTCAGCAGGAGGCAGTTGCGCCACCGAAAACATGCTGAGCAACAGCACAATGCAAATGACGGCATGCGCAACCAAAGGGGGTGGATCCATGCATAAAGAGCGCAATGTGATATCCAAAGAGTTGCACAATGCGCAACAGCGGACCAGCCGGAAGTTGCGCCCCAGCGGAAATGAGCCAAAATAAAAAGGCTCAAGGAAGAGGCACAAGAACGCCACAGGGATGCCAAGTGGGGAAGAGAGAGAGAGAAAGACAGACAGTGACAGGCCAGGGCAGGCAAGGGAAGCAGTGTGGGCCATAGGCTGCAGAGGCCAGCGGGGGGGTGCCCAGTGCAGTGGAAGTAGCAGTCAGGACAGCGGGGTAACAGAGCAACATCAGTCGGGGGGGCACAAGCCAGGGAGATGGACAGTGGCAGCTTCCACATGGAAGCTGTAATGAGGGGGGTGAGAATGCAAGGTGCAGGGGGACGTGGCCATGGATGGGCCCATGGCAGCACGCCTCAACAGGCAGTACTGTGCCCGCATCAGCTTTGAGTTGTACACAGATGTAGAGATTGTGGGCCGTAACCGCCTGAACAGGGCACTACTGAGGCAGCTCTGTGAGCTGTGCAGTGATGTGATGCAGCCACCCTCACGACGGAGTCATGCTCTGTCAGTGGAGACCAAGGTGACAGCCTGCATGTGCCTGCTCGCCATGGGCACCTTCCAGAGGCCAACAGGGGACACCACAGGCATCACACAGTCGGCCACGTCAAGCATCCTTACCCAATTCCTCGGCGCACTGCTGCCACATGCTGCAGAGCACATCCATTTCCCCAGCACCGCGGCAGAGCGTGCAGCAAACATGCAGGCGTTCCACAGGGTAGCACGTATGCCTGGCATGCTAGGGGCCATAGACTGCACCCATGAGGCCATTTGCACACCACCTGGCCCTGATGGGGCCGCATATAGGAATAGAAAGGGCTTCCCCAGTGTCAACTGCCAGGTGGTGTGTGATGCCACTGGGCGTATAATCAATGTCTGTGCCACACACTCTGGCAGAGCACATGATGCCTTTATATGGCATCAGTCCGCACTGTGCCATTGATTCGAGAGTGGGGACATCCCCACAGGCCATCTAGTGGGTGAGTACGCATGTAGGAAATGCAAACTCGGGGCAAGGGTGGAATCCACAGGTGCCATGGTAGTGGCACACAGGGATATGGGCAATATGGACCTGAACATGAGACTGATCTCCACTATCTCCACACAGGTGACAGCGGATACCCACTCCGTCCCTGGCTGCTCACACCGTACCGGCGCCCCATGACCCCATCGCAGCAACGCTATAATGAGGCACATGCCGCCACACGCAACATCATTGAGCGGGTGTTTGGGATGCTCAAGGCACGCTTCCGATGCCTAGACACCTCCGGCGGTGCCCTACAGTACAGCCCCTCAAAGGCTTGTGGGATATTCCTGGCCTGTTGTATCCTGCACAACATGGCCAATGACTGTGGGATAGCCGTACAGGTTGAAGAGGGGACAGCGATGGGGACGCCAGCAGGCCCAGTGTTGATGGTGATGAGCAGCCCCCTTGAAGGCGGGACCCCCAACTCATCCGGCAGGCCCAGCTGCACCAGGACACCATCACGGAGGAGCATTATGCACAACACAGGTAAGTCAAGGGGCCATGTGCAAACAACACTGTCCTGGCGCAACCCACAGGCACACAGAGTAACACACCAGGGGTGCATGATGGCAAGGGGGGTGGAAGGAACCAGGCACACAAACACACCATCAGGCAGGGGCGAACAGTCATATGGACACAAACACACACTCACAAACACACCAGGCACAACGCGTACATGGGCAGGTGCACAGCAGAGCAGGAACACACATGGCAAACACACAGATCCACAGACCACACCCACCACCTGTACTGTCCAAGCACGTGTGTCAGATGCTGGGCACCCTTGCACCTTGGTGTACAGTACAATGCAGGATCATCATGCACACGCATCTGTGGACAGCAGTTGGGATGGTGTGCAGGTGGTCCGGATGTCGGGCGTGATGGGCAGGGCACCCACCAGTGCACTGCCCACCATGACGCACAGTGCACACAGGGTAGCAGCAGACAGGGCCCGCACTGGGAGACAGGTCAGTCATGTTGCACCGTTCCATGGCCACTGCGGATGCATGGGTGGCCCCGCCGTGACCCAACAGCACTGGCAGGCTGAGCAGGGGCCACATGGAGTGGCACCGATGGACCACCAGGGGTCCCACTGCATGATCGCGACCTTGTCCGCAGTGGGGTCTGTAGGATGCCAAACATACTTGCACCAGGAGTGCTTGGGATGCCCACAGCAGAACCCGGCATCGACAGGCCTGGTGTCGCACGACGCCGGGAATGGGGAGTGGAGAGCATACTATGTGGGGTGCGGGGTACAGGAGCACCTGGGTGTGTGCCCAATGCAGCCACGACAGCGACCAATGCCTGGGTCTGCCTGTCAATGGCGGCGGTCACATCCATCCGCATATGAACCATCTCTGCATGGTCCGGAGCACACTCCCTGCTGTGCCGCTCCACAGCCACACACAGTGCCTCCACAGATGTTGCAACCCGCCTTTGCTGCTGTACTGATTCCCGCAGCAGGCGGGTGTGCTCGTCCAATGGGTACTCTGCCACAACGGCATCCTGTCCCCCAGGGTGTGGAAGGTTCTGATGCACAACACCCCTTGAGGGTGGGCGCTGTTTGCCAGGACCAGGAATGGGCGTATCAAAGGGCGGTGGGCATATGCCACCACTGGACACTGTACCCCCAGGCCTGGTGGGTGACTGCTGCTGCTGCCCCTCCAACCGCTGTGCCCCAGGGACCACTCGTTCCACTGCTGTGGCCGCAACAGTGCCAGACACCTGCACAGCCACCGGTGCTGCCCACCAGTGCTGACAGGCACAGCCTGGGACTGTGCCGACATGCTGGACACAAGTTGGAACCAGCAAGGCCCAGGGGCACGTGCTGGCCTGCTGTGTGTCCATCATGGGACACACACATGTCACTGCCCATTGCAGTCCTTGCATCATCAATGGTGCAGGTACGTGCTACAGCCACAGTCACAGCGTGCTGGCATGCTTGCATGCCAGACTGCTGAGACACAGGCTGTGCACCCCCCACACCCTACTCACCGACACCAGAGTTGGCAGCCCAGTGTGCGTGCTGGTGCAGTGCATGCTGGCTGGTGACAGAGGTGGATGGACCCTCCTCCATGTCCAGCAGGTCATCCTCACTGCCTGGACCCACCACCACCGTCCCCTGAAGATGAACAGGACCTGTAACAGAAAGAGAGGACATGTGAGTGCATGTGAACAACCTCCCCCCCCAACACCACCACCATGTCATACCGTGTAGTGATGGGCTTCCACCTGTCTGGAATCCACCTCCTGGTATGCCCTCAATAGCACTGCACTGCATTGATGCAGCCAGTCGGTCTTCAGCCGGGGTCAGCTCCACCACCGCTGGTTGGCCCCCGCCAGTGCCAGCACGTGCTGCCCTGAGGGCTGCCACCTTCTCCTTCACCCTCCTGCAGTCTGTCCCAATCTTCTTTTTGCATTCCTGCACGGAGCGCTGGTGGCTTCTGTGCAGGTTCACTGCCCGGGCTGCCCCCTTCCATGCAGCCGCATGGGCCTGAGGGGTGCCCCGCCATCCACTCAGTAGTGACTGCTCCTCCAGGTAGGCCTGGAAGAGGGCCTCAGTCTCTGCCGTGGTGAAGTTGGGCCTCCTCCTCCTTCGCCCACCATCCTCACCCTCACCTTGGCTCTGCTCGGTCATGGCAATCTGTATGGGTGGAAGTGGACACATGTCACTGTGCAGTCTACAGCGTTATCCCATGCCCATTGTCCAGAACATCCCACAGCATGCAACCCACCTCTCACCTGCAGTAACCGAGATCTGGCCAGCGCAGCCCAATGTCTAGTACATTTATAGCGCAATGCATGCAAATTAGAGTGGAGCAACTGTACGAGATGCAACGCGCCACTCACGCCTTTGAATGGCTGATCGGATGACGGTACGTGTCGCTGAATATCGCACCACTGGGCGCTTCGCACACGGCTGAGCTGGCTGGAGCCAATAGCGCAGATCTGTGACTGTGCGGTACACTGCATTGCGCATGCCCAGGTAGCTTCGCGGGCGTCTGCCGCTGATGACGTGCTGTGCACGATCGGCAATTCAGGCCATGGCCACCATTGTGCCAGTGGCACTACAGCACTGGGCACTATATGGCGCTGTGGCACTACTGCGCAATAGTCCAATGTGGCACTGGCACGCAGGTGGTCGGTCGCGCAGGATGCGTAGATGTCAGATGGCGCTGTGCGTGGCCTTGCGTCATAGACCCCTGACCTGGTGTCCGACCTTTGCCCCCTGGCGCTGTTCAGCTGCCATGTGTACGGCCCTATTGCTTGTCTATGACAGCTATGTGAACCGACGGGTTAGGTTTAAACAGCGCAATTGGAACCTATGGTGGTCTATTGCGCAACATTTCCACGTAACAGATGGCCATGGGCGCCATATTGCCTGCTGTAACACTACAACCATGGCATGCAGGAGGCGCCCCAATGGAGCCCAGTGGAGGTGGCCAACCTGGTGGCCCTGGTAGAGCCCCACTATGGAGCACTATATGGGGAGGAGCCCCTCACCATGGCTCGAACCCAGGTCTGGCTGCAGGTGGCCAATGACCTGGTGGGGGTCACAGGGCAGCGCCGGTCTGCTGAGCAGTGCTGGCACAGGTACAGTGACCTCCGTAGGAGGGAGCCGGAGTTGCATGACAGGCTACAGTCACGTGCCAGGAGGGGCGTTGTGCCTAGGCCAGGTGGGTGTACCATCTATGCACCTGTATTCTCCGTAGGGGGGTGAGTGTGTTTTGGTGGCTGTGCATGGGTGATGGCTCTGACATGGTTGGCTGTGTCAGTGTGTGCAGGTGTGAGATGCATGGGTCTGGCTGTGTGGGCAGGCACTCTCACTGGGGCAGGGGGCAGTCTGCTTTGGAGTCACACTGATGTTTTTCTCAACATTTGTCTCCCACAGGCCGGGCAGAGAGGATGCAGGCACGGATGAGGAGGGCCATGGCAGGGCCCCGGTGGCGGTCGGTGGTGCTGCGAGGGGTGGGCCGCAGCAGCAGCAGCAGCAGCAGCCAGCTTGTGGAGTGTGAGTATCATTACATCATGGATGCTATTGCATGCTGGAGGGGGTGGGCATGACCACCAGCCATGCACAACACAACCATGCACGACACAGGCGACATTCATCACTGTCCAGTGTCACTGCACGTCTGTGTGTACGTCACTGGTGGTCCATGCATGCACTGGGCACATGGCTGTGGAACTGGCATTGCACTACATTGCCACGTCACTTGACAGCCTTGTTTGTGCTGTGATGGACATGGGCAGTGTGTGTGTGTAGTGGAGCACATAGCTGGTGCCGCCTGGTTGGGCTTGTCATGTGCATGATCACTGTGGGTGGGTGCGTACCATCACAGGTGCGGGACATAGGGCTATATGGCTTGCAGGTTGGGTGGTGTTCAGGGTTGTGGTCAGTCACAGCCATTGACTGTGTTCCCTTTTCCTAGGCCTCATTGTGCTCCGCAGAATTGAGCAGGCACTGCAACAGCTAACCCGGGTGTCCCTGGAAAACCGGAACATCCTCCAGGATATACAGCGCCATGAGCTACGGAGGAGGCACAGCGCCAAGACGGCACCAGGCAGTGGAGGACCAGCCTGCTAGGCCTTAGGCCGGCTTCCCTTCCCACTTCACCCATCCCTCCCACCCTGCCTTCCCTCCAAGTTGTTCATCCCTACCTCTTGCCCACCCCTACCTTGTACCCCTACCCCTTGTAAATAGTTTTGTTGTTGTTCATTTTGTACTTTACATTTTTCAAATACATATATATTTTGATATGAATACTGTGTTGGTCTCTGATTTGCAGCTGGCTGTGGTTGCTCAGTTGCAGTGGTGTGCATGCCATCTGGGGTGGTATGGTCTTGGGTATGTGTGTGTGTGTGTGTGTGTGTGTGTGTGCATGGGGAGGTGTCTTCAGTGTGGCAGTGACTTTCTGTTGGTCTTGCCATCTGCTGCCACCCACTGCTGGGTGCACAGGGTGGGTCTGGCTTGTATGGTTCTCTGCTACATGAGGTTGACATGTGCCGGGGATGCATGGTGTTTCCTGCAGTGCCAGTCACTGCACATGGGTGGTGTCTTGGGGTCATGGTGCAGGGTGTGCTGTGCATATGGGGGGCTGATGTGCACTGTGGTTGTCAACCCCCTGTGTGTGGCAGTCTCAGCCTGCCAGTGGTTGTGCTGGGGTGTCATGGCCCTGCTGTGCTTTGTTGGCTTGTCCCCATGGGCCAGTAGATCATCCGTCCCACCCCCAGTGATGCTGTGCTTGGGGTGTGCAGGTGTCTTGTTGGTTCTGCAGTGTGTTCTTGTGCCCATGTGTGGCATGGCTGGCGGTGGGCCCCAGCCTGCCTCCCTGGTTGTGCAGTTCCATTGCTCTGCTGGGGGGGGGGGCTCTGCTTGCGCTATGGCACCTCTGGACTGCTCAGCTGGGCTAGCCTTGTTGCGCTATGGCGCAACCTTTCTGCTCAGCTTCCCCTTCCTGGTTGCACTATGGCACAGTTTGTGCGATATTCAGACGTTGGCTGCTTGCGCAATTTGTTTTGCTCCATGTTTGAATATCACGTCTGTTACGCATATGCGCAATTGACTTGTGCTTGCTCCTGCTGTTGCGCACATTTTGGGCGCAGTTTGAATATCTGGGCCTGTATATATATCTATATCTATATCTATATATCTCTATATATATATATATATATCTATATATATAGATATATATATACATACATACACACACAGCGCAGTGGTTTAAGGCTCTGAGCTGCAAATCTGTGACATCCAGCAGACTAGACCTGGGTTTGAATCACAGCTTCCACTTGCATACTGTGTGACCCTGAGCAAGTCACTTAACTTCCCTGTGCTCCCAGGTCACTCCTGTAAAAAAGCTTTCAGCTTAGTGTGCTACTCCTGGTTAAACAACTAAATTAAAAATTAAAAAAAAACACACATATATACACATTTCCTTGTAGATCACTTCTAACCCCTGTAAAATGTATTTATTACTTGATGAATTTTGTTGACTAGGTAGGACCACTGAAACTAGAAGTCCCTTTTTCAGGGGTGACCATAGTTGGGTATAGATGGTAACCAACGGAAATTGAACCTGATGAAGCTGTTGGTGGTATTTTTCTGAATGGGGGAAACTGGCCAGAACACCAGGGAAATTTCCCTGTTCTTTTCAATAAGTGCATAGGATCTTTAACATCCATCTGAACAACCACCAGACCATGCCAAAGGGACATTGGTTTAACATTTCATCTGAAAGATGGCACCTCAGGAGTGCAGCAACCCCCTCATGCTGCACTACAGTGCAAGTATTGGGATTTAACCCAAGTGCCTGGTGTAGGGATAAAACCTACAGATTTCTGATCCTCTAGCCTCAGAGGTGAGTGTGCAACCTGCTGAGCCACTGATACTGAAAACAGCATTATGCTGCCTTATTGGCTCTGACCAGAATTTTTTTAAACTAGGGACACTTTGAGCTCCTAGGGGGTTGACAGTGTCCCTTTAATGATGAACCCCAATTTTGTTTCTTTAATAACTTTGTAACCATTCAACGGATTGGCATTAAATTTTGCATGCACGGTTTTGTGGGCTAGATCTCTGGATGTGCCAAATTTTGTTCTGGTTGAACCTGTAGAATCTGAGATGCATATAGCGTAAAAACATTAAAAAAAACTATGTTTTTTGCTGTTTTTGTGCCATCGCCTAGTGCTCAGATGGTTTGGAACTTTGGTCTGAAATTTTCAGGGTGGATAGGGCTTGACTCAGAAGGATTTCCTGTGCTGGTTTGGTGAAAAAATATTAATCTTTTCTGAAGTCATTTAATTTTAAAATGTTCAGATTCTGAGCATGCTCAGTAAGCATTTCAACATAGCCGTATGAAGTAATCATATGGGCAATCTTTTTTTGTGAAGGCAATAATCTTTTTTCGTTTGCTGCCATCTTCTATTTAATTTTTTTCTAAAACAAATTTGGAAAGGTAAAAAATGGCATTGTAGAGGGAGACTAACACATGTATGTTGGTCATCTCAATGTTGTTAAGTGGATTCCGCATTTAACTGGTGGAAAAATTAGCCCAAAAGGTATTTTTATTTTATCATCTTTTCATGACTCACTTCTGCTTTGTTCGTATTGGGTCATACAAAAACTTTTGTTGGACTTTAAAGAAATCAGTGTGTTGAGCAGTTTTTTTGCCATTGGCTGGTGCCCACACTGTTTGAAATTTTGGTCTGATATTTTCAGGGTAACTTGAGCTTGGGCTACAGATGTTTCCTTTACTGGTTTGGTGAAAAAATAGTAATTCATTATGAAGTTATTTAATTTTAAACTTTCCTGTTCTGAATTTGCTCAGGAAGCACTTCAAATTGCCATATGAAATGACCATATGGGGTAATCCATCCCTGTCCCTTATGTTGCCACTGTGTCCCTGGTGTCATGTGGCACCCCTCACCATTCTGATCACCATTCCCCTATTCTGTACAGTTTCCCTGGTACCTAGTGGCACCCCCGTCCCCATCCACATCCCCATATTGTATAATATTCCCCTGTGTCTAGTTGCACCACCCACCCTTCTGATCGCCATCCCCATATCTTGTCAATTTTTCCCTGGTGTCTAGTAACACCCCCTCCCTTCCGATCACCATCTCCATATTGTTAAGTTTTCCTGGTGTCTAGTAGCACCTTCCACCCCTGTGATCATTGTTCCTGATTTTGTTTTATGTTTCCCTAGTGTCGTCCCGCTAGTGCTGAGGGTCGAGGCACTGGATGCCACACCTCGTGCTGCACCGGCAACCCAGATTTGGAAATGAGCCTGGGTTGTCAGGGGATCGGCTGGGAGGGAGAGCGAGGACTGAGATTGAGCCAATGCAAGGCAGCTGTCTCCTTCTGGGAGGGATCCTAGGCTTCTCAGCCACTGGTCACCACTTGGTGGAGGATGGATGGCGGCGCTGACCTGAGGGAGCTCCAGTGACAGCCATGGGGAGGGGTGGAAAGGGCTGAGCCAGCATCACAGTGTGTGCATGTGCCTCCGTGCACATGATGCCCATGTGCTGGGGCCCCAATGAACAGGGAAAGCAGAGCAAAATTGCAGAAAATATAAATTAAAAAGTTTCTCTGGTGTCTATTGACACCCCCATCCCTGTCCCTGTCTGTGGTACATGAAACTGAATGATTCTTTCTCCTGTAAAACAGAAAATGGTCCCTCACTGATCAACCCCAACCTCCCACTAAGCACCCACCACCCTGACCCCCCCAGCCCCCAAACATCCTCCCTCACCTCACCTCAACAGCTCCCTGGGTGAAGATCCACTCTCTGATCCAAGACACTTCTTGCTGATGGAACTGCTGACTGCAATATGAAAAACTAAGGTAAGTGTGGTCCAATGTAGTTCAATAAGGTTTTCAACTTAGATGCATAACTTTGCTATTTTTGCATATTTTTACACCAAATTTTAAACATAGCCTTTTTGGGACCCCGCCTCATGAACACTGTTGGAGGAATTATGAAAATCCAGCCAAAAGTGTGATTTTTGTGGTAGCTTGGCAAAATCACCTTTTGGGCAGGATTTGAAAATGTTCACCACCCATGTTCATGAGGTGGATCATAAGAAAGCTATGTTGGAAATTTGAGGTCAAAATATGTAAAAATAGCAAAGTCATGCGCATACATTGAAAGTTTACTATGCTCGACTATAACTTTGGTAATTTTAAAATGTTTTACCCCAAATATTCAACATAGCTATTTTTTAGGCCACCACATGAACATGACAGCTGTCATTTTTCAAATCCTTGACAAAGTGTGTTTTTGCAGCTGTGGTATGGAATGATGTTGTGGTGGCGTGCAATCACGTTTTGGCAGAGATTTCAAAACTTACTGTATCGGATACATGAGACGAGGTAATAAGAAGGCTATGCTGACAATTTGGTTGCTGTTGTCCTGCACCCAGCACTTCCAAACCAACATACATACAGTATACCCACACCATCATACATATATGCATCTATGGAGGGAAGGGGGCATAGGGCCCAGAGGTCACTGTGCTCACACAGGCAAATAAGGATATGATTATAGTATCTCAAAAATTGTGGATGGATAGGGGTGCAGGTCCCAGAGGGTCCTGTGCTCCCACAAACAAATAAGGATACAGTTATATTATCTCAAAAAGTAAGGAAATTCATTGCAAAAAACATTGTTATTGCACCAGTTAGATTTAAAGTGACAAAAGTAGGAAAAAGTGGTGTTAGGGTTTCCAACCATAACACCTCACTCTCACCCTACAGGCAGCAACAGGAAAAACCATTACAGCTTCACCTCTCTTGCCTCTTTGCAAATCAGGCATGGGGTGTACCTTGGGGTTGCCAATCCTAACGTTCACCCCATCCTCATATATTGTACCCAACTCAGCTTATTTACTGACGGAATGGGGTGAGCATTAGGGTGGGCAACCCCAAGGCACACCCCATGCCTGATTTGTGAAAAGGCAAGAGACGTAAAACCATAATTTTTTTTTCTGATGCTGCCTGCAGAATGGGGGTGGGGTGTTAGTGTTGGAAAACCTAATGCCACATTTCCCTACTTTTGTCGCTTTAACTCTAACTAGCGCATTAACAAAATGTTTTACAATTATCTATCTATCTATCTATCTATCTATCTATCTATCTATCTATCTATCTATCTATCTATCTATCTATCTATCTACCTACCTATGCATTTAATGTTTTGTCGGTATCTGTGATAATGTATTAAATACCTTGTTTATGTAACTTTTTATTGTAAGAGCAGTCTGTGCTCATGCAGTTCTTTATCAGTAAAGAGTCACTACAGAGACTCACCACATAATCCAAATATGTCTTTATTTCATTTTATTCAGGTTATAAAACATGTTTGTGGGTTGCTGTGTCACTTGTGCAATTTATGAGGCCTTTAGCATATTTCTGCACTGAGCAGTTTATGAGCAGGTGAGGGCACAAGGAGTAGTACACTACCTGGATGATTTTTATTTGTGGGTTCTAGGGGTATGGCTAAATGCAGGAGATTATTGCTGTCTGATCTCCAAGCCATGGCCTGTTTGCACTGTTGTAGTGGATTTTCGAATAAAGGACTATTATGGTTAAGTACTGTTTCCTTGTATTCTTGGGGTGAGGTGTGCCATGACTAATTGTTACAGTATTGCTTACATTTGTCACAGAGCACCCAGTGCTTTGTTTTAGATTACTGAAAGTGTTTAGGGGCATATGCAAGGAATTTGGTGTCCCAATAGCTGTGGATGATATGGAGACTCTCTATTATGTGGTGTCATTCCAAAGCAGGGATTAACTCAGTGCATTTGGAATGTTGATTGCTGGGTGATGAAGTCCAGCCATTGCATGAGCTGCTGGTGGAGGCCAAAGCGTCCAAAAGATTTAATCTAAAGGAACTACAGTACCTGATATGCCATTTTAACTTTGTATGCTGAGTCACTTATAATTATTGTATGGGGAGGGATATTTTATGGAAGCCGGCAAAGCAGGCTTTGGAGCAAAGAAACCCTGTCACAAGCTTCGAGTGTCTGAAAGCATGTGAGAAAACCAACAGTTCTGACAGACATTCTAGTGCCGTTACAACAGAGTATCAGATCTTCAAAAGTGAGGAATGCTAAGCTAGAACTTATCTTGGATGCCTCAGGAGTGAAAGGGTTGTTACATGGCAAAGTGGCCTGAGTCAGTGGTGTTGGCAGGGTCACTAGAAGCATTACGCTATTAGAATTCTTTCCCATTGTCATATCCCCCGTGCAGGGAGACAATGCACAGAATTGACAAATACTGCTTCTGCCAGAATTTAGTGGAATTCTGTCAGAAGTGGGGTTCCAAAATTCTGAAACCAGAACGTTAACTGCGGAATCGTTAGGTAAATCATGGATTTATTTTCCACAAACCATGTAATATTATTCTCCAAATTATGTTATCTGCAGAATATTATAGAAACACAGAAATTGTCAGCAGAAGACCACTGGTCCATCATGTGAACTAATATTTATAACTACCTAACTCACTGATCTAATATCATGGTTATTTAATCCCCCCCTCCACATTCTGTATCCTTTGTCTTCATATTGTGCACCCATAGTTGTATTAAGTCCCTTATTTCTGTCCCATCTATGTTTGAACTCATTCAGAGTTTTTGGATTACTACTTCCTTTGTCATTTTTGTTTGATGACTCTGCTACCCTTTCGGTGAAGCAAAAGGTTTTCTTATAATTTTTGAATTCACCACCCATCAGTTTCCAATTGTGTCCTCCAGTAACTACAGTATATCCTTGGTTCTGTTAAATATAACATCTACTCTTACTCTATTTATTCCTCTTAGAAACGTGTAAGTTTCAACCATGGCGAGAAGAGTCTGCTGCCACGCTCCCCAAGCCCTTGCTAGCAGGCATCCTCTCATAGCCCCTTTGGGCTAACAGTGCTTCAGATGGGGGTCTACATGCCTCCACAATGAGAAGAGCCTGCTGCCACACTCCCCGAGCCCTTGCTAGCAGGTACGGCCTGGACAGCATTCTGGGAACTCAAGGCTGTGTGGCTGTCTCTGTAAATTTTCTAAGGACAATTGCCTTTATCTTGGGACAGCTCTTATTGGCTGTCCATGGATCACAAGCTCCTTATTTGGTTCATTATCCTGTCAGGCATTTCCAAATTCCTCCTGACTGGACTATGTCACTACCATTGGCGAGTTTATTTAAACTTTTTTTCCCCAATCCAGTATTGCCTCTGATATCTGGTCTGTTTTAATACTCAGTGCTGAATTTCTTCAGTTTAAATTGTATTTTAACTATATTTTTTTTCCTTAAGTGTCTACCATATGCAGATTATACTGTAAAGCCACTAGAGGGCAACAAGACGTGTAGGTTGCAATCCTCTTCCCACTGCTGCCCCTAACACTTCTGTCCTGCATCATTCATACCTAAATTTTCTGCCTTTCGCCCCTCTCTGTAGTGTCCCTTTCACAGTCTTCCAGGCTGTCACTAGGCATACAACGTGGCATGCAAACCAGGGTTTGAACCAGGTACCTTTCGCTCCAAAGGCAGCAACCTTACCACTGTGCCACTGTGTCTGCCACAATGTTAGGTGTCAGCAAGACCCCCACATACCTGCCCATGGTCACATCTGTCACCACTGTACTCCCTTAAAACACCCACCACCCACACAAACTAACCATACTACTGTTGCTAACCACATTTATCCTGCTCAGCCACAAACCCCCAGTTGCCTCTGACATGAACACACCTTTGCTGCTGGGGGAGCACCTCACCCCTCATAGCCTCTCCATCACCCTGTCTCTTCCCATAGCCCCCCGCACCCCTCCTCAACCCCTCCCCCATCTCTCTGTGCCTTGAGCCCTCCATGTCTGTTCCTCCACCTGGCCATCCCAGCCCTCACACAGCTGCCCATTCCCTGCTCATCACCTTCTAAGCTTGCCAGACACTGCTACCTGGCAAAATGCCACCAATTCATGGCCCTTGTCAGGATCTTCCACTTGCTTCTTCTACTATCTGGCAATGTTCACCCCAATCCTGGCCCAGCAGCACCCCCCCAACTGCGGTCACCCACAGGGCTTCGAATAGCTGCTATGAATATCTGCAGCCTGCCTAAAAAAATGGCACCTCTGCAATACTGGACAGCACAGCACCAACCAGACATTCTGGCTTTAACAGAAACCTGGCTGTTAGCCAAGACCCCAGACTCATTTGTCTCTATTCCTAGCTACTCTCTCATTAAAGCTTGATCATAATGGCAAGAGAGGCGGTGGCTGTGCCTTCTATATAAATTACTCACTGCATTACCAAGCCCTGCTTGCGCCATCCCTAAACCATGGTGCCCAGGCTCTCTCAATAAAACTCTCCCTGACTCAAACCATGCTCCTCTTACTCTCACTGTCACCTACATCCCACCCTGCAGCCAATCCCCTGCCTGTAAAGCACTCTCTGACTACCTAGCCAGCCACCCCCACAAAATGGAACAAATCCTAGTTGGGGATCTCAACACAAACTGGCTGGTGAGCTCATCAACACATGCCAAAGATACCTTTGCTTCGTTAGATATGATCCAACTGGTATCCCAGCCTACCAGGGCCAACCCCACTAATGGAACCCACACCCTACTAGATATCCTGCTCACTAATCGTCCCCACAATAATACCGACCTGGGTGTCCTACCCAACGCCTTAAGTGACCACTCCTCAATCATCTTCAGCTGGTCCTGTCAGCTTCCTAAACCACCACCAAATATTACCTTTTGTCATCGATTACACCCAGGTGGCATAGCCAAACTCAAACAATGTCTAATTAACTGGGACTGGTCCTCTATTTCTCAAGCTCAGCACATAGATGATGCATTGCACTACTTCACCACCACCTTTAATACTGCCTGTGATGCTTTTGCACCAACTGTCAAAGTGACCACTAAGAAACGTAGTGCCCCCTGGATAATCCCAGAACTCCTACAACAGTTCAAAATGTGTGACAACCTCTGGCATCGTGCCACTGCCTCCGGTTTGCTAAGCAATAGACAGGCCTATAATGCTGCCCGCAATAAGTGTACCTGGGCAATCCGCAAGGACAAGGCAGAGCACTACAGAACAACCTTAGCCACCTCCTGGGGTAGCACAAGAAATTTCTGTGATAACATCAAGGAGCTTAATGGTAAATCCCACTCTCCCCCTCACAACTTAGTATTAACAGTACTACCACCACAGACACACTTCACATAGCTAACTGCCTCAACTCCACCTTCTCAGACCTCAGCTCAGTCCTCCCTAGCAACTTTTTTGATCCAATTCAGCCTACTTCAACACCTGAGCTCCTCCACCCCTTCAAACTCAGAGTTATTACCCCTACAGAAGTGAAAACCTACCTGTCCAAAGCCCTCTAGAGCTCCAATTACTGCAAAGACACCTTCAATATGTGTATCCTATACCTTGCGCTAGACTCAGTCATCTCCCCACTCACGGACCTTCTAAATCTGTCCCTGCACCTGGGCCAGTTCCCAACCTCATGGAAAATGGCAGTGATAACACCAATATTGAAATGTGGCAACAACTCCCTCCCAAACAACTACCGGGCCCATCTTAATTCTCTCCCCACTCTCTAAAGCCCTTGAAAAGATCATGGCCAATCAGCTCACTGACTACCTCCTCGCACACAACCTCTTATGTAGGAAGCAGCATGGTTTCAGAGCTGGTCATAGCACTACAACTGCCCTCACAGAATTAGGTAACTCCATGTACTCCACGCTTGACAAGGGGCACCTCTCAGGGGCCATGTTTATAGACCTCTCAAAGGCCTTTGACACGGTTTCTCACCCCCTCCTTTTTTAACACATTACAACAAATTGGGGTCTGTCATTGTCCACTCTCATGGTTCTCCATCAATCTTTCATCTATAACTCAATGTGTTAAATTAATAATACCATATCTACTATGCTGCCTGTGCACTCAGGAGTTCCCCAGGGATCTGTCCTGGGTCCCCTGCTGTTCAGCATCTACCTCAATGCCCTGCCTAAATCCTGCCCGGCAACCTTCTCCTCTATGTGGATGATGCTGTTCTTTATGCCGCACATCCTGATCCTCTCTTTCTCCAGCGTACCTTACAAGACTCCTTCTCTCAGACTGAACACTGGTTTGTTGAACACAGATTGGTGGTCAACATTAAAAAAACTAAGATGATGCTCTATGCCCACTGCCAAAACAGATCAAAGGATTTTCCCCAGAAAATACTCTCTGCCTCTCTCATCGCACTGGACCAGGTCTAAAAGTATAAGTATCTAGGTATTACATTTGACTCTTCCCTCTCATTCCACGAACATATAAAAATCCTCACCTCAGCCACCAACAACCACATTGGTCTCCTGTACAGACATAAAGACTGCCTGCCACCTGAAGCACTTCACCTAGCCATTACTTCCTCAGTCTTATCACTGGTAGACTATGGCCTCACAATCTATGCTGCCACCGACCCTACGACGCTTTGTCAAAAACAAGTTTTCATCAATAAGGCCTGCCTGCTCCTCTCTGGTGCCAACATAAATACACATACCTGCATCCTATACATGCTCACCAATATCCTCTCCCTTGAGGAAAGACTATTATTCCAGACCTGTGTCTTCACCAAATAAATCCACCTGGGTTTAACCCCAATCGGTGTCATGACTTCTCTTCAGGCAGCCACCATCTCAGCGTCCACACAGTCCACCCCAAAAACTATCTGGAAGGTGCCTAGGGTCAGGATCACCCTGGTCCAGCGATCCTTCTCCCTTAGAGCTCCATCCTGGTACAATGCCCTCCCACTGGTCGTCACATCAACCACCAATCTAGGTCCTTTTAAAGCTGCCTTAAGAGCCCATATCCTCTCCTTACTTCAATGCCTGTGTAACTGGTAACCTGTGGATCCTGCACCACACCACTAGATCATGCACCCGCCCTTGGCCTAGCAGTGGAGAGTCCTCACTATTTCTAGCCTACAGGCTCCTCACCTTCCTTGGTTACCATTTAACTGCACTGGACTATTGAATGCATTGTATTATGTATAAGACAAGTCCTCCTTGAAGCGGCTTACTATCAACTCATATCACGCATTGCTTTAGCTACCAATTGTATCGGTCTTAACTGCTCATTAGGTAAATATGTCGATAGCTCTGCCCTGTTTTAGCTACCAGATGTATAGGCATTAACCAGTGCTTATTGTACTTATACTCTGTATGATTGCTAACCCACATTTATTCTATGTATGTATTGTATGAATGTCTGTGTTTTATTCTGATGTGGAGCCTTTGGAAATGAGTCTATGACCCAAAGGGTTGTAATTCCAATTTCCTAAATAAATATATAAATAAATAAATAAAATGTGCATGTCCCCCTCTCTCCCTTCTAGTTGTGAGGGAGTACATGTTCAGTTATTTTAACCGTTCTTCATAAGGTTTGTCATGTTGACCTTGAATTATTTTTCTGGGCCTCTGCTGTACTGTCTTCAACCTATCTATATCTTTTCTTAATTATTAGCTCCAAAACTGGGCACACTATTAGTGCACCCACAGCAAGGAAGACCTGAGATATTGTGTGCTGAAAAAAGTTTAACTCTCCATTTATTGAACTGATGCAAAAAAAAATTAATAAAATAAAACTGGACAAAGTCATAGGTGTCAGGCATATAAACTCACCACTAATGACTAATCATATCATAGTGGAAGTATGATGCCTAACATTTCTCTTAGTGATACCCAAGATTCATCAAAGACCATGTCTTAGGATCCAGGGTGCAATTATCTAGCATACCATCACCACGACAACCATTTCAATTAACTGGCAGTTCATTTACACACATCAATAGTTAAAAACAATCTTGTTCACAACCCAGTGAACAGGCACCAACTTTAATGATCCCAGATTGCTTTTTAAAAATGTGAGAAGTGCTGGCATATGTAGCTCTAAATTGTAGCACCATTATAAAAAAAAATAAGCAAAACAAAAAGAGTTTAAAGATAGAAGCACACAAACTGTTAAGAGGAATCATGACCGGCTCTGTTATATGTCAGAGCCATCATTGCTTAATATTGATCACAACTGTCTTAAGCACCAAAGATCAAGCACATCAACAAAAAACATTTATATAAATGCTGGCATGGGCTCAAACTAAAATGCTGCCATGATATTCTCATTGATAAGAAAAAATTCTACTAAAAAGTCCATGTCCTTACAGAAAGAGGGGGGGACAACTACTCTAATCAAATAAGCCCCATAGCTTTAAATGGAGAAGGGGGGGCATCTCCAAATGAGTAAGGCACATAATATTAATCATAACATGATTGCACGTCCACAACTTCTTCAAACAGAACCAGGCAAAATATTTTGTATGAATTCTAATATAAGCACAGTATTTAGACATATTATGAAAATTCAGCACTATCTAAATGTAGACCTACACAATAATGCCAATACATTAACACAATACATATCTATGCAGAGGAATATCAGCAAATATGTCTATACTGTGAAAAGCCATCATTTGAAGGGTTAAAAGAGATCGAAGACAATTTCATAAGAAAACATTGATTTCTGTGGAGTGGGGGAAGCTACAAATGTTAAAGTGATCTAATTGTATAACAAAAATCAATACTAGCAATGGGAACCACAATAAAAAAAAAGCTACAAAAAAGATGTGTATACTTTGCAGACTCCATTTTTATGCAAATCACCTGCCAGCACAATTTATGTTAAAATAGAGGTACAATCTATATTTGCATTGCAGAAATGCAAAAAAAGCACAAAATACCACATGATCATACTGTACAGTATACCAGTCAATTTGTTTTTTACACTAAGGCCATTTGTAAGGAGTACAGCACCCAATACTTCCCAGCTGTTTCACAGAAATCTATTAAATCAATATTTTCATTTAAACAAAGCCCTTCTTGTGCCCCCAGCTGGTAGATCCAGAAACGTTCACATCAACCGATTTTCTGCTGCCATTTTCCTCCATGTGGTCCCATAATTAATCTCAGTCTACAAAAAAAGTATGTTATGAATACTAGATACTTGTAGGTGTTTACCAATGGTATAGGAAATGTCACCCCTTTGTGCAGCTCGCATGTGCTTGCCAACACAAACCTTAATACCGTAACTTGTTGAATTGCCCATCCAACATTATATGAGCTGCATGAGCAAAACATAACATACACCACTCTATAGGTGTTACAATTTACAAAGTCTTTTATAGTCACTTCTCTACTGTTTTTAGGATTCGTAAAGTTATTTGTTTAATATAGGTCAACTATAGGCTTCACAATATTAAATATACAGTGGTTTCAAGCATGCTAATGGTACAGTAAATTCTCAAATTTCTTGGCCACTCCCTCCACCCAGTGTAACTTTTCCTTATTCTAGGTGTACTTACTGCACCTATATTAAAGAGCTGATTTTTATTTATATTTTTATCCTTAATGCTATGGTAGTATGTGCCTATGTACTGAAATGTTGGTCAAGTCATTCCTTACATTTCCGAGAGCCTAAGTGAAACAGAAAGAAGGTTACTTTTTTTCTTTTCAGGTCTGTGCCATATGACGAGTTGAGTAAAAACACCAGTTGGCTACTTTTGGAAAAAGCAGAATATTGGCTATGTCAGTGGGGTAAACTGCATACATCAAAAACTGCTAGCTTGGTTCTAATAGTTTTGAACTGTGCTTCAGCCTTGGTGCTGTTCAGCTGATCAATAGTGCAAATTTTATCTTTACTGTGACAATATTAAATGTAGTTGTTAGAGGATGTAAGCACTTGGTATGTGCTGATTCAGAGTGTAGAACAGCTCACTTTTTTTTTACTTTCATTACTTATAGTTAACAGATTGGATGGTGAGTGGAGTTAGTAATGAACTGTCACTTTGTGTTTGTGATCATGATTTGCATGTAAAAACTGTACTAACTGTGCAGTTTCATTTTGCTGCCCTTTGCTTCATTTGTTTTGCTGTTGTCAGGATCTGTGATTTGCATTTATAAACTGTTCCAACTTAACAGTTTCATTCAGCTTTCTTTTGCATCATTTGTTTTAGTGCTGACAAGATCGGGATCAGGCTGCATTCTGCCAAATTTGTCACTGAACGTATAAGTGCAGCCTGAGCTGAGGTTATCATTTTGGTTTAATTCTACACATGTGAGATCGTTTCTGTGTATACAAACAAATCATTGAATGACTGTTGTGCTAAGAATGTTTTTTTTCTATGTTTTCATAATGATCTTAACACTTGGACTGTCAAAGGCAAAGTTTAATTAATTTGACACTGGTTCAACATGTGTGTTAGTGGTTGCTAGGATGAAGTAGTGAATAAATACTGCAAACTGTTTAATATTTTGTAGAGCTTCAGAGGCAGCTCCCAGGTGCACATGGTGCAGCCCAAACAGTAGATATGAGTAATTGCAGAACAAAATGAGGCACTTCACTCACTAGCTTCAAATGATGTCCACATTATTGAATTAAACATTTTCAAAGCATTACTAGAAGAAACACTAAAATATCAAGAAGAGAAAGCAACCAGACCTCTCCAATCTAACAGTCAACAGTTTGGCACCTACAAGTGCTTTATCAAGACTAACATCACCCAGAAATCCAATCTCATTATACTGTATGTTCATGTAAGTTAATCAGATCCAGGTGCAATAATCAAAGTGCCCATGTAATTACTGTAAAACCAGCACATCAATAATATAGGAACAAGGGAGGGGGATGAACACATAATGCACCCCATCAGCACATACTGTCAATCCCTTTACATCTCCCAGTCTAGTTATCTAATACATATTGTATGTTTATTCTTAAATCATGAGTAAAGCAGGGCATCTGTGTAAAGAAAGGGGAAGGGAAATACATATTACACCCATTCAGCATACACTGTTCAACCCTTTCTCTAAGTATATATCTCATTATTTAAATAATTATTTATTATATATTATTATAAGTTATATCTCTAAGTCTGGTTTCCAAATATATTCTATATAGTCATTGTAAATTAACTATAAAACGAGGGGCCTATGTACAATAAAAGGTAGTGGGGAAGCGAGGGAAGAAGGGAAACAACACAAATGCACATACCTTTTATTTGCAAATATGGCTTGTCTTTAAAATCCAACACATTACATTTTAAAATGTCTTTAAAACAGAACACATTATACTTCAGTACATTTTCTGTTAAAAGTTAGAATGAATTAAATAAAGCTGGGCACATAGTTTGATCTTTGATATAGAGTAATTTTAATGGGTTCAGATTGTGGGGGTGATCTGGACAAAAATCTTTTACAAAGAGAATGTTTTTGGCAGTACACTTTAGGCTTTTTAAGAGCTCAGGATTAAATGATTATTTCGGTAAAACTTAAAGTAAATTACTCTAAAACCAAGTGTATGACATTTTGAAAAAGTAAAGAAAATACAAGATGGAGGTTGGGGGATCAACATCTAGATAATGCTGACTCCTATACATACCGTGGTATAGTTTTTACAAGTACAGGATCATGGACAAAACATATAAAAATGGTCCTTGATAATGGGAAGAAAACTGCACAAGATATCTAAACATTTACCTACATGTATGCTGGCTTCTCACTTAGGCCTCTAATCAGAGGAATAAAAGCTAAATATGACTCACAAATTCTCTACGGCAGTGAAATATGGGAGATAAAAAATAAGGATCATCTGATGGGACCTATTCCAAAGTTGCTTCACAGTGTTTGTGGAGTCCCTCCTTCATGTCAACTTATTTATCTCCATGAGGAGTTAGGTATATCAAATATCAATGCTGCTATAGATAGGAGGAGGATTAACTACTGGATTTCTCTGACAAGGATAGAACAGACTAGATTACCAAAAACATTTTTAATTGAAAGACAAAAATGGATCAAGGACAAATTTACAGATTATAATTGGTTAAAAATATATAAATACCTTGTTGGTAAAATTCAAGCTGAATTCCTTGGATAAATACCATCAAACTGTATAACTATTAGATCTCAATATAAGAAATATATAAAGAAAAGGGTGATATCAAAATGAAACAAAAGTTAGATTTGGAAAGGATTGTGCAGACTAAATATTCTAAATGGTTTGTAAATAATACACCTAAGTTTAAATATAAATCCTATTTAGACATATTAGAGGATCCTTCTCTGTGCAAGTTGTACATGACAGCAAAACTGAAATTATTAGATAGTAATATATTGAGAGCTAGTTATAGCAAACATGTAATAAAACTGAAATGTCTTTGTCAACAGGCAGGAATTGAAGATTTGTCACATATGTTGTGGGACTGTACTTGGTACAGTAGTCAAAGAAAATATTGGCTATACTGTTTTATTGATAAAAGTGATCAGTGTGATAAAAATGAATTAATTTTAATTCATATAACTATAGAAGATGAATGGACTATTAAGAGAATGGCCATGCATTTTTTAACGATAACAAAAGTTAGAAAGAGAAAGATAGCTCAGTCGACTGCCCAGGCCTAAAAACATCTGTTTCTAACCTCAGTGAATGTCCAGATGTCTGTCTTAAATATGCACTTGTAAGCCAAATATTATCTTTATATGAATTAGCATTGTACTGAAGGATATTTCTATGAGTACTGACATTTATTATACTGATTGTAATTTATTGTAATTCTTCTTTGTTGATTTGATTTTTTTTTTGTAATGGCTTGTATAGCTCAACAAACAAAATTTTACTACTACTACTAAATGATTATTTCCAGTTATCACCTTTCCTAGAAAATTAAGCATCAAACTGTATATCTGCTCTATTGACTGTGCAAATTTGTGTTTTGCTGATGCTCATTCCTTTTTAACATTTGTTTATCACTGCCTTGCCCTGTCATTTATGGTTAGATATGTTTTACAGTCATGTTAAATGCAACAATGGACAGAGGTTGACTCATATGTATTTGTGTTGTTTACCTTCTTCCCTCACCCCCTCCCTTTTTATTGTGCATGGGCTCCCCCATTTCATAGTTGATTTACAATTAACATATAGAATGTATTTGGAAACCAGTATATGCTTAACGGTGTAATATGTGTTCCCCTTTCCCTTTCTTAACATAGATACCTTGCTTTACAAATAATTTTGGAATAAAAATACAGGATGTATTAGATAACTAGATTGGGAGATGTAAAGTGATTAACAGTTTGTGCTGATTGGGCACATTATGTGTTCATCCCCCCTGTTCCTATATTATTGATGTACTGGTTTTACAGTAATAAAAGGGGCATTTTGATTATCCGCACCTGTATTTGATTAACTTATATGCACATATAATAGGATTGGGTGGCTGGGTGATGTGAGTCTTGGCAAAGCGCCTGTAGGCACGAAACTGTTGACTGTTTGATTAGGAGAGGTCTGGTTGCTCTTTCTTGCTGATATTTTAGCATTTCTTCTGTTAAAGATTGGAAAGCTCTTAACAGTGTGGACATCATTTGGTGTTCATGAGTACAGTGCCCCATTTTTTGTGCAATGAATCGTGTTTAATTTTGTTGTTTATTTCTGTTGTTAGTTGGCACAACACCACCCAGGGATTTGAACCTGTGACTAGAATCAATTAGATTAATGCAATTCAAAGAATATTAACTCCTTGGAAAAACTACATTACAAAGACATAAAAACAAACCTATGGAAACAACACTGAAGATATATTTATTTAATATGCAAATCATAATTACTGGTCACTTATTTCAAATGTAAATAAATTGCAGAAGTGGTCACCATCGAGTAATTGGATGTCTCTCATAATGTAGATTACATCAGGGAACAAGTCATGGTACCAGAAATGTAACAAAAAATGACTTTCGGAGTACAGATTTTCTAGACTAATATTACCAGTGAGTGAGAATCACAGCTGTCAGTAAGGCACTAACAGCTTTCTGTTGGGCTTTTTAGAGCATGTCAGTGAAAAGTGGAAAAAAAAAGGATTCAAAATAAAATCTAAACCACTACTCCAATTTTTTTTCCTTGAAGTGAGACTATCAGATTTATTTATTAATTTATTTATTAATTTATTTAAAAGTTTAAACAGGAAATACATGCTGAGCTTCTAACAGCTTGTTTCCAGATGTGTCCTGGGGAGGGGAGAGAAGATAACTAAACAATATAAAAATAAAGAAGTCAAATACGGTGATACAGACAGACACTCAGAATCATAAATATTGGAAGCAATTTAGGACTGAATGCAATTAAAAAAGATAACAATATTTTATAACAGAAAAAGGGAAAAGTAGTGAAACAGCATGAAACAGAGCAAAACTAGAAAGGGAGATAAGAAGGACAAACAGTAACAAGTAGGGAGGGAGTGTAAAAGGAAAAGGGTCATATACAGTTGCAGGGAGGTTAAAATTGGACATAAAGAATATACCCTAGAGAGGAAGGAAAAGTTGCAGAGTGAATTGAAAGGGGAAGAGGGGAAGAGAGGACCAAAGTTTAGGAAAATAGTACTAAAAAGCAGACTGACCAGCAGTAGATTTTCTAGAGGAGAGAGAGAGAGAGAGAGAGAGAGAGAGAGAGAGTGGTGTTGCGGAGAGGGTAGGAGGAAAAAAGTGAAAGATAGGAGGAATCTGAGCTGAGAGGCAAGGGAGCCAAACCAGTATATGGATAAAAAAAAAAGCAATGTGAAAGGCGCCTAACTTCATGAGAGGGGGAGAAAGGGCTGAATAAAGAGAGCAGTGGTGAGAATGAGGTGAGCAATTTAAAGCAAAATGAAAGAAAGAATGAAAAAGGGGGTCCAGTCTGGCAAGGGAGAATTTAGGGGCACTACTGTAGAATACTGTAAGTCACCGTAGTGAAAGATTGGAAGGATAATTTTTAGTATAATTTCTTGGCAGGCAGGGAGTGTGATACACATTTTATTCCTGTACAAAGCACCTAGCTTAGGGTGAAGCCTACAGTGAATTGCATTAATATGCACTGAGAAATCAAGATGCTGGTCAAGGCAGACTCCAACGTATTTAAAGGAGAAAGTATCTTCAATCTTAGCACCATCAAGCGTATGAAATAAAGGGACTTGAGTAAGTATACCAGATGATAGCATTACCAATACAGTACCATGTCAGACCTACCTTACTGTTTAAAACTGCCATATGTCTACTGCCCGAATTATGAGAACTGATGTACAGAACATGCACTCTTTTTTTTTAATATAAAGGCACACTTTGTTAGGTGCAGATCTGAATGAATTATGTATTACTGCACAGGTTTATTATGACTGTGATACACATTCCTTTCAGTTGGAATAGCTGTTACCTTGACTCGATTTTCCTGTGTCAGCCACTAGAGCTCAGGAGACAGAGTGTAATGCATAATATGTAAATTACCCCAAATACGTCACTTCTGGTTTGGCGACATCAACAGGTTTTCTCAGTGTATCAGTCAGCAATCATCAGTGAAGCTGCACTACAGCTCTTAAACTAATGTTAAATAGAAAAAATATGAAATAAAAACACCTCACACAGCCAAGGTGTAACAAGATTTATTATTTACATGAGATTTATTATTTATATATTATGGTGTGTGAAATAAATACCAGCTCTTTAAACAAGTACCATTACAAATCCTAAAACTGGTCAAGAATTGACTCTAAGGCAAGGCAAGGCAAATTTTATTTAAAAGACACACAATCCTGGAGGCTCTGGGCACCATACATAAAATCAACATAAAACATATTGCAATAAATAAAACATTATCAAAAAAGCTATAACTAATAAAAAATGACTAACAAAATATAAATGAAAAGAAAATCAGGGAGATAGGCAATATAGCAGGTCAGAACAGGACAATATTTACAAAACTGGGTCAGGAAAAGCCTGTGCAAACAGGAATGACTTGAAGCATACCTTGAATACCTCCACTGAAGGGACCTCCCCAATAGATGGAATAGGTGATGTTGACAGCTCTATCATTGGCAGTTTTTAACCTCATCCTGGGAATCACAAGGAGACCCTGGGGAGGAATGGAGGGAGCAGACTGAGGTAGCAGGTGTAAGAAGGTCCTCCAGGTAACCAGGGTCCAGGCCATGTAGGTCCTTAAAGGTGAGCAAGTCCACTTTAAAGAGGATCCTCCATCTGACTGGCAGTCACTGCAGTTCATGCAGCACTGGGGTAATGTGGCAATACTTTAACTGCCCATCAACAACCTGGCAGCTGCATTCTGCACTAGCTGAAGCTGGTGGAGGATACCTCCCAAGACCCTGAGGTAGAGCGCATTACAGTAATCAAGCCTCGACATCATAAAGGCATGCACAAGGTAGGGAGGTCCAGGAGCAGATTGAGGAGCTTAATCCTGGTGATATTCTTCAGATGGTAAAAACTAGAATGGACCATGGCCGACACCTGAACCTCAAGTGTCAGGCTGCCATCCAGAATAATGCCCAGGTTATGCACCATGGAGGAGGCCTTCAAAGGCACAGAACCCAGGACAAGTCCTGTCTTTGTGCCCGAGGCCAGCCTATTATGCCCTCTGTTTGACTCCACTACCAGTACCTCTGTCTTATTGATGTTCAGTCGCAACCAGCTGGAGGCCATCCTGTCATTGATTTTAGCAAGGCAGATGTTAAGCACATCCACTGTGTTGGATATCCCAGGTGCAAAGGAAAGATACAGCTGGGTATCATCAACATAGTATTGAAAACCCAAGCTATATTTCCTAATGAGCCCTTCCAGGGGCAGCATGTACACGGTGAACACCACTGGTGACAAGACCAAACCCTGAGGTACTCCACAAGACAAGGGACTAGGGGAGGAGGAGAAATTTCCCATCATTACCTTTTGCCTCCGTTTGTGAGAAAGGACTCAAACCAGCAGATGACTGTGCTGGCGAGTCCACACAATTCCCTCGGGTGGTCAAGCAACACACAATGGTCCACCATGTCAAATACTGAGGAGAGATCGAGGAGAAGGAGAATTGTCCCCTCCTATTGATCTCTAATAAAAGGTTTAATAAATTGTAACACCTATGAAGTGGTATATGTTACATTTTGCTCATGCCGCTCATATTATGAAGGATGGATGATTAGACAATTTAAGTTATGTGTTGGCAACATGTCTAAGCTGCACAAAGGGTGACATTTTGTTTGCCATTGGTAAATATCTACAACAAGTATCTGGCATTCATAATATACATTTTGTGGGGATTGAGAAAGTCATTATGGGACCATGTGGAGGAAACTAGGAGGAGAAAATCAGTCAACATGAAAGTCTCTGGATCTACCAGCTGGGGGCACAATAATGGTTAGGTTTGAATGAAAGCATAGATTTAGTAGCTTTTCTGTGAAACAATTGGGAAGTATTGGAAGCTGTGCTCTTTAATAATGGTCTTATTGAAAAAAAATAATTAGACTCGTATATTGTGGTATATGCTAATGTGATATTTTGTGTTTGTTTTGCATTTTTTCAATACAATATTGTAGCTGCTTTAACTTTAACTATGCTTGCGTGTGTTTTCTATAAAAATGGAGTTTGCAAAGTATAAAAAAAATTTTTGCAGCTCAATTTTTATTGTGGTTTCCATTTTTAAGATTAATATTGACTTTTGTGATACAGTTAGGCTGCTTTAAAATTTGTAGCTGCCCCCTCCCACAAAAATCAGTGTTTTCTTGCTAGACTGTCTTCAGTATCTTTTAACTTTCCAAATGATGGCTTTTCACATTATCAACATATTTGCTGATATTCTTCTGCATAGATACGTCTTTTGTTAATATACAGGCATTATTGGGTTGGTCTATGTTTAGATGAGGCTGCATTTTCACAATATGTCTAAATGCTGTGCTTACATCAGAATTCACACAAAATATTTTACCTGTATCTGTATGAAGAGGTTGTGAGCATGTAATCATGTTATGATTAACATTATGTGCCTTACTCATATTTATAAAATGGGCCTTTAAAATCCAAGCCTTTGATTGGCTAGTACATCATCTGAGCCATGTCCTTACCAGATGATATACTAGCCAACTGGCACTACTGTCCACATCAAAGACACCTCACAAGAATGAATCACTGACCTTTCCAATGAATAAACAAAAACCTCACTGGCAGAGCTCCCTGAATGCAATGTGGGAACTATCCATTGTCATGGAAGTAGACAGCATCACCCTTCAACTCACCACAGCCTGTCAAAAAATGACTTGAAAACAAAAATCCTAACTATGGGAAAAGAGGTACTCTATGTACATGCGAGTTATTTCATCATAAAATAACAGATTAGCTCGTGTAAAGAAAACCTTCAAAATTGTATCATCGCCCGCTCAACAGTAAGTACCACAGCTTCCAGGAGGAAAATGTCACAATATCGCAGTACCAACTTCCAGTTAAATGTGGATGAAATACTCACCAACCTGGCACCAAATCAGGACAGCAGCACTCCTGTCATCGCAGCGTCCAACAGCCCTGTCATCCAGCCATCCACCTTGAGCAGTGTCACAGCAACTCAGGCCAATACCAGCACAGCAGTCCCTCCTAGTCTTGAAACCTCCACAGATGCCATCAAAGCAGCTCAAATTGAAAAAGGCACAGTGCAACAACCCACCAACAATCAGCCTATACAAAGGAAAAGAAAGCAAAATAACATGACTGAATACCCAGATCTGACACCACAACAACTTGAACAGCTCGAAAGGCAAAAAGATGAGCAAAATACACAAAAAAACACTCAATGGGCAGTGACAGTATTACACACATGGAGCCAAGTGAAAAACATACAAGTAAGCCTAGAAACCAAGCAGCCATCAGAACTCTGTAAAATCTTAAGAAAGTTCTATGCCGAAATTCGCCAGTCAGATGGCACAGAATACAGCCTAGCAAGCTTAATAGCTTTACATGCAGGTCTCAATCGCAATCTTAACAACCCTCCACTGAGCAGAAACATAAACCTCCACAGCCACCCAGACTTAAACCCAGCAAATAACATCTTTTCTGCTGTAATAAAAAAATACAGGTGAGAAGGCAAAGATTGTGCAGACCACCACCCTGCCATCAGTGAACAGGACTTAACAAGTTTGAAAACCTCTGCTGCTCTTTCTCCCATTACCCCCCATGGCTTACTATTAAAAGTTTGTCTAGATATACAACTCTGCATGGCTCGTAGGGGCAGGGAGGGACTCAGGCAATTAAAACTGGAAGATTTTGAAATCAAACTAGATGCACAAGGAGCCGAATACATAATGCTCAGCTTCAATGAATTTACCAAGAATCACAAAAAAAATGATGCTTTCAAACAGCAATACCATGGCTATATATATAGCTTGCCAGAAAACCCTCTGTGCCCCGTAGAATCATTTAAAAAATAATTGTCAAAACTTGCTCCAAATCCTCCAGCTTTCTACTGTCACCCTCGAAAACTCCCAGAAACCCTCCTTCCAAATGTAGAAACATGGTACACCCATGAACCTTTAGGCATGAACTACCTATCAAACCTTATGCCAAAAATCAGTGAAGAAGCTGGTCTAAGTCACAGATATATGAACCATTCAGTTCAAGCAACAGCTGTACAACTTCTTTCAAGTGCTTACCTACAAGCATGAGAAATTATGTCAGTGACCGGGCATTAGGCCGAGTCAAGCCTCCGATCATTTTGGGCAGCAACTCCTGAAGACCGTCAGTGCTGGAGCCACATTTTAATTTAAAAAAACAAACTACAGCACAAGACACAAGATACCTCTCAACACGTTCGAAATAGTGAAACTCCACCACGAACTGCACCCGAAGTTCAAGAAAACATCCAGCCATCCTGCAGCTCCTCCATGCATAGCTCCTCCACACATGCCGAAACAGAAATTGCATCACTTCCTCCACTGAAATGAAGCAATCAGAATCAGGAACCCTCCCACCAGCCAGTATCATCCAGGAGTTTAAAGCTATAACAAAAAACTCTCCCTTTTCAATTCAGCACTGTGTTATGCAAAACATTAAATTCATAAATCTGTCCAAATAAGACGAATACTGAAAAATGTCCTATACGTTTACAGTTTTACAGTTACAAAAATGTTCAGTTCAAAGTTATGAAACAGTTTAAAAGCATCTCTCTTGTATATGTACATAAACATTGACTTTAAAATCTATCTGCATAAATTTAAAAGCTGTTCAACAGTTTATTTAAAACTTTTTAAAAGTATTAAGTGCTCAGTTACTCAAAGTTACATGGGACTGTTTCTTCTCTAAATTGTAACATCCTCTCAATTCATCAACTTTATTCACAATTCAATAAAAAAATGTTAAACTTTGAAAATGACTTCTCAATTCATTTAGCCCATTTTAAACGCACAATAACACACTCTGAGGTGTGGGTTACGTGCTGATAAGAGCACGCCTAGGTGCATAAACATTCATCGCAAGCACCTCAGTACACACCTCATGCCTTAGTACACACCTAGGTATGCTCTTATCAGCATGTGACCCACACCTCATCATGTGTTATTGCTGGCTTAAGGCTATGGGGCTTATTTGCTTTGTCATGGAGAACATTTTGGCATCATTTTACTTTGAATAATTTTGCATGCCAGCATTAATATAAATGCTTTTGTTAGCTTGCTTGATCTTTGGTGCTTATGATAGTTGCAATCAATGTTAAGCAATGATGCCACTAGCAAATAATAAAGCTGATCATGAATCCCTAAAAGGAGATAGGAAATTATGTTTACATAGTTAACTACCCTTCCATCTTCCTTTCCATGCCAGTTTTGTATTCTGATATGCTTTAATGATTTTTTTTAATAAATAATCTAGCTTTGGGGTGCCCTCAGATCGGTACCATGGTGACACAGAATTTAACTACCATCAGCACAGCAATGTGCCATTGCTGGGGAACTGGTGTTTTCGGTAGTGGGCTTTGCCCTCCACACCTCCCCACATTTAAATTAATCAAGTCCGAGTCAGAGTTGTTTCAGGGAGGGGCGAACACCCCAGAGGCAACAATGTTGGGAACCCAGCAGACCATCACAGAGAACTGCCAAAAATGTCACTGTGATGGTTTTCGTTATATTTCCATCACTGTTGTGATGTGATACCCCTCAGATCTGCATAGAGCTCCACTCTTCTCACCAGTTACTGTTCTTGATTTTCATATTTCTAAGACATACTATGACATCAATAACTACCATTCCATACTATTCATCTGAATGGCCTGGAACTGCGTTATTGATGTAAAATAAAGCTCGGGCAGTATGAAAAGAGAGAGCAGTAACTGCTGAGAAGAGAGGGATTCAGGACAGTTATAAAGGCAAGAAAATTAGATGATTGATTTAACAAAAAAAAAGTCAAACACATATCAGAATACTGGGTAGCCAATACAGGAACAACTGGAGGGCATCTAGAGGTTTAAAAACTGTTTCCTATCACCTTTAACAAATTGGGTGCTTCTATTTATGTTTTGCTTATTTTCTATAATGGTGTCACAATTTCGAGCTATATACAGTATGCCAACATCCCTCTAGATAATTAAAAAGCAGTCTGGGATCTTTAAAGTTGATGCCTATTCACTGAGTTGTGAAAAAGTTTGTTTTTAACTATTGATGTGTGCACATGGATTGCCAATTAATTAAAATGGTTGTCATAGTGATGGTTAAAGCTGTAATATGTTCATAGTAAAATATGCAGTTTTTCACAGTCCATGCATGGGTGAAATAACGTTTTTCACCAAAATAGCAAGGGCAAGGTTTGAAGCTAAATTTTATGGTCTTTAATCAAGTAAAGTGAGTTAAAAAAGATATATCAGTTTATACCAATCAATAGCATTCAATAACCTTAAAAAAATAACTTGTAAAAGCATTTATAAATTTAAATTTAAATATAATTCTGTGAATAGAACTGTGCAAATCATGTGAAATTAATTTTGCTGCAGCATGGAATAAAACTTTAAACTGTCCAGTTTTATACTTCTTCTGGTGTCTGTGAACAAAGCACTGTATCTCGAAAAAGATCACGCTACACTGATGTAGTTTCTAGTTTGTGCTTTTGCCGGTCTTGGATGCAGATGTCAGCTTTACTTTGAAGACATTGGTGTGGTGTGGTGTATATGTGGTGAGGATTGGAGGAGGGCAGATGTGATTCCCCTTCACAAAAGTGGGACCAAGACAGAGGCAGGAAACTGCAGACCTGTCAGTTTGACCTCTGTGGTAGGAAAAATGATGGAATCTCTTCTGAAGGAAAGAATTGCTGAGTACCTAGAGGCCACTGAGGCACAGGACCCAAGGCAGCATGGATTCACAATGGGAAGGTCGTGTCAGACAAATCTAATTGATTTCTTTGACTGGGTGACCAAAGCAGTAGACCAGGGAGGGGCTGTGGACATGGCCTACCTAGACTTTAGCAAGGCATTTGACACAGTCCCGCACAAAAGATTAATAAACAAATTAGCCAGCCTGGGAGTGGGTCCTAGGGTGGTAGCCTGGGTAAAACACTGGTTGGACAACAGGATACAGCAGGCAATAGTAAATGGAGTCCACAGTGAAGAAAGCAGGGTTACTAGTGGGGTACCACAGGGTTCAGTACTGGAGCCAGTCCTTGTTAATGTCTTTATAAGTGACATTGCAGAGGGACTGGAAGGGAAAGTATGTCCCTTTGCAGATGACACAAAGATCTGCAACAGGGTTGATACACAGGGTGGGGTGGAAAGGATGAAAAGGGACTTGGCAAGGTTGGAGGAATGGTCAAATGTATGGCAGCTTAGATTCAATGCAAAAAAGTGCAAAGTAATGCACCTGGGAAACAAAACCCAGGGAAGAGTACACAATGGGGGTGAGATATTGACAACAACAAAATGGAAAGGGACCTGGGGTAGTCATATCAGATGGCCTAAAGGTGGGCTAGCAATGTGAGAAGGCAGTAAGGAGGGCTGGGGGGATACTGGGATGCATAGGGAGAGGCATCACCGGTAGAAAACAAGAAGTTGTTGGCCCTCTGTACAAACAGTTGGTAAGACCACATCTGGAGTACTGTGTACAGTTCTGGAGACCCTATCTCCGCAAAGACATAGACAGGGTGGAGGCTGTCCAGAGGAGGGCAACCAAAATGGTGCAGGGTCTGCATCAGAAGACATATGAAGAAAGACTAAAGGAACTAAAGCTGTATAGCCTCAAGGAAAGGAGGGAGAGGGGGGACATGATAGAAACTTTCAAATACCTCAAGGGAATCAACAAAGTCCAAGAGGGTAGCATCTTTAAGAAAAAGAGATTTGAAAAAACAAGGGGGCACAATTTGAAGATAGAGGGGGACAGCTCAGAGGTAATGTGAGGAAGTATTTCTTCACAGAGAGGGTTGTGGCTACATGGAACAGCCTTCCTGAGGATGTTGTAGAGTCAAAAACAGTGGGGGAATTCAAGAATGCATGGGACAGACATAAGGCAATTCTAGTGGGGAGTAGGAGGAAGTAGGCTGTTGGTTGACTAGGATCTGCAGCTTATCCATTAGGTAGGGAGATGGGCAGACTAGGTGGGCCAAGCGGTCCTTATCTGCCGTCAAATTCTATGTTTCTATGTTTCTATATTCTCTGGCCCTCAGCACAAAACAGTGTCTGCCTGCTTGAGATACAGTAAGTGGGATGATTGCAGTGGTCATTAAATTAAATTAAATGAAAGTAAGTAGGCTAACAGGTCAGGTTAAAGGTCTGCTCAGGTGTTTCAGTGTTCAATGGTTTTAATGGTTTAATGGGTTTGTCAATGCGAGAACCCAGCTAGTGAAAGACATAATTGGCATAACTGTTAACTAATCGGGAGTAAATGTGTTTATTCGTGCGTATTCAGAAAAAGTGTGTTTATTCAGAGCGCTGCTCATAAAAAACTTGCAAAAGTAGAAGATTCACTGACATTTCTGTGTTAATGTAAAATTCACAGTACCATAGCTGTTTCACAGAAACTGTGAATTCCGTGCATACCATAAATTAATTACTGCCTTAGTAATGGTACCCCATATAATTGCACCCTGGATCTTGATATGCTGTCTCTGATTAAGCATGTGCATCACCAAGTTAGTATCACACTTCTACTATAACATGATCAGTCATTGCTGATGAACTTATGCACCTGACACCAGTGCCTTTCTGCACTTTTTTGTTTCAATTCAATAAATGATGTTAAACGTTGTTCACTATGCTGTATCTGTGGTCTTCCTTGCTGTGTGTTCTTGATTATTGTTGTTCGAGACTAGTTAGCCGACTTTTTTAGCATCATGGCCAAATTCTGGTGCTTGCCTGCTGTTTTTTGTTGTATTACACAATATTCCAGGTGCGAACTCACTAGAGGCCTGTATAGGTGTAATAATATTTCTTTTTTCCTATTATTAAAGTCCATCCCAGCACATCCTACCATCTTTGATGCTCTACTGCTTTACTGAAAGGTTTATTGAAATCTTTTTCACATTGGCTAGTTTGCTTAAGTGTGTCACTAATGAATACTCCCAAATTCCTATCCTCCTTTATGACTGTTAGTTGAGTGCCTCCTATCCAACATTTTATAGTTTGGTCTTTATTCCTAAATGCATAATATTGCCTTTTGGCATTACACCTCAACTGCCATATTTTGACCATTTATTTCCAAGTCTTTTTGAAGTTGCCTCACTCCATCCTCGCTGACCTCTCTGCCACAAGGTTTTGTGTCATCTGCAAAAAGGCACATGTTGCCCTAATAATCTGTTTATAATGCAGGACCCAGGACTGACCCGTGTGATACTTCACTAGTGATTTTCTTGTCCTACAACTTAACCCTGTTCACTACCGCTTTCTGAAGTCTATCTCCTACTCATGTGGCTAAACTCTCCTCCACGCTACTAAGTCCTAAGTTTTTCAACAGCCTCCTATGGGGCACTAAGTCAATTGCTTTACTAAAGTTAAAATAAAGCACATCTACAGCTTGCTCTTTATCTAATGCCTTGATGACCCAGTCAAAAATACAATTAGATAGGTCTGACACAATCTTCCTTTCACAGAATCATGCTGTTTGATGTGTTGAAGTCCATTTGCTTCCAAGAAGTTAACTAAGTTTCCCTTCATTATTGCTTCCATTCGCTTACACGCAATGGAGGTAAGGCTCCTGGCCTAAAGTTACTTGGATCCTCCTTGCCCCCTCCCTTACATGTTAGGACTACATCCATCATCCTCTAATCCCCAGGCACTATCCCAGACTGCAGTGAGCTATGAAAAAGTTGGGTCAAGGGCTCTGCTGTTTCTGCCACCAGTTCCCATAGAACTCTTTGGTGTAGTCCATCTGAGCCAGACGCTTTGTTAGCCTTAAGGGCCCCTAACGCCTTTCTCACTCTTTCAGGTGTGAACACACCCCTATTAATTTCCTGCCCCCCGTAATAGATGCTTTAATCCCTCTTTATGTTAAAAGACCCCAGTGCTCAACCATGAACACTGAGCTAAAGAAGTTGTTCAGTATATTGGCTTTTGCCCATCATCCTCCACTACTCTGTCTCTCTCTCTGTTAACCTTATACACCTCCTGGCCCTACTTTTCCCCTAATGTATTTAATAAACTCCTTCTCCGATTCCTTCACACCCACTGCAATCTGGAGGTCTGTATCTGCACTGGCTGTTTTTACCTACACCTTAGCATCTTTTGTCTTTGAATGAGAGACCTTCCATTCCTTCTCCCCTTTAATCAATTTATATCTTATAAAGACCTTACTTTTTTCCCTCACAGCCTTTCTTGAAATTCCATATGAACCAAATTGTTGTCTTATTTTTATTGTGTTTAATGACTTTTGGGGCACACAAGTCAGCTGCCATTAGAATCGCCCCTTCAGTCAGTCCCCACTTCCCTTCAACCCCTTTGGTCTTGTCAATTTTCCTTGACAGTTTCCCACATTCTTTTAAACTTTGCACTTCTTTAAGTCTGTTACTACTGCACTCAGTGGAAGAGCTTATTTGACCCTTGAGAGCTTTAACCACACTGTGTTATGACCACTGGACCACAGTGGTTCCTTTACTGTTACATTTACAGCTACATCTGAATTAGTAAGTACCAGATTTAAGATGTTACCTTGCCTTGTAGGTTCCCTGACTAGTTGAAGTAATAGACAGTCTTGTAACCTGTCAAGCAAAATTTGGCTCTTAGTGCTGCTAGCTGCTAGGATATCCTAATTTATGGCCTGCGGATTATGGTCCCTGACTATAACTACGTCCCTTTATTCTATTTCCCTTCTAACCTCATCACACAATTCTCTACCTCTCTTAATATTTTCATGGTGGTCTATAAACCACAGCAAGCATCATTTTTTTTTTTACCAGTCATATTTAACTGTGCCCATACTGAATCCACTCCCTCTCCTACTCCCTTAATCTTTTCATCTTCTGTCACCACTATGCCCTCTCTGATATAAAGGGCTGCTGTGCCTCCTTTATTCTTACCTGTCTCTTCTAAATAGGATATACTCTGCATTGCTATTATTCTGCAGTTTACATAGTACTGCTTTTCAGAATTAAACATAAATTCTGAGAAGCACTTTAGAAGCAGAATTGCCATTCTGCACAAATTCCACAAGCAAAATTCCACATTCTGCAGTGCTCTAGAGACAAGTTACATGTTAGGTAGATGCTAGTTAGGTAAGATAACACAGGCAAAAACACACAATTAACAGTCAGTTGACCATGAAGAGTGTTAAGGGGACTCGATAACGGTGTTTGTATGGGCGTGCATGGTACTAAATATACGATTTTAGGGCAGCATGTTACTAGCACTGAGAAAAGTATAACTGTCTTATCTCATTTTCACTGGCAGAAATTCAAAGCCTTAGTGCTTATCATAGACAGTCTTCTCCAGCAAGTCTCCTGCTGCTTACAGGATCTGGTGGCCTGCACTCTGGGGCTGATCAACCAATCTATAGCTCCCAGCACAAAGTGGAACTGTTGGAGAGAGATCCTGGAGTTTCCATGGTCAGGGCAGCAGAAGAATGGTCTGAGATTTAGCCCATCCTTGAGAAGCATCTCTGTTTATTCATATTGGTGGAATAGCAGGAGAGTATGACCCCAAGGGTAATGTGGCAATATCTTGTGGGACTTTCATGGGCATCAAAGGCTTTGGCAGTCATAGATGACACACAGGCCTTTCAGGTATAGAAAGTTCTGAATGGGTGGGCCAGAAGGACACTGAGAAGCATGGATGCTCAGTGCCCTCTAAGCCCAGCCATACTAGAGGCATTGTGATAGGCACTGAATGAGATATGTGGGTCAGCCTTTGAAAAGATCCTCTTCCACACAGCATACTTAATTGCCTATTGTAGGGTCTTCAGGGTTTCAGAATTGGTGGCTAGCTCAAAAGTAGATGGGGCCGGGGAGGATTAGGGATAAGGAGATGTGATGGTTAATGGGCAGGGCATCTTTATTTGCTTAAGAACATTCAAAACAAATTATAAGTCTAATTATATACAGTTCCACCATGCTGCATTGACAGTTATCCTGTCAAATGTCATTACAGCGACAGCACAATGTCAACAGTTGGCATTGTGCCATCCAAGAACACAAGTATTTTTGTGGGGAAAATACTCCAGACCCCACACTAAAGATTATCAGCTCTGAGTTGGAGTTGTTTTGGGAGAGGGTGACTCCATGGAGACAGCGACACTGGTAAGACAGCGGACCAGTACAGCGAACAGCCAGTTCTGTTGCTGCACTGGTCTTCACTGTCTTACCATCACTGTAGCAACAGTATATGATTATATATGCATGATCAAGTGAGGTTCCTGATTGGCTACTGGACTGGTCATTGGTTTCTTAGAAATGACCAATCTAGCTTGTTATTGGAACTGTGCAGCATGCACAACTTGTGCCACTCCACTAGGAAACTGTAAGTAAGTAAATATATGGTAAAAGTGAAGGTTCTAATTTAAATTAAACTTGAAATCACAGTAATAACCTCAAAGCCAGTTATTTCCTTGAATTAATAATGAACAGGAGGGGAAAAAGCCCTTGCCTGCACCTTGGGCCACCCATCCTCCCAGCTGATCATTAATCCCTCAGAAGTGACAGGCTTCTCAGTTGTTGTTGCTTTAATTAGACAGGGCAGAGGTGTGGGTTTTAAATCTGCCCACTGGAAAGTTTGAATTGGGAAGTAAGGAATCAATTGGTGGAATACATTCCAGCTAGTGAAGGCCCAGGAGAAGATGGTTTCTGCATGACCAGGTACCAGTTTTGCTGCGGTTTACAGTGAACCTTGGAGGCAGCTGGCTATAGCTCAGGGGATTTGGGGACATGATTATTTAGGATTGTGACCAGTAGAACAGCGTAAGTGCAAGGATTTATGGACAGCTAGATACAATTACTGGTACATGTAAGTTGCAGGCTTACAAATGCTACATTCACCCACATTTATTATAATGCTGCTGTTTGCTGTCCTTCTCTATGTCAGCAGGGCCAAGGCAGCAGTTTATAGGGTCTGGATTAATGTGCATTCCACTGTATGTTGGCTGAGCAGTGAAATACATCAGGAGAGCACCCAGTTGCTTAAGCCTGCATTTTGCTACTGAGGATGCCTATAAAGTCTGAATTAGTCAGAGTGAGATGTGCTGGGACCAGCTGATCCCCATGTTGCAGGAAGTGGTAAGGTGTAAGGATAAGCTGAAAACAAATTTGTATTCCCGAATATTCCAAAATGTAACACATTTGCCTTCAAACTGGCCAAGTCAAATATTTAGGCCTCTTTAAGAAGTCTTTGACCTTTAGTCAGTTAATTAAAAAATAGTTCAGCTCTTTCCAGGTTGCCAGGACAAATCTCTTGACCAACCCTTCACTCAGATTAGTTGTATCTGACCCCTCCTTCCTCCCAGACATTTCAGAAACACGTTTCTTTTTTTTTTTTAAATTCTCCTTTTTTCCTGGGGTCCTCCGTCACTCTTGCCTAGTCACGGCCCACGGAGCTCCCACCACCTGCCATTTGCCGCCCCTCCCGTCACCCCGTTTACCTCCTCGAGGCGGGCCGGGCAATCGTGTCCCCCAATATCAGTGCCCCGGAGCAGTAACTGGTTGGGAGTGTGGCGGGCAGGGGGGAATTGAAGCCCGGGAGGCTTCACTTAGACGAGGATCCCCTCCTTCTTCTTCCTCCTGAATATTTCTCCCGGAGGCAGGGACGTGCAAAGATGCCGGCGTCCACTCCGCCTCCTCCCCCCAGAGATTAGCACGGCAGCGTGAGAGGTCCCGGCTTCTGCCAGGAGTCCTCAGCGCTCCGGATGCTGTCTGCACCCTCCCCCCAGAGAAGGAGAGCAGTCCAAAGGATGCTCTATCTTTCTCCCCTGGCTGGCCCTCCGACGACTTGGGTCCGTTCCCGAACCGCCGGTGTCGCAACCAGAAATCCCACCACTGCGCCAACGGGCCGGCCCCCAGAAACACATTTCTGCTCTCGGCACTCTGGTAGGTACTGAGGGGGTTTAATTGTTTGAAAATCTAACTAAATGACATGGGGAAGGTTGACAAGGTTGGGACTGACTGGTGTGGATAAGTAAGAAAAAAAAAGTAAGTAAAAGTTTATTTTAAACACTTTTCCAAAGATCAAAGCGCTTTACAAATAACAATAAATAAAACAAATACAATATTAACAATATAAAATCATAAGCCATAAGCTTTTACAAATAAAAAAGTTTTTAACTCTGTTTTAAAACTCTCGATGGTCAGGCAACTTCGTATCGATGAGGTGAAAATTCCACAGGGCAGGAGCTGCATATGAAAATGCACGAGCTCAGATGTTTTCAAATGAACCCTGGGAATCTCTAGCAATCCCTCATCGGTGGATTGGAGTGACCGAGTGGGGCAGTAGGGAGTAAGGAGATCTTTCAGATACCGCGTCCCTGTTTGTGTAGGGCTTATAGGTCAATAACCCGACCTTGAAGTTGATTCACCATTGTACCGGCAGCCAGTACAACCCATGCAGAACAGGCATTTTATGACTATGCCTAGATGTTCCAGTCAAAAGCCTGGCTGCTGCGTTCTGCACTAGCTGCAGGCAATGAATATCAACCCCCGGTAGCCCCAGGTAAAGGGAATTGCAGTAGTCAAGACGAGTGGTTACGAAGGCGTGGACCAGAGTGGGAAGGTCAGCCGGAGGAACCAGGTGTTTCATCCAGGTGATATTCCTCAGATGGTAAAAAGAGGACTTAACAACGGCTGACACCTGAGATTTCAGAGTCAAACTGTGTCAACAATAATGCCCAGGTTACGCACCTGGCCTGAGGTCAAGAGCTGGGCACCACCAAGCCAAAGGTCTGCTGGTACTTTAGCCCTATGACCTGCCTCAAGGCGACCTGGGTCCACAACCAACACCTCGGTCTTATCTGGGTTTAACCTTAGCCAGCTGGTGCTCATCCAGTCATTAATTTCAGCTAGACAGCAGTTAAGCAGAGGGATTGCATCATCCTGACCGGGAGTAAAGGAAAAATACAGCTGGGTATCATCTGCATAGCAGTGAAAACCCAGAATGTAACACCTCATGATATCCCCTAATGGCAGCATATAGACTGCGAACAACATGGGCACCAAAATGGAGCCCTGCGGTACCCTACAGGACAGAGCGATGGTATCAGAGGAATAAATCCCCATAGTAATCCTCTGAGTCCGCCCCATGAGGAAGGATAGAAACCAATGTAGAACTGTACCAGACAGTCCACAAAGAAAACGCAGGCACTCCAACAGCACACCATGGTCCACAGTATCAAATGCTGCAGAGAGATCAAGAAGGACTAGAATAGTATGAGCCTTTTGATCTCTCACAATTAGCAGACCATTTAAAACCCGGACAAGGGCAGTCTCAGTGCTATGTCTTTTCCTAAACCCTGACTGGAGAGCTTCATAGATGTTGTGATTCATAAGATGGTCACCCAACTGTACCGCTACCACCTCTTCAATAACCTTACCCACAAAGGACAGGTTAGATATAGGTCTATAGTTAGCTGGGATGTCTGGATTCAGTGAAGGTTTTTTAAGGAGTAGTCGAACGACCGCCTCCTTTAAGGAAGTGGGGAAAACCCCTTGCTCCAAAGATTTCCAGACAATTTCAGCAAGGATCGGGCAGATAACAACTACGCAACTTACTAACAGTGGTGGAGGGCCCGGATCCAAACTACAGCTGGTTGGTCATACAGTCAAGATAATCCTCACAACATCCGTGAATGCCGGCCTACTAAAGTCAGACCAGGAGACACAAGGCCTTGCTTCCTCCTCACGACTACCACAACTCCCTAAAGAGAGAGCAGGACGGATGCCCAAACTGATGCTGGCAATCTTATCTGTGAAGAATCGAGTAAGCTCATCACACTTCATCTGTGAAAAATCTCTCCCAGACTGCAGACAGAGTGGATTGCACAATCTGTCGACAGTCTGAAAGAGTTGAGCTGGTCAATTCCATGCAGCAGCAATCTCCTGGACAGAATTCTGCCTTCTTACGGGTGATTGCTGATTGATAGACTCTAAAATGGTCCATCAATCTAAGCCTGTCAGCATCCAGGCCGGACTTTAGCCAAGCTCTCTCTAGCCTTCACCCTACTCTCCTCAGCTCCTTCAAATAACCATCAAAACATGAAGATCTGGGGTGCTGAGTAAGTGGATGAACACAAACAGGCGCAATTTGATCCAGGGCATCACCCACAGCCTTATTATAGGCAAGTACGAGATCCCCAGGATCCATGCAATCACTCAAAATACCCGATAGGTCCAAAACTGCTGAAAGGCCTTCTGGGGTAATTCCTCTTAAAGGGCAATATTGTACCATCTCCATAAGGGCAGGCCTATTTAGGGGTTCCCCGAAGCTAAATCTTATGGTATAATAGTCTGTCCACACATTTGGTTCCACCCCCAAATGTGCGACTTCCAACTCCAGTAGGAACACTAGGTCCAATGAGTGACCCCCTACATGGGTAGCAGAGGAAAACACCTGTGTAAGGCCCAACATTGTCATAAGTTGGAGGAGATTTTTCCCAAAGGTGAGAGTTCATCGTTGACCCAAGCGTTGAAGTCACCCAGTATTAACCACCTGGGCGACTCCAGTGTTACGTTGCTGACGATAAGGTCCATAAACTCCTTCAGGAATTCTCCACCATCACATGGTGGTCAGTAGATGAGGAGAATCCTGAACCCTGCACCTGCTCCCAGGATACACTCAAAGGATCTAGTGACACCCACTGGTACATCCACAAGACCCAGCTCCATTCTAAAAAAGTTGGCTACACCCCAACCCCTACGATCCAGCCTCGGGCGGTGTATCACCGAGAACCCAGATGGAGCAGCAGAAGACAAAATAGGGCCTGCATTCTCATCCAACCAGGTCTAGGTGATGTATGCCAGATCAGATGTTACAACAAGATCCACTATTATAGTGGTCTTGTTTTTAATTGACCTGGCATTACATAACACCGCCCGGGTTGGATGGGTTTTCGAGGAGGAGCACAGTACCGGCCCGCAATTTGCAGAGCCCTTGGGTATGGGAGTCAGGCAGGGAAGACCCCGCTCCTGAACCCATTTCACCCCAGGGCATCTCCTAGTGTTGAGGTAAGAAGTGTTGGGGGGCAACTTACCCCTATTTCTAGTCAGCTACCTCCAATACCAAGGACCTGAAGTGTCAATGGTCAGAGTGTTCAAGCCAAGCCAAAGACAGAGGGTATGAATCAAAGCCAAACCAAAGCTGCCAAATTCCACATTTTCTTACCCTTAGTAAGGAGGCAAGGGCTGCTATATTTTCTAGATGCACAATTAGGAGGTAATGACCTGGGATTGGGGAAGTCCATGGGTAAGTTAAGGAGGATGAGGTTAGATTTGGCAACCATCCAGTGATGATGGCTGACAACAGGACTGGTGCGGCCACATATGATTCAGTGCAGATATAGGGGCTACATCCAGAAGGCAGAGGCTTTGAAGGAGGCAAGAAAATGTTTGGAACAGACATATGGGTATCAATAAAAGGAGGAATTTGCTCAGAGAGTATAGGGAAAGCTGGGAGCCACATAAGGCTCCTTGCCACCACATGGGGTAGGTAGGGTTAGGGAAGACTGGATGGGCCTTTCAGTTCTTTTTTCCAGACAAAAACTATGTTTCTAGGTAACAGCATGCAGTTCTCAAACAGATAACTCACCACCAGCAGGACCAGTGCCAATAGAAGTGAATTAAAATCCTTAAGTTATTACTTGACTCTTCAAAGGGATGCAAAATGTTCAGCTGGTGGACTGGCTGTCCATGTATCTTTATGCTTTTAATAATAAAGGCTTAAGTTTAATCTGACACAACGTTTAGTGCCGTTTGATTATAGGTGGAGACTTCAGAGCTGAAGTAATAGCTTTATGGATTTCTGTGTAACAGTGAAATAGGAGTATTCATGGACTCAATGAATGCATGGGTTTTACAGCAAGATGAAATCATAACCTCTGTCCATGGACTGCATAAAGAGGATGGCATGCACCTGTTGGACACAAGGAATCAGAGATTCTGCTCTGCCTTACTGGAGGCTGTGACAGAGTAGCTGGCATGATGTGCTTGGGTAAACAAACTGGGGAGTCTGTTCTGTGGTGGCAAGAGTGTTCCTGGTCAGTGCAAATATGGATTAGGGGTAGTGGGACCTGCCCAGCCAGACAGTTTGCCTGTGGTCAGCATGTTGAGTTGAAAGCAATGAGATCTGTACCCAGCCCAGATGGGTCTCTGGTGCCCCCTTTAGTTTGGACTGGGTGGAAGAGGGCTCTGCTAGATGAGAATCCCTTCTATCTGCACTAGGTGTCTCCCTTGGAGGTTGAGATCATCAGAGCTTAGAGAGAGTGGGTGACAGTAGCAGCAAAAGGAGTTCTTAAGAGTGTAATCCTCCCTGTGGTGGTGTGGGAAAATGGAAGCTTGTCCCAGGGTCAGATAAGCAGATCAAAGACTAGCCTGCTGCACCGTTTATGCCTAAAATGACTTATGAACCTTGATGAGGTTTGTCAATAAACACAATGCTGTGGCCATTGGAGTCCAGAAGTTGTCTAGGTGTTTACTGGAGAACTCAGACTGCAGCTGTTACCAGTTTAGCAACCAATGAGATGCCTGAAAGGGTTACCTTGATATGCTGCCTCCACTCACTACAGCCTCACCCATGGTATCTCTTTGAATTCCACCAGAGTCACTGCTCACATACAGTACAGTGCACATAAGCAAAGGGCAAACAACCCACCCCTTCTGTAACAGCTGATTACACTTTTGCTTTAGATACTGTATGTTAAAAGTAGTCTGCCTTTGTGGAGATGAATCACAGACTTGCCAATTTACCCTGGTTATGTTTACCTGTAATGACTCAGTCACAGAAAGCATGACATATGTAAATGTAATATTTAACACTCTGAGGTATTTACATATATTACACGATAATCTAAACTATAGACTATGGGGAATACAGTATTTCTAAAGAGAAAAAAACTAGTCTTCTGAAAAAGAAATCATCTAGATTCTAAGTAGAGTAGAAGAAGCGTACCCCAACTAGTGAGTCATGGCAGAGCTGAAACTGTGATATTGATTGCTAACATCCCATAGCATAACTGACTCCAAGACCTCCATCTCCAACCTCCAACATGTCACACACAGATATCTTCAGCTAGCTGACCCACTATGCTGCATCATCATACATGCCTCTCTGACATTACTGGTTTGACTATTTCTTTGATCTCTGGGGACTATCCTTTTTGAGAACAGGTCCAAAACAAATCTGTTAACTAGACCCTGGGTTTTGTGGATGGCAGCATTGGTCCTTTTGTTTCCTGTCTGGGTGAATTAGTGGGTTCCATCTCATTCTGCCTTGGCTATTTACACTCACAGCATGTCTTTTTGGTTATGAAAGAAATTCAGCTCTTTGATGTTTAACCCAAAACAAAACCTTGTATAGGGCAGGAACCGATTGCTTATGCAAAGGATATTTTAGCTTAGTGCTCCCCAGGCATAGGCTACAGTAGAATATAATTTTCTGTATTCTTCAGACATCCCCTCAGCTGAAACACTTTATAGAGGCATCGATGATAATTAAAATAATAAAAACAAACACACACACATAAAAACAAATCATTACAAGTTGTCATACAGGGGCAGCCCCACCCCCTGGGATTCTGGACAGGAAATCTTCCACTTCTCTATAGAATGGTAGGAGGGGGGCAGGCTGGCTCAGGTGGGGTGGAGACTGCCTGGGGGCAGGGGATGTGGGCCAGAGGGGAGGAGATAAGGGTCAGTGTGAGATGAGTGAAGAACCTGGTCTCCATCTTTCTTTCTCTCCTCCCTCAGACAGTTTCCCACCCTATCACCATCATAAAATCAGGGTAGGGCATGGGGTTAGAGTAATGGAGGGAACTGACTGACTTCTCCAGGAGAGCCTGCAATATAGGTCGTAGAAGAGTTGTCATATTTTTATTTCCTACACTGGCAACAGTGGTTTTTCCTAGGTTTTTCGTCTCCTCTTAAGTGTAGGAAGAAAAGTACTGAAATAACAATCATAGCCTTATAAATGGGTGGTGGCAAGTGTGTCTTTGATCAATGCAGATATGGAAAAGTGGTGGGGGACCTGAGCCCAGTCAGACAGGTCCACTATAGTCACCAATGGGGTTTGGAACCTCTGGGACCTATCCCTGCCTAGATGCATTTATTTATTTATTTTATTACAACTAGGATTACAAGTATCTTTGAGCCAAGCTCTTTTACAAAGGTTCCACATCAGAGAACAAATACAATACAAGTTACAGAAATAGGAACAAAATAATAAATAGGTCAGCATATTAGGTTACGATGGTAGATCAATACAATAGCTAGAATAAGTAGAATGTATACATGGGAACACATAGTAACAGAGAGATAAGTAGGTGGAAGGGTGGAAGATGAAGATAAATGTGAGGAGTGAAGTTGGAGAGGGCAGGAATTGCAGTCAAAGGGCATGGTCATCAAGATGCATTCTTGCCTCCCCCTTTGGATGGGACGTAGAGTGGGAGGGTCCTTCCAGGTGGGCAACCCATTTCTCTGCAATAAGAGGCACAACTTAGAGACTAAGGTCTTGTGAGCATTGAAGCAAGGGATTGTGGCGCCAGCTGGTAGTGATTGCCTCTACCCCCTGCTTAGGAGTGTGGTCCTTCCTGTGGTGTGAAGAAGCATGGAAGCTCAGTCAGTCAGTCAGGCAAATCGGTTATCCTCCAGAGGTGCATGTCATGCTTAATGTGAGCTGTAACATTGAGTAAATTTGTCAAATAACTGCATGACTGCAGCCATTTTAGTTCAGAAGTTGTCAGAGTGTTTATTGGGGATGGTGATGGTGATGGAGAATGAAGCCTGACCAGCCAGTGCATTCTGATATGCAACTGGAGATCACAGAAGTGTTGAATCTCACTGAGCCAGGATCAGCAGGTGGCCTGTATTACCCCAGTGTCCATTCAATTAGCAATTCCCAGTCCCCTGCTACTCTGTCGACTGAAAGCTGGAATGAGTTGCAACACAACACTAAAGTGTAATCTGACTTTATAAAGGATAATCTCTTTCTGTAGCACTCCACATTGTCAGTGTGAAGTCATAACAACTGGGTATAGTGCACCCCTACTAGGGGAATGGCATAGCCTAAGTTTTAGAATGTTGGGCATATGGGGATTCCAGTCAGGAGCAACCATCCAGTTCAGCAGTGCCACTCACAGGGGACAGAGCTACATTTATCTTCTCTCAAGACTTTTTAAGATTTTCTATTGGGGCTGCAATTCTGCATAGCAGGTTGGGGCTACCTGGTTCCTGGTTAAATTAAAAGTGTGCCTGTTAAGCTGCAACTTTCAAATTGACTAACCTGCTTCACCCAGATTTCCAGATTTCAGATTTTATGTACAAAATGTGTATGTATATAAAAAAAACACATTTGTTACATACATACACACATACTAAAATATGATTAAAACACTGTTTAGGTCAGATAAAATAACTTAATGACTGTGTCTTTCATTATAAAAGTAGTTCACAACAACCATTTTAATTTCAGTGCAATTTTATAAGCAAAATTTGCTATTACATAGATCTAATTAGGATTACTTGTATTAAATATTGCACTTATTTGTTCATTTTTAGTGAGATTATCCAGATGTTTATATTTGTCCCATATCATTATCTGTCTTTCATTGTATAAGACTTCTAATACTAAATGTGCCAGGGTCATCTGAGCATTATTACAGGACATACATATTTGGGTAAGATTTTCTGAAAATTCCCAATGTCCCCATTTTGTGAATAAACCAAACCTCAGTCTTATGAGGTCTCTTCTATGTTTTATATAATCACATATGATCATATATTTTTACAATACCTACTTCACCCATTTCCATACTTAGACGGGAGGCCACATCTTCCTTGCTAGGGTGTTTTAATGGTTTCCGATTTTGAAAAAAGAAGAGAAAAAAGGTGCCACAGGCAGGAACATTTTACTTTATTCTGGGGTAGTGCAGGGCTCCTGGGGGGTTTCCCTCAGCTTTTGCATCAGTCCCCGCCCCTCCAAATTTCAGGTTTCTGTTTCTGCTACAAAAGACAAAAAAGCTTGTGTGTATTGGGGTATTGCCTCTTGGCATTTTCCTCTTGAGAGTAACTGCAGGCATTTTCCTTCAGCAGCATTTTTCTTGGTGAGCAGCTGGGGATTCAGTCACTCTGATTATGTTACAGAGGCCTGTGTTATATTGCTATAACTGCTTTTAGTTTTATTAACTTAACTTGCATTCATAGGGCTGTTGGGTTTTCTCTACCTCAGCCCTCTGAATATTTTGCACTCCACCATTAAACCATTGAGATGGTTTGCATAGCGCTTCTCCTCAGTTGAGCTTTTCATGGGCTTGATATTTTTGTGTGCCTGGTGTGTGTGTAGTGCGCATAGCAAGGGATGTTAGCACATGCACACTTCTATCTTTTACATTAAGCTAGTGTTTAGCACATCTGCAGGTGTGTGCACATGTGCGCTTAGCATGATAATGTTATGTAGGATTTTGTGACATTACACGCACCCCTGCTAGTGAGCACATGCACCTAGGTTGCTCTCACTGCCACGCTGCTCTCTGCCTGCAATAATTTTGTACTTAGAATTACCGTGCAGGGACAAAATCCAGTACTCCCTCTTCTGTCTCTCATCACAGGCAAGCTAATAGAACTATTTAATTATTCTCTCTGGTTTTGTTATTGTCCTGCAGCATTTATTTTGTATTCTTTGTAGTTTCTCAATTTTGAGCAGGGCTGTTATACTTGGCACCATGGCTTATCGGAGACCATTAATTATGAAAAGGTGTAAGACCGGCAAAAGGGTGATAAGGTCCTCCTTCCATGGGTTCCTAGTGGACCCATTGTGTTGCCCAGCACAATTTTCCTTAACTTTTCCCCCCAGCCAGTCCTTCAAGCTGGGAAGGGGGACAACTGGTTCTTCATTTGGCAGTGGCAAAGCAGAATTGCAAAAATCACTTTTGTTGCTCCTTGGCAAGCTTTTGGGCCCCTATGTTCCACAGGATATTCCAGCAGACACACCCAACTCCAAACTGGGCCTCTCAGGTCAGAGGGGTGCCCACACATTCAGGTGTGTCACAGTGAGAAAAGGCTGTGGAGACAGATGTTCAGGAAACCCCAACACTGACTACCTACAGAATCAGGATGAGGATTTGGAGAACTTGAAACTCTGACTTTCAAAATTGCTCACTGATGGAGGATGCTATCTCTGAGGAGGAGGAGGAAGGGGAGTGGACAGAGCACAGGTCAAGGATTCCAATACCTCCCCTGTTTGATAATGAGTCCATGCCTTTTTTGATATCTGAGGCACGTAGGTCCTTACCGCTCAAGGAGGAACAGTCCCTGGAGACAGTGTAAGTCAATCCGAGTCTGTCTGCATCTTCATCTGCTCCAAAGTGTTTCCTGAGTTTTATGCACTGTGACCAAATTATTGAGCAAGAATGGGCCGGTGTGGATCAGAGAAAGTATCTTCCAAAACCAAAGACACTGCCTTTTTCCTTTTTAATGGAAAAAACTTTGCAGGTGGCAAGCTTCTCCACTGGCGGACAAGGCTGACTATAATTTGGCCAAGATATTCCTATCAAAGGAACTCTGGGTTTAACACATTCCCATGACAAATGAGTGGATGCTACATGTAGAAGGGCTTTCACCTCTAATGGCACAAATCTACACACTTCCTATGCCTTCTTTATTGTTGCCTGAGCCTTAAAATTGTGGGTCACTACTTTGGTCAGCTTCTTTCCCCGATTTGGAAAAAGCAAGCATTTTGCCATTTGTTGCCATGGCTCCACTTATCTATGTGATTCTACAGTGGAAAATTTGAGCATGTTGGCTAGTTCGGCCTACCACATTGTGTTGGCCATATGGAACGTATGGCTTAGACATTTGGTCACTGATCAAGCTTCAAAATATAAACTGTTCAACCTCCCCTTTGAGGGATGCCTGTTGCTCAGTTCCAGCCTGAATGATATTTTAAAGGATCTCCAGAACACAAGAAGGGCTCATCTTCCATTGTCAAAACAACAGGTGAAGTACCTCAACCCAAAAGGGTCAAAGTAATGGTAATCACAGGCAGTTTCGAGGAGGGTTTTGTACCTTTCGCAGTGTCGGTAACCAGAGGAATAGAGGAGCCTACTCAGGTAACAAGGGTTAAAGTAATATTGGGGCCCTGGCCAGATGCCATGCAGGATGTCCAGCCCAAGCCTAGTACCTCACAATGATGGTATGCAGGACCATCCTGCCCTCCTTTCCTTGGTGGAAGACTACAGGACTTTTACTCAAGATGGCCCAAACAATGTCAGATGCTTGGGTTTTGGAAATTCTAGGTTTAGGTAGAGATGGGTGAATTGTTTCTTCCACCTGTGGAATTCTGGTGAAATGCTGATTTCACTTCCATGAAAATTCTAAAATTTCTATGGAAAGTTTGGGATTTTGGTTATTTCTGTCTAATTTAAAACATATTTGTCTAAATTGCACCAAATATGGAACATTGTCTGTCCCTGTGCCCATACTGAAGTGTTTTGTGTTCTATATCTCTATCTTTAAAGATGACTGAGGTATAAGCCCCAAACTTTCAGAAATGTTAAAATTACAGTTAACTGCTATATAAATTAAAAGTATTTGTGCAAACTACACCCTGAGATTTGGCATAGTGACATTACCCATGCCCATACATATCATCGCAAGTTTCAGATTTCTAGCTTTAAAGGTGACTGAGGTATAAGCCTCCAAACTTTCAGAAATTTTAAAATTACATAAACTGCTGAATTTTAAGCCCCTAAAGCTAGAGAACAGACTATCACCAATGTTGCTAGGTTCACTGACCCTAAATATTAGGCTTTCAGGTAACCACTTTGGTCCAGCATGAGAATGTCATGCTGCCATGCTGATGACCTGGGTTCAGAAGCGAGCCCCTGGAAGTCATGTTGGGAGGCAGGTCACAGCTAAATCTTACAATCTCTATTTTGCAGTTTCTATGAATCTTCCAAGAAAGTATGCATCTAAGTTTTCAATTATCTAGCTCCAAAGGTGGCTAAGTTCTAAGCATAGAAATATTTTCAGAAATGTTTATATGAATATTAAATTGCTAGATGTGAGCCCTTATAATTTCCACTACCTTCATCCAAATGTTATGAAACGTAGCAGGCTTCTTGGGTCCGTCCCAGACAATAAGCATTCCAGATTTCAGAAGCTTATCCTGAACATAGACTGAGAATGTCCAAATAAAGAATTTCAGAAAATTCTGAAATATTTCACGAAATTTTGTGACAATTCACTGAATTTAATGAAAATTCCATGAATTCAGAATTTGCTAATTTTGTCCATCTCTAGACGTGGGCTATGTAATTGAAATTTCAACAACCCCCTCAGGGACATTTTCTGCTGTCCCTGGTCTCCAAGGATGCTGCAAAGAGACAGGTGGTGTCAGAGATTCTGAATCACATCATTCAAATTGGGCAATAGTGCCATTTCCACTAAGCAAACAAGGTCAGGGATTCTACTCAACATATTTTGTAGCTACCAAAGGATTGGGAGCTTCAGGCCCATTTGGATCTGAAACATCTCAACAAGTTTGTGCTACACATCGATTTCAAGATGGAGTCCCTGAGGTCAATCACCCGAGCTGTTCAGCTAGGGGATTTCCTAGCTTCAACATATCTGATGGAGGCCTACCATCGCATCCCCATCCATCAGTCTTAACAGAAATATCTTAGGTTCTCAATCTGGGCCAACATTTCCTGTACAGGCACTACCCTTTGGCCTTGCAACTGCTCCAGGGTCTTCTTGAAGGTGCTGATAGTCCAGGTGGTTCAACTTCAACAGGAGGGACATCATCATGTCTATCCTTAACTAGATGACCTGCTTATTCATGCACCAATGTTGTCCTTGGCAAGGAGATCAGTGCTCAGGATTCTGGAGATGCTCATGTCCCACAGCTTGGAGGTGAACTGGGAGAAAATCTTTCTCAAACAATCTCAGACCTTGGAATACCTGGGGGCAGTCGTCATAGAAACATAGAAACATAGAATTTGACCGGCGGATAAGGACTGCTTGGCCCACCCAGTCTGTGCATTTCCCTACCTAATGGATAAGCTGCAGATTCTAGTTAACCAGCAGCCTACTTCTTCCTACCCCAACCCCCTAGAATTGCCTTATGACTGTCCCATGCATGCTTGAATTCCACCACTGTTTTTGACTCCACAACCTCCTTCAGAAGGCCATTCCATGCATCCACAACCCTCTCTGTGAAAAAATACTTCCTTAAATTACCTCTGAGCTCCCCTCCATCTTCAAATTGTGCCCCTTGTTCTTGCACACCTCTTTTTTTGAAAGATGCTACCCTCTTGGACTTTGTTGATTCCCTTGAGGTACTTGAAAGTTTCTATCATGTCCCCCCTCTTCCTCCTTTCCTTGAGGCTATACATATTAAGCTCCTTAAGTCTCTCTTCATATGTCTTCCGGTGCAGACCCTGCACCATTTTAGTTGCCCTCCACTGGACAGCTTCCATCCTGTCTATGTCTTTGCAGAAATTGGTTCTCCAGAACTGCATGCAGTACTCAGATGGAGTCTCACCAGCTGTCTGTACAGAGGGATAATAACTTCCTGTTTTCTACTGGTGATGCCTCTCCCTATGCATCCCAGTATCTCCCCAGCCCTCCTTGCTGCCCTCTCACATTGCTTGCCACCTTTAGGTCATCTGATATGACTACCCCAGGTCCCTTTCCATTTTGTTGTTCTTAGTATCTCACCCATTGTGTACTCTTCCCTGGGATTTTGTTTCCCAGGTGCATTATCTTGCACTTCTTAGCATTGAATCTAAGCTGCCATACATATCACCATTCCTCTAACCATGCCAAGTCCCTTCTCATCTTTTCCACCACCTTGTGCATCAACTCTGTTGCAGATCTTTGTGTCATCTGCAAAGAGACATACTTTTCCTTCCAGTACCTCTGCAATGTCACTTATAAAGACATTGAAGAGGACTGATCTATCTGAACCCTTTGGGAGAAGAGGCAGTGGAGAAATGCATATGCTCAGTTGAAGGTTCACTTCTGAGTCAGAGCTTCCACTGCTTCCACCTGTGGATGCCAATAATGGCTGAAAAACCTTAGAGTCTGAGCACTGTAGCTGTAGGTGAACAGATTGGTACCCCACTAGTAACCCACCTTTCTTCAGAGTGGACTCCATTTACTATTACTCTCTGTGTCCTATTCTCCAGCCAATTATTTACCCAGGCGGTCATCTTGGCACCCACTCCCAGGCTGGTTAACTTGTATATTAATCTTTTGTGTGGGACTGTGTCAAATGCCTTGCTAAAGTCTAGGTAGGCCATGTCCACAGCCCCTCCCTGATCTACTACTACTTTGGTCACCCAGACAAAGAAATCTATCAGATTTGTCTGGCATGACCTTCCCGCTGTGAATCCATGCTGCCTTGGGTCCTGTGCCCCTCTGGCCTCTAGATACTTGACAATTCTTTCCTTCAGAAGTGATTCCATCATTTTCCCTATCACTGAGGTTAAACTAACAGGTCTGTAGTTTCCTGCTTCTGCCTTGCTCCCACTTTTGTGAAGGGGAATCACATCTGCCCTCCTCCAGTCCTCCAGTACCACCCCATCCTCCCATGATTTGTTAAAGAGGGTAGTCAGTGGTGTCACTAGTTCTACCTTTAGTTCTTTTAGAATTCTGGGATGAATCCCATCAGGCCCCATTGCTTTGTTCATCTTCAGTTTTAAGAGTTCTTTCAGAACCCTTTCTTCTGTAAATGGGCTGGTATCAACTTCTGTATCCAGAGTGTTTCTATTGTTTGTTTTAGGTACCTCCCCCTCTTCATTTGTAAATACTGAGCAAAAATATTTGTTTTAGTATCTCTGCCTTTTCGCAGTCACCCTCTGCCTGCCCCTCCCTTTATTAAGCCTCACTATCCCTCCTTTGGTCTTCCTTCACTCCCTGATGTACCTATAACAGGTTTATCCACCTTTTAACTGAGTTGGTTATCTTTTCCTCGGTTTGGGCCTTTGCTGTTCTGACTGCCTTCCAGCTTCCTTTGCTTTAACGACACAGTTCTCTGTCCTGCTCCTTCTGTGATTCCTTGTACTTCCCTGAATGCTTTCGTTTTCTCTTGAACCTTCACTGCCACTTCCTTTGAGAACCATAGTGGTTTCTTACATCATTTGTTTTGTTTATTTGCTTCACACAAAGGCTTGTTACCTCTGTGATGGCAGTTTTATTATTCCCCATTGTTCTTCCACCTCCTTCCTGCCCATTTGCTAGTGCATTCCTTAGGCACTCACTCATTTTGGCAAAGTCAGCCCTCCTAAAGTCCAGTACTTTTGCCTTTGTATGGCTTGACTGTATTGCTGTGTTTATTGTGAACCATACTGTTCGATGGTCGCTAGTTCCCAGATGGCTACCCACTTCTACATCTGTGATCCTCTCTCCATCTCCATTTGAGAGAACCAGATCTAAGATTGCTCCCTCTTGAGTGGGGTCTAATACATGTAGTTCAACATGTAACAAGGGAAGGTCTTCTTCTTGCCTTCCCAAAAGGAGACTCTACTGATGGAAGTTCAGTGGCCCAGGGCTCACTCATCTGCCTCAGCTCTCAGCCTGCTATGTATCCTGGGCCTCATGGCAGTAGTCCCATGGCTCGTTTTCATATGAGGTCTCTTCGAATGGGATTGCTGACAGCCTGGAATATGACCTTGGAAGATTATCAAGCCAGAATCTCCCTCTCTCCCAGCTATGACACTCCTAAGTTTATGGGTGAGTGTGCAGAATCTGAGCAAAGGGGTTCTACTGGAACTCCCTACAGAATTGATTCTAACAATGGATGCCAGTCTGCATGGTTCAGGGCAGTCCTAAACCAACTAACAACTCAGGGAACTTGGTCAGAACAGGAACTGCATCTCCACCTAAATGTTCGGGAAGTGAGGGTGGTTCACCAAGCTCTTCACTGATTTCAAAATCCGCTGCAGACAAAAGCATTAAAAATAAGGTCAGACAACACCGTCACAGTGGCATACATAAACAATCAAGGCAGCACAAAGAGCAGGGAGATGCAAAAATAAGACTCCAATCTTCTCAGGTGGGCAGATGAGAATCTTATCTCTCTGTCAGCAGTACACTTGGCAGGGGAGTTGAATATTCAAGCGGACTGGCTAAGTGGTGAAAATGTTCACCCCTGGGGAGTGGAGGCTGAACCCAGAGATCTTTGATCTTCTGTGCTACAAGTTCAGTATGCCTCAGATCAATCTGTTCACCTACAGCTACAGTGCTCAGACTCTAAGTTTTTTCAGCCACTATTGGCGTCCACAGGTGGAAGCAGCGGAAGCTCTGACTCAGAAGTGAACCTTCAGCTGAGCATATGCATTTCCTCCACTGCCTCTTCTCCCCAAAGTCATACAAAAAATAAGACACTCAAGAAGAAGATTCCTTCTAGTAGCTTCAGAATGGCCAGTAAGACTGTGGTTCTTAGACTTAGTGAACCTAGCTCATCAAGCACCTTTTCATCTTCCATTACAATGAAACCTTCTGTCTCAGGGTCCCATTCTGCACCCATATCCAGGAGTGATGCAGCTCACAGCTTGGTTCCTAAAAGGAGGAGACTCCTAAAATTAAGTTTCTCTAAGAAAGTAGATACTTTGATAGCTGCCAGGGAAAACTTCTACTTCACAGCTTATGCCTGTATATGGACAATCTTTTCAACTTGGGCCAGGAGAAGGATCTTCAGCTTTCCAAGGCCTCTGTTCCACAGAGTTTCCATTTTCTGCAGGAAGGCATGTAGAAGTGTTTGGTCCTGAGCACTCTCTGGCAGATTTCTTCCCTTAGGCATCCTTGGAAATTTCTCTAGGGACTAATAGAAGGTACTATTTTTCTGCATGTGGTTAGGAAGTGTCATCCTGTGTTCTGATCCTGGGTTCCTCCATGGGATCTAAATCTGGTTCTGAATGCTCATTGGTGACATCAGGCAATTCTAGTGGGAGGTAGCAGGAAGTAGGCTGTTGCTTAATTAGGATCTGCAGCTTATCCATTAGGTAGGGAAATGGGTAGACAAGTGGGCCAAGTGGTTCTTATCTGCAGTCAAAGTCTATGTTTCTATGTTTTTCTTTGTAAGGAGCCTTTTGAACTGCTGTCATCCATTTTGCTAGATGTGTTCTCTTACAAACTGTGTTTTATGATTGCTATGTGCTCAGTCAGGAGGATTGGTGAGCTCAGGCTTTATCCCACAAGGAACCATAGCTTGTCATGCATAAGGACAAGGTGGTGCTCAGAAAAGACCCATCTTTCATTCCAAAGGTTCCCGTGCTTTCCATGTGATTACGGAGATATGTCTTCTGTATTTCTGTCTGCAACCATCTCACCCAAAAGAGAAGGAGTTGCACAAGTTAGATTTGTGATTAGCCATTAGGAGATACCTTAAACAGACACCTGAGTTCCAGAAATCAAATAGCCTGTTTGTTCTTTTTGGAGCAGCCAAGCAGGGTCAAAAAACTTCCAAGGTCACCCTAACTAGGTGGGTGAGGGCATGTGTTGCAAAAGCTCATGTAGCAGAAAAGAAGAGGCCTCCAGCCCTCATCAAGGCTCACTCCCCAGGGCTATGATCATGTCCTGGATGAAGAGAGATGAAACATGTGTTTTAGAGTTATGCAAGGTGGCTATGTGATCTTTCATCCACACTTTCACTAATCACTACAAATTGGATGGTCAGAGTTCTGCTGATGCAGCTTTTGGTCACAGAGTGTTGCAGGCAGCAGTTCACAAATAATCTCTTATCATTACTTGTTTTGACATATGGGAAAATATTGTTTCCTCTCCTGGCTGTTCTGAGTATTGCTTCTTAGAACCCAGTTGTTATGACTTCCCAATGACAATGTGGAGTGCTACAGAAAGAATACATTTTTTCATAGTTGTAATTTCCTTTTCTTTTACTTCCAACATTGTCAAAGGAGCCCACCAAGGCGCCTTGCTCCTGAAGGGGGAAGAATCCATCTGCACATGTCAGAGTGTTCACTCTAACACAAGCTGTGTGGAGTAGGACACCATCTCCTCACTCCCCCTTCCTTCTCCCTTTTTTTGAGAATGCACGGCTAAACATCACTGTGCTCTGTTAATTCCCACTCCCTACTGACCTGCTTTATTTTCCCACCCATTTTTGCACTTCAATTCTTTTATTTTTGGGTTCAGTTGGCAGCTCTCTTTCATCTCCAGTATCTCACAGACCTTCATACCGACTGAGCGGTTCAACTCGGGGTATGTCAAAATGGCACTGTCGGGTAGCTGAAATTGTTCAGTCAACAGCAGAACTGGAATTTGAGACATCTCAGAGGAAAGCAGGAATGGAGAAAGGTGAAATGCAGCCTCCTCGAAAAACACCAGAAATAAAAGAAATCACAGAGCCAGTGGGAGGTAACACTTTATTATGGGAGAAGTAGGTGCAGGGTATTTTTTTGTCTTGTGCTGAGAGTTCTAGCCCAGCAGCAGGGGTTAGTGGCACTAATTTACAGGGGCAACAATCTGTCACTGGCTTATCGGGGCTGAAATCTAAAATAAGAAAAAGTAAGATTTTTTTCTTCTACTCCTACCCCTCAGAGAGTTCAAAAAGACCCACACCCTTTTCAGGTACCTGAATTCTCTGAACATGAGCAACAATCTGAATTTCAGCCCCCTAGATTAAGCACACCAGTTTGCCTTTACGATATTTTCACAAAGAATTCAAATTAAAAAAAAATATTTCTACCCCCAACAAACCATGAAATTCCCATATTTGTAGCAAAAATGTCTTTAGGGGGGAAAACCAGAAGTAATAAAACTCAGGAGAAGGTTAAGGAGAATTGCAATAGTGAATTAAAGGATAAACAAGAAACAAATGAAGAATTAAAACAAAATCATTTTGGAAAAATGGAAGATGCAACAGGTTTCCAGCAAAATATTTTGAGTGAAATGAAACAAGGCTTCAAATCTGTAAATGCTGCAGTTTCCTTACTAACTCTTAAGTTCTCAGAAGTCATTGGAAAATTTGAGTCTCGCATTGAGAACAGTGGATTGTGAAACTAGGTTTAGTGACTTAGAGGATAAAATTCCCAACATCTCGAAACAGCATGAACTTAGTAATAAAGAACTGGAATTTTTAAAGCTGAAGGTGGAAGATTTTGAATCAAGATCCAGAAGGACTAATCTAAAACTTGCCAACCTCCAAGAGGGAATTGAAAGTGCTGAACCCTGTTTAATACCATGAAGAGCTTCTCTCAAATATAATAAGACTTCCTTATCCAACACAAAAAATAGAGCTTGATAGAGCACATTGTGTATTTGGGGTGAAGGATAATCTTATTAGGCCAATATTTATTTATATCAAGCCTACTAGATTTCAAGACAAAGAGAAAATACTGGCGCTCGAATAGAAAGGCATCATATATAGAGGCATGAGACTACAAATTTATCCATATATTCCCCAAATGTTCTAGCCAAAAAAAAATGTTTGACCCAATAAGTGATTTACTTTGCAAAGAGGATTCCTTTTCCTTGTTATATCCAGCAAAACTGATGGTCAATTTAGATGGTAAATACTGTTTTCATTCCCAGCTAAAGTTGAGGATGCTTTGAAGAAAAGATAACTATTTTCTCCTCCACCCAGTAATAATGACCCATCTACTTTAAAAGCTGATATACTGTATATGGACATAGCTAGAATATGTCTATTAACTGATTATTTTCTCTCACTTTTTTAACTCTCTCAATTTTTGAAATGGAGAGCATTAGAAATTAGTAAAGGAGAGTGTGGAAAGATGCAGGAAAAGAAAAGTAGTAGCTATATAAGAAACAGATTTAAAACAGCTTTAGTTACAGAGGGTTGTAGGATGACTATAAGTGATACTAAGTACCGAGAGATGGTTGGTGGGGAAAAAGAGGTCAAGTGAGATTACTCTTATCTGTCTTTTTAGTTTTCTGATATTTTCCTTTTCTTTTTCTCAGGCTCCATATTAAAGGTAACACAGAGACAAAGGGAGGAAGAAAAGCAGAAATAAAGGAGAAGGAAAAAGAAGAAAATAAAGTGGAGTGGAAAAGAGAGAGAGGTGTAGAAAAACATGGGAACTTGAGAAAAAACAGAGCAGGCTGAGAAAGAAAAGGAAGACTGGGAAAAGGAAAGAAGAAGAAGCAGAGAAGAGAAAAGGAAAAGAGGTACAGTAGAAAATTTGGGCAAGGGAGAGGAAGTGGGGATAAGCAGTTCCTACATACTCTTCTATTTCTAACACACAGCAGAAGTATAGTTACCATTAAAGAGGGGAATGCATCAATTCAATTTAAGGATGCATACAGTGAAACATTCAGCAAATCAAAAGTTGTTTAGACTGAATAGGAGGGATATATATATATATATATATATATATATATATATATATATTTATATAAATGGGGAGGGTTAGGGATGGGAGTTATTCAATTAATAATGTAAACAATTTTTTTTTTTAACTTAAACATGGGTGCTCCTTTATTCAAAAAGAAATATATATAATTCAGCTCATAATGAATAAACAGAGTAAGAAAGTTTTTGATGAGAATAAAAACATAAAAAGGAAGGAAACATGTGGAGTTTGGAAAGATCTTCTCTGGCGCGACACAGCAGAGCATAGGAGAAAGTCTATAGTTTGGGTTTACTCATATTTAAATTGCTCCATTTAAGGTAATAACATGGAATCTTAATGGCTGTAATGACAGAATTAAGACCAGAAAAGTTGTCAGATTTGCAAATAATAGAAAGGTGGATTGCCTTCTCTACCAGGAAATGCATTTTAATAAAAAAGATGCTGTTTATTTTGGCAATTTGTTTAAGGCCAATGGGTACTATGCTTCTTTTTCAAATTCAGCAAGGGTAACAGCTATTTATATTAAGAGACACTTACCTTATTCCTTAACTAAAGCATTAATAGATCCAAATGGGCATTTTGTTCTGGTAGAAATTCTATACCAAAAGGAAAAAATAACTCTTGGTTCTCTTTATGGACCAAACACTGAAGATACATCTTTCTTTACAATTTTTTTTTAATTATCCCAGTTTAGTCAAATAATTATTCTTGGAAGAGACTTCAATTTCATATTCAAAGCAATTGACAGAGCACTCTTAGCTCAGGAAAGAAAACAAAAAAACATTAAAATTGGTAAGAGATTTCCTTCTAGATTTTGATCTAGTTGATCCCATTAGACAAAAGTTTCACAGCCTCAAAAAAATATTCTTATTAGTCTAAAACTTATGACACCTACTCTAGAATCAATTTCTTTCTTGTTTCTCAGAAACTTTATAGAAACTTAATAAAACTCTTATATGAGTCCATAAGAGTATCAGAGTATGCCCCCTTTAATTATGGAATTAGACATTAAACAACAGCTGATGCCTCCTCAATACGTTTGGAAAATGACTAACTTATTACGGGCTGATAGTAACTCTAAGGGTAAATTTATAGAGAAAATAGATTGGTTTTTGAAAATCAATAGTTTAACAGAGCTTGACATTCAGATCATATGGGAAACCTTAAAGATTCATTTAAGGGGGTGGACTATGGCTCAAGTAGGTATTAGGAAAAACAAATCTGCGGAGACCCTTGCAAATCTAGAGAGGGATCTATCTTCTGTGGAGGATGATCATGCAAACCTTGGTACTGAACAGGCAAAAATAAAGGTTTCTGCAATTAGGAACAAGATAGAAGAGATTATAGAAGGCCAAGCTGATAGAACTATGTATAAGGCCAGGGCAAAATATTACTATCAAGGAGATATGTCAGGTAAATTATTGGATTATCAGCTTCACTCTGAGGCTAATCAGAATAGGATAGCATCTCTCAGGGGGAAAGTGGGCAACTCCTTTCTGAGGAAACTCAGATTGATGCGGCTTTCTATGAAAGATTATATACACCTTAGCATGAAGTATTGGAGAATTCTATTAGGGTCTACCTAGTATCTTTGGACTTACCAAAAGTTTCAACCAATCATATGAATATCTTAAATGCAGATATAACCTCAGAAGAAATTATACAAATAATTAGTGACCTTCCCACTTCAAAGGGTCCAGGCCCCGATGGCCTTCCATTTGAACTTTATAAACATCTGACTCCCACTCTCATACCTTTTTTGAAGGCTCTTTTCAGAGCTTTTTCAATCAAGGTAAGCTTCCTCCTTTCTTTAATGAGGCTGATATATCTTTGATTTTGAAGAAAGACAAGCCACCAGACTCTTGTGCCTCATATAGGATGATATATTTATTAAATTATGATTATAAAATCTTTACCACAATCTTAGCAGAAAGGCACTCTGGATACTTCTGAATTTGGTGCATCCAGACCAAGTGGGTTTTATTAAGGGCAGGAGGCTACAACACAATACCAGAAGGGCCATTAATACAGTTCAGGACTTCTCGGGGTCTGATATAGCACTTTTGTCATTAGACACAAAGAAGGCCTTTGATAGGGTCCAATGGCCCTTCTTGTTAGACGTTATGAAAAGATTTGGCATAGAAGGAAACTTTTTAAAATGGATACAATTAATATATGCAGAACCAAGAGCAAGAATTAAAACTAATCACCTATTTTCTCCTTTTTTTCACTTCATCGAGGCACTATGCAGGGTTGCCCACTCTCCCCTCTGTTAGTTACTCTTGTTTGGATCCCTTGGCAGTTAAAAATTAAATCTTTCAGTGAGACACTGGGTGTTAAAGTGGAGGATGAATTTTTCACACTTATGTTATATGCTGACAATATATTAGTATCACTTGTTGAACCAGAATGAACATACCCAGTTTAAAATAATATTTTGTGGGAATTTGGAGATTTGTCAGGTTATAGAGTTAACTGGAGGAAAAGTGAGAAGCTGTATTTGGGTAATTCAGAGACTCTCTCCAACCCTGAGTTAGAAACATCTGAAAGAACCATCTGAAATACTTAGGAATTATGTTGGCACTGGATCCCTATAGAATGATACAACTTAACTATGACCCCTTCTCTCCAAAATTAAGAAAGATTTAGAAAAGTGGCAACACCATCCCTAACTTTAATGGGCAGAATCAATATTCTCAAATGAATATTCTTCCAGAACTGTTGTTTCTATTTGAATCAATTCATTTGACTTTGAATAAAATATTCTTTACTGAATTAAGTAAGCAGATTAGAACTTTTCTCTGGCTGGGCAAATGTCCTAGAATAGCCTTGGATAAACTTCAACAAAATAAAGAAAAAGGAGGTCTGGTTTGCCCAAATGTGTGGCTGTACTACTTAGCTGCTCAATTGGAGATTGTTTATTTTTGGTTTCATCATGAACAAGATTATTACATTGCAGGACTTAGTTTAGAAAAATCTAATGGGGGCCTAGCTTTGATCAATACTTTATCACTCGACCCTCTATTATTAAGCAAAAGTTCTATTCTAAATACAACAAAATTCACTATCACAGCCTGGGCACAGAATCTCAAGTCAGTGGGTTGGAATAACAAGATTTTGAAGCTTTCTCCCATTTATAATAACCCTTCTTTTCCTCCCTCAATGAAGGATGCCACATTTAAAAAGTGATACTTTGATAAGGCTATTCATTCTGTAGGCAGCTTCTATCCACATACTCAGATAATGTCCTTTGTACAATTTCAACAAATCTATGGGATTTCATAAAATCAGAGGTGGCAGTTTACACAGTTAAAGAACTACATATTTAAAAAAAATCTCTATTAGATTCCGCTCTGGAAACCCTGTTCCATAATGCTTGTCCCAATAAAATAAAATTGTTATCCAGGCTCTATACTTTGCTTTTGGAATATACTCCTTTGAGGCTGGAAACACAAAAAGGCATGGAAAAGGATATAGGAAAATTATTACTGAAGTACAATGGGACAACTTGATAAATTTAACTGTCTTTCCAGTAAAAATAATAAACTGTTTCAAATTCACTTCAGCACAATACTCAGAACTTATTTTACACCAGCAAGACACCATAAAATGGACAATGCTCTGTCTGTGCTCTGCCAGAGACGCATGAACTCTAAAGGTTCTTTGCTCCATATGTTGGCTACCTGCACCAGATTATGCAAATTTTGTGCTAACATCGGGTTAACCCTTTTCAGAGCGATCAGACAAGATTTTCCATTCGATCCTGGAATAATTGTATTTGGTTTGCAGGAACACCAACAGAAGGTGTATAATACTCTGAAAATATTGTTTAATCTTGGTCTTTTAGTGGCAAAAAAAAATTCTTCAAAAATAGAAAGATTTAGATCCTCCAACCTATCTGGAATGGATAACTAAAATGTTGGACTGTAGTAGGGTCGATAAGACCTTATATTTAATGGAAGATCAATATGAAAAATATTTGCAGATCTGGCTTCCCTTCTTGAATAATCTATTTAATTGATATATAATGGTAAAATATAAAATTCTAATGAATAATTTGGCCTGGCTATGATGAGAAGCGAATAAGACTTCATGAGAAATTACGATGATTGAAGCACCACGCTCTCAGCCAAAAAAAAAAGAAAAAGAAGCCTTGCTCCTGTGGAGAATATTATCTGCTATGCCAATGTAGGATGTCCTTTGTTTAATCAAAACCCTATTAGACTTTACCTGGGCATCCCTCTATTTATTCTGCAGTGCTGTATTTCTACAAAAAAAGAAAAAAAGAGATGTTTTCAATCAAACTGCGAACACACACGATAACAGGTTCAGTTGTATATCACTAAGGGTGCTTTTGTTGCAGGTAGTTTCACTGCATACAGTTTGCTGGCCAAAGTTCTTTGTTGTGTTTGTCAACATCAAAGTTGCAGAAGAGTTTGCTGGTGCAGGACAATCCTTATTGGCTGTCTGCCAGTTACACAAAGAAGAGCTACTCGACCAAACCTTTGTGTCCATTGATGGCACTTTCTTTCAGAAGTCTGCCAATAAGGTAAGACAGTTTCTATTTACTGTTTAGAAGGAAGGTTACATGCACATAATTAGTTAATTGTTTCTCTTATCAAATAGGCAAATATGGTAGTTAAGTTTATTGAGGCACTGCGAGATTAGTAGTGACTGGGGAGTTGTTGATTGGAATCCTCATATGCCCAACATTCTAAAGCTTGGGCTGTGCCATTCCCCTGGTAGGAGTGAACTATACCCTGTTGCTATGACTCCCCATTGACAATGTTGGAGTTAAAAGAAAAGGAAATTACAGTAAGTATGAAGAAATTTCTTCTTTTGCTATAATTACTTTTGTAAATAATGCCCATCTTTATTGGTTTTGTTATATGTTTTCAAAACAGGACTGCTATGAACTAGGAGCACAAGAATACCTTATTTTGAATATTTGTCCAAGTATTCATATTTGAGTGTCCAATTATTCTTTATTCATGCTTTGTTATTCGATATTTGGCTACTGGAATTCTGTGTAACAGCTCAGGATCTCCTGAGACTTCCTGCCCAATCAGAGACAGCTTTGGAAGCTCACTGAAGGCACCCATATGTGACCTGGCACTTGCAGAAACCGCAGGCAAGAGAGACAGATGTCTGATCTGTGGTGAAGAGCAATCTACTTCCATCCTGTCCTCTTGTTAAAACTAGTCAAAAACAGAAAGTGAAATTACCAGTGCCATGCTGAGTCAGGTAATCTAGCACAGTGGTGCATATCCTAAAAATATACCTTGATAGATATCTACATGAATGCAGGGGGATTCCAGATGGGGAAGATGTGCTTATTAAGCATCTGCAAGCTGAAGTGGATGTCAGGTTTGTGAAAGTGCTAGATAGCCACAGCCACATTTCTGCAACCATGCAGGATCCCTGGTCGAAATGTAAGATCCTTCATATGGATGTGGATAGCTACAAAGTGAGTCACTTTGGGCAAGAGCTGTGTGATGAGCAGACTGTTTGCATGTGGGACTGGTGCAACTACCTTGAGAAGAAGCTCATAAGAGGAAGGAATGGCATCTGGCAGGTCTGGATCTGGTTCCACTGGTAGGAATGGGAAGAAATAGGTGGTACCGATGTCAGCCTTCATGAGAGAGTGGGCACTGCTCAGCACATGCTTATATCAAGAGAAACAAGAGGGCACAGTCAGTCACAGCCCTATTCTGGGAAAATATCTGCCACAAGCCTACAAAACAACATTCTACAAGTCTTCATGTTTTATTTAAATATCCACATAGCCCCAATATTTTGCCAACAGGGTTCATTTAGGGAATTGTGTTTTACTGGTTTTATCATTCACTGTTTCTTTCTTGTGTGTAGTTATTTATCTCATAAATAAAAGAGGCTGCCTGCTTCTATTGTTCTTTTAAAATCCTTTCTTTTCCTTCCATGTCACGTTCTTTGTTCACACATCCACTTTGCTGCCACCCAGCTAATGCTAGGTGGCAGTCCTGCAGGGGGAAATTGATTGTGCCCCATTTCCTGAGAGAAGAGCTCTCCACGGGATGCTCAGTCCTCCCTCTGCTGGCTGGCCACTGAGTGACCAGGCTCAATTTGGAAACTTGGGGTAGAATTTTCAAAAGCTTTAGATCACTGCAAGACCTGGTGCACTGACGATATGGTGCATGGGACTTGCGCTGATCTAACAGAATTTTCTATCCTGTGTGGCAATTGGCGCATAATACACCAACTTTTTCTGGTCTAACTTGTGGCAATCCTGGGGTCTGTTTTTACAGAGCTTGTGCCAGATATTTGGTGCAAGCTGCCATAATCCATGAAAACTGTCGCAACTGCACCCAAGATTGCAAATCAGGCATAGTTGCAGAGAAGGGTTTGGTGCACCACCAGAACTTGACTGCCAAGATGCAGGGCTGGAAGCAAGCCCTGCACCACACTTTGAAAATTCTGCCCCTAGTTTGTTTGCATGACTAGTTATTGCAGTGTATCAGGGCTCTAGACTGTAATCAGACAGGGATATACCCTCAAATTGATAGGGATACAACTTGCACTGTAATCAAACAGGGAATGGAGAAAGTAGGAGGATTTTTCAGTAATGCCTGTCCATCGACATGACGACCAATTCTCTCCTGAACCTGGCCCATCAGAACAGCTGACTAGCGTGGCTACACAACCAAAGCATTTTGACAGCGACATGTTGGTCTTCTAGTGGGTTGGGATCGCTGCAAGGAGACCAACATGGCAATTTATCAACAATGTTCTGCAATGCCTTGCTCTTGGGCACTTCTTGAACATGAAATAAAATAATGTTAAAAAAAGCCATAAAAGCATGCAGCCATTTTTGTTTGTGTGATAAATAATTGGAAGCAAGAAAGGGACAGTAAAATGATGGAAAAAGTAAAACACTCCCTTAAACAAGCCCTATCAGTGAAACACTGGGGTGAATACATGTTGTGTGGTGTTATTGGAAAAAAATGTAACCACTTCATATTGAAAATGTTCTGCATTTTTTTACTTAGTGAAAATTGCAACTGTTGATTGAGTGTCTCTCTATGCTACTGCACATAATGAAATCTTCTTTATAATTAATGTCAAAATAAGGAGAATTTGCAAATCTAGCTTGTCTTGCTTACACTGGTGTCTTGCTTCTTCATTTACTTTGTCTCATACTCATAAAAACATGTCCCACTAGTTTTTCATATGTTGCCCTGTGCCTGCCTGAACCTAAGACTGACTTAATCACAGATGGGCACTATTATATTATTGCTATGTAAGATGCTTTTTTCACACAGATCAGCCTGACCCATCACACTTATCCTTGTCATTGTGCACATTCTTGTGTACTACTATCATTCTTGGTATACAGTATGCCCTAATTTTAAATGGCATGAACAAGTTACCTTTACAGAGTGAAGCAAATAAGCACAGATGGAGAGTGCTTGGGAGACATTCTTTCTAGCCTCAGAACTATGATGTAGTATAGATGTGAGCACTAGATTTAAGGTGTGGGCAAAGCAGGAGACATAGGTCCCCAGGTATAGCCAACAGCGCCTGCTCTGCACTTTCGCTAATGCCAGTACACTGCCACCAAGATATTCAGAAGAACTGCATCGGAGCTAAAACCTTTGAATACTGGGCCTCAGTGCCATGTACAGGTGCAGTGCAAATGCATAGCACTGGTGCAGTGTATCATAGTGCAGGCACAGGACAAGACACATGCACAGCATTGAGTACAGTGCTTTACACAGGTGCAATGATGAGGGGCTGGGGTTGTGGGTGTGAAAGTAAGGTACAAATGAAAGACACACAACACAGCAACAAAGGTGTCAAAAATATATATTACAAGATAAATAATGGGCACGTTGGACAGGGTGACAAGGAAAGCTGGACAGGGCCATCACAAAGGCTTTGCTTACACTGTGCTAGACCATGGCTACAACACTGGCATGTAGTGTGGCGGCTGTGTCTGGGACATGGTCACACCTGTCTGTGTGATGTGCCATGGCTAGGAACAATGGTAATATATGTCCATGCATGGTCCTGTCTATCCCTGCCTTTATGTGGCTGATATTTCACAGTACTAGTATAGAGGTATGTGTACTGTTTAAGGTTCATGGTGATGTGTCATGTTCGACTGCATGCTATTAATCACATGTCACCTTTGTCCTCCTCCACAGAAAACAGGGCCCAGGAAGGGAAACCCAGGTCCAACCTGGTGGGTCGGGTCTACCAGGAGCAGTACTGGAGGGAGAGGTGCCCTGCCATGATTGGGTCTGGAGGACCAAGGCGAGCTAAGACGGTCCTCAGACATGTGTCCCCATAAGCACCCTGCATTGTGTATATTAACTATCTGGGTTTCATGTATAAACTATGCAGCGTGCATCTGCTATAGGAGGGGGATGTCCATGTATGTCTCGTCAGTTGCATGCATACCTATGGGGGAGCAACTATGCATTTAGGGTTGGGGACACTTACCTGGCCCTTGGGGCATTATCCAACCACTGACACTGTGATGTGTTAGGGGCTATGCCATCTACTGTTTCGATCATAACTGTGACAGGCATACTGTCCTATGTGTGTGGCATGCCTTGACATGCACCACACCATGCCATGGTAAGCCTATCATTGTTAGTCGGGTATGTTGTACCACATCGTCAGACCTAGGTATGTGTACCTGTATGGTGGAGGTAGGCACTGGCTACTGTTGTACCAATACAACCCTGTGACATGCCATGTGCTGCATACAGTGTGGGTGGCAGTCTGGCTGCATCTATGCTATTTCCAGTGCTGTATGCACTGTGTGTCACACCACTGCATCTCACATCAGATGGCCTCATGTGGCACAAGGTCAACAGCAAGGGTAGTTATTGATGGTCCTTGAATGTACCTTACCATATTTGTTTGACAATGTAATGCATAGTCAGTAGTGTCTAACCAATACAGTGATGTTCAGAGTGCAATCATTCCATGGTACATGGGAGGAGCTCTGCATACATTACAACAAACTTGGATCTTCACAGGGCCAGTGACCTGCACAAGATCTGTATGAGAGTGTTAGGTGTACATGCCATGTACACCTCATATTACATAGTAGGATGGATGTGGCCCCAGGTGGCATACAACAGGGGCACACTAAGCTTATCAGTACCACATTAGGGGTTGACATCATACCATAGATGTAGCCTAACTCAATGGCAGGTCCTACAGTGGCACAACCACTGCAGTACAATATCATACCATGCACTACATGGCGTATGCATGCCAGCACCCATGCTACGTAACACGGACAGTGAACATGTAACAGACATTGGCATCAGTTAAATATTATTCATTACACCTTGCCTAGATGTAACCATGATGGCACATGACAGACTTGTCCGACCTGACACAGTGTCCATAGACAGACAGTGGTCAAACGTCACTGTGGTATCACACACTTTTAGTGTTATGGCAAGTGCATTGCTCCAAGATCCCTAGTGGGTCCTGTATTGTACAGGACAATGGGAGCATCTACTGGGACAATGGCCCCTTATACCTGCATTGATCATATAGAACTATACAGCATATCAGTTACCATAGGACAGATTGCATTCAACAGGTAAACACTGGTACATTACACATGTCCTCAGTGACAGTAACACAGAAGCTAGTATCATGGAAATAGTATTGCACCCCATTCACCACAGCAACCATACATACAGCTGGCTGTACTCACCCGGCTGTGGCACAGTGCCACTCTCCATCATCACCCATGGCTGCTGCAGGTGCCTTGGCTCCCTAAGGGACATGTCATTATACCTGCACCAGCACTGGTCCCCTGTCCAGACCACTCTGGTCCTGCATGCCAGGTACCTCCCCACTGACACCCAAATTTCGCATCATGGCCTGCCTGCTGCCTCTGCACCCTCTCCTAGCAGTTGATCCTCCCTGGTGACCACCAGGTCCACCAGACTGGCAAGCTCACCTTCTGTCCAGTAGGTGTCATGCTGTCTCACTGCTCTTTACCTCCTTATCTTATCTGCCGTGCTTTCTCTTTTTTAAAATCCTCACACTAGTGATCATAATCAGCTACTAACAGGTCTTCCCTGGCTCTATGTATTCGGCAGAGCATCAGTGCAGCATGTTTCGGCATTAATGTTTCACTAATGCCAACTAGTGCAGTGCTATGCATGTTTCTGCATGGGAAGGGGCCATTTGCTTGTAGCAAGAACTGAACTGCACATGCACATGATGTACATGACCTATATTGTGCTGCACATGTGCAACGCCATAGCACGACATCTTAGCCTGCATGCTATTGCAGTATCATGACGCTGACAATGGCATGTGATGTAACACCTACACCACATGGAGACTTAGCACAAGTGATAGTGAAAAGATGGGCAGACCTACAATATTCAAACAATGTGTGCAAATTAGCTAATTTTGCAGTTGGTGCAGTAAATCCACATACAGTATATGGTTAAGGCTTACTGTGCGTGCAATTCACGCCATCAAAAACATTTTTGTGCACAGTTGAAAAGTTCTTCTGCACGATCTAAAGATGTTGTTGTGCACATTCTAAAAGTTGTGCACATTCTATCATCAAATGCACCTGTGTCTCCTTTCACTCTGATTCCCGTATGGGAGCACTTTCATTTTCACTCAGTGCTCCACTCGAGTGAGAGCTCCCTCTCCCACTCTCACTAACCTTTTCAGGCTGCAATCTGCCTTCACAGCCACACTAGTGGTTCCCGATACCCATGCAACTTCAGTGTGTGTGAGGTGATTCTTCTTTGAGCTGGTAGTGCTTAATGGGCAGAGCCTCTCGAACGTCTCTCTCTCTCTCTCTCTCTCTCTCTGTCAGCACGAGGTTATAATGTCGCAAGACATTATGCCACATAGCAAAATCGTGCTGCCAATACAGAGCGATTTATGCCATGAGGCATAAGTTTTTTTTCCGTGGGGGGCTCTTCCCCCCAAACACCCCCTGGACTCCCCCACTAAAGATTCTCAACTCTGGGCTGGGGGGTCCAACTTTGGAAGTGCACAAGTTGGAAAAAAATAAAATGTTTCTGAGACTGGGAATCAAACCCAGTCCCAGACACAGCGCCTGGGTTCCTACTGCTGTGGCTCAGTCCTGTGAGCCACAGCAGCTGCTCGTTGGAACCTACTCCCAGCAGAGGTCTTATCCTCTGCCTGAGACACCGCTACTGGTGCAATATCGCATACAGCAGGATACACAGTATTGCACCAGTAGTGGTAGTACGCCGCGCTGTACTGGAGTTAGCTAATGTCATACGCTATTAAGCTTGTGACATTATGACCCAGTAGGCTCTCTCACTGTACCAGTGCTAAGCAGGATAAACACTGCCCATAAGCAAATGTAATTTTTTAAACAAATAATCAGTTATTCTACAAAACATTACCAAAAAATAACAAAAATGTTTTGTCATTTGTGAGGAGATTCCTCTCTGAGTGGGTAGGGCTTCCTGGGTAGAGCCACTCCAATGTCTGTCTGTCTGTCTCTCTCTCTCTCTCGCTTTCTCTCAGTTCCTGCGATGGGCAGGATAAACACAGACTACCAACAAATGTGTTTTTTAAACATTTATTCACTTACTTTACACAAATATTACAAACGTCTAACAAAAATGTTCAAGTTATTGTAACTTTTAATGACATTTCCTTAAGTTACAACAATTTCACTACTCCTCCTGTTATTAATATTTCTGTAAAACTATATACTTTAACAAATAAATTGTGGGTGACCATACATAACTCACCTTGTGTTTCCATCTTGGGGTTGTGAAAACAGCATGGACCTGTTGAACTTCACTCTCAAGCTCCATACACGCCTATCTCGACCCCTTGTTGGAAACACAGGCTCATTGTGTATGGTCACCCATACATTATTCCTTATTTGCATGTCATTACTGTAAGGTATTCATTAATTTGCATGCCTAATTGCACTTGGAGCATATCAAAGGAGCAAAGGACACCACACAGATTCCACAGAGGCACTGCAGGTGGCTAGAAGTAAGCATATTGTGGAATGGCTTACAACTGGGACGTGGGTGCTCTTAGCACAGTGATTATGATCTGTTGGGACTAGACTTTTGCTGTATCTGCACATGGTGAAGGACAGTGTTAGGCAGGCAGTTAGGTGTGTGTTGTGCCTTGCCATGCAAGAAACTTACATGTCTTGCAGAGAGCACTGTGGCCTGTACACTACTATACCTTTGCTCTGTGCTCTGCTGTGTGTAAACAATGCTCAGTGCTGTTTATCCTCCCTATTTCCAATGAGTAACATGATGGAAGAAGAGTGCCAGAGGAAGCTTGAATTCTCAGAGTATGAAGTGTTGGCCCTGGCCCAGGTCTTCATGGCCAATGAGGACCTGGTCAGCAAAAGGAGGAGGACCAGGTCAAAAATCTGAAAGGGCTAGGACCAGATAACAGAGGCCATCAGTGCGGTGTGTGGAAGAGGCTGGACCCTGGAGGACATGTGGAAGTGGGCCATTAACCTAAAGAGGGGCACCAAAGAGGTGTTAACCCAGGCCTGGGCAAATCTCAAGGCCACAGGAGTTGCTGTGGTGCTCCTAGCCCCTGCGGAGGAGGTGATGGCTGAAACCATTTGCCAGATACAGTGGACTAGCATCCCTTGAGGTGGCTTCAAAAGCCAGGTCAAACCAACACAGACATGTGAGTGACTTTGTTAGCACCATCACATTGGACTTGTGTGTACTTGCACCAGTGGTCTTGAGGTTTGAATGCCTGTGAGGGGGAAGTATTGTGACATAGGCCTAACTGGACAAGCAAAGTGTGTGAGCACAGGGTGTAGTGCACACACCTGTGTTCTACATACACATCCTACTGTAGCCCTATGCATACATCCTGCATGGGCTGCAGTACACCATACATGTGTGGCATCACTGCTGCATGCCCTATCCGTAATAGCGTTACTGTTGGCAGAGTCGGACCAGCCCACCAGAATGCCTTGATATTTTCATGTGTTCTCCCCTCTGTTTGGTTCCTGGCCACCTTCTACATTCTATAGTTCCAAGCATTTAACATCTATTATCAAATTAAATAGAGTATTTTTGGTACTGCAGGTATATGTAAGAGGCGAAAGCAGAGCTAGTGTACCAAATATGCATGAAATATTGACATGCAAGTGTCACCTGGGGCCCTCCCTATTGTTTTTCTGTATTGATTGCTGTATCTACTTTCCAGGTGGGCTCCCAGGACCCAACATTACCCTGCCTGTTGATATGTTACACAATGCATGCAGGCCTCATTGTGGTATCCAGGTATCCTGATGGTGTCCATGTCTGTGGGGTAATCACCTACTGTGCCAGATGTGCGTCATATATTGTGTGATCGACAGTGACGTGAGATGTGGTGTGTACAGCACTGGGGTGTATTGGCACTGCACTGCAAGGGCGGTATATGTGTAGTAATATGCAGTAAGTTGCACCTGCATTCTGCCATGGTCAGCACACAGGTATGTACAGTACTATGCAATACCGTGCTGTTCTCTTCTCTCAACAGCCCAGTCTAAAGTGGTGGATACTGTTGCTGAGGATGCCCCAGCCGATCACACTAGCTGCTGCCCCTGAGGCCCACCCATTATGGGGCCAACACAGACTCCAACACTGAGGAGGATAATAAGACATTTCTGGAGGAGTAGAGGAGAAAGGGATCCAGCTTAAATGAGGTGACATTGCCCATCCCTGCTGGGCCCTCTAATGATGGGCCCAGCCACAACTCTCCCCAGCATGGCCATCATTACCCCACCATGACCAATGCCCCCAACACAGCCACTGGCTGTGCCAGCCCAGGACTGTAACCCCAGGCACAGCCTCTGCCCTGCTGCCCCAGAACTCTACTCCTCACATAGCTACTGCCCTGCCTCCCCAGGTCAATCCCACTGACCTAGCCACTGCTGGGTCACCAAAGGCCAAGGTACCAGGCAAAGCACTGACCATGGTAAAACCCAGGTCCACACAACAGGCCAGGGTGCAACCCAATCCTGTCCCCTGGGATAGTCCACGCTGGCAGTAGAATGCAGCCAACAGGTTGCTGCTGCAGTCCATATTGGGGGTCCAGGAGGGGCTGTAGGCCCAAATGGGCTGCATACACTGCTTGCTGCAGGACCCTGAGCAGTGTGCAGAGGCTCATTATGCAGAGAACATGGTGGCCTTTGGTGGACTGCAACAGTCTATGGATGCTGGCTTTGAGAGATTGAAACAGTCCCTTGGTCTGGCTTGTGTGGGTGTCCATCACCATGACCATGTTGCTGGCTGCAGCGCTGGCTGTTCCAGTGTGGGGAGTGTCACACCATGGCAGATGTCTCAGCAGCAAGCCACCCCCATAATATGGGCAGCTAGATGCCCAGCACACTCAGGCATATCAGCACATAGCAGCATGATGCAGTGCACCCCTGTCAATATTCTGCTCCTTAAAGGGATCAGTAACCCTTGTGGCCATGGCTGGGAGTGACCACAACTGTCCCTCATTGTGTGGACGATGTCCCCTCAGTACTTTCTCGGATACAGCACCGACATCCTTGGTGGTAGTACGGTTGACTCCTGGTGTGCCTGTGTCCCTGAAGCCCTGCCCTGAATGTGCCCCTCATGCCCCTCCTCACAATAACAATGTTTCCTCCTGCCTGGATAGCTTTTTTATTCGTCCATCCCCCTTTGTACCCCCTGCCTCAATGACCTATTATTTTTTAATCCTGTTATACCTCTCCAACTGGATGGCTTCATAATTGTTTTCATTCCTTCAGTGAACCCCCAAGCATGGATGGCTTGGTATTTGTTTTTAGCTCCCCCTTGTGAACCCCCCCACCTGGATCTCTTGCCATTTGTTTTCAACACCCACCTTGTGAGCTCCCCTGCTTGGTTGACATGTTAGTTTATTTTCATCCCCCTTTATACCCCAATGCCTGGATGGCTTTGTATTTGTTTTCATCCCCTTGACCCCCTCCCGGTTGGCATGTTATTTATTATCATCCACATTTGTACCCCCTGCCTGGATGGCTTGGTATTTTCATTGATCTCTATTTTGTTTTGCACTTACTTTATTATTTTGATATACATTTTGGTAAAACAATACTGTCTCCTGTGTGCTTTGTACTCACCATCCGAATCCAAGGAAGTCTGCAATGACATGTTTTTGTTACTCCCTGGACCTCCAGGCCATCCTGAGGTCACACCTATCAAGCTGCTCCTGCACCCCTGGTCTGCTGGATCTGCATTCACTGCAGTGTTCCCTCTGGGGCCGTTAGCACATCCTGTAGTTGAGTATTATGTAGTATGCTGCAGGCAAGGAATATGGCACAGGCCTTCTGAGGGCTGTATTGTAAGGCACCACCAGAAAGATGAAGGCATCTGAACCATATCCTTAGCATGCCAAAGACACACTCAGTGACTACGTGTAGCAATGTATACCACATTGCACTTGTTCTCTGCAATGGATGTAGGGAGCAGGACAGGTGTTAGGAGCCAGGGACACGGGGATATGTACATCCCCCTGTGTAGGTAAAGGGCATTGGTTAGGTACATCAGTGGCAATTGGGGGAAGTCTTGGATGTATACTTACCAATGAGGTGCCTACTAAGCATATCCTGGTCCACAAATCTCTGGCACAGGATGGAATTATGCCATCAGGGAGATGAAGTCTGTGGGTCATAGGTTGGAGTGGTATTCGAGGAGATCTAGAACTGAAGAGGACAAACTAGCTTTGAGATTTCACTAGGGTGAGTATCAAAGGGCAATCTCCTATAAGAAGGCAGCTTTTCTGTTCAGGGAGACTGCAGCAGATAGAAACAGACTAACTGAGCTCTTCAGACAGAAGACAGGCTACCCAGCCTGCCTGTCTACAAGCTGGTGAGAGCATTTTCATCTGCCAAATGCAAAGTGTTCGTTCAGTTCTTCTCTAACAGGGCGCTTCTATTTGGACTGGGATATCACTATTGAGTCACTACTGCCTGGCAGAAGTGAGATGATAGTCAGAAAGGGCAATCTTCCTTTCTGGGAGTGTTTAGGTAAGTTACAGTGCAAGAGGATTGTGGGATTATCTTGAGCTGCGGCCTTGCAAACTGGACCCAGGCCCAAAATGCCTTCTAGTAAGTTGTGTGGGGTTTTTGGATCCATTGTTCGATGAGATAGTTCAGTGCTCCCTCTTGGAGGGGTCCTGTCCCAGTGCAGTGAGGTGTGCTGGTGAGGCCTTTTTTGAAGAAACCATCATTTGACCCTTACTGTTTGGTAAATGATGGCCCAGTCTGTAACCTTCCCTTTCTGGGAAAGTCTATTTAGAAGATGGTGGAGGCTGTGCAGCTTAAGGAACACCTCATACACTCTGACATCTATGAACCTCTTTAGTCTGGTTTTAGGGCAAGGCACAGTACAGAAGACACACTCATCAATGTGCATAATGGCCTTCTCAGAGTGAGAGAGAAGAAAACGGTCAGTTCTTGTGCTACTCGATCTCTTATTAGCTTTTGACACTGTGGACCATGGGTGGTTCTATGTCAGAAAGGTGACTGTGGGAGAGTGACAGCAGGAAGAGCACAGGCAAAACACAAAAAGTTGGAAGTGCTCTGAGTCCACCGCAGCGAGCGTCAAAACCACGAATGCTCTGAATTAAAAAAAAAACTCTACCACCACAAATGGAATGCAGGACACTGGCGGTGCAAGCGGACACCTTCACCAACCAAAGCAAGTGTATAATGTCTATCCAGCCAGGAACACAAAACAATGTGACGGGCGGCCACCAGAGCAGCAGTGAAAGAATTGGGAGAATGGCTAAGACAGCACAGGTGACTAAGCAGGGCCCCACAGCAGACAGGGTGCATGGGCAGCCATGGAGAATGGGTGTGGGGGGTGCCACAGCAGTGGGAAGCAAGAGTGTGGGGGCCTGGTGATCCCCAGCAGTGGGCAATCAGAGGGAGGTAAACCCCAGCAGCAGGATGCCTGGGGGGCAGCAGCCTCAGTTGCATGGGAGAGGAATGGGCAATCGACAGTAGCACTGGGCTGACAGTGCAACTTGGGGGGGCACCTGACTAGACCTGCAGCTGGAAATTGTATGTCAGCCTGTGCAGGTAGTTGGGTGTGCTGCACTCCCCATATTCGGACACAATTACCTTGATGTGCTGGGTCAGGTCTTAATACTTATTTTTGATGGCCCCAGACAGCAGCTGCTCCATCCAGATGTCACTGAGCCACTGCTCTTCCCTGAGGTAGTCAAGGAACTGCCAGGTGCTGGGATGGCCGGCTCTAAGCCTAGTGCTGAATCCCTGGTGCCAGCCTTCCACAGCATTATTAATCCTTACCAGGTCTGCATGGGTGGGCTCAAACATGTTCCAGGTGAACACCTGGAACAGGGGTCATCTCCATGACGTCCACCCAATGGCGCGCCCAACCCCCTTGTCCTCAACATATTTGAGGATGGGTCGCAGGATGCTCTTGTTCTCCCTGTAGAACAGCAGGTCAAGGAGCTCACCAAACATGGCCTCAATGGAGCCCACCGGGATGATTACCAGGACAAGCAGCATGTGAAGCTGGAGTGCAACCTCCTCATCTCTGGCATACCATGCCTGCATCTCTGGTGCCTGTTGCACCCACTGCCAGACTGCTTGGCAAAAATGAAAGAAACAGTTGTGGATGACTACCCCCTAAAATATGGCTGTGGATGCATGCCAGGTAGCCCACTCAAAGTCAAGGAGCATGGTCTTGGGCTGCCCACCAGCCACCAGACCTCACCAAACATCTGGGTGTATGTCTTCTTGGTGCAGGTACACATCAAAATGCAAATAGCAGGCACGACTACCCCCGAGCACATGCCATGAACCATATAGAACTATCCAAAGAGTGGTGATGTGGAGCGGAAGGTTCCATTGAGGTAACAGTCCTCACACTCCACCAGGTACAGCAGCAAGTGTTGGGTGGTGAAGATGAGCCCACGTTCCCCTACTGGCCCACTGCTGTACTGCAGGAATTTGTTCCCCCCACAGTGACAGTGTACTCGGGGGGGCATGCGTTGCTCAGCCACGGTGGCCTGTGTGGCAGAACAGTCCCTCTCTGCCTGCTGCACATGCTGGACAGTTCACTTTAAGAGTGACAGTGCCAGCAGGTTGCTGGCCACCAAGTCCAGCACTCCTTTGGTGCACTGCACGAGTACCTGCAAGGTGCTCTCCAGGCTGGTACATGCCCATTCCCTCACATGTGCCAACACTCCCCATACACTGACCTCACCCACATCCAGCACATGGTTGTGTGGGTGGCCGCTGTACACAACATGGTCCAATTCTGTGTGGACCCACGCAGGACAACCGAAACTTATGGTTCTGCATACAATGCCAATAAATTTTGGCTTTTAACTCCTTATCCCTGCTGTCTATATATCCTTGATGGGCAAGGAGCGGTCTACACTTCTGGCTTTGTAGAAATGTTACTTCTTCCATCTTCTACAGTCATCTTTGTGAGACAACTATACTTCCACATGCCGTCCCTAAACTCATTCACACCACAAGAGCTCTTTGAGACTTCCACCACTTGTGCCCTGTATACTCTTAGCACTGCATCCTGGGCCTTTCTAAGCAAAATCAAGTCCTAAACAGTATGCCACAAACAAATGTGAATACCTGTAGAACCGTAAGTCCTACACACAAAGTATGAGTGGAAAAAGTTGTTCAGCACAACATTACCTTTCCGGTGGTGCTATGCAATCAATTGTAATCAATTTAGTTTTTATTTTATACTAGCTGAAATACGAAACAACTGATTTTTTTCTGATTTTTTTCTAGGTGCTTAGATGAGGCTTGAGAGACAAATGTCAGCCATACACACCATACCTTAAACAAATGCAAATAACTCATAAAGTATACATGGTAGACACAAAGTATCAGCAACAAAATTATTCAGCACAAAATTACCTTTCTAATGGTGCTATGCAATCAATTGTAATGCATTTTGTTTTTATTTTATAGTAGCTGAAAGACCAAACAACTATGTTTTGTTTCAGATTTATTCAAGGTGCTTAGATAAGGCTTGAGAGACAAATGTCAGCCATGGACACCATATCTTAAACAAATGTGAATAACTCCTAAAGTATACATGATAGGCACAAAGTATCAGCAGCAAAATTTTTCAGCACAAAATTACCTTTCTAATGGTGCTATGCAATAAAGTCTAAGCAATTCGGTTTGTTTAATATTTAGGTAAAAACTGCTGACTTCCTCAGACGTTTCTAGGCCTGAGTGAAAGCCAGCTGAGTACATCTACAGGCATAATTGTCCTGAGTGGCTATGCTTTCAGACACCACCTACAGATGTATCTAGGCCTGAATGCCCAGGGAGGTCAGATGATCATGCACCTGTGCAGTGTGAGTGTGGGATGCCCACCCACCCCTGGATGTGGCTGCAAGTAAAAGGATGTCCAACTGTGGGCTGAGACCCATATAGGGATGCTGATGCAGGTTTGGGGGGGTGCATGATTGGTGTCTAACTGCAACGCCACCAGGCAACACAAGGAATGTGGACAGTGCTGTCATGGAGTACCTGTTGTTGCAATGGACAATCAGGATGGTGCTGTTGGTGAGTAGCCTGTCCTACTATGCTGCTTAGTGCCAGTGGTGCTGTGTGCCAAGGGGGAGTGCATGCAGCAGTGAATGGAATTCGATCCCATGGCACACAGACCCCATTCCCCTGTGGCTTCTATGGCTGGTGTTGAGGAGGTCACGTCACAATGGTGGCATGCTGAGCGCTGGTCAGCCAACTCCTTGAGTACTTGGGGGCTTGTGGCCCAGCACAGGGGTGGGACTATTCAGTCATGTGGGCTGTTGTTTGAGGTGTTTCTACGCATGCACACATGTGCACGTCCATGAATTCTCACCGTTTCTGGGGTCACCTTTTTGATGGGGTCACCCTAGTGCCACTCTCCATTAATGGCTGTCGCCGTGTTGACACTCACCAATACTGCCAGTCGTGGTTTTGACTTAGTGCCATCTGGGATGATGTGCCTGTATTGCTGTCCAGTCCTGTTTCCTCACTCGCTGTCTTGCTGGTTGCTGTGTTACACTGGCTCATTTTACATGAGCCATTCCTCAGCTTCCCACATCACTGAATACCAGCATGGGCTGTTGTTGCACTGCCTCAGGGAGTATTATGGACTCACCAGCATGGTCATCATCTGATTTGAGTCCTTCCTCAGAGACAGGATGCAGAGGGTAGTGATGGGGAGTTTCTTCTAACTCCCAGTGCCCCTGCTCTGTGGTGTACACCATGGGTCAGTCCTCTCGCTCCTATGTTGTTCCTAGTGTATATGCTGCCCCTGGAAGGAATCATTAGAAGCTACAGCCTGGGTTTCCATTACTATGCAGCTGATACCCAGCTGTACCTGTCATTTGTGTCCAAGATGCTGGATGTTATGGCAGTACTAAATCTGTCTCTTACTGTACATTTCTGGCTTTGTGTGCTATGGCAGTTGTACAGCTGTAAGGTATGTGGCCGGGGGGGCATATATTATCTGAAAGGCACACTGGTGTTGGGGTATTCCCAATACTGACCCATGTACACTGCATGATGTGTCCCAGCCTTGTGGCCACACCTGATCTGTAGCACAGCCTTGCCACCCATATATGCTCCCTCAACATCCTCCATGCCCACAGTGCTGCATGTGTGTGCTGGCATCTGTTGGTGTCCACGGAAGTGTGGTCCACAGGTGTGTGCTGTATGGCCACACTGCCGTGCTATCCACTAGTGGCAGGGTCACGCTTACTGCCTGGCATGGCTGGGACTGGTGACAGATGATGGCATCATTGTGATGCCATCAGTTAGCAACATCTTCCTCTATGTTTGGCTTTATCTATGTGTCATATTTATTTGTTAGGGTCGCCAAAACCGCGTTAAACCAGCGCAAACACAGCAAAGCCATAATGTCGCGCCAAAGCTGATTGCCCAGGATTAAGACCAGCTTTTCCTGGCGGTAATGTCACCGCGCTAGTGTCGCGCTAAGTCGGGCAAACCACTTAGCGCGGCGCTAGTCGCTGAATATAGCATTGCGCCTGTATTCATGTCAGTTTGCCCCTTGCATACATTATAATTTTGCCCAGCGCTAATGCAGTTTGCCCGCGCTATTTGGCCTTTTGAATATGGCAGACCCGCGCTAATCCCGTGCTAAACCTGCGCAAATGGTTTTTGCCCAGTGCAAAGTTTTGAATATCTGGCCCACTGTGTCTTATGTGTACATCCTCAGGTACAGTACATGCCAGTTCTTTTTGATGGCGCATTAGGTTATGCATTGCTGTTTCATAAAACGTGTAACAGCTATTTGAAGAAGATTGGAAGACTGTGATTGGAAAAGTATAGGAAATGTACCTTTTGATCCCGATTATGGGCCAGATATTCAAAACTTTGCGCTGGGCAAAAACCATTTGCGCAGGTTTAGCGCGGGATTAGCGCGGGTCTGCCATATTCAAAAGGCCAAATAGCATGGGCAAACTGCATTAGCGCCGGGCAAAATTATAATGTATGCAAGGGGCAAACTGGCATGAATACAGGCGCCAATGCTATATTCAGCAACTAGCGCCGTGCTAAGTGGTTTTGGCGACTTAGCGACGCATAGCGGCAGCACACATACCGCCAGGAAAAGCTGGTCTAATCCTGCAATCAGCTTGCGCGACATTATGGCTTTGCGCTGCGTTTGCGTGGGTTTAGCGCGGGTTTTGCGCGACCCTAACAAATAAATATGACACATAGATAAAGCCAAACATAGAGGAAGCATGCTGCTAACTGATGGCATCACAATGATGCCATCATCTGTCACCAGTCCCAGCCATGCCAGGCAGTAAGTGGTGACCCTGCCACCAGTGGACAGCATGGCACTGTGGCCATACAGCACACACCTGTGGACCACACTTCCATGGACACCAACAGATGCCAGCACACACATGCAGCACTGTGGGCATGGAGGATGTTGAGGGGAGCATATATGGGTGGCGAGGCTGTGCTACAGATCAGTGTGGCCACAAGGCTGGGACACATCATGGTGTACATGGGTCAGTATTGGGAATACCCAACACCAGTGTGCCTTTCGGATAATATATGCCCCCTCGCCACATACCTGACAGCTGTACAACTGCCATAGCACACAAAGCCAGAAATGTACATGTCACTGTGAGCATCCATGCCACAGGTGCAGCATCTGTGGGTCACACAACAGTGTAACAGTAATGTCCAGTGTCAGAAAACATCCGCAGGTTGAGCGCTCACTGTGTATAGTGCAGTCATCATCACTGCCCTACACACCATAGGCATTGCTGTGTCCACGCACTACTGGCCCCCTTGCTACTGTAGTTTCTGTGCACTGTAGCATGCCCTACAATGTGACAGTTGCATGCAGCACCACCACCACCTGTGCCTATGGTGTCCTGTCCCTGGGGTATAATATACTATGCTATGCTGTACTGTTTACACGTAGCCTGCAGCTATCATCATGCACTGCCAGACTGACCTACAGGTGGAGCTGCGGTTGACCTGGTCAGCCCTGTACTTCCAGACTGACCTACAGGTGGCTCTGTGGGACTCTGCAGTAACGCTGGGCAAACTGCATGCAAATCAGGGTATAATGAGATACTAATCTGGTTGTTTGCCCAGAGACTACGTAAGTAGGCTCATTGCATAGCACTTTTAGATATGGCACATTTAGCCCGGGCAACGTGTTTGCTCCGGGCTAACTGCCAGCTCGCGCTAATGCTGCGCTAATGTGTTAGCGGCGCTAACGGTTATCGGGAATATTATACAGTGTTGATCACTGTTCTTTCACATCTGCTGCTTCCTGCAGCTGTACTGAAGTCCATGCATTTGCTGGCACACACATTGGCCACGTAGTTATCTGTACCTCCCTCATGTTGCTGTGTACTGTGTTGTTGTTGTGGGTTGCACTTCCTGGTTGCTTTATTCAGTGCTGTCTTATTCCAGGGCTATTTTTGCCCTGCACTCCCAGCCCAGTTTGCATGGCCTCATTACCATGCCATATTCGGAAGCTGTTTGCCCTGGGCTATTCCTTTTGAATATAGCGTGCTCTGTGCTCCGGGCTAAGTTTGCCCACTGGGCAGTGCTAATTTTGCCCCGGGGCAAAGTTTTGAATATCTGGCCCTATGTGTCTAAAGGCCTCAGTCATCAGAAGTAAAAGTGGTCATTGTAATGATCATGCAGACAAGTGAGTGGAGTGCTCTGCTTAGTTTACTTGATAGCACTGTGCTGTATAACACAAGTATAACACTGGCAAAAACGTGGGCTACAGCCCACCAAACGAGGGCTTATAAACAGTAGATAACTTAATGCATGCACAATAATGCAGCGTATGTAACTTGTGCATGTTAATACCCATCATTACATCTCCCGCCTCAAGTTGAACCCCTCCCCAACATAAAAAATTAAAGTTCAGTGCAGTTCAAACATTTTGCGAGTCTATGTAATCATGGTGCCAGGCTGGCTTTTGAATCTCCCACCCACTGATCTGGCTGATCCATGGGCTGGAGCTAGTGGCAGACAATTGGTCCTGACTGCTTGGCAGTAGGGCCAGCCCCACAGGGTCACTCTGCAGCTGCCTCTCTTACCCTCTCATGGTGCTCTTGCATATTTGCTCCCCACACTAGAATGTCATCCATAATGACTTCAGTGCCCTCGAGCCCTTCAAAAATGTGTGAAATTTTCTTTTGGAAGACCTCTGGTGCTGATCAGATCCCAAAGGGGAGATGCTTGAACTTGTACAGCCCAAAAGGTGTATTAAAAGTCATTAAATCCGAGCTTGGTCCATCCAATTTAATCTGCCAAAAGGCATGTCCAGCATCTAGCACTGTGAAAACTTTAACCCCTGCTAGCTTAGCTGCAACCCTTTCAACTGTCTTCATCGAGTGATGCTCTCTTTTAATTGCTCTAGTAAGATCTCTGGGATCTATGCAAATTCTTCCTAGGTTTGGTTTTTCTACAACAACCATCGAGCTGACCCAGCCCCTGGGCTTCTCCACTTTTTCAATAATCCCAATTTTTTCCATGTTTTCTAGTTCTGTTCTCACTTTATCTTGTAATGCAGAAGGTATTTTCCTAGGAGGGTGGATCACTGGGCTAACTGACTTGTCAATCTTAATGTGATGCTCACCCTCTAAGCATCCCTATTCCTCAAATACGTCTGCAAATTCAGCCAATATTTCTTCAGTGATTTCTCCTGCACTCTCATTTGCAGCATTTACAGGAAATAGCTTCTTTATGAACTTCATTTCCAAACAAGTAGACAGGACCAACACTGGGCACACACTTGCATCAACCACTTGAAATGGCAGCAAATAGTACTTTTTCTTAAAACATGCCAACAACATTGCTTTGCCTTTTGCATCAAGTTTATGCCCAGAATAGGAAACCAAGCTGTCCATCGACCTTTGAACTGCTTTTCTAGACAGTGTCTTATACATCTGAAAAGATATCACATTACGCAGTGCTCCAGTGTCTATTCTGAACATCACATTTTTTCCATTTATGTTCAGATTTACTTTCCAATCAGTATCTGGCTTATAAGTAGCCACAGTATCAACAATAAAATCACTTTCATTCTCCTGGGCATCTTCTTCTTTAACAACATGTATCTCAATGCATTTGCCCACACGACATACTCTAGTGAAATGATTTTTCCTGATGCACAATCTACAAAACTGTCCACATGCTGGGCACTTATTTATCTCATGCTCACACCCACACTTCTCACATTTGACTTTGTCCCGGATTCCCCCCATTCCCCCCACAAAAGACAAACTACTTATATGTTATTGTGCTCAGACTGGCAATTAATTTATTATACATCATAATTTCATTTTCCATTTCCATTAATCATATAGTAATGTCTTTTTCACAATTGTATTGGTATTGCATCCACATATCAGTCTCTGATCACCTCTTTCTCTTTTCTTCTCGCTTCCCCAGGTGAAAACCTGGGTGCTTTCTTCTTCTCTTTTCTGGTAGGTAACAGTGAGAACTGAGACCACTTTTTATCCTTCAGTTTCTTCTTCTTCTTCTCATCATATTTCTTTTTCATTCACCCCTTCCCCTCCCCTCCTTCCCCTCCTTTTTCCCCTCTCGCTGCCATCCACCTCTGGCAGTCCACCAAACGTCCGACCGGACATCCTGTCATCCACCTCTGACAGACCAACTCATTCCCTTCTGAATTAACCACTTTCCAATTTTCTTTTTGTCAGGTGGGTGGGAGGTAACAAAACTTCAGCAAAAGTTGCTGAACCACGACTGTGCTGACCTTTTTGTACCCCCTTTTGCCCCTCCCCTTCCTGCCTGCTTGTCTATTGTCCTGGCTCCCAGCCCCTCCCCCTACCTTCCCCCCTCCTTGTCTGAGCAAACCACTTCCAGAAAAGGGGCAAGGGGTGCCCCAGGACAACTTGGTCTGCCCCTTAAAGGGCAAACTCCATTGTCCCAGATTCCCCCCTTTTTCCCCCACAAAAGACAAACTACTTGTATGTTGTTGTGCTCAGATTGGCAATTAATTTATTATATATCATTATTTCATTTTCAATTCCCATCATCATGTATTAATGTTTTTTCACAATTGTATTTCTATTGCATCCACATATCAGTCTCTGATCATCTCTCTCTCTTTTCTTCTCGCTTCCCCAGGTGAAAACCTGGGTGCCTTCTTCTTCTCTTCTCAGGTAGGTAACGGTGAGAACCAAGACTGCTTTTTGTCCTTCAGTTTCTTCTTCTTCTTCTCATCATATTTCTTTTCATTCCCACCCTCCCTCCCCTTTTTCCCCATAGCCTGTCTCCAGCTTGCGTTAGATGACTGGCCTTTCCCCCTTTTTTTTATCTCCCTTCCTGTCTCCTCCATGCCTCAATATACCCCATCATTTCAGCATTAAACATGTCTATTGCTAAGTTTGACAGGTGCTCTCCATCTGATCTGTAAAAATCCTCTTCCCATTCCTCCACCCCTTGTAGAATTACATGTCCCCCCATGTTCCTTATCAAAGTTCCTACCCTTCTGTTCATCTTTCTCCTGGCCCTGTCCACTGCTACATGGCTGTGTTCATGCCTCCATACCCTCCTTGGTGTCATGTCAGACTAGGCTATGCTCACTCTTGGCCAACACTCCCGAATCTTCCTCAAGTCCCATTTCACCTGCATATACGTGTCCACCCATGGCTTCCCCCCAATGTCATTACCCCTCAGGTGTATAATGAATAAATCTGGGATGGGTCATTGCTTGTTCATTTCTTTTAGGGTAGGAAGCAATTGTTCCCATCTCATCCCTTGGATGCCACGCCATACTAGCCTACATTGACGGACATCCTTCTACAGCTGTTTTCCCCCAGCCTTTTTCTCCGCTTTCTTTTCTGCCCAATAAATATATGACTGCCCGCAGATCCAAACTTCTGTGGCCCTCCCTCTACCTACAGAATTTAAGCAAAATATACATCTTACTCACCGGTTTGCCTTGTTTATTTCCACTATGCTCTTTTTTTTTTGCTCCTGCAAAACAACAACAGATGACATGTTACTTTCTGTCCTGTAGAGCCTGAATATACCTCTTGTAACTGGTAGACCGCCAGTGCCCCTTTTGCAACATACTGTCCACCGTTTCCCCTGCAGCTGCCCATTTTGAAGCAGCCCCTATTCGAAAGGAGTGAGAAGAATAATTGCCTGGGTCCTCACCCAGGAACTCCATCCTTTTTTTGAGCATGGCCGTAACTTGGTAACTCGTCACCTTCTTCCTGTCCCCATGCATGAATAATCTCCCTTGTTTAACCCCAAGCTCTGTGGTGTAAGCCCACAAAGCCTTTACCTGGCACACTGCCCCATCTACATGCACCTTAATAGTTACAGCACACCCATTCCCTTCCTGATCTGTTTTTGACCTCCTAATTATAACTTGTATCTCATTCCACCGCCAGGTTATGTCTTCCCATTCCAACCCTCCTTCTTCATCTCTTCGACCATGCCCGACCACCTCACTCACTCGTAGGGCCCCTGCAAACATTACTAAGTAAATTTTGTGCCTCATCTTTGGACCTACAAATTGCCGGGAGTAAGCCCCCTAACTTTGCTAGCCAATGATCTGCTATTGGCCGCCTACCATCCATGGGCCTCTTGTTCAACCCACTCCACCCTTGCATCATTCTCCTTATCAACATTGATTTTGTATGGTCCTTCCACCTCTTTAGGCTACAAACTAGACTAATCCCTGCTAGGTACACCCCATCGTGGTGTGGGCCATTCCTCTCTGCCATTGGTCCACTGTAAACTTCCCTAGCTGCTCCTCAGTAAGTGGCCCACTTACCTCCATATGGTGTACTTCCCTGAATGCTTGCAACACCCGCCATGCCCCTTCATAGCCCCTCAAGGTCCGTGGTGCCCATGAGTTGAGAAACAGCATTTTGGCTCCCTCTTGCCAATGTCCCAGATGTTCATTGGTATGGGTGTTTTCCGCTCCTCTGCTACCAGTGCCAGCATCCGGAAATGATTCAGCTGCAGATAGGAAAGGCTGTCAGCTAGGATATTTTTAACCCCTTCTATGTGCTTGGCCCTGAATGACATATTCAATTGTAAGGCTCTCAACACTAACTGTCTCAATACCCTCATGACCGTCTCAGATCTGGCCCCCCTGTTGTTCAAAACCTCTACCACTGCCTTGTTGTCACACCAAAATGTGACCTTCTGATTCCGTAATTCCTCTCCCCACACTAGGTTACAGACCCAAATGGGCATACTTTCAAACAGTGTGATGTCCTTTACCCTTCCATCTCTCACCCAATCTGTTGGCCATGGCTCTGAGAACCATTTTCCTCTCAAATAGCCTCATCCCAACCCCCCCCCACCGCATCTGTATATAAGTCCAGATTAGTGTTGTAAACCCAATCATCCTGCCAGAATGAGCAGTCATTGTAGCTGCTGAGGAATTCTTCCCACACTTTGAAATCTTCTTTTACTCCCTTTGCTATGTCCACCCAGTGGTGTGGTCTGGTTACTCTTGCTGTGGCCCTTGCTAGCCACTTAGTGAAAGTCCTTCCTGGTCCAATTGCCCTACAGGCGAAATTCAGATTGTTTATTGTTTATTGATAAATATCGGATAACACCTTTGAGTCAAAGACTCCTTTACAAAGGTTCCACATCATACATAAGAAAGAGACAACAGTGTACAGAGTAACAAATAACATAGTAGTTAAAGACAGTGGTTACAGAATGGTTGCAGATGGTTACAGAAGATACAAAATACAAAAATAGCAGCTGGGAATACAGGGTAACAGAGAGCTACTGAACAAGGTGCAAAAGTGCAAAAAGGTTGCAAGATGCCCCATTACTTGTTGTACCTGCTTCAATTGCACCCGCCTTCTGCTCGTATGTACCTGGATCAGGTCCTTCAACTTCGCCACCTTGCTGTCTGGTAACTTAAACACCTTTCTCAGTGTGTCTATTTCAATTCCCAGGAATTCTAACACCTTACTGGGGCCTTCGGTTTTGTCCAGCGCCAATGGTACCCCCAGCTCTGTACACAATTCTTGAAAACTAGCAAGCCTCCTCTCTGTCTCACTCCGTCCACTGCCTATTAACAGAAAGTCATCCAGGTAATGTAAGACTGCCTTGTAACCTGTTTTCTCTTGAAATATCCACTGCAAACAGGTGCTGAATGCTTCAAAAGTGGCACAGGCCACAGAACAACCCATGGGCATAGCCTTGTCAAAATTGTACTGGTCCCCCACTTTAAAACCCAATAGATCCCAATCCTCCCTTCTAACTGGGACCAATCAGAATGTGGACTCTATATCTGTCTTGGCCATCCATGCATCGGGCGTCACCTGGATGATCTGTATGGCCTCCTCCAATGTGGTGTAGGTGACTCTGCTGTGCTTCTCACTTATAAAATAATTCACTGAGTCCCCCTCCGGAAATGACAGATGGTGAATCACCCTGTATTCCCCACTTTGTTTCCTGGGAACCAGGCCCAATGGGAAAATTATCATATTCCGTAGTGGGGGGGGGGGTGTTGGTTACAGCCCTTCTACTCTGCCTGCCACCCTTTCTTTCTCTATTTTTTCTTCAATATATCCTCCTTCCCTTTAACTAACCCCAGATTGTTAGCCTCTCTTGCCCTTCTTGGGCCTTCACACTGCAGTGAAAAACCTGTCCTAAAACCTTTATTTATCACTTCTGCCAATTCTCTGTCTGGGTACTTTTTCAGCCATCTCTACCATGCCTCTATCTTGATGGGGGTTCTTGCTTCCTGAAATTGTTCCTTTACCCCCTTCCCCCGGTTTCTTGACCCCGCCCCCCACCAGTCTTGCTCCCTCTTCTGATCAGTACATTTGGTTCCCCCTACCCCCATATCCTCTTCCTCTCGATCTTCTATTCCATGACTGGCCCCTGTAGCCGTGACCTTCCCGAAAGGACTGCTGGCCTGTTATCTGTCCCCCTCCTCCTTGGGTCCCTTGTGTCCATGCTGTCCTGCATCTATTCTCCGGGTGGGCTCCCCCACATTTTGAGCATGCATGTCGGAACCGGCATTGGGGCCATGAGCAAAATGCCCTGTTATATCCCCAGTAACACTTTGGGGATATCCCCCACCTCTTTTTCCTATTTCTCCTTCCGGTGTGGATTGATCCGTTACATACTCTGTCCACAAGTCCAACTGCTTTGAGTCCCACCTCACATCCCCATATGTTGCCATCCTTTGCCGGAAGAACTCATCATAATATATCCAACTTATCCCCCCCCCTTCGCCTTCGCTCGTCTGATAATCAGCAAATATGTAATAAGAGGGATGCCCAATTCTGGCTTCTTTTCTAACTCTATAGCTGAGTACATGCCAAAACCTACAAAGGATCCATCCCACGTCTTTCCTTTTGTAAATTTGTCCTCTTCTTTCTTGCCCAGTAAAACCACTGCTTCCACCATCTCACTTTTCCCAATATTCTCTGTTTCCTCATATTTGGCCACCGACTCCCTACTCACTAAAGCAAAAATGTCTACATACTCCCCTTTCCATATTTTTTCTTTTGTAGCAATCAGTACATGCTCCCTGTTCTTATCCTTGGGGCTCCTATCTCCCTTGTTCCTTTTCCTATGTTTTTCATCCCCTCATCCACCCCCTCCGTTGTTTCCTTATACAACCTAATCTCTGCTAGTGCTGATTCCATCTGCCCCAACCCCCCGACCCAAGGGCCGCAATAATTTGTCCTATGTATTCCTTAATGCTGTCTCCCACATTACCTGATACATTACCTGTGGGTTTTTCAGCTCCCTGAAGCCTGCTGTCATCGAGATGTCCTGGCCATGGTTCCTGTGGCAGGATGGCAGGTTTGGGCATTGTCTGCAGGGGAACCACTGTGTTCTGGGGGATCCGGTCTGAGTTCCACTGGTGGGGACACCACCTGCTCTTGGGAAGGTACTGGCGGTTCTGGTACACAGGGTTGCAGTGCTATTGGGCTGACCACTCAGGGAGGCACCACTGCTGGTGGTTGCACTCTCTTCCGACTACATGGTCTCCTTGCTGGTCGTTTCCCACCACCCCTTTTCCTTTTCCCACTTTCCTTTTCTCCACGGATCTCCCCAGTTCCTCTCCTTCCACCATCTGCCACATCTTATTGAGCTTCTCCACCAGCTCCACAATAGTCTTGTAGGCATCTTCCTTTGATGATCTGTTCCTCTTTGGTGCCATCCTCTCTTTCTTGCCTGTATAAAATCTGTGAAAACTGACAAAGCATTTTCATTAATGCCTCGCCATGCTCCCCCCTTTTTTTTTTTTGGTGCCCTTGCCTCGACTTCCTCCTATGAGCAAACGTCCGCTCCATTCATCCGCTTCCTCCATAACTAGGCCCCTATATAGATAGGCCTCTGTTGATTGTTGCCATAATCCCTTCTTTTCCCCTTTTTCTAGCCTTATGCCCTGCATGCCACCATCCCTTCGGCAAGGTCTATCAAATGGCCTGTTTCGCTGTGATAAAATGGTGTCTGACGTCATGCCACATGGCCTGGGTCCCAGCCTAGGTCCATCCTCCATGTGGCCCCCTTTTTCTTCCGTTGCTATACTGCCTGAAAATGGCATTTTTTTGGGGTGATATTAAAGCTTCTCAGCCCTCCCATGGCATCTACTGCTGAGCCCCTGGCCTTCTGGCCCAACCTTTCTCTTTCCTGTGCCCCCTCCACTGGCCTCTGGCTGGCCATGGCCGCTTAGCACCCCCTGTGCCTCCATCTGCATCACGTGGCCCTCTGGGCCTATTCATTCTTCCCTTCATGCCCCACATGCCTCTGGCTGCTGGCCCTCCAGGCCTGTTTGTTCCCCTCCTGCCCCTATATGCCTCTGGCTTCGCTGCGTGGCCTCTCGGCCTAAACACACACTCCATCCCACTTGAGGACCCCCATGACATCTGACGTCCTTCCCACATATTCCTCCCAGTGGCAGCTTCTTGGCCCAGTGTCCTGCTTCTTTCTGCTGCCCTTTAAACAGAACCCCCCAATCCCCTGCCCATGACTCTCCAGCCACGTTGCACACCGTGGCATCTGACGTCATGCCACGTGGCCATCTCATGCGAGCACTGTGTTCTCCCATTCAGCTAGGTCTCCAACCACTAGCCCTTCTGCATCCCCAACACCACTGTTTGAATGATTTTCTGATGTCTCCAAGACAACTGAAAACTATCAAAAGGAGGTACCCTTCATCAGCTAAACCAGCATTCTGATCCACTTACTCCTGTCCCTCTACAAGGTCGCTTGTTCGCTACAACCCCAGTCCCTCTGCTTCCCCATGCTCACTAGGCCACCCGTGGCCCAACCACCACAGCGTTTTGTCACCTATACCCCTGCCCCTCTCCTTATTTTCTCCCCCAGATCGCTTGCTCTCTCGCTCTGCTTTTCTGCCATCTTTCCACTCATTCTTACTGAGCGCATGTCCCCTTTTCTACTGGCTGATCTTCCACCCCAACTGTTCCAGCTCGTCAGCCACTTCTCCTTATATCCTCTAAGCAAGGCCTCAATCCTACCAAGCCTAGCATTAGGCGCTATAGCATGCTGCACTGCGTCATGCCCTTCTTCCAGCTCACCTCACTACCACAATGCAACAAACACAAATTCACACTTGTCCATCAAACTAAAACTTCTCTTATTATTCTTTAAAACCCAAAGACTTTTTTTATAAAACATTCTGAACACAAATTCACTCTTATCCACCAAACCAAAACTTCTCTTACTATTCTTTAAAACACAAAGACTTAAAAAAAAAAAATTCCATCGTCGCATCCTAATTGCCCTTACATGGCTTGTGTTCTCTTATCTTCTCGCTTTCTTAATGCACAAACCTCAGCTCTAACAAGTTCCCAAATTCCAATCTGAAGTGCTGCAGTTCAGTGTATAACAAAACTTCAGCAAAAGTGGATGAACCACCACTGTGCTGACCTTTTTGTACCCCCTTTTGCCCCTCCCCTTCCTTCCTGCTTGCTTATTGTCTTGGCTCCCCGTCCCTCCACCTACCTTCCCCCCCTTTGTCTGAGCAAACCACTTCCAGAAAAGGAGGAAGGGCTGCACCAGGACAACTTGGTCTGCCCCTTAAAGGGCAAACTCCATTATTCACTTGAGGTACATTACTCTCTCTGCTCACATTGGCACCTATTTTTGCTCTATATTTTTGTACGGCTTCTACTTGCACTGATCTTTCTTCCTGAGCATTTTCACTTAAACACTTAATTTACATTTCACTCAGTTCAGCAGCTCTGCATATATCAATGAATTTGTTCAGTGTCAAGTCCACTTCTTTCAACAGTCTGCATCTCACATGCTCACTCTGTGTGCCACATACAATTCTATCTCTGATCAATGGTTCAGTTAAGTCTCCAAATTTGCAGGATTTAGCTTTTATCCTCAGTTCTGTTACATATGAATCAATGGACTCACCCAGATTGTGGCTCCTAATATTGAACAGGCATCTCTCATAAGTCACATTCTTTCTCGGGTTACAATACCTCTCAAATTATCCTATAATTGTGTCCAATTTCTCCTTAACTTCCTCTCTGTCCCATTCAAAAGTGTTGTACTTCTCCAATGCAGCAGGTCTTCCACATGCCAAAGGGTAAAAGCCTGGATCTTCTGGGACTTCTCAGCGATTCCACTGGCAACCAAGAAACTCTCAAATTGCTGCTTAAATCTTCTCCAATTCTCAGCAACGTTTCCATGCAGACAGAGCTATAGAAAGCTGCAGACATGCCATTCTGACACCATATAATGATCACACAGACAAGTGAGTGGAGTGCTCTTCTTAGTTTACTTGGTAGCACTGTGCTGTATAACACAAGTATAAAACTGGCAAAAGTGCCGGCTAGTGTCCACCAAACAAGGGCTTATATAGATAACTTAGTGTATGTGCAGTAACGCAGCATAAACAACTTGCATATGCTAATACACATGTTTACAGTCATGATAGCAGTGCACCAAGAAAAGGAGAAAATAAGTAGAGCCTGCAGTTTAATTTGGTGTTTCGGATAAAATACCACGATTCTAATTTTAGTACTGCATCCCGTAATCTAGTGCACCACCTCAGACTACAGTAAATACAGTTTTGCTGTGCTTTTATATTCATTTCAAAAACAATTTTTTCAGAACCTGGTACTTAAAACAGAACACCAATAGACAAAACTGGTATTCTGACATCAATTATTAATATGGCTGATACACCAACTAAATGTGAATATCAAGCCTGTTTTGTTTTTAAAATATGAACTTCATGAAATAGATGGAAGTCCACACTTCTTTAACTTAAAAAATATATGTTATGTATCAAACTCTGGTATTCATGTACCTGTTTGAAAGTCAGTGAGATCGGTGATATATAAGACAGTATATTAGCTGCTTATCTAATCTGTTAGACTGACATGGGGATTTAAAGATATTGTGATTCTAGTCTGCTCCTTGGAAAACCATTACAGAGATACCATATATCAATATCAGAGAGGCATCGTCACTTTATAGTGCAAGAAGAAAATATTACAGGAAAATAATGCAGATGGATACTGCATTTAAAGTCAGGTTTTGCATCATGCATGTGAGGAACAACAACTATAAGACAATCTTGCAAAGCCATGACCCAGAATACATACACTGCAGGTAGACTACAAGACAACAGATAACTCATGAGGTTGATTGCTATATGAAACACTCTTGCATATCTGTGAACCAGAATACATACAGTACACTGCAGGTAGAGTACAGGATAAAAGATAATTTATGTGATTGCTTACTGTATGAGACACTCTTGCATACATGTGAACCAGAATACATACATCACAGGTAGACTACTGGTTAATTGCTGTATTATCTAAAGGTCACTTGTTCGTTGACACCTAGTTTCAGTGTTTCACATTACAATCTGAAAAAGCCTGAAGTGAATTATCGACAACGTGGCAATGCAAACAGCGCAGCTACAGTGTAAAATGAGCTAATGCCAGAAAGTCTAGCAGCACAATTAGAAAGCCCACACAGTTCCTTAATGATTCAGCAAAGGTTACTAAAGCTTTCATCTCACTAACTAATATTTTACAACTCAAAGTCCTGCCAAAGCCTGGGTTCAAACTTGTCATTTATGGAAAACCAATTAAAGGGCCCTCTTGTACACACAAACACACACACAATCACAAATCAAATCAAGACCTTGGCATGTCTTTTAGCAAGCAACCACATAACACAAACCAGTCGTTCATAATAAAGCTATATAGCAACAGTTCTCAAACTTTGTTATAGTGAGCCTCCCCTAAGCCATGGAAAAGATCTTGAGCCTCCCCCAAAATACTGAAATATTTTTGGGCCTCCCCAGAGAAAAACAGTCTACTTTTCACAGTACCTCAGGAATAAATTGAAACCTCTTTGCATAGCTGGCTCTCATGTTATTAAGCTTATTGTACCCCCCGACCAAAACAGAACAACCTACTTGCTCCAATATTTTTGACTCTCAAACCATTGTTACCTCTTACTGCCATACCTTCATAGGTTAGACTACATTTTCTGTTTCCACCTCTAACTGGAATAACAATCCTGCCAACCTCTGCCTCTCCCCCTCTCCCCTTGCTCTTAAGCAACTTCTCAGGGATCATTTTGCTCCCTCCTGCTCTTATTCCTAGGCCTGCATGGTTGACTCTTGTATTTGGACAGTTCTGCTGCCAGTCTAATTGATCAATTGTTCCTCGCATTGTTGGTTTATTGTTCTTAATTTGTTTGCACTTTTATTCATTTTGTATTGATTGAGTGTTCTGTAGTTACATTTTGAATTGTATTCTCTCACTACCCTTCCCTGGGTACACCTGAAATAAGCCATGGCTCAGTGTACAGTACCTTCCCTGGTCACAGACTTGAGAATAAATACATAAATTCACCTGTTATCCTCTTTCAGTTTGCCTTATCCCTTTACATAAAATCTATAAAGTTCAAAACTGAAATATAATACTTTTTTCAAGACTTGCTTGAGCCTCCCCTGGAACAGGTTGGGGCCTCCCCAGGGAGGCTGGCCTCACCATTTGAGAACCCCTGCTATATAGCCATCCTCCTCCTCCTCCTCCTCCTACCGCAGCATAGTTATAACTGCTATAATATAACTGCAAATGGGGAATGCAGGCACAGTGATCATATTAATGGCACTGAAAGCCTTATTTTTTTAAATGAACTGCATTACAATATATGGATCACGCATTTGTTCAGACTCTGAACTGTGATGGGCTACGAGCCAATAAATAAAGTGGGCAAGTCACTATAATGGCAAAACTCTGACATAATGCAAAATAAAATTTAAAACTTTGATGGCCATGAAGCCACTGTTGGGACTTCATCACAAAACCACAATGAAGAACAAAAGGATATGTATTTGCACTCAATTTGTATCTGAGTCACGTGAAATAGTTTTACATCTTTTTATTTATTTATTTAAATGTTTCACCAGGAAGGCACTCCGAGCAACAAGTTGATTGTCTCCTCATGCGAGTGGGGGGGGGTAGGGAACAATGGGATAGAATACAGAGAAATGTAACAATGTTGGAATACAGTTTGCTTACTTGCATACAATGAGAGCAGGAGGGATTACAGGTGGATAACATTGGTTAACAATGCAACAGTTAAGTGTAGTAAATATGAAGACACATATAGCAAATTGGCAACCATTGGTGACAGTTGGTAACACTGGAACACATATAATAACTTGACAGCAGTGTGTAGCACTAGATGGTAAGTTGACCCAACAGTAATTGGTAGCCATTAGTGTAACATACATATTCAAGATTTACAGTGATTGGAGTAAAGAGAGGAAGAATGGAAGCAGGGAATGAAAAAATGTGGATGACAGAATGGAAGAAGGGAAAGGAAATTTATGACAAGATGCAGACAGAACATGATTTTCGTGGCATACAGAGATGACAGAGTGGACTAAAGTGCATATAAGAGGGGTATTGGGGTAGGTTATAAGTGCTAATTGAGTGTAGGGGTAGGCCAGTGTAAGGCTATGTTAACCGGAAGGGGGGTAAGAGGAGAGGAGGGGTAGAGTGTGGCAGGTGATGAGAGAGATATATTGTAGATGGGGGTATCCAAGGGGAGAGGAGGGAGAGTTGAAATGTAACAGTGTCCTGTTATCCCTATCTGGGCAGGGTGAAAGATAGCCCTACTGGTCGGATACCGATTATAGGTGATGAGAGTTATAAATCTATACATTATACATCTGTTTGCATTCATACCAATCCAGATTAAAATGGTTAACTAAACACACAGACAAATCTTATTTCAGATGATGATGTGGTCCAGGGATGAGAGGACAGTTTTTGGCAGTCTGTGTCATATGCCCATGTCTGACATGCTGTACAACTTCTTGCACACAGATGCTATATACAGTGCAATGCATAGGCATGTCCAACCACTTGAGTTTCGGCTGCAGAGATTACAAAGGAAAATAACTCATAGCCACCCCTAGCCACAGCAAAAGAACACCAAAACATATAGGGTTGGACTTTTTAAAGGGCTGGATGCAGCACTTACACCATATTTTGGACACATGCTGCATCCTCGCAGATGTTTCCAGATGTGTGCATCCTATTCACAGACATCTGGATGCATTTGTGACATTTCCCACAGTTTTTGGTAATTTGTTCTGGAATTGCAGGACTTGTGTCCATATTTCTAATAAAAGTGCAGAATTCCGTCAGGAGAGTTGGATCAACTTTTTGTGGTCTAATTTCCTGGGCAGATCTCCACACCTCTGTCAGAAAAATAGCCACAGGGTGCTGAAAATATCATCTGCATTTAAAAGAAACTGCTTTTCAGGCTTGTGATTTTGTAGTAACTAGGCCCTCTGGTTAATACCATGCCCAACCATCTGTGTCTAGAGGGATTGAAACATATCCCTCAGAACAGCAGCCATCCCAGCTCTTTTATATGCCTGTGGATAACTACGTCTTGATGGTGTGGGTTGCCACCTCTACATGCCAAATGAAATGGCATGTGGCAAAGAGAGAAGTTATGGTTCTATGGGGTCACTGTGTCTCACCTGAGTGTGACAGCATCATCTGCCTTGACCTTTCCTATTTTCTTCCATTCTCAACCTTCTTACTATCCTACCCAAATGATTGGTTACTTAACATTTCTGCATCATTCATAGGTGTATTATGTGTGTAAAATCTAATAAAGAGTTAAAATAAAAAAAATCCTACCCAAATAATGTTCAGAGACTTGTCTCACCCTCCACCTCCTCTTCCTCAGCAATTGGCAGTAAATGAAATCAGGACCTGCACTGACACCAAAATAAAATCCTCTAAGGGACAGGGGTATGGCAAAGGATCATGCCCACGCCAACTGGAGGACAGTGTCCTGTCCTTCTTCTTCTGCTAGATGCTAAGGATGCCCCAGACTTGGGAGATGAACCATTTTACCCAACAGAGCAATTTGCCTTCCAGCTTCTACACTATCAGTCCGACTGACAAAACACCTTCTGAACATTGCAACAAGTGTTCAGCAGGACTAACAACTGCTAATGTAGCATTACCAGCATCCCCCAAAGTAGAGAACTGAAGGGGCTATGGCTGTAACCTGCAAAAACAAATTGACAGACACAGTTGCTCCAGGGGATGATGGGGGACATCTCTGTGTAGAAGATTCTCTTCAATGTCTGGGGTTACAGGTAATTAAATTCCCTATCTTCCTTCCAGAATATCACCTCCATATGGCCACACTCTGTGGGTGAGTAGCAATCAGTAACGCAAAGTACAAGAGATATTTTTCAGCCATGAGAGGATAGTAAAAGGAGTTGGCGTCACTCGCGGCACTAATGCTTTGCAGTACTAATACAAAGCCACAACTAGATCTCTTTCTGAAGGTTATGCCTAAACTGCAGTGCTTAGTAAAACTAGACATTTTGCTCTAAGTGACTGCACTACAGATTTCAAGTGCAAAGATGAAGCAAAAACAGTCAGCAAAAGTAGCCATACATCTGGTGCATGACTTTTGAACTCACTTGATGAGTATTTCCCTACCACAATGTAACACTGTGTCATACAGCAGGGCAGAGTGTTTAATAAATGTATTTTTTTTTTGCCTTATATGCCAAGGGTATTCAGAGCATACAAACAAGCAACTGATTAGATTGTCTGGAAGGCTTAGTAGGATCCATATGTAATCTTAGATCCTTCTTACATCTAAGGAGTGCAGGGCCTCAACTTGATTCTCTAGTTTGGAGAGAAAAGTGTAGGGGCTGGTAATTTTCTTTTTTTTTTTTTTTTTCTTTAATTTTTTTTGTTTGTTGAGTGTGAACTCAGGGACACCCTTAGGAATGAATTTGTGCTGAGTCTTAAGAAATTTACTATTTTTTGTGGAAGGTCAGGAAACAGGGCTCTAGGTCCAGAGCGTTTACACAGGATACACTGCAGGCTGAGCTTATAGTCACTTGAAAGAGTTTTACATGAGTTTTCCACAAGTGCAAGTGTGAGTGAAACAGCAAAGGATTGTAAAAGGTACTGGCATCTTAGGTGTCATCAGACATCTGCAGGTGACCACGGGTAAGCAGAGAGCTCTGCCAGTTGGCTGAGATAAGGTACTTGGCTACTTCTGCTGTTACACTTATTGCAGGGAAAGGGTAAAGGGTAGAAGGCAGATCATTATTGGGAATAGGAGGGACACCCTATCTACGGTAAGGTGAAATAAGGTTTCTATTGGGCACTAAGGGAAATAGCTAAAAGAAGTAAAGATGCAGAGGGAGCAGGGAGGAATTTAAAGAAGGTAGTAAACAGGAAAGCAAAGGTAAAAGGGAAAGGCAGGAGACAGCCTGTCTGGGGTAGGGTGGCCTAGGAAAAACTGCTAGGAGGTTCAAGGGTTAGAACCAAACAGAGGGTCATGGTGCAGTAAGGAGCAGGAGGAAGAACATATGACCAGAAAAATGAGTGAAGTATGGAATGCAGAGTAGCAGTCTTCAGGGGGGCATTCTAGAGACTGAGGTGCTGCCTCATATGTACACACCACTCTGGGTTGAGGGAGGATGTCACTAGACTTTGGGCCAAGCTGACCAGGATCAGATGACCTCACTCCTCACCCGGGGACCACCAGATCCACTGCTGCTGCCCCAGAGGATGTCTAGGGGAAGAAGGGTCAGCTGGACAATGGTGGGCTCTTGAAGGGTGGTGGTAATAGGGAAGGGGCACATTCTTCCACCTGTGCCACTATGCAACTCCTTCACTGTTCTGACAGGATGGGACTGCCAAGATGTGGAACCTGTAGTAGTGGCAGGGAAAGATTTGGAGTTCCCCAAATGGGGGAACCCAAGGTGGGTTGTAGAGAACCCCAGCAGAAGAAGGAGCAGCTTCTGGTGGGGGACTCAATCATTAGTGGAATAGATCTTGGAACAGGGTGGGGGTGGAGATGGAGTTAAGGTGCCTATTTGGTGCCACAGCTCAGAGTGATAGTCAGCAGATCATAAAAATCACTAGGCCAGCAGGGCAGGGAGGGTGCTAGATGTCATTTTCCACCTGGGGACCATTGGCCTAGAAAGGGATGCAGCTGGGATTGTTCAGGGAGTGTTGAGGGATCTTGGAGGGGTCTAAAACAGTTAGCATGTATGGTGACTTTCACCGAGTTGCTGCCTGTATATGGCCATAGGAGGACATGGAACTCAACATCAGGAGCTTCAACTCATGGTTGAAAATGGTACAGAGAGGAGATATTTGGCTACACTGGGACTGGAATTAAGCTGGGATGGTGTGGACCTGTACAAGGTGATGGCCTGCATCCATCTAGGAGAGGAAATGCAGTCCTCAGTAGACAGTTTAAATGTTAATTTGATGAGGGGTGGCAGCATGACAGAGAAGGCATATACTGCTCTCCCACACACACAAAATGAGGAAGGAGGGAAGGAGAACCTGATGGGAGAAAAATCCCCCAGGAAACAGGTTCAAGGCACAAGAAAAAGAACAGGAGACAGAGGGGCAAGAAACAAACAGGAATATAAGAGGGGAAATGAGGCAGAGCCAAAGGAAGGAAGAAGGAGTGCAAGCAGCATTGGAGAAAGATGTTTAAAACCATGTGTTTAAATGCAAGATGTCTTGGAAATAATATACCAGATCTTGAGGCTATCATGGTGGAGGCAGACCTGGACATAGTTACCATCACTGGGTCATGGTGCAAAGGAAACCATGACTAGAACAGGGCTACAGCAGGACACACACAATTCAGGATGGATAGGAAAAGTGGGAAAGGTGGGGGTTGTGTTACATGTCAGGGAAGATATCAAGACAACAGAAATGTAAGGCAGTAAGGATGGTCAGAATTTACTGTGGGTCACCAAGGAAACAGCAACTGGAGCCTTCATTCAGATTTCATTGATTTACAGACCTCTAGCATGGGGGGTGGATCTAGACAAGGAAATGGGGGAAGCCCTTACCAAGATGGCAGATAAGGGTTAGGTACTGCAGATGGGAGACTTCAATCTATCAGATATTGATTGGAGCTTCCTGACCATGGCTTTGAGTAGAAGCAGGGTCATCCTAGACTACCTGCAGGGGATGTTTCTGAGGCAACTAGTCAATGAATCCACTAGTGATGGGGAATATTGTACCTAGTTCTTGTGAACAGGGATAGTGTTGCAGACATCAGGATGGGATGCCACCTGGGGTCTAGTAATCTCCGTACAGTTTGGTTTAACATTAGGATGGCAGCAGAGGTGAACCACATAAGGATGAGGGTCCTCTACTTCAGGAGGGCAAATTTTTTTAAAAATGGGTAAATGCATCAGAGCCACTCAGGCGGGAAGGGGTATTACCATGATGAGTTTGAGGGACAGTGGGTCAGATTAAGGAATGGACAGTGAAGGCAACAAACCTCTGTGCAAAAGAGGTGAGACAAAATCAGGAGAAAAAAAGAGACCACTATGGTTTTCAAGGGAGGTGGCTGCAAGGGTAAGGGCAAAAAGGGCAGTGTTCAGGAGATATAAGGAGATGCACAGGGAAGACGTTAGAGAGCTGTACCAGAAAAAACAGAGGGAAACAGGATAAGTGATGAGGGGTGCTAAGGCACAGATTGAGGAAATAATAGCGGGGTAACAAAGTGGAATAAAATAATTTTTAGGTACATAAGTAAAAAAGAGACAAGGGGAGGAACTGTGAGGCTGAGGGGTATAGCGGAAGACTGTGCAGAGAATGATCAGGAAAAGGCAGAGATCCTGAGCAAATACTTCTTTTCAGTCTTCATAGTGGGAGGGGAAAGGGATGGGCCACATATAGGTTACGGAACCACTTCAGGGAGGGAAGTAGACAGAAGTCTATTTGAAGAGGAAGGAGTCCAGAAGTGGCTTGCAAATCTTAGACTGGACAAGGCTATGGGGCCAGATAAGGCACATCCAAAGGTATTGAAGGAGCTCAGTGAGGTACTGGCTGCAATTCTGACAGCCCTATTCAATAACTCACTGGGGTGGTCCCAATGTGCTGGCAAAGGACAGATCTTAATACTCCATAAGATCAGCTTCAGGGAAGAGGCCACAACTACAGGCTAGTTAGTCCAACCTGGGAGACCTATGTTCCCTATGCATGGTCGATGCAGACCCAAATATCTTCAATTCAAATTTGGGGTCCACAGAGGAGGACATATTGCAGGATAGCGCTTCCACATCTTCTCAGAGTGTGGTAGTTCAGCTTTTCCAAAAACTTTTGGACAAAATGGATGCTTTGGGAGCAGACAAATGACCCCAGTCTCCTGAGAAATCCCCTTCACCAAAACATCATGGGCTACCCCAATTCCAATCCTAGAGGATGGGTCAGAGTCTCCATACTCGGGGGATGAGGACCCAGAGGAGGAGGAGCCCAAAGAAGACACGGCCACCAGGCTATGCCCCTTTGGCTCCATCCCTGAGATCATCAGGGTAGTGTGCGAAACACTACAAATTAATGAGCCAGTACAGGAACCAGAGAATAGACTGGACCCCATAGTGCGTGACAGAAAACATTCCACCACCTTCTTTCCCTTTTGCCCAGCCCTGGATAACATCCTGGCTAGGGAATGGGAGGCTCCAGACCCAATAAAGACCAGGGAAAAGGGGACCTTTGAGAAGAGATACCCACTAGAACAGGAGAAAGAGAAGGCTTGGGCTACTGCCCCAAAAGTCGACTCCGAGGTCTTGGCCCTGAGCAATAAGATGGTTCTACCATCCGAATCAGCTTCCTCATTAAGAGACCCCATGGACAGGAAAGTGGATGATATAGTCTGGAAAGTTCATGACATGCTGACCATGAACATGCGAGCTTCCATGGCAGCCACTTATTCCTCCAGAGTGGTACTTAGATGGCTGGAAGCAGCTCAATTAGACATTCCAGAATCTAGCGCCCATGGGGCCACCATGGATTATGCTATCCAAGCTATTAAGTACGTGGCAGATGCCACTATTGACACTTTTAAAATGGCATCAAGATCAGCAGCATCAGTAAACAGAGCCAGGAGATTAATCTGGCTCAAACTGTGGAACGCTGACCAAGAATCAAAGTCCAGGCTCATGAAGCTTCAATTCTCAGGGGACAGGGTGTTCGGACCAGGTATTGAAGAATTTACCATAAAGAAGGGAGAAGATAAGGACAACTAAGGGGGTCAGAGCACGCTGCCTTCCTTTCAGAATAATAGATTTCTCCCCTATTCACACAGAGGAAAAAAGGGCCCTAGGTACCAAGGACAGGACAGGCGCGCATTCGGGTTCAAGCCGAACTTCTTCAACCAAAAATTACAATATTTTTCAAACCGGGACTGCGGTAGCCATTTCAACCCCAAGCAAGGCTACAAACCCAACAGGCAGAACAGAGGTTTTCGACAATGAGAATCCACAGGCCCAGGACAATGCAGACGCAGTGGGGGGCAGACTACAACTCTTCTCCACAACCTGGGCAACACAGTCAGGGACCGATGGGTAACAGAAATAGTCAAACAAGGCTACACCATCGAGTTCAACTCCATACCAAGACAAGACAGATATGTACAATCCCACATTACCAAAGACAAGATGACACCTGCACAAGTCAGAGCAATACTACAACAACTGCTCAACAACAAAGCCATCAAACCTGTGCCAAACCACAAAAGATACTCAGGCATCTACTCAGTATTATTTCTGGTACCAAAAAAGACAGGGGACCTACACCCAATACTAGACCTCAAATTCGTAAACAAATTTGTAAAATACCAAAGATTCAAAATGGAGACCCCTACAGTCCACCATTGCGGCACTACGCAAGGGGGACCTCCTAACATCCGTAGACCTGAGGGACGCGTACCTCCACATCCCAATCAGACCTTCCCATCAGAGATTTCTCAGGTTCAGCATCCTGGGATACCACTTCCAGTATCAATGCCTACCCTTTGGTCTGGCATCAGCGCCCCGAGTGTTCACCAAGGTCATGGCTCCACTAGCAGCCAAACTCCAAAACAGAGGGAGTCCATGTAATCCCTTACCTGGACAACTGGCTAATTCGGGCAAGATCACAGGAGAAATCACACTCAGTAACTCGGAGAGCGCTGCAATTACTCACCCGACATGGATGGATAGTCAATACCTCCAAAAGCCACCTGACACCGACCACAACTATAGAACACTTGGGGGTGGTGTTCAACACAGTCACCGGGACAGTCAAACCCTCAGAAACACGCATCAATGTGTTAGTGACACAGTGCAGGCACATACTGCACTGCAAAACAACGACCCTGTGGCACCTCATGCAGTTGTTGGGTCTAATGGCAGCCTGCATAGACCTGCACGACTGGGCCAGAGCACACATGAGGCAACTGCAATGTCTACTTCTGGACAAGTGGAACTACAACCTACAAAATTACAATCAAAGGGTGACCATACCTACGCAAGTACAAAGGTCACTGAGATGGTGGACAAACCCACAAAATCTAAACCAGGGAGTGAAATTAGACAAAAGAGCGACCAGAATCCTCGAAACAGATGCAAGCCTGGATGGCTGGGGTGCTGTGCTGGACAGGAGGTCAGTCCAAGGAAGGTGGACAGAACCAGAAACCACATTGCCAATCAACATCCTGGAGACCAGAGCAATACGAATGGCGCTACAGTACTTCAGACCTCTAGTATCAAGGCAACACGTAAAGGTGCGAACAGACAGCAGGGTAGCAATGTTCTACATAAACAAGCAAGGAGGAACAAAAAGCAGAGCCATGGCCAGGGAGTCGGAAGTCCTCATGCGGTGGGCAGAGAGACACCTTCTCAGCATCACAGCAGTACACCTAGCAGGCATGCAAAACACAAGAGCAGACTGGCTAAGCAGACAAACCCTGCAGCAGGGAGAGTGGCAACTCAACCCAGCCATATTCCTCAAACTACAAAGGAAGTGGGGTCCATTCCAAGTAGATCTCATGGCTTCGGCAACGAACACTCAGCTACCAATATACATATCCAGGTACAAGGACAAAAATGCAGCGGGGGTAGATGTTCTCTCAACCCCATGGAAATTCCAGATAGCGTATGCATTCCCCCCAATACCCATGATTCCTGTGATCCTACAGAAGATCAGGGACATGGGCACAACAGTGATTCTAATTGCCCCGGACTGGCCAAGATGAACATGGTATGCACTCATCAAAAAGATGTTGATGGACAAGCCTATGAGACTCACCCCATACCAGACATTGCTCAAACAGGGGCCAATCTGGCACGAGGACCCACGACCACTGAGGCTGATGGCATGGCCACTCAGAGGGTCAGACTTCTAAACCTAGGGGTGTCAATCAAAGTAGCAGATACTCTACTACAGGCCAGAAGACACTTGACTAACAAAACATATAACAGACACTGGGGGGCATTTGTTTATTGATGTAACTCTAAACAACTTGAGGCTTCAAAATGTAATATTTTACAGGTGTTAGAGTTTTTGCAAGATGGTCTAGACAAGGGATTGACGGCGGCATCGTTAAGAGTTCAAACGGCCGCCATAGGAGCAATCTGGGGAAAAACAGATAGAGAGCTGCCTGGGGCACACCCATTGGTGTAGTCCTTCCTAAGAGCAGCCGCCAACATCACCTACTCTCCTAGACTCATTTCTGTCCCTTGGCAGCTCAACTTAGTATTAGACACCTTAACTGAGGATCCCTTCGAACCTCTGGATTAGGCTCCACTATCGTTTCTAACCATGAAAACAGTCTTTCTGGTAGCGGTATGCTCAGCTAGGAGAACCAGCGAGATACAGGCCCTATCATGCAGAGAACCTTTTCTCACATTCTTCCCAGATAGAGTGGTCCTAAGAACTATACCATCTTTTATCCCTAAGGTGGCGATGGATTTTCACACAGGACAAGAAATTACAGTCCCAACCATTTGCCCACCTGACCAGGACCCTAACAGGGACACCCTCCTCTGTCTAGACCCGGCTAGAGCCCTGCGCATCTACTTGGACAAGACAGAATCCTTTCGCCAGTTAGATCGACTGTTCGTCCTTCACCAAGGACAAAAGAAGGGCTTACCAGCTTCCAGGTCTACGGTCGCTAGATGGTTGTGAGATGCCATCTCCCAAGCTTATAAGGCTAGGGAGGCCGACCCACCACAAATCATCAAGACCCACTCCACTAGAGCAATAGCCACGTCCTGGGCAGAAAGAAGCTTAATATCAGTAAGGGAAATCTGCCTGGCGGCTACTTGGTCATCCCCCCATACGTTTACCAAGTACTACAGATTGGATACAGGATTGACAAGCAATTCTGAATTTGGCCAAAGAGTAATCCACACAGCTTCAAGTCAGGTTCCTCCTCCTGGCAATTGCTGCACATGCTGGTTAAAAGTAATGACAGAGAAGGTGCATAACAATAAAACAGATTCTGCATACAAACTGTTTATGTACCAAGCTGGAGAACAGAGACAGAGCAATAAATTATTTTTATTTTTGTCTAATCAAGTTGTCCAAGGATTATAAAAATGACAATAAGTACCTTGAGATACAATTAAATACATTCTGAATTGAAAATTTATGATGCACTGATTACAAATTTTGCACATCGAGAAATAACAGGTGAAACTACGGAGGCAAATCAATCATGTGCCCCCCCTTCCCCATGGAGGCAACCGTCTTAATGTACTATCCAAAAAACAGACATAAATTGATTTATGTACTCAAGAAGAAGAAGAATCAGCATTTATATAGTGCTTTTCATACACAGTGTATACCAAAGCACTTTAGAAGCAATGCTAGACTCGTGGTGAAGTGACAACCATATCACACATCAACACCCATACACAGCCTGGATAATTGCATAAATCGGTTTATGGGAAGGGGAATGTTGGCCAGGACACTGGGAATGTCCCCAACACTTCATGAAGAGTGCCCTGGGTTCTTTTACTTCACCTGAACACCCACCAGGACAACACTAGGATGGGTAGAAGGGACCTTGGTTTAACGTCTCATCCAAAGAACGGCACACCCCAGCAGTATAGCGCCCCCTTAAAACTGCATTCAGATGCCAGTGTTTTAAAGTGCAAGATCAATCCTGGTGTATGAGGAGAACCCACGACATTCTGGTCCAGAGGCAGATGTGCTACCAACTGAACCACACTGACATCTATGCATGTCATGGAGTGAATCAAATGACAACATGGACTGTAGCCCATATTTATAATATTGGACTGATTTGCCTCCATACTTTCTCCAGTAAATTCTTGATGTGTACAATGTGTAATCAGTGCCTCATACCTGTCCTTTAGCTTGTTCTATGAAGATCTTTTACACCAATTCTAGCTTTCTTTCATACACATTATAGACACAAAAAAAACTGTAGCTGACTGTAATGACTAACATCCTCACAGAAGGTAGTTACGTTTAAGGTATTTCACACTGAGCTCTTCTTCAGCAGTCCCACAGTGGCAATGTAATTTCCTCCAGTTAAGCCAGGCCAGCTGCCATACCTCCACACTGACTGCATTATTTATATGTGCAGTGGGTCTGTACCTAGGACTCTATGTGTTGGTAGCGATGGCTCCTTCCCCAATCCCATTACAACCTTTATTGCCATAAGTTATCCTCTTTAAGTAAATGAAGAAGCACACAATCATCAGAACCTTTCCAACACACTTCCACATCCCAGTGGAAAATGATGCAGACACACCCCAGAACAGTTGCAAACACTTCAGGTTTGCTCTGCATGTCGTACCCTTCTTTTGCAAATAAGCAGTGCCTGCTTCAAGGCACTGGGTGTGCAAGGGACAGCTGGATGACTGAGCCTAGGCCTGGCCCTGAGTTAATTTTTTGTTTGTTTCTGTGTCTTTCTGAGCACACTTTACAGCTTCATAACAATTGTTGATATGGTGTATGGCATCTTTGAGGAACATTGCAGACACAACAAAAAAAAAACTCCATCTGACTGTAATGACCAAAATCCTCACAGAAGGTAGTTCAGTTTAGGATATTTCACACTGACTCTTCTTGGCAATTAAGTATAGTATTACAGTAAGGCAGGCTACCTCCGGTAACACTGACTAACGTAGCTAACACACTGATCTGTGGGCACATGTTTGTAAAGAGCAATGATTTTTAATATTCCTAATGAAAGTAGATTAGTAACATTGACAAAATAAATTTCTAGGCTTTTATTTTTCTTGGCAGTACCACTTTGATGTGTAAACCTTTTAGACAAAGAACCTCTGTGCGCAAACACTGAGGCAAGGGTTACCCCAAAGGGCATTTGGCTGGGAAGCCAAGTTTCAAGAAAATACAAAATCACACATGCCCACACAATGCAAAGCATTATGGGCTGCATATACTAATCACCACAGAGTGTTATGCTGGTCCAAGCATAACGTTGGACCAGCATAACATTCTGTGGTGATTAGCATATGCAGCCTATAATGCTTTGCATTGTGTGGGCATGTGTGATTTTGTATTTTCTTGAAACTTGGCTTCCCAGCCAAATGCCCTTTGGGGTAACCCTTGCCTCAGTGTTTGCGCACAGAGGTTCTTTGTCTTTTAAATAGTTTTTTATTTTAATGGGTTCACCACAACATATCCAAGACACACTGTCTTAGGGTAGCTGGTCCATTCTACTGGGGTGTCAAACAGATAAGGCATACTGATGAGTCCTGGTAGGACAAAACACATGTCTATGTTTTCTGTTAGCACCCTTTGCAAAATGAGTGAGAGGTCTTTTGGCACCATGCAATTCTGTTTAAAGTTGGACCAGTATAACATTCTGTGGTGATTAGCATATGCAGCCCATAATGCTTTGCATTGTGTGAGCATGTGTGATTTTGTAAACCTTTTAGAGTCTTACTGTAAGAGTCTTCTAAATGTACTTTAGATAAGAACATTTCCAAATAGTTGCTCTGTAAAATTTATATGTACCCATGGATCAATGTGTTACCTGGATGAGTCTGTGTCACAGTAGTTAGCATGCCTTACTGCATACAGTGGCATCAGTTAGGGGTAACCAGGGGTCTCTCCCCCCCTCCCAACATCCAGACCACTTCCAGTCCCAAAACAAAAATCTTAGAGGCGATTGGTTGGGACGGGGACAGTTAAACTGTTTCCCTTTGACGTCCACTTCCTGTAATGTGGCCCGGTGTGTTTTGCAAAGAAACAGTTGGATGAGTCATGTTACCTGTTTGCAGATCAGACCGGAAAAGGAGGACATACAGAACGGAAACTATGTACCACACAGGACCCTTTTAGGTGCTGAGGAGAGTGGGTGAACATGGTCTTGACTATTGTATCCCAGCATCTTTCATTGTTTCTCACAGCATTTTGTATTTCAGGTTGAATAAGGGCTAACTGGAAGATGTTCCAACTGCCTCATGAATCCTGTTCAAAAAGTTCTGTATAAAATTTGTGTGAAGTCTGAAGTCCACAGTAAGAAAACTTCAAATCTTCCAAGCAGCCCCTATTTAGCTTGAAGTTAAAAAAAAGCCTGTGAGGTACACTGAAAAATGTACTGTAGATATATATTTTAATAGCTGAGACTGCTGTCACCCACTCCTCTCAGTCAGGGTAAACAATAGAAATTTTTGGGCCCATGACATACTTTTAGGACCGGGTCCCCTCATCCTCTGTTATGGGCCCCCTACACCCCCCCTGAGCCACTGCCCCCATGACACTTGTCCTGCTGTCCCCCCCGCCCTGTCAGTGTCCCTGCTTTCAGTGCCTGTTGTATTGCTTAAAGTTTGGTCATTTTTAGTTACATATTGTAGTGACTAAAATTAGAGTAAATTGAAAAGTTACATAAAAACAGCATTTGTAGACCTGGTGACCTCCTCACTGAAATGTAACCTCCCAGGAATTTGCTGCACATGCTGGTTAAATCTAATGACAGAGAAGGCGAATGAAAAAAACATAGATTCTGCAAAGTATTAATGTAACAAGCTGGAGGACAGCGACAGAACAGTAATTATTTCATATTTTTATGAAATACAATTTTCCAAGGATTAAATATTATTTGTCCCTCACTGTGAGAGTAGGACAGAGACAGAAAAAGGTAGGGGTGGCTGGCAAATAGTGAGCTCACAGTTGAGCAGTAGATCACAGGACTGTCACCCTCCTCAGCCCAATATTCTATGTTTAACAATTGAAGGTATGTTTTCTAGGAGAGATATGGGGAAAGGTTGCAGTGTCAGGTGGGGTTGGCTTTCAAATAGCGAGCTCACAGTTGAGAAGTTGACTACAAGACTGTTCCCCACCTCAGCCCGATATTCTGTGTTTAAAAATGAACTTATAACTGAAAAATTACCCCAGTATTATGGGCTATAGGTGTTACAGAGGAGGGGGCTGACCTCAGTGCTTCCTATGGGTTTGGCTCAGCAAGAACACAGATGCAAGAAAATTTGAAAAGCAGAAAGTATGGCCGCTAAAGTCAGAGCAAACTGTGCTGCAGCCCTGCTCTGGGTCTGTTTTGCCTTCCTTGTCTAATACAGTAGTCCAAGGATTAATAAAATGCATATGAATATCATGAGACATAATTAAATACATTCTAAATCAAAAAATTACATAAAACCGGCATTTCTTAGAGCAAGTGACCTCCTCATTGCAATTTGACCTCCAAACAATTGCTGCAGATGCTGTTTATAAGTAATGACGGAGAAGGTGCATGAAAATGAAACAGATTCTGCATCCAAACTGTTTATGTAAGAAGCTGCAGAACAGAGACAAGGCAATACATTATTTCATATTTTTATGTAATGCAGTTGTCCAAGGATTAAAAAAATGACAATAAGTACCTTGAGCTACAGTTACATACATTTGGAATTGAAAATTTACGAGGCACAGATTACACATTGTACACATCGAGAAATCACAGGAAAAGCTATGGAGGCAAATCAATCATGTGCCCCCCTCCTCATGGAGCCAACCATCTTACTATACTGCCCAAAAAAGGAACACAAATGAATTTATATATTCAATGCATGTCATGTAGTGGATCAAATGACAAACTGGACTGTAGACCATATATATAATATTTGATTTATTTGCTTCCATCGTTTCTCCTGTAAATTCTTGATGTGTACAATTTGTAATCAGTGCCTCTTACCTGTCCTTCACTTTCTTATATAAGCATCTTTTATGCAGAATCTAAAATGCTGTCATGCACATTATAGACACACACACAAAAAAACTCTAGCTGACTGTAATGACTAAAATCCTCACAGAAGGTAATTCAGTTTAGGATATTTCACCCTGAGCTCTTCTTCAGTGTTCCAATAGTAGCAATGTAATTTTCTCCAGTTAACCCAATCCTGCTGCCACACCTCCACACTGACTGGATTACTTATATGTGCAATGGTTCTGTACAGTATGTACAACTCTGTGTGTTATTACTGATGGATCCTTCTACAATCCCATTACAACCCTTGTTGCCATAAGTTACCCTCTTTGAGTAAAGGAAAGGGGAAATTGTTTAACCAGGAAATGCACATTAAGCCACAGCCTGTTTCCAGGTCCAATCCTGGGAGCACAAAGGAGTTAACATATGATGTTTGCACATCCACGATGGCACATTAACCACTGTATAAACTGTTTCAGTCTAGTCACATTTGATTTCCACTTCAAAAACATGATGTCATAAAAATGCCATAAAATGTAATTTCCCAAGGAAGTTAATTACATTACAGAGATCTCCTGGTCACTTTATATATCCTGCAGCTTCACTGAAACCTGTGGGGGGGGGGGCACCCATGGAAGCAGTACTCAATGCATGTCATGGAGTGGATCAAATGACAAACTGGACTGTAGGTCATATTTATAATATTGGATTTATTTGCCTCCATAGTGTCTCCTGTTAATACTTCATGTGTACAATTTAAGTAGCATGTGCAGTACTGTTCTGAAAAGTGCCCTGAAGGCATAATGTTGTAAGAAAAATGAGAATAGCACTGTGGTGAAAATGGTGCTTAATAGTCAGTGGGCAATAAACACAGGCAGGTGTCATGAAGTTAATGGTGGCCAGAAATGCATAAGAAAATTATGTTTTTGGCGTACATTGTACAGAAGTGGATTTTTGAGAGGAATATTTTTAAAATGGTGCATCCATATGTATTACCGTATGTATATATGATCAAGGGTCATGGTCAATGCCCAGGTATTTGTAAGAGTCCACTTGCTCCAGAGGGGTCTGGTTGACAGTACGTATTTGAGGCAGTGATTCTTTCTGGTGTTGAGTGGATGGGAAAAGAGCATAACCTTGGTTTTGCTATAGTTCAGGATAAGACGTTGTAAGGCAAACCATTTTTCAGCTCCATTAAAGGAGGATTGCAGGGAGAGGTGTAATTGCAAAGGGTCGGAGTTGGAGGTATACAGGATGGCATTGTCCGCATAGAGGAGTAGGTTCCCTGGACAAGAACCAGGGAAGGAGTTAACAAAGAGGCTGAACAATAGTGGGCCAAGGACGGACCCCTGCGGGACACTGGAGAGGACAGGTAGCTTATTTGAGAGGGTGTTACTAATTTTAACCTGCTGGGAACGATTGGACAGGTAATCAGTGAACCAGCCAAGGGCATCCTGGGAGAATCCAGTGCTGATCAGCGTGGATATGAGGAGCAGGTGGTTAACGGTGTTGAATGCTTTTGTGAGGTCTATGAAGACAGCCCCAGAGATTTGACCTTTATCTAATGCGGAGTGAATGTGTGTGGTGAGTTCCAAGAGTGTGGTAGTGGTGCTGTGCCGCTATGGTCCTCTCAAGGGCCTTAGATAGGGGAGGGAGGATGGAGATAGGACAGTAGTTGTTAGTAAGGGTGCAGTCCCCATTTTTAGATACCGGAGTGATGTGGGCAGTTTTCCAGCGGAAGGGGAATTTTCCATGGCATAGGAGCAGTTTAGTATACGAGTAAGGGGGCTGAGCACCTCAGGGAGCGAGAGGCGAAGGAGTTTCAGGTCTAAGGTGTCACTACTGTATCGTGAGTGACTTAGTGCTGTTCTGAGATACGGTTCTGCACCTTTGGGTGAGATATAGCACAGACGAAAGGGAGGGGCTAATGGGGGAGCAGCGGGGGTGATGGGAGTGGGTTAAAGAAGTTAGTGGGGAGGACCCTGCTGAGGTTAGAGAAGGCATCATTGAATGCAACGGCCATTTGGGCTGGATCCGAGGACAGGCCCCCATCAACCATAATCTAGTTAGTGGTTGTGTTGGGAACATTGCCACATAGGTCCATAATATTAGCCCAGAACTTTTGACCTGATCCCCAGGTGTTGGTTAGGAGGTCTTGTAGTACTCTCCTTTTGCTTTGCGTAAGGACCAGGTGCATTTATTCCGAGCCTCTCTATATTTCTGTCTATCGGCGGGTAGGCCAGTCTCATTAGAGAGGTGCCATAAAGAATCTCTGGTCCCCATGAGGTCCAGGAGTTTGTTAGTGATCCACGGGACAGGGTTACCTTTGGCCACCCTTTTGGTGATGGGGGCAAATTTGTTGCAAGAGGTGTTGAAAGCAAGAATGAAGAGGTCTAGTGCTCTGTCTGGGTCAAGGAGCATAGTAAGGTAGGACCAGTCTATTGTTCTGAGATGCGTTTTGAGTTGAGCAAGTTTGCCCGGTCCAAGCTTGTGCTGATAGATTATTTTGGGGGGAACTTAGGTGGTTTGCACATCCAGTTGCAGAGGACCAGGGTGTGGTCACTAAGGGCATTTGGGAGGACAGTAGTACTAGTGATTTTATGGGGATGGTTGGTGAATACCAGGTCCAGCAAGGAGGAGGACCCGGTGCGCAGGTTCAGTCGGGTAGGGGATAATACAACTTGAGTCAGGTCTTGGGCAGTGGCCGCACCTTTAAATGGTGTGGCAGCTTTGTCTAGCCAGTTAATGTTAAAGTCACCAAGTACAATTTTCTCTGCACATGGCAGGAGCGTGGTCAGGTAGGACAGTACGGAGTGGAAGGCCGCCTTCTGGTCTCTGGGGGGAATGTAGACTGCAGTGATCATGAGGGAGGGGGGATTTGGAGTTGCCCAGTGTGACTTTGATTGTGAGGGTTTGTGGACCAGGATGAAGTAGAGGGGTGGGAAGTAGTTGTCCATGTAAGGGAGCTTTGGTATGTATAGCATACACAGGTCACCCTTGGCTATACCCATTTGAGGATAGTTTGTCTTATTTTGTTTCACAAATGGTACAATGAAGGGAAAATAAAAGTAATCTGATCATTTTCATGATTTTATGGTGTGCTGTTCTTCCGGGTGGAGAGGTGGTAAGGAGAAGAGAAAGGCAGAGAGACAGAGAATATTAAAATGGCCTGCTGGAAAAACAATGAGTCTGTGTGTTTCTCTATTTGTCTGTGATTCTCTCTCTTTCTCTCTCTCTCCCTTTGTCTCTCTCTAGACAGTATTTGTGTGTATTTCTAAGAAAAAAAAAACATGGCTGCAAACCATGCTACAAATACAATGTGGAATGAAGTACAAAAGAAACTTGTGCAAGACAATACTATAACAATATTTACACCCATCTTGTTTACAGACACTAGCAGTAAGTGAGTCAGCGAACACTGATGAGATATTGTAGGATGATTTTAAAGACATTCTAGTAGTAGATGATTTATTAGAATTTTATCAGCAGTAATTAATCTCAAAATACACTGTTTCATACCCTGTCAAACTGTAACATCTCAACAGCGTCCAGCTTCAAATATAAGGTGACCCTTCATTACATTTGAAATTACATATTAAAAATAAATGCAATAATAACTTACATCACATGAATATTAAAAACCATGGGCAAATAAGGAGGCATATGTTTAACACAGTCCAAACATAATCATGCAGCTTCAGCTGTGGTAGGATTCAAACACAATCCCATTCTGATCAATTCCAGCAGATAAGTATGTTTCTATTAATGGGTCCCAAACTGCAACATAGTAATACCTCCTTAAGGAACCATGGATGAAAATGTTAGATGCACACATAATATGGGTGTTATGTACTGTGCTAATGTAACATATATATAAGTAGTAAACTACAAAGTATAACAGTTTTCAAAATATGAAATGTGCTGTGTGTTAAGCCACATAATTCATGAAGAAAAAGTGAAGGTCCAATGTGTACTAATCAGTAGTTGAACGTCTTTATAAAGCAGACCTCACAGACAAGATGAAATTTGATTTTGTAATATTATTGACATAATGACTGAGCAGTCAAACAGCAGAAAGCCATAGAGTGGGAAAATAATGGAATGTGAAATGTCTTGGATAACATGGGTGTTAACATACAAATTGTGTATTCTTAAGTCAGTTTGATATTTGCAAATGCCAATGATTGCTCAGTATTGCAAAATCCTTCAATAATGTCAAGGTACATTATGTGTCATTTTTTAAGGGACTGTAAATAATTACTGGATATAGTGTGCCTGGAAAGAAAAGACTGAGTCATATTTGAATATCTTACAAACTTTTACAGTGCAAGAATAAGTTAGCTATTTGTCATGTAAAGTAACATTTACTTTCCAGTTGTGCTAAACATAAATTATTTTTCCACTTAATAAAAACAGTATTTCCGGTGGCAGGGCATGGAATGTAAGATTAAAGAAGGCAGATGTCATTGGCACCCCACTGATATTTTAAAAAAATTGCATTTAATGTGAAGTAGAAAACTTCAAAGGATGCTACCTGCTTTAATAGTTGCCCTATGCCTTTGTTATGTGCTGCTGGATGTCAGTCCTATGTTTAATGTTGTGCACATGGCTTTTCAAGCCAAATAATGCTTTTCCTGTTTCTTAGATGTGTGATCAGTTCTAGCTGTCTGCAATTATGTCACCTTTCGAGTGTCCATTGTCATCTTAAATGCCCTTATGGCATAAGTCTTTCAGAAGTGTTTCTTCCTCAATTGCTGAATTGCAAAAAGAATGCTTCTGAAGCCATAGGACTGAAGGAAAGACTCTGAAAAGTATGTTTATGTTAGAAACTTATGCAGTGAATGGAAAAATGTTAGGGTATGCAAGAAGTATATCATAAGTAAACCTTATGACTTCTCAGTAGTAACAGTGATGACATCTAAAAGATAAGTTTGAAAAATCAAATCACACACCTCACAGTATGATTTCATAGTGAGATGTACTGCCATAGGCTCCAAAGTTATAGTACGATGTGCATTTCACAGACAATAGCTAAGGCTTTAGAACAGGGCTTCAAAGATAGTTAACTGCCAGCAACAACAGGTACTCATTATTGTTTTAGACATGTTATTAGATGTTATCGGAATCTCCTTCAAAATTTTTTTGTAATTGTTTATTTTAATTGCCAGGAGATAGTATTGCTGAAGTGGCAGACAGAATGTCTGATAAAGCTGTACGGAAAGAAATGATGTCATATCATACATCACCTTATAACACCTGTAGGTTGTTTATAATTGGTTAAAACCATGGTTTTTGCTTTCAATGTTTGCAAGCAAAGATAAAAGATATAAAAAGGGCACACAGACAGCAAGATCATACTGACTTTCAAAGTGACCTGCTACTTGTGCTACTTAGTTCTTCTGTTACTACTGGATTTGTGAAAAATGTATGCTTTGCTTTCTGTGTTCAGGTATGTGGGTTATGTTTTCTTCCCCTTTCCAGATTACAAATTCATATAAATGTGTAATTGTAATAATGCATTGCAAGAAACCGTTGATTGTGAGATACAATGTATTATCTGAAATGTGTGTTTTGCACCGTTGGAAAATATATATATATATATATATATATATATATATATATATATATATATATATAAATAGTACATAGCACTTTGTTCTATGTTATATACTGATTTTACTTACTTTTGATTTCTGAAGCATTGTGTCTATTACAACGAATTCTGTACTATTGTCTCATTGTGGATTTTGAATATTTCTGTGGCATGTATGGGTATGCCACAGCACAGAATTGCACAGTTACTATGGGCACCATGTGGCTATTGTTGCAAGGCCTACACATGACTTTTTGCACTCACAGTATAGATGGAACTTATTAAAAATATGTATGCCTTTCAATAGCCAAGTAATATGTAGTGTAAGTGTGTAGTGTCGCAGCCTGTCTATCTTCAGAAGTAAACGTGTGCCCTGGGGTTGTGATAAACAAAGTGGCAGGTAATGATATTTGTTTATGTGACTGTAAAGAACATTTCATGTGGCACCTGTAATTGCAATTGCAAGTAACTAAGTAGAACAGTGACATCACGTCAAGTATTATATTCCTGTGTGTTTAGTGAGTAAGAGACAGTACAGTTAACTTCAAAGGCACTAAGTACAATAATGTTATTATAATGAGCAGTGCATTAGCTGAGAAACCATACTTTTCATGGATTTTACGTCATGCATTTTGTTGTGAATAGAGCCAAACAGTATGGTCTGTGCATGTTGTCAGTATTGTACTGCAGTCTACTTCATCATTTCCCCAAGCAGTAAATATAGTCCAGGAGATGTGAGTGTTAACAGCTCTGAGCCCAGAAAGTAGTGGTTTTGTGTACCTGTATCTTGTCTGCATGTGACTGTTATGTGACACATGCATGGTATTTTTAAACAATGTTGTATTATTTGTCAAACTTCATAAACCATCTGGCTGACAGACAGGAAGTGTAGCAGCTGTGTTTTGGAGATTCTGTAACTACAAGCTTAGCATTGGCTTGTGAAGTGCTGGAAAGCTTGGTTTCTACTATGCAAACTTTCTTTCTGCCTTGACTTTAATTCATTCGTAAATTGTGATATAGTCATCTGCAAAGCAAGAAAGTCGAGTTGTTATGAAGGCAACTTTAATGGGCAATATGACTGATCTGCACACTAAGGAACAAAACATGGTCTTATGAGTCATATAATTAAAAGGCTACAGTAAAACAAAAGCAGAGTTCATCTGAATGCCGTCACTCTGACCCCTTAATGAGCAAGTGTTAATGTCCTGTGCCGCTAAAGTCACTCCCATATTTATGTTACAACTACAGATGTTTCATAAATCTATGGTGTATGCACAGAAAGTGACATATTATTTAAGTGTAATTGAGGGGCACAAAAGTAAGGTTTTACAGTCACTGTGGTTTATTGTGTTCAGAAACAATAAACAGAGCAGAGCACCCAAATGCAGGGACACAAAAAACTACAGTTGACCCCTAACTGCCAGACTGCAAAATAACTCAGAAATTTTAAATTAATAATTTTTTTTTCATATTTCTATACAACTGGGAAAAAAAACCAGATTGTCTTACACAAGTGGTAAACCTGATGATGAAGATTAGTAAACTACTCCCTCTATTTTCTTTCCCTGGTTTCACTACGAACTATTAAAAAAAAAACAAGAGAAACAAACACACACTAAACATTTTTTTTCTAATTTGGGAGACACTGTATTTTAATCCAAAGTATACAGGTTATACATAACACAGTGTAAGCATTCAATTACAAAGGGAACATCAAGTAAAACGGGAAATATAATACTATTTATTTTGCTAAGGGAGCTTCACGGACAGAGGAGCAGGAGGCCTAAATTATTAATTTTGTCCTGTAACTGTATCTGAAAATAATCTGAGTTCATGTGTCTTACAAAAAAATGTACACACCTTGACAAGGTTTGAACATTGCATTTCCTCCAATTCTTCTCATTGCAGAATACTCTCAGCATCATTTACACTTTGCAGAAGTGGACGACTTGAACATGTCTCAGGTTCTGCTTGTACTTCATGTCAGTTTCAATTATTAATATCATGGATTTCTACCGGCATGTAAACTGGTCATAAACATACTTGATATATCTGCTACAACCATGATCTCGTTCCCTTACTGTCAACAATTTTGCATGGTCCTGTGAACCTGCCTATTATCTAGCTGGTGCTGTAGAATACAGACTTTACATTTTCTACATGGTGCATTTACCACTATAAGGGTTCCCTTATAGGTATTACATCATGGCCGTGGCTGTAGAAGAGTAACAAAAATATCACCCATTTTTGTTTCTCCTGTTGATTTTTTTCTTGCTGTTTTCAATAGAAATCTTGTTGACTCCACTGTAAATCTATTAGTCCACTGACAATAATACAAGGATGGACTACGAATGGTGTAACATGATAGTGATATAAACGAGGAATGAATCACTGACAAACTTTGAAGCAAAGACAAGTTCAAATCCCACCACTATTGCAAAGTTTTAAAATATGTTGAAACAATGTCATACTGCTACAGTACAGACATGATTTAAGAGAACAAAACTAAATATTGAGATGAGGAGACACAAACATTTTTTGGTTGTCCTGCTTTCCTGATTGCAAAACACTGAAGTATCAATGTAGCAAAGACGCGCAAACAAAAAAATGTTGTTTGAATCCATTGCTTATGAAATGCTTGTCATCTTAGGTATAGTTTCTTCTTTCCCCAGTAACCATTTCCCCATCCCATACTGTTCACACATAATCTTTGTTGCATTCATTTGAGTGCCTCCACTCATTACTTTACAGTCAAATTATGGGAATAGTGCTGCTGTTATCAAGGTCATAGTAGAGTAGGTTGTATTATTAGTTGGATTTTTTTAATGTACTGCAGTTCCTCTGCTCCTAATTTTATTGAATGATGAGTTGTCTTTTTTTCATCCTGCTGCACCTTCCTGAATAGAAAATAATCAAAGATGTGGAGTGTGCCTGGTTACATACAATAGATATTCCATAAAATGATTTATTCAGTTTGGTAGAGACCAGGGTTGTTAACCAAGGGTCCCAGATCTGAATGCCACTTGTGCCACTTACTGAAAGTCTGACCTTCCTTCAGCCATATGCCCCCCCCAACCATGACTACCCGAGTGATGAAACCAGCAGGAACAACAGTCAAGTGCTTCACTTGTGAATTCTCACCTCTTGTACTGTTAAGTGTCTCAGGGTACATATTTTGAAACAGACACTGTTTAACACAAAAACCACTTCCCTGCACTGTCTTACCTGTGAAAAAACATGAAGTACCCATGGAAAGCAGAATAATAACAACAGTTTCCCTATCAGAATTGGCAGCGATACTTTGGGCAGGGGGCGCTTGTTCCTCTTTTGATTTCCACAAGTAAGAAGCAATTTTGGTTTTTCTCTTCCACATACAGCACAGAAGAAGGAAGGGAATCTTGTTTCAAACAGCAATTGTTTTATAATTTGTATCCTAAGGCACTTTACAGGGCAGACTTTGCAGTGCAGAAAGTAAGGTCTCAGGAGTGAATTTAGTGAATGTTGCTGCTGCACTTTCAGCAGTCAGGTACCGGGGTTTGTGGAAGAACTGTCAGATTTTTAATAAGTGGCGGCTGTGTGAATAAATCATGAGACCCTAGGTTAGCAACCCTGCTCTCTAGGACACTGACCCAATCCTTCTATAGAATATCTATCTAGTCAGTAACACTGCTCAAGTTCACAGTTCAGACTCATGTATTAGGAGTTCCCTGGAAAGAGATTCCAGAGGCAATCACAACATCAATTGCTATTATCACCTAACAGCACAGAAAGTCAAGTTGGGCACATTTACAAATTAGTAATGTTACTGTTGCCTTACTGTGGGGTATACAAGTGCAGTCATTGCATATTTATCAGCATCAATCGGCTAAGCAGCAGCTATGCAGGTTTTGTGGTTTTTTGCAATTGCAACATGTCAGCATTTCACATTGTGACACATTTATAAAACATAAGGAGACATGGTTACAATGTGTATCAATTTTCAGTCATGCAATTACAGGTCACATATGAGTAATTATTATCTGGGACAGGACCATGATGAAAATGTAACATGCGCATTCCGCAGTCATAACTTTAAAGTCCGGTAACTGATCCTCATCACAGCTGGTTTTTGATGTGCTTACAAGCACAGAGAACTAAAGTGGAGGTGGAAATTGGCTGTAATTGTACAATTGAAAATGGCTATCCAGCATAACCACTTCTCCTTATTTTTTGTATGATTCTATGTCAAAAAACATTTTAAATATCTACATCATGATGAATAAAATGTCACCCTTTACAGAGCCAGTTGGGCTCAAACAGTTTTCGGGAGTGAGGGGGCTTTGCAACTCAAGATGCGGATGCAGTGGAGAAGTTGTTTTTCACATCAGTTTTAGCATTTATACCTGGAAAGCCTGCAGCAACAATCAAATGCCACAGTGGAGAGTGTGCTCTTCCATCTGTTATCAGTCCCAGGTACAGTTCCTAGTGGGATGGGCCTAACAAATAAAGCTGCTTTCCAGGAACAATGTCAACTTTTTTTACATTATATAATTTTGCTTTGAAAATCCGCATTTTATGATTGGTTACCTTCTCTTAAAGTCATTGATGTTGATGGTTGTTGTATCTGCTGCCCTTTTTAGTAGAATTGGGTGCTTACAGGCATTCCTTCCAGCAAAGAGGTATGTATGAGAATACTTTGGTAAGAACAGCAGCAACTCAGAGAAAGAGTACAATGTAAAACCCCCAAAGAGTGTGTGTCATGGAGGAGAGAGGATTAGTGGCTACAAAGATGGAAGAGTACCCAAAGTTTGGAGGCTTGGCATTAGGGCAAGAACCTGGAAAGAGCACAGAGTGGATATGGGAAAGGGTGTGGAAATAAAGGGATGCAGAGAGACTGAGACAGGGAAGGGTTCATGAGTGAAGAGCAAGAGACAAGGTTAAAACAGCCTGGCTATAGGGTAGATCCACAATGACAGTAGGTGGCATAGATAATACTTAATATTCAGAAAGTATGGTATATGATATTTCTTATAGACAGATCCCAACCTAAATGTTTTACACTTGAAATGTCCATACCATGAACAGTACAAGAGAAAGAAACAGGTCTGAAGGGCTGGGTAAATGCTTTCAGCAAGAACAGTTTGGAAAAGGGGAAAACTAAGTTATTTAATATTTAAATATAATAGTAGATACGTAGGGTACAATTAAGTTATTTTATATTTAAACATAGTTGTAGATGCTTAGAGCAAAACTAAGTTATTTATATCTAAACATAGTTGTAGTTGCTTAGGCCAAAGCTCAGTTTGGAAAAGGGGAAAACTAAGTTATTTTATGTGTAAACATAGTAGTAGATACCTAGGGTAAAACTAAGTTATTTTATATTTAAACATAGTTGTAGATGCTTAGAGCAAAACTAAGTGATTTTATATCTAAATATAGTTGTAGATGTTTACAGGAAAACTAAGTTATTTTATATCTAAAAATAATTTCATATGCTTATGGTAAAACTAAGTTCTTTTATATCTAAATATAAACATAGTTTTAGATATTGCAAGATGTTATTAATGACATTTTGAACTTGTGATCGCAGATTTCGTATCTTCAGTATCTGCACCTTGGACTTCATGACTTGATATCTGTTCTTAATATCAGTAGCACAGGAAAATATCCAACTCTTAAGATATCATACCTCTGATCTTGCATGGGCCTCTCCAGAGTTCGAACAAGTCCAACGGAAGTATTTTCAGGCAAACAGCGAGGTATCTGGTTATTTAAAAGTCAATAAAAAGCAGCATTTTTATGACCATCAATGTTGTATTATATATATCTGCAACTTACTCTGAATTCAGATGTGGCTGTACTTCTGTTCTAGTACTGTTGCTCTGTTACTGCTACTGGGACATTCCAGTGAGTAACCAATAAAAGTACAGTGCTGCGTATATGGTTTTGTCCTTCATTAAAGTTTTTGTTATTTGTTATTGTACTGGTGTGGTGGTGTAGGGGTGGGGGTTTGCATATTTACAAAAGCACACCTTTTTTTAATTTTCTAGATGGTGTTTTCATCTTCTGCAGAATCCCAACTGCGAATGTAAATTTTTATTTGTGGATACATAACCAGATGTATTTGCATTTCTCAAGAAAGCAGTGATATAACACGAGTACTGTAGGTCAGGGCTCTATCTGTGCTTACAATACGGAACGGAAATATAAAATGAGTAAATTATGCAAGGAGTATAATTGTGCTTATGAAAGGGAGCAAAAATAGAAAATGATTTTGGGAAGCCGGGGCTGTATTTTCACTTTTAATATGGAGCCATCATTTAATGCGAATAAAAGTCAGAACAGATGACCAATAATATAACGGGATGTAGGAAAGCCAGGTCTGTTGCATTTATTGTGAGCAATCATGTAAAGGAGTATTAAAATGCAATGGTTGGTGTACATTAAGAGGGAGCAAGAGCATAAACTAGTGGGTGGCCAGGCCGGGTACCACAGTCCTTCCAATCTGACTGTCATTCGAGTCTCAGTAATGAAGACCAAGAGCACTAGACTTGCAGACCTTGGCTGTCCTAATGGCAATGGTATGCAACTTCCAAGTCACATCCATGAGTACCCTTGCTAAGGCTGCAGTTGAATTTGTTTGGATTGGAAAGGTGGTGGGATGGTGTCCACCAAGCTTTTCCCTACCACCAAGTCAGTAGGAATAGGAATCCCATCACCGATTTACTGCATAGTACCTGCGAGCCTCGGCTTCAAGGTGGTTAGGATATCCGTGAACACCACGTTTAATCCAGACTAACAAGTGAGCCATGAGGATGTCAGGCAACACCACCATTTACTTATAAAGTGAAGTGTATGAGTTGGGGGGGTAGGGGGAGTGCTCATGGTAGGAGTATGGGGAGTGGTGAAGTCTGACACAAGCCCCACCCTATAGGTCCCAAAACAAATAAGGCAGAGCAAGTATTCCTTACACAGAAAGTGAGTAGAGAGAATATTTGACTTCGTATTACAACTGATGGTGCCACATCCTCCTCCTCCTCTTCCTCTTTCACTTACAAAACCATTTACTACTGTACACCTGCGGCAAACTCACTGAGATGTGTGTGAGTGTGTATATCAGTGTACCCTCCTAGCTAAGCAAATGGGCAAAGGGCATCAGAGCTCAGGAGCAGCCCATCCCCTCTTTGTATGCAGTAAGGGAGGACAAAATCACAATGACTATCAGGTTCATGACTAACAGAGTTCAGGAAAGAAGAAACATCAAAGGAAAGTGCTGCAAAATCAAATCAAACAAATTAAATCACAGCAGGTAACATTCAGAGCAACAAAGCAAAGCAAAACCACACTAAAAACATCAGTGTTGGCAAAATGCATTGAAGTAAATGCAGTGTTTTATTGGGAATTGAGAATGAAAATTACGGCAGCAAATTAGGGGTGGTTTTGTTTTGCTTTGCTGTGACATGATATAATGCTGCTTGTCTTTTGCTTTGCTTTGTTGCTTTCTTGTCAAAAAATGTTATCTTGTTTGCCTGGTCTTCTTTCACATCCCTATGGCACAGTAGTACCATATATGCTTTCAGGTGACTGGCAGTTGTGTGCCTTTATACCAAAATCACAGTCTTACTGTAGCGGTACTGTGTAAATTCACATTCCTTTAACGGCCTTTCATTTCACATCTCTTGTGCTGCACTATGGAAGACCTGTTCTTATATAGCATGTTGTTCCTTCTGCTGCATTCATAACTACTGTCTACATGGCATGTTTTTGACATACATACACAGTACAGCTAGTCACCCGAAAGCATATAGGGCACTGCTATGTCACAGTGATGTGAAATAAGAACTTGCTACATTTTTAACAACTGTAAAATAAATTCAATAAGTCATTCACAAGTTACAGAACCATTTTTTCAGTTCAATGAATCTTTAAAAACACAGCATTCCCTTCTTATTTACTGGTTTCATACAGATACAGCTGCTGACAAACCAGAACCTAATGTGCATCTTATGTATATCATTTCCACTGTCCTGTCACTTATGGCAAGAGACTCAATACACACAGATAAGTTTATTACTACAGTATACACAGACGAGGTGCATGCAACAAGTAACTGTGACAGATCAGCCAGTAATAACAGTGATGTAAGACAGTCAGGAAAAATCAAAATAATGCATAACAATCACTGCTTTTTGCACAGTGTCAGTCACACACAAGGCAGAAGAGTACAGCACCTTTGACTTCAGGCTGCTGATCCCTGACAGAAAGAACTCCTCCTGAGAGTGCCGTGCTGATCCCCCCTATCTCTCACTAATGTGCATCATAGAACAGCTCAATCTGTGATTGCTATCGCACATGAACAGGAAATGAACACACTTGCTGTCATATGACTGCAACAGTACATGCCAGTTGTGTATGTCCCGTCCATGATTGACTGCCCAAGTCTCATGAATCTGCACTCCTTAGAGTACTGGAAAACATCATTGCATACTTGTTTTGGCCACACCAATGTCCCTCCCTCATGTGAGACAGTCCCCAGAAGTTTGTAGCAGTCAGCTACAGAACAAATCACAAATGATGCACAAGTACTTTATTCTGGATATAAAAATCGGTGGTCAACATGCAGAACTGCAAAATAATACAAGTGGAAGTAATGCTTGCCTGCCCCACTGTTGTGTGCCTATGCTTGCTGCTTTTCCAACAGTATACCTTCCCATTGAAAAACCTTCAACTGCAGGTGTTAAGTGTAGCAGAACCCAAGCACCGCTTGTACCTTTGCAATTTGCTGTAATGCTGTTTCACCATGGATTTTACAATGCCGAATAAAGAACTGCTGCATCATTTCTTACTGTATTGACTTTTGTAAGGGATTCTGATTTTTCCACTGTGTCTCACATCACTGCAATGCCCATCTCATGTTTCACATGTCTTTGTTCCACACAGCTCATATGCCTCTACTATGAAACATGTATTACCCAACAAGGCAATACATAAAAAACAATGTCCCGGATTCCCCCCTTTTCCCACACAAAACACAGAGACCATTGTTTGTTGTTGTGCTCAGATTGGGCAATTAATTTATTTATATTCATAAACCCATTTTCCATTTTCCATTTCTTTATTATCATATTCCATAAGTTTCCTTTATTTCCATCCATATATCATTCTCTGATTATCCATCCCCCAGGCAAAAACTTGGGTGCCTTCTTCTTCTCCTTTTCTGTTAGGTAACGGTGAAAAACAAGACCGCTTTCGCCTTCATCTTCTTCCTCCGCTTGTGTTATTCCTTTTCTCTTCCCCCCTCCCATCCTCCCCCCCTTTTTCCACCACCTGCCATCCACCTTGGCAGTCCATAACCTTATTCCTCCTGCCCTCCACTTCTGGCAGTCCACCAGCCATCTCCTCCTGCCATCCACCTTTGGCAGTCCATTTCCATATTATCCCCTGCCATTCACCTTTGGCAGTCCGTGACCATATTATTCTCACCTGCCATTCACCTTTAGCAGTCCCTTGCCCTACAGTAAGCATCTGTCCTCCACCTTGGCAGACCCACCATACAGCCCCAAATTGCCTATCTTTTCCTCGTACTCTGTCCTGCAGGGTGGGTAGGAGGAATCAAAACTCCAGCAAAATGTGGCTGAGGACCCATTGTGCTGTCCCTTATGTACCTCCTTTCTTCCCTCCCCTTCCTGCTGCCTGCCCTATTGCTCTGGCTCTTAGCCCTTCCCCTTCCTTATCTCCTTCCCTTCTGAGCACAACCATTTCCTAACGGAGGGAAGGGGTGCACCAGGACAACATGGTCTGCCCCTGAAATGGCAAACTCCATTGTCCCGGATTCCCCCCTTTTCCCACACAAAACACAGAGACCATTGTTTGTTGTTGTGCTCAGATTTGGCAATTAATTTATTTATATTCATAAATCCATTTTCCATTTCTTTATTATCATATTCCATCATTTTCTTTTATTTCCATCCATATATCATTCTCTGATTATGCATCCCCCAGGCGAAAACCTGGGTGCCTTCTTCTCCTTTTCTGTTAAGTAACAGTGAAAACCGAGACCGCTTTCTCCTTCATCTTCTTCTTCCTCTTGTGTTATTCCTTTCCCCCCTCCCATCCTCCCCCTTTTCCCCACTAGCCAGTCTCCAGCTTTGCGTTGGATGGCTGGCTTCCCCTAACAAGGGTCTCACTCTCCCTTACCTCAGGGATGAAAAACTCCCCCCCCCTATTTTTTTATGTACCCACTTCTGTCTGTTTCTTCCATTCCTCTATGAAACCCATTTTTTCCGTGTTAAACATATCAATTGCTATGTCTGACAAGTGTACCCCATCTGACCTGTAGAATTCATCCACCCATTCCTCTACTCCCCGCAGTATCACTTGTCCTCCCATCTGTCTTATCAATGTCCCCACACATCTATTCATCTTTCTCCTGGCCCTCTCCACCACCCTGTGGCTGTGTTCCTGTCTCCATACTCTTCGAGGTATTATGTCCGACCAGGCAAGGCATACTTGAGGCCACCACTGTCTTATCGCCACCAGGTCCCTCTTTATCTGCAAATAAGTGTGCACCCATGGCCTGCCTGCCAGGTCATTGCCCCCAAGGTGTATAATGATTAGGTCTGGACTGGGCCGATATCCTTTGAGTTCTTTTAAAGCGGGCAGGAGCTGCGCCCATCTCATCCCCCGTAGGCCATGCCATACCAACTTACATTGTCTTACATCCTAGTACTACTGTTTATCCCCAGCTTTTTTCTCTGCTGTCTTACCAGCCCAGTAAATATAGGAATGGCCGCAGATCCAGACTTCTGTGTTCCTCCCTCTACCTATGGGGTGCAAAGAAAATTAATTAATTTAAACACATACTCAGTGCCCCCATTGTATCATCTCCCGGTCTTCTTTTTTTTTTTTTGAAAACCATGCTGCTCCTTACCCGCGCCCCCTTTTTTTTTTTTTTTTTATCAGTGTTCTGATGTATCTTTTGTAACTGGCCGACCGCCAGTGCCCTTTTTCCAAAATGTCCTTTACAGGATCCCCTGTTGCTGCCCACTGTGAGGCAGCCCCAATCTGCAAGGAATGGGAACAGTAATTAGCCAGATCCTCCCCCCAAAAACGCATGCCCTTTTTCAGCACTGCTGTAATTTGATAGCTGGTGACCCTTTTCCTGTCCCCATGCACAAATAACTTCCCCATCCTGGTTACCTGCCCTGCGGCGAAAGCCCACAGGGCCTGTACTGGGCATATCGCAATCTCCGACTGCCCTTCAAGTGTTATCATGCACCTCTGCCCTTTCTGGTTCACCTTTGACCTCTTTAGCTTGATTTGTATTTCTCTTATCCCCAACTCACATCCTCCCATTCCACACCTCCTTCCTTGTCATCTTTCCCATGTCCTACCACTTCACTCACTCTCATAGCCCCTGCAAACATTACCACATAAATTGCGTGAAATAGCTGGGCCTCCCCTTTTGATCTGCATATTACCGGGAGCACCTCTTTTAGCTTTATTAGCCACTGCTCACCTATTGGCCTCCTATTATCCCCTGGTCCTCGCTTCAACCTGCCCCAACTCTGCATCATTCTCCTAATGAGCATTGATTTCGTTGGGTCATTTCACCCTTTCAGGCTGCAGATCACACTGATCCCTACAAGATAGACCCCCATTGTGGCGTGAGCTGTCCCTTTTTGCCATTGCTCCACTGTGAACATTCTCAACTGTTCCTCGGAGAGTGGCCCACTTACCTCCATTTGGTGTTTTGCCTTGAATGTTTGAAAAACCCTCCAGGCCCCATCGTAGGCCCTCAGTGTCCAAGGTGCCAATGAGCTGTGAAACAGCATTTCTGCTCCTTCTTGCCAACGTCCCAGATGTTCGTTGGTATGGGCGTTTTTTGTTCTTTCACTGCTGGTGCCAGCTTCCGGAAACGGTCCAGCTGCAGATGGGAAAGGCTGTTAGCCAGAGTATTGTGTACCCCTTCTATGTGTTTTGCTCTGAAGGACATGTTCAGCTGCAAAGTCCTTAAAACTAACTGTCGTACCACCTGCATGACTGTATCCGCCCTGGCTCCCTTGTTGTTTAGTATATCGACCACCGCTCTATTGTCACACCAAAATGTCACCTTTTTGTCATGTAATTCTTCCCCCCAAACCAGAGTGCATTCCTATATGGGCATGATCTCCAGTAGCGTTATATCTCTCACTTTCCCGTCCCTACCCAACTGTCTGGCCATGGTTCTGCGAACCACTTGCCCCTCAGGTAACCCCCCATGCCCAACCCCTCAGCCGCATCTGTGTATAGGTCTAGATCTGTGTTGTACAACCACTCCTCCTGCCAGAATGAACACCCATTGTAATCTTTCAAAAATTCTTCCCATATGCTAAAATCCTCCCTGACACCTTACGTCAGATCCACCCAGTGATGCGGTCTGGTGACCCCTGCTGTTGCTCTGGCTAACCTCCTTGTGAATGCCCTTCCAGGTCCTATGGCCCTGCATGCGAAGTTCAGATGCCCCAGTACCTGCTGCACCAGTTTCAGTTGTACCCGCCTCCTACTGGTGTGCATCCGGATTAGTTCCTTCAACCTCCTTACTTTTTTGTCTGGTAACCTAAACACTCCACTCGTGGCATTAATCTCTATCCCGAGGAATTCCATAATCTTGCTGGGCCCTTCTGTTTTCTCTGGTGCCAATGGGACTCCCAGCTCCTGGCACACTTCTTGAAACATATCCAGCATCCTTTGCGTCTCCCTTTTTCCTTTCCCAATGAGGAGAAAATCATCCAAGTAATGGATGACTGACCTATAACCCGTCTTTTCCTGGAATATCCACTGTAAACATGTGCTGAACACCTCAAACGTGGCACATGCTGTGGAACCTCCCATTGGCATTGCTTTGTCGAAATAATACTGTCCCTCGCTTTTAAAACCCAACAGATCCCAGTCTTCCCTCCTGACTGGAAGCAGTCTGAAGGCGGACTCAGTGTCTGTTTTTGCCATCCATGCATTCCCTGTGGCCCGGATTAACCGGACTGCATCCTCTAGTGTCGTGTATGCCACCCTACTATGTTCTTCACTGATAAAATCATTCACTGACTCACCTTCCGGATATGACAAGTGATGGATCACCCTGTATTCCCCCTCTTGCTTCTTGGGCACCAAACCCAAAGGTGATATCCACATGTTTTCCAATGGGGGGGATGTTAAATGGGCCCTCCACCCTGCCTGCTGTTTTTTCTTTTTCAATCTTCCTTCTTAATACTCCCTCCTTTCCTTTTACCGACCCCAGGTTGCTTGCCTCCCTTGGTTGCCTGGGTCCCGTAAACTGCAATGAAAACCCTGTACCAAAACCCCTTAGTATCATATCCCGCACGCTTGCCTCCGGATATCCTTCCAGGCAAACTGTCCATGCTGCTAGGTTGATGGGGGTTCTGGCCATACCAAATTGTTCCTTGTTGTTGTTGTGCCACCTATCCCCCCTCCCTAACCCCACCTTTCCTTCCTGTCTGGCCTTTCTTGCTTCAGTGGTTCTGGCCTCCTCTATTTCTGTTCCCCCTGCCCCTCCCTCCCTTGTTCCATGTCTGCCCTTTAAACCCCAGGCCATCTCGAAAGGGCTGTTGGCCCAGTCCTTGCCCCATATGCCCTTGTGAACCCTGCGGCCAAGTTGTTCTGCACCTGCTTGCGGGGTGTGTCCCCCCACATTTTGAACAGGCATGTCGAAAACGACACTGAGGCCATGAGCAGAAAGCCCTGTTATATGCCCAGCAACATCTCTGTGGCGTAGTCCCCTTTTTGCCCCACCCACCCTCGGGTGTGGACTGATCTGTTACTTAATCCGTCCATAAATCTATCTGTTTGGTATCCCATCTTACATCCCCAAATGTTGCCATTCTCTGCCGAAAATATTCATCATAGTATATCCATCCTACCCCGCCTTTCGCTTTTGCCCTTCGTATTATCAATCAATAGGTAATGAGCGGGATGCCCAGCTCTGGCCTCTTTTCTAGAGTGATGGCTAAAAGGATGGCAAAACCTAGAAACCACCCATCCCAGGTCTTCCCTTTTGTGAACTTGTCGTCCTCCTTCTTTCCCAAGAGCACTATAACAGCTGCCATCTCACTCTTACCTATGCTCTCTGTCTCTTCATATTTGGCCACCGCCTCCCAGCTCACCAAAGCAAATATGTCCACATATTCCCCTTTCCATATTTTTTCTTTTGTGGCCAAGGGCACGTGCTCACCTATTTTCATCCCCGGCGCACCTACCTCTCTTGTACCATTTCCCTCTCTTTCATCTCTGTTCTCGGTATTCCTTAGCACCTCTTTTCCCGCTTTCATTTCTGCCAGGGCCAAATCCATCTGCCCCAGCCCTCCTGTCCCCAGTGCCTCCACAATTTGCCCTATATATTCTTTTATACTATCCCCAACTGGGTTGGACATGTTACCTGTGACCTTGTCCTGGCCGGGGCGTCTGGAAGCCTCCATAGGTCCCCTTGTTTCTTCCTGTGGTTGAGGTGGAGGTGGAGGGTGAGCTACTGGGATCTGATGGCTGGACCCCCCGTTCCGGGCTTCGTGTCCAGGTTCCGCCGGGGGGGGTCCCCTTTGATCTGGGGTGGGTGTTGGTGTCACTGGGTCCACCGGCCGTGTAGGTACCGGCTCGGCTGCCCTGGCAGGCCCCGTCATCACCGGTGCTTCCTTAGCGGGCCTGTGTGGCCTCTCGGCTGGCCTCTTTCCCTTACCACTTCTTTCCATATCCACTTTTCTCTTCTCCCCGGGCCTCCCCAGTTCCTCCCCTTCTACCAGTTCCCACATCTTGTTCGCTTTTTCAGCCAATTCGATTATAGCCTTGTAGGCATCTTCCTTTGATGGCCTGCTTTTCCTGGGTGCCATGTCCGTCTCAACTTGTGCTTCTGTGAAAACAACTATAGAAAACGAAAAACAGGGTTATTACATCTTTCCATACCTCCATGCTAGAAACCACCTTTGTATTCCTTCATCCTGTCCGTCATGCCTCCCCCATGCCAACCCCAGCTCAAGGCCACCTGTGACGGACCCCCCATCTTTGCCTAGCAGGCCGTCATCTCTTAACCTGGGCCCGCCTCACTGCAATCCCTTCCCACGAGGTGTCTCGTGATTACTACCCTTCCGCCTGGGGCTCTCCCTGCCATTTAACTGCTTATATATATATATATATTTTTTTTATTTTGTTCCCCTCAGCGTGCCCTCCCAGAAGGAGGACCACTTGTTCTCCCCTCTGTCTTATCCTCTTCTCCCCAAAAAAAACCCTTATCCTTTAGTGGCGTGCAACACCATGCCGCGCAGCCCCATTTACTTGCCTGTACCCAGGCCCCTTCCCCACCTTTATACATTATATTTATTATTATTATTTTTTCTTTTTTTTTTGCGCTCCCTTTTTGAAGCTTCATAAGGGCGATAACGTCGCCAGTCATTCCATTGTAATGCCTGACCCAAAAACCCGTATATACGAACTATCAATCCCAGTATTGGCGGCCAGTTTTATGCCCCGAAATGGGAGCAGCTTCCTAGTGCAAAAACGGAACTCGTGGACCACAGACCGCTCCCCACCCCCACCAGCTCCTAAACCTCTCACTTCCTTGCTACCCTGCCTCCCTTTGTTCTCTCTGCCTTCCATGTACTCTGCCCATGTCATATTCACTCATCTTCCAGATGGGATGCTCTCCCAGGAAAAGCAACCTCTGGAGGCAGCCCCAGGGTTACCTTAGGGTGGGGGAATGTCCGCTTCTCCCCTCATGCCCCCCCTGCCAGACATGTGCACCGCACCACTTTTCTTTCATTGATGCCCTTCCCTCCCTATATACCTCTACCCATGGAAAAAAGGCCTCTTATCACTACCATCCGTGCGGCGTGTGACACCGCGCACATGGTCGCCATTCCATGCTTGCCTTCCCAACCCTTCAGTGCCTCCTACCACCTGCAATAACAGGCCACTTCTCCCCGAGCAGCCTTCCTGAACTAAACCAACTTTTTTGCTGCACCACGAGGCGTACTACCACGCGCCACTTGGTCCAAAGCTCGTGCACTCTCCCCTAGCTGGGCCTCTACAGGCCTGATCCATCCCCCACATTTTTCCAGCTGCAAGACCCAGGTCACTAAAAAGGAGGTCGCTTGCCAAACCATCAGGCAGAGGCTTCATTGCGCCTCTAGCCGCATGCGACGCCCCGCTCCCCACTCTCTGCTCACTCCCCCATTTAACACACCTGAACGAATCACGCCTGCTGATATCGATCACCAATGAACCAGCCTAACCAGCCCTAAAAGCTGCAGAAACTGCTCAAAACAAATGGGGCAAACATATCTCGCAAGCGCCACGCGGTGTGTGATGTCACCGCATGGCCTTGGTAACACATGTCATGGCATTCTGCGTCACCCGCGTGTCTCTCGCTCCCTTTTGTCAGTGCCTCTTAAAGGCCTAAATTATACCATCACAACAGCCTCCAAGGCTCCCAAATTGTCCTTTCTCCTAGAACCCAACCGGGAACTTCCTTGTGACCTTAACCGCGTGTGCCGTCATGCTGCGGGTCTCGGGTCAATCTTTCAGCTCCATAACCTCCAGGCCTAACCAGGCCTATCACTTTATTAGGACCCCTCCCCTTGGACCTACCCACAGCGAACAGCCTAAGCCCAAACGGGGCGACCTTCCTCGTGAGCACCATGCAGCTTGTGGCTATCACTCCCTTAGTTCAAGGGCATCTTCCAGGCCTGCTAATAACAACCAGACACCACAAGCCTTTCCACACTTTTGCCCTACCTTCTAAACTGGCTCCTCCGCTCAACAATAGCAGAAACACAAAGTTCCCTTTCTGTGCCTTCTCCCTTAACCTTGCAACCTGTAAAGAGCCTTAAACCAAAACCCTTGCCTCCTCTTGTACTTCCAACAGATCACCCATTCTCTGCTAGCTGCTGCAACAATCCCTCTTTTCTCTCCCTTTTAATATTATATATATCATTATATATATATATATATTTTTTTTTTTTTAAAACAACAGCTTCGCATATGTATCTAAATCGACTGTTCCTTACCTTCCTCTGCCTGTGAACAAACCTCACAATTATTGCCAAATCCGACGTGCTGCAGCTGATGTCAAATCAAACTCCAGCAAAAGTGGCTTTGGACCCTTGTGCTGTCCCATGTACCTCCTTTCTCCTCCCTTCCTGCTGCCTGCCCTATTGGTCTGGGTCTTAGCCCTTCCCCTTCCTTATCTCCTCCCCTTCTGAGCACAACCATTTCCTAACGGAGGAAGGGGTGCACCAGGACAACATGGTCTGCCCTGAAAGGGCAAACTCCATTGTATCCTGTGTGGAGTCTGTTGTCATACCTGACAGCAAGGGGAAACTTTTTATTTATAACATGTACATCAGCTTCTGGGTTGTCACTGGCAATGACTATATGATATGGAGAAATACATATTTATATAATACATTTTAACTGTACTTCTGTTACGTTACTGCATTCCAATTACACTTTCCACCATCAATTTTTGCTAATTTCAGTCCAGGTAACTTTAATATTTTGCATTATTAACTCACTTTTGGTTTAACTTATTCTTGTAAATAATAATTTAATATTGAGTTCCTTTCAATAAAAATATTACAGTCTTTCTGTAAATAAGGAAATATATAGCAAGACATTCTCGTAGTGCATCACAATAGCATTACCATTGCAAGCTACATGTTACAATATCTGTTTACTAATAACCTAATTGTACATTTGTTACTTAGTGAACCTATAATTGATGACTTGTAACCACACCAATAGGCCACCGGTTACAGTATTTCATTACATCATGGACATTACAGATATATTTCACTGTTTTCGAGCCTTCACATCATGTTAATGTGTATCATATATTTTCCAAACAGATTTTTATCATTTCAGTTACTCTATGACATCACTAGAGTTCTTTCTGTTCTGCAACATTAATTATCTTTTTATTGTCATTTCATTCATTCTCAAAATACTAGCAAACAGAAATCCCTTATACCTGCCGCTTAGCATTAATAACTCCTGTGACACACCTACCACTCATCATTACTTTACTTAATTATTTTGCTACCCATTACTTTTGCACTTCAAATCTCTGCACTATCTGTAGTACATTGTAGCAACCACAATATAATAGATTACATCACAATGCACTCAGTTCTGACTCAGTACTTCAACACCAAACATGGGACCCCCCTGCACCTACCAAGGAATTCTCTGTCCTTCCTTCCCCTCCCTCCTATGTACCTGCCTATCTACCTTCCTGCATACCCTTGTCTACCTGTATTGTACCTTCTTCCTTTACTAGGCCCCTCTCTCTCCTCCAAGGAATACCCAGTTACAGCTACCCCTTCCTTGCCATTCCCTTCTTGCCTAACTGGACCTTACTCCCATTTTTCCTACTAGCCATCATGCATCCTTCCTATCCTGTTGCTGCCACCCCCTCACACTGTATGCTAGGGAATATTTTCAACCCCTCACTTGCCTACAAGGACCATTTCCATCCTTCACTTATCTGCCTCCAGAGGACCCTCAACCACTCCAAATTTTTCTGTCTCCTGCAACAGTGTCAGAGGTGTGAATGTGTTATTATGCTCTGTTCCATTTCCCCACCCTACTACTGATAACTCACCCCCCTATCAATTATCTTTTGCCCATAACTTGGTGCTCTTCTCCTATCCTATTAACAGACAACCACTTTTCCATTTCTGTTCACATTCTGACAATTCCCCTAATCCTTATTTTACTCAGGCACAATGCAAGCCATGACCCCTTGTATTCTCCTTCCTCTGCCCTCCTGCTCTGTGCTCCCTGTTTATTCTATCTCCATTTGGGATTTACAGACAAATGGGACACAATCCACAGAGCATTTTATACACAAACTGTGACCTTAGCTAATTAAACAATAGTATAACCTTTCAATGGTTTGTGGTTCTCTACCTAGTCTTATTTCCTTTCAAATAATGGAATGCCTTCAATTGGATATAAGATGATGTATTGCACCACAGACTCAAATAGTGACTATATATTTCAGCTGTGTATAGGCTGAGTGTTTCTCATATGTCAGACATGTAAGATATTTCTTACGTAAACACCTAATTGTTACTGTGTTACTTCACAGCCCTACAATATATATCTTGTAACCCCAACAGTAGACTACTGAAAATTTCATTGAAGCAAGACAGACAATCCAGCCTCTCCCTCCCACTCCAACCCTTATATCTCACTGACCTGATCAGCCAGGCTGTAACACTCAGGTCCATTCAACCTTTTCTCCCAGAAAAAAAACAAAACATCCGATGTTTTTCTTTACTGAACTGCCAACTTCAGTCACTTTTCATCTTCCTCCTATGTGCCCAGCCATGCCTGTATCTCCCCCCCCCCCACCAGGGCAGAGTCCACTACCACCTGCTCTTTTTTCACTCTAACTTGACCTCCACTACTTCCCCTCCTCCTACTACACTCACTGCCGGTTTACTATTACAGTATATCATGCAACTTACCGCTACATTTCACTGCTTTCTAACCTTTATGTACTGCTTATTTTTTCTCATTTTTTTAGGCAGATTTTGACCATTTGAAAACATTTCTGAACTCACCAGAATTATCTGTGTACTACTACAGTAAGTATATTACTATTGTCATTTCATTCATTCTGAACATCTGAACCCACAAAGTTCACTTGTGTCTCTTTCTGACAGCTAACTAATCCTGACCCATACCTAACAGTCATCCATTCTTTACTTACTTATTTTGAATACCATTATTTCTGAACTTCAGAAATGTACTCTATCTGTAGTAACTCAGCACAGGCAAAATAAAATACATTATACAATGGGAAAAAAAAATCCTGGACTCTGATTGATCAGTCTTGGGTTTGACTCATGATGTTATCCCAGTACAACATCACGGGTCTAGTCTCAGTCTCACTGTGAACCTGTAGATGAGCTTTTGCTTGATTATGTGCTGTTTGATGTGTTTGATGATGTGCTTCATTGTTTCATCTTCTTTTAAAATACAAAAATAGTTTTCCACACAAAAACATTTTTAAAATTATTTATTTTATTCTGTATAACAACGAGCCATTGTATAATAGCATATATTTCTCCAGGGTGTGTCTATTAGGGATAACGCTAGCCTCAGTTATTGGATGCACTCGGTCTGCGAACTCGTGCCCAACTACCTGAGGCATGACATTATCCCAGCATGACACACACCCTGTCGGGCATTATTGCTTAATTAACACATACTGCACCCAGTCCTGACTCAGTCTTTCCTCTCCAAACCAAGGACCACACCTGCCCCACATAAGGATTAACCCACAACACAGTGTGGGTTTCTCAGGGAATAATGTATGGCTGGGGGGGGAGGGGGGAGGTAGCACCATGAGGCCTAAGGCTGAGTGGTTCTAACCAGCCAGTCATACATTACTCCCTGACAGATCCACACTCTGGAGTATCTTAATCCTCTTGTGACATGTGTAAGGGAAAGGGTTTACTGCTCTTTTTATATATTTCTCTTTCACGTGCTACATTTGGGTACAAGTAATTTTAAAGTGCAAAATTACTAAGGTTACCGGAGGATATTAAGGTTCCTACCATGGGGAACAAAAAGATGTTTGCTCCTGACTGGAGAAATTACATGCTTACCTTTTTAATATTGTCATGCCTGCAATGGAGAGCAATTACTGATGACATGTATATGTGAACAGAATTTCAGAATAGTTTCATGAACTGTAGAATCATCTTCTTTTCTATGCTATGTTTGATGTTTTGGACTTCAGTGCTCAGCATTATGGGAACTACATATATTGAAATGCATAGGAAATTGCAGATCTGGCACTTTTTGCTGCAAGACATTGGCCGACTTACATATGGTACTACACTGAGACTTACATCGCTTTCATCTGTGCATTTCACAGACAACATTGCACATTAATAACTTTGCCCCTTTTACACTGATTCACATGCCACTTATACTGCGCTGCCTTTCTGTGAGAAACTCTTGCTGCTGTAAATTCCATGTAGAATCGTTCAGGGGAGGGACACTTACAAAGGTGCAAAAATCCTTCAACACACTCAGTTTATTACAACACTTTTAAGCCACTCTTTCCTACCAGAACTGTACAAAAAACTTACATTTCAAAACATGACACTTTCAGGTATGATAGACATGGGCCCACAGTGTCAACTCTTTACATCCCATTGTTTAAGTAGTATTTTACAATCATTTAAATGAACACATGGAGCCAATCTGGAAAATCAAATGTGGCATACATTGCAATTTCACTCAAAGAAGTGGAGGGGGGTTTGCACATGACTGGGAAAACTACATGCTTACCTTTTTATGTTGGCTTGCCATGCCTGCACAAACCAACATCTTGTGGTAGTGCAGCTTTGGAGGTGCGGGCGCTGTTGGGCGAATGCAGGGCATGCATCAGTAGGTGCGTCCCTCATTCCCCAATCAGCCTGCATGCCAGCAGCCACACCATGCATGCTAATGTGGCGAGCACATCTAAGGAGAGGTTCGTTGCAATCCGAGCAAAGCTCATCAGACGCAGCGTACCCTTCCTGTGTGCACACCACATTAGCAGCATGGCGGGCGGCCGCCCAATGGCTGACTTTGGGGGTGCCCAATCCCCCAGCCAGCTTACTGTGGCCGCACACATTTGCTGATGGGGGAGCCCACTCCCCATTGGCATACGGCAGCCCCCCCATTTCCTATATGCTGAGGGGGGGTGCCCAATCCCCCTCGGTTCTTGCCTCCCCCCGCTTTCATTGTGTGCCGATGGGGGAGCTCACTCTCTGTAGGCATAAATCAGCCCCTCCCTGCATTTCTTATATATGCACAAGGGGTGCCCAATGCCCTGGCTCTCCTCCCCAGCTGTCATTGTGTGCAGACGGGGTTCCCAATCCGTCAGCATAAATTAACCCCCATTGTCTGCCAGGAGGGTGCCTAACTCTGCCGGCTGCAGCAACCCCTCAAACATGTTAGGTGGCATGCTGGGAGCCCACCCTAGCATGCCAAGTCCCTGAAAAAAACTGTCCCAATACTAGTTTTTTCCTCCCTGTAACATAAAAACGGTACTGTAGTCTCCTGCCCCCATCTGCACTCTACCCACTGCGACCCTGCCTCCCACACCCCCATCACCCTCACCCTATATACTTACCTCCAGAGTCTGGCACGACAATCTTCGGTGAACCGGGAACACGTCTGCACTCTTCAAAGCCGACCGCGAACTGAGGAAATGCAGGTAAGCTGTATAATGGATTGAATAGGATTTTTTCAGTTTGCTGCATATCTCGGGCATTTGTTGGAATTTTGGCACCAAATTTTCAACATGGGGTTTTTGGGGCCCCTCCTCATGAATTCTATCACTGTCATGGCATTAATCGGCCTCAAAGGTGATTTTACAGTCACTCTGCGAAATCACCTTTGGGACCTATTAATGAAATAACAGTTCCAGTGTTCATGAGATGGCTTCTCAAAAGCCTATGTTCCAAATTTGTGGAAAAATCCAACAAATGCCGGGTTTTTCCGAAAGGCAACAAGTGAGTTGCTATGTAGGCTCATAACTCGAGAATTCATAATGTTTTAATGCCAGATTTTCAGCATTGCCATTTTTGTACACCTTCTTATGAACAGTACAGCTGTTATTTTCCACATCCTGCCAGAAATGTGTTTTTGCACTTCCGGCGCACAATAGCACAGTCACTGTGAGAAATCAGTGTTTGGGCCAGATTATGAAAATGACAGTGACACAGTTCATGAGCAGAGGTACTAAAATGCCTATGTTGAAAATTTGGTGATGATACTCCATAAATGGACTGTGTTACGTAGCTGGTATTGGCAGATTGCACGCACGCTGCACTGGCCATGCATTTGTGATATTTTCACTCTGATTTTCACCATTGCCATTTTTCCACACCTCTTGATGAACAGTACAGCCGTCATTTCACATATCCTGCCCAAAATGTGTTTTTGCACTTCTGGCGCAGAATAACATGGTCGCTGTGCGAAATCACTTCTTGGGACACTTTGAGGAAATAACAGTGACACTGTACAAGAGCAGAGGTGCTAAAATGCCTATGTTGAAAATTTGGTGCCGAACGCCCATAAAATGGCAGTGTTGCAAGCGTGCATTGCATATTTCCCACGCACCCCTGTAACTTCGCAAATTTGCTATATTTACATGCCACATTTTCAACACTGGCATTTTTTTACACCTCCTTATGAACTGTACAGCTGTCATTTTTCACATCTTGCCCAAAATGTTTTCCCGCACTGCACTACCAAACACCGAAAGGGACAACCTAATGCCTGTCAGTCTCTGCAGGGTGGAGGTGGGTTGGCATCAGTTCAATACTTCACTGCCATGCCTATTATGCATCTCTCTAACTCCTGCACTATCAATGCCAATGCCAGCAAGACAACATTCGGCATTGACAAGTGCTTGTTTATATTGTAACTGAAATACTTTATCATTACTGATTTCAAGAAGATGTGAACATTTCATAATATGTACCCATTTTGACTTTTATACACTGGAAACATCACTGTCTCTCTGATATGTTTCATGTTTGGAATTTGACTGCTGTGCATTATGGGAAATATTTCACATGCACAGGAGATTTGACCTTCCAGCTATATTTCATTGTTTCCTAACCTTCAAGTTTTGATAATTGACATTACATTTACTTTCAGACAGATTTTGCTTGTTTCACTCAGTGCCACAACTCACCAGATTATGTCACATTGCATGCCACATTTGTATGCCAGTAATTTTTAAGTGCAAATTCACAAAGGTTCCAGGAGAATATTAAAAATCAGGTGCTTAGTAAAGGTGCATATCTTAAAGAATGAAGGTTTGGGGCCAATAGATGCCTCTGCAGCAGGGGTGTAGCCAGGCATTTCAGATTTGTAAACCAGGCTGACACACACTGCTACCCCTCCCAGTATGTCCATCTGTGTGTCCCTCCCAGTACATCCATCCGTGCACCCCCCCCAATGCCAGCATCATATCTGTGGCATTCAGTAATGAAAATGGAGTGTAAGCAACACAGTTGCATTCTCATGCAATAAGAAATCCCTTCAGTTACCAATGTCAGACTAATAAACTGGCTTTTAGTTACAATGAAGCATTGTGACAAGCCTCTACCACATCAAAGTAGCCAGTTCCACAGAGGTCCATTCACACTAGCTCCCACCACCAGACTGGCTTTTAGTTAAAATGTTGCATTGTGACATGTCTCTGTATCACAGATTGGCTTAGTTAGAATGTTGCACTGTGACAAGCCTCTGTACCACATCAAGGTAGCCAGACCCACAGAGGTCCATTCATACTAGTATCTTTAATCTTACACTTTATCCACTCACACACACACACACACACACACACACACACACACACACACACACACACACACACACTTTATCCATTCACACACTGGTATCTTTAACCTTACAGTTTTATCCACTCACACAAAAGGCCCAAATCTCAGCTATCACACCAGCCAACAATCAGTCATGTACTCATACATGTTTACATTGCAGTACTATAGCAGTGGGGTAAGCTAGCTGTTGCTCAGGTTTCTGTTAATTGCACTTAACCACCTAAGCTGTTCCTTACCCAACAGTTCAGTATCATTACCAGTTTTTAAATGTAAGCAAGATGGAAATACTCACCCACACCACACAACATGCAAGCCAAATTCAACCACTGAAACATACCCACAGCAGAGTAGTATTACTTACCCACAGCAGAGTACAGTACAAGTCACATTAAACTGCTCCCTCAATTCACTAGTATAGTATTGTTCAATGAGTTTCCTAATCTGTGCAGTGTTTAATTCAATGAATTATTAAAGGTTTAGCATTGGTTTGCAACCAGCTGTCAGGACTATAAGCTTTATTTTCAGCTGAGTGCTTATGAGTTTCATTTCAGAAGGCAGACTAAACAACTCTCAAGGAATGCTGTGATATTTATAAACAATGCTCTTAAGGAATGCTGTGATATTTATAAACAATGCCATGAAAACGCATTGCACAAACACTGCAAACCAGCTACTGCCACATCACTAAACAGGTACAAGTGAGTTGAATAGGCAGTGAAGAATGGTTGGAAAATAATTAAAAGCTTCAACAATTCAAGCTGCCACTGCAGTAGAATCACAAAAAAAAATGCTACACCAGTGAGTTGATGGAACAGCTTAATGTGACTTGTACTGTAGTATTACTTAACCACAGCAGAGTAGTATTACTTACCTTACACATTACAATGAGGGTTGAGGTAAGCTAGATGGTGCTTTGGTGCTCTGGTTTTGGTTCAGTTACATTAACCACCTAAACCATTCACACCAAAAAAGCTCCATTCCAGTCACAACTAACCAGTTTTCATGTTCCAAAGTGACTACATGCAAAAGCAAAGACAATTATATCCAGAAATCACCCACTGCAAGTGGAAACAGTTAGGTTCCCATGACATGTGAAAATCTCTAGCTGCACTTACAAGGTTTACATGATGTCATGGCAAGTGTTATCATTCTCCTCCATATTATACCACTGGCACAACATCACTTGGGTAACCATTCTGGAGTCATAGCAATTGTTTCACAAAACAGAATAAATGTTCTGTAAAGGAATTCAGTAAAGTAATCAAATCAGTGATGTTGTGGCACCTTTGAGGTGTTTTCAGCATTGCTGTTCACCAAAGACCATACATTCACCTGTATTTTGATCCCCATATCAGGCACTTGGGTTAAATCCCAATACTGACATTGTAGTGCAACATGAGGGGGTGCTGCACTCCTGAGGTGTCATCTTTTGGATGAGACGTTAACCTGAGGTCCCACCTGCCTGTTCTGGTGGTAGTTCATGTGGATGTTAAAGATCCATGGCACTTCTCAAAAAGAGTAGGGGATGTTTCCCCGGTGTCCTGGCCAAATTTCCCCCCCATTCACTGAAAATACCACCAACAGCTTAATCTGGTTCAAGGTCAGTTGGCATTCACCTGTATCCCCCTCCCCTGGGTCATGCCTGAATAGGCTGACTTTGTCTAGTGCACTTACCTGGTCAACAAAAACTAAATAAATGCATTTTATGTCCCAGTATTATAACTTAGATCAGCAGTGCCATGCACCACCGCCACCTTTGATGTTTTAGTTCAATCAGAGTCACACTCACAGAATCAAAGAGTGTCATCCTTCAACCAGGTCACACACACACACACACACACACACTCACACTCACACACCCTAGCCTGATGAAGAGCAGCATCTTGCAACCAGGCAACACACACCCCACCCTTAGCCTGGTCAAGAGCAGCATCTTGCATTCAGGGACCCCCCCCACCTCACCCTCACACTTGTACACACAGACAAGGCAATATTCAGTTCAGAGTTTCAAGTCAGCACTGGCACAGAGAAATCACTGCATTGCACTACTTAGACACAAACACAAATATTAACTTGCCACCATAACCCTCACCTGCCTGGTCAAGGGTGGCACCTTGCAACCAGGCAACACACACCACACCCTTAGCCTGGTCAAGAGTGGTGCCTCTCAACCAGGTCCCCCCACCCACCCATAACCAGGCCAAGAGTGGCATTTTGCAGTCAGGACCACCCCCACCCTGGTCAAGAGCAGCATCTTGCAACCAAGTCATACACACATACGCACACACACACACACACACACACACACACACACACACAGAGCACACCCTTAGTCTGGTCAAGAGCTGCATCTTGCAACCAATCCTCCTATCCATAGCCTGGTCAAGAGTGGCATCTTGCAACCAGGCCCCCGACCCATAACTTGGCATATAACATCCCTGCTGTGCCAATAGCTCCACAACTCAATACACGACTACATGAAGCCTTTAAGTGCTGCACTTCAATTGATTACTATAGAAACCTAGGGATTTTTATCAAACTCAGAATTGGGATGCATAAGGCATGGCTCACACTTTTGAGAAGCAATATGTCACCAAACTGAAACCACATTGCTGTTCACTGCGATGTATTAGATGTTCTCTACAACCTAAGGTGAGCCATTTCATATTGCTGCTCAAAATGTGAGCTCTGGAAGCAGTCCAATACTCTGTTTGAGGTGGACAATCTTGTGAATATATATATATATACTGTATATATTTATTTCACATACATGTGCATATGTTTAGACATGTGCAACACACAACACAAACACTATAATACATACAGTGACCCAATTTCTAAGTTAATTCAATACTTGCTGTGTGTCTCACATTTACTACAGACCCACCAGTTGCCAATATGCATTTGAAATATTTGCATTATACCCCTCTGGTTCTGGTTTTCAGTGGCATCCCAAGCAAAGGTATTAACTCTTGCATGATTTAGACAGCCAAAATCAGGACAGGAGAACACACTCTCCACCCATTAAGCCAGCCTGGCAGCTGGCCCTTGTCCAGAAAATCCACCTCTAAAAAACCTAAACACACACCTTGTCCATGCTCTTTATGACCCCAAGCAATACAGGAAAGCTGTACATTCTTTCATGAGTTTTAAAAATTAGACAGTAGTCAGTAGTACTACTTTCCTCAAGGACTTCGCTTGTAGTCTGCTGTATGCTGTACTCTATCACCCACCCGGACTGGAAGAACTGCCGGGGATTCCAGGAACACAGTCATTGTTGGCTGGATTGATGGGATCTCCCATGCAAAAAAAAAAAAGTGCAATTTCAGGTAGTGACAACCGCAATGCACCAAAGTTTAACCAACCACTGACGGACAGCTGTGGACTCCCGATGCTACCGCTGAGCCGTCTGTCTCACTAGAGACACACAGCAGCAGCAAGCAAGACAAGAAGAAGATGCTGACTGGAAGGCATCAGCAGGCTGGCTCCTGGCCCCTCAATCAGTTTGGTACAGTGCGAATAGTCACTTCTCCCATACGGTGGTGCCACTGCCACACTAAGATAAGGAACTAGAGCCCTCAGCACTCAGCTGACCAACACCTGCCAACTTGCAGCGGTGCCACTGACAAGTTCTTCTGCTGCCTCCAGGCTCAACAAGTTGACTCTTCTGGCCGTGGTGGGCTGCTCCATGGCTGCTCTCCTCATTTCTGAATCTGCCCAAAGCAAAGGCCAAGCCCTCCCAGCCACCCAGGAGACAGCAAACACCTGACCGACGTCACCGACCATCGGGTCAATGCAAGACAGTGTCACAGCAAGTAATTAGGCAGCTTTAGCGCTAGCAGCTGAAGCGGCAAGAGGAGCAGAGCAAGTGATTTTTTCAGCTCTTTTACTTTGAAAAAAATACAGCTTCTCTAGGCTTTTCTCTCACTCAGTTCTTGCCAATGTCGCCGGCGCAGTCTGGTCTCTCTTTCTCTGTGGGGGGGGTTGGGTGCCGTGCCACTGCTCAGCCTGCTCACCAGTCACTCCTCCAAGAAGTTACCACTCGTTGCTCATCTGCCCAGACCTAGGTCACCACCACTCACTGCTCATTTTGCTCTGCTGCTCTGTCGAAGTTTAACTGTCTCCCACCGGAATCCAACTCAAGAATCTGTGCAGCTCTCAGATGCTCTGGCTCTACAACTTTCGAGTCCTCACATGGAAAAGTTTTCCAAGTAAGAGGAATGAAGCTGGGCTCCCTAGACCTTTAAACAGGGTGCCCTGCACCAGCAATGCCCCCAAGCTGACTGCTGCAGCCAATCGGGTCCTTCTACAACTTGGCAGACCTGACTGAGTACGCTACATTGGCAATGTCAGCAAGGCAGCACCACCCCCCCTCCCTCCCCCTGGAACAAAGGTGATTTTCCCAGGAAAGGTTTCCAATGTCCGGGAAGGCACACAAAGAGGAAAATGCCTTGATGGAAAAGATATGCTGGGAGAGGCCAGCTCTGCTACCCCCTGCACTTGTTGAGTACACTGTGGCTTACTCGGCATATCTGTAGCTATGCCCTTGCTCTGCAGTCATTCAGTCTGCTTTTATTTGTTTATTTACTTACATTTCCATCTTTTTATTTGTATTTTGCCATGTGCTAGTGAAAAAAAGAGTCCAGTGGAGTCCCTGTGTGATGATGTCAGAAAACCCTTACTAGCAAGGGGCAGGATTCACAAAGGAAGCCGAAATTCCTGCAGCTACGGGAAAAAGGCTTGCTGCAGTGCGGAAACGCAGCTGCGCTGTATTCTCAAAGAAAACCAGTGCAGCTGCAGATTTCGGTAAAAAGTGCCGCAGGTGCTGCAATTTTGCTACCGCCGGACTTGTGCAAGTGCTGCAAATCCACAGCTGCAGAGGCTGTGAAGGCACAGCAATAGGGAACCACAGTAGCTGCAGCAGCAGACTGTAACAGTGCTGCTATAATATGTAGCTGACAGCACACACACAGACCAGCAACCAGTCCCCAACTGGGACCACAGCAGCACCACAGGTACCTGTGATACCTTGGCACCACAGTGGCTGACTGTCCCTGCTGGTCCTCCCTCCCTGGGGTGTTCCTGTAGCCTGTGGGGGGCTGGCACTCACTGCTTGTTGGTCAGGCTCTACTGCTTGTGGGGCTCTGTCATGGGCTGTATTGGGTCTAGTGGTTGATGCCTGTTGTCATAACATGGCAATGTGTGCTTTCAGTGCTGTAACACCAGCCACTGCTATACTGTCTGAGATGCTATTACCTGTGGTACACCTCCACCTTAATTGATTCCAATTGCTGGGGCACTACTGCAGTGTGCTGAGGGAGAGTTACTCCTCTTTCCACTGAGTGTAACATTCTTTTCTCAGCTGTGGGAAATACCTGGGTGTGAATAGCCTTTCAGGGACGTGCCTTACTTTCCTGACACCTTTCTGTCCTAAGGGACTTCTGAAGTTGCACTCTTTTCCACAGTTCATAGTGGTTTTTCCCACAGCTGCGGGTGTTTTTGTGAATAGCACTTGGAGCAAACTCCCCTTTTTTTTCCATAGCTGAGGAAGTTTTGGGGACTTAGGGAATGTTTTGCACCTTCTGAGAGCTTTGAGAATACTGCCCCAGGCTGCCAGTGTATTTCAAAGGGAAACTACAACTTTTTTACTTTTCAGATATTTCTTTCAGACTGACCTATAGGTGGAGCCATAAGGAGACCCAGACTGCCCCTGTACTTCCAGACTGACCTACAGGTAGCACTGTGAGACCCTGCCATTGCACTGTGCAATCTACATGCAATTCAAGTCATGATGAGATGCTAATATGGATGTTTGCCCACCAACTGCCTAAGTAGGCTCATTTGTATATCACTTTTGAATACAGCAAATGTTTGCCCTGGGCAAATGTCCTAGTGCTGGTGTCCTGCGCAAATACTGCACAAATGTATTTGTATCCTGCAAACCTGTCTTGTACCATAATACAGTTCTGCAGTATTTGGCCTGCACTGTTGTTTGTAGTTTTAGTGCATCCACTTCTTTGCTGGCACACACACATTGATCATGCAGTTAACCTATACCATCCTCCACATCTGTGTGCAATGGGCTGCTGTTTTGATTTGCACTTCCTGGATGATATAGTCATAGCTGTCTTATTTGCTGGCCTATTATTGCACTGTACTCCCAGCCCTGTTTGCATGGCTTCATTTGCATGCTATATTCAGTTGCTTTAGCCCCGGGGCTATTCCTTTGAATATAGCATGCAAATGGTTATGGGCTAATTTAGCACACCGTGCAGTGCTAATTTTGCCCCGAGACTAAGTTTTGAATATCTGGCCCCATATGTTATCAAAAATCACATATTTCTATTAAATATATAATATTTTGGTGGCAGGAAGTGTTATTTTTCCAGGAAGGTAAAGGTGAACTACGTGGCCAATGTGTGTGCTAGCAAAGAAGTGGATGCACTAAAGCTGCACCAATACAACAGTGCAGGTCAAATAAACCAGAACTGTATTATGGTTCAGACAGGTTTGAATGGCACAAATATATTTGTGCAGTGTTTGTGCAGGACTAACATGTTTGCCCAGCATTAGGGCATTTGCCCAGGCCAAACATTTGCTGTATTCAAAAGTGATATACGAATGAGCCTACTTAGGCAGTCGGTGGGCAAAATCCATATTAGCATCTCATTATGACCTGATTTGCATGTAGATTGCACAGTGCAATTGCAGGGTCTCACAGCACCACGTGTAGGTCAGTCTGGAAGTACAGGGGCAGGCTGGGTCTGCTTATGGCTCCATCTATAGGTCAGTCTGAAAGAAATATCTGAAAAGTAGAAATGTTGTAGTTTCCCTTCGAAATACACTGATAGCCTTGCTAGTAAGGGTTTTCTGACATCATCATGCGGGAACTCCATTGGACTCTTTTTTCACTTGTACTTGGCAAAATACAAATAAAAAGATGGAAACATAAGTAAATAAACAAATAAAAGCAAACTGAATGATTGCAGAGGAATCTAAAGGCCCCTGGAATTAACAGGATCCACGTTAATCAGTTCAGGGGAGGTAAAGTTGCACGAGGTGCAAAAAACTACAAAACTCTCAGATTTTAAAAATGTTAAGCCTTTTTTTGCCCCTCAATAATTAAAAATAAGAGACTTTGAAACCTCAAACTTTCTGGCTTGATAGATATTGTTTCAATGTGTGTGTTTACTGGTTTTTTGGTTCTACTATTAAAGTAGTTTTTATGTTGGCTCGCACATGCGCAGCCAGAAAATTGGGGTAGTAGCACATTTGGAGGCACGGTCAGTGTTGGGCAAATGCAGGGTACACATCAGTAGGTGTGTCCCTCACTCCCCAATCAGCCTGCATGCCAGCGCCACACCATGCGGGCGAGCATATCTAAGAAAAGGTCCGCTGCAATGTGAGCAAAGCTCATCACATGCAGCAGACCTCCCGACATGCTTACTCTGCTGAGACAGAAAACAAAATGTGGTGGCACACTGCCAGCCATAATGCCGACTTCAGGGGTGCCCAATCACCCTGTTGGCATGCCCTGCCCCCAATGTATGTGCCGATGGGGGAGACCACTCCACATCAGCATAAAGTGCCCCGCCATTTGTTATATGCTGAGGAGGTGCACAATCCCCCTCAGCTCTTGCCCTCCCTGCTTTCCTTGTGTGCCGATGGGGGTGCCAACCCTCCATCGGCTAAAGCATTCTTCCCCTCAAAAAACACTTAGGTGGCATGCTGAGACCCCTCCCCAGTGTGCCAAATCCCTTGAAAAATAAAAACAGTCCCCCGATGTTTCTTTTAACCTGTGAGAAAAGAAAACAGTCCCTCACCATCTCCCTGCCCCCCTCCCACAATCCACCCTCTGTGCACCCTGCCTCCCCACACCCCCCTTACCCCACACTTACCTCTGGAGTCTGGCGCAAAGATCTTCGGTGGACCAGGAACACTCTGCACTCTTCAAGCTGACCACGAACTGAAGAAATGCTGGTAAGCTGTACAATGGCATAAACAAGTTTTTTTCAACTTTGGTGCATATCTCGGGCTTGTTTTGGAATTTTTGCACCAAATTTTCAACATGGGGTTATTGGGACTCCTCCTCATCAATTCAGTCACTATCATGGTGTTATTCTGTCCCAAAAGGTGATTTCGTGGTCACTGTATGGAATCACTTTTTGGGACTGAGTAACGAAATGACAGTGCCACTGTTCATGAGGGAGGCTCACAAAAAGCCTATGTTGCAAATTTGGTGGAAAAATTCCCAAAAATTACTGTTTTACAAGTGAGCATTACGCTGTTTCCAAGCACACTCATAACTTTGTGCATTTGTAATATTTTCACTCCAAATTTTCATTATTGGCATTTTTACACACCTCCTGATGAACAGTACAGCTGTCATTTTACATATCCTGGCCAAAATGTGTTTTCGCACATCTGAGCAGAATAGCATGGTCATTGTGCCAAATCAGTTTTCAGGACAATTTGATGAAATTATGGTGACACTGTTTATGAGCAGAGGTCCAAAAATGCCTATGTTGAAAATTTGGTGCCGAAAGTCCATAAAATGACTGTTACAAGCGTGTGTTGCTCAGTTTCCAGGCACCCTTGTAACTTCACAAATTTGCAATATTTCCATGCCAGATTTTCAACACTGGCATTTTTTCACACCTCCTTATGAACAGTAAGGCTGTCATTTTTGACATCCTGCTCAAAATGTTTTTCCGCACCTGTGGCACACAATGGTGTGGTCACTATGGGAAATCAACTTTTGGGACAGATCAACAAAATCACAGTACCCCATTAATTAGTGGAGGTCCCAGAATGCCTATGTTAAAAATGTGCCTAACAAACTCCCCAAAAGAATTGGGTTACGGACATGTGTTGCACAGTTTTCATGCATGCTCATGACTTCACCAGTGTTTCATATTTTCACTCCAGATTTTCAATGTTGCCATTTTTTTACACCTCCTCATGAACAATACAGTTGTCATTTTCCACATCCTGCCCAAAATCTGTTTTTGTCCCTTTATCACCACATGGCATAACTGCTGTGCAAAACCACCTTTCAGCTAATAAACTGATTGTGCCACTTTTCATGTGGTGGGCTCACAAAAAGCCCATGTTGGAAATTTGGAGTGAAAATATCAACACACGCCTATGGTGTTAGGGTTCCCAACTGTAGCACCGCACCCTGTGGAGACTGACAGGCATCGTGGTATGCCTTGCACTGTTTGGCCACTTAGTTCACCTCATTCTCCTATACTGCACCCTCCTCAACATATTTCCTAATGGAATGGGGTAATTATAATACCCAAAGACCCCAAAGCACACCACAACACTTGTCAGTGTCTACAGGGCAGGGTGAGGTACAATGGCATGAGCGTTATAGCTGATGACCCAAAGGCACACCCCAATGCCTATCAGTCTCTACAGGGTGGGGGTGGGGTTGGCAACCCTTCAATACTTCACTGCCATTCCTATTATGTGTCTAACTCTAGCACTACCAATGCCAATGCCAGCAAGACAACATTCTGCACTGACAAATGCTTGTTTTTACAATATTTACTTAAATGCAGAGGCCATTTGAGATCTGCCACTTGTTGCTGCAAGATGGTACTACACTGAGGCTTATACCTTTAGCTGTGAATTTTACAACCAGCATTGCACATTAATAAATTTGTCCCCTTTGAACTAATTTATATGAAAATTAGAAAGCACAGCATCTGTGTCACGAACTGTTGTTACTATAAATTCCATGTAGATCGGTTCAGGGGAAGAAACATTACAGAGGTGCAAAAAACTGCTAAAATCTGTTTCTGAAAATGTTAAGCCTTCTTTTGCCAATCTATAACTTAAAAAATAGCACACTTTGAAACCTGAAACGTTCTAGTTTGCAAGACATTGTTCTAATGTCTATGCTTTGCTGGTATGTAGATTCTATTGTTAAAGTATTTGTTTTCTTAATCTTTAATAAAAGACATGGAGAGGCAATCTGAAAAATCATATGTGGCATACATTACTATGTAGTTACTGAAATGGTAAGTGTTTCGGAGTCAATACACCATGTAAAAAAAAAAGTTACATACCCTTATAGATGACAGCTATTTATGATTAAAATACAAGACATTTCACTTAAGCATATCTGTTCTTGTTTGACATCCATCTGTTGGCCGGTAGTGAATTCCAGGCTAAGACTGAATGGTAATACTGCATCTATAAGAGGTTCTTGTTAGAGGGGGAAGACAATGTTGACAGAGACATCCATACATTTATTGATAATTAATGTATGGTCAGCTGATGCACACATTGACCAATCCTGTGCAACAATGTCTCTTCCCTATGTTACAATGCCTCTTAATGTAAACCCTTCCGATATAATATTATGTCCCATTGTTCTACTCTTTTCCAACATTAAAAAAGGTCCCCACTTGCAAAATCTTTATGCCCTTTAGTTACTTGACAGTTTCAGTCATGTCCCCCCACTGTCTCCTCACCTCCACTGACTACATGTTGAGTTTCCGCCTCATATGTTTCGTACTGTAAGCCCTGTGTCAGAATAAAGGCTACAATATCCAGTTTTACAATGCTGATCTCGGATTCACATTGCCCCTTACTCAAAAATTATTTACAGTACTATTAAAAAAACCAAAAATTCACACACAACATTATGCTATGCTTTCCACATTCAAATATTACAGCAAATAACACTGCTTTACACACTTATAATTATGCACAATATTTTTAATTAACTTACACTTTCTGTTCTGCTCTTACAAACTTATGAAAACAATAATGCTAAACACAACTTACAGTACACATTTCCCTTAATTAATACCATATAAGACTCACACAATACTACATAAAAATCAGTTCTTGCTAATAACATTTACCATCACTTTTCCATCAAGGGTTCCTTCCCTATACCTGCACCACCTGTTTTTCTCTTCTCTAGCTAGTCTCCACCTAATCAATATCCTTGCACAGCTGTAGTCTCCCAAAATGCATGCACTACTACAGGTGAGGTCTTACCAATGTTTCTTACAATAGCATCACCACCTCCAGCCTCCTGCTACTGATACTCCTGCCTTTGCAATACAGCATGCCACTGGCTCTCCCAGCCATCTTTGTACACTGCTTTGATACCTCATTGTCATCAAAGATAATACCCCCTAGGTCGACTTCCTGTTTGGTTACACTTGGCTCCTCCCTTCCAAACCTGTATGCCTCACCAGGGTTCCCTCTACCCAACTGCATTATTTGGCACTTCTAAGCAGTACACCTCAGTTGCCACATCTCCAATCATCAATCAAGCTTCTCCATGTTAATCATCATTTTCTGCACCCTTCTGGAATTTCAACACTGTGGAAGATCTTAGTGTCATCTGCACACAGGAAAACCTTTCCTTCCAGGTTCTTTGCAATTTCCCTACTTAAGACATTTAACAGTACTGGTCCTAGTTCTGATCCCTCTGGTACCCCACTATTCACTCCCCTCTAGCCAGATTACGCACCATTTACCACCACCTTCTGTCTCCTGTCTATTAACCACTTCATAACCCAGTTCTGAATCTTATCTCCCATGCCCAGAACACCCATCTTGGTAATCAGCCTTCTATGTGTATAACAGTGCCAAAAGATTTGATGACATCCAGGTAGCCCATGTCTACTGCCCCTACCAAACTAAGTAACCTACTCAGCCAATAAAAAAAAATTCCCTTTGACATGAGTTTCCTGCTGTGCATCCATGTTCCCATAAACCCTGAGCAACACTGCATTCCATATGTGCCACTATACTTTCATTCAGCAGTGACTCCATGATCTTTCCTACCACTGACTTCATGCTGAATGCCCTCAAGTTCCCCACCTCCTCTCCAATGATGCTTTTCTACAGATGAAGTACATGTGCCCTAGACAAGCACTCTGCAATGACACACCTGTTGAGTGAGTCTCTGAAGTGACCCCAGAGCAACTGCAACTTCCCTTAGCAGCTCCTTCAACATGCTTGGGTGGATGAAGTCTGCACCCATAGTCTTAGCCAACTTCTGCTTTGTAACCTCTGCCACAACTCTCTCCACTGTGACTGGAGCCGTGTTCACCTGTCACACACCGTGCCTCTGCAACTAACTGTGGTTCTTGACTCTCTCCCTCCTTAGTTAATTCTAAGCATAACCATTTCTTCACTATTTCTGCGTTGTCCAGATTCCCCTCCTTAAACTCTCCTTCTCCCTTTTTAGCTTTACACTATCCCCCCGATTTACTTCTTTCAGTGATGTACCTACAACATGCCTTATCCCCTTGGTTTACAAACTGTGCTAAGCTCTCTTCTGTCACAGCCTTCAACCTCCTAACAGCATTCCCTGATTCCCTTACAGATTCAAAGTACACCTCCCTGTCCTCCTCCCTTTGGCTCTCATTCCATTTCCATAAACTCATCCTTTTAGCCATGGCTTTCACACTTACCTCTTTGGAGAACCATAGTCCTTTCCTTCTTCTTTTCTCTTTGCCCACTCGAATCCATTAGTTACTTACATCCACTACAGCTCCTTTCACTTTTTTCCATTGATCTTCACCCCCTTTACTACCTCTCCCTTCCCCAGGACTACTTCTATACATCTACACATTTCAGTAACATCTGACATTGTAAAATCTACTACTGTGCCCCTTGTGTGGCTTAATTGACTCCATGTCTCCGTGATGAACCACACCATGTGGTGGTCAATGAATACCAGTTGCACTTCCACCTGTACTTCTTTCACTCTGGTCACATTGGTCCATACCAGATCCTGATTTTACTTGTCCTTGGTTGCTTCATGCACCAGCTACATGAATCCAACACCCAGCAGTGGTTCTTCTTCTGAATTAAACAGCCATCTTGGTGGCACAATCCACATCCAGCATACCGATATCCCCCAGTAGAAGAATTGTGCTCTTACCTGCCATCTCATATATGTTCTCCACTACTTCCGTCTACCTCCTCCCTAATGGACAGACATCTGTAGATCACCCCTACGCATATAGCTGTTGCATTCTCTGGCTCCAGCGTGACTCACATTACTTCACCATCCCTCCATCCTGCCTGACCTTCTGTAGCCATTATACCATCTCTAACTTACATGGCCACTCAACCATTCTTTCTACCCTTTCTGAACCTCCTGAACAATGTATAACCTGGTACATTGACATCACAAACATGATTAGCAGACTACTATGACAATGTTATTGCTACTATGTCAAGATATGCATCTGCCAAAGTGGCCTCCAGGTCAGGACTCTTACTTCCTAAGCTATGGATATTCGTTACAATGACCTTCCATGTTTCATGGTCTACCCTCACTCTGCTCTTTTTCTCCCTCACCAGCATCTTCCCTCACTCTGCTTTTCTTTCCTATCTGCTCTTGCCCCCCTTCACTTGTTATAGATTCTACACCTGGCTTCCCATCACTGTCTGCTTTCCATGCTTCCATACTCAACATATCTTCCTGTATGTTCACATAGCCAGTATTGCACATTAATAACTTTGCCCCCTTTCAATTGATTTACATGACAATTAGAATGCACAGCCTGTGTGTCAGGAACTCTACATCTTGCAAATGCCAAGTTAATCAGTTCAGGGGAGGAAAGTTTGCAGAGGTGCGGAACTATGCAAAACTATTATTTTTTAGAACTGTTCACCCTTTCTTTGTCCATCAATAAATAAAACAATAGAATACTTTGACACCATAAACTTTCTGCTTTGATAGACATTGTTCCAAGGTGAGTGCTTCTCTGCTTCTTTGCTTCTACTGCTACAGTACTTTATAAAACATATTTACTTACATGCAGAGGAGATTTGAGATCTGCTATTTGTTGCTGCACTCCCGTACCCAAACTACAAATGGTTCTACAATGAGGCGTATACCTTTAGCTGCGAATTTGACAGCCAACATGGAGCATTGATAACTTTGCCCCCTTTAAACTAATGTATATTACAATTAGACAGCACAGCCTCTGTTTCAGTTACTCTTGATCCTGTAGATTCCATGTAGATCAGTTCAGGGGAGGAAAAGTTACACAGGTGCAATAAATGCAACACTCTCAGTTTCTGACAATGCTGAGCCTTTTTTTCCCAATCAATAACTAAAAAAATAGGGGACTTCGTAACCTGGAACTTTATAATTTTACAGACATTGTACCAAGGTGTGTGCTTTTGTGGTTTTTGTGTTCTACTGTTACAGTATTTTTTCCCAAAAATGTATTCAAAGACATGGACACAATTTGGACAGTCATATATGCCATACATTGCTGTGTACTTACTGCATGAGTATTTGTTTCTGAACCAATAGACCAAGTAAACAAAAAAATTCATATTGATGTTTTCAAAATAATTATGACAGAAGCAACTGACATTTCACTTAAGACTATCAATTCTTATTTGACAGCCATCTGTTGGTCAGTCGTTATTTGCAGACACACACTGCTTTGGGTCAATAAACTAACATGGGAAACAGATTGTGGGTGCACTTTACCATTGATTATTTCTTAAATAACCATGAATTATTTCAGACATAATCAATGGTCATCTGATACTCTTGGTCCAATACTTCGCAACCCTTTCTCTTCCACACGTTATAATTCTACTTAATCCCTCATCACAACACATTCTATGTATATTACTTTATCTCTGAAACAATGCAACAGAACAGTAACTACATTTACATTCATATTTTTTCTCTTAACAGGTCCTACCATTGAACAAGAACTGAGCCATCACTGCATTCCTCAGCATCTTTGCAGTATATCCCCTTATTTACACCAGTACTTTAATTTCTCAGTCATAACACAACTTATTACCATGCCCCCAGTACACCACAGAGCTCTACAGGCATGCTACCATCAGGGACACGCTATTTTCAATGCATCATCATGAGGCAAACAATGCCTACCCAACAGTATTATTGTCATAATAAGAAACATATTCCCTGCACCCTCATGAAATATCTCTGATTTAGCTGACACTTTGCACATTGGAGATGCCCTGTATAACTTCAAGCACTCCAAAAACAATGAAACTTACATGCACTCTGATGACTTACCACAGTACATTGCATGCTGCAAAAACATATTTCAAATTCATACACTCACTCCCAACTACAGCAGTCTGTTAGAACACTTTGATCCTCTATAGCCACACTTGCATGAAGCCTTACTCACATCACTAACTCTATCTCATGGTTATATTTTATGGCCCAGATATTCAAAAGGGTTGTGCATGCGCAAGTCCTACATTGCGCCATTCTGTGATATTCAGCAGGAGGCAGTTGCGCCACTGAAAACAGGTTGAGCAACAGCTCAATGCAAATGAATGCATGCTCAACAGGAGGGGGAGGAACCATGCATAAACTGCACAGCCCGATATTCAGTCGGGTTGTACGGGGAGTCTGCAGGCGCAACCCCAACCTGCGCCTGCACAACTTTGAGCCAAAAAAAAGGATCAGTTGAGGGCCACCCACAGGTGAGCTGCTGTATTGCCAGGCGCAACACAGCAGCTGCCACCCATGGCTGGCCCCAACTCAGTCCCTGTGCCCCCCACCAGCCCGATTGCTGGCAGAATGTGAAAAGAACCCCCGCCCAAACATCTCCCTAATGCCTGATCGCGGGCAGAAGGTATAATGACAACCCCCAAACATCTCCCAATGCCCGATCGCAGGCAGAATGTAAACAACCCCCAGTGCCCGATATGGGCAGAATGTAAAAAGACCCCCAACCGAATATCTCCCTGGTGGTCCAGTGGACTGTAATGCCTGATCGTGGGCAGAATGTCCAGTGACAACCCCCAAACATCTCCCTGGTGTCTGAGTGTCCCCCACCCCACCCCACCACAGAAGCCCCTCACCCGCTCCCCTGGCAGCCGGTAGGCGGCGGCAGCATCTCACCTGCCCCGCCGCCTCCTGCCGACTGACTGTCCAGTAGGGCTGCATGCCCATTGGTGCAGAGCTAGAGCCAATGGGCGTGCAGCCCATACAGTACATGACAGTCCAGATTTGTGAATGGGTTTCTGGATTTAGATCAAAACATAGCACCATTACTGCCTTAGCTAAGGTAACCAACGATTGGCAGACTACCTTGGATAAGAAAAATTGTACCTGTGCTGTGTTTCTGGATTTGAGTAAAGCCTTTGACACTGTGGATCACGACTTATTAATCACCTCCCTTAACTCAATTGGCCTGGATTCCCTGTCACTCAACTGGTTTAAGGATTACCTTTCAAATAAGTCACAACTGGTTAAAAATGGAAATTACCTATCCACCTTAAAACCACTGCTAAGGTATACCACAAGGTTCTATTCTTGGCCCTATCCTCTTTGCTATTTATATAAACAATATTGATGCCAACCTCACTCAATCTAACATTCATCTGTTTGCTGATGATACTGTATTATATGTCAGCAATCCCTCACCTTCCAAAGCCTGTGATCTGTTACAATCCAATTCTCCATTCTGCAGCGCAACCTACTTGACAAAAACTACTTCTAAATGCAAAAAGACAAAAGCCATGTTCTTTGCCACAAAGAGTTGCTCACCCATACCCTAGCATCCACCACCCTACATTTATCCACCTTACTTGGAGAAAACTTGAATTTGTTGATAATTTCAAATATCTTGGAGTCTGGATAGATAACAGGCTTGACTATTCAGTCCATATTGAAGAACTACTTAAAAGCTAAGACAGAGGCTTGGACTATTCTTTAGAATAAAGCATTACCTAAACAGTGACTCCAAAAAAAGGTTAATTCAGGCCTCATTCCTATCCCTCATTGATTATGCTGATTTTCTATACTGCCATTGTCCAGGTCATCTCTTACAAAAACTGGACACCCTGTATCACAGGGCCATAAGATTTATTACTGACCTTCCCCCCAGCACCCATCATTGCTCCCTTTATATGGCAGTCAATTGGACATCATTACAGCACAGAAGGACTAGGAATGCTGTTATCTGGACATTCAAAGCGTTAACAGGCAAACTACCTACCTATATCACTGATTGCTTTACCAAATTACAACTAGGCCATACACTTTAAGGATCAGTAAACTTATCATGTTACAGGTCCCCATTGCCTGCACCGGTATGGGAGGGCTGCTTTCAGCTATACTTTAGCAGTTGCATGGAACTCTCTCCAAAATCCATGAAGCTAGATAGCCTTCTACCTCTGACATCCTTCAAAAGACTGTTCTCCCCTTTTTCCAGAGCTCTGCAATTGCTTTTATAAACCATAATCCCCTACCCTACCTGACCCACCTTTCTTTTTCCGTCCATTATATTGTTTCATATTCTATCTTCCGACTCACCTATCTATTCTCACAAAAGCTAGTTAGACCCTATAATTTTATATTTTATTCCTGCTATACCTTTGCCCACATTTTCTTGCAGGCAAAATGGTTCTACTGCTCCTTGTATATATGTAAATTGTTGTATACATTCATTTCTTGCCATTATATTGTTATTTATGCTATTCTTGTCTATGTAATAATATTTGTATCCTCATTTCTATGACCACTCAGGTCCATCTTGTAAATGAGCTTTGCTCAATGATGTTCGCCTGAATAAATAAAGATTTTGATTGATTGATTGATTGAAGTTCCACTGCGCCATGCACAGTGGCTGTGGCTGGGGGGTGATATTCAAAGTAGTTGCTCAATAGCGCAACTCCTTTGAATATCGCCCCGGCCACACCCCTGCGCAACTATTTTGAGCAGCGCAAGGACTTGCGCCTCAGAATGGTGCAGTTTGAATATCCGGGCCTATGTATTACTGAATACTGCATAGCCATCTTCACCTGCAACAGCAATTTTTATACCTTTGACTCACACAGTAGAAACTGTCATGGTTTACCTGATGCAGATGGTAAATGCACTCTGCTTGAATTTGATGATTACTCATCATTGACTTCTCACCTCCATGCCTTGGCAGCATCTCTCTGTGGCCATTATGCCACTGTCGTACCTTATGAACTAACACCAATTCACATTTACCGTTACCATAGAAGACATAAACACCAATTCCAAAGACCTACACACTCCATTACACAATCTCTGTTTCCATTTCACTCAGCAGGACAGCCTACAACCACACCAACACAATCCATTGATACACACATTGCAACACAGTTCACTTTCAAATACTTTACCATATCAACAACCATTGCACCTCCAATATCAACCATGTGATCCCATTATACCTGACAAGCTTCCCACCCCCACCTTACCAGCATCTCAGCCACCATTACACCTCTCACAACAATATTTCCCTTACAGTATGCCTTAGCAGCTAGAAACACACCATTATAATCACAGCCCTTACACCTTCCCATCTCCACAGACAACAGTAGCAATACCATGCAAGCTTCTCACTTTCTTCATTCTGATCTCACAGCACCATCGCCCACTAGTACAAATCCATCAAACATTATACCAACTAGCATTACCTCTACTTCTTATACTTCCACTTACTCACTCAACTGCACACCACAACATGAAACACCACTTATTTTACCTATTCATAATAGTAACCTTACAACATCTACACCACCACAGAGTCACCATAATAACACACAAACACATCCCATACTAACTCACTCCAACTCCACACAACACACTATTACATAATTCACAACCACTCTTTCTTCAACCCATACATTTATTCCAAACTTTGAAATCATATCCTGCATCTCTGCCATTATATATCAATTCTATTCTCCACGTAACTCTTGGACATCACATGATTTACACAATGTACGGCTCCTTGCTACAAACATGCATACCATTATTGCAAAGGTCTTTCACATACAAGCTATTATGTTACAGAACCTACCTACATACTTCTGTCTAAACAATAACTACCTCTCCATACATTACCACCCCACATCCTCAATACCAGCGGACCACAACAGTCCACCCAGTACACCCATTGCCATACACGACATCATTACTACCAATCTACCATGTCTATTTCAGATCACTGATGCCTACTACTGCTTCTTCTCATGCAACACCTACTTCTGTTTCCATTCTTCTTCTCTCTACAATACCCACATTACTTACACTGCATCCCTTCACACCTTCCAGATGTTATCAGTATTCCAGCACTTCACAACTTCCATGATAAAAGCATTACCCAATACGTCACTGATATGCACTACTACACCAATTCTCATCAAGCCTGTTAAACAAGGGTACTTTAAAAAAACACCCAGCCATCCAGCACCAACTTTCAGAACACATTCAAATAAAAAATGGCCGTACAAAGTTAGTCTTCATGACTCATCCAATTCATCTAGCACAGAAATTCACCACCATAAACATATTAGACATAACATATATGACAAGTTATCACATACATCGCACATAACAGAAACATTCACTCTCACCAATATTAATCCTTTACCTTCAAAAACAGTTTGGGACACCACACAAACATACGCACAAAAAATACAGTCCATGATTTCTGCATTTCATGATATAGTACATGTTGGACCACAACACTGCTATACCATATGTAATCAACTATGGCACCCACCTTCCGTTACTACAATAACTGACCAACTAGCAAATAATAGTAAATTTATGTGCTGTAATGAACACAACAACACTTCCACATACTGTACATATGCCATAGCGGTAAAAAATACTTATTACTAGGAAAAATCCCACCACTTTCCATCAAAAACCGCATGACCATTCCAATGCTAACCCCCGAATTATCACTTTATGAATCAGAGGAATGATTAGTATCACCCCGAATTCCATTCATGCAAATTACATCCCTTCCTAGAGGAAAACAACTTTCCCTTAAAGGTGCAGTTCCATATGTAACACAAACATATCCTGTCCTTCCACGTTAGCTATCCGATAATGCTACCATCCCTGTAAAACTAAAACGTAAACTGTTCTACACAAATTTCACCCATTTCCAAAATATATGGCCAAACAAGGTACTGCTTGCAGCGCAATGGCTTGCTACAAACAGTACACATTTCCAAGAGTATGGCATCACATATGATCCCCAATGGCAATATCACAGTGCCACCATAGACCATATTCATGACACAGAAAACACATCAGATCCAGATACCCAATCACTAGATCACCCCCATGACTCCTCTAAACAATCCAATGAAACTAACTCTGACACTGAAGAACCTGTTGCAGGACAACTAGATACACTTCTAAATAATATGATAATAACAGAACACTCACACAATATACTATCCTTAGTACCAGCTGAAAACAATACACCTTGAGAACTCTATGAAGACAAAGACTCAGAATTCTTAGCTTTCCTCACTATATATGCTGGGCAACGATGACATAACAACCTCACCCATCCTACTCCAGTACATTACAGTGACATTTGTAAAGCAGAACCACAATCTGCTGACAGAAGAGTAGCTAAATCAGTACCAAATATATTTTACAAACCAAAAAAACTACAAATCCAACAAATCCAAGGAAAAGTAAACATTTTCTTACAAAAACACCAAAAAAATGGAAAAAACATCACTGCGGGGGATTTAAAATTTGGTGGCCTGGAAAACATGTTACAATACAATGAAGGATACCATATCTTAAAAATTATTCGTGGCTCACCACCCTACTGGGAACAGACCAAAAAAGATTTATTTGCCATGATTCAGCAACTAGGCTTACCAGCATAAATTCTTATACCTATCTGCAGCAGAAACAAAATGGTTTCACTTGCTTAGAATTCTAGGACACATTATTGACTCCAAAAATTACATAGATGAATAACTAACCCAGCTAATATGGGAACATAAACGCAGACTAATACATTCAGATCTAGTAACTTGTGCACATCACTTTGATTACCAAGTTAATCAACTTTTCCACAATGTTCTTCAAAACAAATTAAATCCTATTGGAAAACTACTCAACTACTTTTATTGCATGGAGTTCCAACATCATGGTTCCCCTCACATACGTGCTCTATTTTGGATAGAAAACTCACCCAAATACACCATTGACAATGATAGTGATACTATTAATTTCATTAGCATTCATGTCTCCTGCAATAACACACAGGAGGACAATTTAAAAGACCTTGTATCATTACAAACACATTCACACTCACACACATGTCGTATAAAAGGAAAAAAAAGTAGTGTTGTTTTCATTTTCTGCATTACCCCATGATTACCACTAGCATTTTACCACCAATCCTGCCTGATGAAACACCACCAATTCACAGATTGCAAACACACATTGCTACTATTCATAATGCACTTAAACATATCTCAAAAACAAATATTGCTACATTTCAAGACTTTTGACAACATATCTGCTTAACACTAGATGACTACATTACTACACTTCGATCCACTATACAGTGATCCACCATCTTCCAAATAAGATTACCTCAAGACTGCAAAATAAATAACTACAATCCCATACTACCTGCAGCATGGAGAGCAAATATGGCCCTTCAGTATACACTAGATCCTTATGCATGTGCCATGTATGTAGTTTCCTATATCTCAAAACAGCAACACGGCATGAGCCAATTTCTACATCAGGCAGCAAAAGATACAGAAACTAATCCAAACATTAAACATCAACTCCATCACATAGGCAACAAATTCTTAAACAGCACTGGAATTAGTGCACAAGAGGCTGCATATCTAGTACTTCAATTACCCTTACGTCGTGCTTCATGTACAGTACCTTTAAATTTATTGACACACACCGCTGAAACAAGAACACTACTAATAAAAGATTTTGACACAGTTACCAAATTAAATATTGACAACATTCACATAGAATGTGACAAGACCATAATATGTTACCAACGGTGACCACACATCTTGGAGTCATGCACTTTGGCTGACTTTGCAGCATGCCACAACAATCAACACTACAAACAACTTTCTCAACAACGTGATTCCAATGAACTCTTACCTGAAACTCATAGCAATGATGAGTCTAACACCATTCCACAGCTACAAACAGAAAATCAATCAGCAACCTTCAACAGAAAAAAAAAAATTCTCCGATACTGGCATTTCAATAAAACCACTGACCCAGAAAACTACTACAGTGAACTACTTTTCCTTTTCCACCCATGGCAAAATGAAAGCGAAATTCTCCAACACAACACCTACTATGACCCTTAAGGTAGCCAGTGAGGAGGGTGCATGGGGAAGGGTGTCATCCGTAATGGGACTCATTCTCCATGAAATCCCTCATGGCGATGGGAGGGTAGGCGACTGGATTGGAGGGTGGGTGAAATAGGTGACAGAATGTTGCTATGTGTACACACCTGGGGGGAGCTAGCACAGTGAGTGTGGGCTGGGAGGGGGAAGAGGAGCTGTAGGTGGTGGTGGTGTTACAGTGGGTTGCTGAGCTGCGTCATGGCATCAGGGGTTGGCCTGTGGTTGGGGTGGGTGAGGTACCGGGTTCAGGTCCAGGTGCTGGTGTGATTTTATTGTGCCCGGCTCAAACCTTTCATTTTACATGCTTTCACTCCCCCCCGACATGCACCCCCTGGAGTTGAGAATCCTTTAGGGGGTGCAGGGGGCAAAGCCCCAATGTGGTGGGTGTGGGGTGGTGCAGCCCTCCCCCACAGTAAGCATTAAAAGTTATGTCCCTGGCACCATTGTCCTGTGCGCCGGGGGTGTCAGAGTGCCGAAAATGTTTTCAGCACTCTGACTGCATGATAATGGTGACTACCTTTAGGCTTTCACCATTATCACATAGAACCACTCTTACAAGACCTTACAAACCACTGTAGATAAACATCATAAAACACACACTTAAAACACTGATATAACTGTAATTGAACAAACACTATGTGAAGACCTCTACAACCTCTGTGAAGACCTTCCATCCCATCCTAATATTTACAACCTGCCACAGACAGCTCTACCACTTCATGCCACTTATGACTTATCCCTTGCTATTGATTTGCCTCCCCTAAACCAACAACATACACTAATACAGCACTTCATTCAAGACAAAGAATACTACAACATTATGAACCACATAAACTATCAGAACAATTACAATTTATTTACCATCACATACATCACTTCAAAACCTCAGAAAACCCTTGCTACACCTTTTGCTCAGGGGTAGCTGGAGTTAGCAAAAGCTATGTCACAACTGCCCTGCACCAATCCCTCTTACACTACTTCAATAAACAGCCAGGAAAAAACCCAGACACCTGCTACCTAGCCATGGAAGCACCCACCGCAAAAGCAGCACATAACATCAATGGTCACACTCTACAGTTTATTCACCATAGCAGCCTCTCAAAAACTAGCATATAAACCTCTAACTTCTGAAAACTGACATACATTACAATGCAAACTAATACATCTAAAAGTTATTTTTATTGATGAAATCTCAATGGTTGGAAATAACTTGTTTAATTATATTAACAATTGTCTACAAAAAATAAAAGGAAACACCCTACCCTTTGGCGGAATATCGATCATTGCCATAGGTGACTTGTTCCAACTAAAGCCAGTCTTTGACAGCTACATATTTGAAGACCTAAAACATGACTATGGACCCTTGGCAAGCAATCTATGGCAAGATCATTTTACACTCTTTGAACTGCAAACAATAATGTGCCAAAAGGAAAATACCCATTTTGTAGAACTACTAAATTTCCTTAGAGAAGGACAACACACAGCACATGACATCTCTATCATTTCTTTTCATCAAATCACTCCACCATTTCCCTTTGAAACATTACCACATATCATGTCCACAAATGCCGAAGTCAATCACATCAATAATCTTATCTTCGCCTCCTGTACAGAAACGAATAAGCCATTCATTAACTATGCCCAGGACACCTCGGCATTTTCTCCACCATCCAACATAAAAGAAAAAAATAATAACCGCTCTGCAAAAAAACCCTCCTAAAACTATGGGACTATACCACACCCTCCACATTGCCACTTCCCTACGTTATGATCTAAATTCAAATATCAACGTTGAAGATGGGCTAACAAATGGTGCTTTCAGCACTGTACAACACATAGACACCGACCTAAACAACACTCCACAAATTGTCTGGATGCTATTTGATTCTCCAACAATAGGCAATAATCAACGACAAACTCATCAACATCTATAATACAGTCATACATCGCAAAACTGGACACCATGTCTTTCCATATCAAAGCAATTTCAATATGGTAAAGCTCATTTCAATATTATAAGAATACAATTCCGATTAAGACAAGCATCAGCACACACAATACATCGCACTCAAGGAGACACACTACAACATATGCATATCCATTTCAATAATGCAAAAATAGATCACCTTCACTATGTAGCACTAAGCCGTGCAACTAACATTAACAATATCTACATTGATAACTTCAATGAAAAAAATATTTCTGTAAATAACAAAGTCAAGCAAGAAATGCAGCGTCTATGCACAGAGAAAACATTACATCCAAAAATACCCCTACTCATCCCTTTCCAAAACAGCATGACTATGATCTATCATAACATACGATCATTACAGGCACATTTTACTTCCATGTCTAATGATACAAACTTTACAAATGCAGACATAATCTGTATAGCAGAACCAAATTTTACATCACCCTACTTACCTACTAACTATACCCTTAGAACGCACACAGCTCTCTTCCATGACAATTTCAATGCCAATACTCAGCACAGCCTTGTACTGTACTACAAGACTAACACAATATCAAACATTCATTTCAAAACAGACAACTCCATTGACATTACTTACTTCACATTACACACACATTTACTAACACCTACCACAATTGCACTATACAAACCACCAGATATACCACTGTCATATCTTTTTACTTTACTAACATCTACTTTAAAAAACATGTCAACCACTCACTACATTATCCTTGGTGATTTCAGTATTGACCTCACCACACCTAGCCCTTCACACAGCTCTAACTACCTACATGCAAACACTTAACTGCACACCACTTAAAACTAACTACACAACTGATTACAAATCAACACTAGATGACATTTACACATCAATTCACATTCACCAAAATAGTACTTTGGAACCCTACTACAGTGATCACAAACATTCATGGCTTCAATTGTAAACTTTACAATACTAGTACCTTTTTTTCTTTACAGATGTACACCATTAACGACCTTATCAACATGAAGAATTCCAACAACACCAAACAAATTGCCTTCAACTGCTGCATTGTCAAGAAAAGCAATTTTACACACTACACAACCAGTCAGAAACAACAAAAACAACTATACCATCTAGTGCTAGCTGACAACACAAATGCAATACGAGCATGCTCATATGTAACAGAAAACTATGACACAATTCAACCCCAAAGTGGATTTCTTCTCTGGAATGTTATTGTATGCAACAGAACCCTATTAATTAACAGACTAATGAATTTTTTTAAAAGTTAAGCCACCACACATCCCAGAAGACATACTACTAAAGGCGAACATGCTTCTTGATCCACCTCCACTCCCTGTGATAAGTATCTCTGAGGCAAAACTACTACCACTTCTATCAATCTGTACCATTGCTGGTACAATTGTTCAGGTATTTTTCGCTATTTACTTTACACCACAATTAAACTACTCATAGTCAAGACAAGACTACATACTTAGCTATCTATGTATCTGACTTTTTTCATGTCTGTATGTGACTGTCTCTGTATGTGTATGTCTCTCTCTGTCTCTATGTCTGTCTGTCTATATCTGTGTCTGACTCTCTGTGTCTCCATTGCCTTGTTTACATGCACACTTGAATCAGGTTCAAACTCCAATTTCAGTGGAATGAATGCTGCATTCCTCAATTGGAAGCTCATGTAAAGTTGGCTTCCTGTTTCAGTCTGAACTGGGTTCAACTGCACTGGTTCAAAAGCATTGATTACTTTGAACCTTGTTACTTTCTACATATAAACCTAATTCCTGAATTGATTCTGTTATGCTTACTGTTAAAACTGCTGTAAAAGGAATCCAACCAGATTCAAAATCCTCAGTTGCTGTCTGGATTCACATGCAATGGGAATCAGTCACCTTGTAGTCAACTCAGTTTGAACTGATTACAAGCACACTGATTCCCATTGCATGTAGACGCACAGCAACTGAAGATTTTGAATCCAGTTGTTCATCCTCATCAGTCCAACACCATGTAAACAAAACAGCATTACAATCTCAATGAGACAAATTGATTACAAAGTCATTGAATTTCACTACATGTAAACATAGTATATGTGTCTGTGTGTCTATGTACTGTATATGTGTCTGTCTCTATGCCTCTCTCTCTGTGTCTCTGTTTTCCTCTATGTGTGTCTGTGTGTGTGTTTCTCTCTGACTCTGTGTGTCTCTGTGTGTATCTTTGCCTCTGTCTCTATGTCTGTCTATCTATATCTGTGTCTGACTCTGTGTCTCTGTGTCTGTGTGTGTGTGTGTGTGTGTGTGTCTCTCTTGCTGTGTAAATGTTAACACTATAACACTTCTGGTACTGCCATAAGTCTATATCATTTATTTATTTATTTAGTTTCTGTTGATCGGGTAAGTGCTCTAAACAAATTCTGTCAATTTTCAGGCACAACCCTGGAAAGGGGGATGCAGCTGAATGCCAACTGACCCTGAAATAGATTAAGCTGTTGGTGGTATTTTTACTGAATGGTGGGAAATTTGGGCAGGACATACCATAACATACTGCTACATCAGTTCTGCATCATGAAGATTCCTGCATGGCATGGCTATGTTGAATTTATGCATCTGCTATACTATACCTTTTACCACCATAACACTTATCCAATTATCACACTATCACATAGTTACACCTTGCTAATCAAAACCACTTAATATTCCTATCTGCCTTGCACCAACAGGATCAACCTCCTCGAACTGTTCTAGTCCATGGAACATCAACCAACATACGAACAATAATCATAGAGCACTCAACTAACAATGTGAAATGCTCACTGTGGTGAGAACATGCTTCCACAGCAATTGGTGAGGGAGACTGCATCACCGCATCACATCTCTACACATCAAAATTTAATACAGAGGTGATGTTCAACTCCTCAAAAACATCAACTTTCACAGTAAGTATTCCAAAAAGAAAATTAGTACAACTCCTAGCCAACACCCCCTGCCTTACCAAAGCTACATACCCAACCCTCACAAATATATCATTCTGCTGCTTCACAGTCTCTGCAAAGCCTGCATCTCTCTGCTAACTGCTCCATGCATCTAACTTCTATTTTCTTTCACAAAATGGAAATGAAATGTTACTCGTTTACTCCACTACTCATAACATGCACATATAAACTCCATTTCAGAAACTGTATTCCTTTTATTGATTTACATTTCACTATGACTAGAATCATCACCTTGTTCATATTATTTTTACTGTACAATGCCTACATTTCTCAACATACAGCTTCCTTCACAAAACTATCAATTCACTTTTGAGACTGCAACTAACATGCTACCCACTACTTCATTAACAAACTACATTCAGATCAACTGTTCCTGCCACACAATGTACTCGTTTTGCTTCTCAACACTTTCCTAACTTTTAAATAATATGCAGTTTCATAATATTTCTGCTGTTTGCACTTTGCCTGCTGTTCATTTTGCAAAACGTTCCTTCTCTTATCAATAATGAAAGAAACATAATGCCCATTCATTCATGTACTGATTACATTTGATGTATATATAAAACACTGTCCTTTTCATACAGTGTGTACCTTGTGCTTACCAACCTTTCAATAAGTATGACATCACACATATTTGCCTTCTATTTCTGATGCTAGACATTTACCTGCTGTTTGATATGAAAATATCATACTTGCAACTGCTTCTACTACTTCATACTTATTACAACTTTATGCATTATAAGCCACCCTACATTCCTCTGCTCTTACAATCCTTCTTACCTTCTTTCTTTACAGATTGCAGAGGCACCCACTGAAGAAAAAAACATCGACATTGTTGGCCTAGAAAACATTGAAGAACAACAAATTCAATTAACATGCTTCAGTCAAGACAAACTACTATCCATGGCAATCAACCCGGACATACTGTGCAACTTCCTAAATACATGAACAGACAACTTAGAGACTTTCATTCTTGACACACTACCAATTGCTTGCTTTGTGACTGTGCAATGAAAAAAATCATTACAATAAACCACCTTCCATACAAGGACATAACACAGCTTTACAGTGACTACTGACCCAGAACAAAGTACACCAACACCACCAAGTACTACCACTAAACATCTTAAAACCAAGAGAAGAAAATTTCAGTAATAGCACACTTAACTGACTATCAACAATAATAACTAACTCTTGAACCACCACAAGGACTAAACAAAAGTTGAAATTCTTCCCAAAACTTGTATATAACACAATCATTCCATCTACTGCAAAAGACAAAACATATGTCTGTATTTTTCCAACCATTGTGTTTCTCTTTTACATTCACTAATAAACTATCCTTGATAATTGAAATTCACTGTGCTGCTTCTCCATACCTCATCAATATTTCCACACAATAGCATCAATATGGCATGCAGCTGTATTGGCTATGACCAGAGTTTGTTCCCCCTATAACCACTCTACCACCTCTTCTCCACTCACAACTACTTTGGCTGCCATATACAGTCTACTTTAACACTGAACACCAGTCCGTGGGGGAAAATAGGATTTCAAAAATGATGACATCTCACTCATTGACCTGACTGGGAAAACAATGCAGACCCTCACCCACCACCCCTCATGTCTAGGGGTTTTGATGGAATTCAGTCTCAGAGAGGGAGGGAGAGGGTCCAACCTTGCAGGTCCTTTAATACTGTAAGCAGCGCATTTAGGTGGTTACTGACCTTGTGATGATTTGGGTTAGACTTTTGTCAGCTGGAGACCACTGACACAGAAACAAGCTCCACACTGTACCTCAGATCTCACTGTTCAGTTGATTTCCACAGTCTTAAAAAACATGGGGTTAGCAGACCACACACATGCAATTCCTTTAAAAGATTTGACTTCCACTCCAAAGTTCGATGCAAACTGGCAAACCATTTATTTTTCATTAAAAGGCTCAAGTCATCTTTTCCTCGAGATAAACATATTTATATAGTGAACTTTTTATGAGCTTAGACATTCAGACTACAACATTCTTGTTGTGGCACATTCTTATTTTCCGGAAGGGAGATTTCAACCTCCATCCCTCTCTTACTTGCAGCTTAAACACAGCATACACAAGGCTAACTTTTAACCCATAGCTGGGGTCAGTTAGTTGCTGATTCCCAATTCTATACTCTTTTAATATCTTTCTGACTTCCACCTGCATTTCCCTGTCATCAAGACGCATGGAGGAAACTTGCTCCCACTTGCTAAGCTTTATACTAGAGGAACTGGATAATCCCCCACCAGTGGGATGGGTAGAAATCACTTCCACTTTGTGGCATATCTCAAAGTCGGGGGGAAGCTGGAACCAGTTCATAAATATTCCCCAGTTACATATACAGTCAATAAAGCTCTCCTGCACCCAGCCCAAACAAGAGGACATAGGGGAGGGGGGCCTACCTTCCAAACATCAATATAGCAGGCAAAACAAACAGTTTAGACAGCCTTTACCTGATGGATATAAAAGGGCAAAAATGGTAAAATCTGCCACCTTAAACTCTTCCATCTATCCAGCTGCAACCTGAATATCTGGGCACCTTCTGGCAACCACTGTCTCTCTTGCCAAGCTGAGGAGATGATTCTCTCCTCCCGACTCCCTTTAGGATTGCTGCCCTTCAAAAGCTCCTGCCCCACTGATGTGTGATGGGATACTTGCTGTTTCTGCCATACTTTGGGAAGGATGCTATCTCTCCCCTCCTTCCACAGGCCTCACTGACCTCGACATGCTGAGCCACCCGACTCCACACTTAACTACCAAGCTGCTCCCTCATGCACACTCCACCTTGACTCTCAACTCCCAACTGACTACTGACACTCCCCTCGCACCTGACAGGCACAAAAATCCTTATGCACATGCAAACACCTGGCCAATGTGCACACTCTTTTGGTGTCTTAATAGCACTGCTTAGTAACCCCCTGCAATGGCAGGGGGGTTACACCCCTTTAGTCCATTCAGGAAAATAAGCACACCTCTCATAGTATCACATGACACCCAAATAACCATATTCTACACCAAAATATTATTTAAAAAACAAATATATTTTTATAACCAGTACTTTGCTACAGCAGAGGACAAGGATAGCAAAAGAAAGGCAGAAATATTGAATGAATATTTCTGTTCAGTATTTGTGAAGTAGGAGGGGCTAATACCACAGGGGAGTGTTGACAGGGGCCTAGAAAGGAACCAAAGCTATGCACATAACTCATTGCCACAAATAGGGTACTCAAAATGCCCTTAGCCCAGAAAATGAATCAAGCTCCTGTGCCAGATGAGGTGCACCCTTGGAAGTTGAGGGAAATGATGCAGGTACTGGCTGTGCCCCTGGCTGAGCTATGAAACAGCTCAGTTGAATCAGGATTAGTGCCAAGGAACCACAGAAGATGTGGTACCCCTACATAAGAGTGGGTCCGGAGATGAGCTGGGTAACTACATGTCAGTCAGTTTCACATTGATAACTGACAAACTGATGGAAACCATTCTAAAGGAAAGGCTGCCAAATTCCTAGCAAAAAAAGGCTGCATGACAACAGGCAGCATGTGCTGGTGGCAGGGAGGTTGAGTCAAACTAATTTGATTGATGATTTCAATTGGGTTATGAGGGCCCTAGATAAGGGCAGACAGTGGCCATACAGTTTCTGGACTTTAGAAAAGCCTTAAACTCTACATGTCAGGAGATTAGCTCTGGGTGAAATTTATTTTCAGACAGCAAAGTTCTGGCAACATCCTAATTTTGCTTCCACAAAGTTTTAGGAAATGTCCATGACATTTTTGTCAAAATCATGATTTCAGTTATTTTCATCTAATTTAACAAATGTTTGTGTAAATTGCACCACATTTGGTACAATGACTTCAATAAGGAACATACAGGTGTGTACCAAGTCTCAGATCTGTAACTTTAAAGCTGACATACTTCTATACTTTCAAACGTTCAGAAATTTGAAAATAACATTTCACAATTATGTAAACTGCAGAATTTTAAGCCTCAATAACTTTAAAACAAGATAACAGAATACTACCAAATTTGTTAGGTTCATTGACTCTAAATATTAGGTCACCCCCATGGCACAGCAGCAGAGTGTTACACTGCCATGCTGATGACCTGGGTTCAGAAGTGAGTCCAGGAAGTTATACTGGGAGGCAGGGTATGGCCCAGACAGATGCCACTCAGCAGTGCATCTTGGACAGGGAGGGTTGACAGTGGGTTCAACCAACACAGTGACCCCTGTGGCTGGGCCAGGGACCTGGCTCCTGCCATAGTGGAAACTATGGCTATGGGAAGCTAACAGATGTACTGCCCCCACCAGGTGAAATGGGAGGGAATAAAATGGAGAAAAATGCAATGGCCAACTGGAAGATGACTGAGTCCAGCCTGACCAGAGCATTGTAATAAAGCACTCCAGTCCAAAAAAGACACTTCAATCGATGCTTAGACAATGCAGTTATTTATTTTGTTATACCACAACAACCATTGTTGCTGGAGTGGTAGTTCCCAATGCTTTGGCCCAATACTTAGGCATTCATCGGGGGGTCATGCTGAAGGCTTAATTGTCAGGCTGAAGTGCGGAGGAACTACCACTCCAGCAATGATGGTTGTTATATTATATAAAGATAAATAACTACATTGCCTAAGCATCTATTGATGCATCTTTTTTTGGCCTGGAGTGCATTACTACCTTCTGGTTGGTATACTTGAGATTTGCCTCAGGTTTGTTAGCACCCTGGATAAAACCTGTAATGCACTTGTGACTGTTCATTTTTGGTGAACCAGATAGATTCAGCCTGATTAGGGCATATCCCTGTGAACAGGGTGTATCTCAGAGAGCTAAGCTGCCAATCAGCAGAAAAGAATATGGGAAAAAAAGAGATTGTGTGTGCCAACTTTTCAATCTCTTTCACGAAGGCTGGTAGAGTTATAAACAGCCAAAGATTCCGAAATAACATCACTGAATACAGTTGAATTTCCTGAGCTTTTGTGAAATTGTGGACTGTTGTGATACGTTGTCAATGCCATGTCCATACATGTTTCCCAGTAATACACTTGAGTTGCCATTGTAGAGGAAGGTAAAGGCTGGGTAAAGTGCCAATAAGATAGCATTCATAGGAAGCTCCATAGTAGAAGCATAGGGGTTCCAAGTGTCAGGTCACTATACTGAATGACCAGTCACGAAGAATAATCATATACATCACAGTGCACTAGGCTGAATTCTTGCAATATGCCAGATAACAAGTAAAGCTCACTGACTAAATACCATTTGGAGGCACAAGCACTTGCTGCATTGTTTCTGTACAATGTCACCTGCTGACTCCTTAACAGCCCTGTAGATAACAATGCATATTTTTCTTATTTGAAAACAGTGGCAGAAAGTGATGCCAAGCTTTACAACTAGTTGCGACTTAGGTCACTGTGACAAAAGTATCTTGATATCATTAGCCATGATGATGTATGATACTGGGCATAACTGTCACAGACATGTTGGAGAGGTATTGCAGGGCCATGATGTTAGTGCAGGTAAGGTGAATACTGTGATAATAAGTTCTTTGTGAAAGTTTAATTCCACAAGTGGAATTCTAGTGGTATTACTTATTATGCATTATGGATACCTGGCTGAGTGATGATGCTGGGCCAGTAATGGAGGTGGCTGTTCCCTCTGGGGTCTCTGTAGTGCACTGCCCAAGGAGGAAATGCAGGGCTGGGGGTATGGCCATCTGCTTTAGATCTAATTTGGGCTACACCATGCACCCAGTGGGATCAGCCAGGTCTTTTGAGTATGTGGATGTGCATGGAGGTCCAGATGTGGGCTGCAGAATTCTCCTCATTTATCACCCTCTCGGATCGGGGGAGATTTCCTGCAGGAGGTCATGGACTTCATCATCAGTGAGGGGCTGGAGTCCCCCAAATGCTTAATTCTGGGGGACTTCAATGCCTGGGTCAATAATGAAGCCTCACAATTTGGTTATGACCTCCTCCAGTTCACGTCATCACTGGGCCAGATACAGGTCGTTACTTCTGTGACCCATCACCACGGCCACATGCTTGACCTGGTCTTCTTGCTGGGGCTTGAAGTTGCTAACCTCAGGGCTGATCAAGTCATTTGCTCTGATTATTGCACAGTGAAGTTCCTGTTCAGGGCCCCCCTGGAAGTTCCTCCCCTGCAGAGATGGTCAGCTACCACCCTTTAAGGGGATTATCCCCACAGGGACTCCTGGCAGTGGCTGGTTTATCTAGTGTAGACACTGCATGTGTGGCTGGTGAGAGTGAGGCAGTGGCTGCCTATAATAGGGTGGTCTCCAGAGTGCTTGACGCCATTGCACCAGTCCGTATATGATCCAGATCCTCTCACTTGAGATCCCCTTGGTTTGATGGGGATCTTGAGATGAAGATCAAGGGTCAGAAGTTGAAGTGTTGCTGGTGGATGACCTGCTCAGAGGGGAAAAAATTGGCCTTGCGTGCTCATTATCATGAGTACCAAGGGGCAATCAACCATAAGAAGGCAAGTTCCTCTCCAGGGAGATTGCTGCAGAGAAAAACAGAACATCTCATCTCTTTCAGACTGTGAACAGATTGCTACATCCCGTCTGTCTACAGCCAAAAAAAGCCTTTTCAGTCACATTGTGTGAGGAGTTTGCTCTGTTTTCTCCAACAGGGAGTCCTCCATCTGGGTGGGGGCAGGGCCCCTACTTTTCTGCGGCACAGTGGGACCAAGTTCTGCGGCAAGATTGCCATTTGCCGCAGAACTTCTTCAGCAGTGGTTTGTAATTTCTGCGGAAGTTCTGCGGCACTAACAAACTACCACATCACAGTGTCAGCTTGTCATCCTGACTTTACTTTCATGGCAGTGGTTATAGTAATCAGGATGGTGGAAAACACAGTAACACTAGTTCAAAAAATAACAGACTTATAAAAATAATTTTATGCCTAAAAAAGCAAAACAAATGTCTCTCCTTTAAGGTCCTAGCCTGTTGCATAAATGACATATGCAGAGGGGATCTTATGTGATAAATAAGGTATTTCTATATGCATACTATCTATCCCACTAATGAGGTTTCCACTGTCTATCACTTATATATTTGTATGTGCTTTCTACATCACTCATGAGGTTCCCACTGTGTATCACTTATATATTTATATGCAATCTGTAACATACATACAAATATGCTTGTGTGTGTGGTGAAAGAGACAGAGATAGTGTGTGTGTGTGTGTGTGTGTGTGTGTTATATTATTTATCTCTCTCTCTCTCTCTCTCTATATATATATATATATATATATATCTATATATGTATTTTTTTTTTATTTCCATGAACTTGCATCCTCATTCATACAGGTCCCATTGGAAATGGAATAGAGGAGTTATTGCAAAACTCATGTTTCATGTCAACCTGCTTTCCCTGACACACTGCGTAACACCATCAGGCCATGACATACATGTGAACCAATTGTGAGATGCAGCTCTCCAGCCCATCACAATGTGTCCACCATGTGACAGAACACTGCATCATACCTTCCCAGGCTCCGAGCAGTGATGTGTTCCACCAATTTTTGTGCTGCCCAGACAGCTCCCAGAGCTAATCTCTGAACCTGCATTGCCAGCACGGAAACACAGCATGCTACCCTCTGGCCCAACAGCTGTCCCTCCACACAACATTTCTCAATAACTTTTAGGTGATTCTATCAACCAATGACAATATGTAATCAATAGCCCTGGCAAAAATGCGTACAGTGCAATTATTTATTTAACAGGTCTATTCTTTCAACAGGTCTACACATTATTATATTTCACTTTTCTGAGCATAATTACTTTATTTTTCTTAAAAATGTAGACAGTTAAATTCATTTTACCAGTTATTAATTTTGGATAGCATCTCTATACCTTAAAGGCACAAATAGGTTTGTAAAAAGTGAGGTATGGACTTAACAGGTCTGTGCTATTGACAAGGTTTTGTTTAAGTTGGCCCTAGTGCAACAATGTAAGACTGAAAATTGTATTAGGATGTAGTGCAGGTTAAGCAACTATCACCATGCATGATGTGCTGTGCCACTGTCTCTGGCAGTGGTAGCTGTGGTAGATAAGTGACTGTTCATTTCTGTTGCAGAATGCAGCCATTTCATTAGCTAATGTATGATGTTATAGCAATGATAACATCACATTCTGAACATATAGGGGGGTTTTGGATATAAAAAGAGGGAAAAGGAACAAGATTCTATGTATAAACAGAAACATTATTAAAAAATCACCAAGTAGAGTGAGTTCTGCGGCACCACAGAAGTTCTGCAGTAGATTGCAAGTTCTGTGCAAAATTCTGCGACCGCAGAATTCTAGGTGCCTTGGGTGGGGGTTCCATCAGTGACACAAGATTTGTCTCACAGTGATCAGCCCAGAAGGAGCAGAGGCACTCCATCAGTCTGGGATGAGTTAAACTGGTGGAGGTGGCTGAGGTCATTGAGGTGATCTCGAAGCTAAAGCACATTTATTGTGAACTGGACCCTGGCCAACTCGTTTCTTTTTGGGATGTGTCAGGACTGTAGGCCTGGTGTTTGCTGGGATTGTCCAGTGTTCGATGTTGGAAGGAGTCTTTCTGGATGCCTTGAAAGAGACTCTGGTGAGATCCCTCCTGAAAAAGCCATCTCTCAACCCAAAACATCCTGGTGAATTATTGTCCAATCTCCAACCTTCCATTCTTGGGCAAGGTTGTTTGAGAAATTAGTGGCGCAACAGCTCGAAGAACACCTCATGTCCTTTGACATCTATGAGCCATTCCAGTCAGGTTTCAGGGCTAGGCATAACACTGAAATGGCATTATGCAGGGTGCATAATGACCTCTTCAGGGCTAGAGGTAGAGGAGACAGGTCAGTTTTTTGCTCTCCTCGATCTCTCATCAGCTTTTGATACTGTGGATTGTGCTTCATGATTGCATGAGAGTATTGTGGACTCACTGGTACAGTCATCAACTGGTTTGAGTCCTATCTCTCTGGCAGGGAGCAGCTGGTGGTGATGGGGAATTTCTCCTCCTCCCTTAGGCCCTGTCATAATGAGTACCTCAGGGTTCGATCTTGTCACTGATGTTATTCACGGTATGCATGCTACCCTAGGAGAGTTCATTAGACAATACAGTGTGGGTCTTCATTGCTATGCAGATGATATCCAGCTGTTTTTGTCTTTTGCCCCAGGAACACATGATGCCATGGAAGTGATCAACAACTGCCTGTCTGAGATCAACAACTGATATCCTCCAGCTGGTTGTGATTGAACTTGGACAAGATGGAGGTACTGGTCATTGATCCAGGTCACAGGCATGATGGGAGTACCTCTGGAGTGGGCACAGGATAGTTTCTGTGATCCACACCATTGATGGCCTCCCCTTGGGTGTGGGATCTTGGCATTGTTCTGGACAACAGATTAACACTTGAAGTTCAAGTATCATCTGTGGTAAAAAGTGATTTTTACCACTTGAGGAACATCGCCAGGATTAAGCTCCTGTTCTGCCCAAAGACCTGCCGTCATTGGTGCATGCCTTTGTGACTTTGAGGCTGGATTACTGCAATGCTGTATACTTCAGGGTCACTGGAGTGACCGTCCACCAACTGCAGCTGATGCAGAATGCAATGGCTAGGTTGCTGACAGACCTGGCAAAGTCCAGTCATATGACACCTGTTGTGCACGCTCTACACTGGCTGCCTGTCAGTTGGAAGATCCTCTTCAAGGTGAGCTTGCTCACCTACAAGGCCCTATACTGTCTGAGCCCTGGTTATTCCATTCCCTCTGCTACTCGACTTGGGGGCTCCTTGATGTTCCCAGGGTCAGGTTGAAAACATCTGGTGACCATGCTTTTAGTGTCACCAGGCCAACCCTTTGGAACACTTTGCCAGCGGTTATCAAGGAGGCCCCAACAGTTGAGCTGTTTTCTGTTTGGCCTTCCCCGATGAAGGTGACTGACCTGTATTAATTTTATGAAGTTATTTAGTCATGCTGAGATTTATTTATGTATTTATTATTTTAAATCTGTTATTGTGTGTTGTATTTGTATTTGATGGGAGAAGTGGGGAGGGAGGGCAGGGACATTAGCTCAAGCTGTAGACCCTGCAATACGAGCAGACTTGATAGACCAAATGGCCTTCTTCTGCTGGCTTGTTTGTATGTTTGTATGAACCTACTTTTTAATGTAAGGCACCCAGAGCCTCAAGGATTGGGCGCTGGATAAATAAAATTTGCCTTGCCTTGCCAATAACAGTTTAAGCAAATTTTATCTACTAGGAATTAATAAAGTACCCACACTAAATTTTAATCTACTAAACCTCATTTGTCCAGTTTAATTAGATTCTGGGACATGTTGACTTTGGTATGCATGCCAAATACTGATTGTATACCTGCACTAGCAAGGAAGCTATAAACATCCACATATTTTGAAAATGTTCACACAATTTAACAAATAATTAACATGTGAAATTTTAAACTCCTGTAACTTACAATTTACAAACCCAATTACTTCTTCATTTAACAGTTTCTATGACTCTTAAAATAAAGTATACATACAAATTTTCAGTTATAGATCTACAAAGATGGCTAAGTTGTAAGCATAGAAATATTTTCAGAAAGTTTCACATGAATAATAAATTGCCAGATTTGAAGCCGCTATAGTGTTCATGCTTCTCATCCAAATATCATGAGTCTTGTCATCTTCATTACAATATGCATGACAAATTTCAGATCTCTAGCTAAAATATTGACTAATTTATGACCAATTAAACATTTTAGAAAATTCCACAAAAGTTCACAAAATTTAGTGGAATTTTACAGAATTTCACAAACAATCCACAAATCAGAATTTGCTAATTTTGACCAGCCCTACAGAAGATTAGTCAAGAAACTGGGGATATTTGGGTAGGGAACAGTCTAGCTAAATTGGTGGGCAATTGATTGGGAGGGAGAACTCAGAGGGTCATGGTTAATGGCAGGTAATTTGGCATGAGAGAAGTCACTGGTGGGGTCCCACAGAGACAGGTGCTCAATCCAGTATTTTTCAACCTCTTCTTTAGTGATATCAGAGCTGACACTGTGGGAAAAAATCTGCATTTTGCAGATGACACCACACTTTGTGGCAAGGTGGACAGCGAGGGAATCTGAGGAATTAGTGAAGACCTGGAGAAGCAAGAAAGGTGATTCAGAATCTGATAGCTAGGCTTTAATGCCAAAAAGTGCAAGGTCATGTATGTAGGTAGAAAAATCCTGGAGGTGGAGGATGTGTTGGCAGGTGTGGCAGTAACAGTGTCCTAAGAGGAAAAGATTCTTAGGGTAGCAGTTTCAAGCATTCTTAAAACATCTGTGTGGACCAGCCCACAGGGCTGGCTCTACTTCTTGGAGGGGGAAGAGGGTCAAGTGTCTGGCACATGATGGACCTCTGGTGAAAGCTGTGGGATCAGCAGTGACAGGTGCCTGAATTTGTGGGAGGCAGGAGAGATGTCAGGTTAGTTTCATGGGTGTTATTGCATGTTCTGCCTCCTGGGGAGCAAAGCAGCAAAAATGGATTCAGCCACCAGAGGAGGAGGATGTCCCATGGCAGACTCTGCACCACTGACTGGGCTTCCACTACTGAGCCATCTACTGAAGTTCTCCAGGGAGCCCACTCCTTTGGCCCTGCCACTGGAGGGTAAGCCGGCGTTGTTTGGGGAGTTGGGAGTCTTGTAGCACATGTTGGGACAAAACAGGTTGTTGCTGATGGGGGTAGCAGTCGGGCCAAAAAAACAAAAACAAAAACAAACATCTGTGCTATGTAATAAAACAGTGAGTGAATGAACATGATGCTGGGTTGCATATGAACTAGATTCAACAGTAGGAGGAAGGAGTTTATCTTGCCCCTGAACAGAACCTCAATGAGGATGCACCTGGAATACTATGAGATGTTTTGGAGCCTACACCTGAGGAATACATCAGTAGGTTGTAGGCAATACAGAAAAGGGTGACCAAGATGGCACAGAACAGCAGGGGATGCTGGAAAGTCTAAACATATTGTCAATGAAGACCAGAAGATAGAGAGAGAGAGAGAGAGAGAGAGAGACAGAATGAGACATGGCTGAGGCATTCAGATACATGATGGACAAAAAATGGTGGGCTCAAGTCAACGGTTCATGACCAGTGTGAATAAAAACACCTGAGGAAAGAGCAGCAAACAAGCAGGGTATGGATTTAGGAGGGATCCCAAGAAGCACTATTTTATGAAAAGTGTTATGAATGGATGGAGTAAGCTCTGTGAGCTGCTAGTAATTACAAAAACTGTGAAGAGCTTCAAAAGGGGGTAGTATAGACATAGGGGGCTGGTGAGTGAGGACAGAGGATGGAGTGGTTGGGCATAAGCCTCTAAGAGACAAGTACCTCCACACTGGGCACAGTTGATGGATAGCAAGGTCTGCTGCTGGCACTTTTTTATGTGAGATGTTTCAGATCACCCTGCAGCTAGCTCAAAACAAGGCATAGTTAAAGCATTTAGCACTACATTGAGATCCCAGATCAGAACGGAGGTTGCTGTGTAGCTTTCCCATGGTAGCATCTGTGTCAATTTAGGTTGAGAAATCCTTAGAACCTTAAGGAAAAGCTTGGTTGGGTTAGAAAAGCTTAGAATTTCTAGTAGGTCTGATATTGTTGAACTCAAAAAGAAGGACAACCTTAGAAGATGTATGATGGTATTGTCATTTGGAATTTTCTAGGAAAAAGTTGGATCATTTGAAAGTCACAGAGTAAACTTTGTCATTCTATACCAGTAGCTTGCTAAAAAGGTTTCTGTAGCTAACATTACCTCTAGATTTCCTCTGGCAAGAAGGTCTGTGTACCAGAGAAGAACTGGAATTGCAGTCTATTGGTATGTAGATCTGTGTCTTTACCCTCTGCAACATTCAGCCAGAGCTGTTTATAACTGCACAGCTGTGATCTACATACTTACACTGATTATCCCAGCTATTCTGAATATTTTCCACGGGTGGTCCTGGTTCTGTTTATATGGTTTTGTCTAAGTTATTTTAACAACAGGAACATTAATATTACGCTTTTCGCCTCATACAATAAAACTGAAGCTACAGCACAAATGTAAAGGGCTGAACAATATACAGTAATCAAGAAAGTTTAGTTAGTGTGAAGTAGAAAAGCAGTGTTAAAGTTAGAAAAAAAAGTTCAGTTGTTCATCAGATGCATGCTAAATAAGTTCCCTACAGTTACTGCACGTGAAAAAAAAAATCTTCAAAAATATACTTTTTCAAAAGCGTGTTCTCAAATGAGTCCTTGACTATAAACTACTTACAATAAATCTGTAAAGGCTTAGATTCTTGATATTAAATTATGTATAAGCATTCAGAAAACAGACAGCCACAAACAGAAATGTGCAATTCAAGGTCCTGAGACTGACAGAAAGTTATAAAAATATTTTTGTGCTTGAAAAGCCAAATCTACACTTTACTTCTCATTACACACAAACTGTACAAATCAATTTTTCTGTAGTCTTTTCTATTTTCAGCACTTCACACTAAATGCAGCTGCTGTACTATGCTGTATTGTATTCTCCCCTGTGAGGACTGCTCTTCCAGTAATGCTAAGTTACCCTTTCTGGGTGGTGCCTATTTTAATCCCACTCATCAGTTGTTGTTCTACATGCTTTGCTGTGTAGTCTGCGTTTCTCAGCAATCCTTGTGACACTCTATATGAATGGTGTGTATCTTTCCCATTTTACTACCTCTAGGTGTCTTGGAAGTCCAATCTAGACAGTATTGAATGTATACTACTGTGGTACCACCAACCAAAGGCCCACCCAATTCCGTCTGTGTACTCATCTTATACTATGATGACCTAGGGAGCGGCCATGGTGTTGCTGCTTATAACCTTGTTTGCTTGTATAGATTTAATTGCTAGGGATGTACCTAACTGCTGGTCATGACCGCTATAGCACACAGGCATGGCTCACTACTGAGTGCCTTTCTGCAGCAGATGACTCCTCATCTTTCCAAATACTCATGACTTATATAGAAAAGCTACCTTTTGCAAACTCTCCATCTCACTTCTGCTTATCAGGACCAGTACCCTTACCTCTGTTCTTGTTTCCCTTAGCAAACACAATTTTTTTTTTTATTAACTTCACTTTATTGAAACATCAATGTTACATGAGTGTTTACGGTCTTTACCAGACCCAGGTACATCTAAACCAAGGAATTCAATATTAGAATACGAGTGAAGAGAATTGGTAAACAGTGAAGAGATGGTTATCACCAAAAGCAAATAACACATTAACTTAACAAAAACATTTTACTCTAAACCCACCCCGCTAAAAACCACCCTCCCCCTAGCAGCATTTACTAGGTTGTAAGAACCATTCAGATTCCTCCGAGAGGAGAGAAGACAGACTGGGGCTCTGGAGGCACCTCGGATGAGAAAACGGCTTTACAGAATTAAAAGAATTACGTATTCCAAGTAGTTAGGATTGCATCTAGCAAACCCCATTTGGCATTATAGGAATGCATTCTGTTGCTCATTCTGGTTATGTGCAGTTCTACTTGTAAAGCCAGTATAATCTCCTTGCACCATTCAAGCGCTGAGGGTGTTGTATCATCTTTCCAATGCCTTAAAATAACCGCTTTAGCTGTGGCTGATACCATTGCCATATAGTACTTACATTGTTTGCCCATATCTGTAGGGAAGACATTCAACAGACAAATTTCAGGCATGAAGTGAGATCCTAGGCCTGTTATGGGTGGTAAAGAGATTTAGATTGCTCGCCAATAAGGCTGGATCTTGGGACAAGCCCACAACACATGATATAAATCACCTTCTCCAGTCTTGCACCTATTGCAATTAGTTGACGTTAGTTTACCCATCTTATGTAATTTAGTAGGGGTATAATATAGATTGTGCATGATGTTGAATTGTTGTAGTTTGTACCTGTCTTGCCTTATATATTTATGGTTATTTTCCCATATTTGTTCCCATACCCTGCTATCAGCCTTTATCTCTAATCTCCGTTTCCAATAGTAAATAATATTGGTGGGCATTTCATCACCTATCCTCTGAAGTTCGTGATATAGTCTGGAAACAGAGTGGTGTTGGTCTGCAACCTTTAACAGCCCTGACAGTTCTATCTTGCTATCTGCCCATACTTTCGTGTTACTCAAGTAAGCTTTTACGGAATCATAGATTTGATGAAATTTAAGGGATGGCTTCTTACATCCGGGATTTGAGAACAAATCTGTTCATAAGGCAGAAGTTTGCCCTGTGTTACCAGATCCCCTAGACGTAAATCTGCTATCAGATCCCAAAATGTAAGGGGGATTGGGGTTTGTTGTATCTGAAAATGGATGTTGAGTGCCACGGGTTGCTCTGGTGAGTTCTGCCAGTTAACTTTTAAAAACTTCTGGACTTGATAGAGGGCTTTCAATGACCAACCGATGGGTGTATTTTTGACTGATTTAGGGAGTAACTTTAAGGGAACATAGGCAATAGAATTTAGGGATAGTGAAAGTTTAACAACTAAGTCTCTCTTCAATGTGAACCCAACTGGGCACATATAGAGAGGGGTCAGTTGAGGAAGTCGATCGGTTCCATAGGACTATTTTACTGAGATGTGATGCCATATAGTATATAAAAAATGAAGGAAGCGCTAATCCTCCTGTTTTCTTTTGCCCAGTAAGCTTCCAATAGGCTCTTCTGATATTCTTTCCTTTCCATAGAAAAACATTAAGTAGTTTGTGTAAAATTCCAAACCAGGTTTTGGGTAGGTAGGGCCCCAGCATGTTTAAAGGGTAAAATATCCTTGGCAAGATGTTCATTTTCACTATCTCTATTCTAGCCCAGAGTGAAAGAGGAAGTGAACTCCATCTGGTCAGATCTTGTTTAATTGTTTTAATTAGGTTATGGATATTTTCTCTAATCATCGTGGTTATCTCCCTAGTAATTTTGATCCCAAGGTATGTTAATACCTTTGGTTCCCAGCTAAGCCCCAGGTCCTCTGCCACTTTCGAATAGCATCTGTTGTTGAGCGGGAAGAACTTTGTCTTGAAGATATTAAGCTTGTAATTTGAGACTTTGGAAAACTGTGCAATCTCACACATAACTGCTGGAATACTGTTTTCTGGGTCTTCTAGGTGCAGGAGCAGGTCATCAGCATAAACTGAGATTAGATATCTTTTGTTGCCTACCAGCATTCCCCTAATCTCCCACGCTGTGAGTAATCTGTGGATCAAAGGTTCGAAGTATAAATTGAACAAGAGTGGAGAGAGTGGGCAGCCCTGTCTTGTGCCACAGGCAAGGAGGAAAGGATCCGACAGGATGCCATTACACCACACCCGTGCCCTAGGTGACCTATAAAGTAACCGAACCCAATTTATGAAACCTTCTGGTAGACCTAACCCAGTTAACACTGCAAATAAGAAGTCCCATGAGACCAGGTCGAATGCCTTTTCAGCATCCAGTGAAAGCAGGGCAGCCGGGATCTGCATATTAGTTGCGTGAATTATTAAATGATGGAGTTTATGAATGTGGTCACTAGACGCCCTGCCGTTCATGAAGCCAACCTGTACATCGCTAACCATTTTGCCCATTAAAGGGCTAAGTCAGTTGGCTAGCACTTTAGCTAGTATCTTAATGGCAATGTTCAGGAGCGATATGGGTCGGTAACTGTCGGGGAGGGCGGGGTCTCACTCTGGTTTGGGAATAAGGGTTACGAAGGCCTCCAGGAAGCTCCCCTCTGAAAGACCCTCATGAAACCAGTGATTATATACTTTAGTCAAAACAGGGCAGAGTATCTCAACATAGGCTTTATAAATATTAGTGGGCAGACCATCAGGTCCAGGAGATTTATCCGAGGTAAGTTGGGAAATCGCCCTCTTCACCTCTAGTTCATGTATAGGTAATTCACGCTTAGACCCCTCCTCCTTATTAATCTTGCGTAGAGTGACTGTGTTTAAGAAGTTCTGAATTTCTTCAGGTTCGGCTCTATCCGAGTTGGGAATGGCGTATACTTTGTGAAAATATTCCCTAAAAATTGCAGCAATTTCTCTAGAGTCTGTGGTTACTGTACCTTGCCTATTATTTCATAGGGCAGCAATAAATCTATTGGAATCTAGCTGCTTGAGTCTTATAGCTAGAAGTTTTCCAGCTTTTTCACCGGATTCAAGACATTTAATCTTGCTTCTCCACAGGGCAAGCTCTGCTTTTTGCATCATTATTGAGGAATATTGAGTTTGCAGCTGATGTAGCTTAATCCAATCAGTTTCAGATGAGAAATGGGCTATGTTATTTTTTAATATCCCTGATAGCCTTGAAATTTCATTAAGCTGATGCTTTTCTTTCTTGGCCTTATTGGACGCTATTCTAATGCACTCCCCCCTCAACGCACACTTCAAGGCTGCCCACACTAAATCAATCTTAGCAACAGAGTTTATGTTTTTATCAAGGAAAAGGGATATGAAATCTTTCAAGTGTTCATTAGTGAATGAATCATGTAAGAGCTGGTTATTAAATCTCCACATGAAATCTCTCTTAATGGGTTCGAATAGAACAGATACGGGGGAATGATCCGAAATGACTCTGGTATGTATTTTTGCATCTATAAAAAGGGCAAGTGATTTCATGCTGACAAGGAAGTAGTCAATCCTTGAACATGTCCTATGTGGTGCCGAGAAGAAAGTATATTGCCTAACCCCCATGTTATTCATTCTGCATATGTCCACTAGGCTTAAGCCCTCCATTAACTCCTTCAAGGCTCTCTGGGCAGGGGATAAACCTGCTCGTCTATTGTCTGATCTATCTAATTGCAACTGGGGAGTTATATTCCAATCCCCTCCAATAAGAGCTATCCTAGAGGCATAAGTGTTTAACAGGTCTAGAAACTGCATGAAGAATTGTGGAAAGTCCAAGTTGGGACCATAAATCGAACCGATAACCACCTGTTGTGCTCCTAATGTTCCGACCAGGAAGAGGTATTGGCCCTGCGCATCCCATATTTCCTTTTCCAATTGAAACCACATTTTTTTATGTATTAAGATGGCCACACCACTTCTGTTTGAGGATACACCCGCACCAAATATCTGTCCCACCCAGTACTTCCTAAGTAGCAAAATGTCTTCCCTTAGAAGATGGGTCTCTTGTAGGCATGCCACATCACATTTTAAAGCAGCAAGATGCTTCAAAACAATTTGTTTTTTGCATCTGTCCGGGGCACCTTTAATGTTCCAACACAACAAATTAATGCTCCCTGTTGTCATTCTCTAAAGCTGATCAGAAGGATTATTTTCCATTTAGTAGTGTGTGTATTTGCACCTGAGCTAACTGTGATGGTTCTTACTATCGTATAATCACATACCTGCATGCTGCATCCTCCCTTTCTCCCCTTACCCATATATTGCCCTAATCCCCCTATTAACCAACCACTACCCCCAGTTCTAGAAACTGCACCACAATACCAACACGCCATGTGATGTTATTGTAGACCCAAATGAGCTAGGTCCCCGTTTCCAGCCATAGCTATCATACTGTTTATTTACATCTCCTTCGTAGTATCTATTCCCTCACCTACCATATCCCACAATTATGGAGAGTCAGTATTTTCAAGCCTTTTCCCCCCTCAATAAGCGCTAGGTGTTAAAGGGTAGTGATACTTCCATTAAGGGGAGCGTGACCTATTCTCTCAGACCTTAATGTGAGTTGCAAAAATTCCCTGTAGAGTGCAATTGAAGAAAACCATGAAACAACATGCGCTGACCTCTGTTCCCCTCTAGTAGGGAAGTGAGGATATAACATACATTACCTATGCTATGAATGTAACCCCCCCAGTCATATGTATGAATTGCAACCTTATAACTAACCAGACTATCAAATGCTAACTTAAGTAAAACTCATGTACACTTTCGTATTGAAGGCTTCATCAAATACTTAAAAGATGAACAAGAAAAAAAAAATATCTCTATAGCAGACTATAATCGGTCGGGTAGCATTTAACTCATCCACATCTCAAAGGCTGTTTATTGGCTCTAAACATTTTCAGTTCGATAAGATGCAATGCTGATATTCGTCCCTCTCTGGTCACTGTTTATGTAACTAGATGTTAGAGTCAGTCAACTATGTCCAGCTTGGTGTCATTTGATAATGAAGCCAGGATATCAGGGTTGATCCTGCGATGACACGCTCCCTCTCTAGATCGAGATGACATTGCCTCTCCACCTGATCCCGAGCTGTAAATCAGGCAGGTGCTAACCTTATCAGGCAAGTCATGACATCCATAGTGGCACTTCTGTAGGGAGAGGCATCCGCTCCTCGGTGCCCCGAGGTTATCGTAAAATTTTGTCAATCGCGTTGTGATCGGGCTTCTTTCCAGGCAGAGCAATGGATACTGCGAGAGAAACATGCACCCCAGAACTTGAAAAATTAACCTTGAAGTGAGTTTGGAATTTAGAGGGGCATCACAACTCTTTGAGCTGGGAGCTGTTTCTCAACCCCTCACTGAGAGAGTCAACCTGTCACCAGCATGTCAAACTCCACCTCTATAAGAAATAGGTGAGACTCTTATCCGAGCTACTGGGGAGAGGAGGGGGAGCATAGATTGGAGTTGTTACATCATAGAGAAAAGCCTTAATACCTCGGGGAGGACCTCTGTTAAAGTCATTTAAGCTGTGGCAATGAGCAAACACGTGGCCAGGTTGGTAGAGCATAAACTAATAAGAATTTCAGATTTCTGGAGCAAAGTTATTTTGCAGACATTGTTGCTCATCATTCAGCGACCTTAAAGCTGTGAGTTTATCACTTGAATAACCCATGCAGCAACTTGGTTAATTCCTGTCATGCCATTTCCACGTTATCATAAGAGTGCCACTGATCTTTAATTTTAGCTTGTAATACAGCCGGATTTTTAACCTGGTATTGGATTCCTGCCGCAATCAGTTTTGAGACAATTGGGTGCAATTCTTGACGTTTGAGCTGAACCGACTGGGGCAGGTCATGGGTAATTCTAATCCTCTTGCCATTCCAGGAGACTTCTTGCAAGGATCTGGTTTTACTCAGAATATATTGCTTGTCGAGGTAATTCAGAAGTTTACAGATTATTGGTCTTGGTTGCGCTCCGGACAGGGGTGGCGGATGGAGAGATCTGTGCGCTCGTTCAATTATGTAGCTTGCATTATTTGGAGATGTGCCAGCTACCTTCTCCAGTAATTTTTGCACAAACTGAATGGGTGCAGCGCCCTCCTCTTTCTCCAGGATTCTGATTATAACTAAATTATTTCTCCTGCTTCTCCCCTCTAAATCCTCAAGTTTGTCTTCAATCCTTCTCAGTTTTTTATTAAGCAACACATATTCAAGATCTTTTTTGTCAAGTTTGGTTTCCATAGACTTAATTCTGATTTCATTGTCTCCCACTCGAGTGCCTAATGATTCTAAGGTTATTTTAAAGCTGTGAATTTCAGAAGAAACCTCCTCGATTGAGCTTTGTAAAGGCCTGATTATTTCTAGGAAATGCTCTTCCGTTAAGGCTGTAGAGCCCGATGTAGCTTTGCTGGGTCCCTGCCGAGGTCACTTTGCGGCCTGCTCTTTCTCCGGGGAAGGAGGTGGCGTATGTTTAGCAAGCTGTTTTTTCACAAAAGCCTCCATTCTGATGAGGTCTATATAACTAGATAATTTCCTCAAGACTTGTTTAAAGATTATTCAGTTAATATTTGAAGTAATTTCTTGCAGTGAAGGTGAAAAGCCAGACTGGAAATGGAGCCAACCAAAAAGGCTGCTTTCACTTAGGCTGCCATCACATGACCAGCAAACACAAGTTAAATGTGAGGGAATAATGTGCTTGTGTGAACTTGTGATTATGTTTTACTTTTTGGCTTTACTAGTTCTTACCCATTATTGATGAGAGGCTGGGATTGGGGAAAATAAAAGCCTGGAGAAGGGGCAGGAAGAGCCCCAAGTAGCAGGAGGTGGGGAGGTTGGAGGGTGTCCCAAATAAACTAAGCACTGACTGAGTTTGTAGGTGTGCTGACGTAGTGCTGGTGGGTGGAGTTATTCCCCCCATTGAACCATGGGCTTAAGCCCTTCCATTCAATGTGAGAGAATAACATTCTTGTGTGAACTTGTGATTATGTTTTACTTTTTGGCTTTACTTATTCTTATCCCTTGATGACGAGAGGCTGGGATTGGAGAAAATAAAGGCCCAAAAAGAGTTAGTGTGAAAACCTCCTCCAACTCAGAGCATGTGAATGAGAGCATGCAGGAGAGGAAAATCCCCGTGGGGGAAACCTCTGAGGAACCATGGCTGCTAGACTGCCCTTCCTCTGGGTGTACTAAGAGGAGGTAATCCTAAAATATATAAACTCAGATATTTTGGTAAACTATAATCTGGGAAGGATCCAGATCATTGAAGTCTTGTTATCAGGAATCTTCTTCAATGAGTGTGATGAGTGTATAGTTCATGCAATGTAAGCATATAGATACAAAGCAGTTTGATGATGAAACAAGTTCTTATCCATGGATAGTGAAGAATGATGGAGCAGATAATCCTGGAGAGAGGTGTTTGAGTTTTTGGGCTCTAGTGAGGGTTGAGCAGGAATGAAGTGACCTTCACGAAAGTATCTAAGAGAGGAATCTTGAAGTAGTGGTGCAATTTGCTAAATTCTGCTTGGACCAGATTGGAAATTAGCTAGGCTCCTTGTAGTGGACTGCTTAGGAAGGCATGCAAGATGTTTGGGCCAGGAAAGTAGGCCCCACATGGCCAAGCAAAAATAACATGACCCCCATGTAGGTCCACCATGATAGAGGGCTGAAGAGTTAAATCATGAGTGAGGCCCCCCACGGGCCAAACCAGGGATGGCAAGACCCCCACGTAGGTTCACCACGAGTTCAAATGCGGAAATGGTGAGTCACAGGCAAGGCCCCCCATGGGCCAAGCCCGAGCTGGTGAGACAATGATGTAGGTCTGCCATGAGTTCAAATGCAGAATGGGTGAGTCATAGGCAAGGCCCCCCTGTGGTCCTGGCCAGTGATGGCAAGACCCCACTTAGGTCTGCCACGAGTTCAAATGCAGAATGGGTGAGTCATAGGTGAGGCACCCCGTGGGCCAAGCCAGAGATAGTGGTATCCCCATGTAAGTCCACCACTAGATATTATGCAGAATGGTCAAGTTGTGAATGAGGCTTCCCAAAGGCCAAGTCAGGGATGGTGATACCTTCACGTAGGTCCGCCACCATGGTGTGTGTAGAAGAGTCGAGTCAGGAGTGAGACCTCCATGTGGTCAAGGCTAGGAATGGCAAGACTCCTGTGCAGGTCCACCATAGGGGATAGGGAGGAAGGGGAGTCATGAGAGAGGCCACCACATGGGCTGAGCTGAAGATGAAGAAATCCCAATGTAGGTCCTCCATTAGAAGTATTGTGCAATTGGCAGGATTATTAAGGTTGAACGAAGTCCACTGCTGCTGAGCTGGTGGGGAGAATGGACTGAATGATTGGAATTGCTGACAATTTCTGGTTTTGAGATAGTCATGGACGGTTGACCTTAGAATGGGCTTTGCTAGAGTAGCTGGAGACATGGAGGTAATGACACCTGTAGACCAAGCAGTTGGAGGTATTGTAGTTATTGCAAATTGGTTGGTGTCCCATGAAGGTCATTGGCTGACCCTGACTATGGTGACTGGAGTGAGGGAGAGCTTAGGATTGGGTATAGTGCAGGTAATGCCCATGGAGGCAGAAGCAGAGTCCCCAGATGAGATTTGTGATGGTGGAGCTATAGAATGAGATATTGATAATGGGTAAAAGAAGTGAAGTGGGAAAATGCACTGTAAAGCTGGCAGGATAGGGCTTATTGGCTGGCAAAGCAGTGACAAAACTATTCACTGTCTAGGACAGACCAGTCAATCCTGGTATTAAAATGGGCTAATGCAGCAGGTGATTTGGCAGAGAAGGAGTGGTGGTAATCATAGAAAAGCATGCCCCTGTATCTGGCCCCCATGTCTACTAATAGATACAGGTAGGAATCCAGCTGCTGGAGTCAGGCAAGGAAACAGAGCATTTACTGTTCCAGTATAGACTAAAAGCCAGCACAAATTCAGGGATGGTTAGTTTCTTGGTGAATCGAGGGTCTTTAGATTGAAGCACCATCGAGACATCCATGCAGGAGACTACCCTGTTTTCTAGGGTGTTGTGGGAGGAAATCAGGAGGGAAATAAGGTTAACGTTCTTGCCCTCGATGATGTCTTTGTGCAAGTAGCTAGGAACCAGGTGACTAGCAGATATCACAGGAACAGGAGTGGTCATGTTGGAAGATGCAGGACCTGGAGCGGAAGATGAAGCTGAAGCTACTAGTGCTACAAACAACAGGACAACAGAAGACAAGTCTGTTAATGAACTGGGGAGGCTGGTAGGCAAAGAAGGAGGCTGTCTAGAGGCAGAGGAATGGGCTGCATACCCACTTGGGTCTCAGGAGCTGATAGGTGAGTCTGCAAGTCCGATAAGGTAGGATTGTGTGGCAGTTGAATAGACAGGTGGGCTTGCAAAGTTGTAAGGTGATTCTGAAGGTCAGAGAGGGAGGAAGACAAGGGAGTCAGAAGAGAGCAGATTTCCTCAAAGGTATCAGGAACAGGCTGGGGCAGCAATGCAGTAGGAGAAGGAACAGTGTTCTATCTGGCTTCAGTCAGAAGGAGCTAATCAAATAACTCTTGCTTCTTTGCCAAGGGTGAATGGGGAATGTCCAGTCTCTTGAGTTCTGAAACTAGATGAGGGACAGTCCGGTCCTTCAAGGTGCAGTGAGGCTTAGAGGGCCTTTGTCTATAAACTGGCTGTTCCTGCAAAGAAGTAGGGTGTGAAGATGCACCCTCCCTTTAGGGTCAGCAAAGTCAACTGCTGGAGGTTGAAGCTGTCAATATGGGTGAGTGGCAACGAGCGTGGAGATCTTCATCAGTAGCAAAGGTGTGCCAGGGGCTCGAGGAGGTAGAGGTTGATGTCACTATGGAGATAGAAGTAGAAGAATAAGCTTGGATTCTGAGGACTTGCTGCTGAGATAGGAGGCAGCTGGGAGGTGGACCACACAGAGGTCTGCAGTAGCACACTAACCACCATGCAGGAATGGAACAGCAAGCAAGAGTGGAGAGACTTGTCAGTAGTGATAGGGCCAGTAGAGAGTGGACAGAAGTGCCTGGAGGAGGTTGGATTCTGGGGTCATATCCCTCAGAGAAGTAGTAGTAGAGCAAAGAATTTTAGGAACTGATGTAATGATTAGGAGCTCAGTCACTAAGCAGGACAGGGCTGAGGCTGCTGAGCTTGGAAATGGGGACTGTGTCTGTAGATGTGGTCCTTGGAAATTTGGGGACTGTCTTTAAACGCAGTCCTTGCACAGAGGAGAAGCTAGTCCAATGCGGGGATTAGGGGCGATGCAGTTAAAAGGAAGGTATTTCCCCAGTCCAAGGGTATGGTTGAGGATAAGATGCTGGGTGCACATACTGTGCAGGGCACAGCAGTGGAGTAACAACTAGGGATCCTCTGCTGGACCATGGATGAGAGTACCATGGGCTAGTGTTTGAGAGAATCGAGAGGAGACAGAGTTTAGTGTGGAGCAGAGGAAGTAGGAAGGACAGCTGAGTGGTGACATCAGAGCACACAGCCCAGAAAAGAATTGAGGAGATGCATAGGGAAAATCAGCTAGGCAGAGACTGAGAGGCAAACAAAGGGACCCAGGGACCCACCCACCCCATAAGAGAAACAATGGACAAGCAAGGCACTAAGAAAGGAGCAGGAAGGGGGCGGTACTGAAAGGAGACAGAAATGGGCAGCCGCTGAGCAGTGCACCGGTGAAGCTGGATCCCAGATGGAGCAGAGGCAGGGAGAGAGACACTAACTTAAAGCCAGAAGCAGATAAGGTGAACACCAGAACAACCAGAAAGGAGAGAGTCAGCAACCAATGGCCAGGAGAGGGAAAATGGGAGGGGTTAAGTGAGGTGGGAGCCCAGCAAAGGAAAAGCAGGAAAAAAGGGCAGAGAGCAAGGCAAAGTGCCAAAACATGACCACAAACCACACAGCAGCTCATTTTTGAATGAACTAAATGCTGAGTGAGTTTGTAGGTGTGCTGATAAAGTGCTGGTGGGTCAAGTTATTCCCCCCATTGAACCATAGGCTTAAGCCCTTCCATTGCAGACCCTGCTACTTATCTATGGTGATCTGGAATCTAACCCTAGACCTGTAAACTGTAGAGTATGATCCCCCTTAGACCCTCACAGGACTAACAGAAATGGTCTTAAATTGGTACAGATGAATATTTATTTATTTATTTAGTTTTTGTTGACTGGGTAAGTGCACTAGACAAATCCTGCCTATTTTCAGGAACGACCCAAGGGAGGGGGATACAGATGAATGCCAACTGACCTTGAACCAGATTAAGCTGTTGGTGGTATTTTTAGTGAATGAGGAAAATTTGGCAAGGACACCAGGGAAATTCCCCTACTTCCTGCTTCCTGAGAGCAGGGGGGGACCCATTTTCTGATGGGACCAAGATGGCGGAGGAGGAGGACAGTGGAGGAGGACATGCTGTGGCTGGTGAGTTAGCAAGGCTCAGCGGGGAACATGGTACGGCTGGAATGCACTCTCAGGGTGGCCAGCATATCGTACCTCAGCCCCCGCTGCTTGCTGTGATAGCAATGGGTGGAGGATCCACCGAAAATGGAGTTTTGCTACACTCCTCTACGATGGTGACACTAGGTGTTACAGGAAGTCCCAGAGCAGGCCCCATACCTGTGGAGGGCAATGAAGATACAGGCGCAGTGGTCCATGTGAAACAGGGCCTCTTATTACAGGCTGAGGCTGATTACAGAGCAGCTAAACTGCATGCTGAAGAAAAAAAAAGGAAACGTTCAATTCAAGGTTCACCATCGCCTTCTACGGCATCTACAGCAAAGGTTTTTGCAGCGGGCTCTCTAATAGAGGATACTACATCAGGCAAAGACACAGGATTGGAAAATCACTAACAGCATGATTTGGCATGGTCTCCGGAACGGGCACTGGAACGAGCTGGTTGGATCCAAACAGAAACAGATCAGTGGGTTGCGGATCCCGATATTCCGCTTCCGGGTTCAGGGAGTGTCACGGGGGTACTGGGGGGAACTGTGGATGGCCTCCTACACAATATGCACAGGCCTAATACAGTCCTGTTTACTAAACCATATGTGCTAGCCTTAGACCCTGTTTCAGGGCACACTTTATCTGCTAATACAGATGCAGAGATGGTTATGATGGACTTGCCCATTTCACAAGCAGATTCCATTTCCTTCTCCCCTATACAGTCTCCAGCACAGCAGGGGCCTATGGAAAGCATTATTGTGGCTAGTGATTCCCCCCAGTCAGAAGAAGCACTGGGATCTATTCCTATAGTACCTCCTGACAATGAGTCAGTAACCCCAGCCCTGACAGCTCCCACTTTCGCTAGTTTATTTCAAAAACCTGTTTCTTTAGCTAAATGCAGGAATGCAGTTCGGCTGCGGTTTTTAGGACCAGCGGATACGATGCCAGACCGCTTTTATGTGGGGAAAGTTCTATTGAAGCAGATGCTGGGATTTTCTCCCTCGGAAGTGTATGCTTTGATTCATACTCCGGGAGAATCTACATATGACATAAGTTTTCGTTCCCCTGACATCCTGAATAGTTTCTGGATGAAGTATACCCTGTTTAAAATGAACCCAGCTTGGACCCACTTTCAAGCTATACCTTTAACAAAACAAACTTTTAAAGTGATCACTGTCTTATTCAGAAATGAAGGGGTGAATATTATGGACATTTCATACTGGCTGGAGAAACGTTGTCAAATACAAGGGAATCCGGAACCAATTTTAGATTCTGAAGGTTTTTGGAATGGAGGGTGGAGGTATAAGGTGACTTTACCACAAACGGAGGATGGACTTCAACATCTACCAAGTTGTTTTACCTGGGTCGTGACAAGGTTTCATTTTTATCCTGGACAGCCACCCATTGTTATAAATGTGGTTCCAGTAGACATTTGAGTCGAACCTGTGATACAATGAAATGTGCTCAATGTGGGAAGTGGGGCATATATGACTGACTGTCATCATCCTCCCAAGTGTAGTCTTTGTGAGGAACAGCATTCTTTATGGATTGTCCTTGGGCAGCCCATAATACTGCAGACAAGGATTATACCACTCAGGATTTTTATTTGAATATTGCATTAAAATCGCTTTGAAACAATATGGCCCCCTCCCTACCTAAGAGGCACCTCCTGAAAGCCTAATTAATCCCCTCGGAGGCCTTATCCACTTCTGTTTTGGTTTCTCACATGCCTCCATCTGAGGCAGAACTGTTAGTACTAGAGGTATCTGGTGATGCAGGTTCTATGCCTCCCCCCCTTCCACCAGAAGGTGCCTTCACTGTAGTTAATAATCGAAGAAGGAGTTTACGGAAGAAAACTGCAGCATCTGTTTCAGAAGTCTTCCATCTCCCAGTGCAAAACACCTTTTCCACCTTGCAGGTTGAAGAACCTGATGTAGGTACAGAATCAGACTCAGTTTCGGTTCACTCTTCTCAAGTGGATGGAGGATCAGACACTGAGCGTTCTACAGAAGATTTGACTATCCCTCCAAAAAATAAATCTAGGTTGGGTTCCCGTAAATGGGTCAGGAAGAAATCCTAATGTTTTTCAATTTTTTTTCAGGATTAATTAGTTCTCCTTTAGTTAAACACTTAATGGGTTTTGTTTTTGTTTTATATAATGGATATATTATTTAGTATTACTGTAGCCACTTTAAATACTAACAGTATTCAGTCAGATAGAAAACAACTTTTGGTATATGCTTTATTTGATTCCTTTTTTTATGATGTGGTATTCTTTCAAGACACACGATTACATAACAGACAAGAGATGGATAGAGCCTCTGTGGGATGGAAATGGGGAGTGACTTATTGGTCTATTGGAGAGGATCTTTGTTGTGGGGTTGGAATTTGTTTAAATTCCCCTTTGGCACAATCCATACAGGTAGTGGACATAGCCCCGGGCCGTGCTTTGTTATTAGATGTCACGTTAAATAAATTGCACTGTCGGTTTATTAATGTATATGCCCCACAAACAAAGACAGCTAGAATTGAGCTTTTTAACACTATACAGCCTTATTTGTTTACATCTTGTTATGTTTTCTTGGGAGGAGATTTCAATTGTGGGTTGTATTTAAAGGACAGGAGTCCTCAAACCCAAAAATTATATTGTGATACCAATTGCCTGGCTGCTTTGATTTCACAAACTGGTTTGGTCGATGCTTGTGGTTTTTTTGGCAGGCCAGATAAGACCTATTTCAGAAGTAACCTAGCTACTAGGATCAATTTCTGGTTTATATCTCCTGCCTTGGAAATTAAAAATACCAGGACCCGTCCTGTTGCTCCATCTGACCACGCCATCATAGAACTGACAGTCTCTAATTATGATGGTATGCAACAAGGTCCTGGGTATTGGAGGTTGAACTTGGAACTGTTGTCTCTTCCAACTGTTAAGGATGGTTTTATTTCCTTATTAGAAGCACGTAAATCGGTTAAAATGTTATATGATACTTCACAAGAATGGTGGGAGGATACAAAGCTAGATATTAAAAGATACTTTCAACACATAGGAAGATTAAATGGAAATTTAAGAGGACCAATATTGTATTTACAAAACACAGTTTCAGAATTTAGTGTTTCAAGCTTCCAAGGAGATAAAATGATTCTTGCAGAATTAGCAGAAACCAGATGAAAATGAATGCTCTACAATATAATAGACTTAGATCTTTAGAACAGGAATGGAAATTTGGAACCCAGGGTTCTGAGTTTTATGAATCCATTTCAATTCTGTGCTCAACTACAATATCAAAGCGGATGTCTTTAATTCAGGATGCTAAGGGGTGTCTTTGTTCCAAAAGGTATGAAATTATGACAGCCATAGAGGAGCATGTGCAGTCTTTATTTAGTCATCAGGAATCCTCCCAGGATGGTCATAAGGTTTGGTTGGAAAATGTATTTTACCACAAGTTTTATCATCCGATCAGCGGTACTGATGTCACCACTTACTCAATCTGAAATAATGACCACTTTTGCAATGGTTAAAAGAATTCTGCACCTGGAACAGATGGAATTCCATATGAATTGTACAGTGTGATTCTGCAAGTTTTGTTACTGAAATCTAGAGTTATTTCAGGATATGATGATTTCAGAATTTGCCTGATTCAATGGGTAATGGGTTGGTGGTTTTTATGTATAAATCTGGGGACAGGACTGACCTTTCAAACTGGCGCCCCATCACATTATTAAATACTGATTTTAAATTGTATACCAAATTGTTGAATAACAGGTTGTTGCTTTGTGCATCTACTCTGATACATTCTTCTCAGACTTGTACTATTCCTGACCGGAGTATAACGGATGGGTTAATTTTATTAAGAGAAATTTTGTCCCAGGGGGAGACTGGAGAATTAACTGGTTTCATTCTTAGTTTAGATCAGGAAAAGGCCTTCGACAGGGTAAACCATGAATATCTTTGGGACTGTTTGGCTAGTTATGGGATTCCAGGTACTTTTATTTTTTGGATAAAATCTTGTTATTCTAATGCTAAAGCTTTAGCATACTGTAATGGATGGATGGGGAAGGCATGCATGGTTACCCGGGGAGTTAGACAGGGATGTCCCCTGAGTCCCCTTCTCTATCTTTTTACACTGGACCCCTTAATTCGTCGCGTTAATGATAATATTGCTATTCAGGGGGTTTCTTTTTCTAGTACTTCAGAAGAAATTGAAGTATTGCATATGCAGATGACATCTGCTTTCTTGTGGGGGATTTACCTTCGACCTGTTTAGTGGGACAAATACTTTGGGAATTTTCCGAATACATGGGAGCCAGAGTTAACTATAGGAAAAGTAAATGCTTTCCCTTTGGATTAGAACATTTTTTAGAATCTATGGTAATTGGGATCTCTGTTGTGACAGGGACCTGTACAATTCTTGGACTTCTTTTTTGGTACGAGATTTGGCCTTCTTAAATTGGTCCTCAAATTGGACATTGCATATGGGAAAATTTTACTGTGGAATAAGTGGAGATTGTCCAAATTAAAAGGGTATATATGATTAAGACCTTCCTACTCCCAATTTTTTGGTATTTAGCTGCAGTTTTAGTCTACCCCTAAGCTGGAGACCCGGATGTATGGTTGTTTTTCAGGCATTTGGGGTAGTAGACTGAATCCCATTAACGGTGTTTACTGTTTAGAGAAAAAAATGGGGTATTAAAATGATTAATCCCATTGTTTTCTTTTTACAATTTTGCTAATGTAAACTTGAGACCATTATTATTGAAATCTGAGGGTATTTGGATCCCATGGGTTTTGGATTCCTTGGCAGGGATACTCCCCTTCTGGCTTCCTCATTCATGCATCCCAAAACAGCGTTCTTTGAATAATATTCCAGAAACTTTAAGGGTATGTTTTGGGAAAATAAAACTTTGGTGTTTAGTACCAGAACACTTTTCACAACATGACCGGAAAACACTATATGCACGTCTTCTATCTACTTTTTTTCACGATACAGCCTGTTTTGACTTTAAACCTATTTCAGATAAAATATTGATTGGGAAAATGTTGACATCTACCCGTATACCGGTTTATATGTGGGATGTTATGTGGCTTTCCCTACATGGGAAACTCAATGTCAAAGGAAACCTAAAACATAAAAGTGTAGAACATCGTTACTGCCCTAGGGAGACTTGTGCTGAGGTGGTGGAATCCATGGACCATTTGTTCTTTCTGTGTCCTTTTGTAAAACAGTTTTGGAATTTTTTACGGGGTAAATGGCCTACATCACCCTTTTGTGATTTAACCCTGAGATTTTATACTTGGGTATTCTTCCATTCAAATGGACTAAACATGATAGGGTTACACTTTGGTTATTTTGGTGTGTTTAAATTCTATATATGGCATGTGCGGTGTAGACTGACACTGCAACAATTAGAATATACAGAGGAGCAATTATTTCATATGATTACTACTACAATTCTTAGTCATAGAAATACTAAAAGGAAGTCAGTGCCATATGAAATCTTCCAGTCTTGGTGGTACAGTATAGATTGGCTATGAGTTGGTAGGGTATATTTTGAGATACGTTTCAGTCATTGCATAATTCCACTTTTGCTTATGACTAGTAATATGTGGTACTGAGTGTTTTTCTTTGTAATTTCACTGTTATTTTCTTCTGGTCTTAATTAATGAGAAGTGGCAGTTTCTGGTAGAAATGAATTATTTTCTGGTGAGGAGTATTCTTGATTTTGAGTATGGTTTAATTAAAAAAAAAATATATATATATATGAACATGAAGAATCCATATATTATGGAAGTGTATGTTGTGCATACCAGTTAATTTTATAAGAGGTGCTTTGAGTTGGGAAAACATACTGCCATATAGTAGTATGCATGTATGGGGGGGGGTATTTCAGCTTACTATGTATGGGATAATGTTGTGTTTATGTTTTTCATCTTATTTTCACAATTTTTTCTCCCTTTAGGTTTACAAAGGACAAAAAGTATACTGTATACTTATTTTCCTTTGTTTTTTATTTTGTATGTTGTCATACAATTTTGGTATTTTGGTTCTCTCATGAATCCTGGCTTCTTTAAGTAAGGGGAGGACTTTCAGCATTTACTACTTGGGTTTTAGGACTCTAATGACAGAGTTTTCATTTTTCCATTGCATGTATGATGAAATACATATTTCCGTTATTATTTGTATTATAATTTAGTATGTAGTAATACTTTTGTATATATAATGTTCTCATATTTTTGTTTTAGGGGAGTTTTGTTTAGCTTTGGTTATTTCTTCTTCCTTTTTTTGTACTTTAAAAATGTTGATATTTGTTTTTGTTCATTTGGATGCTGTATTACCTTTTATATTACTTGTTTAATTTTGTATTATGATTTGGTGTGCTGTAACACCTTCTGTATTTAGTTTGCTTTTCAGTCTTAATAAAAAATTCCCCTACTCTTTTCGATAAGTGCCATGAGATCTTTAACATCCACCTGAACTACCACCAGTCCAGGCAGATGGGACCTTGGTTTAACGTCTCATCTGAAAGACGGCACCTCAGAAGTGCAGCACCCCTCTCATGCTGCACTACAGTGTCAGTACTGGAATATTAACCTAAGTGCCAGATGTGGGAACTGAACTCACAGCCCTCAGATCTCCCGGCCTCAGAGGCAAGTCTGCTACCTAGTGAGCCACTGACACCCAATATCAGTGGCCTTGGGCCCAAGCTTCATAAGCTTGAAACTTGGGTTAACCTTTATACCCCTGGTGTCATAGGTATTTATGAATCCTGGCTTAAACTGAAGGTCCAAACCCATGAAATTGAACTACAAGGTTACAGTATCTTCAAGAAAGATAGGGAAAGCAAGAGAGGTGGTGAGGTCATGTTATACATATGATCCTTCATTAATGCTATGGTCAACACATCAACAGACCTAACAGACTCCCCCAATGAATCCATGTGTGTTAACTTACTGCTTGGGGATACAAAATCTCTATTTATGGATTGCATATACACCCCCTGCAAGTGGCCATATCTGCCTTAGTTTCTCTCACTAGCCAGCTTACCTCAACATCCTTGGTGAGGTCATACTTCTTGGTAACTTCAACCATGACTGGCTTGGCAGTGGGGTGAACAGTAATAAGTTTGCCCTGCTGGATGGCCACTTCATCCAGATGATAAGTGAACCCACGAGGATGAACACTAAATCTAGCAAACATACTCTCCTCGATTGGGTCCTAGCTAACAGGTCTGAAAGAATCAAAGCTGATAGCTTTTTTCATGACTCTCTTAGTGACCATTCTCCTGTCTTATGCATATGGAAGAACACTGACCAAAAGCTCCCCCCAAAACAATCATGGCCGGAGACCTCTCTAACTTTGATGAAAACTCCTTTCTGCACAGCCTTGCTGGCTTTCACTGGGAACCCAAAGTTGACCACCCCAGTACTGACATAGAAACAGAAACATAGAAAGGTGACTTCAGAAGGAGACCAAAGGTCCATAAAGTCTGCCCTTGAGATCCCAAGATCCCAGGTGATCCTGGGTCCTAGCTGGTAGATTCCCTTGCAGATTTGATTCTAGCATACTCCTCATTCTAACCCCTTCTGAATGCTGATACAGTCCTTGCTCCTACCACCTCCACAGGTAGTTTGTTCCATGGCTCTACAATCCTTTCCAAGAAATAGTGCTTCCTAAGATCCCTTCTGAAACTCCCACCCCATCTATGTTTGAAGTAGGAAACTTGGAGAATAGTTCAGCATACGGTACTGAATTTAAACCCCTCATATGCTTAAAGATTTCTATCATACCCCCCTTGCTGTCCTAGATTCAAGTGAGGACATGTTTAATGCCTCCAGCAGCCCTTCACACCACAGCTCCTGAAGCTCCTGTATCATTTTGGTTGCCCTTCTTTGAATGGTCTCTATCCTGTCCCTATCCTTCTTAAGATATGGTCTCCAAAACTGTACACAGTATTCCAAATGGGGTCTCCCTATAAATCTGTACAGTGAAAGTATCACCTCCCTGTGCCTACTGACAAATCCTCTCCCTATGCATCCCAGCATTTTGTTGGCCCTACTATATGCTGCATTACATCATATAGTTTGTTTAAAGTTGTTACTAGTAACAACTCCTAGGTCCCTTTCCTCTTTTGAGTCACTGAGTTTGACTCTGTTTAGCCAATAGGTTGTTCTAGGGTTATTCCTGGCAATATGCATCACTTTACATTTCTTGGCGTTAAATTTCAGCTGCTGGATTCTAGACTATGGTTCTTTGTCATAATAGCGAACGTGTTACGGTGATCGCCATTATGGCGAGTGTATATTGCTGAAAATCAGTTTGGTGATATACACTTGAAGGCGACTGGGCACACACAATAAATTGTGTTTGTGGGTGGCTGCACTTTCAGTGCCCCCGCATCCCTCTGATTATAAATTGTTAAATCCAGAGGGGTGCATGTAGGGGAGGGGGCACAGCTCGGTTTAAAAAAAATCGTAAGTCCTGCAGCCTCAAGAACAAAAAATCTTCCCAGCCCCCAGCCCAGGACCTGCTCCGTCAGAGCCAGCCTCCCTAGCCACCACACCACACAGCTTGCTCAGCAGAGCAGGCACACTAGAGGATAATTACCCTCTTCCCTATCCCTCTCCCTTCCTCTCTCTATTTTCCTTTTCCACTTGCCCTTCCCTGTCCTCACAGTCTCAGTCCTCACTACCCTGGCAGGTGACCCATGATAATAACACCGTACTATGGGTCGCCATTTTGACGGTCACCCATATATGTTTGCTATTATCACTGGATACCCTAGACTATTGTTCTAACCTCTTCAAATAATTTTGTACGATTCTCACTGCTTCTTCACTGTCCACCCTTCCCCCTTATTTAGTATCGTCCATGAACAGTGCAATCTTGCACTGGATAACTACTCCTATGTCACTGATGAACACATTAGACAGGATTGGGCCTAAGACCAAGCCCTGTGGGATCCCACTCATCACTTTTCCCTCCTTTGACATCTCCCCATTGACCACCACCCTTTGCCTCTTTCCATCTAACCAGTTTCCCACCGACTTAACGATGCAGCTTGCCATACCCAGATCCTCTAGCTTCTTCAGCAAGCGTTTGTGTGGTACTAAATCAAAGACTTTTCTGAAGTTAAAATAGAGGAGATCCACTGACCAGCCACTATCCACTTCCCTAGATACCCAATCAAAGAAAGTAATCAGGTTTGTCTGGTACATCCTGCCTGTAATGAAACCCTTGCTGTTTGTCATCATGTAGGCCTTGCTTATCCAAGTAGTCTACTAGGTTTTGTTTAATCAGGGCCTCCATTTGCCTTCCTAGCACTGATGTGAGGCTGACCAGCCTGTAGTAACCAACCTCTTCCTTGCTACCACCCTTATGCAGAGGCACCGCGTCAACTCTTTTTCAGTCATTAGTTACGACTCCTGTTTGGAGAGAATGATTAAACAGGTACACTAAAGGGTCCACTATCTCACTCGCTAACTCTTTAATTACTGAATATCCTCAGATGTATTCCATCCAGACCAGGAGATTTGTCGATCTTTAAATGCTCAACCACTTCTCTGATCCTTCCTGCAATAATACTTGGTGTTTCCATTTTTGGCAATCCCCCTGCCATGTGCTGTAATGCTGCAGTCAGGCACTGGGTCACTATGTTCTTCAGTGAACACTGAACAAAAGTATTTGTTCAGAATGGTGGCCTTCTGCCTGTCCTCTTCTATTATTCTATCCCCATCCCTAATTTTAACTACCCTTCCACCCTTCTTTCTCTTTTCTTGCAAATATCTGAAAAAAACTGTTCCCCTCTCTGACACGTTTAGCTATCTGAAGTTCCACAACTGCCTTTGCTTGTCTCACTGCCGATTTCACCTCCTTATTCTTTTGTATGTATTCCTCCCATAGATCATTACCCGGCTTACTTTAGAAGTTGCAGAATGCTTCCTTCTTGACCCTAATGGCTGACATAACTTGACTCATGAACCAAACGTGGTGTTTGTGTCTGTTTCTTTTGGTCACTGTCCTTGTACATGCCTTTGTGGCCTCTGTGATGGTTTGTTTAATAATTCCCCAATGTCTTCAACTACAAAATGTTGGAAAATCATAGTTAGTTTTTCTTTTACTAGTTCCCTAATTATATCGAAATTTGCCACTCTGAAATTTAGGACTTCTGTACTTGGTTAAGGTTTGACATCCTTCAGGGTTATTGTAAACCAAACCTAGCTGTGGTCACTGTTCACAAGTGGCTGTCTACTCTGCTTCAGTTTTTTCTGAGTCAGTGAGGACCACATCCAAGAGGTTGTTCTGCCTAGCAGGATCTGTGACCAACTGTGTGAGAAAGCAGTCCTTTAAGGCTTCTACCACCAACTGATTCCTTGATGATCTAGCCACTGGGATGCCCCAGTCCACATCTGGGATGTTTCAGTCTGCCACTACCACTAGTTCTCCTTTTAGTGACATTTCTTTGATTTCCTCCAAAAGCTCCTTATCTATGTCTTTCACTTTATCCAGAGGCCTATATACCATCCTAACCTGGATTTTCTTTCCTGAGGATGAACTAAGATGAATCCATAGGGATTGCACTCCTTCTCTAAGGCTCATTTCACAGGATGCAGCATCTATCCCCTCCTTAACATAGAGTGCACCCCCCCTTGACACCCCTCCAGTCTTTCCTAAAGTGCGCATATCCAGGGGCTGGAAGATCCCAGTCATTGTCAGATGCCCAGGTCTCTGTGACTGCCACAAGATCCATACAGGACTCTGCCATCCATGCCTGGAGGTTGCTTATCTTGTTACCCAGGCTTCTGACATTAATGCACATCCCTGTCCATGAGCCTGTGGCTGAATTGTTGCTTCTCCCACCTTGTAAATTCCTGTGTTTCCCATTATCTTGAACCCTTTTTCAGTTTTTCAGATCTTTTTTCTCTGATAATTCTGGTTGTACCTGTGGCATGATTCAGTATGTCTTGATTTTGGGAGAGTGTCGACTAAGTTCCCATCCTCTAAACTATCTCTGATAGGTTTCCTAGCTCCGTACTCCCCTTTGCCTACTTTAAACGTTGAAAGTGAACATCAAACTTCTGTCCTAATACACTCGTTTCTTGCCTGTTTAAGTGAAGTCCGTCCAGCTTGAATAGTCTTCTAACCCAGAAGCTCCCCAGTCACCTATGACATTGTAACCTTTTTCATTGTACCATTCCCATAACCAACTGTTGAAATCCTCAATTTCCTCCTCCCTGATCCTGTTCATGTTGACACCTTTTCCCATACTGGAAGGACTTTTGAGAAGGTTAGGGAGGCTGCCCATACATCCAGTTGCTCCCCCAGCTTTCTGAAGATTAGCTTGACTTCCTCCACTGTCTGGTTTTCTAGGTCATTTGTGCCTTGTTGGATAAGGATGTTTATTCCTTTATCTGCCTGGTATATTATCCTCTCGATTTTTGGGGTGTCTCTCTTGGCCGAGGTGCTGGGAAGGCAACAGACTTTTACTGCAAATCCATCCAAGTAGGACTCGACACCTCTAATCTTTCAGTCCCACCAAATGAGTGTTTGTTTTTGGTTCTTTTTCTTCTGCTTCTCTTTGCGTACCTCTGTAGCCTTTCCTCCATTCTGCCTTGTTTCCTCCATACGGTTTGCTTCAGATTCTGCTTCCTCTGTCCTTGTGTCCTGTATCCTCTCCAAGGCTGCAAAGTGATTTGCAATCAAAATTTCTGCTGGTCATTTCAGATTTCTTGTCTGTCTGCTCTCTTCTTATCCCACCACTTTTCATCCCCTGTACCAGCAGGCCTCTCAGGAAGGGGTTGTGTTGAGAGGGGTACCCCAGTAAAGTTGATGGTGCAGTCTGGCAGTTTCCCTTCTTGCCTCCTCCAGATGAGCTCGGAGCTCATTCAGGTTCCTGCACATAGGACAGTGCCCAATCCTCCACAGTAGTCCCCAGAACACAAGTGTCCCACAACTCTGGCAACTAACAATGCCCATTGCTCCTGTAATGCAGATTTTCCTGTACACAGTGGCAGAAATCCTCCCATGAAAAAAAAGAGAATAAAAGCTAAGGGAGGGAAAACTCACTAATATATATATATATATATATATATATATATATATATTGTTTGTTTGCTTTTTCTCCCTACTTTCCTACTGCCTTTGTGCCTTTACAGCTCCTGCCCTTCCTGTTCTGGGACAGGAAGTTCCTGTATTCTTGGTAGTCTCCTTCTTCCTTGCTCAGTCAGACCTGCAACAGCTAGGATGTGGGAGATTTACTCTTTTCCTTCAAGGATGGTGAGTCTTATGTGTCTCAGTGATCCCTCCCTTCCTGCTCCCAAACAGGAAGTTCCTGACGTCAGTCAACTCCAGTGCCTGTAAAATTGGAATTGGCTAAGGGTGGGAGGGTAGAGGAGAGGGTGGGGGGGTGATATTGTCTAGTACCCTAATTGAAGGTCCCATTTACCTTGCAGACCCTATTCTCTAGTAGTAAGGTTGTAGCTCCTTAGTCAGCTACCTTCTAAGCCACGCTTTGATAGCAAAATCCCTCGCTGCCAAAAGTTAACTAGGGAAGTTTAAATGCATACACTTGGTTTACTTTAGTCTAAGCCACCCCCCCTCAATTTACAGCTATCCTACTCACCTAGCTAAATGCAAATATGAAAACAGTTCCCTTCCCTTAACTCAGACAAGCACATTAACTCTTGTTATTTTTTGTTTGCTTTTACCCTAATTGAAGGTCTCAATTTACCTTGCAGATCCTCTTCTCTATTAGTAAGGTTCTAGCTCCTTAGTTAGCTGCCTTCTTAGCCTTGCTCTGATAGCAAGATGCCTTTCTGCCAAAAGCTAACTAGGGATGTTTAAATGCATACACCTGCTTTACTTCTGCCTAAGCCACCCCTCCTCCCCCAATTTACGGCTTTCCTGTTCACCTAGCTAACTGCAAAGATGATAACCGTTCCTTTCCCCAAACTCAGGCAAGTACTTTTCCCTAGGTTACATTATCAACACTCCACTCAAACAGTGCAGGGCGAAAGGTCTCTGCTTAAAAAAATGGCAGAGCAAAGACTTACCGAAGGATTTGAAGTTTGGAGATGAAGTATGGTGTCAGTATAACTTTTTTGGCCAGATAGGTGACTGGCAAAAGTAAAGGCACCTCCGGAATAACTGTAAATCAAGACTAACTCTTGTAAAAATAACCTACATAAAGAGTTTCCAGAGCAAAATTGTTTTGGACCCTAAAAATGTTTTGACACAGATTAATTGTCTCCTAAAAGGGCATTCTGTAGCCTCTGTTTATACCATTATGGTCAAAGGCAAATTTCATCCAGAGGTTCCTCCACCACAGATAAACAGGCGATTCTAAACCTTCTTAACAATTATTTTGCTTCAGCCGGATTAGCATTTGACACATTTTCTACTTATAATCTTCAAAATCAGTTGTGTACAAAGGACCAAACCTCTCCAGCCTCAGATGCAGCTGCTAGTGATGTAGTCTTTTCCTTTTGCCCTGTCTCGCTTAACCAAGTAGAAGATCTACTTTTGGAACTAGATACTGGGAAGAGTGTGGGTGCTGATCAAATAGATCCCTTGTTCCTAAAACTTGGCTACCATATCCTATCTGTTCCTTTAACCCACCTTTTCAACTTGTTGCTTGCACAGGGTACCCTCCCTTTAATCTGGAAAACAGTCCATGTTATTCCTCTGTTCAAATCTGGTGATCAAAGCAATTTAAATAATTACCAACCTATTTCCCTGCTTCCTATCCTGACAAAAATGCTTGTGAAACTAGTTAACAGTCAGTTAAGAAACCATTTTGATACTTTTAAGCTGCTTAATCCTGTACAATCTGGGTTTAGACCACGTCATAGTACCATATCTGCACTTGCTAAGGTTACCAGTGACTGGCAGACTGCCCTTGATGCTAAAAATTATGTATGTGCCTTATTCCTTGACCTGAGTAAAGCTTTTGATACAGTGGAACATGATCTCCTTCTGGTCACTCTTCAAAGCATTGGTCTAGATCCATTAGCGATGAAATGGTTTACCAGTTACCTTACTGGCTGATATCAGCAAGTCAAATCTGATGGTGACTTCTCTCCTCTGAAATTCCTCCAAAAAAGCGTGCCTGTGGGTACATTCTGGGACCTCTACTTTTCGCAATTTACATGAATAACATTAACCATGGTATCGAATCGGCGAACACCCACCTGTTCACCAATGATACTGTCCTCAATATTGATAGGCCTACCCTGGAACTGGCCTGTAAGGATTTATAGTCAGACTTTAATCATTTGCAGCAAAATTTCTTGCATTTGAATCTCCTCCTAAATGCCAAAAACACTAAGGCGATGCTCTTTTCACCCTTAGTCAATGCTCCTGATCACTGCACCCTAGATACTGTCCCCTAGATCACCACCTTTCTAGGTGAATAACTAGAATTCATAGCAAAGTTTGAATACTTGGGGCTTTGGATCGACCACAAATTATCCTTCCTTGAACACATTGAGGCATTAGTGAAAAAACTTAAACAGAGAATGTTTTTTTCTTCCGGATTAAGCATCTCCTAACACAGGAAGCCCAAACTAGGTTGGTTCAAACCACCTTTATTCCACTCTTGGATTATGCCGACTTCAAGAGATCAAGGGTCGGAGGTTGGAGTGCTGCTGGAGGGGAACCATGCTGGAGGCGAACAAACAGGTCCTGCATACACACTATAGTGTGTACCAGGGGGCAATCAACAGTGAGAAGGCAGTGTTCCTGTCCAGGGAGATTGCTGCTGGGAAGAACTGACCTGCTATGCTTTTTCGGATGATCGACAGGCATTTACAACTGGCCTATCTACAGCTGATAAAAGCAGGTTTCTGAGACTTTGTGTAATAAGTTTGCTTGGTTCTTCTTGGACAAGGTGTCTGCCATCAGGCAAGGAATTCCACCATTGAGCTATGTTATGGCCGACAGTGGTCACCTGGATTGTCAACGAGGCACTCTGTCTGGTTGGGGGAGTTTAAACCAGAGGAGGTGGCTGATATCATTGAGGTGACCTCAAAGCTGAAGCACACATATTGTGAGCTGGACCCGGTGTCAACTCATTTCTTAATGGGATGTGTCGACACTGTTGGCCCGGCGTTCGCCTGGATCATCCGGTGCTCCTTGTCAGAAGGGGTCTTACAAGATGCCTTGAAGGAGGTGCTGGTGAGACCCCTTCTGAAAAAAGCATCATTGGACCATGACATCAAGGTGAATTATCGACCGGTCTCTAACCTGCCATTTCTGGGAAAGGTTGTGGAGAAGATTGTGGCTTGTGGCACAACAGCTGGGAGAACACCTTGTGGCATTTGAGATATATGAGCTGCTCCAGTCGGGTTTTTGTGCAGGACATTCTACAGAAACCACATTAGTTTGGGTGCAGAATGATCTCCTCAGGGCGAGGGACCGAGGAGAGGAGAAAATTCTCATTCTCCTCAATCTCTCCTCTGTATTTGACATGGTGGACCATCATGTGTTACTTGACCTCCTGGGGAACTTTTGTGGACTCACCGACACTGTCATAAGCTGGTTTGAGTCCTTTCTGACAAACAGAAGGCAAAGGGTGTTGATGGGGAATTTCTCCTCCTCCCCTAGCTTTCTGTCTTGTGGAGTACCCCAGGGTTTGGTCTTGTCACTGATGTTGTTTGCAGTGTATATGTGACCCCTGGGTGAGTTCATTAGGAAGTACAGCTAGGGGTTTCATTGTTATGCCGATGATACTCAGTCGAACTTTTCCTTTACCCCGGGACATCAAATGTGGTGGAAGTATTAAACAACTGTCTTGCTGAGATCAATGACTGAATGGCTCCTAGATGGTTGCGACTGAACCCCGATATGACGGAAGTACTGGTGGTGAAGTCGAACAGGAGGCATGATAGGATGGCCTCCGGTGCAGATACTGGACTAATTCTAGGCTCTGTCCCATTGATGGCCTCCTCCAAGGTGATCAGTCTTGGCGCGGTCCTTGACAGTGGTCTGACAATGGAACATCAAGTGTCGTCTGTTGTCAGGGTGACTTTTTTCCATCCAAGAAACATTGCCAGGATCAAATACCTAGTTCTGCCCCAGGACCTCCCCACCTTGGTGCATGCTTTTGTAACATCTAGGCTTAACTACTGTAATGCGCTCTACCTCAGGGTCTCAGGAGGCACCCTCTGTTGACTGCAGCTGGTGCAGAACACAGTTGCTATGCTGTTGACTGGACAGTCAAAATACTGCTATGTCACCCCAGTGCTGCGTGAACTGCACTGGCTGCTGGTTCGGTGGAGGGTGCTCTTCAAGGTGTGCTTGCTCTCCTTTCAGGCCCTACATGGACTGGGCCCTTGCTACCTGGTGGACCTTCTTACAGCCACTGCACCGGTATGCTCACTTCGATCCTGCATGAGGGGCCTCCTGGTGATTCCCAGGACAAGGTTGAAAACTGCCGGTGACAGAGCTTTTAGTGTCGCCAGCCCTGTCCCGTGGAATTCACTTCCATTATTGATATGGGAGACCCTCTCTGTGGAGGTATTCAAAGCCCACCTAAAATACCATCTGTTCAGCCAGGCATTCCCTGATACTGGATGAGAACTCAGATTATCAGCCCTTTTTTAGTAAATAGGGTTATTATGTACTTGCTGATTATAGCCGATATGGTTTGTGTAATTATTTATTATATTATTAAGTGATGTTTTTAAACTTTTGTATTGTTTGTATGGTGCCTAGAGCCTCTGGGATTGGGTGCCAGAAAATTAAAATTTGCCTTGCCTTGCCTTTGCCTTGCATTTATGGACAAGGTACCAGCACCATCTTGTTTAAGCATGATATACCCTCTCACCAAGCACTTAGTTTTATCACTGGAGCACCTTACTCTACTCATCACTGCTCTCTCTACTTTCTTGTAGGTTGGACATCCCTCAAATTTAGATGGAAAAGGAATGTGGCCATTTAGACATTTGGAGCAATTACTAATAGGCTTCCTCAATACATATCAGACTGCCTACCCACCTGTACTGTTGGTACAGTGAAGCACTCCAGGATGAAGTGCAGTAAACAATGCAGTTTCAATGGGAGTTAATCCCTTTTGTCATGCAGTAAACCTGTGATACTGTGCTTCATCCTGAAGGGCGTATCTGCACCTACTCTCTAAGAAGCCTCTCCTACACCACCCTTATCATCCCTAAAATTAGATCCCATTTTGGAAGATCCACTATAAGTCATGCACTTCCAGTTCTGTGGAATAATCTTCAAAAAACCCTTAAGTTAGCCTTTCCCATAAAATTGCCCACATTCAAAACTATGTTTGCCCATTCTTTCAAGGAATCATGTAATTGTTTACACTGATGCACCGTTAATTCAAGTGCTTGTCTGTCTGATCAGCTCCTGCACTTGTGCACGTCTGTCTGACCAGTTTCCCCTCGTCTGTCCTTCCTACACCTTATTTCTTTGTCTTCTCTTTTACTCCCCTGTAACTCCCCCAATGTGGTCCTCTTGTATGTTTTGTTTTCTATTGTATATATGCTCCGTGCAACTTGTGGAATTACATTAGCTTTATACCTTATTCTGACATGTACTTTCTACATATTGTACAGTTTGTTTTCTTTTGTATGCTCTGTATATATGCTCTGTACTAGATATGTAGACTCAATACTGTATTAGTTTATTACCCTTTCTGACATGTACCTTCAACTGCCAATTATATTTTACAATTGTTCTTCTTGTATTTAACTGTGTTGTTGTATTGTAAATTTTGTGTAACCGCCCAGATCCACCTTGTAAATGAGTTTTTCTCAATGGTTTTTTCACCTGGTAAAATAAAGATCAATCGATTGATTGATTGATTGATTTCTGACCCCTACTCATTAGCAAACACCTTTAATATCTTCTTTACAGACCTGGATAGGTTTATGGTACCCCAGAGTGGTGTTTCAATTTGTCCTTCTTGCCTGGTTCACTCGACACTCAATTTCACTTTTACCTCATCACTAAGAAGGAGGTTCTTGAGCATCTTAGGAAGAGTAACCCGAGGTCACATGATAGCTGTCTAAGTGAAGGCTGCTGCTTCCTCTCGCTCCTCGACAAATCCGGTTAAATTAGCTATTTAACCTACCTCTACAGGCTATTCAGCTGGTGATTTCAGCTGAATTAAATCCAGACATCTCTCCGATAGTGAAAATCGCAGTGTTGAGATGGAGGTGGACATGCGAAAAGCGCCACCACGCCACATTCCGCCACAGGCCCCGGAGAAAGAAAAGACCCATAAGCGGCCTAAATCGCAAGCTACGACATCTTTTAAGCTCCCTTCACCTACAACAGCGCCTACCAAGGAACGCTTTCTAGAGTTTATGCAGCCTCTCCAGAACTCCATCGCCGCAATTTCTGATGATGTGCAGTCAATTCAAACGAGTATCGACTCACTGAACATGCGGGTAGGAGATGCTGAAACTCGGCTTTCGTCGTTAGAGAAATGGAGAGACAAGGCGGACCTGGATAATTCTGTCTTGCATCAAAGGCTTCGGAAAATGGAAGATAAGCTGGAGGACTTAGAGGAGCACAGCCGGCACAGCAATTTAGTCATTTTTGGGCTACCAGAGAAGGAGGAAGGCAACAACCCTATCGCCTTCGTTCAAAAATTATGTGAAAGAATAGCCGGTCCTTCTCCCAATAATACAATCTATGTGGTGGAGACAGCTCATCGGTCACTGTGCCCCCCCCCCCACTGCTTGATTCACCTCCTCGACCTCTTGTGTTTAAGCTTCTCAATTATTTGGATAAGCAACACATACTGGTAAAGATTAAGGAAGTGCAAGAAATCCAGTGGGAGGGTCACAAGTTAAGGCTATCACAGGATCTTCCTCAGTTGGTTCATCTGAAGAGGCAAGAATCCCACCACATGATTTTGAAGCTCATCGCGGCCGGAAAAGCTTTCCATTTGCATTATCCTGCCTTGCTACAAGTGAAGCACAATGAGAAGTGGGTTAGTTTGGAATCGCCCACCCAAGCCTCATCGGAGCTTTGTACCCTCTTCCCTGATCTGTGTAAGTGAGGAAGGGAGGCATTTGGTGGTTTAAAGCTTCCTTGCCGAAGGTATAGGGAAGTATTGGGCTGTGTTGTTATTGCCAGCTGAAGAGCTGCTGCCGAATTGGGTCTGTGATCTCCAATCGAGGTGGGTGCTCACGATGTTAAGGGAGTACCCTGTTTAAGTTAGAATGGTGACTCTTTGTGTTTTTCCCTTATTTGAATTGTCATAGCAAGTGTACAGCACAGACTACATCATTTGCTGGTGGACGATTGAATGGAGCCATATCATGTGCATCTCTGAATGGACATTTCTTTTGAGTGTAGCCTCAACTCCATTGCAACATTGACGTTTTCATCAGAGACTGGGTGAGGGTATTAGTGGGCTGCAGGAGGTTACTCCTGTATTTTGTTCTGTCTCTCTCACCCTTCTTGGGGGTTTTCTTTTGGTCTCTCCTCCTTAGCTCAAATTAAAAGGTGCAAGTGGAGCCTTTTAGAAATTTTCTCTTGGTTAGCTATTTCATTCTGATGATGGCATTTCCTGGTGAGTCCACAAGAGGGCAATACTCCCTTATTTATATTTAATATCATTGGTTAGCCATTTCTAGGCATTTTTGGGATGGCTTCATATGTTATGATAATTTTCGTGGTTTTACTATAAATGTTGTACACTATCCATGCCCCTATGGCTGTGGGTTGTCGGGGAGGGGGGGGACCCCCCCCCCCGGTTGGCCTCTATTTGGCAGTGAAAGAGATACTCGCATGCCACAAGATATTTTGGGAGTTCGGTTGTTTTGAACTGGGTAGTAAAGTTTGTAAATAGTTATATTGAGTTTAATAATATTGAATGGTATTTTGGGGGCTAATGGGGAAAGGGGGAGGGCTTCAGGGGAACAGAGGGGTTTGTCTTGTATGTGCTGTTTTCTCTGGGCTACTCCAATTGTTATCCTGATTGAAGGGAATGGGGTCGGGCTAAGTCTGCACTCAATTGTTGAGGTTCCATGGGCTGAACCTGTCAGAGAACAGAGTGTGGGGTATTGCAGTGGCTTTAATGTTCTCTTCCCCCCTTTTTCTTAATAGTTTATGGATAATTGAATGGGTGGTCCTTATAATTTAGTGAGCTGGAATGTTAAAGGGGCCCAAAGTAAAAAGAAATGGATTATGATTCTAAAACATCTCTCCCAGCTTCGTACTGGGATTGCCTGTCTGCAGCAGACACATGTATTGAGAGATGATATTTCCCTTTTTAAAAGATACTGGGTGGGTCAAGTTTTCAGTGCAGGTAACTCTACAAAACGTAGTGGTACCATTATCCTGATTGCTAAAACTATACCCTTCGTTAAAAATCGGCAATGGTGAGATCCGGAGGGGCGGTACATTATAGTCCAGGGTACTCTAGAGTCCTCCCCTATAATTTTAGGATCAATGTATAGCCCAGATACAGATTCTCCCCTGTTTTTTGCCTGGTTAATACCCCTGGTAGTCTCAGACCATCCTCTTTTGACTTTTCTGGGTGAAGACTGGAATCTGGTCCCCCAAACAGAGATGGATCGCTCAGACAGTAAAAGAGTGGGGTTGTCGCCAGCGCAGCGAGCCCTCCGAGATCTTATATCTGGGGTAGGTGTTGTTGAAGTCTGGCGGACTCCTAATCCTTCAGAGCCACAATATACATATTATTCTCCCCCACATGCCACCTTTTCCTGGATTGATTTTTGGTTGGTGAGTTCCTTTGGTCTTCCTGGCATTATAGATGCATCCATTTTCCCCAGGGTATTGTCAGACCATGCCCTGGTAGGTGTGTCTTATATACTGGGCCCAAGAATTAGGAGGGATATAATGTGGCGCCTTAACACATGGGTGCTTAAATGTTCTGAAACTCTGACACATATCCAAGAGGTTATATCCAATTTTATTAATACTAACTTAGGGATGGTAGAGAGAATTGATACGGTTTGGGCCGCCCTTAAGTGTGCCATACGGGGAGAGTTCATACGTATATCGACTACCGAGCCCGGAAAAATAGACTTGCTCTTGAATCATTGATAGGAGAAATCCAACAGTTAGAAGTCAGGCTAAGTCGTACATCCCCAGCGCAGGAATGGGCAAGGCTCCATCACCTGCAGACAAGTTATTATGATCTGATGGCACAAAAGGCAGAGCTGGGCATTCATCGTACCAAGCTGAAGTATTTAGAGGCAGGGGAAAAGGCAGGAAAACTTCTGTCCTTAAGATTGAGGCAGGCTGAAATGGCAAAATTCATTTCAGGGCTGAGATCTCCCCTAAGTGGCGACATAGTCTCCCACCCCAAGATATCGCTGCTATCTTTTTTTTTTTTTTTTTTTGCTTTTGTTGACCGGGTAAGTGCACTAGACAAATCCTGCCTATTTTCAGGCATGACCCGGGGAAGGGGGATACAGATGAATGCCAACTGACCTTGAACCAGATTAAGCTGTTGGTGGTATTTTTAGTGAATGAGGGAAATTTAGCCAGGACACCGTGGAAATTCCCCTACTCTTTTCGATAAGTGCCATGGGATCTTTAACATCCACCTGAACTACCACCAATCCAGGCAGATGGGACCTCAGTTTAATGTCTCATCTGAAAGACGGCACCTCAGAAGTGCAGCACCCCTCTCATGCTGGACTACAGTGTCAGTACTGGGATATTAACCCAAGTGCCAGATGTGGGAACTGAACCCACAGCCCTCTGATCTCCCGGCCTCAGAGGCGAGTGTGCTACCTACTGAGCCACTGACACTGCTTTGGTAAGTATTATGAGACGCTCTATTCTTCAACTGACTTGATAGCTGTCACAGACCAGGAGATTGCAAAGTACTTCAGTTCCGTTAATCTTCCTGTGTTGCCTTCCCAAATAGCAGAGCATCTCGGGGCTCCAGTTGCTTTAATTGAAGTGGAACAGGCCATCAAGCAGTTGCCGCTGGACAAAGCTCCAGGGCCAGATGGATTGCCCAACAACCTATATAACAGCTGCCTCCCTCAGCTGGTCGCTCTCCTGAGGAATGTCTTTAATCTCTGGTTTCAGGAGGGTATAGGGGATCCTTGTTTTTTGATGACATGGATCACCTTGATTCCTAAGCCGGACAAGGACTTATTATATCCTGGAAGCTACCATCCAATATCGCTTCATAACTCAGATGTTAAGATTCTTGCTAAAATATTGGCTAATCATCTAGCCTTGATAATGGGAAGGATTATTGGTAGAGAACAAGTTGGTTTTATGAGGGAGCGTACGTCAGTTGATCACATGAGGAAGCTAATACATCTGATGGGAGCATCAAGGGATGCTGAGTCCCCTTCGATCCTGGTATCACTTGATGCTGAGAAAGCTTTCGATCATGTTTCCTGGCGCTTTCTGTTTGCGTCCCTCCAACATTTCGGAATGCCTGATAGTTTTGTCAAATGGGTCAAGGTACTATACACCTCCTCAACGGCAAGGGTGTGGTGCGATGGTTGTCTATCAGACCCTTTTATCCTTGAAAGAGGCACCCGCCAGGGTTGCCCACTCTCTCTGCTTCTTTTTAATTGTTATCTGGAGCCCTTAATATGTAAACTGGCATCCTCCCCTTCTTTGAAGGGCATACAAATTCAAGGGGAGAGATACGTTATCTCAGCCTATGCTGACGATCTCCTGTTGCATGTTGAGGACCCTGAGATTTTGATACCAACTCTTCTGGAGCAATTGGATAGATTCTTTGTTGTATCCTCATACAAATTGAATCTTTCCAAAACTAAGGTTTTTCCATTTAATCATTATAGTACTACAGCTACCTGTACTTCGCTGGGGCTATCATGGGAATCAAAGGTCCTTGTATATTTGGGGATTAAAATTACTAGGAATATTTCCTCGATGATTAAAGCTAACCTGACTAATCTGGTGAATATCGTGAAATCAGATCTGGATAGATGGGGTGCTCTTCCGCTGTCGCTTTGGGGCCTGATAAATATTCTTAAAATGAATGTTTTGCCACCACTGCTCTACCCGCTCGGTATGTTGGGCCTATTTCTCCCCAAATCCTGGTTCTTGAAGCTCCAAATATTATTTAATAATTTCTTTTGGAAGGGTAAGTCAGTAAGAAGGGTATATTTTAAGTTAACAGCACCCAAGCTTAAGGGAGGACTCACCATCCCATCTCTTTTTTTATATTAAGGTGCCCAGCACGTAAGTAAGTTGGTATACTGGACTAAAGGAAATATTCCAAGCACTGAAGATGCATATGTCCCAGTCTGGCTGGACATTGAACATAAGCTTGCCCGTAGTATTGCTAATTCCCTACAAGCCTTGGTTTACTTAAAACCTTCTTGCCTTCCCGGCTCTCTCAAAACTTCCCCAATAAGCCTGGTCCCTTAGGGCTTTTCAGCAAATTCAAAAGCATTTATCAGAAAATTGGCACACCTCAATCGCTCAGCCTCTTTTTAATAACTGTCATTATCAGATTGGGCATCATCCTATTTTACCCTCCTTTTTACCCCAACTTAAGCAGTGTACACTGGCAGATCTTATTCAGGGTAATGACTTAATCCCTTTTCAGGTCCTACAATCTCGCTTTCAGCTTAAATCTCAAGATATATTTAAATATTTACAAATTAAAGCGGCCCTATTAGCCTTTAAAGGTAATCAGGAGTGGACTGTGCAATCAACGGGTGGCCTTTTTAAGGCCTTCCAGGAAGCAGACCAACCCCATGCAGTTTCAAGAATATATAAGCAGCTTCAAGCTTCAGATTCATCTCTCCCCGAGGGAGTATGTTATTATTGGGCACAGGAATTGTCCCTTCCTGTAGACACTGAGTACTGGGTGAAAGCTTGGGGTATGATTTATAAATATATTAAGTAGGACAGATTAGGTCTAATTCAGTTTAATATTCTACATAATATCTACTACACCCCGGCCAAATTACATGAAATGGGTTCCCTTTCCTCTCCCTTATGTCCTCGTTGTGGTCAAGCCTCGGGTTCGTTGTATCATATGTTGTGGTTGTGCCTCACACCCAAACTTTCTGGAAAGCGATAAGTTCTGGATCCTCTTCTAGGATTAGACTCCTTATTTATGCCGGAGTGTTGCCTATTGGCAGTTTTCCCCTCTGGGACACCCCTTATGCGTAAAGCTCACATGGATCTAATTTCTGCCATTGCAAAACTGGTTATGCTACGGCACAGGAAGGAAGATTCCTTACCCACTCTTATAGAATGGTACCAAGAAATTCTATTAGCCATCCAAGTAGAGAAGCACATTGCATATTTGCGACACATGCCTCACAAGTTCAAACGTACTTGGGAGCCCCTATTGTCCCTATTTATGCTGCTGAAATTTTAGGGCTCGAATACTATCCCTGACTGTATGAGCTCTTGGTTGTCCTTTTCTAGTGTGTCCAAGAGTAACTTGTTTTTAGTGCGCAGACTTGGGGGGGGTTCTTGTTTGTTTGTGTATGTATTTTGTATTGTTTTTTCATATTGTTTTCTTTGTTGTTTGTTTGTTAATAATGCAGCTCCTTGTCTATTGTTATGCATTTTCCTGTACTCTGCATAAGAATTAATAAAGTATATTGAATTAAAAAAAAAAGGAAGAGTAACCCCTGGCTACAATAATCTGAAATCTAAATTCCTTATAATTGCTGCTCTAGTTATTGCCACTTCCTAAGAAACCTATTTATCAAATCACTTCTCCTGGACACTGTCCCTGACAAGTGCAAAATTCCCACTGTTATACCAATACACAAAGGTGGACCCAAACACCTCATTGAAAACTATTTGTCCATCTCCCTTCTCTGCTCCCTTGCCAAGGTGCAAGACAGGCTTTCCTATAACCAGCTTCAAGAGTACCTAGAAAACTAAAATACCCTAACTGATGCCCAACACAGCTTCAGAGTGAACCACTGCACTAATACTGCTCTGGTTTGATTGATCTTTGACATTCTTGGGGCACTAGGCCAAGGTTTCTCCAAAGGTGCTATTTTCAAGAACCTTACCAAGGTGTTTGATCTGGTAAATCATGACCTCCTGCAGTCCAAGCTAAGAAGTATAGGACTGGACAGCCTGGTCTTTTGCTAGTTCAAGCACTATTTGTCAAACAGGAAGTAACTTGTTATGTGGCAGAGTTGCTTATCTGATCAGAGAGGCACAATTATTGATGCACCACAACATACCACTCTTGGTCCACTACTCTTCTCACTTCGCATCAATTACCCAACTGATAACTGTAGTAGATCCAAGCTGCAGTTTTACATAGATGATGCTGTCCTTGATAGAAACTCATTCAACCTCCCTCAAATCAATTGTGACCTTAATGCTGATTTTATGCTCCTTGAATCCTCACTCATAAATAATACACTTGTGCTAAATGCCAAAAAACTAAAGCCCTGTTATTTGGCCCCAGGTGCTTAGATATTGACAGACAGGACTTATTCAAGTCAGCCACCCTCTCTGGGCTAAAGAAGGAAGTGGTTAACTCTGTGAAATATCTAGGGGTTCATCTGGACCAGGACCCACCTTCAAACCAGATGTTGATGCAACCGCCAGGTCTATCCACAAAAAGTTTGGTCTGCTATATAGTCTGAATGTCTATCTCACCATAAAGTCTAACTATCCATTGCCAACAGTGCTCTCTTGCCTGCTGTAATGTATGGAGCTCCCCTACTGTACTCTCTGTGAGAAATTGAACTCAGCAAGTTGAGCATCTTGCATAATAGTGTCACTCAGTTGGTGGCTGGTGCCCACCACAGGGACCATCACTGCACTGTTCTCTTGAATCTGAAGTTGCCCTCCCTAAAGGGTAGGCTGGCCCACCCATTATTCTGCTTTGCCTACAAACTTGCAATGAAAACTCCCCTCCCAATCTTAATTGTCTTCTAAACTGGTACCCTAAAGACAGCTCCTCCACTCCTGAAGCTCTCTCCTGCTCAGTGTCCCTAGATCCAGGTTGTGCTCCAGAGCAAGGTCACTCACAGTCTCACCCTGCCTGCCCAGAACAAACTTCCACTTGAAGTTCTAAACAGCTCCTCCCTGGCTGTTTCAGTCCAACCTCAAGGCACATCTACTTAATGACTCTTAATGCCTCAGCAACTGCTGACCTGACCGCTGTCTTATTCACTCCCTTGGTTCATGTTTCTACTAGATTAGCTGTGCACCTGTAACTGCCATAGCTTTTATACTGAGGTGCATAATTTGTGTCTTTTCCCCTTCATGGGATCCTGTGTAATGTTATTAACCTTATTGTTGTTCATGCCAATGTTAACACTGCTGCCTGTAACTCCACACACTATAAATAGCTGTCTTTATATATTTCTATTTTTTGGTGTCATAATTTATGCATTCTCTCACTGTATGTAATCCAGCTTTATAGTATTTTTCTCCTGTACATTAAGTTTACTGTTTTGCAACAGTTTATCATGCTGGCTCCTTTACTCAAATATAGTTAATCCTGAGTTACCCCTGAAAAGGAACTGTTGATCTCAGAGGGTCTATCTGGTTACAAAGTTAAAATAAAAAGAAATAATTAATAAATAAATGTCTCATAGGCAGATGACATGTAATTGATCATATTAACCGTTTTGTACTAAGCCCACCATCCAATGGTATCACATTAAAAGTCTGAATTTTTTCCCCAAATTTTTAGACTTCAAAGCTTTAGAAAAGCTCAGAAAAGCTGGTAGTCCAAGGGCTTATGTGATTTTAAAAATTATGGGCTCTTCTAAGAGTTTTAACCAGGCAAAGATATGAGAAATCCTCAGGATTCCTATGAGCTGTAACCTTTTTTATGAAATGTTGGATGTAACATTCTGCATAGGCAGACCTCTAGCTCAGCTGCTGTAAGGGTTATCATCCACTAGCTCATGAAAAGCTGACACAGTTGATGATTGAACCTTTAAGAGCTAGGGTAGTAGTGTCAAAACAGTAGACAGAAACTGTTATTGATTTTTAAAATGTATCCAGTTGTTACTCTTTATTTCTAAAGTGTACTTCTTTTTCATTTTGCTAATTAGATTTTCTCTCATGTAGTATTAAGTGTGATACACTGAACAGCACTGTGTCATTGGGTTGACATTTCTAGTGTTATTCCTCCTCACACATTATCTGCATTGTGACCTTACTCACTGTGACATTACTAGTCCTATCTGGCAGAGGGTGAGTGTCTCTTCTTGATCAATCATGATGCCTTAGTCAATGATAATGCTCGTGAGGTATCAAAAGGAACAGAACTAAATGTGCCAGCCACCAGGCAGAGTGCTGTTCCACACATCACACCTAGTACTAGCAAGGGAAAAAATCCTTCAAATTAGCCAAAGGAGAAAGAAACCCCCAGAAGCACAAAGTAAAAATTTGGCTACTTTTAAAAGTTATTAATTTCAGCCAGTTTACTAGGGGAAAGAGTCCTGGAAGCCTGTCTGTGACATGTGGAAAAAGTAGTCCAGTACCCTTTAGTGTCTGAAGGAAAGAGTTCCACTTTTAGTGTTCTGTTTGAGGCTGCATGTTTTCCTGGTGGACGTTTTCCTACCTGCAAGCAACTTCTGCTGAATTATGGCCCCTTATAAGACCTAGAATGTCTCCTAATGTGTCTAAATTATTTGAACTCAACTAGTCTCCTCTATATTCAGCTATGCAGGCAGACATGGCCAGATCCTTCCCTTATATTATTATTATATTCACCTTTGTTTTACCAGGAGAGATACACTAAGCTGAAAGCTTGTTTACAGGTGCAACCTGGGAGCACAAGAAAGTTAAGTGACTTGCTCAGGCTCACACAGGATGCAGTTGGAGGCTGTGGGATTCAAATCCAGGTCTCCATGTTTGCAGCTCAGAGCTTTAAACTACTGCACTACACTGCATTCACCTGAGTCAGATTAGTACATTTAAAATGAACCTGCTGCCCAAGTTCCTTTTTTTATTTCAATCTTTGCCCATTAGGACTCCTGAGACCTTATGGAAAAGGGTGCAGGGGACATTATGGGATTATCTTGGGAGTGGGGGGGGGGTTAATAGACCATAGGTGCAGAAAGCTTTGCTTACAGCCCCAAGGGAATTGGGGAACTAGCAATGCATGACCTAAAAATGTATTACTGGGAAGCACAGGGGGTGACCTTGGTGACACGGGCAAAGCAGTGGGTGGACTCAAGGCGGTATAATATAGAAAAGAACATGGGGGATGTGGGGTGACTGTTCTCCCTGATTTCTAGGTAGGGTTGCATCAAAATTTAATTTTGCTGGCAAAATTCCAGTGAAGTCGGGAATTTCATCCCACAAAATATTTCGCAAAATTCGTGCATTTCCTGAAATATTTCACGAGTGTGAAATTTCAAGTACACAGCTATAAAAAAAAAATTTAAAGTCTTTTCCCCCTCCTGTCCAGGCCAACATTAAAATCTTTATCAAATCAAATCAACTTTATTTTTATAGCGCCTTTCAAAGCCAAGGCGCTGTACGTAAAACATATAATGATAACATTTTAAAACAGCATTAAAATATAACAACCATAACTAAATAAATGCTAAGCTAAATAAATATGTCTTCAAACCAACTTTAAAACTATCGATGGTTAGGCATTCTTGCAACCAACGAGGTAGAGAATTCCACAGGGTTGATGCTGAAAAAGCAAAAGCACGAGATCCTGATGTCTTCAATCAGACCCTGGGAATCTCCAGCAATCCCTCGTTGGCAGAGTGGAGAGGACGGAGGGGGCAATAGGGAATCAGAAGATCTTTTAGGTAACCAGGTCCCTGGTCATGTAGGGCTTTAAAGGTTAGTAAACCAACCTTAAAGGTGATCCGCCACCTAACAGGCAGCCAGTGCAGTTTGCGAGCACAGGTGTAATATGACTGGTTCTAGAAGTCCCAGTCAAAAGCCTGGCTGCCGCATTCTGCACCAGCTGCAGGTGGCAGATGTCAACCCCAGGTAGCCCTAGGTAGAGGGAATTGCAGTAATCAAGACGGGTAGTGACAAAGGCATGGACCAATGTTGGAAGATCACCCGGAGGAACCAGGTGTTTAACCCGGGCGATATTCCTCAGATGGTAAAAAGAGGATTTGACAACAGCTGACACCTGAGATTTTAGGGTCAGACCATCATCAAAAATAGCACCCAGATTTCACACCTGATCAGAGGTAGGGAGCGGCATACCACCAAGTAACAAACCTGATGGTTGTCCAGCTCCCAAACCCGCCCCCGGACGACCTGGGTCCACTACCAATACATCAGTCTTATCCGGATTCAGTCTCAGCCAGCTGGAACTCATTCAAAGTCTGATCTCAGCAAGACAGTTATTCAGCACGGAGAGTGCATCATCCTGGCTGGGCAGAAAAGACAGGTACAGCCGGGTATCATCTGCATAGCAGTGAAAACCCAAACTGTATCGCCTGATGATTTCTCCCAATGTCAGCATATTCACTGCAAACAACATGGGAGCTAAAATGGAACCCTGCAGTACCCCACAAGGCAGGGAGTGTGCGCCAGAGGAATAAATTCCAGTGGCAACTCTCTGAAACCTGTCTGTGAGGTAAGAATGAAACCATTTGAGGACTGTACCAGACAGCCCACAATAAACCCACAGGCAATCCAAAAGCATTAAAACCCCACATCCCTGGTGTCTAGTAGCCCAACCCCCTGGTCGATTGCTGGCCCAATATAGAGACTACCCCCACAAGGATTCAGCCCTGTCACCCATCCAGAATTTGCAATAAAATTATCCTCACATGCCTGATGTCTAGTGGTCCCACCCTCCTGGCCGATTACTGGTCCAATATGAAGAACCCCCCCCCCCACAGCTAGATTCAGCCCCATCTTCACTCAGCCATTGAAAGGGCTCACTTGGGATCATTTGTAAAAGTGCTTGGTCAGGCTTCCGGCCATGGAGATGAGTGGAGGGCTGTGCTGGTGGCCTGCTGGGGTCCTAGATGGCGGGGTGCAGTGTGGGGTGGGTCTACTAGACACCAGGGAAAGTTTTTTTTTTAAAATTACATGAAGATAGATGATTGATATTGGCCCCACTGTTGGCAGCAGCACTTACGGACAATGGGGGGATGGGTGTGAATCTCGGGGGGGCATTCTTCATTTGGCCAGTGATCGTCCAGCGGGGTGGGACCACTAGATACCAGGGACATTTTTTTATTGCAAATTCTGGATGGACAACAGGGCTGAATCCTCTGGGGGTAATCTCTATATTGGGCCAGCAATCGCCCGGGGGGTGGGGCCACTAGACACCAGGGATGTGGGGTTTTAATGCTGGCCAGGATGGGAGGGGGGAAAACACTTTTTTTTAAAATATTATCATCCCCCCAGGCTTTCAAATGTGGAATTTCACCAGTGAAATTAGCATTTTGTGGGTGAAATTCTGCATTTTGCTGCGGGGGATTTCACATTTTGCACCTGCAAAATATTTTGCGAAATGTGGGGATTACGTGAAATATTTTGCTGGGTGAAAGTTTTTCATTTTGCACATCACTGTTTCTAGGACAGCAGAAGGATAAGTTAGAAGTAGAATAGAAAATAGATGGGTTAAGCATCTATAGTTCTGCAAAACCTCCCAAGTTTACAGGAAACTCACAGGGGTTGGGCCCTTTGGTACTGCTTAGAAACAGGGACACCATTTCTTCACCAAGAACACACACAGGATATTTAAGATGGGAAAGAGAGCACATATATTTTAGTTAGTGCTTCTCTCGGGGTCACATGTGAGCTTTCAAGAACTGAGACATACATTCTCTCCATCAGGTTGATTTTTTAGATACTAGCAAATAAGACTCTATTATCTCAGACAATAATGTACAAAAACTAGCAAGGTGCTAATAAAAATTGGAAGACTTTTTTTTTTATTGGGAAGTGACATTACAAACTAAATTTCATTACATCTCAGACCTATATAAAGTGTTAATAAGTAGAGGGCCCCCCCACTTTGGAGACTATCTGGCAGAAGAGGAAATGGATGTGGGACCACAGATAGATTTAAAGGAGTAGAAGAGACTGCGGAGAGGGTTGAAGATGACATCCTCACTACTGTGGAGAGAGTTTCTTTAGGACCCTCATGATCACTAAGCATTATGGGAACACAAGGTCAGACACATGTTGGAGACACTGTGTAGGCTCACACTTTCATGTATTTTGGGGCTATCCATGGATCCAAACATATTGGCAGGAGGTTCACCGAGCAACACAGGCAGTTTTGGGCCAGGAGGTTCAGTGTAAATTCCAATATACATAGGTTGCTGGGAATCCCTTTGGCGGTACCTAAACAAAAATGCAGAAAAGTGTTATTACAGATTATGATACATGACCCTAAAAGATATAGTAATACACTGGCTGACTGATGTTGCTCCACAGCTATCAGACAGTGAAGACGAATGCAAGCTGAGCAGGAGATGGTGAACATCACAGCAGAACTGAACCATTGCAGAGAGTCCTTCCTGTACTTTTGCAGGCCATGGGATACAGTAATTACAGTTGTTCAATTCCTGTGGACAGCAAACAAAGATCAACCCTGAATTTAGACCCTGAGGACTGAGTCACTAGATACCCTGGGATTTTGGCACAAAGGTCTTAACTGGAATGAACTGCAAACTCAGCAATGGTTAGAAATGGACTTGAATGCATGTGATAGACTTCATGACATTTCAACATACTGCCCCTGAGCCATAGGGAAAGTTTTTTTTTCCCCAAGATTAATGCAGGGGGTTAAATGTATTTTGTTTTTATGGCCTTTATTTGTGTTCTTGGTTGTTCTTCGTTTATTGTACTTGTGGTTAAAATACCAAGATTAATTGGAAAAATATAGTTCTTGAACTAATGAAACAGGGTAAGGATGTGGCAATTACTAAAATGGTATCTGATGCGTGTTATCAGAAAAGTCAGTATTCTGTTGGTGCAAAAGTGCTCTTGTCATGTCTTAATCCCAAAGCTTGAATAAACTTCCATGTTCCAAAAGAAGGAGACCTGGAATCTTTCAAGCTAAATATGTATAGGTTCTGTGGGAAACGATTAGCTTAATCTTCTTTGTTTTCCCGAGTTCCTATACTGCACAAAAATTAGAATAGTGGGGGCTGCTTGCTTGCTTCTCACAAAAGTTGAGACAGAAACCGGTAAATTAGTTTTCTACTTGTATTTCTACTGTACCCCAATGTTTCACTCTATAACATGAGCGCTTTTCCAAAGGGATTTTCTTTCGCATTCTGTTAAAAAACAGACAATACTGACAATATTTATACCTAAAATCACATTTAAATGTAAGTGCATATGTCACAAAACTTCATTGCAATATAAGATTATTACCCTGTGTGTGTGTATGATTACTTTCTTACTCTTATTTTCATGTGACATATCAATTCTCATTGGACCCTATGCACTAATGGGTGGGAAATACGCGTCGGAGGTACGTATCCTGCCCACATAGCTCCACACCGGCAAACAGGTGCACACCTGCTGGTATGCACTGCTGGCAGCCACCTGTCCATGGCCCCACCCCCACGGCAAGCAGGACTGTACAGAGCTCCCAATAGGGAGCCCATTCTGGGTCCCAGAGTGGATCCCTAATGCAGACAGGTGCGGGTTCAGGTGTATGAATAGCACCCACAGGTGCATGGACCCACACCACCTCGCTGCTATCCCTGGCCTCCCACACATGATAGCCCCCCATATGCCAACCTCTCCACACATGCTTGCACTGGTACTGGGTGTCACATGCCCTCCACTCCACACACAGAGGTGCCCACTGCACCCAGTGGCCCGATCCAACATCGCTTATCAGTGGACCCCCCATGGCACTGGCTACCCCCCCGCCATACCTCCCACCGTACCTGGGGTGTTGGGACCACAGTCAGAGATGGCCAGCTGCACAGCTCTCTGCACACCTCCATTGCCACCGGCTGTCTGACTTACGCAGGGGCATGGGCTGCATGTTCCTGCATAAGTCAGATGGCTGACGGCCATGGAGGTGTGTGGAGGGCTGTGCTGCTGGCCATCTCTGACCATGGCACCAACACTACAGATATGGTAGGGTGGGGGGATTCAGTGCTGCAGGTGGCAGGGACCTCTGGCGGCAGGGTGTATGTTGGGGGGTCAGAGCACCTTTGCCTGTGTAGGCTTGCGGGGGCTACCATGTGCTACCAGGGTTGGGTGACTCCATGGGGGCAGTATGGTCCATGGACAGGTACTGCCAGGTGGGGGGAGTTGACTGTGAATCCCTGGGTGCCATGCTGGGAAGATGGGCTGCAAGAGCATGGTGGTGTAGCCCTGGGTTGATGGTGCAACATCAGGGAAGTGGGGAATGCACTGTAGTGTATGCAGGGGTGTCTCCAGTGTGCTTGGGGGCTGGGTGCATAGGGGCATTTACAGCAGGGCTGTCCCTGGCATACCAGCCAGCCTCCTACACACCTTGGTGTGCAGCACTACTTGCCTTGGTGCATGGCACATAGTGCTGGCACGTCCCTCCCCCCCGCTTGCTCCCAGTGTATTGCTGTTCGTGTGGCCGGGGGATCAGCATGCACCAGCTGTGCACCCTAGTCATGAATACCACATGACCACCACTCCACAGTATTCCAACTTAGCTATGCCAACATGCCCCATTTGTGTGGCACATTGGCATAGTGCACAGGGCCCAATATATGTTGAATCAAAGCAGAATATGCTATCCATATTTAGTATAAAGTAGAATTCGGGTTAGTGCCACCGCTACCAATGAAGTGAGCAACAGATTCTAATGCTGCTTAAAGCTTGCACCAATGTAACCCAGAAGCCATGCTCCTACCTGTCCGCATGGTCCATTTTTTGATTGAGCTTTTATCTACATTGTAATTTCCTGTTGTGACCAATTAAAAAACCTTCAGTGTTGAAAATTCCAAATCAGGAGTAAGTATAATTTTCAAAAATTAAAATGGAATTTTGTACTTATGCAAATGAACAGGTTATGAAACCCCAGTTCAGGTTGCTCATAGCGTCTGTGCAAAGAGGACGCCAACACAGCTCCTGCTATCTCTTGAGCCCACCACACTCCTACACGTGATGATGTCACTGAGGATGTGCATGTGTGTGCACTGGAAACTGAGTGAGTATCCAGTTGCTGAGTATCCTGAATCAGATGCACATTCTGAGTGCTACTGGGAGGCTTGGTTACAGGATCATAGCACAGTGTTTTGCTAAGGCCAACGTGGCTCATACAGTTACATTTTAAAATCCTTCTTTGCTTGTTTGTTTACCACATAATGCATGTACTGTACCATTAAAAACCTTCTATTGACATCATAGCAAACCTTGTCTTTTGCACAGATCCAAATATTGGGTGGGAGGGAATCTTGATACAAAAGGGGGGGGGCGGAAGAGGGAAAAATGAGGAAAATCAGCAGTCTGGCACAAGTGCACCTAGTACTAGTAAAATGATACGTATTGTGGGAGTGGTTAGTAACATTGCATAAACTTTATTACTCTTGTCAGATTAAATGAGGCTATTAATATGGATATCCATGTTTTCCAAAAAATGCCAATCACCAAGTCTAATTTCAAATATCTCTAATACTGTGCCAAAAGTACTTTTTGACTAATGATACCGAATTATGTTACTGAGATGACCTTAAACACAAATACTTCAAATGAACTGGCACATTTAAACTACTACCTGGAATTAATTCCCAGGGCCTTTTTCTATATTCTCCCAGCCAGGGCGGAGCCTGGTGCAGTTCCACAAAATATGAATGTTGGTTGTTGGGGCATGTCTACATTGCCGCTAGCATTGTGTGTTTTTGTTTGGGTCATATTTTCTTGTTATTTGGGGTATTCTAAAGAATCTAATTATGGTTTTCCAGCCATATTCTTTCTAAATATATGAACTTGTAAATTTATGTTAAGATATAGGGTGCATTTCTCAAAGCCCTTAGATTGATGCTAGGTGCCATAAATCACTGAACGTGTACTGTATACAGTACACACTCATTCAGAGCTCAGTCGTTGGCTGGCCATCATGGTGAGCAGTGGGCTGTGCCAGTTGCTGGCTCTGTTATGGGTTGGGAGGAGCAGAGTATTAGGGCACTGTGGAGTGGGGCTTTCACTAAACCACCAGGAATTTGGGAAGTTCTTTTAATGGTGGATTGGGGCTGGGGCAGTTTGCTAGACCACCAAGGACTATAAATATCATATTACACATGTTAATAAATATTATAACGGGAGATCAGGGCTGGGGGGCACTACACTATCATGGATATTAGTAATTATTATAACAGGAGATTGGGGATTTGGGGCCACTAGACTACCAGGGACTGATAGGGAACCTTGCTGCATGGCTGCCCACGGCTTGTGGCAACCTGTCTCTGTGTACCCTCTGTCTGGCCCATCACTACGGTTGCCGCAAGCTGTGGGGCTTTGCCACTGGTACCCTGCCCCAGCCCTGATCCACTGTTAAAAGAACTTTCAAAATTCCTGGTGGTCTAGTGGACCCCCACCCCTCACCCCATAGCACCCTACCTCCCGCTCCCCGCCAACCCATAACCAAGCTGACAACTGGCATAGCCCACTGCTCACCACCATGGTCAGCTGCCTACTGAGCTCTGAATGTGTACATACTGTATATAGTATGTGCTCAGTGATTGACAGCAGCTGTCAATCACTGAACGTGTACTGTATACAGTACACGCTCATTCAGTGCTCAGTCGGCAGCTGGCCATGGTGGTGAGTGGTGGGCTGGGCCAGTTGCCGGCTAGGTTATGGGTTTGGGGAGTTGAGTAGTAGGGCACTGTACTGTGGAGTGGACATTCACTAGTCCATCAGGAATTTCAGAAGTTCTTTTAATGGTGGATTGGGGCTGGGGTGGTCTGCTAGACCACCAGGGAATATAAATATCATATTATACATATTACTAAATATTCTAATGGGAAATTGGGGCTTGGGGGACCACTTAACTACCAGGGATATTAGTAAATATTATATTGGGGCTTGTGGTGCCACTAGACTACCAGGGACTGTTAGGCGACATTGCCGCACAGCTGCCCATGGCTTGCAGCAACCTGTCTAGGTGCTCCCTCTGTTTGGCGCATCACTATGGTCGCTGTAAGCTGTAGGACTTTGCCACTGGGACCCTACTCGATAGAGAATTGGGTGCAGGGTCCATGGTGCACTAGAGATCGGTGCAAGTAGCCTGTGGTGTGGCTTGCACCGGGTTTTGAGAATTGCTCCATAAAGTCCCATTCTTTTTCAGGAATTTCTATGTTCATATTTGTTTCCCATTCTTACTTACCGTAAGAATGTCTGTTATGGTTGTGTGTTGAATGGTATAATATGTATGGGAAATAATATGTTCTGGTGTATTCCCCTCTATTGCTACAAGTATCAGTTCCACCAACAGGTGTACCCTTTCTCTGTCCCACTCCAGATCAAGCCTGGATTGTACATAGTTCCACACTTGCAAATACTGAAAATGATCCACAAACCTAAGTCCATATTTGGTCTGGAGCTGCTGAAAGAAAATTAACATTCCTGCCTCAAAGAATAGGTAAATATTAGTAAATCCTACAATGGACCATCTGTCAAAGGGAGGATCAATGATCATCAGAGTGAACTGTGGGTGTTTTGCTAGCACTGCCAGATATCTTTAGTCTGCTTTAACCACAAGCCTCCCAGCTGACTCAGATGATGTTAAGGAGTGTAGCTTGAGTTGGAGATGAGGGTTGCCGAGTCTCTATTTCTCTCCAGTGCAGGGGACAACTAATGTCTAGTTATTTCATGGCATGGGTCCAGTGCAATGCCTGAAAATATTGAAGCAGGTAGCAGAGTGTAAGCTCCCTGTACTGGGTAAATACATTATAGATACAATGCCACAGGGTGAAACCGTGTGACAGTAACAGCGTGTGGAAGAACAGCTACAGGGTACAGAATGCTGCATGACACAAATAGTGTGAAGCAGTAGCGGTGACCCTGTAGCTGTTTCCTGAAAGCGCTGCTGCAGAGGGTAAGAGCTCTGTTGGACAGGGGTCCACCAAGCAGCTGCCATGGCTCAGGGAGTAGAGCCATCGACAGTGGAGCAGCTGTGGACTGGGGTTCTGTTCCCAATTCTAGATTAGGTTTGTTAATTTTTTTTTCTTGTCTTTTTCCTGTCCCCAGGTTGTCCCCCCCCCCCGGAGGAGGTTATTTTAATGGGGGAGTTTGGGGGGTACAGACCCCCCATAATGAGGAGTTCGGGGGCAGAGTCCCCTGCAGAAAACAAGTATTTTACTGTATTTATTTTTAGTCCCTGTTTTGACAGTGTGGTATAGTGCTGTGCTGTTTTTGCATGCGACAACATGACCCCATGCCATAAGCACCCACCACTTGGCCATTACTCAATTGCAAAGTTCAACAGGTTTACCCATCCATACAACTCTTGATATTGATTTATCCCATTTATTAAAATCAGCCTTAGAGGGGTGAGAGGGAGTATTTAGAACAATTACAAGAATCCTGGGAAGAGGTTCATGTGAATAGAGTCTACCTTCTGAAGGAGAGATATGGGAAGTGGTAACCAACAGTTCACATCTTCATGTATCTGTATTTGTATGGGGTCATATTTTACTTTGTATAGGCAGCTGAGTTCCTGGGAGACCAGGACTTCCAAATATCAGATGGCTGGTCTGTTCCATTTAAGAAGGCATCATTTAATGAGAAAATACAAAATCACACATGCCCCCACAATGCAAAGCATCATGGGCTGCATATGCAAATCACCACAGAATGTTATGCTGGTCCAACTTTAAGCAGAATTGCATGGTGCCAAAAGGCCTCTCACACAGTTTGCAAAGGGTGCTAACAGAAGACATAGACACGTGTTGCGTCCTACCAGGACTCATCAGTATGCCTCGTCTGTTTGACACCCCAGTGGAATGGACCAGCTACCCTTAAGGCAGTGTGCCTTGGATATATTGCGGTGAACCCATTAAAATAAAAAACTATTTAAAAGACAAAGAACCTCTGTGTGCAAACACTGAGGCAAGGGTTACCCCAAAGGGCATGTGTGATTTTGTATTTTCTTGAAACTTGGCTTCCCAGCCATATGCCCTTTGGAGTAACCCTTGCCTCAGTGTTTGCAAACAGAGGTTCTTTGTCTTTTAAATAGTTTTTTATTTTAATGGGTTCACCGCAATATATCCAAGGCACACTGCCTTAAGGGTAGCTGGTCTATTCCACTGGGGTGTCAAACAGATGAGGCATACTGATGAGTCCTGGTAGGATGAAACACGTGTCTATGTCTTCTGTTAGCACCCTTTGCAAACTGTGTGAGAGGTCTTTCGGCACCATGCAATTCTGCTTAAAGTTGGACCAGCATAACATTCTGTGGTGATTTGCATATGCAGCCCATGATGCTTTGCATTGTGGGGGCATGTGTGATTTTGTATTTTCTTGAAACTTGGCTTCCCAGCCAAATGCCCTTTGGGGTAACCCTTGCCTCAGTGTTTGCACACAGAGGTTCTTTATCATTTAATGAGGTCCAGTATGGGATCATAGCCTACTTGTAGAACATCTATTGTGCCTGTGTTAAACTTATAACCTGACAATAGCTCCATCTCCTGTAAATCTGCAAACAAAGCTGGTAGGGAAATTTCTGGGGAGATGAGATATACTTAAAGGTCATTGGCGTAAAATGCAACTTTATGTTACGAATCTCATACTGTTATTCCCTGGAGTAAGGGGTTTTGTCAAAGAAGTTGATCCAGTGGTCTGCATAGATTGCAAATAATGATGGTGACTAGAGGAATCCCTGTTGTATTCCCCTTGTGAATTGAAATCTATTTGAGAAAATACCATAAACTTTAACCACTGTTCGTGGGTCAGTACAGTATATAGGACCCGAATTACTCTATGAAATGTGTCTGGGAAGTTCAGCTGGCTTAGGGTTAAATGTAGAAAGTGCCATGATACCCAATCAAATGCTTTCTGCAAATCTGTGTTAAGAATAAAGGGGGGAATAGCATTCCTAGTGACATGTTCCAGTAATGCTAATGTCCTTTTGATATTGTCTGAGGTTCATCTATGCAACACAAATCCTGCTTGATTTACATACGGACGTATGAAATTGCTAGCAGAAACAGGCCTCATGGTCTATTGGGTCTGCTCAAGTGTGCAGCTAGCACCTCATCTTGCAGCTGCCCCTCCCAACTCCCTCTTCCCAGTATCTCTTCCCCTTACCCTTTCCCAACCCCTCTTGAAACTGCCCACTGTCTTTCAGGACACTATCTTGTCTGGCAAGGTGTTCCATTTGTCCACCATTCTTTCAGTGAAAAAAATGTCTCCCATCTCCCTCCTGAATCTTCCCCCCTCCAATCTCAGTCCATGCCCTCTCGTGTCCCTCCCTCTTCTCATCTGGAAAATCCCTTCTGTGTTTGTCTTGTTTATCTCCTTCAGATACTTAAAGGTCTCAATCATATCCCCCCTCCCCTCCTTTCCTCCAGTGAATACATGTTCAACTCTCCCAGCCTGTCCTCTTAGGGCTTGCTCTCTCTCTAATCCCTGGATCATCTTTGGCTTTTCACTGCACCCTCTCCAACAATCTGATGTCCTTCTTCAGGAATGGGCACCAGTACTGCACACAGTATGTATTAGTGCGGGGAGTAAATGTTCTAGTCTTAAAGCGAGCATATTTGCAAATAATTTATAATCTTGATTAAGGGCTGATATGACTCACAAAACAGTGGGTTTTCCCCTGGTTTTAGTATGGCAGACACATTGGCGTATTGCCAACTTGGAGGTAGGGGCACTTCTTTTTCTATAAGATCCTGAAAAGTGGACCTTATTGTGGGTAACAGTGATGTTCTGAAAGGTTTGTGAAACATAGACGGGTGCCCTTCTGGACTTGGACTTTTATTTGTTTTACTTCAGGCTATAGCTTGAAGTACATCTTTATCTGAAATAGGCCTCATGATTTCAGCTTTTTGGGGTTCTGTCAAACTTGTGAGATCCAGTTTGTTGAAGAAGGCTTGATATCTGTCCAGATCTGATTCTGGTCCCTGAGTGTATAAGTGAATACCACCAACAGCTTAATCTGGTTCAAGGTCAGTTGGCATTCATCTGTATCCCCTCCCCCGGGTCGTGCCTGAAAATAGGCAGGATTTGTCTAGTGCACTTACCCGGTCAACAAAAACTAAATAAATAAATAAACTGCTCATAGAATACCTGAAACCTTTCAATATATTGGTCATATGGTGCTGGTGTTGCAGCATAATGGTGTGGGATAGTTTAGTTATTGTAGCTAATTTTTGCTTCTGTCTTAGCCAGAATGCAAGTAGGTGGGAGGCTTTGCCCCTCTCCCCATAGTACCAATGTTTGACACACAACACAGCTTGTACTGTCTTATATTGCAAAAGGGACTATAGTTCTACTTTAACTTTTTTGAACTGAGGTAAAAAAAAGAAATTTATTTTTTTATTTTTATTTTAAACATTTGTTTACCGGTTAAGTACAATGGGCCAAAGGCCCGTTTTCATGTACGACCCAGGGACCATAAATATACAGTCAAGATGTTTACAATTAACAAAACTCACATCACAATACAATACAACATTAAACATACATTACCAAGTACAAATAAATATATATAAAATAATTACTGAAAACATTAACAATGCAATTTAGCAAGAAAATAATTTCTTAACCTAATTTTAAAAGTATGATGACATACATTATCATATAAAACAATAGGAAGCTCATTCCAGTTTTTAGCAGCAGAGTAAGTAAACGAAGAAACTGTTATCCAAAAGTAGTACAGCATTCAAGCGCTTGTTGCTGCAGCCTTAGCAGTGGCATTTTCAGCACTGCTGGCTGACCTGAGAAAGTGCTTGCTGGTTTCCCAAGACTGACCACAGTTTTAAGTATTTCCACCTTTTAGAGGTTATTTGCAAAGTAACTAAGTGTTTGATGAAGGATTTCAATGACTTCCACTATATTTTGATTATAAACACCCAGTGGTTTACAGCTCTGAATTCCTGGAAGCTAAGAAAAAAAAAATAATTCACTAACGGTTTGGTTTCTGAACATTCCTGTCCAGAGGATGGGAACCCATAATGTGGAGCCTTGGCTCTGTCATGTACTGCCAAGATGACCTTTGTGCAGGCAGTGTATTGCAATAGTAATAACATTTTCAGCAGGTAAATTTGCTATGCTGACTTTCTTGTCCCATCTAGAGCTGAAAAGATGGGCAGAACCACTAAATGGGGGTAGTGCAATACTATCTATGCCTGTGTCATATCATCTGAGTGTACTGCTGCTCATATGTTTTTGCATCTGAATTTTTTTTAATAAAAGGAATTAATTTAAAAAATTAAAGAGTGATATGAAGCAATGTTAAGTAACTGCAAACTCCAATGTTTCCTCTTTTCTAGTGTTTTCATTGGTAAATTTATAGATTCCAGAACATATTCATCTCCCAAATGGCAAGAAAACACAATGTATGCTGGCTGGCTCTCAGAAAAAGCTAAGTAGAGTTTTCACAAGTGTACAGATTGTTGATATAAATAACATCCCCCTTGAGCAAGTTGAGACCTTTAACTAGTTTGAGTCTCATATGATTATAGTTTAAATTTTTCTGACCACATAACTGATATTTGTAAGCAAATACATCCAAATCTGTTACCTCTCTGAAGGCTCAAAACATTCTAATAATGGAATCAAAACTGGCTGTTGCTAGAAGAGTTTTACTACTTACAGTATATTAGATTCCAACTCTTTTATTTTTTTAATGCCCCTGTCACCAGACTTAAAAGGTTAAATGTGGCATGTAATAACATTTGTTGTTATGTACTGGGAGTAGATTATAAATACCATCACTATGATCTATACTCCTCACTGGTATGCCTACCACCCGATGCTCATAGGGTTTTTGGATTATGCTGCTTGGTTGACAAATCATTAAGGCTTGCTCTTAACTCACCTCTTACGAGTCTTTTGTTCACCAACTCATTACCATAATGTCTCAGATCTGCTGACTCACACCTATATAGAGAAAGTTATGTTTCTACCTTCAAGGGGCAAACAGCATTTTCTTTTTTGGCACCAAAGCAATGAAACAACTTGCTCAATAATGTACAGGTATTGTATAGTAATATTTTGTTCAGGAATTGTCTAACAACATATCTGACTAAGAAATATGTCTGTAAATTTTTTTATTATAATAACATCATTTTTTTGATATGCCATTCTTAAATGTATGATATAGTACTTGCATTTTGCATGTTTAACATTTTATACCATCGTTGTTGCCTATGGCACCATGTTGCACCTGAAATTAGACCTCTGGCATAGTCTTTTTATTCTGCAAACAAATGAAACAAATAAATACATAAACAAATAAATATATAAATCATTCAAACCTCTGATATGCTTCAGCTATATTTGTTTTCCTTCAAAAATAGAGTACAGTAGCCCTTCACTATAACAAATGCTTTGGAAGCCACATCTGCTGTTTATTATAGCTCCTCATTCATTACAGTGAGGGATTGTAATATGGAACATGCTGTGGGGGTGACTTAAGTGTGCACACTTATTTGGATTTTGCCTAATACAGTACAGTACTATGGGAATGGGGATAATGTGAAAATTTTTTTATGTGCTTGGCAAGACTTGTGTTTTTTTTTTTCACTTACTTTGCACATTTTAGTTATACCATACTTTAAAACTAGAGTCAGAGTTTCAGTCATTTCCGACTCCTAAAAAAATTGTCTTTTTCATCTGTTTCTCTCTTGTGGCAGCAGCTAAATCCGTGGCAAATTGTACAATTTGTCTGAACTGGATAATCCTTATGGGGTCTACTTCTTGGTTCAAGAGTCATGCCAGCCCAGTCTCCAAGCCTTTGACAGCTTTGCTGTTTGTCAGCGGTGATGGATGAATGCCACAGTCTTCATCCTCTCCTTCTCCCTCTATTTCCTTGGTCTGTGGTTCTTGACTGAGTACTGCTGAAATAATGTCAGAATCTGATAGCTGCTTGCAAGTCTCAGCGGTGTTGTCTCCTGTCAGCCACTCCTCAATAACAGCCTCTGGGCCAATAGAATTGATCAGTTTGAGGTTGGTAGCCCTCTGTGTGATTTTGCCAATATCATCATGGTCCATTTTCACAAAAACAGGACCCAGTGTTGCCAACCCACCGTGAGTAATAGTGCATTCTGTTACATTGTCCCATGCTTCCCCAATCAAGTGGGCCATGGACTTTAAATGTACTGACTTTATCAAATCAGTAACCTGTGTTCCAGTATCCATGGCAACTAAGTTGCCCAGGAGTCATTTCCTATAAATCTTTTTGAAGGTTGCTATGATACCCCCATCCAGAGGCTGTATGTGAGAGATCATGTTCTTAGGTAAAAAGAGAACTCTGATTTTGCCATCTCACGATCACAGTTTAGCTTTGGGGAGGGGTGTGTGTGTGCAGGACACTGGTCCATTAGGAACAGGGCTTTCAGCAGCCATTTTACTTTACAGAGGAAAGCACAGACTGACAGTATAAACATTTAAAAGAAACACCCAGAGACAATGTCTGCCATCATCCAGGTGGTTCTGCTGTGGCTGTATTGCACAAGTAACACATTCATATTGACATGATGAAAAAAATGGAGGTTTCTAAATTAGCCAGTGCAGAGGAGTTTAATTTTGTGTGTGCCTGTGGCATTAACACAGATGAAGAATGTGACACGATCTTTGCTAACCTTAAAACCTTTACTGGCATTTCTGTCAGAGTTGCTGGCTAGCATGACATCAGGCAGTCACTGCCAGTATAAACCCATTTCATCTGTGTTATAAAGTTGATCTGGTCGGTAACCTTGATCTACCATAATTTGCTTTAACTTTGGTAGAAACTCTATGGCAGCATCATCATCACAGAAGCGTTGGTCTCCCAAGACACACACACTCTGCTAATGCCATGCCTCCACAGCCACCTGGTGGAGGATTTAAACTAAGATCCCTCACCATAAACCTTGAAAACTGTGTGGCATTTTTGTGGACAATTGATCCAGAAACTTGGACCCCACTAGCCCATTGTAGGGCAAACTACAACTGTGTGTTTTTGTCAATTTCAGACTCATCTGCATGCCAAAGTTTTTTCCATTTCAGAGCATAGGTAAGCAATAATACCCTACAGGGTGGGCAGTATTGGGAAATACCGGACTGCCCAGGGGCGTAATGAGGCTCGACGCTGCAGGTGGAGGGCCTTATAGCCCCTGGAAGGTCTGGTATTTCCCAATACCACCCACCCTGGAGGGTATTATTGCTCTTAGAAAATGGCCTACATGTAATGATTTTTTATGTATATATTTGAGAATTAAAGAAAATACTATAATTATTAAAAACTAACTTTGTGCTGCTTTGTTTCTAAAGTAGTCCCTGTACTGGTGTACTTACCCAAAACATACCAGTAGAGGGCAGTGCAAAATTTTAAATATGCCTTAATGGCTCTTGAAGTATGCAGCCCTCCACTCCCCTGGTCAGTTGCTTTACTTACAAGAAGTTCATTTTTTGTACAAGGGAGAGAAATCTGTAATTTTAGTTGAGTCGGGGTTACTGAGGGACACATTGAAATACCGTGCCGAAATAACGCTGCTCGCCGACAGAGAGAGAGATCTGTAATTTTAGTTGAGTCAGGGTTACTGAGGGACACACTGAAATAACATCCTGAAATAACTCTGCTCGCCCACAGCCCAACGAGAGGTCCTGGTTGCTGCTTGATGGTAATAAGAGAGGGCGAGGAAGGAGAAGGTAGAAGCCCAAAACACAAGAAAGCAACGTCGTAGAGAAAAAAATACAGTGTTTGCAGTCAGTCCATCTTGTCATCTTCCTGCTCTCGTCATGGCTTCAAAGAGAACATGCACCAGGTTGACGACGAATATCAGCTGTTCGAGGAGCTCGGAAAGTAAGGCGTTTTTAATACAACCTGCTTCTGTCCTGTCCTGTACTGCACGGTGGTGGGGTTCCACCTTTGTAAAGTTAAATAAGAAGCTTATGTTGCTTCTTTTATTTGTTCGCTACTGTAATTTTTCATAGTTTTGGGGGGGCACTCTCTCGCTAAGCAACAGAAAAAACATGGCTGGTATTTTAAATTTTCCAGGGTGTTTTCAGCCAATTAGAAAGCAGGCTGGGCACCTCTGAAAAATGTTACACTGTAAAGCGGCATTTTGGTGGCTCTTCTTTTTTACTGGGCATCTATTGAAAAATAGATGCCCAGGTTGAAGGTACTTTCAGCCAATCAGGATCTAGAGTCCATTTTGGCCATTTTCTAAGACATGGCAGCTTCTTGCACAAAATCCCACAGTGCAATCTCCTGTTTGTTTCAAGTTCAGATGGTAGATTTACTTATAGCCAGTCTTGGAAGCAATTTTCCCAAGACTTTCTCCTGCCTTGAGCTTGCCCAGAATTGCTAGTTTAGTCTCCTCAGCATACATGGAACGCTTCATGTTGCCACCTGGAGAGCTGCCTAGTGCTGTCTTTTTATGGTGCTAGAAAGGCTGACTGTCAGACTGGAGCAAAATGAACTGTTTACTATAGCTAAGCATTCACTATAGTATGGTTCTCTATAGCAAGGGGCTACAGTATCATTATGCCTGTATACTTTCTTCTGGGTCTGCCTCCTCCAAGGTATTTCAAATGTGTAGTGTCTATTTCTAGGCTATCGGGAAATGCTATGATGATAATGAAGAAGGTGACAAAGAGTCATTTATGTCACGCTTTTCATGCACATTGCATCCCAATGCACTTCACAAGAAAAGGTAGATTGGCAGTAAGTGATAATAATTGTGGCAACTAGTTCATACATCTACACACAAACATAGCCTCAGACAATTGAATGAATTTGTTTTATTGAAAAGTAAATATCTGCCAGAGCACTGGGGCAAATCCTCTACTCTTGTAAAAAGTACCTTGGGTTCTTTTACTTACACCTGGGCACCCACCAAAAGAACATTACAGATGGGCACATCAAACCCTGGTTTGATATCTCATCCAAAGAATGATAGACCCTAATAGTACAGCATCCCTGTTGTAGGGTTTGGGATTTCACACAGACAGGCAGACAAAACGTTAGGTGCATAAAAAAATGCATAAAAGCACTTAGCATTTTATTTTTGTAGAAAATTGAAATAATAAAATAAATCTTTACAGAAAAGAAAATACGGTGTTAATTCAGCACACTTACGTAGCCTGGTTATAGCTTTCTTCAGCCATAACGATTCCTAAAGACTCCTCTCTGGTCTTATCATAGCTTTAAATTCAGTACAGTGTGGTAACACACACCTTTCTCTCTGAAGACAGCAACAGACTGGCCCACCTATCTGAATTTCACTACTGGTGGTCAGTTTATATACTCTGCTACTCATGACATTATTAGTCAGGTGGTTAGACACTTACAGTAAGCTGTTTGTCTATCTTTCTATCCCTGTCTGTATAACATCAGGCAAAATGACCGAAGAGCATAAACCATTCTGTTTAGCTTTAATATCAGGCAGGTAATGTGGAAACAATAGACATCTAGGACTACTAAAACAGCCATGAATAACAAATTAGGTTCCAATGAGCCTTAGCCCTGCCCATTCTCTTGAGAGTGACAGCACTTTGCAGTATAAAGTAGGGTATTAGAGGGCACTGCCTTCCCAATAGGAAATCATTCCATCAGCTCACGACTACAGGAAAGCCTTGCACAAGTGAATGGGAAGGTTGCAGAGAAATGGATGGTTTAAAGCAAGACATTTTGTAAAACACTTAAGGAGGAGTTAAATGCTTATATTAAGTATTACATGTTCAAAAGCCTTTGCTCCTTATCCCTGTTCAAAGCACAGCTAATTATATAGCTCTTGTACCTTTTTATTTATTTATATACTAAAGAAACCTTGTACTGTTTCTTCACAAACTGCGTTATTTTCAGCTTCATACCAAACACTGACAAACACAATGAGGCATTTGTGTGTTACTGGCGGCTGCTTTTGCAAGTCATTAGCTCAAACTTTCCTTTTGGCCTTCTTGGATTTGGGGCTTCTGCAAACAAATGGCAAGAGAGCCACATACCTCATATTTTAATATTGTTTGTGGCCCCTCTTTACGTTTGAGCTCACAGATAGGACAGAGAGCAGCAGGGAAGGGAACAGAAAGAAAAAAGGAATTGCTGCTCCTGTCCACCCAGTCACTTTGTACAGTACTTCATTTTCAGATACATAAGGGGAACTGGGGGGGGGGGGGCAAGGCAAGCCTCAACTGTATTAATTCTTTGAATTTCCACTTTCCAGCTAGGTGTCCCTTTCTCAACTTCTCCTATTTCTATTTAATTATGACAATACCCCTTTAATAATGTTTGTTATGCATGACATTTGTATGTATTTTACATTTGCACATAAACACCTGACACTTTATTGCTGCACATGAGCACTTTATTTACTAGCACTTTCAAAACGCTGTGCAGTACTTTATTTAATCAGCCAGCAAATAAGTCTGGCAAGTTAGCCATCTCTGTGCTTTCTTCACTTAAAGCGAGGTTATGGGAGGTCAAGGACAGGGATGGAAGGTGAAAAAGAAATATCAAAGATGGAAAAAGATTCAGAAAGCCAAAGTAAGGACTGTCATAGGTGGCCAACCTATGTCAGTTGAAGAAATGAAAAGGAAAAGTATTCAGGAGCACTGTTGCGCAATAGATTTATATAGGAAGAAGAATAAGAGAACAAACAAGACATACCTTCTCCTCCTTGGCATGCGGACTGGTAGAGCACAGTTCTACTACACTCTTCCCTGCTTAAAAAAAAACAGTAGGAAAAAAAAACTGTTTTTTTATGTCACTAACCTTTACAACAAGGGGGCAACCATCTTATCATTGGCCTGCACCCTATCAGCACCTGCAAGGGTGTGGAGGTCTGGCCCTTCCTCACCTGAAGCTCTGCCCCAGGGTCCCTTAAATAGTACATAAGAACATCCTCATGTAGGACAGTATTGATACATCAAGATTCTAAGCATTTGTTCACTGGGGTTGGTAAACATGTGATATACCTAAGTAACACATTACCACCATACACCTTCATGTAATTCCATTTAAATCTCTATGACCCACATCTGGACAGACAGCCTACATTTTCATGCCATATACTAGTGCTTCCACTACACTATATAGAAACGATCTGGCTATTAGGTCAAGTATAAAATGAATAGAGTTTTAACTCCCAATCAGTGCTCTGGAAGGGTATGGAGCTTCGGCCCTCCCTCACCTGAAGCTCCGCCCCAGGGTCCCTTAAATAGAATTGCCCTTTAGGCATCTATTCTACAATAGCTATCTACACTAACTATACCCTGGGGCTATCACAGTACTAGCATCTGTCTAGGACATCTATATATACTCACACATACAATCAGCTATAGTCATATGTTCTGAGGAAGAGCAAGCAAAAGCTGCATTTTTCTGCTGCATCCTGGCTTTCTCTAACTGGCTATTTTTGGGTGGCTGGACAAGCCAGCACTAAGAAAAACTTCCTTTGGAGGGGACACTATTCTTTTCGGTCCCCACTTAGACAAATCATCCCTTTTTGCTGGGGCCTCATCATAGGTTTCACCTCATACCTGGTGCCTACGGCCTTAGGCACATTTTCCATTTTACACAGCAAAAACATTTCTTTCCATTGCACACTTTTCATTTTGATTCCCATTATCAAAACCTGAGGGTATTCCTTTGACCCCCAAGCCCTTGTTGTTCCATCCCAAGTGAGTCTCAACAAACACCTACAGGCAAATAATAAACCTTTCAAGCTGAAGACAAACAGCCAGTTCCTCTCAAATCCCCTGGGATGTCATTCCTTAAAACAACTGTGCATTTGTACAGAGGTGTACCCAGGTTAGACATCTGCTACCACCTTGCAACTTCTGCCTTATGTGGGAGTCTCACCCTCTTCCAAGGGTGCCATTTCTTGCAGCCTTCTACCCTTTGGGTTACTCCTCTCACTCTCCTTCCCAGTACCTCTAACTGATGGCACCAAGCACTGGCCTTCAGATGGGCATCCACCTGCCAGTACATTCCTGGCAAGTAGAAAATTGGGGTTATTTTTGCCAAGATTTCTCCATTGCTCAGTGGCCTAGAGGAACTGGAACAAACTTTCTCCATCACTTCCTCTCTATAGGCCATGGGCACCACTACTCTGGCATCTACACATTTAGTATGGGGGTTGGGCTTCATATGATATAGGGTACCTTGTTTTTGCTCAAACCACCACAATGGTTCCACCCCACTACTACTGGTACTCATGCCACCCTCCTGGAATTAAACATAAGTCACTAACTGGGCCACCTCAGGATCCTCTGCCTGCAATTTCCCCCAGTCAGTACACGGGGTACTGGCAATGGCATCTGCAGCATTGTTAGCAACACGTGTCCCTTCAACCATCTTGGCCTCTTCAGACTTAATTGAAGTCTTCACCCCAGGGTTAACACAGTCAGTCGCAGTCTTACCTGGGGACTTATCTCCTCCTTCACTCTGAATCCAGTAACAGCCTGGGAACACTGGAAGCTCAGGAATCACAAAATCTGTAGTGGAACACAATAATTATATTAGGGGTTCCTCTCCCAGAGCCCATGAATCCTTTTCAGAATCCTTTGCTTTCTCCTCAGGACCCTCAAGTTAGAACCTCTCCAACAACTTCTGGTGTTGGTGCTCCATCTCTCTCCATCGCTGGTCCACTGCCAACCATTGCCCACTCAGCCTATGGATGAGCCTCATCAGGTCTGCCACCTGGTCTTTGGATCCATCATGCTCCTCTGGTGCCTCACCCAGGTCACCACCTCCAGTAGTCCACATCATATCTGGCACCATGCACTGCTGCCTATTTACCCAGAAAGTACCAGGACTGGTACTACCTGACTGGAATCCCCCAGATTCCCAGACTTCCAGTCAGATCCCACCACTGTCACCATATGTCATAGGGTGTGGGATTTCACACAAACAGGCAGACAAAATGTTAAGTGCATAAAAAATGCATAAAAACATTTAGCATTTTCTTTTTATGGAAAACTGAAATAATAAAATAAATCTGTACAGAAAAGAAAATAAGGTGTTAATTCAGCACACTTACATAGCCCGGTTATAGCTTTTTTCAGCCATAATGATTCCTAAAGATACCTCTCTGGTCTTAACTTAGCTTTTAAATTCAGTTCTGTCTGCTCGTCTGTTTGTTTGTCACTGTTTGCCTGCCTCGCTCGCCTCTCTCTCTCTCTCTCTCTCTCTCTCTCTCTCTCTCTCTCTCTCCAGCAACAGACTGGCCCACCTATCTGAATTTCATCCCTGGTGGTCAGTTTATATACTCTGCTACTCATGACATTATTAGTCAGGTGGTTAGGCACTTAAGCTGCTTCTCTGTCTTTCCATCCCTGTCTGTGTAACATCAGGCAGAATGACCCAGGAGCATAAACCATTCTGTTTAGCTTTAACATTAGGCAGGTGATGTGCAAACAACAGACAGCTAGGACTACTAAAACAGCCATGAATAACACATTAGGTTCTAATGAGCTTTAGCCCTGCCCATTCTCTTGAGAGTGACAGCACTTTGCAGTATAAAGTAGGGCATTAGAGGGCGCTGCCTTCTCAACAGGAAATCATTCCATCAGCTCCCGACTACAGGTAAGCCTTGCACAGGTGAATGGAAAGGTTGCAGAGAAATGGATGGTTTACAGCAAGACATTTTGTTAAACAGTTAAGGAGGTTTAAATGCTTTCATTAAGTATTACATGTTCAAAGGCCTTTGCTCCTCATCCCTTGTTCAAAGCACAGCTAATTATATAGTTCTTGTACCTTTTTATTCATTTATATACTAAAGAAACCTTGTACTATTTCTTCACAAACTGTGTTATTTTCAGCTTCATACTAAACACTGACAAACAAAATGAGGCATTTGTGTGTTACTGGCGGCTGCTTTTGCAAGTCATTAGCTCAAACTTTCCTTTTGGCCTTCTTGTATTTGGGGCTTCTGAAAACAAATGGCAAGAGAGCCACATACCTCATATTTTAATATTGTTTGTGGCCCCTCTTTACGTTTGAGCTCACAGATAGGACAGAGAGCAGCAGGGAAGGGAACAGAAAAAAAAAAGGGGTTGCTGCTCCTGTCCACCCATTCACTTTATACAGTACTTCATTTTCAGATATATAAGGGGAATGGGGGGGAGGGCAAGGCAAGCCTCAACTGTATTAGTTCTTTGAATTTCCACTTGCCAGCTAGGATTCCCTTTCTCAACTTCTCCTATTTCTAATTAATTATGACAATACCCCTCTAATAATGTTTGTTATACATAACATTTGTATGAATTTTACATTTGCACATAAACACCTGACACTTTATTACTGCACATGAACACTTTATTTACTAGCACTTTCAAAATGCTGTATAGTACTTTACTTAAACAGTCAGCAAATAAATCTGGCAAGTTAGCTATCTCTGTGCTTTCTTTACTTAAAGCAAGGTTATGGGAGGTCAAGGTGAGGGACGGAAGGTGAAAAAGAAATATCAAAGATGGAAAAAGATTCAGAAAGTCAAAGTAAGGACTGTCATAGGTGGCCAACCTATGTCAGTTGAAGAAATGAATAGGAAAGGTATTCAAGAGCACTGTTGTGCAACAGATTTATATAGGAAGAAGAACAAGAGAACAAACAAGACATCCCTCCTCCTTGGCATGCGGACTGATAGAACCCAGTTCTACCACAATCCCCTATTACTACACTTGGGCACCTGCACTGATGGTATGAGCCCAATCCAATCATTGCCCTCTTCATATACTGTAGACATATACTGAAAAGGAGGGTCCTGGAACCTCTCAATACCATTCCCTAGAGACAGTGGGGTGGGTATGGGAGAAGTGAGATACTTATAATAGGGCAACATCATCAACAACAGAAATACTGCACTGCTTCCACCTCAGTGCTATCATTAAGGTTTGGAAATTATAGATCATGAAAACTAGTAGGCATGGTAGACACTGAAAACTCAGATTTGTAGCCAAAATGAAGTTGTTGAAATACTTTCATTCAGGAAAAAGGAACCACTACAAACAGAGAAATAGCCCTCTAATATTTCATGGTTCCATGCCACTTTCCTGCTTCATGTAAGTATGTGCAGATGATGATGGTGGTGGTGGGGGGGGGGGGTTAATTGACCCCCAGGATGCTGTTCTTCAGTTTTTTATTTGCATGTACATTTTTATTAGATTTTCAATGTTTAAGACAATACATACATCTCAGTTATGGCCAGAGAGGTACACTGGTGTCTCCTTGGAGTTACAGTGCTAGTATAAAAAGTTGAAAAAATATGTTCCATTCGGTGTAAAGATATGAATTATGTCACTGAGTCATGAAATGATGCTGGGCTGTTGGTCCAATAATATCCAAAGCTAAGCTTGTCACAAACCATCTTAAGTACACTCAATATCAAATAATAAATGCAATTGCTAGGTAGAAATAAAAGGGAGAGAAGGAGGGGAGAACTGGGAATGAGGGGATGTATAACATGATAAGTAACTATTTATCAGCATACTTTAAAGTGGCACTGTCAACCCTTTTTGCATATTATTTCTAGCTGAATACCTACAGTTTTATGATTGATTACCTTCTCTAAAATTCATTGATGTTGCTGGTTGTTTTATTTGCTTCCTTTCTTAGTAGAATTGAAGTGCATGCTAATTGTGTAATTATATCCAACCTTGTTTTGGTTCAGATCCTTGTTCTACTCTTACTGCATACTTCCCAACCATTAGGGACTCCCCTAAACAGTGCAGCTACTCATGCTGTAATAGTCTCCCTCCTCCCACTGCATTAGGAGTGGCTATACTTTGTGGAGGTGTTCCCAAGTAGAGATAAGGTGCAGTGCAGGTTGAGCAGGAATGTAAACAAACATGTATTTCTGTGGTAACATCGATCAGTATGGTTGGCAGGCAGTTTTTCACATTTCAAAAGAAAATAAGAATCAGAATTAAACAACTGACAATTAATCAACAATCTTTACAGAATGTAAACAATTATAAAATGTGTTTTTTAAACTAGGCGCAATTTGAAGCCTAAGCTGGTTGACAGTGACCCTTTAAGTTCATTTCGAAGGATAAAGAGTACTCCACAGCCATAAAATACTTACAAAATACTTATTTTGTAAATTGTCTTTACAGATAGTGACCCAGGGAAACAAAAAGTATCTTCAGAAGATCTGAGTTAATACCTATGGGACAAAGTCATTGTCTGCTTCCACAATATTATGTACCCCAGGTGTCCACTTTGTTAAAAATAAACCTGCTTTGTCATTAAAACCATGTGTGATTTTTTTCCCCATTACATAGGCCTGATTAATTAAAGAATGCCAGCTATTAACAGGTGGTAATGTTCCCAGCAATGCTTCTCTAAAGGCTGTATTAGCCATTGTGATTAAAATATGCAGACAATATGTTTATTTTAGGTTTTAAATTGTCGGTGGGAGCATGAGCAAGGTAACAGTTTAGCACTCTAGCAGAAGAGAGAAAGAAAGGATTTCTTTAATAATACAGTGGATTTACATCCTGAAGGAACAGAGAATTACACAGGGTGAGAGGACATGGGCATGATGTACAATTTGTTCCCCATATGCCTTCAGCATGAAGTTGAGAACTAAGTCTGGTATTTTGCTTGTATCTGTGGGGTTTTTAACATTCTTATTTTGAGCTTCCAGGAGAATTCCCTGTATACCATGGAGGATGTGGCCTTCTGAGATTCAGTTGCTGCAGTGTCACGCTGTTTCTCTGGTATTGGTGTATTCAGTTTCTGGGACCATTTGCCTTTCTTCCATTCCAGTAGGGGGGTTAAGAGGTGTCCTACTCCCCTCCCTCAACAATGGGCTCACATTTTTCTCTCATACCCGTAAGTCACTGCTTGCAAAGTGGGAGACCACCTACAATAATATTTGCAGATTTGCCCTCTCACTAAGCAGAGCATTACATCACTGTGACCTCTACAGCTGTCTTGGTTGGCTATCCCCATAAATAGTTGTTGTTTTGTTCTAGGCTGTTTCACAGACAAAATAATCAGGACTGGCACCTCCACCTCCACTGCAACCCTACTCAGGTCCTCCCACTAGTCCAATCCTTTTGATCCAAGGAAAAATCCTTTCTTATTGTGCCCAAAACATCTACCCACAAGGGGGATCATGCCTTCAATGGTACTGCACATGGGTGTAGGCAGGCATACTCCAGGCACTCCATGGTGTAAAATTTTATTTAAGGGGGACAGCAAATAGATTCTGAACTGCTTCCTTTGTCCATGAAAACAAAGGAAGGAAGGAATTAGGATTAGTGTATAAAGAAAGTACATATGTATTGAGAAGGCATAATCAGCAGCTAGTAGGTGAAAGGTGTAGGACAGATGTAAGGAAAACTAGCTTTAAGTGTAGGGTGGTCGAATTGTGGAATAAATTACCAACACAAGTAGTGCAGGCAGATAATTTTCTTACATTTAAGACAAGGTTGGATCATTACTTTATGGTTGGTGACAATTTTTTACCTCCATTGAAATGGTGGGGACAGCCTATATGGGTTATTGCCTTCTTGGCTGTCTTAAAAATTCTAGCATGAACTCCAGTACGAAAACAAAACACAGAACCAGCAGAACTGTTCTGCAGTTTTATTCATATTAGTCAAAACTAGAAGGATTTGTTACTGATACTGCACTGTCTTTGCATCCCAAGGGCTTTACAGGCTCTGGGCTGGTATGTGGGTGTCTGAGGGAGCAATGTATTGCATCTGTATTTACCCATGCATGGGGCGGGGGGCAGCAACCAGTGTCATGAGGTACAAAAGTTGTATTTATTGTGCCAAATGGGGCAGCAAACACAGTCCTGGTGTACATATTTATTTTGTCTGGCTATGCCCCTGGTACTGCACCCAAACTCTGGAACTCTGCCACTTGCAGGCCATAGCTCCTCCTCCCACCTTCAATTTAAAAACTCTCTGTGGGTTCACCTGAAGATCAACTTGAGTTGTACCTGCATGTAATCTTCCAGGGCATCCCCTGCCCTCAGGCTGTTTAGCCTTGTCATTAGCAGGTTTAAACTAAACCAGTTCTTGAGCATTTGCCATCACTACTGTAAGTAAAATGTGCTAGAAGATTGTTCATTTTGTTTGCTTTCTTGGTTCTTGTTGCCTATGCATCTGAGTCAGGTTGTACCTCACTATCTTTCTGGCCTGCTCATGTTTTTTTCTTGAACTATTGTACCCTGTATTTGTGTTTTTATCTTTCTGCTCCACAGCATGTTTTGTTGTATTTGTTAATTTGCTGCATTGGTCCTTTCTGTATTGCAATTCATTGCATTATATCTTTGTGTGTCACTATTATTTTGAATGTTTTGTATCCTCCTGGGTCATGCCAGAAGATAGGCAACACAAACATGGGGCATAAATCTATGCAGTGCTGGAGTTCTATGAAAGTTCCTGAACAATGAAATGGTCTGAGGGACCTCTGTGTGTCACAAGAGGTGAAATACACATATCTGTCACTGGTCAAAGGGCTCAGGGTTGCACCAAAGTCTACATGTGGGAGCACTAACCAATGACCCAGAAGGGGTTGGGCTGCCCAAGGTATGGGGCCCATCACAAAGTGGGGAGCAGGGTATGGCATATGCCCTGGTAGTTGATTCTCTGCATGGAGTTCATACAGCTGCCATTGAATATGAAGCCCTGGGGTTGAAGTCTTTCACTAAGGTTCAAGGCATTGCTCAGAAGATGTGAAGTGCTGTAAGAAGACTTACATCAAATAAAGTGCTATTCCACTTTACAATAAACCACCCAACCTGTACCAATTTAGCTAACTCTGTGAGAATTAATTGTTTTTTTTTTAACTTGCTAATGTTTGAGTGCCTATCCCCACAGAGGGTTTAGAAGCTCTGTCCCTTGCTGCTATGTATGCTGCAAAATTAACTGACACCACAACTTACATCCCTGGCCTTGTTCCTATGTATTTGGGCATCCACTTTGGAACCAGGATCCTACAGAAGATGAATAATCTTCCTGGCTGTCCCATCCTTTTAATTCAGGATTCGAGATATGTTATTGTCGCATGGTAGTGCCAATATAGTTAGGGTTTAGCAGTGGTTCTGTGTTAAACCTCAAATTTTGCACTTTAATATCCTTGCTACTGTTTAACAAATTTACATAAAATTCTTCATGCATTTTTTTGGGGGGTACATTTCTTGACTTCAAAGTTTTGTTCTGGTTGGATGTGCAAATTCCGAGATGCAGATATTGAAAAATGTGAAAAAAAAAAAGTTTTGCTTTTTTTTTTTTAGTCATCGCCTAGTGTCCAGATGGTTTGGGATTTTGGTCTGAAATTTCCAGAGTAGAAAGGGCTTGTCTCACAGATGTGCCTTTCACTAGTTTGGTGAAAAAATATTAGTTTGTTCCAAAGTTGTTAAATTTTGAAATTTCACTTCTGAACATGCTCAGTACAGTCTTTTGAATAACTGCTTGAAATGAAAAAAAAATTTGGTCCATACGAAAATGGATCCTTTTTCATATGGGGTAATCCTTTTTTTGTGGGAAATTGTTTTTTTCATATGACCGCCATCTTATTTCTGTTTAACACCACAAAAACCACATCCTGCACACTCTTCAAAACATAAATCTTGCTCATCAGGACCCTGTTAGGTGGATTCTGTACTTAGTTTGTGGATAAATGACTCATAAATGTATTTTTTTTCACATTAAAAAAATCCTTTTCATCAACCAATTGTCCTTTTTAGTATGGCCATACAAAAAAAGAATTGGTCCATACAAAAAAGGATGGCTTCATACAAACAAACAATGTGGACATTATTTTTTTATCTGATTCATTTTTTCGTATGAAGGCATTCTTTTTTCATATGAATGAAAAAAGCATACAAAAAAGGATGCTCTCATATGAAAAAAGAATGGGGAAAAAACTAAGTCCAAATTCTTTTTTCGCATGAAAGCATCCTTTTTAGTATGCATTTTTTCATTTATATGAAAAAAGAATGCCCTCATATAAAAAAATTGGACTTACTGTACATTGTCCCCATTCTTCTTTAGTATGAAGGCATCCCGTTTATAAGTGTTTTTCATTCATGCAAAAAAAGAATGCCTTTATGCAAAAAAAAAAAAAAATCGGACTAACTTTTTTCCCATTCTTTTTTCATATGAAAGCATACTTTTTTGTATGGCTTTTCTCATTCATATGAAAAAAGAATGCCCTCATACAAAAAAAGATTTTGGACCTAGCTTTTTTCCCACATTTGAAATTCAACAAGCTGTAACTTCCTCAGTATTTGGACTTACAGTAAGGGACAATCTACTGTATATAGTTTTAATGAGTACTGTGACAATAATGCATAATACCCCCCCCGCAAAAAAAACAATTTAGGACCCACATAAAATACCATAACAATGAAAATTCTCATAGGAAAACATTGGAACTTCAAGAAGCCATTACTCCCTCAATATTTGGACTTATGGGACAATCCATATATCAAACCCAAACTCTGAATGAGTACTACAGGAATATCACATAACCTCCCATTACCATTTAGGGGGTAATTTAGAAAAAGCATAACAAATAAAAAATGTAACTTCTCACAGAAGAACACTGGAACTTTAACAAGCCATGCAATGAAGGAAAGAAACTGCTGTTTTGGCAGAAATGGAAGAACACAACATACATGTATGCATCTATGGAGGGATGGAAGCACAGGACCCAGAGAGCTCTATGTTCTCACAGGTCAATGAGGATACAGTTATATTATCTCAAAAAGTAAGAACATTAATTGCAATAACAAATTTGTTAATGCACTAGTTAGGGTTAAACTGACAAAAGTAGGGAGATGTGGCATAAGGTTCCCAACCCTAACACCCCATCACCACCCTGTATGCAGCAACAGAAAAAGAACAATACTTTTTGACATCTCATGCATCTTTGCAAATCAGGAATGGGGTGTGCCTTGGGGTTGTCATCCCTAACGCTCACCCCATTCTCATATATTGTACACATTTCAGCTAATTTACTGATGGAATGGAGTGAGTATTAGGGTTGACAACTTGAAGGCACACCCCATGCATGATTTGCAAACATGCAGTAGAGGTCAAAATAGTAATGTATTTTCCTGTTGTTGCCTGCAAGATGGGGGGTGGAGTGTTAGGGTTGAGAACCCTAATGCCACATTTCCCTACCTTTGTCAGTTTAACACTAACTAGCACATTAAGAAGTGTTTTTTTGCAATTAATTATTTATCTATATCTGTATCTATATCAGCTCTATCTTTCTATCTATCTATCTATCTATCTATCTATCTATCTATCTATCTATCTATCTTTTTTATTTTATTTCATTTTTGATAACTGGGTAGGTGCACTAGACATAAAAATGTCTATTTTCAGGCATGATCCAGGAGGGTACAAATGAAAAAAACTGTCCACATAAATACAAATTACAAGTCAAATAAAGTAAGGAGAATACAGCACAAGTACATCAACAGTGTCATCAGTTACATCAGTAAAAGTTACAACGTTACCAGTAACATCAATAACAGTTACGATAAATCAGAATTAGATAGCATACAATCTATCTATCTATCTATCTATCTATCTATCTATCTATCTATCTATCTATCTATCTATCTATCTATCTATCTGTCTGTCCATTACGGAAATGTGCTAGGGTTGTACTGGTTCCCTAGAAGAGCCATGCTACTTGTGTTGATGATTTCTGGCCTATTTCAAAGTAAACTTCTTGAAAAAATTGTAGCTGAACAAATGAATGATTACTTGAATAAATGTGCACAGCAGCATTGCTTTTGAAAGGGTTATGGGACTGGGTCAGCCTTGGTCAGGTTCACAAACTCGGTTCTCAGTGGCATGGAGAATTGTCTCCTCACTGAGGGCTTGTTCATGGGCCTTACCAAGGCTTTGGATCTTATTGATCATAAAATACTCTGTTTTAGGTTAAATTCCCATGTTTTTTTACCCAATATTGTTTCTTGAATTGAAGATTATTTAACTGATCGTTTCCAAATTGTGTCAGTTTCTTCACTGTTATCTAGCATGAATAAAACTGACAGGGGTGTACCTCAGGGGTCAATTTCGAGGCCACTGTCATGTACTTTATTAATTTTCTTCCTTCTGTTATTAAAAATTGCCAATCGTTGCTTCATGCTGATGATCTTTTACTTTTTTCTTCAGATAAAGAACAACTCAAACTGGTTAAAGATCTTCAGTCTGATTTGTCTTTTGTTCATAACTGGTTTTCTGAGAATATGTTTATTTCAAATCAAAAGAAGACAAACTCTGTGATTTTTGGTTCATATGTTAAGCTGGTTAAGTGCCCCTTGAGTATATGACAATCAAGGTAATTTGATTGAACAAGTATCTCAATTTAAATACCTTGATGTTATTTTGGATCTTTTGCTTTGTTTTTGTTATCATATCAAACTTGTTTGTAGTAATATCAATCAAAAAAATTTAAATTTTGTATAAGTTGAATTTTTTTTTTCTTTTGAATCTCATAAGACCATTGCTGTTGGTTCTCTTTTGCCTCATTTTGATTATGTATCTAACCTTTTTTTTATCTTGGTTCTACAGAGGTTTAAAATCTTTCTGTTGTTTATATTATTGTTTGACGTTTTGTTTTATACTGGCGCCTGTATGTACTCACCACAGTCAGCTATATTCCCAGCTGGGTTGATTATCCCCAGTTCATCATATACATTAGTTTTTTGGCTCATTGATTTGAAAAAATATTTTTTATTCTGTGTCTTCTCTTCTTTCTGATCTTCTTTTTATTAGGGATGTGTTACCTAGTTTGAGGGCTGCAAAAAGCTGGGTATCACATCACTACAGCACAGGGATTTCAGTGATGGTAATTTGAGTGATGGCATTTAATCGAATGTTAAGTGGGTGACAGTGGATTTGGGCACCTACAGTAAGGGTGACAATTGGTTTCCCCCTCCCTGAGGTGCTATGACTTCAGAGTTAGTTATATAACTAAGGGGGATGAGGGGCCTTTTCCCCCACAAAGGGGGATGTGGCGGCAAAGCCCCCTGCAGAAATGCTGTAATGAAATTGTCACCCTTACTGTAGGGTGCCCAAATCCACCATTGTCCTTTTAACATTTGCTGAAATGCCATCACTGAAATAACCATCACTGAAATCCCTGTGCTCAGTTGACATGGAACTCAAACGGGGTTGTACATAATGAAGGTTTTCATAAAACTAGAGCTGGATTACGAGCATTTGCTTTAGCTGCTCTGCATTTTAGGAATAGGTTGCCTGACTCTATACATGTTGGCTGTTCAATACAAGTTTTTAATAAGTGAGTAAAGTTATATTTGTCTGATTTATGTATTTGAAATTAGTATTTATTTTATGTCATTGGCCCAGTGTTCTTACACGGTTAGCAAATTAAATAAATAAAAAATGAATCTATCTATCTATCTATCTATCTATCTATCTATCTATCTATCTATCTATCTGTCTATCTATAAATATGTTTCCCAATGTAGTCAGTCTCAGCTACCTACTAAGTCTTCCTTTCGCTCTATGTCACTAGAGTGTATAGAAGCAATATTACTTTATATCACTGAGACCATAGCCTGAGTGAATGGTACTGCCCCTCCGGCATCTGAATGAGTCATTGTCAAGGCCAGTGCCAGCATTAAATGGGAGGTTGCTAGACAATCTAGCATAAGGGTCTATTAGGTCCATCATGTGAAATATAGAAAGGACAGCTTACTTAACTGACATACTAGGTTAGCCTGGCATCAGTGCAGACACCGAGATCATTGCCAAAGGAGTTGTCAATGGGACTGAGATTGCGTTTGAAGACAGAGTCAAAAGGAAAAGTAGTTATACTGATGTCAAAGCAACTGGTTTCATTAGTTATGTTAATGCAGAACTCTGCATTAGTGACACCAGAAGAAGGGATCTCTCTACAATGGCTAAATACCTAATGGGCTTAAACAGTGAGCAAGAGTAGCTCCTGTCATGTCACAATTATTTCTTTTTGTATGAAGGTGATTGATTTGACCTTGAAGATCAGCTCAAACTGTCTTGCTAGATTCTCATTTTATTTTCCAAATGGCAGTGTTTTGGGTGATCATAAGAATCTCATGAGAACTCTCATGATCTTCTGTCAATACTGCCATGGGGAAAATCTCTCTATACCCGAGGTACCAGTTAATAGTAAAGAGAGCCTTTTTACAGACTCATCTTTGAATGTTCATATCTTGTTGAGGGCCTTAGGCTTCGGGGTCTTGGCTATGATGTCTCTAGACTGCTCAATGAATCAATGGTAATGACTGCAATTCATCACATAATGAGACTTTCCCAAAGAAGTGAAACTTTTTTTGAGAAAGTAGTGTTTCTGGAAATTTGATTTCCTTGCAATAATTGAAACAAGGTAACTTGAACAACTAATGAGCCTGTGTAGCTTCCATTTTAATGGAAAACAACACATTTCTGGGACACACACTACTATTATTAACTGAGAAAAATACAATGTTGAATTTCAGTTTAAAAGTATGATTAAAGGCTCTGAGGCTGAGGCTGTCACAAAGTCTGATGTGAACCTAGTCTTGTTTATAAAACAAATGCCTATGGTATGCTGTGAATCGCCTAAAGGCTTTACAAGCCTCATAGGAGGTATTGGCCCATCAGTTCTGGTTCACAAAAGTCAGGATAAACAGTGTAGATATCTTCTGAGAATACATAAACTACAAGTTAAGAAATGCACTCAAAGACAAGGAACAAACAAAGGGATTACAGAATTAATGAACTAAAACTAGTGATGATGGATAAGAAAAAGGATCTTGGAGTCATAATTAAAGATCCAATAATACATTGGACCAATGTCTGGCAATACATAAAAAGCTAGAATGATTATGGAATACATAAAAAGAGGAAAGAAGAGTAGATCAATGGACAATATCCAAGGGTTAAATGGATCCTTGTTCAGGCCAGAACTAGATGACTGTGTACAATTTAGGAAACTACAATATAACAAAAATGGCAGCATTAGAAAAGCTACAGTGATAAGAAAGAAAGATAATTAAGAGGCTGAAAAAATAAACATTCTATATAAAGATAGACTCAAAGATCTGGGAGCCTTTTCTTTGGAAATGAAAAGAAATGAAAAGACTAGGGGACATGATTAAGGTATTCAAAGTGGTGAAGCTTGGGGAAACAATGGGGACTATTTGTATTCTTTTATTCATTCTATTCATTACAAATTGGGTTTACAACCTCATTTACAAAGGAACCTCATTGCAGGAGGGGCAGACATCAAGACAGTTATTACAGTGCAGATTAAAACAGAGGATAACATTACAGGTGCAGAAAAAGGAACATTTAACATAGATACACTTAGGTTACATAATGTAGTAATTTGTATGTTACTTAGGTTATATAATGTTACAAAACTGTGAGTTACACTCATGGATATAGTAGGTCCTCAAAAAAGACAGCGGGTTACATCCCTATTTGGACCTAGTGGGAAGGAGTGGGTCTAAGGGAAGGAGAGGCTGTCCAGTGGATGTTGCTGAGCCAGGGGGCAAGGTGGGCAGGTACCACAGGTTACAACAGGGAGTTAGTTGCACCTACAACAGTGGGTATTAAAGATATGGTTCCGAACGGCTGTTTTGAAGGAGCCAATTTTTGGCAAGTTGGAGATGCAGCTAGGGAGGGAGTTGAACCAGGTGGGGGTTCGGTAGAGGAAGGATCTCTGGGCAAGAGAGGCCTTGGTTCTGGACACCTTGAAAGGGGCCTTAACAGAGCTATGGGTGGTGACAGACAATGATGACTGCTGTAGTGAGGTGGAGACCCCAAGGGAGGAGAGTCCTAGCAGCGATTTCTTAGCGAGAAGGCAGGTTTGGTAGAGCAGTCATTCCTCAAAGTTGAGCAGATTGGTGGTAGTATAGAGAAGGCAGGTGTGAGTTTGATTGGGGGCACTGGTCTGGAGCCTACAGGCCTTATTGATGGAGAGTTGGATTTTGGAGAGGGCAGTGTTGTCAGCTGCAGCATAGATGGGCAAGCCATAGTCCATGAGGGGCAAGACGGAGGAGGTGATGGCCAGCCTGAGGGCAAACTTGAGGCAGGCAGTCCCTGTGCCGGTATAGCAGGCCAATCCGAGAGTTAATGGTGGCTGACAGGGCATTAATGTGGCTGTGGAAGGAGAGGGCAGTGTCGAACGTAATGCTTAGGTACTTGTATGTGGTCACTTGTTCCAGCGGGTGCAGAGTGCTGGGGATAATCAAGAGGGGGGTATTTTTAGCTTTATTTTGGTGGTGGAAGAAGAGCATTGATTTGGTTTTCTTTAGTTTAATGACCAGTCTGCGGTCACCAAACCACCTTTCGGATTAGTTGTGATCTTGCTGGAGGGATAATTGGAGCAAGGTGGGATTGGAATGTGAGGCAACAAGGACTGCATCATAGACGTAGAGGAGCATTTTACTGGTACATGAGCTGGGGAGGGTGTTGAGGTAGACACTAAAAAGTATTGGACCCAGGATGGAGCCCTAAGGGACCCTGGAGCAAATGGGAAGAGTGCTGGAGAGGGAGCCGCTGATCTTGACACACTGGGATCTAGCAGAGAGGTAGCTAGAGAACCAGGAAATGGGACAACCAGAGAAGCCAAGTTGGTGGAGAGAGTTGAGTAGAAGTGGATGACAGACAGTGTCAAAGGCCTAGGAGAGGTCGATGAACACTGCTCCTGCAAGGCTGCCAGAGTCGAGAGCAGCATGCAGGTGTTGGGAGAATTCCAGGAGATCCATGGTAGTACTGTGTCCTGGGTGGAAACCGTGCTGCTCTGGGCACATAATGTCATACTTGGTTAGGTATTCAGAGAGCTGGATCAACATCACTTTTTCAAGGGCTTTAGAGAGAGAGGAGAGGATGGAGATCGGCTGGTAATTGTTGGGGTTGGACCGGTCCCCACTCTTATGTATGGGTGTGATTTGAGCAGTTTTCCAAGCACTTGGGAACTGACCGAGGCATACAGACCAGTTTAGAAGGTCAGTCAGGAGGAATAGGACTTAGTCCAAGACCATACGGAGGATCCTGGAGTTGAGGGGGTCACTGCTGGGGTTATTGCTGCCTAAGGCTTTTAGCAGGTGTGGCATGGCTTCTTGGAGGGATAGGGTGTGCAGGTAGAATGGTGGGTGATGCAGGACTGGAGGGAGAGAGGTGGGGATTGGGTCAAAGAAGCTGCTGGGGAAGACCAAGCTTAGGTCAGAGAAGGCAGTGTTAAGGCAATCAGCTATAAGGAGTGCATCTGTGGTGGGGATGCCATTGATGGAGAGCTGAGATGGTGGGGGGAGTGGGACTTCCCATTTAGCTCTTTCATATTATCCCAGAAGGTCCAGGCTGAACCCCAAGTGGAAGTGAGGGTGGTTTGGTAGTGCTCTGACTTGGCCCGCCTAATGGCCCAAGTGCACTTATTGCATTATGCATTGTAGGCCTGTCTATCAGATGCCTTTCCATATTCTACAGCAATGTGCCAGAGATTATCTCTGTTTTTGAGTCTCTGGAGGAGGGGTGGGGTGATTCATGAGGCATTGCATTTTTTGGAGTGGATCCTGGTGAGGGGGTGAAAAGGTCACAAGCCTTGCATAAGGCATTTGTGAAGTGGTCAAGAGCTGAGTCAATGTCAGGGGCGTGCTGGACAGGGGATCAGTCTAGCTGGGCTAGGTATTGTTTTAATTTTCTGAGGCTGCTGGGACATAAACAGCAGCTTAGAGTGGCCTGGGACACTGGCTTCAGAGTGGAGGATGACCAGAGACAGAGGACTGGGGAGTGATCGCTAAGAGAGTTGGGGAGGACAGTGACATCCCAGATTTTGTAGGGGTGATTAGATAAAACAACATCTAGGAGAGTGCTGGTGCCAGTAGAGTGGTTGAATCTGGTGGGCTGAGTGACTAACTGGGACAAATCCAGGGCAGCAAAGGAGTCCCTTATATGGGAGGCAGTGGAGGCAAGCCAGTTAACATTGAGATCACCTAGGATGACTTGCTGCACTTTGTGAGGGAGAGATGTGAGGTAGTCAGTGAGGGACTGGACCGCTTGGTTTTGATTTCTCAGAGATACGTAGGAGACTTTGAGGAAGAGAGAGCCTTGGGCGGGGTCAGGTGTGATTTTTAAGGTGAGGGCTTGGGCTCCATAATCAAGTTTAGGAGCTGGGAGTGCCTGACCTACAATGCAGTCCCGTATGAGTAGTGCACAACCACCACTGTGTTTGCCTACTTGGTCTTCCCTGTAGATGGTATATCCAGGGAGGGTGATAGCAGAGTCGGGGTGGATTTGGAGAGCCATGTCTCTACCAGTGCAATTATGTCAGATTGATGTTGAACAACCCAGCACCGGGAGTGCAGCAGATTTCTTTAGGAGACTGCAAATGTTTAAGGATGCAAAGCAGAGGCCAGTTGCAGTACAGGGTTTAGAAGGGCTGGAAGCCATAAGTCCGGGGTTTGGGGGTACATTACCAGATAATAATAATAGCAGTGTAATTGTTCTGGTTAGTGGCCGGTGGCAATGGAGACCCTTGGGTCAACACCCAGCTGAGGACTTTAAAATCAGGGTGCATGGGACAGATAAAGTGCAAAGGGTGGGAATGGCAGGGGAGAACTGGGTTCTGGTCAGGCCTTGGAGGGTGGAAGGAGTGGGGGTATTGGCAGGGTGGGGGTGTTGGGGGTCACAGGTGAGTCGAGGGTGGGGGAGGGCTGAGTCACTGTGGGTAGTCTGTTAATGAGGTGCCTAGAGTGGAGGATAGGTGCTCCAGTCAATGTGAGGTCTGTACAAGAGGGTGAAGGAGAGCAGACTTAGTAATGGAGTATAGGTACCCACAGCAGCTGAGCAGTAAAGGATGAGTGTCCAGGAGTAGTAGAGAGTAAGGAGATGTAGAGCAGCTTTGGCACGGTTGGGGGAAATCCCTCTAGTGGACGAAGAGTATAAGCTGCAAATGGGGAAAATCAGTATCATTCAGTAGAAGAGAGAGGGGGCAAAGACTGATGAATAGTGATAGACTGACCACACAATAAATCAAATGAGACAGGAACTGTATTGTGCTGGATTGGGTAAGTGTGCTTATAACTGGGCCCTCTAGTGGCTAAAAGATATAATCTGCTAATGGAAAGGTCAGCCAAAAAAAAAAAAACAGAACAGGCAGGGAGGTTCTAAAGCAAGTTTTTTTGGGAGGGGCACTGCAGCAGTCTTAATTGGACAGAGAGGTCAAGGGTGCAGCCCACAGACTTACAGCTCTAAGAAAAGGCACACAGGGCTCAGGGCAGATAGCAAATCACACTACTTTAAAACCTCTCTCAAGACTTAAATCAACTCTTAAGAAATCTCTACATCAGACTAAACATTACTTAAAGTGAGAAATCAAGAACATGCCAAGCAGCAGTAAGTCCTAGCATTAATTTCTTGGCAGCAATTCCTAGAAGACTTCTGGATTGTTGCACATAGTGTGAGAAACACTGGCAAACAGGGACAAGTGAGATTCCTCCAGGGTAGATGCCAAAATTCAATGTTCCAACCCATACCTTGCTTGGAGGGTGAGCGTCAGGCAGCTTCTCCTAGCCTGCTTACTAAATTGCAGAATGCAGTTTGTTTGAGAGGAAACAGCCCGAAATGGGCACAGTAGTCCCCTGGTGAGATAAGGTGAGAGGACGAAATTAAATAGCAGGCTTGGAGTGGAGGGCAGTCACAGAACAAAAGAGACATTAACAAATTGGGAGGGGTTGAGAATTAAACAGAGATAGTTTAAGCAGGGAAGTCCTGAAGCAACTTGGGGGTTGGGGAGGACACTGAAGTATGCTTAACAGGAGAGAGCAGTAGCCTCAATACAATTGGGAAAGTGGCTCTGATTAACACTGGGGCACAGAGTTGGGGAAAAAAAAGAACAGGCAGGGAGGTTCTAAAGCAAGTTTTTTGGGGGGGACTGCAGCAGTCTCAATTGGACACAGAGGTCAAGGGTGCAGCCCACAGGCTTGCAACTCTAAGAGAAGGTGCACAGGGCTCAGGGCAGATAGCAAATCACACTACCTTAAAACCTCTCTCAAGATTTAAATCAACTCTTAAGAAATCTCTACATCAGACTAAACATTACTTAAAGTGAGAAATCAAGAACATGTCAAGCAGAGGTCAGTCCTAGCATTGATTTCTTGGCAGCAGTTCCTAGAAGACTTCTGGATTGCTGCACATAGTGTGAGAAACACTGGCAAACAGGGGCAAGTGAGATTCCTCCAGGGTAGATGCCAAAATTCAATGTCCCAACCCGTACCATGCTTGGAGGGTGAGTGTCAGCCAGCTTCTCCTAGTCTGCTTACCAAACTGCAGAATGTTGGCACAGGACAGCAGAGTAATGGGATACATTTAAATTAAGAACATTTCTGAAGATATTTAAGGACTTGTGTTTTACTAATAGGGTAGTTACTTTATGGAATAGTTTACCAGAGTAGGTAGGAGAAGCATGTAGCTTTAAGATATTTAGGTAATGATTGGATACATACCTTAGAGGAAAACACATTTTTTAGATAAAACTGTAAGGACAGCAGTCAAATGCACTAGATGGATTAATATCAGTTAATAGGGCCTCTTAGTGAAGTCTGTTATGATATATGAGTTTCCAAGCACGAGGTTTGTGTGAGAGGATCACAGTGCTACCCAAACTGCATGAGAGGAATCTCTTATACTCTAAAAGACATCCTCCTATTGCCCTATTATCATATTATAAATCACTTGTGTTTAGCTTGAGTTAGTTATAATAAGGATAGAATCTTTTTTTTTTATTTTATTGTGGCATCCTGTCCTCCCCACTGGTGCAGAAGTGGAGTGCCCCCTCCTAAAGCTCATGAATGAGAGCACATTGTACACAGGATAAGAAGTACAGTGGCCCTGTGTGCTGATTGGTTGAAATCACATTAGTGATTTATAATGGTCATTTACAGTCTTGCAGTTTCTACATTACTATGCATCAGGAAACCTTAAATCCAAATCTAACCACAGCCACCAGCTCACAGTGTGACTTGACCTCTACATGCTTCAGCTTTCTGAGTTGTAGATTTTGTAGAGGCAGGACTCTACCATATGAATGTGATGCATCTCAGCTGGGTTAGCATGAGTAAATAGATTATTAAATAACAAATTCTAAACCATTACCATTATCAGCAAGTATCATTCCATGTAAACAGAAAGCTGATCTAAGACAGCTGTAAGCCAATACAGCACATCAGCTAACATTCTTCAAGTGAAACTACCTCTGGCTGGAAGCTGCAATACTGAACATAGGATTTGCAAGAAAGCGAGTTGTGCACACAACAGAGGGAGGTGAACCTTACAATTGTCTTTGGTTTGTAGCAGATATTCTGCAGGTGGAGGCTACTTCTAACTGAAAGGTGAAATAAGGAACTTTAAATTATCAGGAAAAGACAGTCTTTCAAGCAACAGAGGGAGGTGGATCTAGCTTTACTTTTGTTACAATTCTTAAGATTTTCAGTGCAGGAAAAGTTTAAAGCACAGATGACTTATTTTGGGGCTGACTGCTTTCAGAGCACAAACCACCAGGCTGTTTTGGGGCTGGGGAGGTTTACCTGTGTCTGACTTGGATGTCTGGATTTTTCTCTGTTTGATTAGCAGGGTATTTTCTCTGTCAAATTGTTGTGTAGGGCATCTTGCTGACAGGAAGGCACTCATCGCAGCGGTGGGTCAGAGCTTTTAGCTGATTGTTTTGTGAGGGCACAGTTTAGGCCCAACCCCTTCCTACCCCTCACCCCACCCACCGCTGGAAATAGTTCCTTTATACCTGGGGTTCTGACATCATTTCCTCAAGAGTGCAAGGTGCATATCACTGTCATATCCTCTCTTGCACACTGCACTGACAATAAGCATACACATTGTATAATATATATATTTCTATATAACAAACCAATCACACACACAAAAAAAAAGTAGATAAACATGTGGGGAGTAGTACAATGTAATGGCTGTGGGGCAGCAGTCTTCCGGGAGTCTTTCTGGAGGCTGATATGCTGCCCTATTTGCAGACAACTCTCTGCCCTGAGGGAGGAAGTTGCCCATCTTCAGGCCACACTGGACAGTAGTAAGGGAACCTTCCCCAGGCCACACTGGACGGTAGGAAGGGAACCTCCCCCATCTAGGAAGCACCAGAGCCACCACCACTACCTCAGAGGTTGTGAAGAAAGCACAGCAGTTGGACCACAGTGGGCTCAAGGAGGGTGAGGATGGTGTAACAGAGGCACACCCAGTCAGTTGTTCCACTCCACAATCCATACACCATTCTGGGGGAGCATAGCTCCCCTATGGATGCACCCGCAAAGGAGACTAAGGAGGCTGAGGACAACTGTCACTAGGGAGGCCCACAGGAAGGAGGCAGAGGACACCACAAGGAAAGAAAGCAGCTCCTGGTGGGGGACTCAATTATTAGGGGGATAGAACTGGGGGGAGCAGGGAAAACTGAAGTAAGGTGCCTGCCTGGTGCCATGGCTTGGACGGACAGGAAGTGCATCCTCAGGATCACGAGAACAGCTGCATGGGAGTCTGAGCTGGACGTCATTTTCCACCTAGGAACAAATGACTTGGCTCAGAATGAGAGTAGAGCAGTGCAGAAGGACTTTTTAGAATTGGGGAGAGGCCAAAGACAAGTAGCACACACAGTATCCTTCTCAGAGGTGCTGCCTGTCAATGGCATGAGTGAGGTGAGGGTACTTTGCACTGTGCAGTTTAATGAATGGTTGAAAAAATGGTGTGGAGCACAGGTGTTTGGCTTCATTGGGGACTGGGGTTCCACCTGGAGGGACACCAGCCTATACTGGCAGGATGGTCTGCATCTGTCCAGGAAGGGAACAAGTCTTTTGAACAATCAGTTTAAATGCTTCATTGACAAGCTTTTAAACTAATCAAGGGGAGAGGCACTGATAAGCAGCAGGAAAATCCCTGCCTCTCCCTACAAAACAGGGTACTAAATGAGAAAAAGACCAAAGTAGAAAGGTCAGTGGGGGATGTTGCAACAGAAGGTAAAGCCATCAAAAAATGGAGAGCAATGAGTACCAATGCTCGTAGTCTGAGTAACAAGCTTCCTGAATTAGTGGCCTTGATGGAGGAGGAACATCTGGATATCGTGGCAGTCACAGAAACATGGTACACATAAACCATGACTGGGACGTAAACATACCAGGATACACTATCTACAGGAGGGACAGGGAGGGAAAGAGAGGAGGAGTAGCTTACATAAGGGAAGGAATCAAAGCAACAGAACAAAAGGGTAAACAGGAGGAGAAGAAGCACTGTGGGTAAATTTGGAGACCGCAATGGCACCACAATCTGCACAGGGTTGATACAGACTCTTCTCAGGGGGAGGAAATGGACAAGGAAATGATAGAAAGTATACTTAGAATGGTAGAAAAGGAAATATTGCTGATGGGTGATCTGAATATGCCAGATGTTAACTGGAGTGCAGTTGCAGCAGCCACTTCAAAGAGTGGGTTATTCTAGATGCCCTACAGGGGCATGTCTTAGACAACTAGTATTGGAGCCCACTCGAGAGGGAGCAATCTTAGACCTGGTTCTCTCAAATGGAGATGAAGAGAGGATCACAGATGTAGAAGTGGGTAGCTAACTGGGAACTAGCGACCATCGAACAGTATGGTTCACAATAAACACAGCAATAGTGTCAAGCCATACAAAGGCAAAAGTACTGGACTTCAGGATGGCTGACTTTGCCAAAATGGATGAGTGCCTAAGGAAAGCACTAGCAAATGGGCAGGAAGGAGGGGTGGAAGAACAATGGGGAATACTAAAAACTGACATCACAGAGGTAACAAGCCTTTGTGTGAAGCAAATAAACAAAATGAAACAATGTAAGAAACCACTATGGTTCTCAAAGGAAGTGGCAGTGAAGGTTCAAGAGAAAGAGAAAGCATTCAGGAAGTACAAGGAATCACAGAAGGAGCAGGACAGAGAACTGTATCAGTTAAAGCAAAAGGAAGCTGGGAAGGCAGTCAGAACAGCAAAGGCCCGAGGAAAAGAGAGCCAACTCAGTTAAGAAGGGGATAAAACCTTTTATAGGTACATCAGGAGCTAAGGAAGACCAAGGAGGGATAGTGAGGCTTAATAAAGGGAGGAGGGTGGGAAGAGGGTGACTGTGAAAAGGGAGAGATACTAAACAAATATTTTTGCTCAGTATTTACAAAGGAAGAGAGGGAGGTACCTAAAACAAACAGTAGAAACACTCTGGATACAGAAGTTGATACCAACCCATTGATAGAAGAAAGGGTTCTGAAAGAACTCTTAAAACTGAAAGTGGACAAAGCAATGGGGCCTGATGGGATTCATCCCAGAATTCTAAAAGAACTAAGGGTAGAACTAGTGACACCACTGACTACCCTCTTTAACAAATCATGGAGGATGGGGTGGTACCTGAGGACTGGGGAGGGAGATGTGATTCCCTTCACAAAAGTGGGAGCAAGGCAGAAGCAGGAAATTACAGACCTGTTAGTTTAACCTCAGTGTTAGGGAAAATGATGGAATCACTCTGAAGGAAAGAATTGTCGAGTATCTAGATGCCAGAGGGGCACAGGACCCAAGGCAGCATGGATTCACAGCGGAAGGTCATGCCAGACAAATCTGGAGATTTCTTTGACTGGGTGACCAAAGCAGTAGATCAGGAGGGCTGTGGACATGGCCTTCCTAGACTTTAGCAAGGCATTTGACACAGTCCCACACAAAGATTAATACACAAGTTAGCCAGCCTGGGAGTGGGTCCCAAGATGCAGCCTGGGTAAAGAATTGGCTGGAGAACAGGACACAGAGGAGTAATAGTAAATGGAGTCCACTCTGAAGAAAGGGGGTTACTAGTGAGGTACCGCAGGGTTCAGTATTAGGACGGTCCTCTTCAATGTCTTTATGCTTTACATTGCAGTGGGACTGGAAGGAAAAGTATGTCTCTTTGCAGATGACACAAAGATCTGCAACAGAGTTGATACACAAGGTGGAGTGGAAAGGATGAGAAGGGACTTGGCAAGGTTAGAGGAATGGTCAAATGTATGGCAGCTTAGATTCAATGCTAAGAAGTGCAAGGTAATGCACCTGGGAAACAACAACCCAGGGGAAGAGTACATAATGGGGGTGAGATATTAGCAACAACAAAAATGGAAAGGGACCTGGGGGTAGTCATATCAGATGACATAGAGGTGGGCAAGCAATGTGAGAGGGCAGCAAGGAGGGCTGGGGGGATACTGGGATGCATATGGAGAGGCATCACCAGTAGAAAACAGGAAGTTATTATCCCTCTATACAGACAGCTGGTGAGACCCCATCTGGAGTACTGCGTGCAGTTCTGGAGACCCAATCTCCGCAAAGACACAGACAGGATGGAAGCTGTCCAGAGGAGGGCAACTAAAATGGTGCAGGGTATGCACCGGAAGACATATGAAGAGAGACTTAAGGAGCTTAATATGTATAGCCTCGAGGAAAGGAGGGAGAGGGGGGACATGATAGAAACCTTCAAGTACCTTAGGAATCAACAAAGTCCAAGAGGGTAGCATCTTTCAAAAAAAGAGGTGTGCAAGAACAAGGGGGCACAATTTGAAGATAGGGGGCAGCTCAGAGGTAATTTAAGGAAGTATTTTTTCACAGAGAGGGTTGTGGATGCATGGAACGGCCTTCCAGAGGAGGTTGTGGAGTCAAAAACAGTGGTGGAATTCAAGCATGCATGGGACAGTCATAAGGCAATTCTAGGGGGTGTGGGTAGGAAGAAGTAGGCTGCTGGTTAACTAGGATCTGCAGCATATCCATTAGGTAGGGAAATGGGCAGACTGGGTGGGCCAAGCAGTCCTTATCTGCTGTCAAATTCTATGTTTCTATGTTTCTATCAGAAAGAGACTGTACCCCATACTCGGATTCTGACACAAAAATCCTAAAAATGGTGAACCCATAAATATAGGAAATGGTAAATGTAAAATGAGTATGGGTGTATCATTTTTGTGTCCTGCCAACCAGGCAGTGGCAGCATATAATGTCATGTGAAATGTCATAACAGAAAAAAGTGTGCAGTCAGGTGCTGGTTCATATGAGAAGTAACTATTTTGTGAGCCATAAAGTGGGATTGTGCAAAATGCAATAAATGAAATGCCATCTGACTCACATAGATTCCCCATGGGCATTCAGAACATACCAGCTCCTTCCTCAGGTGGAGGAGTCTATATGCAGCCTGTCAGGATATAAGGAACAAAAATTAACATATGAGAATATTCAAACACATTTAAATGTGATTTTCCTTTGCACGGCAACCCTTTCCTTAAAGAGATAGTGATTTTGTATTTACAGGGTACCTACAGTACATCTATATTATTGACATTTGCATGGTAATCTGTTCCCTTATAACTATACTGCTGTCAGCAAAAGTGCAAATAGTGACAACAGTACAAAACAGCACTAAATTAATAAAAAAGGTTATCGTAGAACTAATAGATATGAAACAACTTGCTTGTAATAATGTCACATTATAATTACATACTGTATTAGTAAACTTGTAGTTCAGTATTTAGATAGAGTCTATGAAATTTCATAAAGGTTCAAATGCTCCCAACTAGGTTGAGAGAGGAAAATAAATAATGATCTACAAAATATTAAAACATAGTACACTTAGTTAATTAAATATGATATAATGCAATTCAACCTGTTAGCTAAGTAAGAAAACCAATTCATGGCACTCACCATGCACAAAATAAATAAAGTCTGAGCCCTGTAAGTGTTCTCCAAAACTTCTCATCTTTACTGGTTCACAGCTGAATAAGCACCCGTTCTGGTACAGGAACATGCAGGATACAGATATAACCTGTTAGCTGTTTATAATTCCAAATGATAAAGATGCAAGTTGTAATCTAAAACTCTTCAGCTGAATAGGTTAATGGTAGCTATTTAATAGGTATGAAGTCAGTCAATTCATTCAGTCCCTGTGGAGACAGGCTTCTAAGGCAAAAAAAAATCCACTATTTCTTCCTTCTCAGGAATCTGTTCAGTCTGCCCCCACCTCCTTTCAATCTGGGAATATTTTGCAAAGCTACAAATTTCAAACAGTTTGGATTTTGGCTATGGCACTCCTTATGGTGAGACCCAAGTGCAATCACACTCACCTCACTTACATTTTTTGATATTACAGATGTGTTCAAGCATTCAGATTTTAAGCTGCCTGGTGGTCATGTTAACATTTATTTTTTTGGGCAAGTGCACCAGGCAGCATAAATCACAAACTCTGTAAAACAGCTTCAAAACTGTCATGCTTCCACTGGTTTTTCAGAGTTACCCACATTAAAATGTTTTCCCTAAATTGCCTACTTGAAGGCCAGACATTTTTTTAAAGGGAAAGAAACCCACTGGTTTACTTTGTAGCCATTTCTCAACTGGGGCTTCCATGCAGTGACTTTTAGTAAGACAGTCCCCCAAATTTTGACCTCTAGAGTGAGAGATGCATAGACTGTCTCCAACTTTATCCCTAATCATGGAATCCAACAAGTATTTGCTATTTTTAAGAATGATTTCTCTAACCTTTGTGGTCAGAGCAGTATACCGTGTCACAATAGTTATCTTTATCCACCTTTGAACAGATTTTACTTTAGCGGTCAAAAGTGACGCCCTGGGTGTAATTGTGCTCTTTTATCAGCTCAGTTCAAGGCCTTAGTGGAATATCCATATGCCCTAAATCTTGCCGTGAGCTCCTGTGCTTGAATCCTGAACCTATCCTCTGTGGAACAGTTCCATCTAATACTCAGAAACTGTCCCACAGGGATACTCGAAGTCAAACCCAGATGGCAGTCACTCTCAGAATGTTGTCAGAACAATAGGCTAGAATATTATTTACTCCATTTGACCTCTTGGCCAAGTCTCAAGCCTGCCTTATATAGCATAAGAAACATTAGAAAAGTAGCTCAGTTTTTATTTTCCTTTTCAACCTACTGCATTCCAAAGGGGGATTATTATAATGTATAATGAAATCGGCATGTGGCAACCTTGTATTTATATATAAAAATAGACTTCTATTATTCCTGTACAATATGAACTACAGCTAATAAAATATATTACATAGATATTTCAAGTCTGGTAAATATTGTACAAAGCAGAATAAACACATGGTAAATAAAGCAACAAAACTTAAAAAAATGAACAAAACAAAGTAATCAGATACAATATGCAGTCTTAATAACTTTTGAAAATAGCATCACTGTTCTTGCACAGATACTGTAAGTAATTTCTTTGCTTAGGTATATTAAATTTTTTCTTTTCATATAAAATCTTTAAATATTTCTTAATTTCTTAACTCAGCCCTGCAGTGAGCAGGCCAAGCATGGGCAGGCTGTGCGCGTTTACACGTGTGTCTGCACAGGTTATGCATGTTGTGTGAGGGAAGAGGAAGAAAGTAGAACAGTGACTAAGGATATGACGATATCACTAAGGTAGGTGGGAGAACTCTGTCATCTATGGCACTGTCACAGATTCACCCCATTCCAGCATGGATCTGTTGCGGTGCTTTATTAATGATATTATAGTTGTCTGTCGGGGCAGTGAAACTGAATTTACAAACTTTGTCCTATGGTTGCAACAGACAAATGAACATCTTTGATTTAAATACACTGTGAACCATTGTGAAATAGTTTTCTTGGCTCTTAAAATATATCAGAAAACAACTGGGGAAGTTTGTACCACTCCGCATCAAAAAAAACACAGATAGGAATAGCCTCTTACTTTTTAATGGCTGCCACCCACATCATGAAAAGCTTAATATACCAAAGGGACAGCTAATAAGAACCCATGGAAACTGCACAGAGAACACTGAATTCATGAATAAACAGAGTGAACAGATCTTGACATTTAAAGAGAGGACTTGAAGCAACAAGAACATTTGCTCAGCAATGGAAACAGTTCATTATTTGGAACATTCCATGACATTGACTCCTAAAGTTGCTTACAATAAGGAAAATAAGTTTGAATGCCCCTTTATCACAACTTTTTTGACACAGCATAACAGGATTCAGGAAATAGTCAGCAATAATTGGCAAATTTTGAATTTGGAGCCAAAACTAAAAACAGTTGTGAAGGATGGACCTAAAATTGTATTCCATGGAACTAAAACAGTCTCTGATACAGTAGTGCACAGTATGTTACCAATCACTGAACCAACATGCATCAGTTGGTTACCCCTTCCAATTAGGCACCTTCAAATGTGGCAAGTGTTTGTACTGCCCTTATCTTAGGCAGTATAAGCATTTTTACACATCCTAAAACTAAACAAAAATATGAAATTAAACATTTCATTAACTGCGCAACTGAGGGTGTTGTCTATTTGTTGTCTTGTAGTTGCAGTAACATTTATGTGGGCTGCACCATGAGACAACTTGGACAACAAATGGGTGAGCATGTAAGTGCTATACAACATTCTTATATGTCATATCCCAATGTGTGTGCTAGCAAAGGAGTGGAGTCAGTAAAGCTGCAAGCATCAGTGCATGTGAAATTACATTGTGCAGAAATGTACATCATCTTGAAACACAGGAAGTGAGGATTAAACAAATATAATTTTCATAAAGATATTTGCTTAGACATGGTGCCTTTGGACTATCTTGTAAATTATAGACTTAATAGACAAGATACTGGTGCCAAAGCATGCTAGATGGCATCCTGAATCTAAACACCTGTGCATCAGAAATATATCTAGTTGCATTCAAATGCAAGGATGAAAAAGAACTTTGATTTTAATTCTCTGTAAAAAGTGAACAAGTATCAGAGAGGTGTGGTACCCAGGACTGGAGTTTAATCTGCCCTCATCATTTGCAAGATCCAATCAGAGTTGGTGAATAAGCATAAACAGTATGATCTCATGGTGATGTTATATGATACTGGCTATAAAAATCCAAATATTCAGAATTAATCAGAACTTCTTAAACCTGATGCTGTGAGGACTTAACTCTCTAAGACTGTATATTTCTAGCTGTGACTTTCCTCCCAAGAGCAAAACCCTGTTTCTACCCACCAAGAGTGGAGCTGGTTCTGTGTGTGTGTCAAGATGGATACTTGCCAAAGTGTGTGAAGTAAAGTGAGAACCCACAGTGCCTTAGTGGCATTATACTACTAGGATTCATAATAGGAATAATAGATGCACAGAAGGCCATAGCCCATATGAGTACATCCCCAGCAAGCTGGTAAATTACCCACAATTTAATACATATTTATCTATGCTGTTTTTAAAGGTCAAGGCAGTTAGTATCAATAATGGATTTAGGGAGTGAGTTCCATAAAGGGATTATTCTTTGGGTGAAAAAGAAACATCTATTGTTCTTTTTGGGATAGGTTAATGTAAGTTGATGTGTATGACTTCTTAAGTTACAATCCCATATGTTAAATGTCATACCTAGATCAGACATTAATTCTGCGTCTTTTGATATTTTAAACATTGGTAATAAATCACCCCTGTTTCTTCTCAACTCCAATGTGTATAGGTTTAGTTCCTCAAGTCTGGTTTCATAGTTATTATTTTGCATATTATCAGTTATTTTTGTCACTCTACATTGGACCCCCTCCAGACTATTATGTCCCTCCTCAAGTATGGACTCCACAGTGGAGAGCAGTAATCCAAATGTGGTCTTATATAGGTTCTATAGAGTGGAAGAATGCTTCCCCTATTTCTTGAAACAAAGGATCTTTTTATACAGCCTGTTATTCTGTTAACCCTATTAATTACAGGGTTACAGTGTTTTCCAAAGGATAAAGCTGATCTGATGATGATTCCAAGGTCCTTTTCCTCTAGAACAGATGTCAGGGGGCAACCATTCAATGTATATTGTTTTTTTTGTTTGTATCTCCCAGATGCATGATGACACATTTGCTAGTATTGTATGTCATATTATTAAGTTGTGTCCAATCCTCAAGAGTTTTTAGATCTTTTATAAAGTTTAGTGTATCTTCCTCAGTTTTGACTTGGGCTGCAATTTTAGTATTGTTTGCAATTTTAATGGCAAAGTTCTTTAGGTTTATAGTCATATCAGATATAAAGACAGAAAACAGGACAGGTCATACAGTGGTTCAATTAACCATGATATCATTTCCTTTAACAATCTCAGATGTAGTTGCCTGGTCTTGGGGATTTATTGGTGTTGATTTTTTCCAATTTATTCAATATTTCCTGTTTTGTAATTTCGGTGAGATGTTCATGGGAGTCACTAGCATTGTTGCCTGTATGCTGTTTGTTTGGGGTTGTTGGGTTAAACACTGAACAAAGATATTTGTTGAGTTCCTCTGCCATTTCCTGTGGGGCTACTAATGTATTTGGTACGACTACCAGGGGGCCGATGGATTTTGTGGCTTGTTTTTTATTATTTATATATGAGTAAAAATTTTTACCACCATTGTTCATGTGGGCTAATCTAAATTCTAGTTTTTTTTCTTTTCAGCTCGTATACTCTGTTAACATTGTTTTAAAATAGACTTATATTTGTAACTATTATAGTCATTATTACATTTTTCTGAAGCTCTGTATGCCCTTCTTTTCTTTGCTATTAAGTGTAATATGTGTGGTGTTGCCCAAATCGGTATTTTACCCCTCTTATTATATGCAGTTTTGTTTGGGATATATTCCTCTTCCAGTTCAATGGTTTTGTTTTTAATTCTAATCCAGAGTTCACTGTGTGATGTGGACCCATTATCCCATTGCCATATGCAAAGTTCTTTATTAATGTGGTCAAAGTTTGCTTTATTGTAATTTTTAAAAATAGTTATACCAGATTCAAGTTTAGGGAATAATTTAGTGTCGAATGTTATTATTCTGCGGTCACTATTTTGTAGGGGATCTTTAATTTTGATACTTTTTATCTGGTGCAGGATATCAGTTAGTAATAGGTCTAGGATGTTACATTTCCTTTTTGGTACAGTAATTAATTGATATAATCCATTTGTATCACACTCCTCAAGAAACATATTCTGTAGATTATTACTAGTAGTGCCTTCTTTCCAATTAATTCTCGGAAAATTAAAGTCCCCTAATAATATAGTTTCTTCATGATCTATTTTATTACTTATGTTATTTAATATGGCCTGATGTTCTAATACATTAGTATCCAGGGGTCTATAACAGAGGCCTACTACTAGTTTTCATTGTCTTTCCCTTGCTATTTCTACCCATAATATTTCACTAGAGATTTTGTCTGGCAAATCCTCAATAGGTTTGTATGTGATGTTATTCTTAATGAATAAGGCTACCCCTCCTTTTGAAGTCCTATTTTTGTAATAGGTATTATAGCCAGAAATATTCACATTCCAGATTGAAGTTCCCCCCACCAGGTTTCTGTTATTGCAGCTATGTCAATTCCATCCTTATTAAGTATGAGTTCTAACTTGTCCAGTTTAGTAGAGTGAAGATTTCTTGCATTAGTTAGAAGAAAGGAAAGTCCAATTTTCTTATTATGTTTTGAATCTATAGCTTTCTAATACTTCACAGAGGGTTTATTTACTTCAGGTGCTATGTTTTCCCTTTGCCCCTCAGTATCTAGTTTTTTTGTTCCCTGTTGCCTTTTTAATGTGTTTTGAAATATACATCCCAGTAGTCTAGAACCTTGTTTACTAAGGTGTAATCCATCGTATCCAAAGTGCATATTTTTGTTTTCAAACTTTTCCCAGGTTTTTATGCATTTGATATTATTGGCTAGACACCATCTGTGTAACCAATTATTGTGTGCCTTGATGTTGTTTGTTTTTGTGTAACTTGCCCTGAGTACTGGTAAAACTTCTGAGATGATTGGTGTCGCATTCAATTCCTTCAAAGTTTTTATTGCCTTTTCCATATCCTTTACTATATTCTCCACTTCCTGTTTTCAAAAATCATTGGTACCTACATGTAAAATCGCATTTTTAGGGTTAGGAATATTCTGAAAAATTCCTGGGAGCATTGCAGTTATATCCCTAATGGTTGCCCCACTGTAGCTGCAACTAACTATGTTTTCTTTGTCCCCCCTCATGGAGAATCTGTCTGTAAATCTAGTTATTGAGTCACCCAAAATAAATATTTGTTCTGGTAATGTATCTGTCTGCATATTAGTATCATTGTCATTACTACTCTGAGTATTCCCTCCATTATATTAGTTGTTTCTTCTTGTTGCCCATTAATGCTGATAGGTTCAGATGACCCTATATCATTAGTATCGACCTGTGCTGTTAGTGGGGATGTTGACTGGACCTCTGCATTATTCTCATTATCTGTGAATATTGGGGACTGGCTTAGAGGGGTACTAACCAAGATGTTAGGCTGATCGTAATCGGATAATTGTATTAGTGGGTCAAAGCTGTTATGTAAGGGAAGCTTGAAGTGTTCAGCTTTTCAACCTTTTTTTTTAACTGATCTTGAACTTTGAATGTTATACCAGTCATTGTCCTGGTTTTCATCTATTTCATTCGCTCTTATTCTCTTTTTTGTAGGTTGGGGTTTTATTAATACACCCTGGGTACTAGACTCAGTTTCACATCCTAATGTTAAGGTTTTTTTTTTTTTGGGGGGGGGTTGCCTTGGTTTTGGTATTGGACCATAACCTATATCTTTATCCACACATTCTATGGACTTTAGAGACATTAGATTTTTATCCATGTTTTCCCTATTTTCCATTCTTAAGGCCATGCTTTGTTGGCTATTTTAAATGCCTGTAATTTGGTACTAAATACTGATATTTCTGCCAACATATCTGTATTTTGTTAACATTTCATACAGGTGAATGGGCATTCAAGCACTGACACATCTGTGAGTAGGTACATCTCACATACAATACACTTGGTCCCTCCTTTCCCTGAAAGTATTGTGTTGATATCCATGTCTACAGACATCTCAAGGCCAATGTATGTTTCTGTGGGGCCCACCTTAGTGATATCATCATATCCTTAGTCACTGTTCTACTTTCTTCCTCTTCCCTCACACAACACGCATAACCTGTGCAGACACACGCTTGAACAGATCCATACTGGAAAGGGGAGAATCTGTGATGGTGCCATAGATGACAGAGTTCTCCCACCAACCCACATACAAGTTGGCATAACCGAGAGCAATGGTGGCCCCCATGGCAGTTCCCCTTATTTGTAGGAAAAATTTTTCTTGAAACATAAACAGGTGCATAGTCAGCACACACTTCACCATTTTAACTAAATACCATGTTGGGAAATTTATTTTCTCTTGTTCTGTGCCTTGATTTCCTTGATTTATTGATTCATCCAGATAAATAGAATTATTTGGAGATTCAAACAAGCCACCAACTGTCTCAGTATCACATGACTCCCAAATAACCATATATACACCAACTATTATAAAATAAACAAACATTTTTTATAATTAAAGCTTTGTTATGACATAATCCTCCTTTTTGAATTAAAAATGCATTCTCAAAATAATACTTTTTCTAACTCAAAACTGCAATCCTAATATATGGGTATACAGTTTAAATTCCACATAAAATGTAAGTGTGTAAGGAGATCTATAAACCATATAGCATAATGAAAGTTACATCATCATACATACATACTTATGACATCATCAGAGCATGACATCTTCAAAAGTGACATCACCAGAGATGTACATTTTTACATAGAAAAATTAAACTGATACACAATAAAACATTGCTAAAACTATATACATTTTTCACTCTACTATTTCTACAGATTTTTTTTGCACATCTAAATTATGAAAAAAATTTCACCAGTGGAAAAAATGTATTATTTGTCTGTTATTCACAGCTATCAGTACCAATTAAGATTTGTAATATGATTATTGTTCATCATTATCACCTTCCCTTTCACTTGAGACGTGATACCTAGCTTGTTTGCATTTACAGTATGGTCTTAGCTGATTAATATGAACCCACTTAAAGAGCAGGTGCTTAGTAAAGGTGCATATTTTAAAGAACAAAGGTTTGGGGCCTTTAGATGCCTCTGCAATCATTTAGTTTGCTGTTATTTGTTTATTTACTTACTTGTGCTTACATTTCCATCTTTTTATTTGTATTTTGCCAAGTGCTAGTGAAAACAAAGAGTCAGATGGAGTCCCCCTGTGATGATGTCAGAAAACCCTTACTAGCAAGCTTGCCTGTGTATCTCAAAGGGAAACTACAACCTTTCTACTTTTCAGATATTGCTTTTAGACTGACCTATAGGTGGAGCTGTAAGCTGACCCAGCCTGCCCCTGTACATTCAGACTGACCTACAAGTGTCGCTATGAGACCCTGCAATTGCACTGTGCAATCTACATGCAAATCAGGTCATAATGAGATGCTAATATGGATGTTTGCCCACCGACTGCCTAAACAGGCACATTTGTATAACACTTTTGAATACAGCAAATGTTTGGCCTGGGAAAACGTTCTAGTGCTGAGTGAACATGTTAGCCCTGCGCAAACAATGCACAAATGTATTTGTGCCAGGCAAACCTGTCTTGAACCATAACACAGTTCTACAGTATTTGGCCTGCACTGTTGTTTGCAGCTTTAGTGCATCCACTTCTTTGTTAGCACACACATTGATCATGTAGTTCACCTTTACCTTCCTGGAAAAATAACATTTCCTGCCACCAAAATATTATAATTTTAATAGACATATGTGATTTTTAATAACATGTGGGCCAGATATTCAAACATAGCCCCAGAGCGAAAATAGCACTGCACGGTGTGCTAGTAGTTCTGAACTATTTGCATGCTATATTCAAAGGACAGCCCTAGGCTAAAGCAACTGAATATAGCATGCAAATGAAGCCATGCAAACAGGGATAGGAGTGCAGTGCAATAAAAGGCCAGCAAATAAAACAGCTATGAATATAGCATCTAGGAAGTGCAAATCAAAACAGCAGCCCAGTGCACACAGGCATGGAGGAAGGTACAGATGAACTACGTGATCAATGTATGTGCTAACAAAGAAGTGGATGCACTAAAGCTGCAAACAACAGTGCAGGCCAAATACTGCAGAACTGTGTTATGGTTCAAGACAGGTTTGCGCAGCACAAATACATTTGTGCAGTGTTTGCGCTTGGCCAATAAGTTCACCCGCACTAGGACGCTTTCCAAGGAAAACATATGCTATATCAAAAGTGTTATACAAATGAGCCTGCTTAGGCAGTCAGTGGGCAAACATCCATATTAGCATCTTATTATGACCTGATTTGCATGTAGATTGTACAGTGCAATTGCAGGGTCTCACAGCGCCACCTGTAGGTCAATCTGAAAGTACAGGGGCAGGCTGGGTCAGCTCACAGTGCCACCTGTAGGTCATTCTCGAAGTACAGGGACAGGCTGGGTCTGCTAACAGCTCCACCTATAGGTCAGTCTGAAAGAAATATCTGAAAAGTAGAAAGGTTGCAGTTTCCCTTTGAGATACACTGGCAGGCTTGATAGTAGGGGTTTTCTGACATCATCACATGGGGACTCCATTGGACCCTTTTGTTTTCACTAGCACTTGGCAAAATACAAATAAAAAGATGGAAATGTAAGTACAAGTAAGTAAATAAACAAATGAAAGCAAACTGAATGATTGCAGAGGCATCTAAAGGCACCAAACCTTCATTTTTTAAGATATGCATCTTTACTAAGCACCTGCTCTTTAAGCATCACATCACCAGTATTCTTGATTTCAATTTGGTGTGCTAAAGGTGAAACTTTATCTTTGATTAAAAGGGTCCTTTCCAGCTTGGAAGGAACTCCTTAACTGTTGCATTGTTTCTGCTGCAGTTAAAGAAAAACACTTTAGGCCAGATATTCAAAACTTTGCCCTGGGGCTAAATGAGCCCAGAACCAAAGCCTACTATATTCAAAAATGATAGCCCCAGTGCTAAACCTGCTGAATATAGCATGTTAAGGAAACCAGGCAAACTGGACTGGGAGTGCAATGCAAAAGTAGCCCGGGAATAAGACAGCTCAGAATATAGCAACCAGGAAATACAAACCACAAGAGCAACCCAGTTCACAGTGACATGAAGGAAGGTAGAGGTGAACTATGTGGCCAATGTGTGTGCTAGCAAAGGAGTGGAGTCAGTAAAGCTGCAAGCATCAGTGCAGTTGAAATTACATTGTGCAGAAATGTTTACACAGAGCAAACACATTTGCTCAAGTTTAGCATGGAGCTAAGCCATTTGCCCAGGGCAAAAATTTGCTGTATTAAAAAGTGACATGTAAATGAGCCTACTTAGGTAGTCTGTGGGCAAACATCCAGATTAGCATGTCATTATGTCCTGATTTGCATGCAGTTTGCCCAGTGCTGTTGCAGGGTCTCACAGCTCCACCTGTAGGTCAGTCTGGAAGTACAGGAGCTGGCTGGGTCTGCCCACAGCTCCACCTGTAGGTCAGTCTGGCAGTGCATGGTGGTAGCTGCAAGCTACATTTGTACAGAACTGCATAGAACGTTGTGCCCCAGGGGACTACACAGCACAGGCACAGGTGGTGGTACCATATGCAACTGTCAAACTGTAGTTCTTGCTACAGTGCACAGCAGACACTACAGTAACAAGGGGGACAGTAGTATGAAGGACACAGTAATGTCTATGGTGTGTAGGACATCAGTGATAGGTGCACTTTACACAGTGACAGGCCCATCTTGCAGGTGTGTACTGACAGTGGACATTACTGTTATGCTGTTGTGTGACTCACAGATGCTGCAGCACTGGCATGGGATACTCACAGTGACATATACATGACTGGCTGTGTGTGCTGTGGTGTCTGTATAGATGTTCGGTATGTGGCTGGGGGGCACATACCATTGGACAAGCACACCATTGTTGGGGTATTCCCAGTACTAGACCATTTGCATTGCATAGCTTGTCCCAGCCTTGTGGCTGCAACCAGTCTGTGGTGCAGCCTAGCTACCTGTACACTCTTCCCTCAACACCCTCCATGTCCACAGTGCTGCATGTGTGTGCTGGCTTCTGTTTCTGTCCACTGAAGGGTGATCTGTAGGTGTGTGCTGTAGGGACACACTGCCATGGTGTCTACTGGGAGCCGGATCACCACTTACTGCCTAGCATGACTGGGACTGGTGGCAGATGATGGCATCATAGGGATGCCATCCATGTGCAGCATGTTTCTTCTATGTCTGGTTTCTTCCTATGTTTAATGTTTACTGGTTAGGGTCATGCAAAGCCACTGAGAGGTCATGCAATGCCACGCAAAGCCATAAAGTCACACAAAGCTGGTTTGCCCAGAGTTAAGACTACCTTTTCCTGGGCAGTATTTTGCATAGTGCAAAGTGTTGCACTAAGTCGTGCAACAACACTTTGTGTGGTGCTATTCGATGAATATAACATTGCGCATGTATTCATGTACACGCCCCCTCAGTTTGCCCCTTGCATACATTATACTTTTGCCCAGCACTACTACAGTTTGCCCGCATTATTTGACCTTTGGAAAATAGCGGACCCACATTAACTCGGTGCTAACCCTGCACAAACAGTATGCGCCCAGTTCAAAGTTTTGAATATCTGGCCCTTTCTCTCCAATTTGACATTCTTTTGAATTAGTTCTTCTATCATAATTTGCCTTAGAACCATGAACACTTTTCCCTAAGTTCCTTTGAACAAATGCAGAGGTTTTTTGCAGGTGTTATCTTAAATGAGTTACATATTCATCCGCTGTAGTAGCACGTGACAATTTTACATTTCCTATAGTGTACAGGAGATGTAAAGGTAACATCATTTGTCTTCCAGTCATTATTTCAAATGGAGATACACCTGCAGACTTACTAGGAGTAGCACATATAGCAATTAATACAAGGGATAATTTTACATCCCAGTCTTTTCCTGGTGAACTAAGGTATTTCTTTACTATATGCACAATTGTTTGATTAGCATGTTCCACCTGTCCAGATGATTCTGGATGATGGGACATATATAACTTTCCTTGAACCCCTAGTATTTTCCACATGTTTTCCTTAACTGCCTGTAAAATGGGAACTTCTATCAGTCTCCTTGGTAATCCCCAGCAGCTAAACACATGGTTTTGAATTTTCAAAAATGTGGCACGGGGCTTGCATCAAGCCCTGAACTACAGCACTTAGGTTTTGCCAGTTCACCAAACCCCCTCATTGCAACTGCACCCGATTTTGCAATCTAGGGGAACAATTTTGACAGTTTCTATGATTTAAAGCAGTATGTGCCAAACATCTGGCACAAGCCCCATAAAAAAGGTGCTTAGGATCGCCACAAGCTAGACCACAAAAAGTTGGTCTAAAGTGTGGCAATTGACAAATGGGATAGAACATCCCAACTGACAGCCAGGAGAATGCTGCAAGCCCTGTGTGACATATGTTCAGCATACCAGGGGCCTGTGGCATCCTCAGAGTTTTGAAACTCCAGTCCCAGTTTTATTAACAATAAAGCTGTGGTTTCAGCTGTATCATTTGGAGCATGTAGACATTCCACCTGTTTTGTAAATAGACAAGTAACTGCCAAAAGGTATTTGTTACCCCTTGAAGACTTTGTAACAGGACCAGTCTAGTCAATGTGGATATTAGAACAAGGCATTGTGATTCCCTTTACCTGTAATGGTGCTCTGTGCCTTGGTGAAGAAGGCTGAAATCTGCAACATGTTATACACCCTTGCACATAATATGTAACATCACTGTACATGTAAGGCCAGTAGGCTACTTCTTTAAATTATAAAAAAGCACACAAATCCTCCCAGACAATTCAAAGGAGAAAGGGGATGGCGTGGCAGTGCACTTACACCCCAGAGCCAAAAGGGAACTTCATGAAAAAAACAAAATGAGGTGTCAGCAATTCACACTGCAAAAATCTTTAATAAATACAGAACAATATAAAAAACACACATAAAAAAGGCTGGTCTCATCCAAGCAGGAGTCAAACTTCAGGCATAAAAAAGAAAAGTCAAAGAAGAAGAAGACCACCCTTTGGTCAATATGTAAGCATACCCTGCACTCTTTTGAGCCATTTGTTTCAGCATTCTCAGTTGCACCACAAGTAGTTTTTGCATTTTTATTTATTGCTTTTTAATTCTTCATGGATTCTCCCTGCACTCGAGCTAGTTTGCCATTTGGCGATTCGGGTCACGCGTTGGGCTTGGAAAAATTATGTTTCCATGAAGAGATGTTTGTATACACCTTCTCTGTGATGTTTTGCAACAAGTGAATTGGGATACCTGTTACTTTGGATTTTCATTTTTATGCCTGCAGTTTGACTCCTGCTTGGGTGAGACCAGCCTTTTTTATGTGTGTTTTTTATACTGTTCTGTATTTATTAAAGATTTCTGCAGTGTGAAGTGCTGACCCCTCATTTTGTTTTTTTTTCATGTACTTATTTTAATGCCTCTTAAGTCCTCCTGCCCCCCCATGTGCTCAAGACAGTTCATCATGAGCATGTTTTAACACAATTTCCCTATGACCTAAAGGAACCACCCATCTTGGCCCTTGTGATTTTGCACCAGTTTTTATCAGATAATTCCTTAACTGGAATTTACGCTTCTGCTTATACAGGGCTTTCAGTTCATGGTCCATTTACAGGTCACTGTCAGAAATCATATTTACCCTGGGATCCTTAATGAAATGATAACATTTTCCTACTGTTTTGCTATCTTGTTGCATTTCCATCAAATCAAAATCAGGTTGATCACTATATACAGTAAGTGTAATACTTTATTTTCTTTTTTCTGTTGTTTCTTTTGGCAAGTAGCCACATTTATATTAAAGTTAGACAGTAGGAACAAAGTTCCATGCTTCACCAGTTAAGGCACCTTCCATAGCCAGATCATCTGCTAAGTCATTTCCAGTTTTGTCTGGTCCCTGAACTTTAGAATGTCCCTTTACCTTTTTCCAATAAACAATCAAAACATGTTCATAAACTGACCTATCTGTAGCTAATATAATTGCTGCATGCATCACCTTTTTACCTTTAGAATTGTTCATGTTATTCACCTTCCAATATGGTAAATGTGTAAGGAAGCAATGTTTAGCATAATCAGAATCAATACAAATTACAATGTCTTGCACGTTATGCTACACTGCAGTTTGATAGCTGTATGGATTACTTCTAACTCTGTATAATGGTTAGACCTGGAACAAAGCTGGTATTTGTTAAGAGGACATGGTACATTTTCATGCCATACCACTCCTAAACCAGAAAACAGGTTTCCATCTTGATAGAATGCACAACCATGAACATATGCTCTGGGGAAATTGGGAAACTCCAACACTGATTTTCATAATAACTGTGGTGTCTATGTTGTTTTTGCACTATTTACAATTCTAAAGGTTGTTCAGGATCTTGTATTGAATGTCCATCTACGGTACAATCGTACATCTGCAGATCTGCTAACTCTTGAGCTACAACATTACTTTTGTTCTTGGTATATTTGATCTCTAAACATAGACCCTGGCATGCTAAGGTCGAGGCCACCATGTTGCTACTTGACACATTACCATCCCTAACTTTCTGGCTCCCCAGAAAAACAGTAGGTTGGCGACAAGTCTCTAAAAACGTTCTTACTACCGATATAGTTTTTGAACCATTGTACTGCCCATACAGCAGAAAACAATGCCTTTTCACATTCTGAAAACATTTTCTCAATATCACTCAATGTTTTGCTAGCATAAGCATTAACACAGTTGTCTGAATCATGTTTTTGATATAACACTGCACTGATATTGCTGTCAGTGTACCCTGTTTTTAGATTAAAATTCTTATCCGTTCATGGGTAAGCTAGACATTGTGCTTGACTCAGACTATCTTTTAAAGCCTGCATAGGTTTTTTTGTTCTTCGACCCATACACAAGGCTTTGTCTTTTTCAGTAGCCTGGTGAGAGGATGGGCAAATTCAGCATAGTAATGTATAAACTGCCTTGAGTTAGTACAGATTCCAAGGAAGCTGCGTAACTCTTTTACAGCTTTGGGTAGACCAATTTTCAGAATTGCTTCTATTTTGTTGTGCTGTGGGTGCAGCCCATCAGGTCTAACTTCATACCCAAAATAGTTTACCTTATTCCTGAACCATTTCCCTTTGTCAAAGACAAATTGGCACCAGCATCTTTCAGCTAAGTTAACACATAAGTTACATCTTCCAGGTGTTTCTCAAAAGAATTACTCTTAATTAGCACATCATCCCTATAGACCAGATTTCCTCTTCTTTCAGCATCAAATATGGCCTTGTGCAGAAAGATATTAAAATCTGCAAGGGAATGTAAATAGCCATAAGGACATCTGTTCCATGTATACTGTCTTCTCCCAAAGGAAAAAGCCAGTCTGTATTGATCTTTCAGATCTACTTTCAATGTTCAAAATCCATCTACTATATCTAGAGTCATGAAATATTTTGCACCCTTAACCTTGGCCAAACTTTGAACCAATTATGTGTCATGGGTCAACAAGATAAAGGTACCTGTTTGTTCAACTGTCTGTAGTCAATAGTGAGCCTTCACTTTCCTGAAGGCTTCAGTACAGGCCAAATGGTGGAATTATAAACAGCATTCACTTGTCTTATAATTCCTCACTCTCTAAGGGTATCAAGTATCTCTTGTATGTGTTCATAAGATGTTAGCAGTATTGTGTACTGGCACACATAAACTGGACCTTTACTGGGATCTGTAGGTACTGTGGTAACATGCAGGGCAGTTATCCCACAGTCATGAGCATCTTTTGAAAACATGTCTTTCAATTGGAAGAACATTTCATGAACAATTTCCTTTTCTGATTCAGTTTCACAACTACATGCTTATATAGTTTGTTCTACTTGTTCCTCAAAATCAGGGAAAGGTAAGTTTTCACTACCTCTATCTTATCTTCAATGACATCAGAAACATTTTCGGTGTCAACCACATGCACTTCTTTAAACTGTTCTGTTTCATTACGGTAATGGACAGTATAAGATAATCATCTTCAATACTACATGTACTGTATGTATTTCTTTCTTACCAATTGGGCAGATTTCCTGCAGAACAATTAAACCATTGGGTAAAGATTTAATATCTTCCTCTGTTCCATTACTCTGGGCAAAATTCTCTGGTAGTTCAACAATAACTGGAACAACTAACTTCAAATAATGAAAGGACTGACCTATTACTATTCCTAACTCACTGTTAGCTTTTATAGTGATAGGCTTCATTATAGGCTTACTGTATGTATCAAAATATGCATTACTCTGTTGCTCATGTTCAAGCAAGGCATGGAAGGGATTTTTAAACACATATCACTAAACTGCTGGTTAGGCACAGACAATGCAGTTTGGTAAGCATTTCTTGGCCTTTCTTTACATTAACCCTAGCAGAGAATTCTCTTACATTTGCTGAAACTGTTGTAGTGAACTCACTCACCACCTGACACATTTGAGGAATAGTTTGTCCTGAGCTCAAGGCTTGTGGTGTCACTTTTATTGGATAAGGGCCCCCTCCCTCCATGTGTGACCACAGAATTTCCTTGGCTAGGTCTATATATACACCCAATCATAAAAGTGCATCCAACCTAAGATACATGGAAGATTTCAAACCGTATATTACTTGTACATGGTTTTGTATATCCTTCTTCTCTATCTGGAGGTTCAAGGCACAGACATCTATACTTTTCAAGTGACCCTCATGGTTTGGGACATCTTTCAGCCACTCTTGTTTATTTACAAATGTCAAATTAAGCCTCTGCTGTTTTAGCATTTTGTAAAACTGTTCACTAATTAGACAATGTTCATAGCATAGGCACAACACAGAAATGACTACCTGCAATTTCTCTGTTCTAATTAGCACCTTAAACTCACCATTTTCTGACTTTATTTTACAGAGGAAGGACTTATGATTCAGTGACATTTCCTTTTCACAGTCCTCAGTGGAGGCTGTGTATTTAGAATCTAGTGTCTCTACATCAGAAATAGGATGGGATTCTAAACAAAAAACAAGGTTTACTTCCCTTGTAAATAAAGTTAAACCTCTTTCATTAATCTCAGCTCTTCCCACTTCTTGTTTTGACAAACAAGCCACATGAGCTGTCCTTCCCCATGTAGCCAAATTTTCACAATTGCCCAATATAGATACATCAGATACATCAGAATGTAAAAAAAATGAGTATAATCATTGCATCATCTGTCTCAAGGTAACATGACTCCGATTGTTTAGAAACCTTAAGACTTTTTCAAATGGAATATGCCTCTTTACTTATGAAAAACTACTCTGTGAAAATAGTCAATAATAGGTCTAAGCCTTTTCAGAAGGTCATTCCCAGTCAGGAAATCATCACCTGTTTTGTTGGTAACATACACTGGATGTATAACTTCCATTTTGCCATATCTCAATTTTAACCACACTTTACCTAATTGCTTCTGATTTTCTTCTCTATAACCCACAATCTGTGAGCCATCTGAGAGGATGTACAGTACTTTTGAGACACCTTAGGCATCGGTCAGTTTGTCAAATGAGCTTTTAGACATCAGGATCACTTCTTCCCCTGAGTCTAACAAGACTTCACAATTCAAACTGTTCTCAATGTTTATGTCAAAGTAAAACCTTTCTGCATTCCCTTTTGGAATTAAGTTGCCAAGGAAGAATTTGTTTTGCTTTACTCCTGACAAAATAACAGCTTCACTGTGACATGGTACACTGTTTGCAACATTAACTCTGGACACCTCTCGAGGAAGGTTAGACTCAGAGATAGTATTTTCATTTGGCAGGCATTCATTTTCAAGTTTCATTACAGTTATTCACTATTTTCAACAATTGCAGTTGCATTTACCTGAGCATCAGTAGAGAAGATAGACTCTATTAGTCACTTAGATTAATTATTGGGCCACCTGTACTGTGTGCTACTGCATAAGCTTGAACAGGACCAGGAAAAGCAGGAGGTAACTGGGGAGTACTTTGCAAATGACTTTGGAAAAATATTTTTAAATTCTTCATTTCCTTTCTGATTTCATCCTGTGACTTCTAAACAAGTTCTTCTAGACTTGGGGAACCAGGCCTAGAACTAGTTTGGGGTGTCCCATACCCTTGCTGATCATTGTTACAATTCTTGTGTCCTCTGTAATTATCTCTACCATCTCTATAGTTGTTGTACCTCCTTTCATATCCTCTCCCACAGTTGCACCCCCTTGGGAGAAACACTGATATCCCTGGTCTTAATATTGCTGAAGGTTTTGGTACTGCTGCTCAATTTGATAAGTCTGCTGATCAAGGCAAGGTTGCTGAATCACTGCTGGGTCTGGGGTAGATTTTGGCCACTCTGCAGGTTTCTTCTGTGGAGTCCTGTTATCCTGTTTATTTTTATTTTTGAGTGTTTAGAAGCAGGTAACTCTTCTCCCTCCATAACCAGAGCATCAGAGGTAGTAACTTCAGACACTTTAGCCTTGGGAGCAGAACTTCCCTTTTTCTGTATGGGAGCATCATCACCTCTCCTAGAGTCCCAGATATGTCGAGGCTGTTCTGCAATCCAATGTACATCCCCACATTTCTCATTAAGCTCCAGTGCCAACTGTGTTCTAATGGAAGAGGGTAAACCATGATACTGTAGTATACATCTAAGAAATAATCACTGTATTTGTCAGTATCATCTTCTGTTCCAAAGAATACACCCTTCTGCTTACAATAAAATTCCCTTAAGCTTTGAGCAATACCACACTGCATTTTGTAAGTGGCATGCCTGGCTGCTCCTTTATTGTGATATTCACCAAAGTCTGTTTTTAGAAATGTGTAGTCTAATTGGTTTATCCGTTTCCTATTTAGGTAACCTAGACCAATTAGCACCTGGATTATCTACAGACCACTGAAATATAAAACTCCATTCTTCCCTATCAATTATAGACAATGATTCAAAGCAATTTTTCAATGTATGAATGTGTTGTTCAATGCCCCCTTTAGTAAATTTAGAATTGTATCTATCTTTTATTTTATTTTTTTTATTTAGTATTTGTTGACCGTGTTAGTGCACTAGACAAATCCTGCCTATTTTGAACCCTCTGATCTCCCGGCCTCAGAGGCGAGTGTGCTACCTGCTGAGCCACTGACACTGACTAGTAACTGTAAGATGTTCACGACATTTTGTGGCTTTAGGTATCCTTTTCCTCTTTCAGACACCTTTTTAATTTTTGCTGCTTCTTAGGCAACATCTTCTGAATAAGAGTCATTTTTCTATCTAGTTCTAATTTTCCTTTTATGCCTCCTACATGATTCCCTTTCTGAGTCAGCATGTTCCTTTTCAGAAGAGGAAACATCAGAGATTTGAAATTTAGCATCAGAATCTTATTCTTCAGATGATTTGATTTTCTCTCATTTTTGCTTTCAATCTTTGTACGTTTCTCTACTTGTATATCTGATTTTTTTTAGGGTTGCAGGTAGGCGGAGCCTGCAGCCCTCTTGCATTAGATCTAAAAATGGCTTACAGTGGAACTTCCTTTATGCACTTTGGAAGTATCCATCTACAACTGCAAAATAGTGCACTCCTCCTCTGAATTTTGCTCATTTCTGCTCTGTGTAGCCCATCAATTTAACCCTTGCAGGGCTGCAGACTGAGCATCTGTCCTGCTCAATCAAATAAATTCAATCTAGTTCTTTCAGCAGCCTAAGGGTTAACTCATTATCTTGAAGCATACTGGAATTTCTCTTATTGAAGCACTGAAGCAGTCAGGCAGACTACAGTGCCAAATTACAGGCAGTCCAGCTCATACCTCTCAACCTCCCTCATCACAAATCAGGGACAAGGCTTAAAATAAAATGATCAGGGACAAATGGCCAAAATCAGGGACACATCTGAAAAAATAGTAATATTAGTTCCAGAAGCATTTTCTTAATGAGAATTAGACTGTAACATCAATGGCTGGCATTATTTTGTGATTCAAATACCTACTCTTCAGTGACAGAAATGCCAAATTTAGGAGGGACAGAAGACATTTCTGAGGCAAAATCAGGGATATACCTGAATCAGGGACAGTTGAGAGGTATGAGCTGGGATCTGAGACTATTTTCTTCTGTTTTTTATATTTTTTCTATTCAGTCTTTGTATATTTGCTATCCAGTGCTAGTGAAAGGTGGGGCCTTACAACAACTCTGTTTATCCACAGAATCGGGTTCACTGCTGACTTTTCCACTCTGATGTATTTAATGCCTACAAAAGGTACAGCTCAGACAGCACTGGACAGTAAACTAAAGCTCTTTGTTTATCCACAGGAACAGGTACAGTGCAGGCTTCACCCCACCCACTCACCCATTGTGATGAATTTAGTGCTGCTAAAAAGTGGATAAAGCAACTGGCCCAGTGGCGCTGAAGGTTGAGGCACTGGACACCACACCTCATGCCACATTGGTGACCTGGGTTCAGAAATGAGCTCAAGCTGTTGGGGGGCAGTGGGGGAGGAAAGAATTGAGCATCTGGAGGACTGCTCTCCTTTCCTGGGAGGAAGGGGAAATGATCCCACTGTCTGGCAACCCCCAGTGGAGACAGGGGGTTTAGCAGCAGTCAGGATCCAGGCAACAGTGGTTTGGCCACAGAGGCACTCCTGTGAGTGTGTGTAGGAGCGTGCATGCACCGCACTGGAGTGCATTGCACTGCCAGACCAATGGGGGAGACGGAAAAAGGAAAATCCTTTTCCTTGGGGATAGGTGATGGCACCGCACCCAGCCAAGCCACATTTCAAATGCTGGGCTCTCTCTCCTCAACACCGATGCCTGCCCAGACCGACACATTGGATTTATAGATAGCATACCCTGGGTGGCTGGGTGGCCCTATCTCAGAGGGTGCAGTACTGGGGGATCTGTCAGGATGGTGCGGGGGTGGTGAGAGGCTTCAAGCAAGGAGGTAGAGCTCAGAGTTGTGTGGGATGCCTGAGAGAGTTCCCCAAGGTACGGAGCATCAAAAATTGAGTTAAAAAAAACTTGATAAAGCCCTTAGTTTATCCACAGGTACCATGTGGGCCAGGTTAAGCGAAAACCTTACCCACACTGTGATTGATTTAGTGCTGATAAGAGGTGAGGGACTGACTAATCCCCAGAGACAGCTACAGTGTGGAGAAGGGACAGTGCTTGGTTTCCACACTGACTGCATTTAGGCCTGGTGAATGGTGAGGGACTGCTAGAACTAGGGATTAAAGCCTTTTGTTTGTCTACAGTGACAGGTACAGTGTGTGACTGGTGGACAGTAAGGGACTGGTACCACTGGAAACTGAAGCCCTTTGTAAATCCACAGGGGTCGATGCACTATAGAACAGACAGTCCAGGGTTTCCACACTGTGATAGCTATAGTGCTGATGAAAGGTGGCAGTCTGACAGCACTAGAGGCTGAAGCCCTCTGTTTATCCACATGTGTAGGTACAGCATGGGTAGGGACAGTGCAGGGTTCTCACACTGATGGTTTCAGTGCTGGCAAAAAGTAAGGGATGGGCAACACTTGGGACTGCTCTACTGTCCTCATGTCTACAGTCTCTATTGGCAGGTCATTTTAGAAGGCCACCACCTTCTGGGACTAAATATGCTTCCTAATGTTATCACTAAACTTGCCATCTGTGACCTTCAGAGCATGTCCATCTGTCCTGCTGGAAAATATATCCATATGTTCAATCCTGTCAATACCCCTGAGAATGAGAAAACTGAGATCATGTCACATCTCAGCCTGCTGTTCTACAGGGAGAAGATGGTAACAACTACTAGTAAACATAAATGCGGATATTATCTGTTAGATCCTTCCAGGTATTCCTGTTTTGAAAATGCAGCTTCTTCTTATTAACAGTGATATCTAAACAGAAAGCCCACCAGGAAATCTGTTTTTATTTTTAGTACTGAACACATTCCCTTTACTGCTGCAGTAAATGTAAACACTGGAGGAAATATGAAGAAACTGATAGAGGGAAGCTTACAAAGGATGTCAGTAGGCATTTAATATGACTGCATAGATATGCAAAATTAAAAAATGCTACATAAATTCACTGTCACTACGCAACTGGCAGATGAGGGAGGGGATTTGTCAACACAAAAAGGGGGCTTGGTCTGTACTCAGCGAGGCAGTAGTTGTGTAAACCCCCCCTCCTGAAATCATCCCTGGTGGTCCAGTGGACCAAAAAGCCCGATCGCGGGCAGTAGTGTACAATCCCCCCTTCCCGAATTCAGCCCTGGTGGTCTAGTGGCACATCCTGATTGCGGGATGTAAATGCTGCACAAATCCTCCCCCAACATTGCCCTGGTGGCTAGTGTCCCCACCCACCCACGAAGCCCCACCACCCTGCTCCCCCACAGTCAGCGGGCGGCAGCATCCTCCTGCCTGCCACCCGCGCCCACTGACTGACAGCCCAGTAGGGCTGCACCCGGTGGTGTAGAAAAGAGCCAATGGGCGTGCAGCCCACTACCGTATGACAGTCCAGTTTGTGGAATGAATCATTCACAAATCTGGACTATCATGTATGGGATAGCTGCATCGTGGCTCTTTCTCTGCACAAGTAGGTATGGCCTACGACTACAGTCAGCAGCGAGGCGGGTGGCGAGCAGGAAGATCACCGCCCGGCTGAGGGGCGGGGCGGGCTCTCTGGTGGTGGGGAAGAGACTGTGGCACGGGCAAGATTGAGATTTGTGCAGCATTCCCATCTCGATCAGGATGTGCCGCTGGACCACCAGAACTGGTGAGGGTCACTGCCCGTGATCAGGCACTGGACCACCAGGAATGTTCGGAGGGTTTACAACTTCTGCCGGTGAGCTGGTGGGGATTAAACTATGCCTGCGATCGGGCCAGTGGTGGTGGTGGTGGGGATTTACAGTTGGCTGCCCATGATCGGGCTGTGGGGGCACAGGGACTGGGTTGGGGCAGCCACAGGTGGCAGCTGCTGTGTTGCACCCTGCAATGCAGCAGCTCACCTGTGGGTGGCCCTCAACTTAACCCTTTTTTTTTTGGCTCAAAGTTGTGCAGAAGCAGGTTGGGGGTTGCGCCTGCACAACTCTGCACAGCCCTGCTGATTATCGGGCTGTGCAGTTTATGCATGATTCCTCCCCCTCCAGTTCAGCATGCATTCATTTGCATTGCGCTGTTGCTCAGCATGTTTTCTGTGGCGCAACTGCCTCCTACTGAATATGGCAGAATGGAGCAAGTTCGGACTTGCGCAGGCGCAACCCTATTGCGCATGGCGCAACCCTTTTGAATATCCAGCCCTATGTGTTTATTTCTGTGCTCTGCTTCATTTGCATAATTCAGCTCTTTTTTTCTCAGTGCTGCAACCCCCAATTGTGATATCATGCAAGGGAAACAATGTTTTTTAAGCACTGTTTTGAAACAGAGACATATGTTGGTCAGTCTTGGTATTGCAGACATCTACACTATCGACATAGGAGACTACATCTCTCAGTTAAGAAATCTGATCAGCTTGATACTATGTGCACACTGCCTTGTTTTGAAAATAAACATATGAAAGCTTTTATTGTTGAAGCCACTACTGCACCTGACAGTACTGAAATTGGAAAACAACTTCTAATTGTACCCACAATGCCTTGCTACACATTTCTACATATTAGGTGCTATACTGTGTCACCACTATCAAAATAAGGGACTGCACCTCTGAGTAACTAACAGTTAAATCAACATTATAATATACCCAGAATTCTTTGGTGCTGAATGTGAAACATTGATAGTTCTCCTGCATGCCATCATTCTGCGGTTGCACATACAAAACTAGAGGACAAAGTGCTGATAAAACATAAATAAAAATGACTATGACAGATTCTTTTTCAAAACAAATTGCAGCTTCAACATCTGAAGCATGGGTGGTAATGGTATACTATGTGAAAAAGGCATCTGTGAAACCTCACAAAATCACTTTAAGCTATTCCCTATTTTCACTTTCTGATTGCTCCTTTAAATTGTTATACTTTTTGTTTAGTTTAGCCAGATCTTTGCTGACCTGCTCATAAGCATTCACTATTTTGACCTGCTCCTTTACCAAACCTGAACACCGCTCTTTATACTGCTCAGCAGCACATACAGTAAATCATTGTGCAAAACAGCATTGTCAGTCTTCAGATCAACCAGGACACATTCATTATCATAAAATCTAACATTGTGTGCTTACCAGTAAAAGTCTGGTGCAGCTGTACACATGTCAAATCTTCAGAGACAACAAAAAGGAGTTCAGCACTCACAGAATAAGGCCGACAGAAATCACTTTATTTGACATATCCACAGAACATTCCCAGGCACTTCAAGGGCACAATCCCTCTTCATCAGGAGTTGGAGTCAGTAACAAGCATACACACTTAAGTAACATAATTCATTGTGACATTTTTAAAATTTTTTAAGACAGTACCATAAAACATTTAGTGCACATATTTAGTCATAACTAAATGTGTTATAAAGGTAAACAGATACGATAATCCCAAATTCCATAGGAAAGGAAAAAGATGACATCCCTGATGTCTTGTAAATGTTCAAGAAATCTTTTCTTTTCTTATCTTGAGGTACAATCCTGCCCACATAGATTAGTGGCCAGGAACACTGTGCCACATAAACCACTAAAGGCTAAAGTGACAAAAATAGCAAAATGTGGCCTTTGGGTTTGCAAACCTAATACTCCAAGCCACCCCTGAAGCAGATTGGGGCAGTCTCTTCCTAGGGCTTGTCAACCCTAAAGCTCACTCTGTTAGGTGTGTGTGTTTCTGAAGTATATAGAATGGGGTGTGCTTTAGGGTTGACAGCTCCTAGGAAGAGTCTGCCCTAAAGCCACATTTCCCTCTTTTTGTCACTTTAGCCTGAACTGTAAATGTTGTATTAACAGATTTTTTTGCACAGAATTTTCTTACTTTTTAAAATAGTATAATTATATCCTTAGTTGTCTGTGGGAGTGCAGGATCCACCAGGCCCTGCAGTCCAATCCATCCATAGCTTTTCAGGTAGTGTAATCATATCCTTATTTGCCTGTGGAAGCATAGGGCCCAGGCCCTAAGCTCCCATCCCTCAATAGATGTGTATATGTATGTTGCTGTGGAAGCATAGGGCTCAGAGGGCTCTGCACTTGTATTTTTAGCACCACAGCAACCAAATAGTCAGCATAGCCTTGTTTTTTAACCAACATCATAAACCCGTTAGTGAAACTTTTCAAATCCCCACTGAAATATCATTCTGCACCAGAGGCACAAAAAACACATTTTGGTGAACATTTGAAAAATGACAGCTGTCACATTCATGAGTTGGTGTAAAGAAATGGCTATGTGTAAAATTTGGGGTGAAAATATTGGAAATTAAGAAAGTTTTGAGTGAAAGTAGCGTAATTTCAATGGATGCACTTAACTTTGCCATTTTAACATATTTTGACTCCAAGTTTTGAACATATCTTTCTTATGATCCCATGTCAAGAACAAGGCAGTGGAAATTTTCAAATCCCACTCAAAAGATGATTTTGCCAAGAGTCCGTGAAATTGCCTTTTGGGGTGGATTTGCGTAATTCCACTGGCATTGTTCATGATGCGGGATCTCAGAAATGTATGTTGAATATCTGGTGTTAAAATATGCAAAATATCAAAGTTATTCACCAAAGCTGAAAACCCCATTGAAATGTATTGAACCATACTTACTTTATTTTTCATATAGCAGTCGTCAGTTTCAGCAGTAAGATGTGTCTTCAATCAGAGAGTGGATCTTCACCCTGTGACCTGTTCAGGTAAGTGAGGGTGTGTCAGCGGTCTAGGGGTTGTGGGATGGTAGGTACTCAGTGGGAGGTCGGGGTGCATTGTCGAAAGACCATTTCCTTTTTTACAGAAAAAAAAATTGAGGGACCATTTTCTTCATTCCAGGGTCTGCACTGAACAGAGGGTGAGAGATGCCACTAGATACCAGGAAAATACAAGTCTGGAATTGGGAGGGTGATCAGAGGTGTGGGGTACCTCAAGACACCAGGGAAATACAAATCCTGAAAGGGGAGGGTGATCAGAGGGTGGGGAGTGCCACTAGAAACCAGGGATTGAAACAAAAAGTAACAGAAATGGAGATCAGCAGTCCGGGGGTGCCAATAGACACCAGGGACAATGAAAACAAAATATGGGGACAGTGATGGAAGGGTGGGAGGTGACACTAGACACCAGAGGAAAAAATATGAGGAAAGGAGGGTGGGGGGGGTAGCACTAGAAACCAGGGAAAGCAGTTTCTCCTCACAAAAAATAATCTTTTTTCATGAGTCATGATATGAAAAACTATTCTTTTTGATATCACGAGTCATGAAAAAATTAAAAAAGCAACATTTCACGGGCATTTCTGGAACAGTTAAGTGCAGAATCCAGGTAAGGGATTTCAATAAGCAAGCTACATGTGTTTGTTGCTCTCCAGAATGGCATTATAGTGATTTTTCCAAATTTCAGTTTTAGGGAAAAAATGTGCAACAAGATGGTGGCAAATAAAAAAAAATAGATTATTGCCCTCACAAAAGAGGATCCCTCGTGTGAAAACTTCATACAGCTGTTTTGAAGTACTTACTAAGTATGCTGAGAAACCAATTTGTTTTTTAATTTAATAACTTTGAAACATATGAATATTTTCCACCAAATCACCATAGGAAATCTTTGTGAGCCAAGGCCTTTCTACTCTGAAACTTTCAGATCAAAATTTCAAACAGTGTGGGTGCTATGCAATGGCAAAAAACAGCAAAGACAAAGAGATTTGTTTTTTATTTTGTCACCATCTGCGTCTTGGACTCCACACATTCGATGGGAACAAAACTTGATACATCAAGATGTCTACCTCAGGAAACCTTGCATGCAAATTTCATGCAAATCCATTGAATGGCTGTGAAGATATTAAAGTGCAAAAACTGGAGTTTAACATTAAGTGCCCACTCAACCCTAAATAAAGTGGTGCTACCATGCCACTATAATAAATAAAAATTATTTTTATAACTGCCACTTTGCTATGACAATGTAGAAGTTTATTTCCCACTGTATAATTTCTAAACATACAGTATCACTTTGTATTCTGCCAATGTCATCAACTAAAATCAAAATATCAAGAAATTCAATCTGTTATTGGCTCCCGTGATAAGCAATTTTTTAATTCAATCCATTAACATTGAGCCATGTCATCAATTCATAAATTCATGCTTCAGGATCTGACCCAATGCATATCAAATTATCAATGTAATGGTGCCATCCAACAACCCCACCCCCCATATGTGGATTACATTCACCATTGAAAATTAAGGCTCCTCCCACCAGGCCAAGCTCAGGTTTGCACAACAGGGGGCTGTTGTGGTCCCCATAGTTCTTCCTTGGACCTGGTCACAGAACATTTCATCACCCCCCCCCAAAAAAAAAGCAATTATGATTCAGTATGTAATCCACAGCTTGGAGGAGAAAATCAAATGGCACAACTGGTGAAAACCCTTAGTCCCCAGGAGAACATTTTTCACAGTGTCAAGACCCAAGCTACTGTATGTGGGAGGCATTGCTCATATAGATCAATGTGACATCAATAATTTCAAACACATATGTTTTTCACCAACTAACACCCTGCATTTTATTTAGGGTGTCCAGTGAGTCCCAAAGAAAGTTCAGCATTCAAAACCCATCTCTTTCAAGAAAAACAATCCGCATATCTAGGTAAATCTCTGACTTTGAATCTATTCCCAAGACTATGGGACCTCCTGCGGGATTGGCAAAAGACTTACGTATTTCAGAGAGTGTATAGAAGGTGTATCAGGTGTGAAACTTTACTCTGATAAAATCAGCTTATCAGCTTCATGAAGCTGATTTGGACACTCCGGAGTGCCTTATTGACCAAACTATCTAACTTTTCTTTAAATTTCTTTGTTGGGTCCACCAGGAGACTACGGTAGTTACTTCCATCACCCAGCTACCTTAGTACTTCAGCCTTGTATTTATCTCTTCACATTGCCAAACATTCCCACCCTTATCAGCTTGCTCAGTTACTGTATAATGTCATCCATTTGCCTTCATTTTCTAAGGCATTCTTCTTCTGGATGGAAATGTTGTGGTAATAGCCAAGGGACGAGATAGACTGGAACAATTCCTCGATTTCAATTTTTACAGCTCTTTGGAAAGCAGAAACAACTGGTAAATGACCCAAAAATGTAGAGAATTAAGATTTTGGTTTAAAACTAGCACTTTGACATGTGGTTGTACTTTGTTCCAACCCCCCACATCATTGTTGCATTTATAGTTATGATTTGCAGTCTCATTTTCCATGACATAAATACCAAAATCCACATTTGAGGTGAGCCTCCTCCATATGTAATAATAAAGACTTCTGTGCAAATAGATCCTCTGGAAAATCATCATCAGTAGTCAGTTCAAATATCCCTGTCCTATTCTTCCATAGGTTCCAAATCATTACTTGATGACTGTCAGCATGTAACATTCGCTCTAAAATGTAGTCTCAAGTTAATTTTTCTATAGAGTTTAAATAATTAATTTGACATCTAAAAGTAATCCAGTTTAGGTGTCTGAAAGAAGTTCAGTCCTTTTAACAGTACTTGTATATGTGTCTCCGTGAGGTTTATATGTGATACAGTTATTACTCCTTATTTCACTGTTATGGTGGATTTCCTCACTGGGTTGGGTGGATTGCTTTTTTCATTTACAATGACTAATTTTTCTTTTCCTTTCTGTTTTGCTTTTCCTTATGCAGGGGTAGGGCTTGCAATGTTACCATAGTTGGTCCCCCCACCTCAAAAAAGACACCACTCACTTTGGACTTGAGTTAGATAAAGATTCTACTTTACTCTCTGAGCTGAGAGCTTGAATATTTTTTGAAGATTTGTTTTTATTTTTATTTTGCCAGAATAATTTGCTCCTACTTCTAGACCATCCTGTTCTATGGGTCCTTGTCACATCTCGACAGTATACTTTGTAATTTTCAGAATCCTTAAGGTCCCCAAAATATGTGTTCTTCTATTTTAGCAGAAATACCTTATTCAAATTTCTCCAGTCTCTCTTTAAACCTTTGTTCTAATTAGGAAAAACTGTATTAATTTTAGTATTGAGTTCTTTTAAATCAATAATTTATGGGGGAACCTCCACTACAGTCATGTCATCTTCCTTAATTGTGTGTGCCATTAAAATGAAACTACAGTCATTCAAAGCCTGTCCTCATTCAGATTTCCGTCAAAATGTTATTGTATCCAGGGAGGGATTTTTAAACAATGTTTACCTTCTTGATATTGTTTCTTTCTTACCTCTATACTATATATTTCTAGAGTGTGGATCTGTTATAGATCAACAGTGTTTCATCACTGGTTCTATTTTCCAACTTTTGGAGCATGCATTTTAGATCCACTGTCTCTGACTCTTGAGATTTAACAATACCTGTAGTTTCAAAATGTTGCTCCAGTCTGAGTCTTTTCCACGCATCTTCCTCCATGGACAGATGGTTGCATGGACATGGTGGTTCCAGTTCTGATGATATGGCTCCCTGTTCTGGATTCATTCTTTATGCACAACAATTCCACTCCAGTCCCAATTACACTAAATGCGTTATGTTTAAAATATACTGTATAACGCTTTATTACCACGCAACCAAATTTCTGCGCTGCTGTGCCTCCCAGACTTTTTAGCCTCAAAGTTTATTAGCACTACTACGGTGCTCGGCAAACCCAGAAGTCAGCTGTCAGTTGTTAGTAGTCTACAAATTGCGGAGAAATAATGGCGACTGCATTTCAAGCCTTTTGTGGACTTCTAAACAACAAAACTCAAGATGTCACTTGTTTCCTGGCTTTTCAAAAAAACTTCTGTTAAGAGAGACTTATCTGGAGCACTGCTTAATGCAAAAACCCTGAGCCAATCTGTTTCGATCCTCCAAGCTGCCCAGTCTGTTACAGAGCTTGGTGAGTTGTCCGGGTCCCCCACAAAAAGCGCAGGAGAGAGTATGGGAGGTACAGTGCAGCTATCTGATTTGAAATTGGGAAACATGCAGTTGAGAATGGTGTTATGAACACTGTTCATCACTACAATAAGAAATATGAGGGTACCATAAACGAAAGCACTGTGCGAGGTTTTAAGAAAGACTACCTCGACAAGCTCAGCAAAACCCCAGACCCCAGTCAACTTTTTCCTGAGCTGCCCACTAAGCCCTAAGGATGACCTGCACTGCTTCTTGAAGAATTTGAAGAGGAGCTTAAAAAAATTGTAAAAAGTCTGAGATCAGAGGGTGCAGTAGTTAATGCCAGGGTAGTTTCTGCTATCGCATATGGTGCTGTAAAAGCACATAAACCTGACCTCTTGTCTGAGAGTGGTGGTCACCTTTCTTTCAGTCGACAGTGGTCATGGAAGTTGTTGAGTCGCATGAGGTACTCAAAAAGAAAAGCTACAAAAGCAGCACGTAAAACACCCCTTGACTTTAATGACCTAAAGTCACAATTCCTCAGCAGGGTGTCATTAGCATGCAGCCAAGAACTGATCCCTCCAGCTTTAGTTATCAACTTGGATGAGACTGGAGTACTATCAGTGCCATGCAGCCAGTGGACCATGGCAATTACTGGGTCTAAACAGGCAGAGGTCTGTGGGTTGGGTGACAAGAGGCAGGTCTCACTAGTGCTTGTTGTACCAATGATTGGTGAACTTCTCCCCCCCAGATCATTTATAAGGGCAAAATCAATAACTGCCACCCTGCATTTGAATTCCCTGATGGTTGGTTAATCAGCCATTCAGAAAACCACTGGGCATGTAATGCTACAATGCTTCAGTTTATCAGTGATGTTCTGATCCCTTACTGTAATAAAATCAAGCAACAGATGGAACTACCGGCTGAACAGAGATCACCGTTAATAATGGATCTGTTTGGGGGCATACCACTCAGGAGGTTTTGGAAGCATTGGAGCAAAATACTATCATACCGATTTTCGAGTCCGCATCCTGCACTGACCTACTCCAGCCTCTGGACCTGACTGTAAACAAGTTGCTAAAGGATGAGCTCAAGCAGTGCTTCACAAAATGGTACTCCGATGCAGCATCACACCAGCTTAAAAATGGACGTGCATCAGGAGAAATAAACATCGATTTAAGAATGCAGTCCTTGAAACTTAAGCATGCTCATTGGCTGGTGGAAAGCATTAGCAAAGTGGGAGAGTGAGAAGATGAAATTCTGTGCGGATTCTGAAAGGCTGGAATTATGGGAGCACACACTCGGTGCCTCAGCTACTGAAACTTGACTTCCTTTACTTTATTATTCCAATAAATTTTATGCTTTTAAGTCCCTGAAGTAAAGTCAAGCAAGCAAGCAGTAGTACCGTACATTAAGCACTCAGAAGCACACCAATGAACCCCTTCCACCTCCAACACAAGTTATGCAAGTTAATCAAAGTGAAGCGCTAACCCCTTCATTCGACTGCAAACTGAACTGTTGTACAGATCAGCACAGTAGGAAGCACACTGGTAAGAGCACACTCTCTACTCGTTGCTCTTCCCTGTGCAGTGACAATGAACCCCTTCCACCACCAACACAAGTTAGGCAAGTTAATCAAAGTGAAGTGTTAATCCCAACATTCACTACACACTGAACTGTTGTGCAGATCAGCAAAGTAGCAAGCACACTGGTAGGAACACACTCTCTACTCATCGCTTTTCCCTGTGCAGTGATAATCCCATCGCCCTGAGACCAGAGTTGCAACCACCACACTACCAAATAAAAATGCAATGCTGTAAAACATTAACCGCTGTGAATAATTTTTCACGTGTTGATACCTAACCGCGGATATCGCATAAATAAAATAACCGCTAAAATAAGGGGTTATACAGTAAAATACAATACAACAACAACAAATGAATGCAGTTTTACCATGTGCCAAAATTTACCTGATTGCTTTCACTTGCTCCTGAGGCCTTCATTCAGAAGACGCCAACTTCGAGACTATGCAACTGATGTATTGCCTGGATGCAGCTCGTGCTCAAGGTAAAGGTAACAAACAAAAAAGGGTTAGAAAACCCTCAGCACTGAAATTCTGGGGTGCACTGTTCAAACAAAGATCAGGTAGAACAGTCAAAAACAGTGAACTCAGGAGCCACTTCATACGAAAAGAAACAATATTTTATTATGTGAGCCAAAAGATGCAATGGTGCAAACTGCAACATATGAAACACCAATTGCTCACACAGATTCCCCATGTGCATTTCGAGCATTCCATCTTCTTCCACAAAGGCGGAGTTGGTGTGTAGGCTGCCGGATACAAGAAACAAAAAATAACAGATTTTAATATTCAAATACATTTAGATGAGATTATCATTGTAAGTAAACCTCTCCCTTAAAGAAATAGTGCTTTTGTATTCATAGGGTATCAACATAGAAACATAGAAGCTGATGGCAGATAAGGACCACAAGACCCATCCGGTCTGCCCATTTTTTCTACCTTATGAATGTGCCATAGGTCTGTACTCTGTCAATGGCCTATCAATTCATACTCGTCTTTATTGCTCCCTTATGCCTATCCCATGCCTGTTTGAAGCCGTACACTGTATTCATATCCACCAACTCCTGAGGTAGACCGTTCCATGCATCCACCACCCTTTCTGTGAAAAAGAACTTTCTCAAATTCCCCCTTAATCATCCTCCCTCTAATCTCATGCTGTGTCCTCTTGTCCTGCTATTTTTCCTATATTGAAACATGTTAGACTCTTTCACCTTGTTAATGCCCTTAAGATGTTTGAATGTTTTGATCATATCACCTCTCTCTCCCTCCTTTGCTCTATGGTATACATATTGAGCTGCGTTAATCTGTCCTCATATGATTTTTTTTTTTTTTTTATCCCTCCTTCTCTCTGCCGTGGTGGAACTTCTTCTGGGAATCCCTAGACTGTACTCCCCTAGTCCCTCCCCGGGTACCTACTGTGGTGTCGCTCGGACCTACCTCCATGCTGCCTCGGCCTACCCCCCCTGGGCGGGGAGGAGGGGAAACCCCTATTTACCCCCTCCAGTCCATTAGTGTGTGTCAGGAGGTCCATCTGCAGCATCCAACGATAGCCCGGTTATGGGTTATCTGGGGCAGTCGGGTCCCATCTACGTCCTCCACACCAGGTACCTTTTTTTTCCATTTTTGTGTCCCCTCCCACAGGACGTGAGCACTCTAGGGAGACCTAGGGGCATCGCACAATGTGTGCTCGCTTCCAGTTTCTGGCCCACGTCCTCCCTCCCTTCTATGCAGTCCCGCTGCACCTCCACCCGTGGTCACCCAGTTGGCAGTAGAGCTGCGAGACAAGCATCCCCTCCCTCCCCAGAGGAGGAGAGCAGCCGCTGGGCACTCGATCCTCCTCTCCCAGCTGGCCCTCCAGCTACCCGAGTCCATTCCCGAACCCGGGTCACTGGTGTCGCAAGCAGAAATCCAACCACTGCGCTGGCGGGCCGGCCCCTCATATGATTTCTGATGCAGTCTCTGCACCATTTTGGTTGCCATTCTCTGGACTGCCTCCATTTTGTTAATGTCCTTGTGCAGGTGTGGCCTCCAGTACTGCACGCAGTACTCCAGATGGGGCTCAACTAGTGTCTTGTAAAGAGGAATTATTACCTCCCTCTTATGACTTGTGATACCCCTACTAATACACCCCAACATCCCTCTAGCATTACCTACTGCTTTAGTGGTCTGCTTGGATGATTTCAGGTCATCTGTGATGATGATGTCCAAGTTTCTTTCTTCCCTTGTGATTGCCAGCAACTCCCTTCCCAGCCTATAGGTGACTTCAGGGTTTCTCTTCCCTATGTGCATGATCTTGCACTTCTTTGCAATAAACCCCATTTGCCTCTCTTTCGACCATTTTGCCAGTTCATCCAGATCTCTTCTCATTCTGCCCACCCAATCTGGATCATCTACTCTGTTGCAGATCTTGGTGTCATCTGCAAACAGACAAAGCTTACCCTCCAGTCCATCTGCAATGTCACTGATGAAAATATTGAAGAGGACTGGCGCTAGGACTGATCCCTGAGGTATCCCACTTGTGACTTGCATCTCTTCTGACTGTATACCATTTATCACCACTCTCTGTTTTCTGCCCGCCAACCAGTTTGCCACCCAGTTGACCAACTTCTGACCCACCCCGAGCCTACCCAGCTTATTAATCAATCTGCTATGTGGAACAATATCAAAATCTTTGCTGAAGTCAAGGTAGCCAACATCAACTGCTCCCCCTAGGTCCACCACTCTGGTTACCCAGTCAAAGAAATCTATGAGATTAGTTTGACAGGACCTTCCTGTTGTAAACCCATGCTGCCTTGGATTCTGTGCTCCTATGGATTCCAGGTGTTGCACTATCCTTTCCTTAAGGGAGTGCCTCCATAATCTTGCCCACTACTGAGGTAAGACTGACTGGTCTGTAATTCCCTGCCTCCTCCCCTGCTTCCAGTCTTGTGAAGTGGGATCACATAAGTCCTTTTCCAGTCTTCTGGGACCTCTCCTATGCTCAGAGACTCACTAAACAGTTCTGATAATGGCTCTGCTAGTTCAACCCTTAGCTCCTTTAGTGCCCTGGGATGTATGCCATCAAGTCCCATTGCCTTGTACACTCTGAGCTTAGTGAGCTCTTGTAGTACCCTTTCTTTTGTGAAGGGACTAGTGCATTCCTCGCACCCCTGTGTCCATGGTGCTGAGCTGTGGGCCCTGCCCTACCTTCTCCTCAGTAAATACTGAGCAGAAGTATCTATTTAGGATAGATGCTTTTCCTTGGTCCTCCTCACACTCCCCTTTATTCCCTTTGATCTTAGCAAAACCCCCTCTGCACTTTCTCCTTTTACTAATGTATCTATAGAAAGTCTTGCCCTTCCTTACTGTTCGTGCTAGTGTTTCCGTGGTTTGGGCCTTTGCCTGCCTTACTGCCTTCTCTGCTTCCCTTAGGGAAGTTTGGTATGCCTCCCTATCTTCATCCCGCTGTGTTCCCTTATATTTCCTGAAGGCCAGCCTTTTGGCTCTGACCTTTTCTGCTACTGTTTTTGAGAACCAACGTGGTTTCCTCCTTCTTTTGCTCTTGCCTTTCTCTCTACCACAATGGGATGTTGCTTCAAGTATTGCATCCTTACTGCTTGCCCACTTTGCCTGTACCCCCACACCTATATTTATTCTTGCCAGGGCTAGCTTAACTCTGTTGGCCATCTTATCAAAGTCAACTCCTCTGAAGTCCCATATTTTTGCCTTGGAATGGGATGATTTAGTTCTAGTGGCACCTCCCTACCCTTCAATCGCATATCCTGGCTGTCAATGTTGTTTCCCTGGTGTCTAGTGGCACCTTCCACCCTCCAGTCATTTGCCCTGTCTGTCAATATTGTTTCCCTGATGTCTAGTGGCACTCCCACCCTCTGATCGCTCAATGTGATCGTAACTAATACATCCCTGGTGTCTAGTGGCACCCCATCCTCCAATTACTTGCCTTGGCTGTAATTAATATTTTCCTGGTGTCTAGTGGCCCCCCACACCACCCACACTGGGTTGGGTACATCAACCTGCCATCCCCTTCTATACATAGTCACTGCCTGGGTCAGAAATTGGAGATTGGGGAACACATACAGCGACTAGTACAGCCTTCCTCTCACCATCTCAGCCGGCTGCCATATGTAATGACAGTGAGTGCATGGCCTATCACACATTCCCTGTCATTGCATAAAGTGGCCAGCCAAGCTGGTGAGTAGAGTGCTGTGCTGGTTACTGTTTAGGCTCCCCAGTCTCCATTTCCTGACCCAGGCAGTGACTAACTATGTATTAAGGGGTGGGTCACAGGTTGGCGTACCCAACCTGATGTGGGCAGTTTGTTTGGGAGGGTCACTGGACACCAAGAAAATATCGATTACAGCTAGAGTGAGCAATCAGAGACTGGGGGGTGCCACTAGACATCAGGGAAACAATATTGATGGCTGGGTGAGTAATCAGAAGGTGAGGGGTGCCACAAGACTTCATGGAAACAATATTGAGTGCCTGGGTGAGTGATTGGAGGGTGAGAGTACCACTAGACAGCACAGAAACAATAATAATGGCCTTGGTGAGCAATCGGAGGATGACAGGTGCCACCAGACAACAGGGAAATATTAATTATGGCCAGGTGAGCAATTGGAGGGTAAGGAATGCCACTAGATACCAGGGAAACAATACTGATGGCCAAGGTGAGTGATCCAAGGGTGAGGAGGGTGCCACTAGACCAGGGAAATATTAGTTATGGCTGCAGTGAGCAACTGGAGGGTTAGGGTGCCACTAGACACCAGGGAAACAATATTGATGGTCAGGGCAAGCAATCCAAGGGCAGGGGTGCCACTAGATACAAGGGAAAAAAATTAACAGCTGGAGCAAGAGATTGGAGGGTGGGGAGTGCCACTAGATACCAGGGAAACAATAAGGGGTGAGTGACTGGAGGGTGGGTGCCACTTTACACCAGGGAAACAATATTAATTATTGTGGCTGGTGTGAGTGATTTGAGGGTGGGAATGCCTCTAGACACCAGGGAAACAATATTAATTGTGGCTGGGCAAGCGTTCAGAGGGTGGGGGCACCACTAGACACCAGAGAAACAAACAATATTGATTATTATGGCTGGGGTGAGTGATTGGAGGCCAGGGAAACAATACGGGGTGAGTGATCGGAAGGTGGGGTGGTGCCACTAGATACCAGGGAAACAAATTAATATGAGATCAGCAATACATAACACTATTCATACTTTTATTCTGCAGTTCAATAACTCACTGAACTGTGGAATGAATATATGAATTGCAGAGTAATTGTATTAAACTGCCGAAAGAAATTCCACAGAACTGACCTCTGACAAGGATCAGTTCTGTGGAATTTTTTTACACAGTTTAATACAATCTCCACAGTTCATACATTTATTCTGCCATTCTAAGTTGGAATTTCCATGAAAGTTGCTAATTTGATTTATGAACTTTTGTGGAAGTGAAAGTCCGACTTTCGCTCAAATTCCACTGGCGGAGGTTTTCTTCACACAGCTCTAGTTGCCTTTTATCCCTTATTGCTTTTTCTTTTCTCTCTCTTTTTTTATAAACATATTCTTTCCCCAGGTCTCTAGTAGGCTCCTACTTCCACCCCTGCCAATTGCATTCCCACCACCAAGACCTAACTAATCACCTGACTGGTCCTCTGAGGCCCACCTGTGACACACTGCTGTGCTGCATACTTGGCTTGCCCCCCACAGCCAGGTCTGTCTTATGCCACTTCGGTGTACTGTCCCTCTGTGTAGCTGATCACCTGCAATGGAGCTGAAGGCCAGGAGGATCCCCCAGTTGTTGGTGGTGTGGGTCTGATATTAAATGTGGTGGGCAGCGAGCAAGTGCTTCATCTATCCTGAGCCATTCCTGAGCTTTTTGTCCCCTTTTCAGTACCATCTTTCCCCAGTGACACTTTCCCCTGCACTTCCACCTGTGGTCATCCAGGTAGTGGCTGAACAGTGGAACAATGACCCCCTCCCCAGAGGAGGAAAGTGTCCGTTGAGATGCTTGAGCCTCCTCTCCCTTGGCTGGCCTGCTGAAGGCACTGGCTTGTTCCTGAACTTGAGTTTTCGGCATTGCAAGAGGAAACTCTACTGCAGCATCAACGGGCCAGCATCTTTTTCTTTTCTCTGATCAGTGTTGCCATCTGATTTCACTGATGAAGGCAAGAAAGTCAGAATTTGGTTTCATCCAAAAGGCCATTTTCAATAAACTGTGGTGGGACTCAGGGCTGCATACAAGGCACACATTGTTGGAATTACACATCACAATATAAGCAGAATATAAATGAAATATATACAAAGCAATGACAGTATAAAAGACCCTCACAATAAATGAACACATATTTGTGGGCAGTTAGATGATTCATAGACAAAAGAGTTAAACCCACCCATTGAAGATGACCAAATATATTCATTTGTAGGTAAACGAAAAGACTCATGGGTTGAATTTGGCAGCACTACCTGATGATTCCTAGATAGATACAGCTACTACACAAATTGATTAACATGAATTACATTTTTCTGCAGATACCATTTATGGTACATTTATATTGTATGTGCAAAAGAGAGGCCACTGATAAACCTCAATGGTCACAAAAATGTTTCAGTCTTGAGGCGTTCATTTAATCAGGGGGGTTACAGGCATCTGCTATCAATTCTGCTATCAATATCCCTCCTGATACATCCCAGAGTTCTACTTGCTTTGCTATGAGCCTTGTTGCACTGACACAATTGTTTGAGTCATTGATAATAACCCCAATGTCCCATTCCTTAGCCGTAGTGCTACGTCTCACCCCACCCATCCAGTACTTTGTCCTGGGGTTCTTGCTTCCTAGGTGCATTACCTTATACTTTTTGACATTCATTTTCAACTACCAAACCTTAGATCACCCCTGTGGCTTTCGTACATCACTGTGCTTTTCCCTGATTTCCCTTGTCTCTATTCACCCTCCCACAGAGCTTAGTGTCATCTGAGAAGAGATACAGCCTGCCCTCGATACCCTTACCAAAGTCCCTAATGAACATATTGAAGAGGACAAGCCCCAGAACAGATCTCTGTGGTACCCCACTTATGACCTCCTTCTTTACTGACTTGATCCCTTTGACTACAACCCTCTGCTGCTTCCCCTTTAGCAGGCTACCTATTCAGTTTACTATGACCTTGGCAGCACCCAGATCCTCCTTCTTGTTCAGCAAATGTCTGTGAGGCACTGAGTCAAAAGACTTCCTGAAGTCGAAGTAGAGCAAATCCACAGCATGGCCCCTATCCAATTCCCTCATGGCTTAGTCAAAGAAAAATATGGTTAGTTTAACTATGACAACACCTCCCTGACACAGATCTGTGCTGTTTACTATACTGAAGACCATTGCTCTCCAAGTGGTCCATGAGGTCCTCTTTAACCAGTGACTTCATCAGCTTTCCTAGAATAGAGGTATGATTGACAGGTCTGTAGTTCCCCACATGTTCCTCATCCTGCCTTCTTATGAAGCAGATTTACATCCACCACCCTCCAATTCTTCAGAGCTACCCCTGACCTTAGAGAGCTGTTGAACAGACCTACCAGGAGTTCAACCAGTTCTGCTGCCAGCTCCCTGAGTAACCTCAGATGTAAACCATATAGCCTTATTTATTTTTAGTGTTGCCAGCCCTTTCTGGATCCTTTCACTTGTAAATATTAGCTGCCTCATCTCCAGGACCCCCTTAGTGGCCACTTTGATGCCACTCAGTGGCAAGGGTCCACTGTTATCCTTAGAAAAAAACTGAGCTAAAGTAATCTTTAAGGACATAGTAGCATAGTAATTGGTGGCAGATAAGGACAGCAAGGCCCATGTAGTCTGCCCGCACTCCCTACCTGCATCAGCGACCACTGACCCTACTTGGTCAGTGGCTTTAGTCTCTCCTTCCTACCTCTAGGATTCCATTATACCTATCCCATGCATGTTTGAATCCCCCCACTGTGATGGCTCCCACCACCTCCTGGGACAGGCTATTCCATGCATCCACCACCTGTTCCATGAAGAAAAACTTCCTCACATTCCCCTTTAGTCTGCCCCCCCTCCAATCTCATGTTGTGACCCCTTGTCCTTGCACTTCTATACTGGAAAATATTCCTCACTTGCACTTTGTTCATGCCCTTGTGGCCTTTTGCCAGTCCTCTTCTATCACCTATACACCTCTGCTAACCTCACAAATCCTCCTCCTCCTGTCTTCCTTTTTTCCCTACTATATTGGAAGAACTGTTTTTCTCTGCTCTTCAGATGAGGAATATGCAGCGGGGGAGGTCCTAACAACAATCAAACTGGAAAGGAACCTGGAGGTAGTCATAACTGATGATCTAAAAGTAACCAAAGAATGTGAAAAGGCAGTGAGGAAAGCCAGTGGGATGCTGGGATGCATAGGGAGAGGTATCACCAGTAGAAAACAGGAGGTGGTAATGCCGCTGTACAGGCAGTTGGTGAGGCCTCATCTAGAGTACTGTGTGCTGTTCTGGAGACCTCATCTCTGACAAGACATAGACAGGGTGGAGGCAGTCCAGAGAAGGACAACCAAAATGGTGCCTGGACTACACCAGAAACCACACGAGTAGAGCTTGATGGAATTCAATATGTATACCTTGGAAGAAAGGAGGGAGAGGGGAGATATGATAGAGACATTCAAATATCTAAAGGGAATTAACAGAGTTCAAAAGGGTAGCATCTTACAGAAAAGGAGATGTGCAAGAACGAGGTATCACAATATGAGGCTAGAAGGGGGGAAGACTAATGGGCAACATGAGGAAGCATTTTTTCATGGAGAGGGTGGTGAATACATGGAACAGCCTCTCTAAGGAGGTTGTAGGGGCAAAAATAGTAAGTGAATTCAAGAATGCATGGGACAGGCAGAAGGCAGCACAAATGGTAACAAGGAGGAGGTAGGCTGCAGATCAAATGGGTTCTGGAGTTTATACAGTAGGTAGGAAAATGGGCAGACTAGGTAGGCCATGCGGTCCTTATCTGCCAACAAATTCTATGTTTCTATGTTGACCCTCCTCCACAATAAACAGCTCTGTGTCTACTTCTGCCTCCCTAACGGCCCTCTTTGCCCTCCTATTTTTCAGTACCTATTCTCCACATTCTTCCTCCCCTGCTTTTCTTTATACTTGTAGAAGGCCTTTTTGTTTGCCCTCACTGCTTCTTAGACTTGCTGAGATCTTTACTGGTCTCTTGGACCTGTTGTTTTTGGTTACCTTTCTCATGCATAACTTACATGCCTTTAGAATAACTCACTTAATTGTCTCTCACCTATCTTCCACCCCCTCATGTTGACTACCCCGATTAACTTTTCCCTGACCAGCTCACTCAGCCTGTTGAATACCCTTCTGAAATCCAGGACCTCAGCTCTTAGTTGGGGTTTTCTGAACCAAAGGGCATGTTCAAATCAAATGGAGTTATGATCTCTGTTCCCCCAGTGACTTCCCAATTCTTACAGTTCCAATCACCTCTGAGTTGGTGACCACCAAAATGAGAATTGCAATCTGCCTAGTGTTTTTTTTTAGCTGTACCAGAAGACAGTCTTGGAGGCATTCAGCAAGGCCCGACTCCTGGAGCTCCTGGCCAAAGGAATATCCCAATTGATTTCTGGCAGGTTCGGATAAATCCCCACCACTCTGTCCCCCTTTGATATCCCTCCTTCAAGTTCTTCCCTGAGCACTCTGTCTCTCTGGACAACTTGCTGTATTTCATCTTCCAGACAGTCTTGTATGTGCATCTCTCTATCTGTTCAACCTTTTGTACTTCTTTACTTCAGTTTCTCTGCCTGCCTCTCTTACATGTTGTAATCCTGGGGCCATACTGACAGGACAAAAGAGGTAAGATGTCTCCCAGCTTGTGTGTTTAGGGAAAGGATGCACTAAAACAGGGAGTGAAAATACAGCTGATTAAAAATGCATTACCTTGACTATGCAGGGAATTATTCAATTCACTCTATTAAATGAGAAAACAAATTTGCAACACCTTAAATCTCTCAACTATGATATAGCACCAATACAACAGACCCAGTCCTTAAGAGGGCATCCCAAAAACTAGCCAGGGAATGGGCGGGAAGGGAAATTTCAAGGAGCTTTTCTAATAAGCAGTGAAGAGTATCCATCCTCATAAAGAAAGGATGCCATTGGTGATGAAGAGGACAGCCAAAGTCAAGGATGGATGATAGACACAGGCCCATCCACTGCTAATTGTCAGCTGCTATAGCCCCAACACTGATGACTCCAACTTCTTCCAAAGCCTGGTGCGTGCCATGTTGCATAACCTTCCCCCTAATGGTACAGATGTCAGTGGGGAGATTTTAACCTAACACTGGATCCCTTGTTAGACTGCATGCCTATCACAAAGGATGACTAGTTCTGGATGCAGACCAGAGCAGCTGTCCACCTACTGGTGGTGAAATTTAAACTTGGAGACCCATGGTGGTTGCTGAACCCTAAGGAACATGATTACACCTTCAGGTCAGCCAGATATGGGACAGGTAAAGGCAGGATTTATTTTTAGCCAGTTTCCCATGCTCACATGATATCTTGGATGGCCTACTCACCCTATAGTAATTTTACACCATGAACCAGTACTGGTGTCAATATCTCTGTCCCTCAGTAGCCTCAGATCACACAAGTGGAACCTAATTCCCTTACTTCTCTGCTCCCCAGATTCCAAGAATGTCTCTCCAATGAGATTGCAATATACTTTGAACTAAATGACATCCCAGACACTGCAGAGTTAGTCACCTGGGATGCGTTCAATACCTTCATTCAAGGGTGCATTATTAGTTACTAGAGATGCAGCAAAGTTTTTCTCCACAGGCGAATATGTGATGAAGTCACCAGATTCGCATCCACGGAGCACTTCGCGTAATTTTTCAAGATTTCCCAAAATTCGCCATTTGTGATTTCACCTTGCTTTTTGGGGTTTTAAAGTGCAAATTGCACTTAAGAAAACCCAAAGCAAGGAGAAGTCTCATCCCCCCACAGCTGGCAGCCCGCCATCCCTTCCTGGTGTTTAGTGGCCCACCCCCTGCCAATTGCCGGCAACAATAAATCCTTGATGTCTAGTGGCCCCCCTCCCCGCCGCTGCCGGATGCCGTCCACAAGCACAACCGAACCACACTACTAAAAAAAATATATATTGTTTTCATTAAATCCCTATCACTGCCCTGGTGTCTAGTGCCCCCACCCCACCACCGATCACCCTCCCCTGGTGTATAGTGGTGATCACTCCCCGCCGCCGATTATATCCACATTCACAACAATACTGTATAAAAAATTTCATTTAATCCCTGGTGTCTAGTGGACCCCCACCCTGTCAGGTAGTGCTCTCACCCCACCCCTCCCAACCCAACACCGAGTGGACTTCTACAAGCACATGCTCATTCATTGAGATCATTGGCTGCGGCCTTGGAGGTGAGGAAGGCCATGCCAGTGGCCCACTCGGGGTTGGGGAGGAGTGGGATGGGCACACTACCAGACAGGGTGGGGGGTGAACTAAACACCAGGGATTAAATGAAAATCTTTTTTTTATACAGTATTATTGTGGATGTGGGCCCAGTCAGTGGTGGCTGGGGGGTGACCACTAGAAACCAGGGCAGGGTGATCTGTGGTGGGAGGGCACTAGACACCAGGGAAGGGATAGGGATTTAATAAAAAACAATATTTTTTTTGTAGTGTGGTTTTGCTTGTGGATGGCAATCAGCAGCAAAGGGGGTTGCCACTAAACACCAGGGATTTATTGTGGGTGGAGACCGACGGTGGAGGGCACTACCATTAGACACCAGAGATAAGTAGTTTTATGTACTTTCAATCACAGATGACCCCCACTCTGTGAACTGTAAAAGTTTGTGAATTGAGCTCCTCGAATTGAGTGCTATTCGTAACATTTTCCGCGGAATGAATTTTGTCAACTTCACCCACCTCTGTTAGTTACTGTACTTCTCTTTCCTTTTTTGTTCTGTGCATGAATTTGGTGCTCATGGAAGTTGCTGGACTGGCAGCACTGAACCAGAAGTCCTTTGCTTATCAACATGACAGGTACAGCATGGGCAATCACAGTGCAAGCTACCACAAACTGCCCCACTAATTAGCTTTAACCCTGCCATGGATGGACCACCACACAGATGAAATGGCAGTCCAGACTCCATGCTCATTCAGCCTTGGCCTCATGTGAGATTGCAGACAAGGGTGCCAAATTAGTGCCAGTTGTGTTGTTGGATTTGTGATGTGGACACCTGCCCACTGGGAACTGGACAGAGACCACTACCACTCATTTTGCATAGGCCACTGAACAGCCCTCTGGTGATAATTAGAGATGCAGCAAAGTAAAATTCTGCCCCAAAGTGATCGTGAAGTGGCCACTTCGTGTTAGTGTTCCACTATGCAGAGTGCCCATTTTTAACCCTCATTTCACCACTTTGCATTGTAATTTTGACTTCACGTTGTGCACTCCAACTTATTCTACATTTATGGAGTGAGAATTTACAGGCAGCCCACACACACACATCACATGGCTTACACAGTGTAGGTCACATGCTTCAGGCAGGCAGGAAGTTATGGGCAAAAACACTCTCCAACATGGGCTGACTTTCACATTTTGCATGGGGTGTAACAAATGGCTTGACTCTGTGAATGGCCGGAAGTGGGGTGTGAACATGTGATGAAGAGGGCTGCACAGGTGACAAGTCCACAAATGAAGTTATTTTCCCCATTTTACACACAAGGGTTGATGTACTACTTGCACTAAACATACTGCATTGACCACCACCACCAACACTGCTACTCTGACCACCACTTGACAAGATTTCTAAATCATAATCCTCCCCCTCATCATGCATGTAGTAATCCTCTGGTGTTATTTCATCGCTCCTGAAGACATTCCTGCTAGGTCTTACACTCATGGAAGGGGATAACATGCTCAGTAAGGTTGATGATGATGGTGAACGCCCCACTATGGCATTAGCTGCCATCTGGTGCCGGATCCCCAGTGCCTTGTGCCTGTTCTTAAGATGTTTATGCTGGCCCCCATGCCCAGATGACTCCCCTTTTTACCTTGACCCACACACTCATGGCAAAGCTGACAGGTTGCAACTGACTCATCATTTGCACCTTGGACAAAAAAATCCCAAACAAGGAATTGTGATCCCCTACTTTTAACATGTCCCTGATGCTGCTTATTGGACTCTGTTTTTTTAACCTTTGAAATGAGGGCGGGTGCTACATGATTTTTCAGGCTGGACACACTTGGATTCCAACTGACCACCATGACTACCTATGATTATTACTGGGTCATCATCGTTATCATCAACAGGAACCACTAAATCACAACTTTTTGGAGGTGGGGGGGGATTTAATGCCAACAGACCTAGACACAGCCACCTTGATTTTCTTTTTCTCTGATTCCCAAGAGGGGCCACTGGCATCATTATCATATTCATCAACATCATCCACATTCACATTTTCAGTTTGGATGCTGTCATGTGGAGAACATGTTCCAACCACAGCAGCAACATCATTATCATCATCACCCGATATTTTTGCACCACACTTTGAATCATTGGATGGCAAAGGCATAACCTCAATGGCGCTGGAAGAAATGTGACATTGTGAGTTATTGTTGCAAGGATCAGAATCATGTTTAACTACCATGGGGATGTTAATAGGAGTATGACATCATCTACACTGTCTGGCAACTATATTTTTTGAAATGGTTAACTGGTCAGATGTGGAACTTGAGGCATCAATACTCATGCCAGCAGAAACTACACTAACACCACCAGCTGGGAAAACATCATCTCCTCCAACTATGAGAGAAGCTACAGATTGCGCTGTAAAAAACATTGCTGGAGAAATCCCTTTACTGACATCAACTATGTACTTCTACATACTACCATGCCCATGGACAACCTTGCCACTGGCAGCAGTGCCATGGCCAGAAACAGCTTTGCTTGTGCATCTCTTTGCAGGCATTTTGGGGGATCACCAAGTAAATTCTAGACAAATTTAGATTTCTAAACTTTCAGTCTGGGCCAGGGGATGTGAAGCCAAAAAAACAACAACTGTGGCTTGCAGATGGAAATTGGGCACTAAAAAGATGCAAAAGCAAAGACAGATTAAGACTGTACTGCACAATCAAGAAGAGATGCAGACACAAAGTCACAACACCACCTTAACCAATGCTCACAAGTCACAATCCAATCTGTAAAAGAATACATTTTTCTGGTTGGAGGAGGGTGGTTGCAGTGCACTGCAGTAACAGTTCAAAACCAAGATACCACAAAGCAGTACAAAATCACACAGGTGTGGTGGATAGCAGATTCACACTGCTGAAATTACTCTGTAGCACAATAAAATGTGTCTGATTTGATGGCACGCATCGCACACACACTCACACACGCACACTACAAGTGATGCATAGCAAATTGAAAACTTCAGTAATATAACCAAATCTTTTAAACAAATTGAAATTATGCACTGCTGCACCACAACAATAAGCAAAAAAAATTTAAAGAATTACTGAAAATATTACTGTGTGTACATTAACACAGTTATACAAGAAAAATATAACCAAAACAGAAAGACTGCCTTTTTCTCCCAGTTTTACCCTACCTCCACCACAGATACACCCTTCCCCAAAGCACACTTCAAGTGTCTGTCAGTACAGACTGAATGTTCTAAATTAACATTCAAAATACACACACAAACAATAAACACTCGAAGGTATGAGCACAGGAGGGTTTCCTAAAATCGATGTACTAAATTTTGAGCAAAATAAATAACTCAAAAAGGCTTTTTTAACAGCTTTTAGAGGATTTGATTTGCAAAGCTCTGAGAGGAAACTGTCTCCATCTACCACTACACACACACTGCACAGAACTGAGGCTGTGTAGAAAAACTAGAGCCCATGTGACCTGCAATCCCATGAATCATTGCAAAATTCACCTTGGAGCTCAATAACAAGGCAAAGTGATGCAAAGTACATCGATTTCTATGCACTTCACATTAAAATTGGCTTAGAAGTGGTTGGGGGAAGGCAGAGTAACGCAAAGTCATTGTTATCAATGGACTTTGCGTTCCTCATTACGATGCAAAGTACTCCGCTTTGCATTGTGGATTACTTCACGGATTCCACATTACTCAGTGAATTGCCCCGTAGAGCGAATTTTGGCCACTTCGCCCACCTCTAGTAATAATGGCTTTCAGCCGCTACTGACCTGTGCTGGATTTGAATCCATGGCTTAGAGGTGAAAAGCTTCTAAATCAACTACCAATCCACTGAGCCATTCAGTTCCCAGTAATCATATTCCCTGAATTAAAAGCAAAAGCAGAAAAGGACTCACCTTACCAATGCCTTGAAGGAAGCAGAATAAAAGCACTATTCCCAAAGACAGGGTACACAGGAGGTACACCAAAAGGTGAATCTCCTGAAATACTATCCTTAACTACCAGGTAGGGAAAGATCTCCTTTTTACTAACCAGAGCTACTGAGAGGATGGTAAAAAGCGAGAAAACTACTACTTTATCAGCTAAGGAGAAGAGGAATGTGTCCCTCATTCCTAGGTACCATTGCCACTAAACCCAAACAAATCAATCAAGTTTTGGAATGTTTTTTATAAACAGCTGTATGCTTCCTGAGTTGCTAACAACACAGCTAGTGTGTCAGCCTATCTGCAATAGTTAGCCCTCCCAATAAAGTTCTTCTAGACATCCTCCAGCTACCTACTGCCCACAAAGCCTTATCCAAAGATAAAGCACGCAGACTGGTTAAGCATTGATTTTTATCATACCTTCAAGCAGGATATCTCCACATATTACCTTCAAGTATTTCGCGTTGCCTTTAGGGTGGGGACTGTCCCCCATTCCATGTACCAGGCCACTGTCACAACACTTCCCAAACCCCACAAGGACAAAGAGATGTGTATTGATTACTACCCCATCTCACTGCTAAATGTAGATTTGGAAATGTTGTCCAAAACCATGGTCACATGCTGGAAAAGGGCTACTGCACATAGTGCATAACTCCCACACAGACTTGATAAGGGAGGAGTCAGGGCTCAGATAGCTTAATTGTGGGTGTCCTATTGATATTGTTGTATTTGCTGATCAATGGTCCCTACAAACGATTTAAATCACCTAAAATTAAATGATTATTGTAGAAATACCTTATTTCCACATTTTTGTACATTGGTTTCTAGTGCTACGCATGGTGCATGACCTCAGTCTTGCAGCAGGCTGCTTTGTGGACGTTGAGCATTCACACATCATTTTTGTTGCACTATGTGAATGGATGTGCTGTGCGCTTGATCCGATTCCCACTGTTCACTTGCAGTTCCATTCTAAATAACCTGTTCATCTTATTAGTAGCTAAAGAAATCAATATATAGTGACTGAAACATGCCTTAAAAAAGGTCTTTATTATTAAATGTTTAGCATTTCCCCTTTGCATTGACACTTTCATACTAGTTTGATTACTTTGACATACAGCCATGGAAATGCAGTTTAGCACATGCTGAATGATTAACTTGCTACCTAGCTATTGATATCAGAATACCATCTGGCACTTAATCAAGTAAATAGTTATTATTTATGCTGGATATGTTGACCTGTAGCAGTCAGTCATTGATGTAAATGCTCAGTGTAAATGTGTGCTGCTTTCCCATTACCGAACACCCACGGTGATATTGTATTCAGCAGCTATTGTATGAATTCTTGTACATCTGCGTTCAAAACAGGAATAGTGTGTTGTGTAAATGGTAATAAAAGAGTTGACGACAATTAAATAGTGTGTGTTGCGATTTTAATGTGCTTTCCATGCTGCTTATTTTGACTTTCAGTGCCTGCACTACTTAGGTATTATTTATTTTATTCAAGTTTCTGTTATAGTCTTTGTACATTCTAAAGTAGAGATTTCACATATAGCTTATGCAGTGACACTGTGCTGACTCACAACACATCTTTATTTCCAAACAAAATAAGGAGTATTCCAGAAAGTTTAGTGCATCCATATTTCTTTACTGTCTGTATGAATCTATCTTTATGTGACACTCCCACAGTTTGCTGTCCGAGGTTCTATGTGATAACGGCAAAAGCCTAAAGGCGATCACCGTTATCATGAAGTCACAATGCCAAAACCTTTTTTCATCACTGTGACACCCCAGCGCACAGTAAAATGGCACCGGGGCCTTACTTTTAATGTTTTCTGGGGAGGACTGTGCCCCACCACACCCTCCATGTGGGAGGCTTTGCCCCCCACATCCTCCTACTGAAGGATTCTCAACTCGAGAGGGGTGCATGTCGGGGGGGGGACATTAAAATTAAAAAAGGTTCAGGTCGGGTGCAACAAAAACGCACCAGCGCCCAGACCCGAACCCCATACCCTGCCAACCAGCACCGCCAACCCACCCACCTCGCCACGGAGTCAGATCAGCAACCACCACTGCACAATCCCTCACATCCCTTACTGTGTGTGCTCACCCCCCCAACACACATACGTATAGCATCAGGAAGTCACTATATTCACCCACCCCCTATCCAGCCACCCTACCCTACCTAGCTGTCCCTGAAATGCTCTGTGAAAGGGGTCACCATTATTGTAGGCACGCTTTCCCCAGTGCCTGTATCACAAGCTACCCTGTCAGATTACTGTCAATTACTGTCAATTTCCCGTTCCCTCCTGGCTGCCGTGTTTTTTTTTTTTTTTGCATTCCAATGTGCTGAATATGAAATACATGAATGATCCCTATGTTTATTTTTAATAATAAAGATAATTTCATTAAAAAATAAAGTTTTATGATGCCTGTCAGTGGATTGTCATGTGGTGTCCCTTCATGCTTGGTAACATTCTAACGATGTCATGCTGTATGTTTTTTTCAATGCCTTCATCTTGAAATTTTGACATTTTATTTCTTTTTTTTGACATACAGTTGTGCCTTCTTATTACATTGTGACAGTGGGTACAGACTTCATACTGTGTGTTCCATGTGTTTATTTATTTGTTTTTACTTCAGTACTCAAAGATCTATTCGATATCACAAAGTTTATATCCTGTGATAACCTGACAGTAATAAATTAAATGTTTCATGATTTGAATCCATAGTTATATTGTTGTAATTCTATTTTTATCAATATCTTTATCTTTTTGTACAAAGTTTGATTTAAAATGCAGTAATGTACTGCATTTGGTTGCACAAATAATTCCACAAGTGGGCGTAGTTTTTACAAATTTCCAAAAGACAAAATACATCAAAATCAGTGGGTAATATCCATGAAACATGCTGGCTGGCAACCAACAGAGCATAGTCATCTTTGCTTTGACCACTTTGCTCCTGATCAGTTGACCGTACAACCAAGTATCCTGGAGAGCATTGGGTTCAAACCCGGACAACGACCCTTGAAGACAGATGCTGTTCCGTTGATATTTTCATTTGTGAGACCTGTTACAGAATGTAGTAGTGGTGCCATTGCTAAAAGGCATAGACTGGAGGTAAGTTATTGGTAATTAATGTAATCTGCTTTTTTTTCTGTTTATGATACTCTGCTGCACGGTAATATATATATATATATATATATATATATATACATATATATGTATGTATATATTTTGGGGTACACAGTCATGTTGCACCCAAGCACCATGTGACACTTATTTATTTTATTTATGTGAGCAAGAGTTCATGCGAATACATTTAGTAACAAAGGCATTTGGCTTAGTTTAGTATCCAATATTTGGAGCATTGCTTGAAGATGTTATGGGTATCAAGGGAGCATTTAAGCATTTAACAATGAGGTAGCCACAACACATAACTCATTGCCACTCATGGCAGTTGCAACTTTTTTTTTTTATTTCCATGTGTAGGACTGATGATGCATGCAATCATCTCAAAGTAACTCGGGCCTTCATTAGTGATGCACACACAGATGCCTCCCACATCTGATGGTTCCATCAATAATACAGATGTTAAAAGGCCATCACTGCCATGACTGCCACAGTTTGTTGTAGTCCTGTCAGTGGACATATATGACTGCCAACATGTCCTAGTATGCACAGTCATCACCCAGTGTGGTGCATGCATGTGTCTCTTTCTAAATGTTTCCTAGTGTGATCTGGGTACTGTAAATGTGCATTATTGATTACTGCTTCTTTTGTCAGAAGGGTTTGACAGATGTTCACACAAATGACATTCTCTACTTTTATTTATTCACTGCGGCAGCAGTTTTACTTTCCATGCATATTGTGTTGTGGTATAATGAGCTGCATGTCACACCACACACTGTAACATTAACCATGGTGACTGCACTGGATGAGATGACTGGACATCTGGAGGGCAGCTTCACCTTCCTGTGGTCATTAAACCTGTATTTCCACAGTGTAAAACACTACAGTTGGAGTCTGGCTGTGATGTGCTATAACATAGGTTAAAAAATAGCAGAGTTAAATTTAGTAATCTGATTTGATCTTATTTATGTGTAAAATATGGTTTACATATGGTTTAAAAAAAATGATTGCTCAGCAGTGAAGGGTCTGTAACACTGATCAATAGACATTTTGAACACAGACATTTCAGTTAGCACCCTGCAGCCAGAAATGGTCTTCCACCACAAACATGGCTGTTACCTTTACACTGCCCAAAAACTTCGCCTGGGCCTTTAAAGTCAAAGTACGTTAAATAAAGAACAAAACAACTTATTTAAATGCTGTTTCCATGACTATCACACTCTCCTTACATTCATAAACATATTATAAACAATAAGTACTGTTTATAGTTTTCACTACAACTGTTTCTTTGCTGACAGTGAAAAATACCCCTTTTATCTGTACCTATTCATCAGGGAACTGTCTTCTTCTTGCCATGACAGTGAGTGAATTGAGTCTCTGGCTGTAAAAAAGGCCTTTGTTGCCTGCCTGTCTGTACAGTATATTATGATACAAACATTCTGATAGTGGAACTGAGCAGACTTTTAAATCCATGTATTTCATGGTAAACGTTCAGTAATAACATTCCGTATCTTGAATGTATAGAAAAATAGTGAAAAAACAAAACAGGAAGAAGAAATTAGGCAGTAATTCACGACATCATCAACGACATCAATTGCTGTTAGTGGGACTATTGTATCACAAATGCACACAAGTAAATCTATTGTTTCTACATATAAACATGCTTTTCCCAACAGTAAAGAAGTAAACAAGCATTTGTCAATGGCAAACGTTCGCTTGTAGGTATTTGCAGTGGTGTTTGGCATGTATGGTGCTTTACCCTAATGCCCTGTGCGATTGCTGGTATTTGCACAATAAATTTTCAGCATGATCTTTTTGTTACCCCCATTGTGCGCTACATAGGCGGAAACACGTTTTGGGCAGGATGTGAAAAATGACAGCTGTACTGCTCATAAGGAAGCGTGGTAAAATGCCAATGTTGAAAATCTGGAGTGGAAATTTTGAAAATTCGCAACCTACGAGCGTGCGTAGGAACTGTGCAACGCACACTCGTAAAACAGTCATTTTTAGGAATTTTTTCACCAAATTTTCAACATTGCCATTTTAAAACCTCTGCTAATGAACAGTGTCACTGTGATTTTCTTACTGTGTCCCATACATTGATTTTGTACACTGACTGCGCCACTGTGCAGTACATGGGGAGAAAGACATTTTGGGCAGGATGTGAAAAATAACAGCTGCACTGCTCATAAGGAGGTGTGGTAAAATGGCAATGTTGAAAATCTGGAGTGAAAATATTGGAAATTCGCAAACGTACGAGCGTCCGTAGGAACTACACAATGCACGCTCGTAAAACAGTCATTTTTTGGAATTTATGCACCAAATTTTCAGCACAGCCATTTTAAGACCTCTGCTCATGATCAGTGTCACTGTGATTTATTTAATATGTCCCATACATTGAGTTTGCACACCGACTGCGCCATTGTGCGCTACATGGGCAGAAACACATTTTGGGCAGGATGTGAAAAATGACAGTTATACTGCTCATGAGGAGGTGTGGTAAAGTGGCAATGTTAAAAATCTGGAGTGCAAATATTGAAAATTCACAAACGTACGAGCGTGCATAGGAACTGCGCAATGCACGCTCGTAAAACAGTCATTTTTAGGAATTTTTTCACCAAATTTTCAACATAGCCATTTTAAGACCTCTGCTCATGAACAGTGTCACTGTGATTTTCTTAATGTGTTACTGTACATTGATTTCACACACCGACTGCGCCATTGTGCACTACATGGGCAGAAACACGTTTTGGGTGAGATGTGAAAAATGACAGCTGTACAGCTCATAAGAAGGTGTGATAAAATGGCAATGTTGAAAATCTAGAGTGAAAATATTGAAAATTCGTGAACTTACGAGCCTGCGTAGGAACTGCGCAACGCAAGCTCGTAAAACAGTCATTTTGGAATTTTGTGCACCAAATTTTCAACATGGGGTTTTTGGGACCCCTTCTCATGAATGATTTCACTGTCATGGCGTTATTCGAGGCCAAAGGGTGATTTCGCACAGTGATTGCACAGTGCCTGCGAAATCACCGTTCAGGCCTGAATAATGCCATGACAGTGACATCATTCATGAGAAGGGGTCCCAAAAACCCCATGTTGAAAATTTGGTGCAAAAATTCCAAAAAATGACTGAGATATGCAATAAAGTTGAAACCCCCTATGTAGCCCATTATACAGCTTACCGGCATTTCCTCAGTTCACGGTTGGCTTTGAAGAGTGCAGACGTATTCCCGGTCCTCCGAGATCCTTCGCACAGAGTCCAGAGGTAGGTATGGGGTAGGGGTGTGTGGGGAGCTGGAGTGTGAGGTGAGTGCGGGTTGTGGGAGGGGGTTGGGGAGGGCGCGGGGACCGCTTGTTTTACAGGGAAAAAAAGACGATTTGGACTTGCTTGCCACGCTGGGGTGGGCTTCCAGCATGGCAGAAGATGTGGGGGCGAGGAGCCAACGGGGATTGGGCACCCCATCGCAAAACAATGAATGGATTGCCATGCTGGGGTGGGCCTTAAAGTGCAGCAGGATGGCTTAGGGAGGAGTGGAGCCAATGGGGATTGGGCACCCCTTGGCAAAACAAAACATTTGCCATGCTGGGGTGGGCTCCAGCATGGCAGGAAAGCTTTAGGGGCGGTGTGACGTGCGCGGGGGAGGCGTAGCGGAGGGGCGGCGGCTGGCGCGCTCAGTATGGCAGCGTGTTTCCTTTGAAGCAGAGGAACACCGCTGTCATACTGGAGCTCCTGTACCCATTGGTGCAGGACGCCACACCTGCTCAAGGGAGTAGTGGCATTGATGGGAGAGGCACTCCAAGTGTGCCATTCCCAAACGTTCCTTGCACATGCGCATGCTTTAACGTAAAAGGGCAACAATTTTAGAAGCACAATAAGGTACTCAGGGGTGTGTGTAAACCATATTGTACAAGATGTCCAGTGGCTGAAGTCACTCATCCATCAGCCTCATGACTTGGTACACCCCTGGCTGTGCTATAAAATATGGTTTACACACATCCCTGAGTTCCTTATTGCTTATGTACCATGTCAATGAGGGGTGAAAGATAGGGCCTGTGTCCTTGTGGTTGTGTCTTCAGCATGCCTTTCTCAAGCTGTAAACAAGCAATGAGGTTCCCTATAATAAATATTGTGGTTTACTTCAATGAACTGTTGGTGATGAAGTCCTCAACCTCGTGTAGAAGGTACCCATCAGAACCTGTATTGCGGTAAGCCAGACAAATTCTTTAACCCGCAGCATTGTCCCCACACACTGCCACACATTCAAAGAACATGGTTCAATGCACCAGATGTAAGGTGAAGTTTAGATCAGATGTAAAACAGATGGCTGCACCAATGCCAATGGGGCCCCACATCATGCAGTGTACCATGGATGCATGCAAGGTCAACTGAGGACACAAAGTCCTACGTATTCGTGTCATTGCTTCTAATTGACCTGTAACATATGCACATTCTGGTCATTTAAATCATTCTGCCATGAACATATGGACAATCACATACTGAGTGTGTCATGCAGATGTTGTGTGTCTGTATTTTTTTATTATTTTAGTATGTAAGTAGCCTGTGCAAAAGTGTCATCTGTCTTATAATTTTCTAAATGTGATATGAATTGAATTTCATGATTGTTCATAAATATCATAAGTATTAATGTTTCTTCATACTGTTTTGGAAGTTACTCACAGTCATATGTGGAGATCCACATTGTAGCCTGGACCGAACGCATCTGAATGAGGCAGTAGAAAGTATGGAATTATCAGATGAAGTTGTTATCAAATCACAACTACCCAACTGTGTTGGAACACAAACTATTGATAAGGTACATTAATTACTTCAAATCATTAATCTACATGGTCCCTATGAAAAAAGTTAATAGTCTGCACATATAAAATTTGTCAGTCTTTCTTTGAATCGTATAGAGTTGTGTTTTTTTATTGGATGTGATGGCATGGGTTTAAAAAATGTGAATAATCATTCTGGATTTCTGACTAGTTATGACACGTACATGTCATCTACATGGGTTCATAATGTCACAGACCCAGTGGCCTGTCAACTCAGCAGTTGGATTTCCACTTGCGCCGCCGGCGACCCGAGTTCGGGAATGGACCCAGGATGTCGTAGGGCTGGCCGGGAGAGAAGGATCGAGCGTCCCAAGGACTGCTCTCCTTCTCCAGGGGTGAGGGAAGGATGGATGTGTGACTGGTGCTTGATGGACCCCTGACAGAGGCCAGGGGTACTACAGCAACTGTCACCAGAATGACACTGAAGGGCCGGGGTGGAGGCCGGAGTCAGTGCATGTCCATGTCCCTGCCTACAGGGGGACAGGGGGAAACCTGGCTGCTGGCTGCCCTAGATGAAGCTAGCCCTCAGCTTCAATCAACCTCCAGGATGGCTCCTTCAACCTATTCCATCATCTGCGGCACCATGCAGGGTCAGTGCTGCAACCCCACCCTGGGGGGTAAGCCAGGGGATATCGAAGGGGCACATCTAATCTGGAGGTGGGAGCATGGATCTGTGACCTGGCTGAGGTTCCAGGCAGCTGTAGAAAGTGTAATAAATAAATAAAAAATAATGTCACAGACCTCCTCCCACTCGTATACACCTTAGTTGTTCACATATTGACAGGTTTCAGTCTCTCAAAGTATGACCTTTTGTTCCATCCCTGAACCTTTTTTTGTCTCCATTCTATGAGCATTGCAAAGCAGTGTGAAGGGGCAGTGGCAAAAGCCAGTAGGATGCTAGGTTGCATAGTGATGGTGATCTCCAGCAGAAGGAGTGATGTCATAGTTCCCTGGTATACCCAGATGGTTATGCCACACCTGGTGTATGGTGTCCAGCTCTGGAGACCATATGCAATAAAGGACATGGAAAGGGTAGAGAGAGTTCAGAGAAGGGTGACAAATGTGACAGAGCTCCAACACTTACCTTATGAGGGGAGACTAGATGACCTTGTCATGTGCTCGCTGGAGCACAGGGGAAGGGGGTGACATGATTGAGATGTCTAGATACTTACAATGTACAAATAAGTTGTTTGTGGAGATCCTCTTTCAAAGAAAGGATCAAACTAGTGTGAGGGGGCATGAATTTAAAATCAAAGGATGCAAATTTAGAGGTATCATTAGAAAAAACTTCTTCACTGAAAGGGTGGTGGATAACTGGAACATGTCACAGAGTGAAGTGGTGGGTGAAAAAAACAGTTGTAAGGTTCAAGAGGGCTTGGAATAAACACAAAGGGATGTTGGTAAAGGGTGGAAGGACTGTAGTAAAGTACTAGTGAATAAGGAGGCAAAATGGGAAGACTGGTTTGGGCCTGGCTGTCCTTTTCTGCCATCACATTCATAGGTTCCTATAAAAAAAGAAAAACTGCTATGCACAAAAAAAAAAATGCAACATGGAATACTGGATAAGCAAATGTGCACAGCTAGCATGTTCTGCCACAGATGGATTCTGATTCCACCTGACCTCGAGAGCGAAGCTTGAGAGGTCCATTGCAATCATAACCCAGACATGTCAGAACACACTGGTTATGCAAAAAGTAGCTCATCCTGTATTTTCTGTAGTGCATAGTATTATGTGGAATGTCTACATTGTGTTTTTTCCTCTTTCACAATGAAACTGACTTGTGCAATGTCTACAGGTTCTATGATGCTATTCTACCACAGAAGGGTACAATCACATTACATGTCATTTGAACTGTGGCACGACATTTTGGAACAGATTCATTTTTATATATAACACTGCTGTGCTATACACTATGTATGGATTAAGATATGTCTTGGTATTTGTATTACTGCGATACCATGCAAACTGAGAGTCTAAATGCACTCGGCCTACACTGTCTTGCATCACTACGCATCTGGTTGTGTGGTATCTCATTACCACCAGTACAAAGCCATGGCTTTTTGCTTACAGATGATTAGGTGCAATATGGTCTAATTATGTGTGCGCAGTGGAAGTACTGGGTTTGACATTCCTGTAAGACCAATTCTATGTGAGTTAGTAACTCACCATGAGCAAAATCTTGTGATGTCTTTGTGTGTGTCTAGTACTATCATTGCAATATAGATGATGGCATTATGTAACATTACATCAGATTTATACTTTGCTCGGAAACTACCAGTCACTCTACTCAGACCCTGAAGCATGTTCCACAAGGCATTGGTGAAACAAGACAGTCAAAAGGGACTCAAACCATATGTCACAGTGTTGACAAAGATGTTCAGACGGAGTGTTGTGAAAAAATAGTTTGCTCTGTATCTACTCAATGGGACTCACCAGTTAAGATTAATGGAGATCCAGACTGCACTTTGAGTGATGATGATTCATGGCTTTTGACGATGAAAGTTCAGATGAGGATCCATGATGACATCCTGGATCTGAATTCGGAAATGGAATCCTCTGATGAAACAGCCAGCGATGATAATATTTATGATAATAGTTTGGAAATATAAGCATTCCAGTACTGTTACCTGTGTTTTATTTTTGATTGCTTTACTAGGACAATTAAGCAGTATCCCACAACAGAGTGTGGGTGATGCCAGGATTTACCGACACATGGTGTGTTGTTTGTTCACAAGGCCTCAAGCTGATTTAAGCATTAAGGCATGACTAGGGGTTAGGTTAGCAGTCTGTTAATCACCCCCTAGGTGTGTAATGTGGCACGAGGAGCAGCCGAGTGCCATATTGCCACTAGGGGGTGATTGACTGTTACTCTAACTCCTGGGAGTGCCTTATTGCTATTATAAAAAAAATATTCCAAAAGAAAAGTGTTAAAAGTATACTTTTTGAATGTTTTCTTCATTTAGAGGGAGATTTTTAATAAAATAGTTCTTCCACCAGCAGTTTAAGAATGCTGGTTCAAATTCAAAATGCATCATTCTACACATTCAGCAGTGCTAAAGGATGGAATGCTGACAGGGAGAATCCATGTGCCATGGTGATCAGGCTATACATGACAGTATAACATGGATTAATGTAAGGCTGTTGCAATCCTAACAGCCATTCGGATTGCAGCATTTCTGAAATCCTTTTTATAATTATATTTAAGCAATAAGGCAAGACCAGGGATTAGATTAACAGTCTGTTAATCACCCCTAGGGATGTAATGTGGCATGAGGCACAGCCATGCATGGGTAAATCCTGGCATCACCCACACCCTCTTGTGGGATATTGCGATGATACAATGTCTAAATACATTTTTTTCTATGTAAATTTTCTGGGAAAAAAACATTTTTTTAGGCAGTTTTAGTGTTTGTAATATTATGTATAATTTCGCAACATAAAAAATAGTCCAGTACTTTTCTTCGAACTAGATCCCCTGTGTGTGGTACCAAACAGAACGGAAGACTGTATGTCTGTTCTCTTACTTACAGTCTTTCTGTTTGCGGGCTTCATGGTTCTGGAGTCAGAGAGGGAGGGCAGATATGCTGAGTCAACATTACTTCTGGCTAGCAGCTGCTCCCTCTCACACCAACACAGATAGCAGTTTGGGTACCGTACATCCTCATCAGAGGGGGGTGGCGTATCCGGGAGCAAGCAAATAGAAGCTGTTGGGTGCATTTTGGATCAATGGTGATCAGTTATCAGTCTCTGCTCCATGTCTGTGTTGTGTACATAGCCATTGAAACAATCTTTATAGTGTGTGTGCTGCAAGCCATTATTAAAACAGTATACTATGTATATGAAGTCATGGGGAATACTAACTGTTCAAGCAATGTGTTGCTGCTGCATTGTCATCACCCGTAGCTCCACCACCTATGAATGGACAGTTCTGATTGCTACTCAAACTTCATTCAAAGTGCATGTACATTGTTGCAGTTTTTTTTTTTCATGATAACCTCGTATCATACCCAGACAACAGAGTATTTGGTCACAATGTTATTCTTAATATTTAAATGCATGTCTAACACCTGTTCGGTGATGCTGATGGCTGAGGTGCTGAATGCCGCAACTCACTCCATGTAGGCGACCCTGGTACAAGAATGTACCTCGGTCATCGGTGATTGGTGTGGGAGGGAGAGGATTGAGCGTCCGGAGGACTGCTCTCCTCTCATGCGGTGGGTGTCGGGGAATTCCCAGAGGAGCACTGGCCTATGGTGGATCCCAGATTCTAGATAGAGTGTCAAGAGAAGATGGCAGTCCCGCCCCAGGGGTCACATAGCCATGTTTGTGTGTGGTCAGTTGAGGTTGGAGGGTGAATGTCCCAACCTGAGAGTGCGAAGTTGGGTGCTTCAGACATGCATCAGAACCTTTGCACATAATCCACACCTGATATATGCCACCCAGGTAGGAGATAAACAGAGTTAACAAACCAAAAAAAAGTGTTACGCAGCCATGCACTTGCTCCTATTCATGATTACTGATATCAAACCCTTTATACAAGTTAGATCTATTTAATTTGGATGTGATAACAACATGTGTGTTACGTGCTATAACATTTACTTTTATTATCACCAGGTCAGACGAATTAAGATTTGGAGCTCAAGGTCAGGATGAAAGAAAGTTTTTGGTGTTTGAAAGTGCACTTCTTGTGTTAGTGCAGGTGTGCTTACAATGCAAATCCAGTTGTTGAGTGTTCTTAAAAACGTTGATGGGCACATTGGTTACACTAGAACAGATCTGTGTTAATGGCCATCATCGTACATGGGAGAATTGGCCACATCTTCATACTCTTCCCCTAGGAAACCTAATGGTAGCATCTGGTATACTATTCACTGGAGCCAGTCTGTTTCGAATAATTAACATCTTCAGATATCATAAAATACCATGTATCTCACTATGCACTTTCTATAAAATACAGTCCGGTTACCTGATACCCGCTGTAAGGTCAGTGTGGAACAGGCATAAACAACAACTACTTTCAACTTTTCCAGAAGATAACACAGTACTAGGAGGGAATGCACAGTGCTGCTTGCCTGGTCGCACTGCAAAATATGGCTCTTACAGCCTAATGGACTTACTACGAGCCAAGGTAGTGGCTATGCAGTTGAACCAGGTAACGCATGATCAGATATGACATTAGATGCATGGCGGTGTGCTTGCAGCCTACTGGGTTTTCATGAAGTGTTGAATTTTGTAGGAAATACTATATTGATAAAGAATTTCTTTACTATAACAGTCTGTCATTAATCCATGTAAAGAGTGTTTGAATTAATTACACATGAGGTATTCAAAATGTGTGTGGGATGGGTGGATTGGTCGACATGATGGATCTTTGGTTCAGCATGTGCGTGTGTGGGATGGTGGGATTTTAGATATGTTTCTATGTGCTGCCAAGATGTGTGACAATGTGTGCTATAAATTTACTGTCCCTTCTAGAAGTGATATTTGTTTTTGTTTTCATTCCAAGAGTAATGAAGTACATAACTCCAACTGCATAGAGTTGGAAGATTTGAAGAGTGGCCTAACTGCAGTCAAAGAATCAGGAGTGAAGATTATCAGCCTCACAACAGACCACCATGTCAGCATGAAAAAGTTTATGCGAGAAGAGGAACCTAGCATCACACATCGCTTTGATGTTTGACATGTAGCCAAGGGTATGTGACTGTATGTGTTTATACATAACACTATAAGAGGCGTGGTTATTAACCATAGACAATACATTCTATTTTATAGTGTATGGTCTATCAAGATTGTGTAATCACAGATTGAATTACTTTAGTGAATTAGTTAATAGAACACTGATTGTTGTGAGTATTCTGTTTTGTCAGAACATTGATTGTTGTGAGCATTCCATTTTGTTAGAACATTGATTGTTGTGAGGTTTACATTTTGTTATACAATTGATATGATATAGTCAAGAAGGGTTAGCAACAGAGTGATGTCATAACAATGGCATAACAAGGTTGTAATCAGCTTGATTTCAGTTAATTATAAGGGCCCCCATACATTATATTTTCTTTGTAAGCTCCGTATCATTAGGCTATGCTGAAATCTAAAATTATTTGACTGTTAATCAATGTGAAATGTAATGTCCATTACATTTTAATCATCTTTAATATACACAGTATCAAAAAGAAGTTAGAAGCAAAGGGGAGATGACAAGATTGTGAGCAACTGAAAGAGTGGACACAATCAATAGGTAACCATGTGTACTGGGTGGCATCTACCAGTGGAGGGGATGGCAATCTGATTTCTGCCAAATGGAAGGCAAAAGGTGATCATGTCGCAAACATCCATACTGACCATGATCATCCATATAATGAATGTGCCCAAGGTTCACTTAGTGAACAGCTTTGGATAAAGAAAGTTTAGCATGACACATCTGTGATATTTGATTTGTGAATACTGTTTGTTAGCATTTATTCAGAATATCATTACAACAATATAATTCACAGGTAGTAAGCCACACAGGGAGTTACAGGCAATCTTGTACAATAAAGTGCTGTGCAATGATGTCAGAAAACTATTGCCATCTAAGCAGACATCTGCACTTGAATCTTACCACCGGATTGTGACTTTTTTTGCACCAAAAAGTCTTCATTATTTTTTAACAGCATGGAGGCCAGGTGCATTTATAAAATTATAATAATGTTTAGTGAAAGCAATGATATTAATGTGATTGTGTTTCAGTAACTGGTTCTCATTAATTTTTGGCATTGAAATGCTTAGGTTGCTGCTTGTAGCAATCCATTTCAATGAGAATTCCTCAAGGGCACAACAAATGACTAAGGCTGGTAAAAAGAGATGGGGTGTGTCCTACCCAAAGTCTCATGGCAGAGCGTCGGTGGTAAGGGCAATACATGTACCACCATCTTATGGTAATTGCGCTCTCTTACTATGTGTGTTATTGCAGTCCTAACTAAGGAATGCACAGAAAGGTGGATGCACAGTACAGCTGCCTATTTAAAATTGTTTATAAAATGAGAAAATGATTTAAAACAATCTGATTCATTCATGAGACACTATTTTGAATACACAGATCCATTTTATAAGTGCAATAAGGTAATCTGTGGATGTGCGTTACGCAGTCCTAAAGCACAGGTAGGGGACTGTACGTCATTGTCCTGTGGCCTCATGCATCGCTACGGTTCCCATCCCTGTATTACAACTGCTTTATGCACATCCCATTGTGTCTTATCACTTCCATAACATACAGGATAACGTATGGTGTTTGGTTAATAACCATGCTGCAAACACCATATGAGTATGCCATGTCATCAGGTGTCTCCTACTGAGCGTTGCATGTGATGTTTTCAGATATACAGGTAATTGCAATATCAAGAAGTTGGTTCAGTGATGTCAGTCACCAAATACCATAAATTGCACTTTATACTGTATAGTTACCCAAATGCTGTTAACCATATAATGAATTAATTCTTTGATGCCTAAATTAGAATTGAAGATTCTCCAGTATCTTATTGGTGTGTTATTTATACCAGTCAGTAATGAATTTCTATTGGAAAGACTTGCAGCCTGCATTTATTTCAATTAACAAAACTACATAATGAATACTGATTATAGATACGGTACTTCAATATACTGTAGAACTGTCTAGCAATGTTGGATAATTCTGTCACTCTTAAATACCAGTAAATTGCTTTAATTTTTAGACAACGTGGGTTGAACATAAATGTGAACCATACAATTAATCAAGTAAAACTTTTAATTTGATTTATATGTCTGCCCTCGTAGGCTATGTGAATGACCTTATCAATGAGGTAATCTCTCTGAGGTCAATGTACCCCACCTACAAGACTGCAAGACAGGTGACATTCAAGGCAGTGCCCAAACCAATTGTTGATAAATACACTAAAGAAGGGAAGGAAGACCTTGAGGAAAAGTCACCGGAGCAGATTTAACATGTCATCACTTAATTCAAGGTATTATTATTAAATTTGTTGACACAAGGCATTGCACTTTGGAGAAAATGATTTGAAAATAAATACAGTGTGAGCGAGCAGGATGGAGCAGTGCTTGATTGGGGGGGATTTAATGTAAAAGATAAAAAAAGGGACCAGGAGGCACACAGGAATCATGTAAACAGCAACTTGCGGTCAACATGATTCCTGTCGGCGAGATGCCAGTCAACAAAATGGTTGTCAAACCAGCATCGTAGAGCACAATAAAGCTCTTGAAGGGACTATTTTATCTCAATTTTATGTCTTAATTAATTATAATAAAGTTATATCTTCTGATTTGTTTCTTATGTTTATTGCTTAGTAATTAAAGTTGTGTTGGAATTGTTATAGTCATATTATAATCACAATAAGGCACTCCAGGGTGTGTGTCATCACTACATAATGTCACACCTAGGGTGGCGGAAGCACTCGGCCTGTGGCCTTATGCTTCAACCCACCCTAGGTGTGATGTTATTCAGCAACAATGCACACCCTGTCATGCCTTATTGCGTAAGCATAGCAGGGTGTGGAACTGGTGGTGTGGTGCACAAACCAATACCAATATCAATTCGGGGTGTGCAGCTGATGCCCACCCATCATGCGGCTTGCAGCATTATTTATGACGATGCTATCTGTTTGACTGATGATGTAAGCCACATGATGCAGCATCATGGACCCAGTCCAATTCTGAATTGACTTCAAGACATAGGATGCAGTCAGTTTGTGCAAGCAGCCATTGTTGCAGCTTGTTGTCAATATTTGAAAATCATGGCGCAACATCTTGCCATTTAATAGCTGTGGTCTTTGATCAAAATTAAAGCTACAAACCTTTGAAAGTTCAAAGAACAACTTTTTGCATATTGTGTTTATGTAACTAAGTGTTGGATAATACATAGATTTTAATTTTTTACACCTTTGAAATGTGATGAACAGCTGTTTAAAATATGCAGAACAGCATAGAATACGAGAAACAAGGTTGTTGATTTGTTTGATTTCCAAACTCAGAATAAAGTCTAACAATGCACTGTAAGGTCATTATAAATTCTAAGGTATTGATCATGTTATGAACCTGTCACTCAATATCTGTCTCGTCTCTTAATTTCTTCCAGTATGCAATCTACAGATGTCGATGTAGATTTGTGAAATGTCCAGATTGAATGCAAAATGATACTGAATGTTGCAGAACAAATATTACTCTGTAGATTGGAAATGTTCAACAATGGACTAAAAGCAGTAAAACTCATCTATAGTGATTAACACAATATATGCTGTGTAAAATCATTTTATAAATATCACTTATGGTTATACAGTATGATGATTAGCACAACATAAATATGGTTACTAAATGATGCCTTCAAATAGTAGTATAGCAGACAGTTCAATCATTTATCTCATTCCATAATACCAGATTCATATCATACTGGTATCATTGATTTGAGCCCCGTAAATCAGAAGTGTAAGACTGAAGGCACTAATTGCATCCTTTGTCGTTTATTCATTCAGAATATTTTCAAAGACTGATAAGTGCTTACTAATGTTTATGCAACTGTGAAGTTTGAATTGCAGTGATTCTCCTCTTTGTTGACCCCAATGGGGGTCTCACCAAGATTATGTACAATGGGATAACAACTTCCTGTTTTCTACTGGTGATGCCTCTACCTATACATCCTAGTATCCCCCCCAGCCCTCCTTACTGCCTTTTCACATTGCTTGCTTACCTTTACGTCATCTGATATGACTACCTCCAGGTCCCATTCCATTTGTGTTGTTGTTAGTACTCCCACCCCACTGTGTACTCTTCCCCTTGGTTTTTGTTTCCCAGGTGCATTGTTTTCACTTTTTTATGCATTGAATCTAAGCTGCCATATTGTAGGCCATTCCTCCAATCTTAGCAAATCCCTTCTCATCCTTTGCACTCCTTATTGTGTATCAACCCTGTGTCATATCTTTGTGTAATCAGCAAAGATGCATACTTTGCCTTCCAGCCCCTCTGCAATGTCACCTACTAAGACATTAAAGGTGACCAGTCACAATACTGAACACTGTGGTACCCCACTAGTATCTCCCTTTCTTCAGAGTGTACTCCGTTTACTATTACACTCTGGTTATGTTGTCCATCCAGCTTGTAACCCAGGCTACCACCCTGGCAACCACTCCCAGGCTGCCTAAGTTGTTTATTAATGTTTTGTGTGGGGCTGTGTCAAATGCCTTGCTAAAGTCTAGGTTGGCCATATCCACAGCCACTCCCTGGTCTATTACTGTGGTTACACAGTAAAAGAAATCTATTAGATTATAGAAATAGGGTGCGTTTGCATTGTTATACCTGGAAGAAGAATACAATCCACACAACCATAACGTATTATTGCCTTAAAAGATTTCTTGTTAAAAACTTGCAAAAAGTAATGTCCTTTTTTACTAATACTACTATACAACAAAGTAAAATGCATGATGTACTCTAAAATGTTATTGCTTCTGCATTTGATATGTGTTACACTTTATTCATAAATCAATAATTCATGTTTACACTGCTAATACAGGGTAATAATCTTGACTAGTTATTTGACTTATTTAGTAACTGTTTTTCATTACAATAGTACTGTTACAGCATTAAGCATCTAAGTTAAAAAGCAAATTACCTACCATTTATTTTAAAGCCAATCAATGCATCACAACATTAATCATCTCAGAAATTAATATTTCTTTCAAATATTCAATAAGCGTAATGTTGAAACCTTGTATAGTTTTCTGACAGAAATTTCTATATATTGCATTAACGACGCAAGACAGTAAAATTCTTCTATTTCCTCTCCCAAGCCTGTGGAATATCCAAAATGTGAATCTGCAATATGCAAGGTGCTGATACAGTCTGAAAAGAAAAGAAAACAATAACAATAAATTATTCGTTGGCTAAATATGAAAATTGTAGTCACATTTGAGATCACATTATAAAAACACAGATACAAATAGGATATAATTTAGTCAATGGTACTGACACTAATTTATTGAGAATAAATCTCAGATGAATTTGGTACAATTTCAGCAACAGTGGCATCTAAAAATGAATGTTTTACAGGACATTAAATGTCTGCACGTTGCTACAAATAATGTGGCCTATGCAGAACAGGATGGTAAGTATGTGCCGTGGACGTGTATCACACATATGTAGCTGCGCAAGTTTGTACAGGTAAGAACTGGCAATAACCATCAATGGATAACACCTGTCTGCAGCTCCAACAACATGGCATGCCAGACTCAGCAGGGCAGTGGCGGGAGTGGATTCAGGGACACAACCATGCATCAGATCAGATGCATGACCTGGGTACCAGAGTGGATCAAATGTGCAGTTATGCACAGAGCTGGACTCAGGACATAGCCTATGCATGCACCATGGCCATGTTCGCTATGGCAAAATTTGACTGGAAATCTATCCTTGCCCTATACCCATCCCTATGTCACGTCCATTTGCACAATGGCCTCAATCCATCCCTTATGTGCACTGTCTTGTCACTGTGTCTGCATGCCCACTCCTATGGAATCTTGGAGCACAGAAGGATTGACATAATGAAACTGCAAGTGCAAGAGAGGTCCAACTCACTGTCAGGCATTGGACAGTATGTGCAGTCTGAGCATCTGCGACAGAGACAGCGAGAGTCAGACATGGATGCTGCACTGCCTGAATTCCTATCTTACCGCAGATCTTGTACCTCCCCACACAGTCATTCTATGCTGCCAGTCCATGGGGGGTGGGGTGGGGAAACTGTGGGTGTGTGTTAATTATCATGTATCATAGTTATGGCCCAGTCCACCCTGGCATATGTTCTGCACCATGATGTCTGTGAAGTGGAAAAAGAGCACAAACACCCTCAAAAAGTAAGGAACCTAATTGTACGAGTGATCATACACTATAAAAGATTGTGTATGATCGTTCATGCACTCCAAGGATATGTTTTTACTCTCATGGTTTCTGTGGTAACGGACCTCTCGAGCTGCGCTGTTGATGTCTCCAGTTACCATGGAACCCGCGTGAGTAAAAAAATATCCTTGTTGTGTATGAGCAATCATACACTATCCTCTATATTAACACAATTTTGTGGTTCTTGAAATTACTCTACAGGCCACCATACTACAAAAAATAGTTTTACTTAGTTGATGTGGTCATGACACCCCATGTTATAAGCGCAGCTACTGTTGTATATATCAAATATACAATTGACTGACTCCAAATTTGCAATTCAACATCACTTGTGAGTTGGAAGGACTTTCATAAATCATTTGTGGATCTGCCACTAATGAATAATTGTACTGATCCATCACACTTCAAGGTACATTGCATATTTAGAGTCAGCTCATTGCATATCCCACATTAATTCCACTGTAGTTGCATAATAAAATCAATAGAACAGCACAAAATGCAGTCCTGTTGTATAATTTGAATAATTTATGGCCAGTTGGGAGATACAATATTTATGTGAATGGGTGGACAATATCATGGGCTACCATCACTTGTGTCTAAACTATGCTGCACCACTCGTGAGAATATATGACATCACTATACACTCATTCACATAAATATTATAATGTATAGTGGAGTGCTGTTCTGTATAGAATTCCGTCCCTTTCAAAATGCTGTTGTACCACAGTTCAAAGGTCATGGAATGTGATTCTACCCTACTGTGGTACAACAGCATTCTAGAACCTCGAAAGACTGCATGAGTAAATCTCATTTTGAAAGCAAAAGAAATCACAAAACTCATATTGCACACAGTACTATGCACTATAAAAAATACAGGATGAGAACCTCCATGAAAAACCAGTCTGTTTTGCAACCTCAGTGTTCAGATTCCCATGGACTTTGCAAGCTTCACTCTTGAGGTCAGGGGGAATCAGAACCCATCAGTGGTAGAACACACTGGTGCTGCATAGTTGCCCATCCATTATTCTCAATGTATTCCGCCACTGGGCATAACATATCATGCTATGCCATTGATAATACATCACCGTAGGTGTTATGCAAAGTGAAATACATACTGCTCGGTGGGTTCATCATCCTTCAATGGGCCATCTAGGTAGATGAACTCATACAGTGCTTCTTTTAGGGCGTATTCGTCTAGGCACAGGGATCGAAAACCAGGATGCTCAGTTATACAATGGGTCGTCAGAAGTGGTTCCGTTTTAACGCGAATATGGACATAGAAATGGCAACATCTACACTCTGCCAGTGTCAGCATTGGTTGGCACATAGAGCAGGTGCACCTGTACAAACAGCAGATTATAAAAAAAAAGGTTGTTAGTTAACAGCATATTACAGTGACACATCTTACAGAGAATAGCCTTATCAACCTTACATGTACATGTAGCACATCTACACAAAAGAGTTACAAGGGAGGGTGCAGTGAACTGTAGGCCAGTCAACCTCAACTCTGTAGTGGTTAAAATCATGGAGGCACTGCTTAGATAAAGAATAATGGAAAAATGGTAATCAAGCGGTGCCCAGTATCACATGCAATATTGATTCACATTATGAAGGTTATGTCAGATAACAAGAAATATATTTTTTGGGGGATGGGTAGATTAGGAAAAAACGGTATAAATTTGCAAAAAGGTATGAGGTGTCAGAACTGAGATTCAGTTTAAAGTATTGAAAAGTACTGCACCAGAGACAAGGAAACATATGAGGGTTAGCTTTAATTTGCGTGTGTGTGTGTGTGGGGGGAGTGAGGTTGGCAAGCAACAGTGATTAAATGGACTGGGGGGGCATCATTTCAGATGACCTAACTGTGTTCAGACATAGTACAAAAGATACAGGGAGCACCAGTGGCATGTACTGTATGTGGTAACTAGGCAATGGTATAATGTTACAATGAATTTGAACTGGAGTGCCACCAACTGCACAGAGGTGACTGTTGACTGCACACCTAGATTATGCACAAGGAGTCAGTAGATGCCAGTGGAGAGTCTGTGAGCTATGGAGGTTAATGTCTGAACTTTCAAGGTGGTGTTGGTGGTAGACTATTGGTGGGCACCTGTTGCCCCTTTCAACCACTGGATAGTTGACTATGGCAAAAACATATTCAAAGTGCAATGAGGTGGCATTTGACTGTGGGAAAACCAGATGACTCTGTGTTTGTGTATACAGATATGCAAAATTAATGCAGGTAGTATAAAGGGGATAATAAAACTATACAGGGAAAGGAAAAAGAAGGTGACAGTAAAAAAAAAAAAAAGCGATATGGCCCGTCAGTACAGCATTAGCGCTACCGCTCATGATGCCGGCGACCTGGGTTCAGTAGAGAGTACAGGTCATCGGAGGGTTGGTGGGGGGAAGGGATTGACCATACAATGGGCCACTCTCCTTCTCCTTATGGGGTGGGCAGCGTTCCTCGCCGCAGTACCACCACCATTTGGGTGACCACGGGTGGTGACAGTGCAGCAGAGAAGGCAGAAGATATGGGAAGGACAGACATCATCCAAAGACCAGAGCAGAGGCGCATCACCATGCACCTCCAGTTCATTGGTCTTCCTTGCGTGCGGATGTCTGGTGACAGGGAGATCAAGGAAAAATTTGCTCTGCTCACGGTCCAGGTGACGAGCCTCCAGCACCATGCCTACAAGAGACAGTGACTTGAGCTGGATGTATAATGCAAGGTTAGCACACAAAACAGAGACAATAAACAAGAAATACAATGCACTATTTACAAAGACCAAGTAAAGGGGCACCAAGAGATGACCACTGCAATGTGGAACCACTGTCTATGGCTGTTTGTCAAAAGTGTTCACACTGTGTTCCACCAGGGACTACAGGCAGCATTGAAGTCATGACAGTCTGCCACATCATCTGGCTCCTTCTCCTCATGTTAGGGTGTCAGCTGGAACTTGCATTTCAGCTGCAATGTGTTACATGGGTGCGTCCTCAGGGGCAGACACAACTTCCGCTACAACATTGCTGGCCTCCATGTCATTACCCGCGAAAACATTTTCATATACAGGAACCTGCCAAGGACTAACAGATGGCAGAATTGCACCCCTGCCTTTCTCTGGGAACAGCTGCTGGTGGTCTCCCTTATCTGTGGTGTCTTCCCATGTCTCTTTCAATCTGCGCCTTGTCTTTTCAGCATATGCCTTGGTGTCTTGCAGCTTTTGCTGCTGCATGGCCCTTTCCAGGCACAGAGATGCGGCATCAGTTCTGCATCTCCATGTACATCACACTGACCCACACATGATAAGATAGACAGTGGACAGGATTTGTGTATGGTGGATGGCAAGCACTTAAACAGAGGTCTGCAGTGTTGTATTTAGAATCACAAGCATATCACCCTGGGACAGGCTGGACATGCCACAGGGACACATAAAGGCACAGCAGCAGACTCTTGGCCACCTGTACTTCACAGCAGAGTTAAACACTTGGCAGATGCAGCACGCACACAGGGACAAGGCCTACTGTAGTTCAAGGTGCACCCATTGAACACAGTGGCAGGGGAAGGAGAAAGGCGGGTGGTATGAGTGGCAGCGTAGGCTGAGGGCAACAGATACAGTGTCACTCAGTGCATGGCACACTAGTACAGTGCTACAGCACAGCATGTCAGCTGCAGCAGCTCATGCCTTGGCCTAGTGGGGGGGGGCACCCAGCAAGTGGCATGTGAGGCACAACCACCAGTGATGGGTGGATGGTGCAGGGGCTGTGGGATGTTGTGAGGGGTGCCTAGTGGTGCCATACGTGCCTGGCATTGTTTCCAGGGTGCTATCTGGTAGTATGACTCATCATCTGTCAGGGGGAACGTGGTTGTGTGATGGGAGGCCTGGGGATGTACTTCTGTGCGCCCTATAGACACAAGTCTCCAAACTGCTGAAATGTCACACTGACTATGTAAGGAGTTGGGTCCCCATGGGAGCCGGTGTCTCTGTGGTATGTACTGCCCTATCCCATGCAACACACTGGTTGCTGCTGTCAGTCATGACCAGGGTTGATAGGTACATTGACCCCTACAACATGAGGGTGATGGTGTAGCATAAACCAGTAGCTGGTACCTGTGGTCTGCAAGGGGGTGGGGGCACTGTCAGTGTTCACTCTCTGCATGTGCTGTACCCAATGTGTGCATCCAGGTCATGCATGTAGCCTCATCTGTATAACAACCACCAGGACACATGCACAGGGTATAAGGGCATTGGGTGAGGTCGGTAGTTGGGGAAAGAAACATGAGCACCCTGCAAGTGGGCTGCACTGTGGCTGTGACTACAGTTATGGACATGATTCTAGAATCCCTGCAGTAAAATGTGTGAAAACAAGAGAAAGCGTTCATGTTATGGAATAAATACAGATGCAAAGAACCAAAATCATTCACTTCATATGCTGACATTAACACAGAAAAATATATGAGGCACCTTTATTTGAATATGTATAACATAATAATATCTTTTCCATTACCATTAAATTGTCAATACTACAGGGAAATATATATTATCCCGATTTCCACTGACCATTCTTCTACAGGTTGGGACAGCATCACCTCCACACTACTGTCTGCAACACTTTCACTCTGCTTAATGCTTTCATCAGATGTGTCCGATCATCTAACCGGAGCGAGAGGCTCCATTTCGAAAGGATCCACTGGAAGGAAAAATTGAAATTCATCTGTATCGGCATCAAACTTGTATGATGCCATTTACCTCAGCAGTGAACTTGAGCTCCGCAGGAAATACTGTTAGCGATGTAAGACAATATTGATGTCATGGCAGTAGCGTGAGGTGAAAGTTCATGGATCAAAAGAAAACAATGCAGTGGCAGTGAAAGATGAGTGTGCATCTGTATATTTAAAAAAAAAAACACATTTATGCCAGAATTAGTTAAAAAAAACCACAGCAACAGCATAAGGGTACTGAGAACTACCGATTAAGGTAAGACAATGAAAAACAGCAGCACAAGGGGAACAACTGATCTTTAAGAATGGTGGACAGTCTTCTGGAGGGGGCACAAAATAGCCCATCCTCAATTGGTCTAGTGGTCATAGATGTGGGGAAGCTTTTGACTCAGTGGAGTAGGACTTTCTTTACACTGACCTTGAAGCAGTCGCTGTTGACCAACAACTCATTGCTGGGATTAAAACATTGCATACCTCCCCCACTGCATTGGTTCTTATAAACGGACTGCTGTTGTCCCTTTTCCCACTGAGGAACATGCCAATATTGCCCACTCTTCCTGCATCTTTTCTTAATAGTGGTTGAACCTCTGGCTGCCAGTCTCCAAATGTATGCTACAATCAAAGGTATACAAGATGGCTCCCACCTGGGCAGGATACTGCTATATGCGAACAACTTGCTCCTCTCCCTTTCTACATTGAAGCATTCCCTGCCAGTCACCCTCTTAGTTGTCACCAAGTTTGACTCCCTAGCAGGGCTGCTTATTAACTGATCAAATATAGAACTACATTCTTCCACTGTCCAACTAGCAAAAGGCCACAGTTGGGAACCAGAAACTTATTCGGACCCCGCAAGGAATTTTCTACCTAGGAATGTGGGTCACACCACAGGTCAAGTGCTTTGTGGGAAATCACTTTGCACCACTGTTAACTGCAATTGAGGGGGAGGGTGAGAGATGGTAAAAGCTTACCCTCTCCCTCCAAGGAAAACTTGCTGCCTTCAAAATGATGGTCTCCCAAAGCTTCTTTATTGCCTGACCAATTCCCCTCTGTAGATATTGGTAAAATTCAGGCAGCATATTGACAGTATTATTGGCAAATACATCTGGCAAGACAAACCTGAAGATTTGGGAACAAATATTTTTTTTAACTTACGTTTCATTAATTTGCATAAAACAGTGTAATACATTTCATAACAAGCACAAGAAAGACTCATTCTGAAATTAAGGAGTCATGATGTCCTTGCATTGTTGTACAACACTGTGGGGGGGATATCTCTCTATATGTTTCATATATATATATATATATATATATATATATATATATATATATATATCTGTATATTCATTGCAAAAAAGACTTTGTTAATGGCCGAGTTAGGATTAAGGTGACAAAAGTAGGGAAATGTGGCATTAGGGTTTTCAACCCTAGCACCCCACCCTGCAGGCAGCAACAGGCATGGGGTGTGCCTTGGGTTCGTCAACCCTAATGCTCACTCCATTCTCATATACTGTACCCCTCTCAGCTTACTTACTCACTGAATGGGGTGAGCATTAGGCTTGACAACCCCAAGGTACACCCCAAGCCTGTCGCTGCCCGCACAGTAGGGGTGGAGTGTTAGGGTTGGAAACCATAATGCCCCAGTTCCCAACTTTTTTTGATTTAATCCTAACTAGTGCATTAATGAGTTTTGTTAGAATTAATTTCCTTACTTTTTAGATAGCACTTTTCTGTAATTTGTTTTTATCAATGCATGAGTAGTTTTCTATACCTAGTTTTTATAAACGCCTGACTTACTAGACAAAAAAAATTTTGACCACATTCAGGAGGGGCTGTGGGATACATGAGTATTATTCTATAATTAGTTTTTATAAACGCATATGAACATACCAAAACACCAGCAGAAAAAGGCCTAGAGGTCTGTCAAGTCTGCCTGAGTGTGCAACTCACAGTATACTTTTACTGCAGCTGCCCCCCCAATTCCCCCCTCCTTATTATCCTTGCCCACCACTGTCAGCCTCCCTAGCCTCTTTTTGTACTGGTCTTTCCTTTGACCCTATCCCACCACCTTTTAAAACTGCCCATAGTCTTCAGCGAGATCACTTCTTCCAGTAGTTCATTCCATCCTGCCACCTCGCTTTATGTATAGTAGTGTCTCCTCATTTCCTTCTTGAATCTTCCCAATTCCAATTTCAGACTGTGTCCCCTTGTGACCTTCCCTTCCTTTAAGCAGAACAACCCCTCCATACTAACCCTATTTATGCCTTTTATGTTTCTGAAAGTCTCTGCCATGTCCCCCCTCTCCCTTCTATCTTCCAGGGAATACATGATGAGGTCCCTCAATCTTTCCTCATAAGATTGTTCCCCAGTCTTAGGATCATCTTTATCGCCCTGAGCTGCACCCCCTCCTACTGGATGTGATGTCCTTTTTTAAATAGGAGCACCAGAACTACACATAGCACTCCAAAAGTAGTCTCACCAGTGATCTGTAAAGTGGCAGGATGACTTCCTCCCTCCTTGAGGTGATTCCTCTGGCTATGCACCCAAGTGTTTGGTTGGATCTTGCTGCTGCTCTACGGTATTGTACTGAAAGCTTCATGTGTCCTGTGACAAGCTCCCCTAGGTCATTTTCCTCCTCTGAAATAGATACCTGCACTCCCCCCAGCCAGTAGCTAGTCCTGGGGGTTCTGGCTTCTAGGTGCATGGCCTTGCACTTCTTAGCATCAAACCCCAATTGCCATTTACTTGAGCAGTGCTCAACTTTTGCCAGATCCTCCCTGAGTTCTTGCCTTCCTTCTTCACTGTCTACTGTCACGTAGATATTTGTGTCATCTGTGAACAGGCTGCTCTTACTCTTGATTCCTTCTGCTATGTCCCTGATAATGATGTTGAATAACACCAGACCAAACACTAAGCCCTGAGCTATCCCACTGGTCACAGGTCTTGGCTTTGAGGGCCTCCCTCACAATTACCCTCTGCTGTATGTTCTGCAGCCAGCTGTTGACCCACCCCACTAGTTCCTTCTATGCCCCAAGGTTCTTCAGTTTACCCAGCAACCTTCCATGTGGCACTGAGTCAAAGGCTTTGCTGAAGTCCAGATACAGGACATCCATGGCATGGCCCCTGTCGATTGCCCTTGTGACCCAATTGAAAAAGTCAATTCAGTTGGTCTGACAGGATCTTCCCGAGACAAATACATGTTGCCTTTTATCCTGAAGACCATTATCATCCTGAAAGGTTATCAATCTGCCCTTTAGAATGGTCTCCATTAACTTCCCCACATTTGAAGTAAGGCTGACCAGTCTATAGTTACCTGGCTCATCCCTGGGACCACTCTTGTGGAGAGGCACCACATGAGCCATTCTCCAGTCTAGGGGTATGCATCCTGGCTTCAGTGAGGTGTTAAATAGTTCCACCAGTAGGCCTGCCAAGACCTCCACTAACTCTCTTAGGATTCTTTGATGCACTCTATCTGGTTCCAGGGCCCTGTCTACCCACAAGGCTTTAAGGCCCTTTATAATCCTATCCACCTGAATTACCCAACTGTTACCCATGTTCCTACTGTTCCCACCCCTCTTTTCTCCTATAGCATTGTCCCATCCTTTTCTCTGGTGAACACTGAACAGAAGTACTCGTTAAGTGCCTCCACCTGGTCCACTCCCTTTTATGCCCAACCCCTTCCCTCTTGATCCAGACAATCTTGTCCTTACAGCTGATCTGCTCTCTTATGTACCTGCATGAGTTAGTGTTAAAAAAAAAAACAACTTTTGACATCACTTCAGATCAAAATTCCAAACCATCTGGGTGCTATTCAATATCAAAAAAACAGCAAAAAACAGCAATTTGCTATGTGAATCTCAGAATTTGTATATCCAACAAGAAAAAAACTTGGCACATCAAGAGATTTGCCCCAGGGAAATGTCCATGCAATATTTTGTACAGCTCTGTTGAATGGTTGCAAAGATATTAAAGTGCAAAGATTGGGGTTTAACATTAAAGTGCCTACAAAACCCCAACCATATATATATATATATATATATATATATATATATATATATATATATATATATATTATATATATATATATATATATATATATATATGTGTATAATGGCACAGTAGTGCCACTATAGTTAGGGCTACATAGCCATTTCTATGTTAAACCTCAAATTTTGCACTTTAATAACTTTTGAACCGTTAGTCCGATTTGCCTGACATTTAGCATGTAGAAAGATCTGCCATAGTTCTCTGGATTTGGACATTTCTGTATCAGTTAGATGTATGGTTGTGGAACTGTAGTGTGCTCAAAAAGTGAAATTTCCCCAAAGTTGTGAATTCTTTGTCCACTCATGATGCACTGAAGAATGCATTTGAGTGGGTTCAAACTGGGTTGTCTACATGTGTCCTGGGTTACACTGGTGCCTTTTGAAGATTTGGTGAAAAAATATTGCTCTCTTCAAAAGTCATACCACTTTTTCATGTCCCATTATAGCCTATGGAAAATTGTATATGCGCACTGCAAAATCATTCGTGATCAAATTTTGTTGTCGAGCTTGGCCAAAAATGTTGTTGTGCTGCCGCCATCTTGTTTTCAGTTAGTGAGATAGAAAAAATGCAGCAATTCAAAAAATACTGCACTTTTGAAAACATCAACCATTGGATTTACCTAATCGGGCCCCGAGGAACATGCCCCTGGTATTAGTTTTGCAGCACCTGGTCTGGAAATATGTTTTTTGACAGCGCTAACATTTTTGTTTGAGTTCAAATAATCGCACTATCTCCAAAATGTTACTGTGCTAACATTTTTTGTGCATGCTAACATTCCCATTGTAGAAATAGGAGAATTGTGCAAACATGAAAGTAATCACGCTAACACTGCACAAATTTTGCTAAATGCTGTTTTCCTTGTCACTTGATTGTGGCAAGCTGGATTGTGATATTGGCCTGAAATTTTCAGAGTGGCAAGCCCTAGTGCCACAGATATGCCTTTTGGTGTATTGAGGCAGAAATATTGAACAGGCTCATCATTATACCATTGCAAAGTTCAGAAATGTTCCCATAGGATAACATTGTGGCAGTTGTTTTCTTTGTCACTTCACTGTGGCAACGAGATTTCGCTATTGACCTGAACCTTTCAGGGTGGAAAGTACTAGTCCTACAAGTGTGCCTTTTGGTGGTTTGTTATGGAAACATTGAACAGGCCCATAGTTACAGCATTCTGAAGTTCAGAAATGTTCCCATAGGATAACATTGTGGTGCCCATCGTGCCTTTTGGGGCCCATATCTCGAAAACGGTTTGAGATACAGACTTGTTATCAAAAAAATTCTTAGTCTCCCTAAAGGGGGTCTAGGTACAGAAATAGGTTGCAACCCCATGAAAACCAAGAAATTTGAATTTTTTTTCTAGCTTGTACAGCTCCTCAGATATTTGGGAATTAGTGTTCCAGTTGCTCATTTTCATATGCGTAGGTCATTATTCTGCCCTCAGCGTTAGCAGTCACACCGCTTTTTGATGCCCATATCTCACAAATTATATGAGATATGGATTCCATCGACTTATGTTGCGAGAACTACTCACTCTCACGATTACAATAACACTTGAATTTTTTTTCTACCTGCTACGGATATGGGCAACTTAGTGTTACAAGGGATCCTTGCCTTATAGGGCTGCTGTATGGCTCCATACTTATGTGTAAGTGGGAGCGCAGGGTCCGGAGGGCTCGCACTCCCGCCAACACATACCATTTACTACTTACATTACACTTTTTAAAACAGAAAGGAAATTATTTGCAAAAACGTTATTAATGCATCAGTTAGGATTATTTCCACACCAACAAAAGTGTGAAATTCCATATTAGGGTTACCACCCCACCACCTCTCCCCATGCCCCCTCCTCAAAACCCTAACTCCACATTCCCCCCACTCCCCCCACACACACACACATACACATGTGCAAGACACATGCAACATTGTACAGCACTGTACCACTCAGGCACATCTGTAAGCGTAATAATCACAACACTGTACTAATTTCACATAACACTATGTAATAAAAAAAAAAATACATTATAAATGACTCTATACAGCCAGCACAGTATGATGACACATTACTGCTGGCATATCTTCATAACACAATGACACTTAGTCGGTACATAGTTTCAAAATATTGATTTATATGTGTTGTAATCCAACAACTGGGTCACTGCAAGTATTGTCACTACTGCATAGGCACGTGGTAGCAGGACAGATGCACCTGCCACTTACACAGTACTTTGGAGATACTGCTCCAGTGGGAAACTACCACCAACACATGTTGTTATGCTGCTGCATTACCTGGAAATACTCAGTAACAGTATGTTATGGTTACCTTTGCATGTTACAACTGTTGCTTTTACATCTTACTTGTAAACTATGCTACAAGACATTACTTTTATTACTACCACTGTTTGTTATTAGGACTGACTCACTGTATCACTAAACAAAATGCAAACATACAATGGCTGTTGCTAGGCTCACAGAAATTGTCATTTCTAATACACTTTGTGTGGATAACATACTGTGTGTTTCATCAACTGTTAACTATTGAAATATGAGCATCTGTACCATGATTGCCCAGCATGTGTGTGTACCTCCAAGCCACCATGATGGCTGCAGAACTCATACACTTGGTGGACTGTGATGATGCCTGTGTCTTGTGGAATGTTTACAGTCATATGTTACTTCTGTTACCTGTTCCTGCTTGTCCCTGGTTGATTGTCTTGCCTTGGCCCTTCCCTTCCTTGTATGTGTGTGTGTGTATGCAGGGGTGGGGTTGGTGCTGAATGCGGAGTTAGGGTTTTCAGGAAGGGGTGGGGGTGGGTGGTGGGGTAGTAACCCTAATGTGAATTTTACACTTTTGTTAGTGTGGAAACCCTAACTGATGTCAACAAAGTTTTTGCAAAGAATATATGCATATATATATATATATATATATATATATATATACAATGCACATATATAACAGATGTGTCAAGCCAGGATGAAGTGCAGAAATGCTGCAGAATATCACAGAATACTGAAATTTCATGCAGGGGTCTTTGTAAGTCATTGGATAGCAATTAAGCCCTTTAGTCATGCAGGATTTTGTGACATGTCATTATTGCAAGTTACTAAGCTTCATCACGGCTGACACATCTGTGTATATATCTATATCTTTATATCTATATTATATATACACATGTATATATATATGTAGAGAGATAGAGAGAGAGAGAGAGAGAGAGAAAGATCTATATACATATAGCTATATACAGTATCTATTATAGTGGCATGGTAGTGCCACTATATTAAGGATTGAGTAGGCAGTTTAATGTTAAAGCAAACAAAAAAGTGATCCACAAGTAACAACCATGTCCAGTCACAAAATTCCTTAGCAGCAAACAAAAGTGACTGGCACTGGTGTAGCCTGCATAAATGTTTTATTCATATAAACATTAAAAGACAAACATAGAGCATACTCACACCAAGCCAAAAAAACAACAGCAGCAGCAGTGGGAGACAATGAAAGGTCCCCTAACAGGTTTTGCTCAAAGCGCCATGGGAGGTTAGCTGCAGCTCTGCCAGTTAAATGTTAATGAACTTTAAAGTGACAGGCAGGGAATTTATTTACACAAAGTAGCAATACTACAGATATACGGATTGTTAAACACATACCAAATTACTAAAAAAGCACAAGAGAGACAGTATAAAACAATTGCATTCTACATAACAGGACTTTGCAGAAATAGCAGAAGCAACTATTACTGAAGGTCCAAATAATCTTTAAGGAAATTTCATTTGTATTCTGCGCATCCGACTGGTCCATATTTAGACAATGGATCCAGTATGTACCAATGAAGATAGATGACTATACACAGGTTATTCACAGAAAAAAAATTCAAAGAAAACATGTTCACAGTCTGCTACTGCAAATGTATTGATGGCAAAATAAAGCACAGAAATGACCCTTGTCTTGTATTTTGGTGGTTAGGCCTTCTTTTGGTGGCTCTGTAATGAAGGTCCAAGAGCTGAAGCAAGGGGGTCAATTTCATGTGTCTTGTTTTTCCATCAAGAAATTCTCAGCAGTGAACATTTCTTCTTTGCATTAATTCATCTGGAGTGCTGGCTTTATAGTTTAGTGTGGCAGCTAGCTGCTCTCCACCAGCACCCAACCAGGCCCCAGTGTTCACACAGCATGCTAGTGAACTGGACCTGTTATATTCTGACTTAATAATGTCTGTTTACCATGAAATATTTTGGGTGCCTCAGCAATATTTAATTTCTGTCAGGTAGGGCTTGTTGAAAAGTAGGAGTGAGCAGTGCTATGATCTGCCAAACTGCATGTGTGCTCTGTGAGGTGTACACTGCCCACCAAGCCCTCTGAAAACATATATGACTTGGTCTGCTGGTGATGATGGTACAAATAAAATATACATTATATATTCTTATCTTTAGTCTTCATACCATAAACAATGGAACAAGTCATCATATATGTTTGCAAGGAGCTGGACAGTGTGTGCACATGACAGTGCTCTGCACAAATGCTGTTTAGCACATTATTATTGCACTGCTCAATCCTGCTTTTCCACACATGCACACAGCAAGACAGAAATAAAATATTACTGAGACCACAAAAATAATTTACTTTTGGAAAGAGACATTATTAAGTTGGAATATAACAAGGAAGGAAATTCATGACACACTCAGTCATGCTTGCAGTGCTGCCACACAGTCCCCAGATTTAATACGCATCCCCAAAATGCTGCTATCTTGTGTCCAGAAAATTCCCCACTCCAGATGAAGTGAAATGAGATCATAACATGGAATGAAAACTCTGCATTAATTAATGGCACACTCAGTCATGCATGCAGTCAAGTGCTGCCACACAGTCCCCAGAATTAATGTGCACCCCAAAATGCCGCTGTCTTATGCATAGAAAATTCCCGACTCCAGGTGAAGAGAAATGAGAGCATAAAATAGAAAGAAAAGTCTCCATTAATTCATGCCACACTCAGTCATGCCTGCACGCACTCAAATAAGAACTACAGTATGTCTCCTGCTGCTGCTGTTGGAATTTCATGTAATGATTCTTGACCTGACTGGGCAGATGCACGGTGTCTTGCCAAATGATGTGCTAGAACAGGAGTTCTCACACTTTGTCATAGTGAGCCTCCCCCAATCCTTGGAAAATATCTTGAGCCTCCCCCTAATATAGAAATAATTATGGGCCTCCCCATAGTTAGAACAACTATCATACTTTGTACATTACAGGAAGAATACAATGTCTTGCATGTGAGTAGTTGAGTTTATTCTCATTTTATTGCCGCTGTCATTCTCCCTCTCTATAACCCCCTTCCCCAGGTCAGTCTGCTCGCTCCACGCTTCTGAGTTTTGGCCCTATTTACCCCTCATTGCAATACCTCCATAAGTCAGACTGTTTTCTTTGTCAGTTTTACCCTGCTCTTCAACACCTTCCGGGGGACCATTTTGCTCCCTCCTGGCCTTGCTCCTAGTATCTCTCTGCTTAGCCTTTGTATTTGTGCTTTCTGCAGCCAGTATAATGGGTCAATTGTTGTCTTGTTCCTCTTCATTTGTATTATTTTGCATTTTGTTTTGCACAGTTTCCAAGAATTGTATTTCCTCCATTCAGCTTTCCCCATGTCATACCAGGAAGCAAGTGTTTGTTGAGTGTGTTTTCTTGGTAACCATTTTGTACATACATTCGCACACCATTATTCGCTTTCAGTTTGCTGCATCCTTTCACACAAAGCATCCAAAACTTGACATTTAAACATAGTACATTTTAAGGCCTGCTTGAGCCTCCCTTGGAGCAGGTTGGGGCCTCACCTGGGAGGCTGGCCTCACCATTTGAGAAACCCTGTGCTAGAAGGATAACATGACCATTGAGTTGACCGTCCAAGATGATGTGATAATGCTGTTGATTGTCCAATGTCTGCTGCACTGAACGCCAACAGGAAGGATGCCCCTTGTGTGTACACTAATACTACCCTTGGTAAGTTAATGTACCAGGCATCATCATGGTTTTTCACAGAACCTGACCTTAAATGTTCATATCCATATATATATATTTATAAATTTTCTATATATACATGTAATCATTGTTTTTTTTTGTATCACAGGTCATATGGTTGAACTTGGGGTATGCATTTCTTGGATGATGAGGCATTTTGGCGTTGGAATACTGTCAAGCCAGTGAAGGTAAGTATTTTTTTGGTGGGGGGGGCATTATTTACAAAAAGTTAAAAAATATTCATCATTGTTTTTGTCATCTTTACAGGTGTTCAGCATATCATCAGAACTGAAACATTTTTTTTTACTGCTGTGATTCATGAAGAACATGATTTGTCTCGTGATGAGGGTCTGGTGTGACATGATCAATGATCATAAACTGTACGGGAACGCAAAAACCTACGGCTGAACTTCCCTAACCTGTACCACACAAATCTACCCAATTTGCAAACTTTTATCAATGAGTACAATGGTGATTGAAGTTGAGACCCAACATACTATGAAACAGGCTTACATGCAACTAACTGCAAACAAAAATTACAGTTTTGTGATTGGTGATCGTGAATCATGATCGTGAAGATGGAGAACGTGATTTGTCTCGGAGTCGGAGTCGTGATGAGTGTCTGGTGTGACATGACCAATGATAATAAATTGTGCAGGAATGCGAATACCTATGGCTGTACTTCCCTGACCTGTACCGCACAAAACTACCAGATTTGAAAACTCATATCAGTGAGTATAATGGCAATTGAAGCCGAGACCCAAGATACTACAAAACAGGCTTATATGCAACTAGCTACAAAAAAAGTATAGCTTTGTGATTCGCAAAAAACAGTGTTCACACAGAGATATTCACCACACCAGTACTTAGAAGGGAAGCCAAAAAAACAACTGTGACTTAAGTTATAGATGGAGATTGGGCCCTAAAGAGATGCAAATGCACAGACAAAGATTGTGCTATGCAATCAAGAGATGCAGATGCAAAGGCACAACACCTAACCAGTGCTCACAAGTCACAAATCCAAATCTGGAAAAGAATATCTTTTGCCGGTTGGGACAGGGGAGGCAGTGCACTGCAGTAACAGTCCACTACCAGTAAAGATCCCACAAAGCAGTACAAATAAATCATCCAGGTGCAGTGGATAGCAGGTTCACACTGCTGCAATTACAGTGTGGCACAATAAAATGTGTCTGATTTGAATGTACATGTTGCACACACACTCACACACACACTACAAGTAATGTGCAGCAACCTGAAAACTTCATTAATAAACTAAACTTTTAAACACACTGAAATTATGCACTGTTGCACTACAACAATCAGCAAAAAAATGTAAAAAATTACTGAAAATATTACTGTGTGTACATTAACACCGTTATACAAGAAAAATATAACCAAAATAGAAAGACTGCCTTTTTCTCCCAGTTAATCTACCTCCACCACAGATACACCCCTCCCTCAAAGCACACTTCAAGTGTCTGTCAGTACACAGACTGAAGGTTCTAAATTAACATTCAAAATCCACACACAAGCAATAAACACTTAATGATATGAGCACAGGAGGATTTCCTACAATCGATGTACTACATTTTGAGCAAAAAAAAAGGCTCAAAATGGCTTTTTTAATGGCTTTAAGAGGGTTTGAATCACACAGCTCTGAGAGCAAACTGTTTCCAGCTACCACTACACACACACTAGGCAGAACTGAGGCTGTGCACGACAGTCTAGAGCCCATGTGGCCTGCAATCCCATGAATCAATGCAAAATTCACCTTGGAGCGCAATAACAAGGCAAAGTGATGCGAAGTACATTGAAATCAATGTACTTTGCATAAAAATGAGTACAGAAGTAGTTGGGGGAAGGCATAGTAAGAAGAAGTGCATTGTAATCAATGACTTTGTGATCCTCATAATGACGTGAAGTACTCCGTTTCGCATTGCGGAGTATTTTGTGGATTCTCCACCACTCCATGAATTGCTTCGTGGAGTGAATTTCAGGCACTTCACTCACCTCTATTCACGGACAGGAAAATAAACACACATTACCTACAATATCTATTTTTACTTCATTTCTAATTAAAGATGCATAATCAATTTTTTCATTCAGGCCAGGAGCATAAAGTGCTCCTAGCTGTATTATCCACATTGCTTCTCTCCTAAGTGTTATGGTATTAAGATCAGCTCCCCTTTTTTCCCAACCTAACCTGCTCAATACCACAAAACTTAATATAACGAGAGTCAGCATCTCATTGTGAACTGATGTGATTTCCTAATGTATTTGTACAGTCAGCTTTTTCAGTACTGCACATGTGCTCCCCTATGCATAGTTTAAATGCACTGCAGGTCTTTCCTACATAAAAAGATCCACATGAGCAAGTGGCTAAATAAACCAGACTGCAGGTGTCACAAGTGTTAATCTCACCTCAGAAGTCTGTAGCATTTATACATGTAAACTTTGACGTTTTTAAGATGATTATGAAAAATTTTCAATGGCCACATTGGAAAGGGACACTTGCCAATGTTGGGAGCCAAGTATATGGAATTGGTACGGCATCATATGTAGGCTGAAAACTGTGTACAGGTCTATCATTCAGATATCTTCCTCTTCTGTAGACTATTCTAGGTGGGTCTATGGTGTAATGCCTAAGGACTGGATCTGACCTTAAAACAAACCAGTTTTTATTGATAATGTTTCGTATTCTCCAACTCTGTACATGTTAAGAGGTCCTAAAATTAAAATGTGACAAATTTTCATTTTTGTTGTTTGTTCTGGGACCCAAGAGTGTCTTTCTGTTCATCTTTCTTGCATTAACCCATGTCTGTTCAACAACATCCGTGCTGTAGCCCCTATCTGTAAATCTATCAAATAATTCGGCACTACACGTCTCAAAGTCAGAATTGTCACTGCAATTTCTACTTACTCTGAGGAACTGGTATGTTGGTATATTGTCAATATTAACATAGAAACATGGACTTTGATGGCAGATAAGGACCACTTGGCCCACCTAGTCTGCCCATTTCCCTACCTAGAGGATAAGCTGCAGATCCTATTTAACCAACAGCCTATTTCTTCCTACTCCCCACAAAAATTGCCTTATGTCTGTCCCATGCATTCTAGACTCCACAACCTCCTCAGGAAGGCTATTCCATGTGTCCACCACCCTCTCTGTGAAAAAATACTTCCTCACATTGTCCCTGAGCCATCCCCCCTCTATCTTCAAATTGTGTCCCCTTTCTTGCACATCTCTTTTTCTGAAAGATGCTACCCTCTTGGACTTTGTTGATTCCAATGAGGTACTTAAACATTTCTATCATGTCCCCCCCCCCTCCTTTCCTCAAGGGTATACATATTAAGCTCCTTTAGTCTCTTCTCGTATGGCTTCTCTTGCAGACCCTGCACCATTTTAGTTGCCCACCTCTGAACTGCCTCCATCCTGTCTATGTCCTTGCGAAGATGGGGTCTCCAGAACTGGACACAGTACTCCAGATGGGGGTTCACCAGCTCTCTGTACAGGGGCATAACAACTTCCTGTTTTCTGCTGGTGATACCTCTCCCTATATATCCCAGTATCCCCCAGCCCTCCCTACCACCTTCTCGCATTGCTTGCCAACCTTAAGGTCATCTTATATGATTACCCCTAGGCCTCTTTCCATTTTTGTTGTTGTTACTACCTCCCCCCCATTGTGTACTCTTCCCCTGGGTTTTTGTTTCCCAGGTGCGTTACTTTGCACTTCTTTACATTGAATCCAAGCTGCCATACTTCTGACCATTCCTCCAACCTTTCCAAGTTCCTTCTCATCTTTTCCACACCTCCTTGTGTTTCAACCCTGTTGCAGATCTTTGTGTCATCTGCAAAGAGGCATGCTTTTCCATCCAGTACCTCTGCAATGTCACTTATAAAGACATTAAAAAGGACTGGACCCAGTACTGAACCCTGCGGTACCCCACTAGTAACCCCTCTTTCTTCAGAGTGGACTCCATTTACAATTACATTCTGTGTCCTGTTGTTCAACCAATGTTTTACCCAGGCTACCACCTTGGGACTCACTCCCAGGCTGGTTAATTTGACTACTAATCTTTTGTGTGGGACTGTGTCAAATGCCTTGCTAAAGTCTAGGTCGGCCATGTCCACAGCCCCTCCCTGGTCTACTACTTTGGTCACCCAGTCAAAGAAATCAATTAGATTCATCTGACATGACCCTCCCGCTGTGAACCCATGCTGCCTCAGGTCCTGTGCCCCACTGGCCTCTAGGTACTCAACAATTCTTTCCTTCAGAAGTGATTCCATCACTTTTCCTACCACATAGGTCAAACTGACAGGTCTGTAGTTTCCTGCCTCCATCTTGGTCCCACTTTTGTGAAGGGGAATCACATCCGCCTTCTTCCAGTCCTCGGGTACCACACCATCCTCCCATGATTTGTTAAAAAGCGTAGTCAGTGGTGTCACTAGTTCTCTGCTTAATTCTTTTAGAATTCTGGGGTGAATTCCATCTGGCCCCATTGCTTTGTCCACCTTCAGTTTTAGGAGTTCTTTCAGAACCCTTTCTTCTGTGAAAGGACTGGGATCAACCCCCTTCTCCAGAGTGCTTCTGTTAATTGGATTAGGCACCTCCCCCCACTTCCTCTTTTGTGAATACTGAACAGAAGTATTCATTCAGTATCCCTGCTTTATCACTGTCACTGTGTGCCCACCCACCATCCATTCTATTCAGCCTCACTATCCCTCCCTTTGTCTTTCTACTCTCCCTGATATAACTATAAAAGGTTTTATCCCTGTTCTTAACCTAGTTAGCTATCTTTTCCTCAGTTTGTGTCTTTGCTATTCTGACTACCCTCCCTGCTTCCTTCTGCCTTAACTGGTACAGTTCTCTGTCCTGCTCCTTCTGTGTTTCCTTATACTTCCTAAATGCTATCTTTTTCTCCCTAACCTTCACCGCCACCTCTTTTGAGAACCATAGTGGCTTTTTTTCTTTTGTTTTGATTTGTTTATTTGCTTCACACAAATAAACAAATGGTAAGGGTAAGGGTGACAGCTAGAGGAGTAGAGCAACGTGTTCCTATAAGTTTCTTTTTTGAAAAGATTCATGACAATTGTACAATCTTGAACTTTTTAAATCTTAAAATCCAGAAACATTATACTTGTCTGGCTGGCTTGTGCAAAAAATCTCAAATTTGGATTATTGCTTTCTAGATGGGCCACAAAGTCATCAAACTTCCCCCCTCCCATCACTCCTCCACACCAGTAGTAGGTCATCTATATATCTCCTCCATAGGTCGACCTTATCATAAAACGGGTTGACCTCAGGGTCATAGACATTTTCTTTCTCCCAAAAACCCAAATAGAGGTTAACATAATTGGGTGCAAAGGTTCCACCCATTGCTGTACCCTTTGTTTGCAGCCAAAATTCTTCCTGAAAAAGAAATGTGTTTGAGGTTAGTACAAAGTGAGCACAATGAACTACAAAATCTGTCATATTCTGGCTAAAGTCGGTATCCATATTCAAATATTGATGGAGTGCCCCTAACCCCCCCCCAATGGAGGATGTTTTTGTAGAAGGACTCAATGTCAAATGACACCAGCCACCAGTTTGGTTCAATCTGCATATCACCCAAGATATTTAATAGTTGTGCAGTATCATGGTCATATGACTTAAGATTTGATGAGACAGCAGAAGGCGCATGCCAATATATTCTGCCCCTTTCAGTTACATTAGTATTCTTCAAATCCTTTTACTAATAAATATTTGTCTAAATTATGCTTAAGGATGTTAATGCTACTACTGTCCACTACATCTTCTGGCAAACTGTTCCATATACCCACCACTCTCTCATTGAGATATTTTTTCCTTTTCTCTGTTTTAAGATTTAGCTGCATAATTTGAGATCTACATTGTAAATTCAGGCCCTCCATTAGTTCTTTGTTGTTACAGATTTTACAGTATATAACATAAGTAAATCTCTTATTTTTCTGATTTGTAAAGTGTTGAGTCTCAGTGTTTTCAAACGATCTTCATACCCCTTGTTCTCCAGCACTTTAATGGATCTTGTGGCCTTCCTTTGTATCCTTTCTATTTTGTTTTTATCTCCTTTATTTAAAGCCCACCTAAAACTGGGAACAATAATCTATTTGAGGACTGATGTATATGTTGTACAATAGTAGTCTCAGGTCCACAGAATTACTGACAAAATTTCTATTTATTGTGTTTACCAAATTATTAGGTTTCTAAACACTTCATTGCTATGAGAATGTGCTTTACATTCATTAGTTATTATTATTCCCAAGTCTTTTTCCCTCACTGATTTCTCCAAAGCATCTTTACCTAACATATACTTATAACCAATATTATTTCTGCCAAAGTGCATGATCTTACATTTTGAGACATTGAAGGTCATTTCCCACCTTTCTGCCCACATCATTAGATGAGGGTAACATGCTTACCAGCCCCTTAATATGTCCATCTACAAATCTGGACAACGGTTCCACAAGAGAGCCTATTTTGGACACAGTAGGGTGGTCTGGTGGACATTGTAAATTTTTGTGTATCTTAGGTAACAAACATGGAGTTGCACGTTCTGGGTGCTCTGCTGTTAAGAACCTGAATACATGATCTGGTATTGTCCCCCTTTCTTTCATAGACAACAAAAAAGTATGTCTTTCTGTTTTAAAATTCAAAGTGGGGTCTGGTGGTAAGTTTTAGTAAACATCTGTATTTGATAGTTGTCTATGAGCTTCCTCAATTTAGTAGTTGGTGCCCATTTTTTTGGCTGCGGGGCAGAGCTCTGCATACATTTTACTAATACAGTAGAAACAAAGAGATCACCACATGTCTAACGGGCTTCTTTATTATTGGAGTTTTATAGCAATGCCTCCATGCAACAGTCGGCTTGCTGCACTACTTTTTTTCTGTTAATGTTTCCCAGTGAGGAATGAGGTTCAGATTTCTCAGAACAACACAGAATGAAGTGTTGTTTTTACTGCAGGAGATCAAGGCTGTCATCTGTAACTATGCTATTCTGCAGTGGTTGGTATTTTTTCATTCAGTGTTTTTAAGTTTTGATGGAAAATAATGGTCACAATAACAGTAACATAGAAACATAGACTTTGACAGCAGATAAGGACCGCTTGGCCCACCTAGTCTGCCCATTCCCTACCTATTAGATAAGCTGCAGATCCTAGTTAACCAACAGACTACTTCTTCCTATCCCCCACCAGAATTACTTTATGTCTGTCCTATGCATTCTTGAATTCCCACACTGTTATTGACCCCACAACCTTCCCAGGAAGGCTGTTCCATGCATCCACCACCCTTTCTGTGAAAAAATACTTCCTCACATTGCCCCTGAGCCATTCCCCCTCTATCTTCAAATTATGTCCCCATGTTCTTGCACATCTCTTTTTTTGAAAGATGCTACCCTTTTGGACTTTGTTGATTCCCTTGAGGTACTTGTATGTTTCTATCATGTCCACTTTCTCCCTCCTTTCCTCAAGGGTATACACACTAAGCTCCTTTAGTCCCTCTTCATATGGCTTCTATTCCAGACCCTGTATCATTTTAGCGGCCCTCCTCTGGACTGCCTCCATCCTGTCTAAGTCCATGTGGAGATGGGGTCTCCAGAACTGCATGCAGTACTCTAGATGGGGTCTCACCAACTGTCTGTACAGAGGGATTACAACTTCCTGTTTTCAACTGGTGATGCTTCTCCCTATACATCCCAGTATCCCCCCAGCCATCCTTACTGCCTTCTCACACTGCCTGTGTAACTTTAGGTCATCTGATATGACTACCCCCTGGTCCGTTTCCATTTTTGTTGTTGTTAATATCTCCCCTACCTATTGTGTACTCTTCCCCTGGGTTTTTGTTTACCAGATTCATTACTTTGCACTTCTTTGCATTGAATCTAAGCTGTCATACATTTTACCATTCTTCCAACCTTGCCAAGTCCCTTCTTATACTTTCCACCCCCCCCTTGTATATCAACCCCATTGCAGAACTTTGTGTCATCTGCAAAGAGGCATAATTTTCTTTGCAGTCCCTCTGCAATGTCACTTATAAAGATATTAAAAAGGACTGGACCCAGTACTGAACCCTGTGGTATCCTGCTAGTAACCCCCCTTCTTTGGAGTGGACTCTGTTTACTGTTACGTTCTGTGTCCTGTTGTCTAGCCAGTTTTTTTACCCAGGCTACCACACTGGGATCCACTCCCAGGCTGGCTGATTTGTTTATTAATCTTTTGTGTGGGACTGTGTCAAATGCCTTGTTAATGTCCAGGTAGGCCATGTCCACAGCCCCTCTCTGGTCTACTACTTTGGTCACCCAGTCAAAGAAGTCAATTAGATTCATCTGACATAACCTTCCCACTGTGAATCCATGCTGCCTTGAGTCCTGTGCCTCGCTGGCCTCTAGGTGCTCAACAATTCTTTCTTTCTGCAGTGATTCCATCATTTTCCCAACCACTGAGGTCAAGCTAACAGGTCTTTAGTTTCCTGCCTCTGCTTTGCTACCACTTTTGTGAAAGGGAATCACATCCACTCTCCTCCTGTCCTTGGGTACCACACCATCCTCCCATGATTTGTTAAAAAGAGTAGTCAGTGGTGTTACTAGTTCTCCCCTTATTTCTTTTAGAATTTTGGGGTGAATCCAGTCAGGCCCCACTGCCTTGTCTATATTCAGTTTTAGGAGTTCTTTCAGAACCCTTTCTTCTGTGAATGGACTGGTATCAACCTCCCAATCCAGAGTGTTTCTATTGATTGGATTAGATACCTCCCCCTCCTCTTCTTTTATGAATACTGAGTAGAAGTATTCATTCAGTATCACTGCTTTTTCACAGTCCCTCTCTGCCCACCCACCTTCCTCTTTATTAAGCCTCACTATCCCTCCATTGGTCTTTCTTCACTCTTTAATGTACCTATAAAAGGTTTTATCCCCTTTCTTAATCAAGTTGGCTATCTTTTCCTCAGTTTGGGCCTTTGCTATTCTGACTGCCTTCCCTGCTTCCTTCTACTTTAACTGGTACAGTTCTCTGTCCTGCTTCTTCTGTGTTTCCTTATGCTTCTTGAATGCTATTTTTTTCTCCCTGACCATCCCCACCACCTCTTTTGAGAAACTTATTGTTTTTTTTCTTTCATTTTGATTTGTTTATTTGCTTAACACAATGGCTGGTTACCTCTGTGATGGCAGTTTTGATGTTTCCCCATTGTTCCTCCACCTCTCCTTCTTGCCTGTTTGCTAGTGTTTTTCAGAGGCAGTCTCCCATTTTGACAAAGTCAGCCCTCCTAAAGTCCACTACTCTCACTTTTGTATGGCTTGATTCTGTGGTTGTGTTTATCATGAACCATACTGTTTGGTGGTCACTTGTTCCCAGAAGGCTGCCCCCTTCTAGATCTGAGATCCTCTCACTGTCTCCATTTGAGAGTACAAGGTCTAAGATTGCTCCCGCCTGAGTGGGTTCCAGCACTAGATGTCTGAGGTATGCCCCCCTGTAGGGCATCAAGAATGGCCCTGCTCTTTGATGTGGCAGCTGCAAAGGTGCTCCAGTTAACATCTGGCATATTCAGGTCCCCATCAACAGTATCTCCCCTTTCTCTGCCATCCTAAGGATGCCTTCTATCATTTCCTTGTCCATTTTATCCCCTGAGATGGGGGGTCTTTATACAACCCATGTGCAAATGATGGTGCCCTTTCCAGTTACCAGGGTGACCCACATTGTCTCCCTTCCTCCCTGCTTACCCTTTAGTTCCACTGCTTTGATCCCTTCCCTTACATAGAAAGCTGCTCCTCCTCCTCTTCTACCATCCCTGTCCCTCCTGTAGATTGTATACCCTGGTATGTTGACATATATCATGGTTCTCTGTGTACCATGTTTCTGTGACTGCCATGATATCCAGAAGTCCCTCCTCCATCAAGGCCACCAGTTCAGGGAGCTTTTTACCAGGACTACAGGCATTGGTACTCATTATCCTCCATTTTCTGATGGCCTTACCCCTTTTTGCCCCATCCCTGTCTTTACTGATGTTTCTTTTTCTCCATTTACCCATCCCTACTCCCTATCAACTTCTCAAGCTTGGTGTTTACCAAACCAACTACCCTGATTTTTTTTGGGGGATAGGATCTTCCTGTTACTTTTCAGTGCCTCCACCCTTGGCTAGTTTAAATGTTTGCAAATGAAGCATGTAAACCTATCACCTAGGATCCTGGTTCCCCTCCTGGACAGATGCAGACCATCATGCCAGTATAAACCTGTATCCCTCCAGGTGAACCCCCAGTCCACAGTAAAGCCAAAACCCTGAGCTCTGCACCAGATTTTCAACCATTGATTGAATCCCATGGTGCAGAGCACCCTGGCCTCACCCATGCCAATGACAGGTGGCACCTCTGAGAAGGTTACCATGCATGCTACTTGTCTAAGGCCCTTCCCCAACTCCACAAACTCCTCCTGCACTGCTTTGATCCTTTTCTCAGCCAGGTCATTTGTCCTTAGATGGACATGGATTTCAATATTAATTTGTGCATCATTTTTAAGAGAGTTTTTAAATAACTGAGAGAGAAAAAATATTTAAAACATGAGTGGGACAGGTTAGCCATTAGTCAAGAAATACAACCAGAGATTAGCAAACAAGCCTGAAACTAGTAAGTCAAAGGTCACAGAATAGAATTCTATGAACTGATTCCTCAGATGTTCTAAATCACACTGAAGCCAAAGAAAGTGTGTGTGTGTGTGTGTGCGCGTGCATGTGCTAAAGCATATTAATTAGAAATATGTAAAACACATAACTCTGTGTGTTCATTTGTCAATATTATTTGTGAATATTTAGACTCACATTGTTGAAACATGTGCAGTCTGCAATTAGTGTTCATTAGTCAAACCATAGCCTGAAACAGGACCACATTTTACATAGGGCTCTGTTGCCCTAATGATGTCAGTGTACTCAGTATGTCTGTATGAAACTCAAATCTTTTACTACTAAATAGCAGTTCTGCATATGTAAACAAAAGTCCAGGGAATCACCACCAACCAGTTAAAAACAAACCACTGAACCCACATTTCCCTATCTTTTTTTTGTCTTCACAAAAATCATGAGCAAAGCCTGCTAGAGAGTGCAAGTTCACTCACTGCCTTTTTATTCTATTCTTTTTTGGTAACTGGGTAAGGCCCACTGGGCACAAGTGCCTGTTTTCAGGGGTGACTCGGGAGCATTGGGAGTGGTTAAGTGACTTGCTCAGAGTCACACTGTATGCATGTGGAGGTTGTGGGACTCAAACCCAGGTCTGCTGTATGTACCAAGCTCATTCACAGCTTATACTCTAACCTTTAGGCTATACTGCTATCCCCCTTGAGAACATGATATCAGTCCAATCACTGCACCAAACAGTGGAGAACCCCAGGATGTTTGGGTCTTAGAGACAGGAAAGCAACATCAAACATGTTTGTAGAGTGCCTAATTCAGTTCACAAGTGGCTATAACACTGGGTGCATTTTAGCCAATGGCTAATTTTTAGACCCTAGCATTTACTCGGCTGTCATGCAGCAGCACTGGACCATTTGCTGGATGTGTAATGGAAATATTTTGTACCCATCCGCACATCATGTTCTTTTACACTTTGGAATTGGACAAGAGCAATTTCTATTAGTTCTTAGCTGGCCTGGTGGTGCCTCACGCCATGCCAGTGACCCGTGTTGGGGAGCAGAATCAGGTAACCGGGGCTCACCCTAGGAGGAGAGGATTGAGCATACAAGACTGCTTTCCTCTTCTGGGGAGGGTGGGTTGTGCATTCCACAGTTCCAGTGGCCTCAGTGGAGACTGGGAGCATTGCCATTAATGGGGCACGTATATGGGGTATAGAGGTGGCCCTTGTAAATTCTAGATAAAGCGCCAGAGGAGTAGGCACTCCCATTTCAAGGGGCTCAGAGCCTGGGAGTTGGAGGGTTGGTAGTAGGGTGAGGAGAGAACCCTCGATGGAGCGTAGGTCTAGGGAGACCTCAGGCAGAGTGGGCGTTGGCCGATCCAAGATACTACACTGGAGAGATTCCTAAGGGGACAGAGAGGTGAGCATATAGAAAGTTGAAAACAAAAATTCTATTAGTTCTTACTCCTTATCACAGCCCTTTGTGGGAATAAGGAACTTAGAGAAAACTACACACATATATGAATGGGGATAACTAAATAACCATTTTACATGATTATGAGACAGCTATATATGGATGTACAACATCTCCTGTTGTCTCAGAATTCCTAGTAATACAGTAACTCAAATCATTAGAGAAAGCAACTTTGGAAACAGGAAAACAATGCACTCTTATCAGTTTTTATACCTACAGTGTTGTGTAGAGGCATGACATTAGACTGTACTTGGCTGGCAGGTATCTGAGCATCCCTCTGCACTCTGTCCACAGGAAAATATATGTGACCAGCTGTCACTGAGCTTTCAACACCTAGCTGTTTCAACTCCTCTATCCTTTATTACCCATTTGATTATTATATCTGTGTAGCATAGTACAACATGAATTATCTGTGGCACACAGTTTACAGTATCGACATTGAGCATATTACTCATTTTACACTGAAGCCATTTGAATCACATAACCTGTCATACATAGAAACATAGAAAGTGACAGCAGATAATGACTGCTGTGCCCATCTAGTCTGCCTGTATTTAATTAATGTATGTTTACTTTTGCTTCAGACCCAACATAATCTACAGCATTGTTTCTTCCACCTCCTTCCATCCTCCAAACGAAAAGTTAATTGGTTGAACAGAATTGCAGTCCCATTACAAGTGATTTTCTAAAAATTAATTAACAGCAGTCATGTGATGCTCTTGCCAGAGTAGTAGCACAGATTCAGCTCTCCCACCAGTTTCACTAATTTAATTTTAATTTCTACCCACAAAGTTGCTTATTTCTTTTTCTATTGCTTGGAATATATTCTATAAAGTGTCCAACGTTTCTACCAGTGATTTTGAAATGGCAACTGCAGACATGTCAGAGGTGGATATGAGACAGATTCCTCCATGGTAGACTCCTCCACAAATGCCAGGCAAACAGTCAAAAAAGGGTGAAGGTGCAAGGTGCAAGTGCCAGCCTTTCAACTACTCCTACTGTGACACCTCTCCCACTTTCAGAGGAATGCTTACTCTCAGAGTTTCAGCCATTCAAAGACTCTTTAAAAGAACTTACGGAGGAGCTAGAATCACTAAAGGCTGATCTAGGGGACCTTGGTAAGCATGCTGGAGATGTAGAAACCTGCACTTCATCACTGGAAAAGTGAAAAGATCAATCAGAACTGGATACATTCAGCATGCAGCAATGGATGGCTAAATTGTAATCAAAACTGGAGGATCTCAAGAGGAGAAGCCGTAAAAATAAACTTGTTATTTTTGGTCTCCCTGAAGAAACAGAAGGAGCCATCCCTGTTCTATTCACTCAAAAGCTTCTGGAATGGCTGGCTGGTCCATCTCTGAACAACTCTTTGTATGTGGTGCAGTGGCGCATTGCTATCTCTGCCCCAAACCTCCAATTGGCTCTCCCCCGAGACCTTTTATTTTTAAATTACTTAATTTTCTGGTCCGCCAACATGTGTTACAAAAAACTAGAGACCTAAAGGATATTCTATGGGAAGGTAACAAACTTTGTATTACACAAGATCTCCCTGCCGCACTTTGCAAAAATGAATAGCATTTAACCTAGTCATCATGAAGATCATTGCAGCAGACATAAAATTTCGAATGATCTATCCCACTTGACTCCAAATTCTAGTACAAGGCATTTAGTATTCCTTTGACTAGGTTGACCATGCCTCCCATGAACTCAAGAAATTATTACTGGACTTATTGAAGGACTGCTGAAGAGATCCTGCCCAGTTCACAGAGACCTGAAAATAATTTTTGAACATGTGTTGTCTTTCCTTTCTAAGTTAGTGCTTTCTCCTAAGATATAATCTTTATACTTTATTTTACCAGGAGAGCACATCAACATTTTCTAACAGTTTTATTTTTATGCTGCAGAACTGGACCAGAATAATTTAATGGAGCTGAAGATTTATTCCGATCCTAGTTCTACACCACACTGCAATCCTGCATCACAATGTAATCCAATGGCGATATAGCATCAGTGAAGGAAGATGGGGCAAAGGAGGATGGATGGATAAGTCTGAACATGATTCAGGGTCATCAGGTGACAAACCAGCCTGCATCCCTTCTATTTCCCACTACTAGGCTTATGTAGTAACTTAAACCCGGGCAGCCCATTGGTTCGGCCAAGGATTCTGAGCCACATCCTCCTGCTGCTGTATTCTGACTCAGTAAAGTTCAAAATAAGATTATTGCTTGAACTCAGAAGTCTGCATTGATGGGTGGCTCTGGGGGCATAGGTTTGGATATGATGGATTTCAAGCATGAAAGGTCCCTGAAAATGTGCCACTGTAATGATCCTTTCAGCAATTCCTGGCTCTCCATACACAAGTCCAAAAAGTTCTATTTCAAGCACCTCAGCTGCCCCTTGCAGAAATAACTTGCTTCTTGATTTGGTCTTGCCTCATCTTATTGGATTCTAAGTTCTCTGGCATTCTCTTTCCTTCTGTAGAAGGTGTCTTCCTTGTGGATTGGCAACTTCTTTTGACTTTTGACCCTGTATCGCACTGATATTCCACTCTGCATGTTTAATCCACTTACAGTGTTGCACTTGTGATGGAGAATGAGTTGTTCGGCTTGGCATAGCTATGGTAGCCGGTGGATTGGTTTGAGCAGTATTTGTGACCACCAGTAGATTGCCCAGCCTCCACTTATTCACATTAAGGATATTCATATTTATTTGTATTTTTTGACAATGGTAACCCAGACCTGCCATTTGCAGCGACTAAGGATCCTGGGCCGCATCACTTTGCTGCTACACAGCAGTCTACCTGGGTTTGATATAAGATTGCGGTCCAAACCTGGAGAATTCTACCAATGTAAGACATTATAATTTCTAGTTTGACCATATTGGGCTAAAAGTGTACTAGGTGGACTTTGGCTGAGCAGCGATGTTCATCCTTTTTCTTTTTGTCGATCTAGTTTTTCTAAACAGATGATATAGTTGGACACACACAACCGATTACACTGTGATGGATATACAACTTGTTAAATTGGAGCCTCCTGAGAACAAATATTTTTTGAGAGTTTCTGCTACTGTTGTTAATTATACAACTAGATAAGACTAGTGCTGAGTAATGACACCTTTTGGTTTCATTTTTTTAGTTGTTTCTTGGTTATTAGGTAGTTTCAGCTTATTTGCATTTATTTATTTTTTGACTCACAGTTTAGGTGGTTTGAATGGGAGTGATGCTGTCTGATAGTTAATTTCTTCTTTCTATTCTGAGTGGTTTCTCTTTGGGCTCTAACGAGGAAATTACTATATTTCTAAGTTAGTAGGATGTTGATGGAATAATAGTTCCTTCACAATTTGATTTAATTATTGAACACTTCGGACCCTTGTTATTCCATATATATTATATACGAAATGTTGGAATCAATGGATATTATAACCTTATTGTTGGTAGGTTATACAGACTTATACAGGTTAGGCAGTGGGTGGGGGGGAGCAAGGATACGTGGAGCAATGGGCTGTACTTCAGAGGAGCTTCATGCACCGGCTTGAGTGGGGGAGGGGTTTCTGGAGGTTATTGATGCGGGGGGTCAAGGTTTCAGAAGTGGTTTTATTTCATTATACTCTTCTAGTTTGGGATATTTCTGGTTTTGTATAAATGCTTTTTCAGGATGGGTGGGCAGGGTGAAGGTAGGGGTGGCTTTCTTCAGAGACTTACGGGTATTTTAGACAATCTTGGTATATCTCACAGGGACTTTTTTGTATTATGTATGCTGGCTAGGAGCTTCATGCATCAGTTCAAAGGGGGGAGTTATGGGAGCTTTATTTTGGGGTACAAGAGTTGGGAAATGGCCTTATTCTACTATATACTCTAATTTAGATAGGGGAGTCCTTTTCTGCACTTTTTTCCTTTATATGATAGGGATTAGACTTGGGAGGCAATTGAGCTTCACTGACATTATACCATGGATTTGGTTCTGCCCTATTGTAGTTATGTGTCAGTTTTTTTGGGGGGTGGGCAAGGGGTGTGGCAAGGTAGGTTTTATTCAGAGATTAAAGGACATCTTGAAGGATTTTGGTACCTATCACAGGGGTTTGTCTTTGTTAGTTATATACGTTCCTGGTGTCAACTGTGGCTATGGCACACAATTATAGATACTGTTTGTTGAATGTTAAAGGGGCTCAATCCCCATTGAAATAATCTAAAATTTTATTACACCTGCACAGATTGTGGTTGGATGTAGCATTCCTCCATGAAACCCAGGTTCTGTCTTTCAGATGTTCCTGGGTCAGGCAGATGTTCAGATCCAGGGTAGATTCCCTCAAAAGAGAGGTGGCTATTCTAGTAGCTAGGACAGTCCCCTTCCATTTGCTACAGGAGATTGCAGATTCCAAGGGGAGATATATTTGTTAGATCTCTTTTAGGTCATAACCAAGTAGTGTTAGGATCAGTATATGGTCCGGTCTTACTGCGGAGGGTCCCTACTTTTTTTCCTCAGTTGACCCTGTTACTGTCCCCCTGGGCCTTCCTTCCTTTGATTCTGGCAGGGGACTGGAACATTGTTTTTGACAAAGAAAAGGACAAGTCTAATAGGCACTGTCAAACCTTGCTACCAAGACAATTAGCCTTAAGAGACCTTATGGACTCTCTAGGCCTAGTGGATCCCTGGACGGCACTACATCCGACTGCTAAGGTATATTCGTTCCATTCTGTCCCTCACAATTCTTTTTCCTGAATTGTTTTTTTTTTTTTGGAGTAGCACAATTACCAGGGGTAATTTTATGTCAATATGGAACCAAGGTGGTCTTGGATCATCATTCAGTTATTTTATAAGTCAATCTTGTCTCCATCCTCAGGTGAGATAAGATGTGGTGTTTAAACAACCACCTCCTAAAAATCCCTGACATGGTGGAATGAATACAACAATATATTAGATCCTTCCTTGACCTTAATTCACCTACTATGCCTCAACTAAATATTCTTTGGGGAACATTGAAATGTTCTCTAAGGGGGGAAAATAATTAGACTGACCTCTAAGTGTAAAAGGGAAGCTTCCCAGGCAATTTCCCTTCTGTTAGACCAGATTCAATCCGTGAAACACCAAATTTCTGCTGACTCCCCACAATATGAGTGGGAACAATTGGAATGCCACACGGCAAAATATAACTCTTGGCTGGGAGAGAAAGACAAATACCTAATTTTACATTCTAAGGCAAAATATTTTGATCAAGGGGAGAAACCGGGGAAACTCATGGCACTTCATTTACATTCCCAGATTGCAGATAGGATTGTCCTATTTCAACAATCGGATAAAGGAGAATTAATTACTTCCCCACAGGATATCATGGCCCAATTTCAGGAATATTACAGATTCCTGTATGCCTCAGCTTGGATTTACTTCGATTACTCTCAATTTGATGCCTTTTTATGAGATATGGACCACCCCACATTAGGAGAAGACCAGGTAGCAGTTCTACAAGTTCCTCTGACCCTACAGGAGGTCACTAGTGCGACTGAGTCTTTGACCCCAGATAGATCCCTGGGCCCAGATTAGTACACCCCCAATTTCTAGAAAACATTTAAAGATTTAGTCTCCCTGATACTACTAGATATGTTCAATTATGTATTCTCTCATGGAATATCAGATCCCTCTTTCACTCCAGCCATTATGGTGGTGTTGCAGAAACTGGATAGAGACCCTCTATTAGTCTTCAACTATAGACCAATCTTGTTAATTAACATAGACTTTAAAATCCTAGCCAAAATTTTGGCCGTGAGGTTGCTATCAGTTTGAGAATATCTTATAAGCAGAAAACAGGTCAGGTTTGTTTTGGGGAGATTGTCCACTGACCATCTTTGGAAAATCTTACATCCAGCAGTGCTAGCTTCTCTGAACATGGAGAAAGCATTTGATAGAGTGTCCTGGGACTATTTATTTCATTTACTGCATAGATTTGGGATCTCTCTAAGGTTTATTCATTGGATAAAGTTACTCTACACTCACCCCTCAGCTCATATTCTTTGCAATGGTGTGTTGTCAAATAGCTTTCCATTGCAGAAGGGCACAAGACAAGGTTGTCCTCTTTTCCCTCTCTTATTCAAACTTTTCTTGGAACCCCTGATTACAAAAATTAATATGTCCTCCCAAATTCAAGATATCACTTTGGGCCATTATCAGTATAAGTTGTCAGTTTATGCTGATAATATCCTTTTACATGTTGAGTTCCCTGCTACTCTGGATATTGTCACACAATTTGGAGCTATCTCTAATTATAAATTAATTCACTCTAAAACAGAAATTACGCCATTGAACGCAGCTGTTCCAAGGGTGAGTGTGGAGCATCTAGGGCTCCTCTGGATAAAAGACAAGATGAAGTACATAGGTATTTATCTGTGCACTACTTCATCTAAATTGAAGCAGCTTAATCTGGAGAAAGTAGTTACTCAACTCCAGGTGGATGTGGACCATTGGTCTCTCTTGCCAATGTCTTTGTGGGGATGCTTAAGTATAATTAAAATGAATATGCTACCAAGTCTTCTCTGTCCCCTTATAATGCTCACTCCAGCTTTGCCCAGTACCTAGTTGGTCCAAATTAATAGGCTCATCTCTAGATTTTTGTGGTGGGGGAAGCCTCCTCAAAGGGCCATTGCCAAATTAATGTACACTAGAGAACAAGGTGGTTTAAAAGTGCCAAATGTCTTTCTTTATTATCTGACCATACATTGTTCTCAATTCCATTGTTGATTCTGCTCTGGGTTGGGCATACAAGGCTCAACCTATTTTCCCCAGTGTCTGGATATTGAACAAGCCTTGTGCTCCCAGCTGGGATTGGATCCCCATTCTCTGTTACACATCCTGTGCAAAAAGCTCCCTAATACATTGATAGATACCCCTATAGGTCACTCATTACAGGCCCACAGTCAGCTTTGTTCCATGTTTAAGCTTGATCTACAATGGGATACCCCACAGCCTTTACTAGGCAATCCCAACTTTAAGAGTATAGGTCGAGTTTTTGTCAAAGAAGGGTTGGCCTTTCCAGGCAGTGGACTTAGTGGAACATCTGGTGAAAGATGATAAGATTCTTACTTTCTCAGTGGTTCAACACAAAATTGGTTGGTCCTCTCTGATGGCTTTCCAATACCTCCAAGTATCCCACATGCTGTTTCAACATTTTGGATTTGGCATCTGGCACAACAGATATGGCGAACTAATATTTGGTTTAGTCCTATCTGCTCCCACTTCTCACCTTATTTCCTTTTATTATGAGAAATTGTTAGAGGCCATCCTTGCAAGGGAAAATTATTTTGTTTTTATTATTGGGATCAGGCTCTTCCTCCTCAACATGGCTCCCATAACTGGTCTTGAATATGGACTGATATTGATAAACATATTAAATGGAACATATATCACTTTTTGCAATTTCAGCTTGGTACAATTTGCTTTATATGCCCCTTAAATTAAATAAAATGGGTAAGCTTGCCTCAGATATGTGTACCAGATGTCAGAAAATGACCAGAACAGTATATCATATCTTTTGGTCCCGTGAAAGAGTCAAACATTTTTGGGACATTATTCAACAATATTTAGACACATTACTGGGTCTTGATCATGCCTTTACACCAGATATTTGTCTGCTAGGAGACTATGCTGAAAGGCTGCTGGTTAACCAATAGCCCCATATTGCTCTTATCACTGCCTGTGCTAAAATGGTCATTCTTAGACATTGGAGTGAACAGACCAACCCTAGTTATATTGAATGGCACAGAGAGATACTATTCACCCTACAGGCAGAGAGGATTATTGCTAGTCTAACAGATAAGCTTGAGGGTTATAATAGAATATGGAAGCCTCTATATACCTTATTGACTGTGTAACATTGGGTGATGATCCGTTGACATATGAATAGCTGTTATATGTGTCTGTGCCTTTTTAGATGGATATGATTCCATGTTCATTACATTTTTGTAGAGTATATAAAGTTTCTAATTCACACACATTTGTTTTCCTTTATTGGTGTTCATTCACTACCATGCTATATTATACAGACTTGTAATAGTTTTCTCCAGAACTTTAGAGGTGTGGGATGGTTACTATGGTAAAGGTTTTGGGGTAGGTGGGTTTGGGTAAATAGGTAGAGTATAGTGGTAGTTAATGTTGGCGTTCCTGCCTTTGATGCCTTAACAGATGCATACTAATGTTATTTCAGCTTAATCATTCTTATATTCAATTGCAGTTTCTTGAGTATGTACTTTACTGCTTGTATCTGTTAAACCTAAATAAAGTTTACTTAATCTGAAAAAAAAATGAATTAACAAAAAAAAAAAAACAAAGTAGGAAATTGTAAAAAACATCCTTGACAATCTGTCATTATGGTGTAGACAATGTCTGGATTATTAAAAATAAAACAAAAATAAATAAAATCCCATATTGTTGCTTACTCAACATTGGTATACAGCTGGGTACCATCATTTATTTATTTATGAATTTGGTAACTGGGTAGGTGCTCTGATCCCAGGGACCATTTTCAGGCATGACCTGGGCCACATACTGTGGCACAGAGTTAATGTAAAAAACAACAAAGCATGGAACAGTAGATAGTATAACAAATTATAAAATGGTTACAATAGTACATAGGATACTGGTGTAAAAATAAATAGATCACAAAATGCAGGGCTCCAGAATACATACATCTGATATGCTTATACAATATTAAAAGAATACATATACATAGAGTCAATCAGCAGCAATTGCATAGGAAATAAGCAAATGTTCATCAGTAAATATAGAATGAAAGTATAATGTGGAGCAAGTGGGGAGGAGGAGAGGGCAAGGGGCGGGAGAGAAGGGGTGGGTAGTAGGATTAACAAATATAGGCACTAAAGCTCAAATGGTGAGGGCAGCCGGGAAAATGATGGACTACCCAGGGAAGCAGTGGCAGCAGGAAGTCATCAGGAACCAGTCTTTGAGGTGAGTTTTGAACTGGCAGTGGGTGTTGACAGAGAGGAGCTTGGCAGGCAATTTATTCTACAGTGTAGGGGCTGCCACTAACAAGGCTCTGCTGCCCATGTTAGTGGATACTCTGGGAATATTCAGATGGGGATACTGTTTGAGCGGAGGCTGTGGTGTGAAGTTCAGACAGTGAGGAGGGCTGCAAGGGGAAATACCTGCCCAATATGGATGGCAGAATGCACCACGCAGTACAGGGCTAGGTTGAAACGGCCTTGCAGTGGGAGCCATCCTAGTGAGATGTAGAGGACACAGTGGTGTGTGTGTAGTGAAAGGGGCCAACACGGTGAAATGACAGGCACTATTATAGGCAGAAGAGAGCTTGGCCATGAGGGTAGCAACATCCTGGCACAGATAGGGGACCAGTAGTGCAGGATTGGGAGTAGGTTTCCCAGAATGATGACAAGTTGGCCCTCTGGTATGAGGTATTGCCAGAATCTGTAGACAGCACCTAATTTTTTGTGAAACCTTTGAGCTAATGAGTTGATGTGTTCAGAAAAACAGAGGGAGGGGTTTAGTACAGTTCCTAGGTATTTGAAAGTATTTATATCTTCAAGGGCTCGGCCATCAGGGGATACAATGTTGAGAGGGGAGTGAGTTTAGGATTTGGCTAGGAAGGGCTTGGAGATGAACAGCATGGATTTTGTTTTTTTTGGCATTAACCAGGAGGAGGTTTTCCACAAACCAGTTTTGGGCTGCAGCATAGTTTAGAGAGAGAACTGAGGAAATGTGGGCAGAAGAGTTATCACTATAGTAGAGCATGAGGTCATCAGCATACAGGAGAGAGTGACAACTGAGATTGTCTAAGGGAAGGCAGTTAATAAAAAAAGAGAATAACAGGGGGCCCAGGATGGCACCCTGGGGGACATCAGTTGAAATGGCACAGTAGGGAGTGGGCAGGACCAATATATACAAATTGGGCGTGATCAGTGAGGTAGCTCTTGAACCAGGTAGTAATCACTTGAGAACAGCCAAGACAACATTGTTTGGAGAGGAGAAGGGCATGGTCTACCATGTCGAATGCCTTGGAGAGGTCAACGAAGACTGTGCCAGTGGCATTACCACGGTCCATATTTATGATGATGTGGTTGGTCAGAAGTGCGAGGGCATTGGTGGTGGAATGGTTCTTTCAAAAGCCATGCTGCTGGCTATACAGGAGTTTGTATTTGCCTATGTAGTCAGCAAGCTGAGGGTGAACAGCTTTCTCGAGTAGTTTACTAAGTTGGGGGAGGATGGAGATTGGATGATAGTTGTCCATTGATAGAGGGTTCCTGGCTTTGAAGATGGGAATTATCTTTGCAGTCTTCCAGGGATCGGGCATGGAGGAGGTGGAAAGGGGGAGGTTAAAGATACAAGTGAGTGGTTCAATGATGGCTGGGGAGATGGGCCTGAGAAAGACTGGGGATAGACCATAAGCCCCAGGGGAGCCGTGATTTGGGAAGCTTTTGAGGAACTTAGCAGTGTCTGCTCTCAAGAGAGTTTTGAAGAAGAAAGGGAGAATTTGGGGTTAGGTGGTAGGCCCCATGTAGGTTGGCGGGGGGGGGTTGGATGGAGGATCGAGTTATTTGGCTAGCCATTTGGGAGTTTACTTACATACATCAATAGGTCAGATAATTTGTTGTTAAAAGCCCATGCCACTTTCAGGGGGTCTCTAATAAGGCCATCAGGGGAGTTCAGCTGCAGGGCTGCCTTATTGGAGTGGGGGTTTAGAATGGAGCTGATGGATGCCCAAAATTTCCTAGGGTCTCCAAGGTTAGCCTGTTGGAGATTACGGAAATGAGTCTATTTAAGAGATTTCACCAGATGTTTGCATAGGTCCCTCCAGTGCCTGTAGGCATCCCAGAGGCAGGAGAGGGGGATGATTTGTAGGTGGACCATCATCATATAGTAAATTCATACAGTATGTACCTATCATGGTGTCACAACTCTGTGAGTAGTAAATTCATTCACACACATTCCCCTTGATTTTTTTCAGCCTTGCTCAATGCTCAAAATGGGTCGTGCCTGAAAATAGTCATGGCTATGGCTAGCGTACCTACCCGGTAAACAAAAACTAAATAAATAAATAAAATTACTTATTTGATTATCGTCTTTGTAGCATAGTACGACATGAATTATTTGTACCACACAGTTTATGGTATCGACAATGTGCATATTAACAATTTTACACTTTATCCATTTGAATTGCTTAACCTGTTATACATAGAAACATAGAAATGGATGGCAGATAATGACTGCTGGGTCCATTTAGTTTGCCCATTTTTAATTATAATCAGTTTTTCTGGAGACTCATCTTGATCCACAACACTTTCTTTTCCATCTCCTTACTTCCTCCAAGGGTTCCTTTGTGCCTATCTGAGGCATTTTTGAAACCCACCACTGGTTTCACCCCCACTGCCTCCCATGGAAGGCTATTGTAGGACTCCACCACTCTTTCTGTGAAGAAGTTCTTCCTCATATCTCTCCTGAATCTACCCAGTGGTGTTCAGTTCAAAACTATTAGGACTTGCCCAACCATGACTGTAGCTGAATTTTCACTTGCCCCTATTCATTACAATGAAATTAGTTATCTTTTAGTGCCTGCCCTTCAAGGAAATTTACTTGCCACAGACTAGGGGTAAATAGGATTTGCACACTCCTGATCTACTTCCTTCCAGCTTCATATCGTGACTCCTTGTTCTACAGCACCTTTTTCTCTGAAACATACCTCTCTTCTGGACCTTATTAACCCCTGTCAGGTATTTAAAGGACTTCATCATATCCCAACTCTCACTCCTCTCCTCCAGGGTGTACATATTGAACTCTTTCAATTTCCTGTCATAGGGCTTCTGATGCAGACCTTGCGCCATTTTGACCTTCCTCAGCTTTCTTTTTGTCACTTTCTCCTTTTTCCAATTGTTCCTCCTTCCTCACCTTTCTGCTTTGACTGCTCTTTCCCTCCCTTCCTGCTTTGCTAATCCCCTGCTTGATATCTCCCTACTCTCTATCTCAGCCTATAGTGGCCCACTTTCTGCCTCCCCCATTTGTTTCATCTCCCCCCTCAGCTACTTTAAATGTCCATTTGAAGTAACATTAAAATGTGCAATGAGGACTATGGTTCCCTTCATAATGGAAGCTGCCATTCACCTTAGTATAGACTCTTATCCTTCCAGGTTGGCCCTCAGTCCCCATTATAGCCATACATCTCCTCTCTGTACCATTTCTTTTACCATAACTTGAAGGCCTTGGTGCAGAGCTCCCTCTTCTTCCTCATGTAGTACAAGATGCACTCACTGCTCATACTTTAAACACATGGGAAACACAGGATCAGCCAGATAAATTATCTAACTTTATCGAAAATGAAATTTAAATGCAAAGCTGCCTACAGCAATTCAACTAATACATTTAAGCCCATGAAAGACTTTTATCAAGTTAGCGCATTAGCAGCCATAATGGCTCAGACCAGAGTTTGTTACCACTGAGGTCTCTTGTCAGCTGGCTTAACTGTAATTGCCTTATCTTGTTCGAGAGTTTTGAGTTCTTCAAATTCTTGTTTTCCAATATTCGTAGTAGTATATTCATAGTAGAATACTTTTCTCTGGTTGTTTATCAGCACCTTCAAATCTTCTCCACAAAGGCACTCAAAAACAATAACAGTCTGGATATATAGCGGGTTGAAAGTGGAGGCTAATCGGTAACTTGAGAAATCTTCATTCAGGCTGTTGGGAGTGTTGGTGAGTTCCAAGTCATCAGTAGAAATCCTTGTGTCACTATTTGCATGGGACACCTGTACAGGATTTTTATCTGTTATACTGACAGTATGTTCACAAAATCTATTCTTATTTTTTGCTCCCATATTCAGTCGGTGGAAGAATGATTTTAGTTAAGATTTCTTGTAAAGTGATAAAGATCAAGATACAAATCACATGGTTGTATTACCTGTGTGGGGATAAAAGAAAGCTCTTTATTCAATATTGATATGTTTTCTTGTGTCGAAGTGCATGAAGAGAAGTGGTGACCTCTGTCCCCTGACCTTATGTGTTTACTATGCCCTGAGAGGTTATTGTTCTTGGACTCCTGCAGGACTGCTGTTCTAGCACCTGTTGACTGAGATCTAAAAAATTATTTTCATTGTCAGAGTCTCTGGTTGAATAATAACTTGACAATGGTGAATGATTTTGCTTCAAAATTGATTTGTGGAGATTTCTATTTTTACTTTGTCTCTCTCTCTCTCTCTCTCTCTCTTTCTGTTCTTGAGCCGGGTGAAAACCTGTCTTTTTTGTAATCCCCTCTGTCACATTCACACTTATGGAGTTTGGTAGCCATGATCTTTTCCTCTTGTTTATCTGTTGCTGCAAATTTTCACTTTTCTCAAACTCCATATCATCCTTGAACTGATTCACCACTTGTTGTTTCTCCTTTAATTCAGCTTGTAATGCTGGCTGTTGTCTATTGTAATCTCTGATAATACAATGTTCTAGTTCTAGGGAGGCTATGTATGTGGTCTTTGTTCAGTTCTGGAAAAACTGATCTCATTCTTGACCATAGCCAGGTAATTTTGTTCAGCTTAAACTCTGAGGTATTCTATTAACATTAGCATGTCTCCAATGTGGTTTCATTCCAGTGATATCTCCTTAGCTTGGCTGCTATTCTTTCAAGTGATTTAAATGCCATGTGAATGATGTTTTCTGTATTCTGAGCCTCATCAGCTGTAGAATTAACACCTGTTCCAGTGGCTGCTGCCCCCAGCATGGAATCACTGAATGGATCTTTATCTGGATCCCCATAAACTGCATCCAAAAAAATTCTCATTATATGGTAAACCTCCCAACCTCATGTAAAATGAAGGACATTACCAAGTGGTAGAAAAATACTCTGCTCTACTGCTGCTAGAAAAATATGCTGCATGAAAGAAGTTTTAAAGGGCTCTGTGATTTAATTGTACAACACAGCCATCATAACGAAACAAGCACTCCACAAGTAACAGCCATGCCCAGTCAAAAAAGTCCTTAGCAGCAAACAAAAATGACTGGCACCAGTGTAGACTGCATAAATTATTTATTCATATAAACATTAAAAGGCAAAATACAGAGTGTACTCACAGCAAGCTTGAAAACAGCAGCAGAAGCAGTGAAAAACAACATAAGGACCCCTAACTGGTTTCAACAAAAGGCTTCATTGGGGGGTGTCTGCTAGTTGCAGTTGTGTCAGTTAAATACTAATGTATTTTAAAGTGATAGGCAGGAAATACTGTAGAACTGGTCCTTCTCATGTAAGTTATATGTAGCACATGGCACTAATCGGACGCAATTGAGCAAATTTAATTTCATGCTCTGCAGTTAACTCCTAATTTATCCCCATTGAAAATATGCAGTTTTGGTGAGTTAGCACCATTTTATTTTAGCACAATTATCACTTAAGTGAATATAGCTATAATTATTTTACATCAAATATAACCTGTTCTACAGTATATTTACACACAGTAAATAATATTATAGATATATAGATAATTAAACTAATACCAAATTACTAAAAAAGCACAACAACAGTGACAGTTTAAAACAACTGCATTGCCACAAAGTCACCCTATTGTGTTTGGAATAGGCTCCCTTACAGAGCTGTTGTCCAAATTTGTGGATGTGCACATTAAGATAGTGTCAAAGGGTGATCTAATGCCGTGAACTTATACATTTGCAATGGGCAGATATTGTATTGTTAGCCAGAAATTACCCCCCCCACGTCTCTGTATTGTCTTTATGTTGCTTTTGTTTGTTTTAGCATAGACTGACCACCTATGAAAATAGTTCTTTTGTGTAATTGTTTGTCATTTATGTATTTCTGGCTGACCAATATCTTGTTCTCCATGTTATAATTCAAGGTTGTAAGTTCAACTGGCATGGCCCCTTTAAGAGGCCATAACGAGATAAGGATATTTTAAACCTCCTTTCCCTGCATAAAACTGGAGTTTTATGCCAAAATTTCATCATTTACAGCATGTCCCTTGAGTTGGGACTCTTTAGAAATCCATGTCGCTTAAAGCGCTCCCTCGTGACGATGTGCTGCGAGCTGCACGAACGTTCGCACCTTCGTGCAGCTCGCAAATGCCGTGAACGCTTCAAAAAGACGTTTTCTGTTTCCAAAATAAGCCAGACAGGCTGTAGCACTGATTCTTGTGGCATTAAGCGCTGCCTCTCTGACTTGGTGAAGCAAATGAACTATTAAACTCCCTTTCCAGTGCAAACAACTAAGGGGTAATAAAGACAACATAAAGTGTTGTTTATAAACCCTTTTAAAAAGGTCCCTGGGATAGTTTGTCCTGTTCTCTAAAACTAAAAACTGCAATAGTTAGTTAAACTAAGTAAGGCAACAGTATATAAATAACTTTGGAGAATTACAGAAATGCTGTCTACCTGGTATAATGCAGAAGCTTGTAGAGGCTTTGTTGTATGCTGTGAATGCCTTCTCTCTAGGAGCCCGCCGGCCATTGTGTTGGTTCTCTTATACAAAGAGGGGAGGGACTTACAGTACGAACTTAACATAGGGGAGTCTAAACAAAATATTAATACTTCCACAACTCATATATGTGTTTAGATTGTGTTATAGTGAACTCCTTCATAATTAAAAGGTATAAATAACTGTTATACAGGAAAATCTCTAGTACACTTGATTGATGGATAGTTCATCCAATGGGAGATCAGTCTAGGGTATATATTGCCAGCAGTTCAAGTTGAACATCAGTAGCAGTCAGGATGGTGATGTGAATGCCTCTGAACTAGTGCTCTAGTTAAAGATATAAAGGCTGCTATTCATGTCTCTTGCCGTTATACCTGTTATATTTTGCTATTTACTTTGTTGAAACAAGTCCGCTTTATTTTATTTTGTAACTCTGGCTGGAAATTCTATAAATAAATTTTTTGAAGCTGCTGAAGATTAGAGCCTTCGGTGAAGTTCTTCTGCTCAATAACATTTTCCCTCCACACTGGTGTCAGAAGTGGGATGCTGGTTGCAATTAACCGGTGAGTCTGTCCAAGACTCTCATGAACTCTGTATGCAGAAGACACAGACAGATCCTGATACTTTTTCTAGGATTGTTACTCGCTCAATTTCTGCAGCTTTTCATTTACCTTTGTACCCTGGCATTGAACAAGTGGTGAGAAAGAAGGAAGGGAAGCCGACTTCTCAGGTGGAAAAGGTGGAAGAGAAACCTGAGGCAAGTGGAGGAGGTGCAGGAGGAACAAGTGAAGAGATTCCACCCCAGGAGACACACGAACTGGTAAGGTGGCTATGCATGCAACAGATGGAGATGGCAAGACAAAGGGAACTGGATAAAAAGGAGTATGAGGCCAGATGGGCTGATACCTTGAGGGCAATACAAGCTCTAGGTGTCAGTAGACCCCCAGACCAATCAGTGGGTGGATATAAAAATATAAAATTAGCAAAACTAACAGACTCTGATGATATTGAAGCCTACATTATGACTTTTGAAAGAGTTGCTACAGCATGTGCTTGGCCCAGAGATCAGTGGATGATTTGTCTGGCCACCTACTTGACCGGAAAAGCTCAGCTGGCATATAGTCATGTGGAGGTGGCACACGCAAATAATTATGAGCAAGTAAAAGTGGCCATCTTGAAGTGATATATAAACACTGAGACGTATCGCCAGCGGTTTCGGACTTATAAATATTTGAATGCAGACAACCCTCAGGACGCCTATGTGCGACTAAAAGACTTGTGCTTTAAGTGGCTCCAGCCTGCTACTAGGACCCTTGATCAGATTCTGGAAACCATTGTGCTGGAACAATTTATCAAAATTCTTCCACAAGAGGTTCAATTATGGGTGAAGGAACATCGGCCAGAGACCTCGGATGCTGCAATTCGACTTGCAGAAGACTTTATTGCTGCCAGATCTTCACGGTCAAAGGGGATTTTACCTCATAGCCATCCTTCCACTGGACCCAGACAGACTGTACCTCTTTCTTCCTCTTCTCCGACAGTGACAAAGGTAAACCCCAGGGTGCAAAGAGGATATAACCCGGACATCATCTGTTGTGAATGTGGTGGTAAGGGGCATGTAGCACGATTTTGTCCAAAAAAAAAATCTGAAACCATACACTTAGCTTTAGCCAATTGGGGACATTATATGTTGCCAGTTCAAGTTGGGCAAAGTACTGTATATGGCCTACTTGATTCGGGGAGTAAACAGACTCTCATACAAAGCACCTTATTAAATATAGCTTCTAAGGACAAGCCTCAAACAACTAGAGTGACATGTATACATGGGGATACCCATCGCTACCCTCTCTATAATCTGGACATAACAATACAAGGGCATACACATAACATCCCAGTGGGTGCTGTCCCTAACTTACCAGTTCCTGTATTGATTGGGCATGACTATCCTGAATTTCAGACTTTAATATCTAACAACTTAGTTGCCATGGTAACCAGATCTCAGACAAAAAAAGGCCTAGAACAGATATTCCCATTCTCTTCTGATATTTATGGTGACACTAAGAAGAGCAAGAAATCAAAGGCACAGAAGCGGAAAGACAAGAGGCAGTGGAACCAAGAGCAAAACAAGAAGTCTAACATGAACACTGAGTCCATAGTTTCCACAAGTGACTTTAAGATTACACAACAACAGGATACTAGCTTACAGGACTATTTTTTACAATTGGTTGATGGTCAAAAATATAAAATGCATAATGGTTTGTTGTATCGTAAATGTGTAAACCCAAAAACTGGGGAAGAAATAGACCAGTTAGTAGTGCCCAGCAAATACAGACAACAATTATTAGAATTAGCCCATGATATACCGTTAGCTGGACATTTAGGTAGAGACCGTACATTAAATCGATTATTGTATCGGTTCTATTGGCCTGGTATTCATGAGCAAGTGGCAGATTTTTTGTAAAAGTTGTACCGAGTGTCAAAAGGTGGCTAAGTTAAAGAAAAGTGATAAGGTTCCTCTGTTACCCTTACCCCTGATAGCTACCCCTTTTGAGCGAATAGCCATGGATATAGTTGGCCCACTTCCCAAAAAGTTCAAAAGGCAATCAATATGTATTAGTAGTATGTGACTACATTACTAAATACCCAGAGGCTATTCCTTTACGTACTATCACTCCTTCAAAAATAGCAGAGGAACTAGGTAAACTTTTCAGTAGAACAGGCATACCGAAAGAGATCTTAACTGACAGGGGCAGTAACTTCTGCTCTCTCCTATTAAAGAGATTATATAATGTTTTGGGTATCTCTGCCATTCATACTACCCCATATCACCCACAAACAGATGGTCTAGTGGAACGGTTCAACCAGACACTTAAGAAAATGTTGCAAAAATTCTGTCAGGAGGAGGGCTGCAAATGGGATGTACTACTTCCCTATTTGATGTTCACATACAGGGAAGTACCACATGCCTCTACTGGGTTTTCTCCTTTTGAACTACTCTATGGTCGAAACCCACGAGGTCCACTAGACCTGGTAAAAGAACAGTGGGAAGATGGGAAAGTGTCACATGGTCAAGATCCTAGTGAGTATATATCTCACCTTAGAAAGAAGTTATCTAGATCAGGGGTTCTCAAATGGTGAGGCCAGCCTCCCTAGGGAGGCCCCAACCTGTTCCAGGGGAGGCTCAAGCAAGTTTGAAAAAGTACTGTATTTAAATTTTGAGTTTTATATATTTTGTGTGAAGAGATGAAGCAAACTGAAAGAGAATAATAATAGTAGGTGAATTTTATGTATTTATTTACTAATAGGTGACAAGGGATGGTGAATGAGCCAAGGCTCATTTAAGGTGTACCCGGGAAGGGTAGGAGTGAATACATTTAAAAGGTAACTGAAAACAATCAAGAAATATAGAATGAGCAATGGTGCAAATTAACGTGAACAATAAATTAATAATGAGTGGTGGTAATTGATCAATTTGTAAACTGATGGCAGAACAGCCCAATACAAGGGTTGAGCATAGAAGTGCTAAAAGCAATAGCAAGAAGGAGCAAAATAACCCTGAAGTTGCTTAGGAGCAGAGAAGGGGAGGAGAGGCAAAGTGTGTAGGAAGGTTATTTCATATAGAGAGGAAACAGAGGAAGTAGTCTGACCCATGAAGGTACTGCAACAAAGGGTAACAATGGTTCAAGAATGAAAAAGCAGAGCAATTAGGCTGGTCTGTGTGTGTGGGGGTTACAATAAGCTGAATAATAATATTTTAATTATTTGTTATTCAGATAAAACCTTTGAGCACAGGAGCTCTTTCTCAAAAGTTCCAAGTCAGTATAAGACAAAGAAAATACAAAAATCACACATGCCCCCACAATGCAAAGCATCATGGGCTGCATATGCAAATCACCACAGAATGTTATGCTGGTCCAACTTTAAACAGAATTGCATGGTGCCGAAAGGCCTCTCACACAGTTTGCAAAGGCTGCTAACAGAAGACATAGACACGTGTTTTGTCCTACCAGGACTCCTCAGTATGCCTCGTCTGTTTGACACCCCAGTGGAATGGATCAGCTACCCTTAAGGCAGTGTGCCTTGGATATATTGTGGTGAACCCATTAAAATAAAAAAAAACTATTTAAAAGACAAAGAACCTCTGTGCGCAAACACTGAGGCAAGGGTTACCCCAAAGGGCATTTGGCTGGGAAGCCAAGTTTCAAGAAAATGCAAAAATCACACATGCCCCCAAAATGCAAAGCATCATGGGCTGCATATGCAAATCACCACAGAATGTTATGCTGGTCCAACTTTAAGCAGAAGACAAAGAACTGAGTGTGAGCCAAGTACTCAAAGGGGTTTCAATCTATTTATGGTCTACTGCGCAAAGTACAGTACGTTATTTTTCTTTGGGGAGGCCCAAGATTATTTCAATTCGGGGGAGGCTCAAAATCTTTTTCATGGATTTGGGGAGGCTCACTGTGACAAAGTCTGAGAACTATTGATCTAGATACATAGAACTTGCTCACCAGGTGAATAGCAAACAACAAGGAATACAAAAACTCCATGATGATAAGGGTACAAAACCCAAGGTATTCCAAGAGGGTGAAAAAGTCCTACTGTTACTTCCATCATCTGATAACAGGTTATATATGAAGTGGCAAGGCCCATACACAGTGGTTAAACAAACAGGCCCCGTTACCTACCAGATTGAATTGCCAGATAAAACAAAAAGATTCAATATATTCCATGTAAACCTACTAAAGAAATGGGTAGAAAGGAAAGATCCCCCCGTTTGTTTTATCTGTCCCGAAACTCCCATCAGTGAACTAGACATAGTGTACCAACGCCTTGAAATGAAGGCTGGTGGCCTCGATGATCTTAATGTTAACTCTGAGCTCTCTAGTCAGCAAAAGGCAGAACTAAATACTATGCAGCAACCTTTTGCTGAATATTTTACAGGAACACCGGGTAGAGTAACAGATGTTCATCACATTATTGAAACTACTCAGAAGGAACCTATAAGGGTAAGACCCTACAGAATTCCAGAAAAACTGAGACCTGAAGTAGAAAAGGAATTAATAAACATGCAACAACTGGGTATTATTGAACCTTCTCGCAGTGACTGGAACTTCCCCATGGTGATTGTAAGCAAAAAAGAGGGTGGGGTTCGGATTTGTCTGGATTTCAGGAAACTAAATGATATCTCTAAATTTGACAGTTATCCAATGCCCCGCGTTGATGACATTCTTGATCGCTTGGGAAAAGCACAATATATTTCAACCCTTGACCTCACTAAGGGTTATTGGCAGATCCCTTTAAGACTGAAGGACAAGGAGAAAACTGCTTTCAGTACTTCACTTGGCCTATATCAATTTACGGTCATGCCATTTGGGCTCCATGGGGCCCCAGCAACTTTTCAACGGCTTATGGATAAACTTCTCTTACCACATTCTGCATATAGCGCTGCTTATATGGATGATGTGGTAATTTTTAGTAACACATGGTCAGACCATTTATTTCACCTGGCTACCGTACTAAATGTTATTACTTCTGCAGGTTTAACAATTAATCCAAACAAATGCTCTCTAGCCATGAAAGAAACTGAATATCTCGGCTTCCAAATAGGTGGAGGTCTAGTAAAACCTATAAAATCTAAAACTGAGGCAGTAGCAAATAGCCCAAGGCCAGTGACTAAAAAAGATGTAAGGTCTTTCCTAGGACTTGCCAGTTATTACAGGCGTTTCATTCCAAATTTTTCTATGATTGCTAACCCTCTCACCGAGTTAACAAAGAAACGTCTGCCTGAAAAGGTGACATGGACGTCAGATTGTGAAGAAGCCTTCACAACAATTAAAGCAATATTATGTTCATTCCCAGTTCTACGTTCACCTGACTTTACAATACCTTTCATATTACAAACAGATGCATCAAATTCTGGTATAGGAGCTGTTTTATCTCAAATTATAGAGGGGGAAGAACATCCTATCATTTACATTAGCAGAAAGTTACATGAGAGAGAAGTCAGATATTCCACCATTGAGAAAGAATGTTTGGCAGTACGCTGGGCCATAGAGACATTAAGATTTTATTTATGGGGAGCTGAGTTTGAACTGTGGACAGATCATAACCCTTTATGTTGGCTTAATATTATGAAAGATCGCAACCCCAGGATTATGAGATGGTACCTGGCATTGCAGCCATATTGCTTCAAAATAAAACATAGGAAAGGTAACGAACACACAAATGCAGATTTCATGTCTAGGTATGGCTTTGACCATACAACTACAGACCTCGGGGTAAAGTAATATAATAACAGTGAAAAAAAAAAAAAAAATTTTGAATTGGCATTTTTTTCTTTGTAGCAGCCAATGAAATTTGTTGCTATATTTTTCTATGGGACCCCAAGGTGGAGCCTGAGGAGTGGGTGGGCTCTGGCTCCATCCCTTACAGTACGGGATCTAAAAAATAAAATATAAACAAATGACACTGTTAATCAGTGACTTTTGTTATTTTGAGGTGGGAGGAGAATGTCAAAGGGTGATCTAATGCCGTGAACTTATACATTTGCAATGGGAAGATATTGTATTGTTAGCCAGAAATTACCCCCCCAAACATCTCTGTATTGTCTTTATGTTGCTTTTGTTTGTTTTAGCATAGACTGGCCACCTATGCAAATAGTTCTTTTGTGTAATTGTTTGTCATTTATGTATTTCTGGCTGACCAATATCTTGTTCTTCATGTTATAATTCAAGGTTGTAAGTTCAACTGGCATGGCCCCTTTAAGAGGCCATAATGAGATAAGGATATTTTAAACCTCCTTTCCCTGCATAAAACCGGAGTTTTATGCCGAAATTTCATCATTTACAGCATGTCCCTTGAGTTGGGACTCTTTAGAAATCCATGTCGCTTAAAGCGCTCCTTCGCGACGATGCGCTGCGAGCTGCACGAACGTGCGCGCCTTAGATGCAGCTTCATAGCGCCACTGAGCAGCTTCAAAAAGACGTTTTCTGTTTCCAAAATATGCCAGAGAGGCTGTAGCACTGATTCTTGTGGCGTTAAGCGCTGCCTCTCTGACTTGGTGAAGCAAATGAAATATTAAACTCCCTTTCCAATGCAAACAACTAAGGGGTAATAAAGACAACATAAAGTGTTGTTTATAAACCCTTTTAAAAAGGTCCCTGGGATAGTTTGTCCTGTTCTCTAAAACTAAAAACTGCAATAGTTAGTTAAACTAAGTAAGGCAACAGCATATAAATAACTTTGGAGAATTACAGAAATGCTGTCTACCTGGTATAATGCAGAAGCTTGTAAGAGGCTTTGTTGTATGCTGTGAATGCCTTCTCTCTAGGAGCCCGCCGGCCATTGTGTTGGTTCTCTTATACAAAGAGGGGAGGAACTTACAGTATGAACTTAACATAGGGGAGTCTAAACAAAATATTAATACTTCCACAACTCATATATGTTTTTAGATTGTGTTATAGTGAACTCCTTCATAATTAAAAGGTATAAATAACTGTGTTATACAGGAAAATCTCTAGTACACTTGATTGATGGATAGTTCATCCAATGGGAGATCAGTCTAGGGTATATATTGCCAGCAGTGCAAGTTGAACATCAGTAGCAGTCAGGATGGTGATGTGAATGCCTCTGAACTAGTGCTCTAGTTAAAGATATAAAGGCTGCTATTCATGTCTCTTGCCTTTATGCCTGTTATATTTTGCTATTTACTTTGTCGAAACAAGTCCGCTTTATTTTATTTTGTAACTTTGGCTGGAAATTCTACAAATAAATTTTTTGAAGCTGCTGAAGATTAGAGCCTTCGGTGAAGTTCTTCTGCTCAACAACATTTTCCCTCCACAGATAGGTAGATAAAAACATTATTTTTATACAGGAAAAACATGTCATTAGGATTATACAACCCTGTTTACAAGACAGTACTGTTTGTACCTAAGGGTTGCTATGTTATAAATACAAACATTATGTATAAACATATTATAAAAGAACAATACACATATGATTCACATGATCAACAATATACTCCTAAGGCAATTTTACAAACAACTATTTACAATGACATTTAAATGGATATAGTTCATTTACTTCATGGGTAAAAACTCCATGGGAAGGTGACATTATTATTGTATAAGGTAGAACATTCCATACCTTAGCTGCCTGGGAATGCAATGTTTTTCCCCCCATATTTATCTCTAGCTTTGACAAGGTGAATTTTGTTTACGTGCATTCATCTCTCTGAATCTTGGAAAAAATACCTATCTCTATCGAATACAGTTTGTGTGATGTAATGATGGCAGTAGACTGTCTGATATTTATAAAGAGTTTTTAACCAGATTTTTACATGATTAACATGTAAATTCTGCCAGTTTAATGTAGCCAAAAATATGCAATAGTGGGTATTTAGATTGCATTGTAGAACAAACCTGGCAATTTTATATTACATTCTGTCCAGTTTACTTAACAGTTGTTTATTAGCCATACAATAGATTATTTCTCCATAGGTTAAGGTTGGCATAATAAGCTGTTCTGCCACCTTTTTCATTTCCTTGCTATTCAGACATTTAGTTGTACACAGTAAGGAGCCTATTTTATTGTTAAATTTTCCTATTATTGTATTAATGTGCCCAGCAAAAGATAGCTGGGATTTTTTTTTTGTTATTTAACCAGGTGAGATACACTAAGCTGAAAGCTTGTTTACAGGTGTGACCTGGGAGCACAAGGAAGTTAAGTGACTTGCTCAGGGTCACACAGTATGTAAGTGAGGGCTGTGGAGTCCAAACCCAGCTCTTCAGGTTTGCAGCTCAGAGCCTTAAACCACTGTGCTATACTGCCTCCTGCCTGCATTGAAAGTAATGCCCAGATAACAGTTGCTATTGTTATAATTGCTCATTTTTGTTTGTTAATATTTTAATCTGGGCAGTATTCTTTTTAGGGGCAAAATGTAGCAATTTAGTCTTTCTAACATTCATTATAAGCCTTGAACTGGTGAGTGAATCATTCCTCCACCTCATCAAAGTCAGATTGTAGTTTTGTTTGGAGATCTTCGATGTTCTCCCCAGAAGCAACCAAAGTGGTATCATCCGCATACAATCTTATTTGAGAATAACGCACAGATTGAGGTAGATCATTATTAAATAAGAAAAACATTAGGGTCCCAAAATGGACCCCTGAGGTATACCTCTGTCTATTCCCTAGGGGAAGATGTGCACCAAGAGACTGAGACCCTCTGAGTATGGCCCATTAAATAAGATTATAACCATTTCCAAGGTCCCTCAGTTAAAGGGCTGCTAAGCATTTTACCCTCATATGTCCATGATACTGGACAAATACTAAATGCCTTGGGTAATATGTAGATTGAACTGAACTGGTGGCTGGTGTCTCTTAATGTTGTTGACTCCCTCTACACAAACATCCCCCACCTGAGGGGTTTGGGGGCATGCCATCAATATTTGGACATGGGTACTGACTTAAGTCAGGATATGAAAGATTTCATAGCTCATTGTGCTCACTTTGTACTAACCTCAAGCACATTTCTTTTTCAGGAAGAATTTTGGCTGCAGACAAAGGGTACAGCAATGTGTGCAACTTTTGCACCCAATTATGCTAACCTCTATTTGGGTAGGTGGAAGAAAAAAAAAGTCTATGACCCTGAGGCTAACCCTTTTTATGACAGTATTGATCTATGGAGGAGATATATAGACAACATATTAGTGGTATGTGGGGGGGGGGGTGACTGGGGAGAGTTGGATGACTTTGTAGCCTAACTAGAAAGCAATAATCCAAATTTGAGATTTTCTGTGCAAGACACCCACACACAACTATAACGTCTCTGGATCTTAAGATTACAAACTTCAGAATGGTACAGTTGACACTAATCTTTTCAGAAAAGAAATGGATAGGAATACGTTGATCCTCTCCTCTAGCTGTCACCCTCACCACACTATTGACAATATACCAAAATCCCTGTTACTCATGGTAAGAAGAAACTGCAGTGACAGTTCTGACTTTGAGACATGTGGTGCTGAAGTATTTGATGGATGTATAGCTAGGGGCTACGGCACGAATGCTGTAGAACAGGCATGGGTTAATGCAAGAAATATGGATAGAAAGACACCATTGGGTCCCAGAACAAACAACAACAATAGTAATTGAACACATTTTAATGTTGTGACTCTTACAGTTGACAGAGTGGGAGTATGCAAAACATTATCAATAAAAGCTGGTTTGTTTAACGGTCAGGTCCAATCCATAGGAATTACACCAATGACCCACCTAGAATAGTCTACAAAAGAGGTAGAAATTTGAATGATAGGCTTGTACAAAGTTTTCAGCCTATGTATGATGCTGTACCATTTCCATCTACTTGGCTTCCACCATCGCCAAATGGCCCTTTCCAGTATTGCAATTGCAAATTTTGCACAAGCTTCTCAAAAACCTTGAAGCTTACAGATACAAATGCTACACAGATTTTTGAGGTGAGATCATTTATCAGTTGTGACACCTGCAATCTGATTTATTTAGTCACTTGCTCAGGAAAGACCTGTCATGCATTTAAATTGCCAATGGGGAGCACTTATGCAGTATTGAAAAAGTTGACTGTACAAGTACATTAGCAAATCACATCAGTTCACAGTGAGATGCTGACTCTCATTATTTTAAGTTTTTTGGTATTGAGCAGATTAGGTTGTTAAAAAGGGGAGCTGATCTTAATACTCTAACACTTAGGAGAGAAGCAATGTGGATAATATAGTTGGGAACACTGTAAGCTCCTGGCATGAATGAAAAATTGATTATGCACCTTTAATTCGCAAATAAGTAAAAGTAGATATTGCAGGTAATGTGCGGCTTTTTCTTGTCTGTAAATAACCTGTGTCTCTCTATCTGTTTCCATTAATATACACTGGATACCTTATCTACATATGAACCAGCCTGATGCACAGAATACCAATGAAATTTCCTTGAAGATCATTTGGACCTTCAATAATACTTGTTTATGCTATTTCTGGAAAGTCCTGTTATGTAGAATGCAATTGTTTCATACTGTCACTGTTGTGATTTTTTAGTAATTTGGTATTAGTTTAATTATCTATAGATTTATAGTATTACTACCTCATAAATATATTCCCTGCCTGTCTCTTTAAATTTTATTAACATTTAGCTAGCACAACTGCAGCTAGTAGATACATACCCCTCTGATGAAGCCTTTGGGCAAAACTGGTTAGGCAACCTTACGTTGTTTCCCACTACTGCTGCTGCTGCTGTTGTTTGGCTTGTTGTGAATATGCTCTGTCTTTTGGCTTTTAATGTTTATATGAATAAAACATTTATGAAGTCTATACCTGTGCCAGTTTAATGTTAAACCCCATAATATTTGAACTTTAATATCTTCACAACCATGCAATGGACTGGTACAAAATTTAGTGTGGGCTGTTCATGGGAGTAGGTCTCTTGACATGCCAAGTTTTGTTCCAATTGGATGTGCAGATTCAAAGATACAGATAGCAAAAAATTTAAAAACTCAATGTTATTGCTGTTTTTTGGTCATCATCTTGTGCATAGACATTTTAGAATTTTGGTCCAAAATTTTCAGGGTAGAAAGGGCTTGGCACACAGTTGTGCCATTCCCTGGTTTGGTGAAAAATATTAATCCATTGCAAAGTTATTATTTTTTAAAGTTTTGGTTCTGAGCATACTCAGTAAACACTTCAAGATAGCTGTATGAAAACAAAAAAGAATCCATTTGTGTATGGGGCCAGTCCTTTTTTTGTGAGGAAAACACGTTATTTCTTATGGTTGCAATTTTCATTTTACTGTTTAAACTTACAAACATTTAAAGTACATAAAAATAATGTTTAAAAAGAAAGAAACAAACAAAAAAAAAACACACCTGAACCTAACTAAATGGGACCCATTTATCTAGATTCTGGTGTTTGTTTGTTTGTTTTAAAAGGTTGCCAGAAACATGTTTTCTGGGCACCAAAATCCAGGGTGCCCAGCTTAGTGAGAGGAGCCTTTCACCTGCATTATCTGCATGAGAACAGCGGGTCTTTCTTGACTTTTGCAGTCCAGCTGGATCTCATGCTGCAGGCAGCTCTGAGAGCAGTAAGCTGCTCTTTCTCTGGTGCCTAGTGGCACCACCTACCCTCTGATCCTCATCCCCTTAGTTTTATAATGTTTCCGTGGTGTCTAGTGTTTTCACCCCCACCCTCCAATCACCATCCCATTTGTTTAAGAGTGTTTCCATGGTGTCTAGTGGCTTCCCCTACCCTCTAATCACCATCCATTACTTTTGTAATGTTCTTTTGTAACTAATGGTACATGCCACTCTCCGAATGCCATCCCTGTATTTTCCAATGTTTCCCTGGTGTCTAATTTCACCTCCACCCTCCTGATCACCAAACTAATTTATGTACTAGTGTCATTAGTTAAAAGATGGTGGGTATTCAATAGAGAATTTCTCATGATTTTAGACCTGGGGCCAGATATTCAAACTGCACCATTCTGTGGCGCAAGCCTTTGCGCTGAACAAAAAAGTTGTGCAGGGGTGTGGCCAAGGTGATATTCAATGGAGTTGCACTATTGAGCAACTTCTTTGAATATTGAGCCTGGCCACAGCCACTGTGCATGGCGCAGTGGAACTTGCTCCACCTCAAGTGGTCAGAGTGGAGCATTCAGATGCAGTGGTGCAAGTTCCATTGCGCCATGTGCAAACCTGCGATATTCAAAAGGTGACATGCAAATGAGGCCATAATTCATGCAAGGCACACGGGGGGCCATTTGCATGTAATTACAGCCCCATTTGCATGCCATTAGCATGCAGGTGTGCTGATCCCTGACGACTTGCATCTGGCACCCTGCCAGGCAGCAGCCATCGAGGACCGACGCCCCCTGCAGCCCGATCGCAGGCATAATGGAATTCAACCCCCCGACTAGCCTGATCATGGGTATAAAGGAATTCAACCCCCCAAACTAGCCCGATCATGGGCATAAAGGAATTCAACCCCCTGCAGCAGCCCAATCGAGGGCAAAAGGAATACAACCCCCTACTAGCGGTCGCGGGCATAACGTCAACCCAAGACCAATATCCTGGTGGTCCAGTGGACCCACGAAGCCCGATCGTGGGCATAGGTCAAACCCACCCCAAAGTCCAATATCCTGGTGATCTGGTGGCCCCACCCACCACCACTGAGCCCCACCACCCTGCTCCCCGTCAGCCGGTGAGCAGCACCACCCGCCTGCCTCCCGCTGCCCGCTGACTGTCAGCTCGGTGGGGCTGCCGCCCGATGGTTCAGAGCAAGAGCCAATGGGCGTGCAGCTAAACTCTTAAGGCGGTCAGATTGTTTTGTATGTATGCTGTACGCCCATTGGCTCTTGCCTGAACCAATGGCTGTTTCCCCTACCGAGCTGACAGTCGGCGGGCGGTGGGTGGCAGGCGGTGGGGTGCTGCCACCCGCCGCTGATGGGGAGCGAGGTGGTGGGGCTCAGTGGGTGGCTGGGTGGGGGCCACTAGATCACCAGGGATATTGGACTTTGGGGTGGGTTTGACCTGTGCCGCCAATCGGGTTTCACGGTCCACTGACCACCAGGGATATTGGTCTTGGGGTTGACATTATGCCCACGATCGGGCCAGTAGGGGGTTGTATCCTTTATGCCCACAATTGGGCTGCTGTGGGGTTGGACTTTATGCCCGCAATCGGGCTAGTCAGGGGTGGAGGGGCATTCCTTTATACCCGCTGATCGGGTTGCTGGCGGGGATGAATTCCTTTTGCCCGCGATTGGGCTAGTAGGGGGTTGTATTCTTTTGCCCGTGATCGGGCTGCTGCAGTGGGGAACACTCTGCTGCCTGTGATCAGGCTGGGGTTACTATTATGCCCGTGATCGGGCTGCAGGGGCACCAGGAACAAGTCGGGGCCCGCCACAGGTGGCAGCTGCTGTGTTGCGCCCTGCAATGCAGCAGCTCACCTGTGGGTGGCCCTCGACTTGATCCTTTTTTTGGAGGTCTTAAAGTTGTGCAGGTGCAGGTAGGGGGTTGCGCCTGCATAACTCTGCATGGCCCGTCTGAATATCGGGCTGTGCAGTTTATGCATGGTTCCTCCCCCTTAATTTGAGCATGCCTTCATTAGCATTGCACTGTTGCTCAGCATGATTTGCGGGGCATAACTGCCTCCTGCTGAATATCGGAGAATGGCACAATTTCGGACTTGTGCAGGCGCAACCCTATTGCGCATGGCTCAGCTCTTTTGAATATCTGGGCCCATGTGTTTAAAGAGTTTAATCTATTTTGAGTTCTGGATATATAATAATATGGCTATCCCTAAAACAAGTGGTTTGCAATGTGCCTTTTTGGGGCTCAACACAGACCTTTGTATCAGTTCATTAATATTCATAAGTTTATCAGCATACCTACCTATTTTGGTATATCACAGATACCAGATAACAGCTTGTATGTTTATAGAGCTTTAGATCTGAGGTCTGAACACATTTTTAGCATACTGAGAGACCGAAAAGTTACCTTGGTGTTTTGCAGGGGAGTTCTTTACTCATTTCAAAAGACAGCATTTTACAAATTCCCCTGCATATAATCTGGTAAGCGCCGTACGTGGATATGGCTGGGACCCCTTTCCTGAGATACCAGTCAGTTACACAGTGCTAAGATTTTACATCAGCAGTGAGCTTTATGTTACCTGACCATAAACAGGCAGCACAAATACTGACAGAGACTCAGTTATTAGTGATAATGCAATTACTGTTAGGCATCAAAGTTCAGCTCTTTGTTTACCAGAGGCGCATGTCTGTTGCCTAGCAACAGTGGGGAGCACTACATAACCATGACTATGGTTCCAGCTACTTTCATAAAGTTTTGTTTAGCTGTGAGATGAGTACTGTACAATGACAATTTAGTAGAAATCAGCACCTTTTTATATTAAATTTATACCATACCTGTAAGTATAGTTCTAGCCAAATATCAGTGATATTTTTGCTTGCTAGGGACTTACAGTGACAATATCAGAATTATGCATTGGGAACCAAAATAAAGCAATCTGATTGGCTGGCTGGCATCTTCTAACTGATAAATCCTAGCATTACCCCATGGAAAAAGGTGCCAGACAGCCTCATCTGGAATGCTCTAGACTTAAAATCACTCCGACCCCTGAAAAGCCACCATATTTTCCTCTCGCTAAAGCATACAGTAACAGAAACTGGGAGTTTCAAAAATCCAGATACATTCAACGTGTATCACCAGCAGTCCCCAAACCCACAATAAATACTGCAAAACCTTTTTTGTTTCTTAAACAAATATACTACGTGTTAAACAGTACATACTCGATATAGCTCCAAATGCCAATGTAGGCCAAAGTAAAGCCACAGCTCTCTCTACCCCCATACCGCATTCAGCAGTACAGTCTTAGCTGCCACCTCCTGTATTCTTCAGTCCCTTGAACTTTCACCATGATGCGTTTTACAGCCCATCTTCTTCCTTTCATGTGTTCTGCAGTTCAGTTTGCTTCCTGTCACATGCTGCAAATCCTCTACACTTTTGCTTTTCTCTTCCCATTTGACTAAAACAGTGGGAAAGAGGGGTCTGGTGTTCTGAGAGGCAGGGTTTCTACCTGTACAATGTAATCACCATGTTTGAGTTCTTCCTGAACTCTACAGTGGCTGATGGCCCATTGAGTCATGCTGCATTCGCTACCCATGTGTTTCTCACTGTTACAGACCAGGTTGGGTGCCTTTTCTGATTAAATGACACACCACCATCTTACCAGTTCCCTAGCCCTTGCTGTCGATTTTGAGCACCATGAGCAGCTCCTCACAGTGATCACCAGTGGTGTTTTCTGTCAGAGAGCCAGACACATGCAGCACACAGAGCTGCAGTGGGACAGGGGGGCAGGATGGTGAGCAGATGCCATGTATATACTGATCTAAAAAAATTAAAAATGTTAACTGTTTTCATGTTGCATTTTCCTATCTTTCTAAAAAAATTCATGCTGCATTTTCCTATCTTTCTCACTCTCATTTATCTATAAACAAAAAGCAAAGGTCAGTCAATGTTTTCCATAGCAACACAGGACTATTTTATGTGGCACAATAATAAACATACAATAATAATCTAAATTACAAAAAAAAAATTGTTTTTTTTGGCATACAAAAAAATAGAGGACATTGTATAATCGCAATATCCCACTCCAGTGTGTTCGATAATGCCAGGATTTATCCACTCCTAGTGTGGTTTACTCACTTGCCCTGTGGCCTCTTGACTGAACCACACCAGGTGTGAGTAAATCCAGCATTACAACACACTCTGTTGTGGTATATTGCATAAATATTTTCACTGTAGGTCCAAATATACCTGTAGTAGATCTGCATTGGCTCACTCAGAACTCATTTGCATATTCAACCCCAGAAACAGTACTAAGTGTACTCAAATGCAAATAACTTTAAAACAAAAAAAAATATGGTATGGTACTGTGAGCACTTAATGTTGTTCAGTACAAAAATATCTACAAAATGAGTGATGTTTCATTTTTTACTAACTTTTCATTTTTGTTATAATTAGCAAAAAACAACAAAAATGCAATTTTTTCACCTTTTTGGCAAACAAATGTAAATAACTTTAAAGCAAAAAATGATAGTATGGTACTTTGGGGCTGGCAGAATAGTCTAGAGGTTAGAGGGATGAGATGTGAATGAACTTGATACATCTAGAAGACTAGACCTGAGTTTGATTCTCACAGCCTCCACTTGCATACTGTGTGACTCTGAGCAAGTCACTTAACAACCCAGTGCTCCCAGATTGCCCCTAAAAACAGGCACGTGTGCCTAGTGGGCCTTACCCAGTTACCAAAGACTAAAATAAAAAAATAAATAAATACTTTGAGCTCAAATTTTGTTCAGCATAAAATTAGCTACAAAATTAGTGGTGTTTCACTTATGGATACCTTTTAGTTTTTTTTACAGTTAGCACACAAATCAACAGAAAACTCAATTTTTCATATTTTGCAACACACAAATATAAATAACTTTAAAATGAAAAATAACATGGTACTGTGAGCATGACATTTGTTCAGCACAAAAATATCTACAAAATGAGTGGTGTTTCATTGATATGTACCACTTAGTTTGTTTATAATTAGCAAAAAAACAGCAGAAAAGTCAACTTTTGTCACTTTTTGAAACACACAAATGCATATAACTTTAAAATAAAAAATGATAGCATTGCAGTTTGAGCACGAAAGTTGATCAGGATACAAATATATACAAAATAAGTGGTGTTTCATTTATAGATATCTTTCAGATTTTTATAATTGGCAATAATGGCAAGAAATTAAATTTTTTGTCACTTTTTTGGATGTAAGGCATAAAAGGAATACACAACCTCCCTTCTGGAAATATTGTCAATATTTTTTGTTCTCATATCAATTGACCCGATGACATCACTCGTGGCTTTACCACGCGTGATGTTATTGTGTCAGTTGGAACTCAAACAAAAAGTATTGACAATATTTCCAGTAGGGGATTACGTATCCCTCATTTATAACGCAGCTAATCATGTTTTTTCTCTATCAAAGTTATGCACTTGTTACTCTGTAATGATGCAAAGTGGTGTGCAGCTGGTATCATGTTCTAAGTTATTTCCATAAATCTTTACTCAAATATAAAGCTGACAGGTTGATTTCCCAGTGAAGTGAATACATTGTGCTTAGAGTTCATAAAAAAACTGTCTTGATAACAGTTTTTGACTGTTGAGATAGATAGAATTTGGCTCACTGCATGTATTAGCCTGCTTAATAATCTGTATCTGTTAGTCTCAATAAAAGGCTTACAAAAATATAAAGAATTTAGACTGGGGTATTGTTGGGCAACACAAAAGTGTCTAATAGTTTAGTTCATTGAGAGAATTGCAACATATATAGATATCTTCTGGGTTGTGTCATTAGTTGATTAGCAATGGCTATCTTCCTCCATCATGTAGTACCCAGATGCACTGAAGTCAATTTCATGCCTGCCTTCGATGCTGTATGATTGGGGGTGGAGGTCCCTGCCACACTAAACTGCGCTATTTAAACAGTGACAGAACCAGCATTCAGGACAGTTCATTCTGTCAGCTGCTTTATACACATTGGTATGCACTTGTAGGTGAGTGTCTTTTAAAGAGCTACTGATGCTAAATGTGCTACATTGCAGAATTAGAATAAGCATACCCTCAGTAAATTTCATACCAAAAACTAGATTTCTACTTTACTTCACTTTAAATTTATTAGCCATTTTGTAACCCTGATTTCACTACCTGTTCAAAAACACATGCTGCAGTAAAGAGCTGCTGGTGATGTCATCTGGGGGACTCACAGTCTAGTACTCCTTGTCAGCAAGCTTATAGGACCTGTTTCTCCAAAGTTGTAAAGATCATGTGCAATGGTTTTCACAAGTAAAACAGGCAGCAACAGTCAGTAAACATTTCTTTAAAAACTACATGTGTTTCAAGTTTTGTAACAAAGCTGAGGATATTTTGTTTGGGCACCTTTTTGTTGTGGTCCTGTTTTCCAGGGTTGCTGGATGCTGTGTCATAGCACACTGTTATGAGGTTTGCAGACTGAATAAGTTTCTGATGTGGTGAAAGGCTGAGATCTTTCACACCTATCATTCAACTGAGGTGATTTCCAAGAACGGCACTTTAAAACAATTACTACATCTCCTTGTAAATGGGAGCGGGAGAGGTAATGATGCTTTGAAACCTGATAAGGAGTCATCTAGAGGACTCACAGTCACCAGAGTTGTAAAGATCATGTGAAATAGTCACCAAAATTAAAACAGGCAGCACCATGCACAAAACATTGCTGTCAAAACTATATAGAAACAGTGGTGGAATTCAAGCATGCATGGGACAGTCATAAGGCAATTCTAGGGGGTTGGGGTAGGAAAAAGTAGGCTGCTGGTTAACTAGGATCTGCAGCTTATCCATTAGGTAGGGTAATGGGCAGACTGGGTGGGCCAAGTGGTCCTTATCTGCCATCAAATTCTATGTTTCTATGTTTCAGATTCTATATGTTTCAGGTTTTATAACAAAGTTGACAAAATTGTATTGTTTAATGCCTTTTTAGTGTGGTCAATTTCTCCAGGATTGCTGGATGCTAAGCTACTGTACCTCCAGGCTGCTGAAGCCATTTGGAATACTACTCTACTGTGCCTATTAGGAATTTGTGTTGCTGCTAGTATTGTGATATTGGTAACTTCACTGCTATTTGTCAGTGTCTGCTTTACAATATGTTTTAATAGAGGCCTTATATGTGTTAATTCCTACTAGGGGTGGAAGTGTTAGCACTGGTAAAATGATAATTGTAATTTAGAGTAGAATATACTGTAGATGAGCCTGAGTGTATGTCAAAATAGTCTGACAGGGAGGAAAATTGTATTGGCTAAATTAGAAACTCCTTGTAAGGTTTCCATACAACAACAACAATGGTGTGTTATCACCCATCATCCAGCAACCCTGGAAAAAAACATAACAAAATGCACCCAAACAAAATATTGTCAGCTTTGTTACAAAACCTGAAACACATGTAGTTTGTAAAGCAATGTTTACTGACTGGTGCTGTCTGTTTTACTTGTGAAGACCATTGCACATAATCTTTACAGCTTTGGAGAAACAGGTCTATAAGCTTGCTGACAGGGAGTACTAGACTGTGAGTCCCCTAGATGACGTCACCAGCAGCTCTTCACTGAAACAGGCTTTTTTGAGCAGGCAGTGACATCAGGGTTACAAAATAGCTCATAACTTTAAAATGAAGTAACATATAAATCTAGTTTTTAGTATGATATTTACTGGGGGTATCCTTATTCGATGTCTGCAATGTAGCACTTTTGGCCAGATGGTGTCAGTTGCTCTTTAAGGTGGAGCACAATACAATGATTGAAGTATTTGTTATGAACTTTGCTATATGATAGTAGTATCTAAGGATGCTCTTATTTTGTGCAGGGAGAGTGTTTAAATGTATGAATTATAGCCACATACTTTTCCTACATGGTATGTGAACATGCTTATATATTATTCAGCAAAAATATACAGATACAGAATACAACAAATAGAGAACTGCGGGACTGAGCATGCTCTGCTGAAACAATGTGGCTCAAAGATCTCAGCTCCATCCTGAGATACCATAGAAGAGATGTGGATAAGCTAAGTTAAATCTTTACATGGCAAATAGCCTGCAAAAATCACACTTACAATACTGCTGAAGATTCTTTTCTTTTTGCTTAAACACACAGTTTCTCCGGGAATCAGTGTAATCTGTTGGGTATGTCTAAAGCTGTACAGAGAGTCAAAGAAGTCTCATATGGTCATTTCAGAGAAAAATGCCATGGAAATGCTCTGACCAATGCTCCTGGCCCTTTGACCATTCTCTCACCAAGCTTGCTGTATCCTTCAACAGCAGTTCAGTCTCCAGTCTCCCTGATACCTGCAACTCCAATGAGAAAGAATTCTACAGCTACTACAGCAGAAGGTAACATTTTAAACTTCTTTTGCACTAATGGTTAGAGGGAAGAAAAAATAAGCCTTTGTTTATGTTCAACATGCCTGCCAAAAAACAGCAAGCTAAAACAACAAATCCAAAAAGCAGTGTCCTCCCATAATGAAATACAAGAGGATTCAGAAAGAAACATAGGGTTTAATGCTGATGATGTAAACAGATGCCCATATATGGGGCTGGGGCTGAGCTAGTGCCAGAACAAAAGATTCAAATGGATAAAGAAACCATGCCAGATAGTACTACTAATGAGGGACAGCACATTCAAGTAGAACCAGCACAAAACCCAACAACACTGGGGAAAGACAACTAAAATCAAACAGGATTAATGGGGGCAATAAACACCTTAAGGCAGGATGTGCTAGAAGCCTTAGAGGATATCAAGATTTCAGTAAAAAGTGCTGAAGACTCACTAGTGGAACTTCTACAGAAATTTGAGCTACTTTCTCTGTGAACAGACCACATAGAGAACAGGATATCTAAACTGGAAGATGATACAGCACCACTAATAAAGATGCAAACTATACACGATAAGCAACTGCAAACACTTTTGCAAAAAATAGCTGCACAAGAAGACTGAGCCTGCAGAGGTAATTTAATAATTACAAGATTATCAGAAAGAATTGAAGGTACAGGGTATCCTTTATCATTTTTCAAACAATACCTTACTTTAGTGGTGGAAAGGAATATCCCCAGAAAAAAAATTCCATTAGAGCACACAGGGCCAGAGCCAGAACAGGTGTGAATGTTACATTTTCACAAATGTTTTTTGTTAAACTGCATAAATACCAGGAGAAATAATTTATTCTACAACAAACTTGCTTACAAAAAGGCTTCAAATATGTAAATACTGTACTCACTTTAGTGTTTACCCAGATTTATCTATAGAGACAACATTAAAACATAAAAGATTAAAATACTTGAAGCAAAAACTGTATGAAAAGGAAATTAAATTTTCTGTGCTTTACCCTGAAAATGTAAGATTTATATTAAATGGTAGATTCAAGACATTTGAAGGTCCAGAGAAAGCAAATGAGGCATTTGAGAACTATTACAAGGACTGTTCACCAAGAAGACCACAACCGTAGACATGAAGAAAAAAAAATACTCTACATCTGGCAACAGAGAACCTGAACCAATAGACACCTCAGAAGATGAGGGTTAAAAACTCAGGAAAATTAAGATTATACAAAAAGAACTTTAAAAGAAACAAAGAAAATCAGCATAAAATTTGAAAAGTAAAGACTTTATGCCCCTCTTTTATTTGCTTCCTCTCTCTTTTCTTTCTCTGCTTTCTTTCTCTCTTCTTCCCTCTTTCCCTTTAAGGGTTGTCACAGATAGAAATACTGTGGATTAAGGTGATTCTCCCTGTAAAAATATTATAATAAAAGATATATGGATAGCTAAGGATGGTGGAAAATGAGGGAGAGGCGTATATATATACATATATATACACACACTGTGTGTATATATATATATATATATATATATATATATATATATATAACAGAACTGAAGTCAAAATGGATTAAATGAAATAAAAGGTGATGAAAAGGTGGAAAAAAGAGTTTGTGGGAGCAGAGGCGCGAGGGGAGGGAAGGGGAAAGGAAGGGGTGAGAGGAGGGGGAAGGGAAGGAGGATATAAAAGTACAGTAGACATAAAATAATGAGAATACTAAAAGAAAGTTTAGATGGTTATATTTGACTAAAGCACAGAAGGACTACAAGTACAACAAAATGATAGATATATACAAAGCTGGAGACAAAGTAAAACATTAAAGGAATATATAGTAAAAATGAGCACAATCAAGCCTTTCTTAACCTATATGTGCCCTTGTAAGTTATTAGGCTATTTGTACCATTACAAGTTATGGGATAAGATGCAAGAGATGACACCTTGGGCCCGATTTTAGAAGGTGGACGCAGGGCTTGGTTAACTAGGATCTGCAGCTTATCCTGTAGATAGGGAAATGGGCAGACTAAGTGGGCCAAGTGGTCTTTATCTGCCATCAAAGTCTATGTTTCTATCCTATATATCAAAGGGGTGGTGTATTTGTGACATTTTCCCCCATTTATGGCACCTTTCCCCAAAGGGTTGGTTCAAGTGCCACGATCCCAGACACAAGGTTAGACCATGCAGTAGCTGGTCTAACTCCTTGCATCCCAGGTTCTGGACTCTAGCAGAAAAACTATTTTAAAAATGGGTTGAATTTATAATGGACCCCTTAATATTAAAAAAAATAATATTTTAGTACAACTTAAAACAGATATATCCTCCTTTTTTGAAATAAATGAAACTACAGGTATGTCACCTTTAATAATTTAGGATGGCTTTAAGGCATGGTTGTGGGGATGGCTTCATCTCAAAACTAAAATCAGAAATAAAGAAGAAATAATATACAAAATCAACTAGAAATATACTGTATATATATCTAACTTAGAGAAACTTCACACCAATACATTGGATCCAGATATGTATAGAAAACTGATATAAAAAAGAATTGACTATAATCAATTAATAACAGAAAAAGCAGAACATCACATTTTGCAAGCCAGAGCAAAATACTGTTATATGGCAGACACACCTCTTAAACGTCTGGCCTGGCAAACTAAAAAAGGGCAAGAAAACAATCATATAGTTTAAATAAAAGACCCAGAAGGTAATTTAAAAAATAATCCAAGGGACATTAATTACATTTTTGCAAATATTTTTAAAATCTATATATGACACAGTTAACTCCAAATTCAACATTACCTGCTGCGTTTTTAGATAAAGTAATACTACTTGAAATACCATAGACAATAAAACAACAAATGAATGCCCAAATAAAAGTACTGGAAGTAGAAAATGCAATATACCATCTCCCTGATGGCAAAGCACCAGGACCCGACAACATCTCTACAGAAATTTATAAATCCACAAAAGATATACTTGCCCCTAAACTTATCAAACTATTTAACTCACTCAACATACTGCAAGATTTACCAAAATCATTCTATGAAGCTGATATACCTTTATGCCATAAAAAAGGAAAAGATAAGATGGATTGCTCTTCATATAGACCCATTTTTTTTTTATTAAATTCAGACGACAAAATATTTACCAAGATCTTAGCAAACAGATTTGAGCCTTTATTACCACACATTATCATAAATGATCAGAAAGGATTTATTAAGGGGAGATGAATAACCAAAAATATAAGAACATTAAATATTATAACTAACAACAATAACATACATACAGTTTTGTTAGCTATTGATGCTTAAAAAGCATTTGATGGCATAGAATGGCAATACATAAAAGCCTTATTTCAAAAAATGGGTTGCAACATTAAATTTTACAATTGGATTTATTTAATTTATGTTAATTCAAAAGTGACAGTCAAAACTAATAGTAATTTCTCAGAAAAAATAATCCTTTTGAGGGGCACCTGGCAAGGTTGTCTGCTATCTCTGCTAATTGTGTGCTAATAATATAGCCATTAGCTATAGCAATCCATCAAAATCCTGATATTAAAGGAGTAAATGTAAATCATTCCATCCATAAAATTAGCCTATACACTGATGATGTATTGTCATATTTGACTGAATCCAATATCCCATGAAAAGCATTTATTTCATTATCTGAAAAATTCAGTCAAGCTTCTGGCTATAAAATTAACTGGGCAAAAACTGTAATACTTCCACTCGGAAAATTCACAAAAAATCAGTTACCACTAAATATACCCTGTAAAGTAGAAACAACTTTTCAATATTTGGGTATTTTAACTGCATACAAAATTGAGAATATGTACCAAGAAAATTACTTTCCTTTAATAGAAAATATTCAAACAAAATTGAACAAATGGTGGGCCGGTCTGGTGGCACTGAGGGTTGAGGTGCTGGATGCCACACCTCACACCACGCTGGTGACCCGGGTTCAGAAACAGACTCAGGTTGCTGGGGGTCAAGGGGGGAGGAGGATTGAACATCCCAATAGATGATCTCTTCCTCCAGGGGTGGGATCCTGGGGTGTCTCGCACACCCAACTCACCGTTGCTGGTGGAAGCATGGGCATTGGGGCACAGGTGGCTCTTCGAGAGTCAAGGAGGGAAGGACATTGTGGGCACTTAACTGCAGCATGCATCAGCGTGCCGCATGACTGGATGTTCATCCTATGTGCCGATGCCCTCAGAAGAAGGAGGGACTAAGGGGAGAAAACAGAAACATACCCCCTCTCAGGCCAAGATGACTACTGATCCACCTTGGATCACCTACCCGGAGGACAGATCCCATTGTGCAGGCACTCCAAGGAGAAAGGAGTAAGACAATAGGGGTAAGGAGTAAGCCTGGCACTCTAGGGGCAGATCCTGTGGGAGGGACCCATAGGGATGATCAGAGGTCTGAAGGAGTGGAATGGGGGGATAAAAAAGGAATGTGTAAAATAACAAAATTGAACAAATGGCTTAGTCTACCTCTTACATTAATCAGAAGAAGAAATATTATCAAAACTAAAATTTTACCCAAAATTATTATATTTCTTTCAGACACTAGTAATACCTATTCCAGTATATTTTTTTATTACACTTGAAAGAAATTGTATGAAACTTTGTATGGAAAAAGAAGACCCCACATCTCATGTAATAAATTAATCTTATTAAAAGATAAAGGAGGATTAGCCCTTCCTGACTTTTACAGCTACTATTAGGCAGTATAGATTAGTAATAGTTGGACCTGGATACATGACGCAAATACTGATCTAAGATAATACACAACTGAACAAAGTAGATTTCCATATCAAAATCTTAAGCATTTATTATTTTCTGTGTATCCATTTAAGAAACAACGAAATAATATCCCAACTCAAATAACCATAGAATGCTGGCAACAGGCTGATAAACTTATTAAATATAATACCATCATCAATCCACATTCACCAATATGCAACAATGATCATTTTGAACCTTCAGTTACTGATCAGACATTTCAGATTTGGCAGAGAAATGGACAGAAGGAAATTAGCCAACTATACGAAAGCAACACTCTCAAAACATTCAAACAGCTTAGAATACAATTTAAATTACCAAACACTCATTTGTTTTATATTTGCAAATAAGGAACTTTATAAATAGAAACATAGGAACCACTGATTTTCCTCCATGTTCACCTATATTACAAACTATTTTAGATAAAAAAGAAAATAATAAAATAATCTCTGAAGTATATCATACCATAATCAATAAAAGATATGAAGACCTGGATAAATTAATAAATAAATGGACCCAGGAACTGGGTATTCAGTTAACAGACCAATTTTGGCAGGTAACATTAAGTATTCCTCTAATTAGAATAAAATCCTCTAAACTTCAACAGATACATTATAATACTTTCTTTAGAACATATTACACTCCAGCCAGATTACATAAAATTAACAGTGAAATATCTGCAAAATGTCCTAGATGCACTTGTTCATCAGGTACTCATCCATATGATCCATAGCTGTCCCTATTTAACTAATTTTTGGTCAACAATTTCAGAATGTATTTTGAAAGCAGTAAATATTCCAATATATGTTTCACCAATATTAACATTATTAACAGTTCCTGAGAATTGGCAACTATTCTCATTAAATCAATGAATTCTTACTACAATAACATTTACAGTAGCCTGAAAATGCATTTCAGTCAAATGGAAGGATCCATCCCCACCAGTTTAAGAAACATTGCTAAATTATATGAAAGATTTAATTAAAATGGAAAGAATTTACTACATACCTAATAATAAAACATACATTTTTGATAATATATGGGCTACATTCCAGATGGCTACTGGATGTACTTAAATACAGAAAATACAGTTATAAAACTATTAAAAGTATAGTGTAATATGGAATAGATATATAGGTATAGATAGGTTCCTAGACCCATAGGCAGGACTGGGATATGATGATAAAGCTGTCTTTCTCTTCTCTGATCTGTAAGAGTTACGGTAGATGAATATATAACAAGCTGTCTTTTGATTTACTGACCCAGAAAGAAAAATAGGAAACAAACAGAAACTACCATTACATTTCTTTTTAAAAGTCATTAATATTAACTCTGTGGTTGAGTGTTTGTGTAATTTTTATATGTGATACTGTACATTATACATTTTGGTTTTGATGTCTTTGTGCTTCTGTATATTTTTTGGAAAAGTTTAAGTTTGCTGATATAATGCATAAGTATTTAACACAGGATGGAATATTAAATTCTTAAGAATGGGTTATTTTTCCCCCTTAGGAACCTTATTATATATTTATGAAGGCCTCCTCAGGACTTGAGAAAATTTAAATCTTGAAGAGCTAAGAAGGCATGGTTCCAGTACATAACATCGCTGATGAAAACACTGCAGCACACAACGCCACCACCAAAACACTGAAAGTAATAAACACCATCAATGAAAACAAGGAATATACACCAGCAGGAGTTCTTTGTTTTGTGGGGTTGTGCCCCCACCCCCCCGCTATGGGGGGTAAAAAGAAAACAAAATCAGCATCATTCAGTTCTGGGAGATGGGAAGCCAAACCCTGGTCCCCAGGTCTCCTCCACTCCAGGAGTGAGTGCCTTTGCTACTCCACCACAGGAGTGGCTCAGCCAGGCACCACACCTCCTGTTCTATTATCCCTTCCCCACTACTGCATTCCCTTCCCTGCCCACACATACAGTGACAGGGGTAGGCATAGCCTCACAATGATATAACCCGCCCCCCGTCACTGTAAAGGCACCCGACCTTATCAATCACAATATTCTTGCAGAAATGTTTTTGAAATGATATTCTGGGTGGATATCATAGGCATCTTGTATTTTTAAAGAGTCACTCTAAATGACTTATGTGTTGAAATGTTCTGACTAAGTTGAGTGTTATGTGTTTTGTAAGTTACTTTTTATAAGAATATGGAAAATGTTTCATCAAAGTAATAGAGGACAATTCACTGCTTTCTTTATCTAGATAATGTGGCAGTTACATCATACACTAGTCACACAGATGTAAGCATAACATTTATGGTGTTCCTAACACTTCCTGTACTGTAGATGGTAATAGATTTTTTGAAGTACTTGAACTGTTTTGTAATTTATAATTTCTGGCTTTGTTTTATATTTACATATTGATTCTCATACCTGAAGAAGCCCATGGGGGTGAATTGTTGGGCTGTAAATGGGGATCTTCTGTTGCATACAATTATGAATAAAAGAAAAAAAAACAAGAGTATACATATGTTAGTGTGGCTGTTTGTTTTTTTTACTTTTGTTGCTGAAAATTTGGGGTCAAAATATGTAAACTTTGCAAATTTATGCGCATGTTTAAATTTTAGTATGCTTGCTTGTAACTTTGGTAGTTTTAGATGTTTTGACCCCAGTTTTCAGCACTGCCTTTTTGTTTCACCACTTCATGGAGTGACACTTGCAGTGTCAGTGGCTTAGTAGGTAGCACACTCACCTCTGAGGCCGGGAGATCAGAGGGCTGTGGGTTCAGTTCCCACATCTGGCACTTGGGTTAATATCCCAGTACTGACACTGTAGTGCAGCATGAGAGGGGTGCTGCACTTCTGAGGTGCCGTCTTTCGGATGAGATGTTAAACTGAGGTCCCATCTGCCTGGATTGGTGGTAGTTCAGGTGGATGTTAAAGATCCCATGGCACTTATCGAAAAGAGTAGGGGAATTTCCCCAGTGTCCTGGCCAAATTTCCCTCATTCACTAAAAAAAAATACCACCAACAGCTTAATCTGGTTCAAGGTCAGTTGGCATTCATCTGTATCCCCCTCCCCCGGGTCGTGCCTGAAAATAGGCAGGATTTGTCTAGTGCACTTACCCGGTCAACAAAAGCTAAATAAATAAATAAAATAAATGAATATCACAGCTGTCATTTTTAAAATCCTGGCCAAACTGTGTTTTTACACCTATGGTGTGGAATGGCATTTCAGAGCTGCAGAACAATGTTTCAGTGTGGATTTGAACATTTTCAGTATAGGGTTTATGAGATGGGGTAATAAGAAGGCTGTGCTGACAATTCAGTTGCTGTTTAGGTACAAATGTAAGCCTGTGGGCCCTGCACTTCCACAGAATCATACATGTATGCATCTATGGAAAGATGGAAGCTCAGGGCCTTCTGGGCTCTGCGTTCCCACAGGCAAATGAAGATATTGTTATACTATCTCAGAAAGTAATGAAATTCTTTGCAAAAATACTGCATTAATGCAACATTAAGAGTTTAGCCTAAGGTGACAAAAGTAGGGAAATGTGGTTTTAAGGTTTCTAGCCCTAAAACCCCACCCTGAAGCAAATCAGGGGTGCAGTCTTCCATGAGGTTGACAACCATAAAGTTCATCCCATTCTAAACACTCCTGAAACATACACACTTGTGTCCATCACATCTGAGCTTTCTTGCTACCCCAATGGGGTGAACTTTAGCATTGACAACCACAAGGAAGACTGCACCCCAATTTGCTTCAGGGGTGGGTGTGGGAGTTTTAGGGTTAGAAACCCTAAAACTACATTTCCCTACATTTCTTGTTTTAGGTTGAACCCTAAATGTTGCATTAACACAGTTTTTTGTAAAGAATATATACATGTTATAGGAGTGTGATAGCACCCCTATAGTTAGGGTTTAATTGCCTGTTTAATGTTAAACCTCAAATTTTGCACAGTAATATCTTTGGCTCTCTGACAGAATGAGCTGAAATTTTGTATGTGTTATCTAGAACCCCAAGGTGGTAGCCTGGATAAAAAACTGGCTGGACAACAGGACACAAAGAGTAATAGTGAACGGAGTCCACAGTGAAGAAATGAGGGTGACTAGCGGGGGTACTGCAGGGTTTGGTACTAGGACCGGTCCTCTTTAATGTCTTTATAAGTGACATTGGAGAACACCTGGAAGGAAAAGTATGTCTCTTTGCAGATGACACAAAGATCAGCAACAGAGTTGACACACAAGGTGGGGGTGAAAAAAATATGAAAAAGGGACTTGGCAAGGTTAAAGAAATGGTTATATATATATAGCAGCTTAGATTCAATGCAAAGAAATGCAAAGTAATGCATCTGGAAAACAAAAACCCAGGGAAAGAGTACACAATTGGGGGGGGGGTGAGATAATAACAACAACAAAAATCGAAAGAGACCTAGGAGTAATTATATCAGATGACCTAAAGGTGGTCAAGCAATGTGAGAAGGCAGTAAGGAGGGCTAGGGGGATAGTGGGATGCATAGGGAGAGGCATCAACAGTAGAAAACAGGAAGTTGTTATACCTCTGTACAGACAGTTGGTGAGACCCCATCTGGGAGTACTGCATGCAATTCTGGAGACTCCATCTCTGCAAAGACATAGACAGAGTGCAGGCTGCTCAGAGGAGGGCAACCAAAATGGTGCAGGGTCTGCACCAGAAGACATACGAGGAGAGACTAAAGCAGCTTAATATCTATACCCTTGAGGAAAGGGGGGGACATGGTAGAAACGTTCAAGTATCTCAAGGGAATTAACAAAATACAAGAGGGTAGCACCCTTCACAAAAAGAGATGTTCAAGAACAAGGGGGCACAATTTGAAGATAGAGGGGAGAACAGCTCAGAGGTAATGTTAGAAAGTACTTTTTCACAGAGAGGGTTGTGGATGCATGGAACAGCCTTCCTGAGGAGGTTGTGGAGTCAGGAACAGTGGAAGAATTCAAGAATGAATGGGACAGACATAAGACAATTCTAGTGGGGGGTAGGAGGAAGTAAGCTGTTGATTAACTAGAATCTGCAGCTTATTCATCAGGTAGGGAAATGAGCAGACTGGGTGGGCCAAGCAGTCCTTATCTGCTGACAAATTCTATGTTTCTATGTAGAAGGCAAAGTCTTGATGTGTGGAAATTTTTGTGATGGCAGCTTGTGTGGTTTCTGAAATCTGCATGTGTCATTTTTAGACAAAAACATTTTTTTCCTATACTTAACATTTTTTTTTCTCTCACCTACAGCCTATATGGAAAAGAACTGTTGCCCCAGACTTGCAGGGGACGTGGATCATGTCCCAAGGTAGTGCCTTTGACAGATCTGGTGAAAAAAATAAGAAAAGGGTTCCAGAGTTATAAAGCTTTACATTTTTGTGTTTTCTGACTTGCACATGTGTAGTAAGGGTTTTGAGATAATTTTTTGTGGTGAAAGCTAAATTTTGATGCTGCAAATGAGCATTTTGCTTTCATGCCATTTGTTTGGCATAGCAACAAACATTATTTTGTGCTGTGCCAACCGCCATCTTGTTGACCTTTCCCACGAACCAACAAATATGGAAAATACATTAAACTGTTGAAATTTTTAAAAACAAACATCAGAACCTAGCTAAATGGGACCTGTTTAGTTTGATTCTAATGCTTGTTTTGAAAATTGTGCCCACAAAAGCCTTTTAAAGGCAGCCAATATTTTGGGTACTCAGCTTAGTGAGAGGAGTACTTCCCTGGCATTCTCTGTAAGAGAAGACAGAGAATTTCTTGACTTCTGCAGCTGCAGCTGAAGTCATGCTGCTGGCTGCAGTGTTAGCTGTGAGCCACTCTTTTCCCTGTTGTCTAGTGGAACTCCCCCACCTGCTGATCACTGTTCCTGGTATGTAGTGGCATCCCCCACCATCCAATCACTGTCCCTGTTGTCTAGTGGTACCCCCCACCCATCTATCATTCTCCCCTGGTGTCTAGTGGCACTCCCATCCAGTGATCACTGTCCCTGGTGTCCAGTGGCACCCTCTACCCACTTATCACTGTCCCTGGTGTCAAGTGGCACCCCCCACCTTCCGATCGCCATCCCCTAATTTTTATTTTAGTCCCCCCATCCTGCAACACGTTGTTTTATTTATAGTGCCAACACTGGAGGTCCCAGTCCCCATGTTGGCATTACAAGACCCCCAGCAGTATGGAACACTGAGGAGCCAACCCCTAGTGTCCTTAAATGTTCATTTTTATGTACTTGTACCTGCAAAAAGGAAAAAGTCCCATGACGTCTATTTTTTTAAAACCTGAAAAAAATAAAACAATCCCTTGTTCTCCCTACCGTCCTCCTCCCTCATTTCAACCCTCCCACTGAGCACCCTCCCCCCATACCCTATATTTCCCATGGGAGGTTGTAGGCTGTCATCTTCTGTGGACCAAGACTCATCTGCACTCTTCAAAGCCAAACCGTGAACTGAGGAATCAAGGTAAGTGACATATAATGTATTTCAATAGTGTTTTGAACTTATGTTCATAACTTTGCAATTTTTAGGAATGTTTTCACCAAGTTTTCAACATGGACTTCTTGGGACTCCACCTCATGGACACTGGCATTATCATTCTGTTAATTGGTCCTGAAGGTGATTTCACCACCGCTGAATGAAATAAACTCTTTGGACTGAACAATGAAATTTAACTACAACTTTTCATGAGGTGGGGTCCCAAAAAGGCCATGTTGAAAATTTGGTGAAAAAATTCCTGGAAATGGCCAAGTTATGCCCGTTTGTTGAAATTTTTCTACGCACGCACATAACTTTGATAATTTTTAATATTTTGATTCCAAAGTTTCAACATAGCCATTTTTGACATCACCTTATGAACGGTACAGCTGTTATTTTTCACATCCTGTCAGAAATGTGTTTTTGCACCTGTGGCGAGGAATGTCATTTTTGCACAGATTTGAAAATTTTCACCTATGGGGTTTATGAGGTTGAATATGTGGGTCAAAATATGAAAACATGCCAAAGTTATGACCATTTGTTGCAATTTTGCTACACCCACTAGTAACTTTGGAAGTTTTAAATATTTTGACCTCAGATTTTCAGCATAGCCTTCTTATTACCCCACCTCATGTATGTCACAGCTATCATTTTTTCAAATCCTGCCCAAAATGTGTTTTCACACCCTTAGCACTGAATGGAATTGCAGTTGCACAGAATTACATTTTTGCAGGGATTCAACAAATTTCTGTACTGGGTACATGAGCTGGGGTAATACAATGGCTATGCTAACAATTTGGTCACTGTTGTCCTACAAACGGAAACACAGGGCCCACATCTATGGAGGAATGGGAGTGCAGGGCCCTGGAGAGCCATACACTTCCACAAGCAAATAAGGATATGATTATACTATCTCAAAAAATAAGAAAATAAATTGCAAAAAACTGTGTTAATGCTCTAGTTTGGGAAAATGCCACAAAAGAAGGGAAATGTGGTGTTAGGGTTTTCAAAGCTAACATCCTACCCCCACCCTGCATACACCAACATGTGTTGGGGATGTGATTGGGGTCATCAACCCTAACGCTAGCACTAGTATAAGGACATAATTATACTGTCTGAAAAGGTAAGGAAATTCATTGCAGAAAACTTTGATAATGAATCAGTTAGAGTTGTTACTGAAGCAACAAAAGCAGGGAAATGCGGTGTTAGGGTTTCCAACCTTAACACTCCACCCCCACCCTGAAGACAGACAGGCATCGGAGGTGTGCCTTGGCATCATCAGCCCTAACGTTCACCCCATTCTCCTATACTGTACCCATCTCAGCTTATTTTCTTATGAAACTGGGTGAGTGTTAGGGCTGACAATCCCAAGGTACACCCCCAACGCCTGTCAGTGTCTGCAGGATGGGGGTGGGGTGCTAGTTTTGGAAACCATAACACCACATTTCCCTGCTTTTATTGCTTTAGTAACAACCCTAACTGATGCATTAACAATGTTCTTGCAATGAATATATATTATACAGGCGCAGTAGCGTCTGTATATTAGGGTTCAACGGTCACTTCTACAGTATGTTAAACCCCAAATTTTGAACTTTAATAACTTCAAACCATTTGAATGATTCACATGAAATGTTGCATGTAATTATGGGGACCAAAGATCTCATGATCTGACAAGCTTCATTCCAGTTGGGTGTGTGGGTGTGGAGATATGCAGTATCAAAAATGTGAAAAAGACCACTATTTGTCAAATTTTTTGTCATGCTGCTGTGCAACAGCAGCTTGGGGTTTTGTTCTGTCATTTTCAGGGTATATTGGTCTTGGAAGGTTTGGTGAAAAAATATTAATCCTTCCAAAAGTTATTACATTTCAAAGTTTCCCATTATTTCCTACGGGAAAATGCAGATGTGAAGCTGGAAACAGGATTCTTTGATCGTGAAACAGGATTCTTGATTGTGAAACAGGATTCTTGATCACAAAACAGGATTCTTGGTTGAAAAACCGGATTCTTGACTGCAATTTGCAAAAAAAAAGGAATTATATCTAGCTCTTTCTTTGTCACCTCATGGCAAAGAAATGGTTTGGAATTTTGGACTGAATGTGTCAGAGTACAAAGAGCTTGCTCCACAGATGTGCCTTTTGCTGGTCTGGTGAAATGTATTACTTTGGCTTGGAGTTCTGTGGATTTGAATTTTGGTTGATTTTCCATAGGATAACATTATACTGGGAGGTTACAGAGCAGTTTCTTTGTCACTATGGTGTTAAGAAATGGCTTTCAATTTTGCTGTGAAATTTTCAGTGTATTGAGGGTGTGCTTCACAGATGTGCTTTTTGCTGGCTTGGTGAAAATATATTACTTTGCTCTGGAGTTCTGTGTCTTTACATTTTGCTTAATTTCCCATAGGATAATATTGTAATGGGAGGTACTGTATATGCAAGTGTGTCTTTGCTCCCACACAGAAATATGGATACTATTAAGGACAGATACATGGATGGGAGCACATGGCCCAGAGGGCCCTATGCTTCCACACAAAAATACAGATAGGGCTGGATTCACAAAACTTTCTGAAGGTGCAAAATCTTCCTTAAGTCCCCAAAACTGCTGTAGCTATGGAAATGGGGGGGGGGGTTGCACTGAGTGCTATTCACAAAACCCTCCACAGCTGTGGAAAACAACACTATGGACTGTGGAGAAAAGTGCAGCTGCAGAAGTCCCTGAGGACAAAAAGGTGTGAGATAAGTAAGGCACAGCCCCTGAAAGGCTATTCATAGCCAGTTTGTTTCTGCAGTTGTGGAAAAAATGTTACTCACAGTGGAATGAGGTGTAACTCTCCCTCAGCAAACTGCAGTAGTGACCTAGCAATTGGAATCAATTAAGGTGGAGGTCAGGCACAGGTAATAACATCCCAGATAGTATAACAGTGGCTGCTGTTACAGCAACAAAAGCACACATTGCCATGATATGGCAACAGACAACAACCACCAGACACAGTGCAGCCCATTATGGATCCCCACAGGCAGTAGAGCCTGACCAGCCTGCAGTGAGTGCTATCCCTGCAGGCAACAGGAACACCCCAGGGAGGGAGGACCAACAGTGATAGTTGGCCATTGTGGTGCCATGGTATTGCTGGTACCTGTGGTGCTGCAGTGGTCCCAGTTGAGGGACTGGCTGCTGGTCTCTTTGTGGGTGCTTTCAGCTTCATTCTATGGCAGCACTGTTAAAGTCTGCTGTTCCAGCTAATTAAGTTCACTGTTGCCATGCCTCCTAAGCTATTTCTGCAGCTGCGGGTCTGCAGTTGAGGATTTCAGCACGTGGACAGTTTCTGCAGCTGCTGAATTTCTGCAGCTGTGGGAATTTCATGGAATTCCGCACCTGCTCAAAATTTCTTTATGAATATCATGCAACTGCTTTTCCTCCATGCTGCAGGCCTTTTTCCTGCAGTTGTAGGATTTTTGGCTTTGTTTGTGACTCCTTCCCATACTATTTTAAAGAGCAATGAACTGATCTGTCATACCTGTGCTGCCTTTACCATGTCACTCCATTGCTGTACCAGAAAACAAATAAATGCTCCCAATCACTGCACTCTCCATGGGGGAATGTCTGCTGCTGGGGATCAATGGCTGCCTTTCTGGTTTCACTTGTAGTAGAAGATAACCAGTGCCACTCAGCCGAGGGGTTTGGGCTTAGGGAGCATCACAACAACTGTGCATTTACTGACAGTTAATCCACAGTCACGTGATTCTGTTTCACCAATTGGCTTTCTATGTTTTCCTATCCCATGTTATAATACTTTATAAACAAATATATAAGGTAAGAAAACAAAGTTACATAGGCAAAGGCAAACTCAAACTGCTCAAGCACATTCCTGAAGTTTATAAAAGTACATACATTTGAATCGCATATGGGTGTTTTCAGGTGAAATCTATACTCCCCTCCAAAAAAAAAGCAACCTGGCAGGTTCAAAGTTTTGAACACATTTCCATTAAAATCAGAAGTTGTATTGATTTGAAATACAAGGCAACATGTTTTTTTCTTAGACTAAATGTGTGCCACACCTGTTTTCTATTACATTTCTATTGTTTTTAGCTAATCCCCCAGTTACTAGAATATGGACAATTTTTTTTTTACCAGTTTTTATCTTTTTAAAATACCTTCTTATTTTCATTAATTTTAAGTCAAATATTTAAATGTCATTTTATAATAGCAATAAGAAACTCCAGGGTATGCCATTATGGTGAAATAATCACACTTCTCTGGTGCATTCAATGCCACTCAACTGAGCCTTATGCTGAACAACGCACCTGAGGTATGTGATTATTTCACCATAATGCACACCCAGCTGAGTCTTATTGCTTACATATATTAAGGTTGCTCAGAATCCACCACATGGAACTTGATTAGATGCATTTCAACTCATTTTTCAGAATTAGGATTTTCAGAATTTCAGTCTGAAAACCCTAATTATACAATGGCAAGAAAAATCCTAACAACCTGATTTGTTGACAGCCCCCAGAGGCAGTGATGTTATTGAACAATAACATCACTGTATCTAGGGCAAGCAGAAAGATGACCACAACACAATGAAAGATATCCCTCCCTGGTCAAGTACCCCCAAGTCGACACAGCTTCACATTCCCCACTACACAAAAAAAATACCAAAATAGACTTTTCCGCCATTTTCATATCATAGGTATAGCAGCACTTAAGTTTGTCATTTTCTAGGTCCTAAAACAAAACATGAAATAAAGCCAGATTAAGGCATAGGCAGCATAGGCACATGCCTAGAGCCCAGTCTGTTTAGTGGGCCCTCAGAGTCCACAAACTAATATATATATTAAAGTATTAAAAAATAATCTTCTTGAACATTTTTTAAATCTTTGACTGTGCGCCGAGTTACATCTGCAGAAACTGGGACTAGGGTAAAAAATAATTTACAGCCAGGTGAACTGAAAGGCAGGGCAAAGGCAAGCTAAATGGTACGATTACCATTGAACACTCTGAATAACGTGTTCAACAGTAATCGCACCATTACAATGAGGTGCTAAACGTGGCTGATTGTACTTGGTGCTTTGCCGGGCCAAGTTAATTCTGTGAATTTCTAATGAATAGGCCTATTTACTGCTCTTTGCCTCCCTCTCCCCAACCCACATGGGGAGATGAGGAAAAAAAAATCCCTGTCCCCCGATTGTTGATCCTGATGGGGTGCGTCTCAACAATCACCCTGGTGGCAATCTTAAATATGGGGCCCTCTCAGATATTTTGTCTTGAAACACTTGATTTGTCTTTTGTTTTGAGGTGGCCCCTATTCTGATTGCCAACATGATCAGAGAAGAGCCAGCAAGTAGAGACAGAAGCCAGCAGAGGAGCTGCCTTGTACCGGAGATTCTGGGAGAGATGACCACAGCCGTGAAATGCCAACCACTACTGGGTTCCAGAAGGTCAGAGAAGATTAGCACCTAGAGCCGCTCAGCCAGTCAGAATGAATGGAAGGTCTGCCAGCACCAGCCAGTGCTGAAGATCTACACAGACTGAAGACCAGAGCTGCACGAGTGATGGATTCAGGAGCAAGTGCAGCTCTGCAACATTGACATTTAATTCAGTCCGTCCTCCGCAAGTCGAGTCTTAAACTCTATTTTTAGTAAAAAGAACTGTTTTGACCTGTTTGCTCTTTGCTGCTTGCCACACACTGACAGTTTGGAGAACAAGTCATCAGGCTGGTCGCCAGTTGGCAAGAGATACAGAGAAAGATAGACAACACCATCTGCTAAACTAATCCAGGTACTAAATCTATCAATAAGAATATCTGGATTTTTTTCCCCTAACATACTAACAAAAAAGTGTGATGATGGGGCTGGCTAATGCTAGACACAGCCAGGTACAGCTACTACTTTTGTTGGGGGGGCAGGCATACAGGTTAGGTACTGTATGCTGTTGTACAGACTACAGACAGGCTAAATAATGCTAGCAGCATATGATTAAATGTGGTTATGTGTGGGATTTCTTGGGGGGGGATGTGTAGTAGTCTGTCCAAGAGTCAGTTATTTATTTTATTTGGAAAATACCACTCAGAATTGGATAATTGAATTAATGATATCCAAATGTTAGAAAAAAAATGTTTTTTTCTCCCTGCAAATAAACTACAGCTGAACTGGATGATTAGTAAAAAGTAAATAAGTATACTAGAACAGATGCCAAGATTTGAGTTGTACTGCTGCAGTATAACTCAAAATCTTGGCATCTGTCCTAGTATTACTTATCTATTTTTTTATTAATCCTGTTCAACTGCAGTTTATTTTCAAGTTCATCCTTTCCAAGTGGCAGCATTCCCAATACAATAAATAAGAAACATAGTGCAATGGAGTAATTGAATGGCTTGAAGTTGTTTCCCTCTTATCATGGTTGTACATCCCTGATTTTTTTTATTTTTATTTTAATGTTGTTTAAAATGTAACTGTCTCTAACTGCCTCATTTTAATCTGTGGGGACCGGTGGGTGGACTGGTGAGTACAAGCCCATGTCAGCATTATTTTGGAAAAATAATTTTTATTGATGGTTAAGGCAGGCCTGGGTTAAATTTTATCTTGTCGACAGTTGCTTGAATCCTTGACCCAGCTATTTTCTGAATGCTGTCTGTGATCTGGCTGATGCTTCAGAAAAGGTAGAATTAACAGTGCAGACTATATATATTGAAGGAGAATGGTTTTTGTCAGACTGTCCTCAAATCTCCATGATGTCATTTTTTAATTACAATTTGCAACTGTGGTCACATTTGTTGTCTGTAAGAAGTATGATTAACAATTCAGTCTTCTTGGTCATTCTCAGTCAAAATGTCCATTTTCTTTTCATGGCTCAACTGTTTAAAAAAACTTGCATGAGTCTCAGTTTCAGACTCAGTCTCCCTCACTCTTTCCTCTCGTGGGACAGTAAGAGCTGAGGAGCTGTGCACTGCTGCTGGTGCCCTTTACAATACATAATAATTGAAAAAAATGCAAATACATGTCTGGCTATGTATCAGCATGTTCATTCTGAGGGGCAACAATATGTTGCATTTTAACTGTCCAGCACCTCAAACCACTGAATGTGTGAAAGACACTGTGAAAAAGGGGGGGGCAGTAATCACAAACTGCGTTTAGAAAACAGCTGTGCCAAGGATTCAAGTGACATCAGTCATACATGCTAATGTGGGCATGTCCCATGTGCTCATCAGTCCACCCGTGGGTCCCCACAGATTAAAACTGGGCAGTCACCATTGTGAAACAAAGTTAAAATAAAAAATCTGGGGTGCATAACCATGTAAAACATGTCTTGACTTTCTTCAGATATGAGGCAAACAACTGCAAGCCATTCATTATATTCCCAGGCTACTGCTCACTGGAAGTTCCAATGTGCCAAACAAAAATTAATTCTTTTTTTTATTTTTAATGAATAAGCACACTACTCAGTTAGCCTGCAAAGAACAACTGCAAATGTTTTCAAAAAAGTACACTTCAGCTCACAGGTCACCCCTGAGGATGGACCCTGTGCCTAGTGGCCTTTAACCGGTTACCAAAAAAAAAATAAATTGTGATTGCTTGGGATGGGGAGGGGGTCGTAATGCTAATGTCTCAACACAGTTGCAGTAGGCTCACTCTGTAACGTTCTTATCTTGGCAAGGGTGTATCACAGTGCTATTGTAGGTGTGCTATAGAAGTGGTTAGCTCAATATTATATAAAGGAAATGCAAAAATAGGGCCCCTAAATATAGCAGAACAATAGAACTGACTCATGAAAACTTCTTTCTGAGAGATTTTATTTTAAAGTTCAAGAAAATGCAAAATGTAAGTACAGACTTGCAGTTCACCAATCTGGAGACATTCCCTAACACCCCAGCAGCTTTGTGCCTTCTCTTTATATAGGCTGCTTATAACTCCTGCAGTTGGCTTACGCCAATATGTGAGCAGAGGTGCTGATGTCCACTCCCCTAATGAAATGGTTGTGTGTGGCTCAATGTGCTGGGGAGCTAGTAGGTCAGATATGCTGCCTCATGCTTAAATTCATTGCAATAAAATAAGCCCATGTTGTTGTTTTTCACATTGGTGGTGTGTAGCTTACTACTCATGCTGGAGTACTGCATGCATCGATAATCTGAGCACCCGGGGTTGTGGAGGGCAGAGCACTCCCACAGAAAGAATAATTGCACTGATTATTTAACTAGAAAATCAAACACAATATCATACAACTGCACTGGAGCACCCTGGGGTGTGGGGGGCCGAGCGCCCCAGCAGAAACAATATCACAAAGTTTCAGTTGATTTTGCTGTTAAAAAAAAAAATTTGTGCAATTATTTTTTCTGTGGGACGCTCTGCCCCCCCCACCTCCTGGGTGCTCCAATGATGTTCGTATAGTGACCTACTATTTTGGTGGTGCGTTCTATGCAGTTGTATGATATTCCATTTGACTTTTTCTGTTGCTCCAATTGCTGCTGCTACATTCTCTTGTAATAAACTGTAACTGGGTAGGAGTTATTGGGCACTGTTAAGATTGATTTTTGCAGCCAGGTTAAGGTGTTAACATCACTAGATCACAGCCGTAAGACATGGAGTCAGAGAAAAAGTGCAACAGGCCAGGGATATACACAATCGCCAACTTTGGCTGGACAACAGAACACAGAGGGTAATAGTAAACTGAGTCCACAATGAAGAAAGGGGGGTTACTAGTGGGGTACTGCAGGGTTCAGTACTGGGTCCAGTCCTCCTTAATGTCTTTATAGGTGACACTGCAGAGGGACTGGAAGGAAAAGTATGACTCTTTGCAACTGACACAAAGATCTGCACAAGGGGGGAAGGATGAGAAGCAATTTGGCAAGGATGGAGGAATGGTCAAATATATGGCAGATGACCTGAAGGTGGGCAAGCAATGTGAGAAGGCAGTAAGGAGGACTGGGGGAGGATAGTGGGATGAATAGGTCTAATATGATGAGGGACTAAAATAGCTTAATATAGATGTAGCCTTTAGGAAATGAGGGAAAGGGGGGAACATGATAGAGACTTAAGGGAATCAACATGGTCCAAGAAGGTGGCATCTTTTAGAAAGAGATATGCAAGAACAAGGGGGCACAATTTGGAGATGGGGAGATGGCTCTGGGGCAATTTCAAACCAAATGTACTACCCAGGGTACCTGCTGCTTCTCTTGGTAAGTGTGCATTTGTCCAGATTCTGTATGTCCACTCTCTGACTGTAGGCTGTTTCATCTAATAACACACTAACACTATGGGAGAAAATGTGCAATCTAACTTTACTCCTAAAAAGTTACATTTTGAACTTCTGGATGTAACCTCCTGCACTGTTGTAGAAGATCAAAACAGCAATACCCAACTGTTCAGTTGTATTATCCTAGAATGTATCTGATGGCTTAGAATGTGTCTGATGGCCTAGAATGTATCTGATGGCTTTCCTTTTGTTTGAAGGGTGATGGTGGTGCTGAGCCAGTTACTGGTTGGATGTCTAAAGAGTAAATTGACTGCCAATGTTCCTTGTAGTGTGAAAGGGACCATTTGATAATTTTTGATTGGTGGGAGTGTTACTGGTAAGCTGGGCCACCGTGACAAGACCCTCCCACATTGGCTCAGGCTAAAATAAAAAACGAATGCACTTACCTTACATTATTGTACCGGGGTCTTGAAGGACCTCTGGGTCTTGCAGTGTTTGTGGTTGTTGCTTTGGGGACCTGTGGGTGTCCCTCCTGGGGTTTTGCTGGCCAGAAAGATGGTGTATGTCCGTCCAGGTTTAGAGCACTAGGGCCTCTGAGAAGTCCCTATTATACTTTGTTCAATGCTGTGACCCAACAATTTTTTTAAATGTTCCATTTCTTGTGATGGCATTGTGTGCCTTGTCATTAGGTGGTTGCTATGCATGTAAACTTTTGTGTATCTGTACTGAGCTTTGTGGACTTTGACTCGTGTTTCATGATTTTTTTGTATTGTAGGTCATAGTAGAAAGATGGAGGCAGCATTGGCACACAAGTATCTGAGTGGATCCCAGAAACATAAACGTGCAAGGGATCAACAAGAAAAAGATAGAGAGATGCTTGCTAAGGTTCCAAAGCTGACAAGTTTCTTCACAAGTAGTCTTAGAAGTAAGGAAGCATTTGGGCAGTGTTCTCAGGGCAGTACAGGAGATGACGCTTTTAAAAGTGTGGACTTGGAAGCTTTAAATGAGGAAGAAAAACTGGATGCAAGCACAACCGAGGAAGTTTTGACTATAGAGGTTCCACCATCCCAAGATACCCAGGAGGAATAGGTTATCAAAGAGTGCAAGTGGATTCCTGAGTGCGGCAACATAGCGCAGCCTTACAGCAATGACCCAACAGAGTGGACATAAGTAAATGAAGGTATGTAGAATTATATCACATACAATGCAGTCAGCCAGAATATTGGTGAGTTTTCTAAATCTGTGCTTTTTATAATGAGAAAAAAATGGTATTTGTCTAAAGATCTTTTCTTTCATGTAATGTTAAATTGGAAATGAAGGAAAAGGGATTGATTGGTGTATGCTCCTTCAACTGGAAATGTATATTGCTATGTTTATAAACTCTTTTCTTCTGGGAATAATGCTTTTTCTTGGTCGGGGTACAGTGATTGGAAGAATGCCAGCTTCCGTGTCAAGGAACATGAGAACAGTGAAGATCACAGGTCAGCGGCCCTCACACTGCTCTCAAGAAAGAAAACTGCAGGTCGGGTTGATGCTGGTATTGTACAATAGTATCAGAATGAGTGCCAGTACTGGAACAAAGTACCAAAGCATGTGGTTGCTGTGGTTCATTTTTTTGTCTGAACGTGGATTGGCATTTAGAGGTAACAACGCATTCTTGGGCTGTACAAGAAATGTAAATTACTTGGGAATTATGGAACTTCTCTGCAAATTTTACCCTTCCTTGCTGACCACATTGCAAAATTTGGAAATGCAGGTACAGGACATCCATCATATTTGTCTTCAACTGTCTGCAATAAGTTGATCGACCTGATTGGAAAGAAAGTGATGAACACTGTTGTGGAATAACTGAAAATGGCTAAATATTATTCAGTCAGTGTTGATTCTACACCTGATATTTCACATGTGGATCAGCTGACCTTCATTGTATGATATGTGGCAGCCCATGGTAGTCCAGTTGAATGTTTTCTGAAGTTCATCCTTGTTCGCAGCCATATGTCTTCTAGTCTTGAAAACACTGTGATGTCCATGGTTCAGGAGATGGGCATGAATTTATTAAGGATTGCCATGGTCAAGTGTATGATAATGCAAGCAATATGGCAGGAAAATAGAGTGGACTACAAGCAAGAATAAAGGAACACAATCTTTGGCTGACTTTATCCCCTGCTCAGCACATTCCTTGAACTTGGTTGGATCATGTGCTGCTGAATGTTGCATAGAAGCTGTGTCCATTTTTGGATTTCTTCAAGCACTTCATACATTCTGTTCTGTTTCCACACATCGCTGGAATGTAATGACTGAGAGGTTGCCCAGTGCACTCAAAGTCCCAAAGTCCTTGTCTGCTATAAGATGGTCTGCCCGAGCTGATGCATGCAGCACCCTGTTCAATGGCTACCAATACTTCTACAATGCTTTACAGGACCTGGCTCCTGATACTTCAGAAGGAGCAAGCACAGGGATGGAGGCTGCAAGTCTTGCTGGCAAGATGGAATTACTGGAAACCGCACTAATGACAACAATTTGGAATTCCATATTGCAGCGCCTTCATGCCACAAGTAAGACACTTCAGAAAGTAAGCATTTCACTGAAGACTGTTGTGGATTTATATGTATCCCTGGCAGGATTTCTTCAAAGTGTATGCAGCAACTTTGATGACTATGAAACAACAGCCAAAAAACTTGTTGAACCAGACATATCCTACTGAACAGAGCATTGCAGGCAAAGATGACACAAGCACATGTTTGATGAGGCAGGAACAGAAACCATCCTAATGGGCAGAGACAAATTTCGTGCAGACATTCTTTGTTATGATAGACACACTGACTAATGCCCTGCAGAGAAGAAAAGAGGCTTATGACATTCTACAGCAGAAATTTGGAGTGTTAACAGACTTTCCGTTGCTGGATGCAAATGAAATCAAAAAGAGGGCTGAGAATATTGTTACTGCTTACCCTACAGATTTGGAGAATTCATTTCTAGAGGAATTTCTGCAATTCTGTTCATTTGTTGAGGATGAAGATGATAAAAGTGCTCTTAACCTGTACAAAGTGTTGAAGATCCAAGGATTGGAGTCAACGTTCCCCAATGTGGATGTTGCTTTTCACATATATCTGTGCACACCTGCCACAAACTGCAGTGGAGAGCGATCATTTTCAACCTTGAATAGGGTCAAAAACAAACTACAGAGCACAATGGACCAAGAAAGACTGAATGCACTGACCATCTTATCTGTTGAAAGTGAACTGTTGGGGGGTGCCAGAGAGCCATCATCCAGGTTGGACTTACTCCTGCAATCTCCACCACTTGAGGAGGCAATTTCACTAAAAAATCTGTCTTTAATGGTTCTAAACTCTTCTGGATCCCGACGATACTAAACTTGTTGAGGTTCGAGATATAGATGATCCGCAAAGCTCGTAGAAAGATTTGATGGTGCACATCAGTGGGAATGCAGGTCCTACATGTACCAATGGGCCTGAGCATCTAACGACCCAGCCAGAGGCACCATGGCAGATTATCCTTGAGTCCATGCGGGCCATGGACTCCAAGCTACAGGCAACACTGCAGAGACTGGGGTGCCAAGTGAATTATATGGAAACATCAACTAGCCTATCAGGAGGATGCTCAGAGGTAAGGGGACTGAGCTTGCTCTGGGGACATGCTTTGTGGAGCCTTATCTATCATCTGATGCCGTACCTGGGATTGAGGGTCACCGGAAACAAGCAGTGACTACCATGGAGGCATACAGTCCTCCAAGCTGATGCATAGCAGCCTTTACTGCAGCAATGGACCAGATGGTTCAACACAGGACCACACATCAACTGAACCCTATGATGGTAGAGCCTGAGGATTTTGGGGCCTGCGAAGGGACTGCTGCAGTTGATGGAGCGTTTTGCCACTTGGCACTCAGAGGGGTTAATGCCGTTTGGAGTCCCGAGCTCTCCAATGGGAACTACGCAGTTTCTTTCTCCATTCTGTATTTTACTAAGCCCCAAAAGCCAGATGGTGAATCCGCTGCTCTGTGGGGAACATGAACAGTGAGTTTTCAACTGAGTCAGGACACTGAAAATTAAATGTTTAATTTGCTTCTTGGACTCTTAATGTTTATAATGTTCTGGTGTTGGGATTCTTAGGGAGGTGATCAGTTTGCATTGCCTTCCTTTGAGCTTACTAATTACTCTGGGTAGCACGATGAAGGGGAATGTGTATTTAAAATTACATTTTGGAGAAGTGGCAATATTGCCACGAGGTGGTCGTGGGGCACCATTTGGTATCCCTCTCTCTAGTGCTTTATACCAGAATGTTTCTGAGCTTAGCAAGTATCTACTGATGTTATCCAAGAGCTGTATAAGTTCTAATTACAAGTTTATTGTACTAGTACCATACTATGTAAGAATTGTTTGCTATCCATGTGGGGATGACTGCTTAAGGGTCACTACTACTTTGTGTACACTCCCTAGTCATGCAACAGGTTTAAACTGCAATCTCAGGATTGTGTTAATACTTTATGTTAATTATCCCTATTGGACACACCTTACTCCACTGAAGAGGCTGGCAATTTCTGAGAGACTTTTTGGAATTTACAGGACTTTTTGTCCAGGATTACCCCCTACTCCTCTTGTACCAGATTACATGGGTAACATCATGTGTATATGAACAATCTGTAAATGTAAGATATGTCTCCTATGCCCTGTATGAGATTGTGGATGTTAATTGTCTGCTTACACAGAAAATTAATAAACATAAAGATTAAAAAAAAATAAAGAAAGTGAACTGGTGAAAACAATAGATTTTGATGATCTTATCAATGAGTTTTCAATTCTAAAAACCCAGAAGAAGCCAATATAGGCATACAGAACAAATGTGTTATTTGTGTTTATTTTTGTTCTGTTTTTAAAATGGTTAACTGCAACACGATAGTGAGTGATATGACACTAACTGTAAATTATGTTTTAAATGTCTCACATTATTGTAAGCTAAATATGGTGGCATGACACAATATAACAGCTACATGATGGTGAGTAGTATGACACATTAAATTGTTTTTTAAATGTTTTACATTGTGTCATACCATATTTTTATTTGTTTACAATGTAACTGCTACATGGTGAGCAGTATGACACAATGTAACTGGTACACGGTGAGAAGTAAAACACACTGGAACTGTAAATTGTGTTTTTAAAATGTTTTACATTGCAAACATATTAAAGAAGCATTACTATGTAAAAAAAAAATAGCTTTTTCGGCAGTTTATTCCCTATGCTCTGGGCATGTCCCTAGTGCTCTTTCATGCTGACATTGTACTATCACCTCATAATCGGCTTAGTTGTCCTTTGTTTTGTTTACATTTCTGTCTCCTGCCATGTTGACCGCAGCAGTAAAAGATAGGCAGACAGGCAGGCGATCTATTTTCTGCAGATCTACGGAAAATGGAAATTGATCACATTCCTGGATAGGTAGTACTGCTGCTTTAAATATGGTGGTGTGATGCATTGTAACTGTTTCATGATGGTGAAAGTAAATGGTTGTGGCAAAGGGGCATGGACACAATGTAATTGTTACAAAATGGTGAAGATGCACAGATATGGCAAAGGTGCACGGTTGATGCAAAGCTGCGTGGTTATGGTGAGGGGGGCCCAGAGGGGGCCCTGTGAGGTGAGCCCAGATTTTCTTGTGCCTAGGGCCACAGGTTGTCTTAATATGGCCTTGCTTCTTCGTAGTAGTCCCCCAGTGTTTCAGAATTGTGGCTGTTGTAGCCCATGTACACTACAGTGCCACGCTAGGTCCTTGACTCTGTGGCCACACATCTATGTCTTACACAGCATGATACACACACAAAAAGTAAAATAAAAGAAATACAAAGCCATACCTGTAATTGGTTTGTCACACACAACAGAGCCATGAGCAGCTGCATTCCTGGATGAACTGGATGTCCATTGCACTCGTTGATCAGCTTGGTGGCCACACTCCCTAGGGCACATGATAATGACCCCACTTTAAATGACTTGATTTCTAATAGAATTAACAAAAAAAAAGTTACAGTGGCAGGGTGGCAGGTTGGAGCCACCATTTATTATGCCACTGTGACAACACAGAGGTGTGTGAGGGAAGAGAAAGAAACCTGTAGGCAGCGAAACAAAAGGCAGTATGTACTCACAGAACCATCTAGTGGGCAAAACAGAAATTGTGGAGTTTTTAAAATATAAATATACCTCCACACATGAAAAATGATTAAAAACAGCCAAACAAAATGTATTTTTTTCCTTTTTCTTGTGTTATTAAAAAATACATGTGTAATAGTAATAAGCAACCCCAGGAGTCTGTGTTACTGTGTAATAACTTCACTTCTCAGATGTTGAATGCACTCGGCCTGTGACCTAATGCTTCAACCACCCAAGTGTGACATTATTACACAGTAATACACACCCTTTCATGTCTTGTTGATTCATTACTAAAATGAAGTCCAACTAAGCAATAATGCATAACAGGGTGTGGTAGATCATGGGATAGTATCACGCCTTGGGTGATTGGGCATGAGGCCACAGACTGAGTGTGACCATCACCTGAGAATGATGATATCCCATGATATACCACACCCTGGAGTACATTATTGTTATTATGAACTGGATTACAATTTTTATCGGAAAAAAATTAAGAAAATAAGAAAGGGAAAAGATTATGTTTTGGGATGTGTAGGAGTACATTTGCACAAAATAGTCCTTTGTTGGGTGTGTTTACTATTGTGGTCAGCAGGTGGTGCTGCTGCTACAGGAGGTCATAGCAGGTAAGGCACCATTGTCATGGTAACTGTTTCATTGCTTCTGCTACTTTTGAAGATATTTTCATTTGCCTCACCTGCACCCCCAAGAAGGGAGATGTGCTAATTCTGTTATGCTCTGTGTGTATAGTTAGGCACCTGCCCCCCCACAGGCAGGCAGGAGTGTGGTGCCATTATTACAGAAATGGAATTTCCATGCCGTGTCTTGTTCCCTATTTAATAATATGGTGGTAAGTGTCCTTTGATGGCAAATGCAAGTGTTTCAGCTGAGTGTTCTAAAAGGATGACGGGGAGCAGCAGTTGCAGTCTCAGTTAACTGGAGGGAGTGGCACTTGCTGTGAACAGGCAGGACAGGTTCTTCTGCTGTAGTGTGTGAGAGGAGTGGGTGATGTAAGGTTAGCGTGTTGTTCGGTAGCCATTGTTATATGGCACAGAGGTTTTTTCCCCCAATCAGGGGGAGAGAGTTGCCATGGCTGACAGTATTTCTGTTTCTTTTTGTATCTGGAGAAAAAATGTGATGTGGCCATTGTTGTACTCACAGTTCTGCCATGGCTTGGTGCTGCTGAATTTGTGTCTTGAGTGCTGATGTGTTCATGGTCAGATGAATTTGTGGCCAGTGAGGAGGTTGGTGGCCAGAGGCTTTTTGAAGCCATGTGTATGTACTCAGATATCATCATGGCTTCAAAGACCTCTCGGCCAATCAGCTTCCTCCATGTTTGGCAACCAGTTCATAAAATCAATTTTTACATAGGAATTTAGGATTTCAAATATGGTTGCAATTTTTAAGGTCCTTTTAGGGTTTCAATCAGAACTGGATTAGGAATTGAAAATTCCTAAACTAGGAAACACTCCACTTGGATTGAAATTGATCAGGTCTGAGCATTCCTAAGATATAGATAGATAGATAGATAGATAGATAGATAGATAGATAGATAGATAGATAGATAGACAGACAGACAGATAGAGTGCAAAAAAACTGTTAATGCACCAGTTAGGTTTAAAGTAACAAAAGTAGGTAAATGTGGTGTTAGGGTTCCCTTCCCTAACATCCCACCCCCACCCTGCAGGTGCCAACTCAGGAAAAAATATTAGAGTTTCACCTCTCCTTAGTCTTCAGAAATCAGGTGTTGGGGGGGGTATCATCAGGTTGTCAACCCTAACGTTCACCCTATCCCATTAGTAAATAAGCTGAGATGTGTAGAGTATATGATAATGGGGTGAACATTAGGGTTAACAACCCCAAGGTACACCTCACACCTTAGTTGTGAAGACTCAGGGGGAGGTGAAACCATAATTTTGTTTTACTGTTGCTGCATGCAGGGTGGAGTGGGGTGTTAGGGTTGTGACCCTAACACCACATCTACCTACTTTTGTCACTTTAACCCTAACTGGTGCAGTAACAAAATTACTTGCAATGAATTTCCTTACTTTTTGAAACAGAATAATCATATCCTCATTCACACAGGACCCTTTGTGCCCTATGCTTCCATCCCTACATAGATGCTTACATCTGTGTTGGCGTGGAAGCACAATATGCTTTCATTTCTGCCAAAAACTATTTATTTGCTTGGCTGGACAGCTTGCTCAACTTCCAAAGCTATCCTACTGGGAATTTTCATGTCTCCATTTTTTCCATATGCCCCTTAAATTGTTGATGGGTATTATGTGATATTCATGTAGTACTCATTCAAGACCTTTGTCTTGATATATAGATTGTCCTATAACTGCAAATATTGAAGAAGTTATGGCTTGCTGAAGTTGAAATGTGGTAAAAAAAACACTAAGTCCAAAATCTTTATTCGTATGAGGGCATCCTTTTTCATATAAATGAAAAGAACATACAAAAAAAGGATCCCTTCATACAAAAAAAACAATCGACAAAAAAGTCCAAAATCTTGTTTTGCATGAAAAGATCCTTTCTCGTATGTTTTTTTCATCAATATGAAAAAAAGATGCCTTCATATGAAAAAAGAATAATGAAAAAAAGACCTAAGTTTGAATATTTATTTTTTTCATATGAAGTGATCCTTTTTCATATGGCTGAATTCCTTTTTTGTGTGGCCATATGAAAAAAGGAAAGCAAGTCACAAAAAATATTTTAAAATAAAAAAAAGAAACGCATTTCAGGTTCATTTTTTCCAATAAGTAAGTGCAGAATCCATCTAATAGGGCCCCACTTAGCAAGATGCATCTGTTGGTGTGTGTGTAGGATGTCATTTTTGTAGGTTTTGAAACATCTGTTTATGAAAAAATGAAAATGAGATGGCGGTCAAATGAAAAAGGATTGTTTCTCACAAAAAAGGATTACCCCATATGAAAAAGGATCCTTACTTTTTCATGTGGACCAAATTCTTTTTTCATTCCAAGCAGCTATTCAACAGAATATACTGAGCATGCTCAGAAATGAAATTTTAAAATGTAATACCTTTGGAACAGTTTAATATTTTTTTCACCAAACCATTGAAAGGGTCTACTGTGGCCCAAGTTCTTTCTACCCTGAAAATTTCAGACCAAAATTCCAAACTGTCTGTGCACCAGGCGATAACAAAAAACACAAATAAACCTTGATTTTTTTTTCACTTTTTACACTATCCACATCTTGGAATTCACACATCTGACTAGAATGAAACTTGGCACGTCAAAAGATCTACCCCCTTAGACCATGCATGCAACATTCTGTAGAAATCTGTTGAACAGTTTTTAAGTTATCAGAGTGCAAATTTTGAGGTTTAACATAGAAACCCCTGCTTAGCCCTAACTGTAGTGGTCAACTGCGGCACTATAATACTTTCTCAGCTTTTACTTTAGTATACAAGCATTATGTATATATTTGCTCTTCTCTGGACCCATTTTCTGGTTGGTGGGGAGGGATATTTGGGAAGGCTTTACTGAATGTGTAATGCTACAAGACTATAGTCTTATTTGTGGTATAAATTCATGTATATATATCTTCGACAATCTTTGCCATACCACCCTTTACCTATTTGATAAGTTTCTGTTCGGATGTATGTAAATCATAAAATGTGGAGTTTCCTTTGCACTGCTTACTCTTATGTTTATGTTTTGCTATATACTGTATTTCACACTGTAATTGGTATTAGTGCATTGTATGAAGTTATTTTCATTTTATACCTCCACCCTACTGACTAGTTCATAGGGAAATCCATCACAGTCAAGCAGAGGGTATTGATATTAAGATGCTTGCTAAAACTATAGTATTTCAGAAGGTGTTTTTCTACCCAGCCACCACCCTGATGAAGAGGCAGTACAAACATAAAGTGCTGGGACTGTTGGGCCACTTGTGTCCTGACTAATTTTCCTGTGTGGTTTCCTGGTGCTTGACACTTTTATGAATTTTGAATTCAAGCATTGAGTTAATTCATTAAATAGTGAAGTTGTTGCAACCATAATCAAATCATCTCTTGTACTGTCTTTCCACATGGTTAATGCACAGTCTGTTTTGTCTGTGTACAGTGCTTGTTGCCTATGTTTCATAGATTCATAGATTCTGTCTGTTGGCAGATAAGGACCACCAGGCCCATCCAGTCTGCCCATTTACACAAGCTCTCAAAGCGACCAGTGACCCTAACTGGTCATTGGTTTAGCATTTTCTTCCTGTCACTGTTATTCCTTTGTTTCTGTCCCATGCATGTTTAAAACCTGCCACAGTATGGGCTACCCCCACCTGGGGCAGGCTATTCCATAAATCCACCACCATTACTGTGAAGAAGAACTTCCTAATATTTCCCCTTATGTGGCCACCCTTCAATCTCATGTCATGTCCTCTTATCCTGGCACTACTGTTGAGCTGAAATATGTTGTCCCCATCCACCTTGTTTATGCCCTTGAGGTACTTCAATGTTTCTATCATGTCACCTTTCTCCCTTCTCTGTTCCAGCGTGTACAAATTTAGGTCCCTCACTCTCTCCTCATAAGGCTTGAGATGTAATCCATTCACCATTTTGGTCACCCTTTTCTGCACCATCTCTGTTTTTGTCAGTGTCCTTTTGAAGGTGTGGTCTCCAGAACAGTAAATAGTATTCAAGGTGAGGTCTCATCAGGGTCTTGTACAGTGGAACCATTACCTCTCTCTATCTGCTTGTTATTCCCTTTCCAATACATCCCAATGTCCCCACTGGCCTTTCCCACTGCCTTGGCAGTCTGCCTAGTGGCTTTCAAGTCATCTGTGATTATGACCCCCAAGTCTCTTTCCTCCTTAGTTACTGTCAGAAGCCCCAACCCCATCCTGTAGCACACTTCAGGGTTCCTGCTCCCCACATGCATGGTTTTGCATTTCTTTGTGTTAAACCTTAGCTGTCATGCCCCTGACCATCCCTCCAACCATTTGAGATCTCTTCTCATCCTTTCCACCCCCTACGGGGTATCCACCCTGTTATAGATCTTGGTGTCAACTACAAATAGGCAAACCTTTCCCTCCAGCTCATTTGCTATGTCACTGATGAAGACACTGAAGAGGACTGGCTCCAGTACTGACCCCTGAGGTACCCCACTGGTCACCTCCATTTCCTCTGATTGGGTTCCATTTACCACTACTCTCTGTTTTCTGTCCCTTAACCAGTTGCCAATCCAGTTCACCACTTTTTGTCCTACCCCCAGGCTGCCTAGCTTGTTGATCAGTCTCCTATGTGGGAACATGTCAAAGGCTTTACTGAAGTCAAGGTAGGCATTGTCTATTGCCCCCCTTGGCTTACTGCTTTTGTCACCCAGTCAAAGAAATCTATCATATTTGTTTGACAGGAGCATCCTGCAGAGAACCTATGTTGCCTGGGATCCACCAGCCCATTGGCTACCATGTGTTCCACAATTCCTTCCTTGAGAAATGCCTCCATTATCTTCCTGACTACAGAGGTTAGACTAACAGGCCTGTAATTCCCTGCTTCTTCCCTACCACCGCTCTTGTGAAGAGGGATGACATTTGCCGTTCTCCAGTCCTCTGGAACCACTCCAGTGTCTAAGGACTCACTGAACAGGGCTGCTAAAGGGGCTGCTAGTTCATACCTCAGCTCCTTTAGGACCCTGAGATGCATGACATCTGGACCCATGGCTTTGTCAACCTTTAACTTTGGCAGTTCCTCTAGGACCTTCTCCTCTGTGAATGGACTGGTGTTTACTTCCTTATCTTTCACTCCTCTGAAGTCCAACTGTGGGCCTTGCCCATCCCCTTCCACAGTGAAGACTTAACAGAAATATTCATTCAGGATCACTGCTTTTTCCCTGTCTCCCTCCCCCCCCTCTGGCCCCTCTATGCTTTGCTATCCCCCACTTTGCCTTCCTTTTCTTGCTGATGTACCAGAAAAATGCCTTGTCCCACCCTTTAACCGACTGAGCTATTCTCTCCTTCGTTTGCACTTTAGCACTCCTCACTGCCTTCCCTGCCTCCCCTGCCTCACTCAGGCAGTTATGGTACCTCTCCTCGTTCTTCTCAGTTTGTGTCTAATTATATTTCCTGATGACTAGCCTCTTGGCAATTACTTTGTCTGCCTCCCCGGAGAATCAGAGAGGCTTTCTTCTGCTTATACTCTTGTCTGTAGACCTGATGCATTGTTCTGTTACTACCACTATAGCTTCTTTGATGTGTACCCATTTCTCCTCTATGTTACCACCTACCCCTCTCATTTACAAGGTTTCCTTTAGCTGTACTCAGATTCTGGTAAAGTCCACCCTTCTAAAGTCTAAGACTCTTGATTGTGTATGGTATGACTGGATTGCCATGTCCACCTTGAACCACACCATATTGTGGTCACTGGACCCTAACTGTCCTTCTACCATAAGATCTGAAACCCTGTCCCTGTTGGTGAGCACCAGATGTAGGATTGCTCATTCCATGTTAGGTTTCTGAATGAGCTGCATAAGGTCATCCCCCTCAAGTGAGTCCATTAAGTCTTGTGTCCTCACTGAGGCCCCTGCAATGATGGTACAGTCCGCTTCAGGCAGGTTATAGCCACCCATTAGCAGAGCCCCCCTTTTCTGCCATGTTGTGCATGTTTTCTAGCAGCTGCTTGTCAATTTCTTTGGCCTAAGCCATGAGTCTGTAAACAATACCAGTGTGTATGGCAGTTCCATTGCCTGGCTCGAGGGTGACCCATATATCCTCTGTTTGCTCATGCCTGTTTAGAACTTCAGTTGCCCTTATGTTTTCTCCGATGTAGAGGGCAACCACCCCCCCTTTTACCTCCCCTATCTTTTCTGAACAGGGCACAACCCAGTACACTTTTGTCCCAGCTGTGGTTGCTGGCGTACCGTGTTTTGGTTATTGCCACTCTATATGCAGATCAGCCTCTGTCATTATTGTCACCTGGTGAGGGACCTTGTTCCCCAGACTGCAGGCATTTGTGTACATGATCTTCCATGAAGAGCAGCATTTTTTGTTCCCTCCTTATGCATCGCTCACTGCTTAATCCTACTTTTCCCAGAGTGTTTTATGTTTTGCCTCCTTTTTATTATGCTACTGGATGCTTGTGGTCGAGGTCCAATTTTTTGTGGTGCTATTATTGTGCCCTGAGCATAGCCTATCCCTCTCTGCATAGCCTCCCCTGGGTTTACATCCTGGTCCTGTTCTATGTGTGCAGTAACCTGAGGGGTTGAGCTGCCTGAATCTCCTTGCACCTGATGGACTTCCCAGTGACTAGTTTAAATGCTTGTGTAGGAAGCATGTAAATCTCTCATTGAGGACAGATGTGCTCTCCACAGAAGGATGCAGGCCATCCTTCTTGCAGAGGCATACATCCTAACAGGTGGCAGCCCAGTCCCCAATGTAAACAAAGCTGTTGTCCTTGCACCTTTCCTTCAACCATTTGTTGAAGATGCTGATGTGGTGGTTCCTTTCCCCCCTCTTTCCCCTGACTGGTAGCACTTCTGAGAACATTAGAGTTTTCCACCCCCCCAAGCTCCTTCCCAACTCCCTAAAATTCTCCTGAACCTTCTCCAGATTCAACCTTTCTTTGGCTAGGTTGTTTGTCCCCAGATGGACAATGACATCCAACCCCCTCCTAGGCATGGCCTTTGCAATCCTCAGGATCAACTTCCCCTCCCTCCGAGCCATGCCTCCTGGGAGGCACATGACCTCTCTCTCTCCTGATGTCTGATCCTATATCCATACCCCGAACTCTTGAGTCCCTCACCAGAAGAATCTTCTTCCTCCCCTGGGTTTCTCTGGCCCCCTCCCCTCTGCCCCCTTCTGGCGGGTCTGCCCATCCTCCCTGGTCACAACCTTGGGTTCTATTTTGGGGATATCGCCCTCCTTGAGAACATCAAATCTGTTCCTTAGTTGTACTGGGTGGGGGGCGTGCTTGATCTCTGCCTTCATTAACCTCCCTGAGCCCACCATAGTCCATCCAGGCATCTGTCTGAGTAGCCACTGTGGCAGTAGCTGGTGTTGTCGTGGTCACTGGGTGGGGGCAGAGGACCCCCAGTACTCCTGCCAAATGTGCACAGAGCATGGCAACCTCCTCCCTCAGCCCAGAGAGATGCCTGCAGATGATGCAGCACCGCAGTTCCCAGAAAGTGCTCCTAAACATAGCTGCTCTACACCCATTGCACTGCACCACTCCTTACATCATCCTTCATACTGTTTAATATGGCCTTACCCCCTTCTGTTGTTGTTTTTTTAAACTTACTTTGCTTTCTTCCTATCACAGAATTTCTTTATCTAAGTCCCTAAAATGTTTATGGGCCCTGGTTATCTGAGTAGCTCAATCCCCCAGAGAAATCAATGACACACTCAGAAGCCTCTGACCCTCAAATCCTGTCCTTGATTAGTCAGATAGTTTTCCCTGGGTAGAGTACACACTTCTCTGCTGAGGGCTGACTTAGTCCCCCTTTATGCCCCTCCCACTCAGCTGCCCATGCCATTCACTGTCCCTTGCTCCTGTCACTCAGATTCAGCAGGGCATTTAACAATGCATAGAGATGGGGGCTGTGGAGGAGGGCAAAAAAATACCAGCAGACACTTGCTCCCTTAAAATACCATCAAACAGTAGCTAACTGAAAATACCAGCAAAGCTAACTTTAAATATCAGCAAACAAAGGAATAGGTCACTAAATATTACCTCAGCACCCAAAAGAAAATAGAACAGAATAATGAATTAAACAGCAAATTAAACAGCTGAACCCAATGCTTTCCTATTTCTCTTGTGGTTTCTTGCTTCTAAATCCATACGTTTTTACAAAAAAATATTTAATCAGGAATTTCTGACTTCAGAATTTACTTGTTTTTTTTATTTATTAACTAATTTAGGGCTCAATCCACAGAACAGGCTGCATATGCCTGAATCATGCATACAACCCAGCCAGTGACCTTTGCACTATGATACCTCTGCTCACCAGACAGAATCCACAGCCATTTTCCACTGCTCACCATATGTGTGGAGTTACATGCAGTGGCAGGCACAGCAAGGAAGGGTCAAAGCTGTCTAGACACTGAGCTGCAGATTGGATGCCTTGGTCAGCAGTGGATTCTCCATTCTTCATTGAGAGGCAGACGATGGGATATGACAGTCCATCATGTCCTACCATATCCCCATTGGGAACACAGGTTTTATGCTGCTAGTACTGGCCAGTGTCAGAATATCACCAAACCCTCCTTACCTGCATAGTGGGCTGGTGGCAGGCATAGGGGATTGACTATGTCCCATGGATGGTCCTGATGCCAGGCAGAAGGATGAATAAAAGCACTATGGCAGCCCCTCAGTCTGTGTAGTCTTTGTCCCTCTACTGCTCCTCTGCACCGCAGAGAATCTATTGTAAATAAGATACATCACATGTGCACCCTGTTCCCTGGCATGGCCAGTCATGTAGCAGTGCATGTGACACACACTAGGATGGTGTGGAAGCCCACAGCTGGGGCTGGGAAATGTGCAGCTTGGAAACTCTGTGCACCACTGGCACGTGTAGGTAGCCTTCCATGGTTATGTATCCCTATGTGGAACAAGCCCTAGGATATTTATTTGTTTGTGGAGTTAGGTTTACTGGGAACAAATCCATTTACAGTGGTGACCAATAACACCAGAACAATACATATTTCAAAACATGACAGTAACATGTGCATAAAAGAAAATATCACAGTATTCACAATGACAACAGAATATGATGTCACAGTAATTGTGAGGTCATTTGAGAACAGTCAGGTGGTTCTGAAACAGTGATGGAAGTACTACTCAATATAAAAAGAACACAGAGGCAGTCTATCAGAAGTGACATTTTATTTCTGCAACAGGATTAGCATGCTCTAATGTGGGCCAAATGTAAACAATGAGGGAAGCCAACCTCAATTAATGAGTTCATGAGGTTCTCTTTTAGGAAAATTCAAACAATTTCTAAATGGTGAGTCTTCTCATTAGGACTCTCAGAGTTGATATTGCACAGTCCCAAACTACAGATTTCAGGGAAAGTTTTCACTGGCCCAACTTGGAGTAAGAAGGAATTAGGCTACTGCATGATGTGATATGTCCCCTTACTAAAACTCTTAAATCTTTCCAAACAGTTGAAGGACGAATATCACCTACCCAGCATGGACCACTGGAAATTTTTTACAATTCAGACATGCTTTCAAGCATTGGCTAGATCCTGAATGCACATATCTGCCTACAGGTATGGGAGAAACCATTGACCATTCTCCTAAAGGGGAAAAAAGTAATCTAGTCTAAACCCATATACAACACTTACACCTCCCAGATTGGAATCCACATAGGCATAAATTGACCTTGGACCTGCAAGTGGAGATTACACCAGAAACCTGGTAGAAATATTGGAAGTTGGAAGTGGAGAAGGCAGAGGGTTAGTACACATGGGTATATGTCAAGATGGGCCAGATTTACCAGTGGAGTTCCACAGGAATCAGTCCTGGGACCTGTTTTGTTTAAAATGTATATTTCAACAATACCAAGTTTTGAAATGTATGGTTAACGAACTTTGCGGATGATTTTAAATTGGGGACAGTTGTGGGTACACAGAATGAGGCTAACAGACTACAGGCAGCACTAACATATTTGGAACATTGGGCCCTAAAGAACAAATTAGATCTTAACATTGAGAAGTGTATGGCGGTGCACTTCTGGGAAAAAAGATATGAAAAATCAAAAGGAAGAACATTAAGGGTGACCGAAGATGAAAAAAGATTTTGGGATAATAATTTCCAGTAGTCTTGATTTAAAAAAAAATACTGTCATATGGTGGAAAAAAGGGACAATAATACCATTTTGGGTAATATCAGAAGACATATTTGGAGTAGGCATAAGAATGTCATACTTCCACTATATACATCACTGGTGAGACCACATCTGGATTTTTGTGCCCAGTTCTAGTCCTCCAATGGTAAAATGGAAACTAAAGCAGTAGTATAAGTTCATATATCTCATCAAATGTTAAATTTCAGCCAATCAGCATGTGCCACATCATTTGACAGGTGGGCATGGACTACAATGGACCAATCAGAATCGTCCCTTGTTAAACTGTAAGTCCCTCCCTAAATGTGTTAGCCCCACCCACTTCTGCCCAAAGTGACATATGCTCAAACCTGTGTCCCACCCCCTTGCACAGGAAATGACATGCATTTGAACCCATGTCCCATCCACTTGTGCAGGAAAAGACCTGCACTGAAGCCCCAGAAGTGACATAACACCACCATTTTGTAAGTGTCCTATGCCCCTTATTCTCGTGCACTCCTCAAACCCCTGCCACACCATCCTGGCTTGAACCCGAGTCCCACCATCCTAGCTCAAACTCCTGTCCTCTTCCTTTCTCCTGCACTCCCAATGTCCTGGCTCAAACCCCTGTCCCTCTTCACCACCATGCCCCCACCCCAAAAAATAAGTTAGGGTTTATGTAGTGTTATGTGCCCCCTGTCAGCTTGGGTGTATAATTGCAGGAGCATGTGTGTGTTTTTTTAATTAGGATATTTTTGGAATGCTGCATCTAGGAGGCAGCCTCATCATGCAGAGGTTTCAGAGATCTGTTTGGAGACACCCACACAGGGAAATCCATCTGCCTGTGTAAGTGCCCATTTTTCTGTTTTATAACAAGGTATACAATAATTAACAAGCATCTTTAGGACTGTGTAAAACTTGCACCAAAAGGTTACCTCTATGTTTATGTATATGCATGTACCATTCATAAGCTAAAATGGGGAACTCTGTGTAAATAAGCCGTTTCAACAGTTTCTCTGGATAGCATTGCAAAATATTGGCTGTGTGTGTGTGTGGGGGGGGATCTGTGTGTAAATAAGCAGTTTAAACAGTTTCTCTGGATAGCAAGGCAAATGCTAGCAATCAGAAACTAATCATTTATACCCCATCATGAAATACAGAATAAAATACATCTGAATCAGAAACTAACCATTTATACCCATCATGAATTACAGAATAAAATACATTTGAACCAAAAAAAAGGAAGACACATACCTATAGTACCCCCCTCAGCTCTGTGTAGTGCCAAGGAGAAGGCTGAATGAAATGTAAGTGATATTTATAAATGTTTTTAAAAAGGGTGTGGGAAGTTACAATAGATGTGTCTGTGACACATGTTACCATGTATAGTATGGGGGGTGTGGTGATGGTTCTACCAAGGGGCAGTCCATCTTACAAAGCCTTATATAAACCCTGCAGTTGAAACCAGAAGGTACAGCTTTTTGAGATACTCCTCAGATTCTGTTTTATAGACTTGGAGCAGATTATTCAAAAACATCAAGAAGAAGATGGCACAGTGCAGCGCTTCCCAATTCAACCTCCCAGCAACAGAACAGACTGTCACACCACCGAATGAAAAGTCTGGTGATGAAAAGCCAAGCAAGAAGATTGCTATCGGGGACCCACAACCCAAGCCAACGTATGTGTGCTACATGAGGTGTGAAAAAGAATGTCCCACATGAGTCTTGTTGAGTGGAAGAGTGTCTGACATAAAAAAGAAGCTTGCTACGCAGTTTGGTGAATCAGAAAATCCAAAATCTGACTGTCCTTCTGAAGAGGCACCACTGCAAGACCTTGAAGAAGTGCTGGGGTGTGAATCTGATGGAGAAAAATATGTTACTATGAAACCCAAAACAGAGAGCAACAAGAAGGGGGAACCAGAGAAGATGGTTGATGAGACACTGCCAAAAAAAACATCAGAGAAAATTGTGAAAAAGAAATTCAAGACACAGACAAGAGGCGCCTCTGCCCAAGAGGTGGATGATGATGATGATGATGAAGCAGCCACAAGCAGTCAAGCCCAGGCTAACAAAGAGAAAGATAAGAAAAATGAAGAAGATGAAAAGAGTTGCCTTGATGAGGTAAATGCATTTTAACATTAAAAAATGTGGTGACATGTGTACATGGTGTAATTGAAGAGATGAGTTAGCAGTAGAACAAAATCTTACCATTAATGAGTCACAGGACCAATGCTGTTTTCTGTTTTTACTTTAATAGACTGAAGGATTTGCGATGGAGCAGCAGTCATATTCAGACAGCATGGATTCGCAACTTACCACAAATCTACTGCTCGACTGTATTTGCTGTGTGAAAGATACAAATGTGGTTGTTAAAGAGGTGTGTGAGGACCAGTATGTTAGAAATACAGAGAGCGATAGAATGTTTCAAAATGTCACAGAACAGGCAGTGATCACTACCCTCTTCTTCTTCTTCTACTGAGATTAGACAGGGGCCCTCATGTTAAAAACGAGGCCTCAGTAGTAAACCCCCCAAAACTGACCACGATATGTATTGTAAGTAAGTTATGTATCATACCATCCATGGAGTAATTGCTGCAGTGATAGAGAGGGTGATACATGCTGAATTGGTTGATGCCTGTCCCGGGTACGAGACAGATGACCCTAGTCAGAAAATTAATTCTTGTAACACTGATGAATTGACCGCTAGAGAATTATACAGAAATGTTTCTGAAGTCATACATATAGGGCAACTTATGCCTGTGATTTTAGCAATAGCAATTAAACAACAGGCTTAAATTTGACCAATGAAACACTATACATACAGCACTATGTTTTAGTGACCTCTCACTGCGTGGTGCAGTTTAGCAAGTGGAAAAGCCAGAAATGTTTCTGATGTCATACATATAGGGCAACTTATGCCTGTGATTTTAGCAATAGCAATTAAACAACAGGCTTAAATGTGACCAATGAAACACTACAGCATATCAGTCATGTTTTAAATGATGTGGAAAGAGCTGCTGATCCCAACTGGTGTATTAAAAATATGTATCACCAGACAGACAGAGAGATAGGAAAAGGGGCCACACGCCTGGTCAGCAAAGGCCCCTTTAAAAAATTTCTAAAAAGAGATTCAGGGACCCTGTTTATATTGTAAAAATCATTACCCCCCAAATTTCTACATGTAAACATTTCAGTACCAAAAAGTGTCATTTTATTTTACAGATAATCATACGGGATGCAAGTACAGAGAGAATCCAAAGACTTTTGTATCTGATCCTCAGCCATTACTGCTATCCATCACTGTTTGGTTCACCTCAATATGAAATTTGCCTTTGTGAGATACATGCAACCTCTGAACTGATGATGTGTGCCCTTCCAGAAGTATGGGAGGATACAGATAAACACATAAATTATTCAGTATTGCCACTTGTAGAAAATGTTAAACTGTTTGCCGATATATTCACGGAAGACAATGAATGTCTTTGAGGACTTTACATCATGATCATCATAGTCATGTGTGTGTGTGTACTATAAAGCAGAAAAAACCTTGTGATATTGTACATGCTGTTAACCTGGCTTCTCTGCTTTCTGAAATGATCCACAGGTCAGCAAAGGGCCCTTTAAAAAAATTTCTATAAGGAAATTCAGGGACCCTGTTTATGTTAAAAAACATTTACCCCCCACCCCCCCAAAAATGTTACTTGTTACCACTTTAATGTTGTTCATGTTGTTACCCTGGCTTTTCTACTTGCTAAACTGCACCACGCAGTGAGAGGTCACTAAAACATAGTGCTGTATGTTTTTTTCCTAGAGTATACCATGATGGGAAATGCCCTGTCAGTGTGTCCAGAGGTTTATTTACCAACTAGTCAGACACAGAGCTAAACAACCTGGTTTAAATCTACCTACAGGACAAGCACCATCTGTACTTTTAGAGACAGGCTAAGAATTTTTTGACAGTGTCTGATAAATACCCTTGAAAATAACCACAGACTATTTTAAACAAGAGGGTGCTACTCTTGAGCAAGTGATGGAAGATATTATTAAGGAGTCTATACATAGCCCTTATGATATGGAAAACATTTTTGGTTTTCTCTGTACCGCTGTTGATCTCTTAGTGTTTAGTCTGCAGAACAGGAGGTCAGTGTCTGCCATACATTACGCTGAAGCTGTAGCTTTTCTTGTGTTTAATAAATCTGATTTGACATATGCTTTCCCTAAACAGTGTATTATGATGTACTGTCATGCTGCCGATATTCCAGTCACTCTTGATGCCTACAATGTACCGTGTGATAAATGTTTTTTCCACTTGCTAAACTGCACCATGCAGTTTGAGGTCACTAAAACATAGAGCTGTATGCTTTTTTCCAGAGTATACCACTATGGGAAATGCCCTGTTAGTGCATCCAGAGGCTTATTTACCAACTAGTCAGACACAGAGCTAAACAACCTGGTTTAAATCTACCTTCAGGACAAGCAACGTCTGTACTTTTAGAGACATGCCAAAGCCTTTTTGATGGTCTTCCAGAGGGACCCCAAAAGGAAACTGTGGATTATTTTAAGGATGGGGGTGCTACTCTTGAGGAAGTGATGTATAATATTGCTATAGAGTTTATGCATAATCCTTATGATGTAGTACACTTTTGTGGTTTTATCTGTACCTCTGTTGAATTTTTAGTGTTTAGTCTGCAGAATGGGGGGGGTCTGAGTCTGTCATCATATACTGTATTTTGCTTCTTTTATTGCTTTTGTTGTGTTTCATGAATCAGATTTAGCATATGCGTTTCCTAAATAGTGTATTATAATGTACTTTCAGATGGAACGTACTGGCATTCTCCCGATATTCCAGTCAGTCTTGATGTCTACAATGTACCATGTGATAAAGGATATTTTAAAGGACCTTGTATACTTTGGAAAGCAGCCTGCATTAAATGTTTGCTCTGAAGATGCAGCTGCTTCACTGGCAGAAAGCACACTGACTATGATTAAAAAGTTGCCTCACTTTTTGTGGAAACTATATACTGAAGTAATGGAAAAAAACAACCAAAGAGCCATATGTAAGGTGAACGACATTGTAGATGTAACAGATTTTCTTAAAAATCAGTCTGATTATTTTGAGTGGTGCATGGCATATGTGTATATGTACTGTGCCAGCCTCATCACTAAGGGGGAAGTGGATAAAGCCCATGCTTGTGTAAAACATGCATCTCAAAAGTTACTTTCTCTGGGTATTGTAAAACATGAAAAACTGAAAGTGTAGAAAACAAGATATTATGTAACCATTGCATGCTTGCTATGTGTTTTGCCTTTTGTAGGTAGCCGCTATATGCATTAGTTTATGTATTACTATGTGTGCTATGTATTATAAAGTATATAAAGTAAACTTTAAAATACTATTATGACTTGTGTATGTATAAATAAAATATAATCATGCATTGCACTTTGTGATTGTCATAGTGTTTTTAAAGAATAGAAAGAACACATGCTTTATTTTACTGGTGACAAGAGTTTTGCTAGCTAACAGATGTATCAGGGTTGATGAAAGAAGATGAATGATCACCTACTCCAGAATACTGTATATATTTTAATGCAAAAGAAGTGGATAGTTTCACAGGGGTGACTCAGCTGTATAAGGCTGCAAAAAAACTTGATAAAGATGTCACCAGGAAAGGTGTTGCAGAATGGCTTGCGTAGCAGGACCCCTATTCATTACACAAAGCAGCCAGAGTCTGATTTAAGAGGAATCCTGTCATTGTTTCTGACATAGACAGACAATGGCAAGCCGATTTAGTGGATATGAGTCAATATGCAAAGTACAATAATGGGTCTAAGTACATACTGACGTGCATCAATGTGCTGTCCAAGTATGCCTGAGTAGTGACTTTAAAAGACAAATCAGGCAAGGCAGTGACACAAGCCTTTAAAACTATTTTTAAAAGTGGACGCACACCTCAGAAGTTGCAGACTGATCAGGGCAAAGAGTTTCTAAATGCCTCCTTAAAGAACCTATTAAAACAAAATAAAATACACCATCTTGTGACAAATGAAGTTAAGGCCAGCATTGTAGAAAGATTTAATAGGACACTGAAGTCACGCATGCGGCGTTACTTTACAGCCCAGAATACTTGGAAATATACAGATATGTTGTCAGACCTGGTGCACAGCTATAATCATACTTATCACAGAAGCATTAAACACAGGCCTGTGGATGCTGACCCTTCCAAAGCCCTGGGTGTATGGAAGATCCTCTACAGTAATACTGTTCTTGGCAAAAAACAAAAGGTTACCCTTCAGAAGGATGATCACGTGAGACTATCTAAGCTAAAAAGGTTGTTTGAAAAGGGATATGAACAGACGTACACAGATGAGATATTTATTGTGATGGAGGTCTTAAAGACACAGAGACCCACCTATAAGCTAAAAGACTATCAGGGGAAGATATCAAAGGTACTTTTTATGCAGAGGAGTTGCAAAAAATTGAACTGGATGAGGACCGTGTGTATAGGATGCAGAAAATCCTGGCAGAGAAAAAGCATGGCAGAAAAACTTGGTATCTGGTAAAGTGGCTCGGGTGGCACAATAAATTTAATAGCTGGGTTGAGCAACATAGGTTAGGGACATTAGAAGCAGATAAGGCTTAAAATGCTCAAAAACGGTTTTTATATGACCTTGTCCAGCAAAGCCTTGCACAACATTTTCCCCAACAATACTATATCCAGTTTTACAGTAAAGTTACCACAAATGCTTGAACTACCTGGTGAATGGTAAGTGGGCTTAACAGAAATTCAGTACCCTCCTACCTGGGACAATGTGCTTGCACAGAAAAACAGGTTCAGTATGCTCTATCAGCCTCTAAGCGTAGCCCACAATAAAACATCACCAACCGGCACCTTTGTTGAGTCAACAGCATTTAAAATTCCATCGGGCTATTATCCTACCATGGCTGGTGTTATTAATCAAATTAATAAAATCATATTTGAAGTAAATAAACTGCCAGTGGTTTTGGAACAACAAGCCATTGGGAGAGAAATAAGCATTGACAGTGACATCAAATGCATTTTGTTTATGCACGGGCAGTTACAGTACCTTTTGGGTTTTAGCAGACTTGAAGTAGGTGTGGGAAAGACTCTAACAAAGAACCCTACAGATATTAATGGGGGCTTTTACACATTATATATCTACATTGACATTATCACACATGAAATAGTGGGTGACAGTCTAGTGCCTTTGCTGAGATGCGAACCCAGGGGCCAAGACAATGAGATAGTGACCGTGACCTATGATAAACCCCATTATCAAACAGTCAGTAAACATCAGATTGATACAGTCACTATCAAAATAAAGAATGATCAAAGTGAACCTGTACCATTTAAATTTGGAAAGGTGATCGTGAAGTTGCATTTTCGCCCCAGGGAGTGCTTTAAAATTTAAACAAGGATGGTGATCATTCGACATTATGGGGACCCTGTCTTGTACAGAAGCTAGTACAAGGCACAGGCAGGATACAGCCTGCCAGGCTTTCATGGACTTCCTACTATGTATGGTTCTGGTGTAGGAGGGATATTTCATAGGCTGTTTAGAAAAGCAGTTCAGTTTTTAAGAGGGGGGTTTGAAATTGCAAAACCAAATCTACAGACAGCTGCTAATAATGTTGCAAAGGATGTTGTGGGGCATGTGACTAGTGCTGTCACTCAAAAGATGTCAGGGGTGATAAGCCTACTCAGGGTGGTTCAGGGCTGATTGTATTCAAGAGAGGTAGAAAGAGAAACACAGAGTACACCCTTCGCTTCTCATCGGACCTCCCGGCTACTTTAAAAGAGGTGTTTCAAAATGCAAAACTTCACATAAAAGAAAGTGTTCAAAGGCCAAAGGACCTTCAAGGGGGCATAAAAAAAGCAGAGACCTGTTCTTAAAAAACATGGTTTTTGTGCACTGTGGTTCTGAAGAATGCACAAAATCAGAACTTGACTTGTTTGCTGTTGCTCCCACGCAGACAAGCATTTACGTAGAGATACCCACTCTGGCTGCCCTTTCAGAAAACTCACTGATTGAATTTTATGTAGCAGGGAATGGCGAAGACTATTTAGATCTAAACAACATGCTTCTTTACCTGGTTTGCCAAATCACTGAAGTGGATGGTGGTGATATATCTGCACCGGCCAAAGTGGGCCTTATAAACTATCCAGTGGACACCATTTTCAGTCAGCTAGATGTGACTGTCGGTGATCGGCTCATCAGTCAGAACAATAACTCTTACCCCTACAGGGCAGTCATAGAATATGTGCAGAACTTCAGTGAAGATACCCTTTCTACCCAATTCACCACAGGGTTATTTTACAAAGACACCCCAGTGAAACATGAAATCACAGACAGAGATGGTGACAATGTAGGTTTTAATAAAAGAAGCTCCTTCACACATCTCAGTAGAGGGGTAGAGCTGCTGGGACACTTGCACAAGGACTTGTTTTTTCAAGAGAAACTGATGCTGACTGGTGTGGATATTAAAATTAAACTGACACATAACAAGGACAACTTTTGCCTGATGAGTGGAGATGCTGAGCCTTATAAGCTAAAAGTCATGGCTGCCTCTCTGTTTGTCAAAAGGATTAAAGGGACCCCCGGTGTTTGTCTGGGACACTCAGAAGCCCTGCAGACCTCCAATGCTAAATACCCTATAGACAGAGTGGGAATGAAAGTGTTCAGCCTCCCTGAAGGCAGCAGGGTCTGCAACCAAGATAATTTGTTTTTGGGACAGTTACCAAAAATAATGGTCATGGAATTTGTTGACAATGATGCTTTTAGCAGTTCCTACACTAAAAACCCCTTTAACTTTAAACATTATAACATTAATTTTGTGGCTCTGTACCTGGACGGTGAACAAATCCCCACTAAACCTCTGCAGCCCGATTTTAGAAATGGGAATGCTGTGAGAGAATATTTTAATCTAGTACAAGCAGTAGGGAAATCTATGAATGATCGGACACTAGTGGTTAACCATCAGGAATTTACCCAAGGGTACACACTGTTTGCCTTTGCTCTCACTCCGGACCAAGAATGTGCTGATCATTACTCTTTAATTAAAACTAGGACACTCAGAGCTGAGATCAGATTTGCAGAAGCCCTTCCACAAACAGTTAATCTCATTGTCTATGCTGTGTTTGAAAATGTCATTGAAATAAACCAGAGAAGAAATGTCATTTTTGATTATATGTGCTAAACCATAAAAAATTAACACAAAGCAGTTGGAAAAAATTGTAACCAATGACTCCCACTTCTGTGATTGCTTTCTGGGTGTGTTTCCCTGTGATGTGCTACCCAAGAAGAGACTGAGAAATCTTCCCGGAGCACTAGTCATCAATACTGACCCCCATGACCTCCCTGGACAGCACTGGTTAGCTGTATACATTTCAGAAAATGGGACTGGGGAGTTCTTTGACAGCTACGGTTTTCATCCTGACAATCATACACAAACAATTGGGGGCTTTTTAAACAGAAATGCAAAGAATATTTTGTACCAAAACACGCAGTCACAAGATTCCTTCTTTAACACCTGTGGATTTCACTGCATCTTTTTCTTACACCACCGATGCAAAGGACTTTCTTATGATCAAATTCTAAAAATGTACTCTAATGATTTGATGAAAAATGATGCCTTGGTAACTAGTTTTTTATGTCACCTTTTCAGACATCTAAACATGTCAGGGCACGTATCAGTGAGGTGGCAACATGTTCAGACTTGTTTGTCATGTAAAGAATTTAAAATATGCAACCACTTGTAATTTTATTCAAAACCAGTCACTTATAAAATCATATATAAACACTCATAATTGTGTGTCTCTGTCAGTTTTTCTGGGGACCTGTGTTTAAACTCTGGGGGTTGGGGGGTACCTGTGTTTAAGATTTTTAGATATGCAATGTCTTCAATAATGACAAAAATATATAAAATATAAAGGCATTTGTTGTAAAAAACATGTCAATAAAATACGACATACATCAGTGGTAACATCATAGATAAGATATATTAAACAGAAGCATCTCCTGTTAAAAAATGCACACTATATACAACATAGCATTGAGGTAGAATTATGATAAGCACCTCTTTTCCAAAAACATGTTAACATATTTAACTATGAGGTAGGTAGGCTAACGTACATCAATATAAACTCTTTTTTGTAAAAACAGGATTACATATTCAATATAAGGTAAATGGTTAACATAAGCCGTGCACAGCAGTCACTGAGTTAGGATTACATATTCAGGTATGAGGTAAATGGTTAACATAGGCTGTACACAGCAGTCACTGAGGCATATAACATTCATACATAGAGATGGCATTTAAGTTTTACATAGTGAGCCACGTAGGTTTTTTTTATAAGACTTTCGTCTTTTGGGTGTCACTGACCACTGGTTAACTGGAGATGGCTGCGGCTGTTTTGCACCAGTTGTTTTCAATCTTTCCAGATAGCTCCTGTTTGCTGAATGAGCAAACACTGAGATGGGAATGTTAGACTCAGCCATTGCTTTGACAAAAACATCCCAGCCCTTTGGCTTTCTGTGGTCTGGGATTGTGTGAGTGGCTGTAGTCGTTCTTACCAAATCGACCATGTAAGACCCAGAAACAACAGTACCTTTATACATTAATTCCCCCTTATCACTCCAAAAAAAAAATATCCTTGTTCTTTGCCATATGCTTTAACAAAAGTTCAGCATTGGTTTTAGATCGATGAGAAACACTACTTAAAATGTCTTTTTCCATAGCACTTGGTGCAGAAGCTGTCTCAGAAGGGGTTTCAGAAACTGATTCATTTTCAGGCATGAGTAATGTCAACCTGGTTTTAACTTGTTCTCCTTGTCTTACCAAAGTCAGATAGTGCTGTAACACAGCAGAGTACATTTTGGCTTTGTCATAGTCTGATAAATCAGTCCAGGACAGTATAGCTCTCATGTCAGTGTCCAAACTGTTAGTTGCAACTTTTCTCATATCCTGATCAGGGTAATTAGTTTTAATTTGATCCATCTGTTGCTGAGGCACCAAATACATTTTCTGAGTAAAATCCATTATCTGTTAGCCAGCAGTCCTGTGATCAAAGGAATGGCAATTCCTAACAGTGTCCCTATAAAGCCACCTGTCTGGTTAACTATTTTCTTTTTCCTTTTTAAGGTTATTTGTTTATCACTTAAAGTTTTAATGACTGTCAATTTTTTTCAGCAAACCTAACTGTTTTGCTGACAGTGGAATGTTTCCTTTGAGAGTGTTTAAGGCTATCTCAGCTATAGCTGATATCAGATCATCAGAGACTGAACATAAAATAGCTTTCCTTAAGCTGGAAGGTCCTTTTACTAGTAGCTTTAGAACAGACAGATTTCTCTGCAGTCTGTTAGACATAATGACAATACAGTATCATATATTTTTAGAAGCAGAATGTGTTTTTTTATGACATATGCCACAGGCCAGTCAGAGGGAAACAACCCACTACGCAGTCTATATTCGTCTGGTGTACTGGATCTTAAATCAACCAGTAAATAGCCATGAGGCTTTCTTGTGGCCTCTTCAAAAGCTTCTAAGAAAAATTTTGTCTGACCAGGATACATCTGCCTAGCCAGAGTTATTATCTGCAGCTTATCTCTGGGGTTTTTAAACAAAATCATTTATTTGGCATTAAGTGTAATGATCCTGCCTTTTTTTTACCTTGACAGAACACATTCTGGACAATTAAAAATCTTGTCAACTGTTTATAATGGCTGTACTTGGTAAACCCATCCTCACCTTCTTTATTTTAACAGGCAGAGTCCATTAAATCATCTATAACAACAAAATTTACCTTACCAGGGGGTAAGAGATAATTGCCAGCTAGTGAGTGACATTGGTAGCCCCTCCACACATTTAATCTGTGGAAACTTTAACAACAATTCATTATACAAAGTTTGCCAATAGCTGTAGAACCAGACAACATTTTCAGGCTTGTGTGATAAAGTGGCATTAGCAGTTTCCAACAACCGTTTTATAAAGAAGCTCTTCCCTCTATTAGAGGGGCCAGCCAACAGACAAGTAAAGGGATGTTGCAAGCTGATATCCATTTTTCACAATCAGTATCCATAGGAAGTGTTTTAAAATTGGCTTGTAAAACTCGCTTGTCATAAACTACTGTCTGGGTCTTGGACAGTGTTTTTGTTTCAAGGGACCACTGATTTTTATTCCTAACAATGCTGGGTTGACTCACGGTAATTTCTTTAGAGATCTGTGACCCCGTATAATCAAAGACCAGGTACTTCAGACTTTCAGAATTAATGTGTTTACTGCTAGCTACATTAAGGGTAAAGCCTTTCACATTAAGAACAACCTCTCCTCCGGACAGCCAGTAGCCATAAGTTTCTAGCAGGTTATAGAGTTCCACTCTGGCATATGCTGTTGTAAAACTAGCTATAAATATGTTGAAATTGTTAGAATTTGGATAATGGTCTCTGGCATATTTCCAGCTTAAACAAGCTGTTTCATCATCGATGAAACAGCATGAGGCAATATCATAGTAAAGGGGCAAACACCTACTGAAAGAGCTTGTCAGGGTCTGTTACTATGCTTGTGGTCAGCAAATTAGCTCTCTGCCCAAATTTGCCCCAAAGAGAATTTAAAAACAGTTTATATATCTGTCTCCTTGCAGGGTTAACAGCTATGGCCACAGGGTTCAAATGTGCATTTTCCCTTTCAAAATACTGTTGTATATACCTGACTTTATCTCCTTCATTTTTTTACCCATGAAGGGGAAACCAGACGCCTCTTTCTTGCCTTTTAGATGCAGCTTGATGTAGTCTGCAAAAAGCTCTGTGCATGACTCTTTAAAATGCCAGACTTCATAAATGTTACTGATTTTGTAGCCTTTTTCCAGTGCCAGGTTTAGTTCTACAGTACAGTAGGTACCTGTAAGTGACCTTTGTTCATGATTGTGTGTACACAATGTTGTTTGAAGTCTGTCTTCAGTGCATGCAAGACATAATGTGAGCACATTTTTTTTTCCTATCCTGGATGGCAGCACTGGAAAAAAAAGACCTCTAGGAGGTAATACTTTTACTTTTGCTAAACCAAAATACTGAGTGAGGTCATCAAAATTTTCATAAATGATGTCAGGATGACTGTTTTGTTTTGTTAACAAAAGGGTAGAGGCTGGTAAAATCATAATAGTGTATTTTCTCATCAGGCCGCATCTTATAGTACAGACAAATGGCATTTGTTCTCCCCCCAAACAATGACTGCCTAGATTTGAGTGGCTGTGGTAGCTGCCTGTCCCTCAAAAAATTATTCAAACCCTGATCTGTAGCCAGCATTGCTTTCCATTCATGTTCCCACAATACTCTTAATGGCAAAACCCCTTGCTTTTTAGAAAATGAAATGTGTGCATGGTCCTCTTGAATAACTGTCCAAAACTAGTCCCTGTGATGTGGTTTCTATCTTTCTCACAGTAACAGATGTTGCAGCCGTGATAAAAACAATGATTAAATTCAAATGCTGTGGGTATTCCATTTATGACAGCGAAACCATCCAAAATGTGCGGCCCTACATTAAATTCACCACCCCTTAGCGCATGCTGAATAGAAATGTTTTCTTTCTCAGATATGTACATAAGCTACTGAATAGCAGGTGAGGAGTATCTCTTTAATGTCTGTGGTAGTCATCTGGGTGGAGAACAGCAATAGTGTATTCTTTCAAAAATAAAAATCTATACATGGCCATACAGACTGAGGCTATCATGACGTACTGGAAGGGGTTTAATGATACTGTTTCATACTCTACTGTATCACCATCTGACTGTTTTAAAACACTTTTGGCTGTCATGTTCATCACTTCGTTCCTAAATCTGTCACAGGCTTTTCGAAGAATTTCAACATCTAACTGACAACAGTAGCAAAGATCTCTTTTCAGATCAAATTCTCTATGTCAGTTAGCTAGGTACCATTGCAAAACTCTTGCTTTTCTGCAGGCAGCATATATTCAGAACCATAAAACTGAGCATCAGGCAGGGGACCTATATCATTTTCATTGGCCTTGGTGTTAATAAAATGGGGAAAGTAACCTTTAGCAATCTCATTCTCAAATCCAAGGACTGCAGGGATTTTTGCTAGTTTAAAAGGAAGAAAACAATGACTGTTGATAAATCTGACGTGCAGGGTTGGCACTGTGACACAGAGAAGTTTTACTCCTTGGGTGAGCAATTTAATATCAATTATTTCCTTGACTAACTGGCTAACAATAAAATAACTGTCATAGCCTTTGGCATTGTGTGCTATAAATGTGTAGTGTCTAAATGGTGCACCAATAAAATGTCCTACAAAATCTTTTATACAATCTTCCCCTTCAAATTCCCAGGATCTCTCCCCATCTAATTGTTTAGCATACACAAAATTTGGTATGTGTGTTCCTGCTTCCTGTCTGGCCTCAAAATCAAACACTATATATTTCTCAGAGATTTTTACATCTGTGAGTGGTGACATGTAACACAGATGCTTGTCTGTGGTCATAAAAGAACCACATCTGTCACACTGAATCAACTTACATGTATGAGAACCCTTGTAAAAGACAAAACATTATTCATACAGTTTCATGGATTTACAAGGCACAGTGTCACCATCAGCTCTAGCTAAATGCCTTTCTAGGCATGCTAAAGACCTACAAATCTTTTTACAGTATGGGCAGGATGCAGTGTCAGTTTCCTGTTCAAGACAGTTGGGGTCAAAGCAAACTTTGCACGATAATGCACAGACGTGTTGGTCCTTGTGGCTAAAAGCCCCATGACAGTATTCACACAGGTATCTAGGACCAATAAATTTCTTTATGTCTCTTATACCATAATAGTGATTGTCATGCAGTAATACAAACAGTGTTTAGGAAGTATTTCTGGCCCTGTCGAAAATGTTTGCCAGTTTCCTTCATTAGGATATAAAATCTTAATTTTGATTCCTAAAAAACGCTCAAACTGGGACACATCACTAAAAGTGACAGGGGTTTGGTCTGACAAACCTAGCTCAGCGTGCAATATTTTAGCCTTATTCAGCAACTGACTATCACTCATGTGTGGATTTAGGAGTGTGGAAATGGAGCCACCAAAACACAAACTATTATCTCTGTTATTTAAATCAATCAAGTATCGTCTCTTTTTTTTGTAAAATCCTGCTATACAAGACAGAGCTTAGTGGCCGTCTACCCCCCACCCACGGTGATTCTTGATAGTGGTTACCACGAGACGTATAGTGTCATCAGCAATTATTTCTGCATTGCTCTGTAACATGTCAGCTATCTGATCTAAGAAGGTGACTGCATTTATCTCTTTAGGGTGTGTTTTCCTTGAGAACAAGGGGTGATTTAAAGAGGTAGCATTCAGTCGTAACTGTATAAAGTCTCCACAGTGTGTTTGTCTCATCACCCTGTCCAGCAATTCTTGAATAGCCTGATATATTGCAGCAATGGCCTCTGTAAAAGATTTTATCTTATCTAGGTTTATAAATCGATATCACTCATGAAATTCAGTAGCTTTAAATTTTTCTAAAACACGTTCATAATGCAGCACGCTTTCTAAAAAAACTGTAGGGGGCTCCCTGTTTGCCAGCTCATCATCAAGCTGGTTTTCTAATTCACCAGCTTGATGAACACCAACAACATGCTGTAATACCCTATGATGTAATATTTTCCTAGCACGCTTTACTTTTCTTTTCAAAGTTTCTCAGATTGTTTTATTTTTTACCCAGATTTTTCTTTTTTGACACCATTTGTTATTTTTTTTTATTTTGTTAGTGCTGTCCCCCTTTTCACTCAGCTTGTGAGAGCTTCTGTTTTTTCAGTTTATATTTTTTTTTTTCTTGGACAGCTTTTCCTCCAATGTCCTGACCTTTACAAACATTTGGGCCACATTAGCTGTCTGTTTCAGCTCTGAGCACAAGTACTTGGATGCACATAATAAAGAAAATATACTACTTAGCAAAGTACCTTTGCAAAACTCAGATTTAAAAATCTCATGATCGTAATTCTCACTAGATAATCTGCTCTCAATTACCATGCCCTCGAACAAACAATCAACTTCAGCCAGAATACAAGCTTTTCCTACATTCACTGTGTCAAGGTTCTTCTCTTGAAACCCTGGGTGCAATGGCTCTTTGTCGGAAACCCTTGGATTGTTGCTCATGGATGGCTGTATGTCATCATTCAAATTCATGCAAGATCTATTTTGCTCATGACTCACACCAGCAGAAACTTGTGAGTGTTTCTGGGGCAGTTCACAAGGTCTCTTTTTCCATCTCTCTCCTGCAGGATTTCTTTGTGCTGTTGGCAAGAACAGAAAATACACCCCGTCTCTACTATTATATATTCAGCATTATACTGTAGGACAAATTTCAAATCTAAAATTGGCAGCATCTACTATTCCTAGTTAAACATAAAAATATATACCTTCTGTAGTGATAGACTGAACACCATTTATCTCTTCAAGTATTTGGAAAAAATGTTCAGGTTGAGATATACCAAGTCCTCCCCATGGATCCATTATTGTTGATTGTTTAATGCTTTAAAAAAAAAATTACAGTTCAACATGTATTTTTGGTGGTCTAGCTCTTGTCTTTTCTAAGCACAGTATGCACAGATTCTTCTTAAATAAAATGTGTAAAACCCCACCCCACGTACGTGGTTAGTACTGAAGAAGTCTGAACATATGGCACTGTCAATCCAACTCCCCCTCCCCATCCATCTCCATGGGAAAATATAAGTAAGACCTACACAGCTACTTACAGGCTTTATAATGTATGGTGGAGCGTCGTTCTGCACCGAAATCCATCATTGTTGAAACCTTGTAGGCACACACTAGTGACGTTCGCAGGGCAGCAGAATGATTTTTTCTACTGCACCGCGAATGTCACACACTGTGTCCTCAAGCAGCATTTGACAGTTAGGGCTCACTCCATAGACAGGACACATAGCGAAAGCAGTAACGTCAGCGGCAGTACTAATGTTTAGTGTTAAAACCTTCAAAATGTAAAGTTCTTAAACAGTTAAAATGTCAAGCGTGAAAACGTTCAAAATGTAAAGTTCTTTTTTCCTTCTAGTAACCCAGTAAAAATGTTTTGAAGCAGAAACATGCTGTAGTGATTTTTTTCCCCCAAAAAATGATGTTCCACCGTACACTATAAAGAAAAGTGCATGGGGAACAGTTGACAACAAGGCATCTTTCACCTCGTTGGCACTATGTCTACGGATTACCTCTCGAGCTGTGCTCTCGAGGTAATCTGTCATCATAGTGCCAACTCGGTGAAAGAATAGCCCTGTTGTCAACTGTTCCCCATGCACTATCCTATATGTTTTCACTTCCTGCGACAGCTGGAACGCATCTCTCTAATGCCATTCTGCTAAAACTTTGGTCACAGTCTAATTAAAAGGTATGCAGACTGCTTTATTAAACCCAAATAATCTTATAGCTTAGTTAGATTTTAAAATGTATAATGAAAATCTTGTCTTTTTCTTAACAGCTGCATCCTTTAAATTAGTAATTTAGTGTAAGAGCTTACATTCTGCTAATCAAAAGATAAAACTTATTTTGTTAAAAAGTATAGCATGAGAATCACCAGTTTTTGTTTTCTCTTTTACACAGCAGGGGTCTAGAAAGACTAATGATTCTCTGTGTAAATGAAAAACTGATGCTTTTTCTCAGTCTTGAAACACAAAGAGACACAGTTTCACAATAACTGCAGTTGCGTGCCAGCTTAAGTTATAATGTTTTTAAAAGTCAAAATGGAAATTGTGACTTTTCCTAAAACAGCTGCAACCTTTAAAATCAGTAATTCAGTGTAACAGCTTACACCCCTCCCTTCAAAAGATAACTGTTTGTTTTTTATCAGTCTTAGAACACACATAAAAGTCTTCCGTTTTTTCTGATATATTTTATTCTGTATTTCATGAAGGGGTATAAATGATTAGTTTCTGATTGCTAGCATTTGCCTTGCTATCCACAGAAACTGTTGAAACTGCTTATTTACACGCAGGTCCCTGTATATAAACACACACACACACACACACACACACACACACCAGAGTCTTAGCCTTTCTCGCTCTCAATTTAAAACATGCAGTTTTATTTTTTAAAACAAAAGCTTATATCTACATTTTTACCGATCCCTGTAAATACAGAAATCTTCACACACACACACACACACACACACACAAACACACACACACACACACACAGCATGTTGCCTTGCTATCCAGAGAAACTGTTGAACCAGCTTATTTATACAGAGGTCCCCATTTTAGCTTATGAATAGTACATGCATATACATAAACATAGAGGTAACCTATTGGTGCAAGTTTTACACAGTCCTAAAGATGCTTGTTAATTATTTTATACCTTGTTATAAAACAGAAAAAGGAGTACTTACACAGGCAGATGGATTTCCTTCTGTGGGTGTCTCCAAACAGATCTCTGAAACTTCTGCATGATGAGGCTGCCTCCTAGATACAGCATTCCAAAAATATCCAAATAAAAAAAAACACACACATGCCCCTGCAATTATACACCAAAGCTGACAGGGGGCACATAACACTACATAAACTCTAGCTTATTTTTTGGCATGGGGGACATGGTGGTGAAGAGGACAGGGGTTTGAGCCAGGACGGTGAGGATGCAGGAGAAAGGAGGGGGACAGGAGTTCAAGCTAGGATGGTGGGACTTGGGTTCAAGCCAGGATGGCATAGCAGGGGTTCGAGGAGTGCACGTTAAGGAGAGGTGTAGGATGCTTACAAAATGGTGGTGTTATGTCACTTCTGGGGGTTCAGCGCAGGTCATTTTCTGTGCAAGTGGGCAGGACATGGGTTCGAGTGTGTGTCATTTCCTGTGCAAGTGGGCAGGGCACAGGTTAGAATGCATGTCATTTTCTGTTCAAGGAGGCGGGACACAGGTTTGAGCATGTGTCATTTCTGCTGGAAGTGGGCGGGGCTAACACATTTAGGGAGGGACTTCCAGTTTAACAAGGGATGAGTTGGATTGGTCCATTTTAAGCCACGCCCACCTGTCAAATTGCATGGCACAAGCTGATTGGCTGAAATTTAACATTTGATGAGATATATGAACTTATACTACTTAGAGCCCAGGAGAAAGTTCAGCATAGAGCCACTAAGACAATAGTGGCTATAGATCATCTGAACTGTAAGGATAGACTTAACATTCTAGGGTTGTACCCCATTGTATATAGAAGACTCCATGGAGACCTTTGTCTGGTTTATAGTGCATTCCAAAATCATGATTTATGGGATTGTCAGGGGATGAAGTACAGGGACTCTTATTATGATGCTAAATCACATGGCCTGCAGCTCAGAGGGGACTTGTGCCACTCAAGAAAAAGGGCCTCCTGGTTTGATCAGAGAGTTGTAAGCTTATGAAATTCTCTGCCATCTGAAGTGGTAGCTAGCAGCTGTATAGGTGTTTTTAAAAAGTGATTGGATGAATGTTGTGCCAGGAATAACATTATAGGTTACCCTTTCTAATTTTGGTAAGCTGTCATGGGCATTGTGCTTCTTGACCCCTTTAAACCAATGAAACCTATGAAGACAAAAGGGAAATTGGGGGGCTGACAATTAGAGTGGTAGCAGAATCTGGAAGGCCATGTGTGCAAATGCTCAAAATCTGGGAAATAAAAACAAAATCCCAGATCTAGAGGCTATTATGGCAGAGGCTGACTTGGACATTGCTACCATTACCGAGTCACCATGTAATGAAAACCATGACTGGGATAGATCCATCCAAGGCTATACTCTGTTCAGGAAAGATAAAGTGTGAAAGAAAGGGGGAGGTGTGGCTCTTTATGTGAGGGATACCATTATGGCAAAAGAGATTCAGGGAATACAGCGAGGGGGCAGAGGTACTGTGGGTCACCCTAGTAATAGGGAATGGAGATGCAATTAACATTGGTATGAACTACAGACCTCCAGCACGGGAGGGAGAGTTGGACAAGGGTGTGGTAGAAGCCATCTAAAATATGGCAAATAAGGGGGTGGGACTTCAATCTGCCAGATGTAGATTGGAGCATCCCAGCCACAGCTTCAGCTAGGAGCAGGGACATACTGGACTCCCTGGAGAAGGCTTTCCTCATGCAACTGGTAAAAGAGCTTGATCATGAGCAGACAATACTGGACCTTGTACTCACCAATGGGGACAGTGTTATAGACATCACAGTGGGTGGCCACCTGGGGGTCCAGTGATAACCCCCTACTCCCTTATCACTCTACACTCTCTCTCTTCAACCCTGTTTCACACTCTGACCCTCTCTTAATCTCTCCTTCTTCTTTCTGCTCCCCTTCACTACTTTTTGCCCTTCATCTCCCTGTCCCTCCTCCCCACCTCTGACCTCCCACCCCTCTTACCCCCTTCCCTAGTCAGTGTAGCCACCTCTTTTTTTCCCTTGCTCACTCACTTCTGCCTATTACCATGCCCACTCTAAAATCCCTTCTACTACCTCTACCACTTGTGTTCTACCCTTACTCCTGTCTTGTCTCATATACAGTGTTTTATGTCACAGTCTTCCCTGTAATTACCCATTTTGTGAAATTGTAACCCCTGTATCCTTTGTAAACATGATGTATTCTATTGTTATTCCTCTTGTGGAATGTACATTTGTTGTTGCTCCAAAAATGTATGATTATGTATATCATTTTGTCACTGTATTTTGATTGTAACATATGCCCTGACAGGACCACCTTGTAAATGAGCTCGCTCAATGGTGTTTATCCTGGTTAAATAAAAATCTAATCGAATTGAATTGAAAGTGTGGTTCAATATATGCATGATGGCAGAATTGAGCCACACAAAGGTGAGGGCCTTGGACTTCAGGAAGGCTGATTTTAGAAAGATGGGGGATGCCTCAAGGAAGCCCTTGCAGGCCAAAAACTTGGGTGGAGTTGAGTAAAAGAGAGATACTAAATAAGGGTATAGTAAAGGCAACAAACCCCTGTGTCAGGCTTGTAAGGAAAAGCAAAAGGGAAAAGGGAACTCTATGGTTCTCAAGGGAGGTGGACAGGAAGGTAAGGGCAAAAAAGTTAGCTTTCCAGAGGTATAAGGAGACAAAGAGGGAGGAGGATAGGGAAGTGTATCGGGAAAAAAACAGAAGGAGGCAGGAAAAGCAATTAGGAGTGTAAAGGCACAAACAGAGGAGACAATAGCCCTGGCAGTAAAGAAAGGGGACAAGACATTTTTCAGATTTGTAGGTGAAAAAAGAAAGACAGGGGAATAGATAAGGCATAGGAGGGAAGGCAGGAAGCATGTGGAGGGGGACCAGGAAAAAGTGGACATCCTGAACAAATACTTTTGTTCAGTGTTCACAGACGAAGGGGAAGGCAAAGGACTGAAGATAAGTGCCTTCAAAGGAAGGAAGTTAGGTACCTGTCCATTTACAGTTGACAGAGTCCTGAAGGAACTCAAATCTGAAAGTGGATAAGGCAATGGAGCCAGATGGGTTATATCCAAGGATACTGAGGGAGCTCAGAGAGGTGCTGGCTGCAACTCTGACAGCTTTGTTCAACCACTCACTGGAGACAGAGCTGGTTTCAGAAGACTGGAGGAGGGCAGATGTAGTCCCACTTAACAAAAGTGAGAGCAGGGAGGAGGCTGGCAATTACAGGCCAGTCAGCCTGACTTCGGTAGTTAATGGATCACTCCTCAAGAAAAGGATGGTGGGATATCTTGAATTCAGTGGCTTACAAGACCTATGACAGCATTTGAGTCACAGGGGTGAGATCAAATCTGATAGATTTCTTTGACTGGTTGACCAGGGAAGTAGATCAGGGTGGAACAGTGGATGTGGCCTATCTAGATTTCAGTAAGGCCTTCCACGCCATTCCATGTAGGAGACTTGTAAACAAGCTGGGCAGCATAGGAGCGGGACAAAAGCTGATAAACTGGATAAGGAACTGGTTAGGAGACAGAGGGTGGTGGCATATGGACAGAGTTCACTCCAAGAAAGGGAGGGTGACCAGTGGGGTGCCACAGGGATCAGTACTGTGACCAGGCCTCTTTAATGTCTTTATTGGCAACATTGCAGAGGGGTACAGACACTCTGGGGGTGGTGGAAAAAATGATTAGAGATCTAAGAAAGCTAGAGGAGTGATCAAGTATGTGGCAGCTGAGTTTCAATGTGAAGAACTGCAAAATCATGCACTTGGGGTGCAGAAACCCAGTGGTAGAGTACAAAATGGGGAATGTAATATTAAAGAGGTAGTATCATGAGCGTTTTTTTCCCTGTAATTCAGGGTTCATTTTTTAATGTGTGGGATGTTTTTCTGTTTTACCAATACTTTAGTTTTGTTATATTAAGTGGCATTCTTGGGTCCTGCTTAGAGATGCAGTGAATTTTTAATCCACTGACGAAGTGGATGCAAAGTGGCCACTTCGCATTGGTGGAGCACAATGTGAAGTGGGCACCACAAAGTACTCACTTCGCGTTATCGTTATTACTTCACGTTATCATTATGCCCTAACGTGAAGTAAGGCAAAGTGACAAGTAAATAGGCAGCCCCTCACACATCACATGGCTTACAGTACTATAAGTCACATGCTTTAGCCAGGCAGGAAGGAAGTGAGTCAGAGAAGCAGTTTCACTTTCTGCTTTGCAGTTGTAGAGGGAGCAGGCTTTTTGGAGAGGAGAGCAGTTTGTATGTTAGTGTCAGAAAGTGTTTTATTGTTTTTGTGCCTGAAAAAACAGCTTTTTAAAAAGCTACTTCTTTATTTAGTTTTTGAATTATGTTTATGACTTTTTTTGGTAGTGAATTTTTTTTATAAGTTTTGTTTGTTTTGTTTTGTTTTGTGTGTGTGACTGTATGTGTCAGTGTGTGTGTGTGTCTGGAGTGTGAGAGTGAGAGCGGCCACCGGGTGATGGCTAGGCGTTGACTCTAGTTGGACTTGTTTATAGTTAGGGTTGGGGACTTGTGTGAGAAGGATGGACCCTGGAGAAGGAGAGTCACTGGTCCATGGGCATGGGCAGAGGAGGGGAATGCACACACTGGGGGTGGTCGTGTGTTGCTAGGCCACTCCCAACTCTTGGGTGTGGCTTCCCCCTGTGGAAGCAGCAGCACCAGTGCCACTGGTGGCTGCTACCCATCCACAGACTCCACCACTACCACCACCATCGGTAGCAGCTGTAAGGGCTCCAGCAGCACTCCCTCCACCACTTCCACAGCCACAGGAGGTGTCCTAGGAAAACATAGGTGGTGCTAGGACTGTATCTGGCCCCCCCCACAGCTCCCCAGTGTGGGAGTTTTTTAACTCTGTGGGGGGAGACAGCACAGTCATGGTGTGCCATCTGTGTAGTGTGTTGGTGCACCGTGGCCACCGGAGGACATATTTGGGGACCGGTGGCCAGCATACCCACATGTTGAACCACCACAAGGCAAAGTGGCAGGCTACCATGGAAGGGACCAGGTGTCCACATGCTGGCCCTTCTCTGGCAGTGGCTGAGGGTGCTTCTGGGATTGAAGTTTTGCCTTGCCACCGCAGCAAGAGGAGGGCCAGTGCAGCAGCTGCTCCACCACCACCACTGCCACCACAGCCACCAGCACCACCCTCTCCACCACCACCACTACCTGGGTTTCCACCTGCAGTGGACCCAGTCACAGTCCCTGCAACAGAGGCCGACATTGCTCTGGTGTGGGTGGCCCTGGTTGAGAATAATGAGAGGGTAGGAGCTGTTCAGCAGCAGGTAGATACAATCCAACAACAGCAGCTGCAAATACTCACAATGCTGCACATGCTGCTGGACCACTATGACCACATTAAGGGATTGTTGTCTGGACCCCCTCCACTCCACTACTGTGCTGTACTATTTTGGTGTGTTTTTTTTTTGATGTTGTTTAATAATATACATTTTCCCTTCTGTAGTTGCAGTGCCTCAATAATATTTACTTTTTGTTTTGGAGTGCTTGTGGACAAGCTGTGGTGAGCAGTGCAAGTATGATGTGTAAAATTGGATGTGTGCAGTCAGTATTGTTTCGTGTGTGTGTGTGTGTGTGTGTGTGTGTGTGTGTGTGTGATATCAGACATTGTACAGCATGTTGAAAACATATATTGCTGTTGCAGGCAGTGTTTATGTTATAAAGAATAGCGAGCAGAATACGGTATATTTTATTGTCACCATCATCATCAGTGGAGTAAGTGATACGATACTTTTTCAGAGGTGTCTGGCCAGAGTGCACCTCAGTCCCATTATGTACTATACTGCACATATAACTTTTAGGACAGCATGTGTTTTTTGTGCTATGTTCTCCACAAAGTCATGTGTGCATTGTGAGTGATTGAGGTGCACAGTGACCCGATACAGCTGAAAAAAAATATCACTTAGTCTGCTGGTGCAGATGGTACCAATAAAATATACATCAGTTATTCTTTGTAATCTTTATTCTTGATAATGCAATAAGTCTTACCATATATATGTTTGCTTGAAGCTGTACAATGTATGCACACACAGGAAAGAACAGTGAAGGCACACATGCAGTTTAGCACAATGTATTCGCATTGCTCAGTCTTCATGCTGTTTGCGAAACACTTAAAATCTGATTCATGAGTCCCGACACAAAGTAAACATTACTGAGGCTCTGTAACTATTTTGTTTGTGAAATAGACATGAAAGAGATTCACCAAGTTACAGCATTGCACCAGATATATAGGCGCCTTACTTCCAAGAGAATCTTTCTTGCTCCACATAGTGCAATACATTTCTATGAAAACCGCCGATAATTTCATTACAGTGTGTCACATCACAGAGGAATGCCCATTCATAAAAGCCACCCAAATTCTGCCCCCCTTTCTCAGCAATGTTAGAACCATGATGCCAGGGACAGCGTGGGTTCTTGCTCCATTATAGTGAATGTCTGATTGTCTGGCAGCTTTCTGAATGTTTCTTTGTGTTGTAATGGTCAGTTTGTGGTGAAATGTATGGGCACGTTTTCAGTAAGAAGAGCCTTGTTAGTGGAAACGTTCCCACATTTCACCACAAAGTGAACCTTATAAAATAATGAAACATTCAGATAGCTACTGGACATTCACTATAGTGGAGCATGCACCTGCGCTCCCCCTGGCATCACGTACTAATGTTGCTGAGAAAGTGGGGCAGAATGTGGGCAGCTTTTCTGAATGGTAATTCCTCCATCACATGACACACTGTAATGAAATTACGGGCGGTTTTCACAGAAATGTATTGCACTATGTGGTGCAAGAAAGATTCCCCTGGAAGTAAGGCGCTCACATATTGGGTTATGTGCATCACCATAACTATGTAACATGGTGAATCTCTGTAAAGCAGCAGCACAACAATCTGTTGAGAACTCTGACCTATATTTTTTAATGCTATGTTACAACTTCCTTTACTTACATCCTGACTGGAATGATTTGAGAATTTCTAGTAGTTGAGTCTGCTGTACTACCTTTTTTCATGTGTGAAATAATGAAAGGAACATTCCTTTTAAATTGGTGCTGACCAGGTCTTTGTCATTGTTTTCCTCTGCTTTTCTCCATCACATCAGTTAGTTGTTATATGTCACTTCTGTTGTAAATTAACAGTTATACAGCAGGCAGTGTTTTATGACACCACAGAACAATATTTATTGAAAAGCAGCTGCAAATAAATACAAACCTGGTCAGAACAATATTGAAAGGCGTGCTCATTTTTTTTCATACATGAAAAAAGTAGTCAACTAAGTAAAGCAGACAGAAATTGTGAAAAGAAGCATATCGTTCAAGTCATGACTCGGAGGTAACTAGTGGCTGTGGCAATGTAAAGTAGCATAAAAAAGTACAGTTCAAAATTGTCATGAATTCTTGCAATGCTGCTTTAATTGTAATGTCAGTATGACATCATGAGCTCAGAACAATCACATAACACACAAAATGCATCCCCAGAATTAATGGCACACTCAGTCATGCACGCAGTGGTGGCAGAGAGTCCCCAGATTTTTTTTGCATGCTCAAAATGCATCCGCCTTGTGTCCAGAAAATTGACAAGTGGTAACACAGAGAAATGGGAGTGTTTCAGCACATACAAAGTCCCCTCAGAATTAATGGTGCACTCAGTCATGTGCGCAGTGGTGGCACAGAGTCCCCAGATTTTTTCTGCATGCCAAAAATGCATCCACCTTGTGTCCAGAAAATTGAAAAGTGGTAACACAGTGAAATGGGAGTGTTTCAGCACATATGAAGTCCCCCAGAATTAATGGCACACTCAGTCATGCGCGCAGTGGTGGCACAGAGTCCCCAGATTTTTTCTGCATGCCCAAAATGCATCTGCCTTGTGTCCAGAAAATTGTCAAGTGGTAAAAAAGTGAAATGGGAGCATTTCAGCTCATTCAAAAGTCCCCCAGAATAAAATGATGACCGTGAGCATACTGTTGCTGGTCTAATGTGTTCTGCGAGGCTATTCGAGAAAATGCAATGTGATCATCTCAACTGGATGGAAGGGTGACCTTTGTCTGTACACTAATAGTAGCCTTAGTGAGTTGATATATATATATATATATATATATATATGTACAGTATATGTATTTTGTAGGTGGGGGGTTGACATGGACATGTACGCATAGTATTGTTCTGTATCACAGGTCACAGAAACTGTTGGTGTGCACATTCCAGTGCTCAATAACTGTTTGTGTTGAAATTGGAAATGGATATTTCTCAAGCACATGAAGGTAAGTATTTTTTTGGCGGGGTTGGGGGAACATATTTGCAGGTTTGTCTGTAATGGTTTCTTATTTTGTTACTTCTTCACAGATTTCATCTGCATCCTTCTGGAGTCCGGTTATTAATGATGGTCATGGTCATCTAATGAAACAACTTCTGTGTGTTGCATGTGTGCCCAAGCCCAGGGGAAGGGGGTGTCTGATGTTGAAGAACTTTTTTGGATAAGGCTACTTTGACATAACAACAAAGTATCTGGAAGTTTCCTTAAAAAAGAAATGAATGACTTCTTACAACTTAATTGTAATTTTTCCCTTCCTGGATCTCAATCTCAAGTCAAGTTACAGTACATTTCAAATCCACATCTTGTCAAGTAACACAACCTGTGTGCAGCTTTTTCAACACTGTCATGTCAGGGCTGCACAGCTGCAAGTTCAGAATACAGTGCATGAATGATATCTTACAGAAATAGTTTTGGTGACATACACATATCACTTAGTTTATGAATCGTACTCAGTCGCATTTGCTGCAGTCTTTCCAAAACAATGAAATGGATGAAATAAAATCTTCATACTTACCAGAATGGATTTCACATGGATATTCCATAGGTTCCTCTGTATCGTACAGCTGCAGTACCATTCCCACCGAGTTTTAGCGAAGCAGACTTTTTTTGTTAACCTGTAAAAAAAATTAAAATAAATGTAACATATGTGTTTGACTATTTCGGCTCTGAAAAGCTACAGAAAACAAAACATACAACTAAAGCAGTGGTTCTTAGACTTTGTCACAGTGAGCCTCCCCAAATCCATGGAAAAGATTCTGAGCCTCCCCAAGGAAAAATAACATGCTGTACTTTGCGCAGTACACCATGAATAAATTGAAACCCCTTTGAGTACTTGGCTCACATTCAGTTCTTTGTCTTATACTGATGTGAAAACTTTGGAAAAGAGTTCTTGTGTTCAAAGGTGTTATCTGAATAACAAATAAATAAAATGAACAAATATTATTCAGTTTATTGTAACCTCCCAGCCAGCCTACTTGCTCCACTATTTTCATTCTTGAACCATTGTTACCCCTTGTTGTAGAACCTTCATGGGTCAGACTACTTTCTCGGTTTCCTCTCTCTGTATGAAATAACCTTCCTAAATACTTTGCCTCTCCCCCTCCTTCCCTGCTCCTAAGCAACTTCTCTGAGATTACTTTGCTCCTTCCTGCTGTTGCTCCTAGCACTTCTGTGCTCAACCCTTGTATTTGGGCTGTTCTGCCATCAGTCTACAAATTGATCAATTACCACCACTCATTATTCGTTTATTGTTCATATTTATTTGCAGTATTGTTCATTGTGTATTTCTTGATTGTTTTGCAGTTACCTTTTTGAAATATATTCACTACCTACCTTTCCCTGGGTACACCTGAAATGAGCCTTGGCTCATTCACCTTCCCTTGTCACCTATTAGTAAATAAATACATAAAATTCACCTACTGTTATCCTCCTTCAGTTTGCTTCATCTCTTCACACAAAATACATAAAACTCAAAATTTAAATACTGTACTTTTTCAGACTTGCTTGAGCCTCCCCTTGAACAGGTTGGGGCCTCCCCAAGGAGGCTGGCCTCACCATTTGAGAACCCCTGAACTAAAGGAAGTGAAGCAGCATAACAAACATGAGTACACATACTCACTTTATGGTTTAAATATTAAGAAGCTTTGTGTCTGTGGCTGATGGATGAGATGGTCCGGACAGACTCAGGCTCAGTGGTGGCAGTGGCTAACATCAGTCCTGGTGGTGGTGGTCCAGGAGGCAGACAGACTCATGCTCAGTGGTGGCAGTGGCTAACATCAGTCCCAGTGGTGGTGGTCCAGGGGGACAAACAGACTCATGCTCAGTGGTGGCAGTGGCTAACATCAGTCCTGGTGGTGGTGGTCTGGGGGGCAGACAGACTCATGCTCAGTGGTGGCAGTGGCTAACATCAGCCCCGGTGGTGGTGGTCTGGGGGCAGACAGACTCATGCTCAGTGGTGGCAGTGGCTAACATCAGTCCTGGTGGTGGTGGTCTGGGGGCAGACAGACTCATGCTCAGTGGTGGCAGTGGCTAATGTCAGCCCTGGTGGTGATGGTCTGGGGCAGACAGACTCATGCTCAGTGGTGGCAGTGGCTAACATCAGTCCCAGTGGTAGTGGTTCAGTTAGCAGACAGATTCATGCTCAATGGTGGCATTGGCTAACATCAGTCATGGTGGTGGTGGTCTGGGTCGACACACCACCTTTTAACAACTTCAGTTAAAATCTGCCAACATTAACCACATCATCATCCTCTTAAAGAAAGCTTCCCTCACAGTCATCTATGCCTGAAGTCTGACCACTGGGAAATTCTTTCTCCATTGTGTCATCATCTACATCAGTGGTGGGCTGTTTCAGGTAGCCACTGCCAGTGCCACCAGGATGGTCCATTTCCACATCACCAAAACTACCATGACTAGGCTGAGGTATGAATACCAAGGTTGCAGTAAGTGCTGGTATATGCCTCTCATTCATTTTAATGAATGTTAGCAAACTAACATTTGCAGGAGACAGGTTTGTCTGATGATCCCTGACTATTACACCTGCTGAGGTGAATACCCTCTCAACACTTACACTAGAGGGTGGGCATGTGAGGTACTTCAGTGCTAAGCAGTCAGCTCTGGCCATTCACTGACCTTTCCACTCCAGTACAAAAGAGGATCTTCAGTTATTGTCAGATGCCTGTTTTCAGACAAATATGACTCAACCATTCTCAGAGCTGCACTAAGTCTAGTTGTTGATGCATCATCCTGTTCTCCCGAATCATTTATTTCACAGATACCCACTTGGGACAAAGCCTTCCAAAGCGGGTTGATGCCAGCCACTTTAGATGACAGATCACCTGGAACTGCTGTCCCCTTCCCCTTGCAGGATATGCTTGATAGTACTACAGGTATACCTTCAGCTGGATTATGCTGCTGAGGTTTGCTGACCTTGGCACGTGACTTCTGTGCCCCATGAACCAAGCGCACCAGTTGACCACTGATATTTTTTACCTGTTCAGGCCCACTCTCCAGTACTGATGCAATTCCACGTTTATATTGTGGGTCCAGCATTGTTGCTATGGCCAAGTTGTCACTATGCTGAATGCTCATAACATGACGATGAAGGTCGAAAACTGTCAGCATGTGTTGCAGCAACATATTGCTACCACCGTCTCCAGCAACATCAAGGCCATGCTGTACATTCACCAATGTCTGCCTCAGCACCTGCAGCAGTGGAATTGATTGGCTAATGGAGGCAGACTCTCCACTCACTGCCTATGTGGCATGTTCAAAAGGCTGCAAAATTGTTATTACAGAGTCCATGAGGCACCACTGTTCAGTCGTCATAGACATGGAGGCCCCAGAACTGTCACGGCTAGTGTGCATCACAAGATATTCTGAGATGACTTTGTATTGTTCATACAACCTCTCTGCCATGTATAAAGTGGAGTTCCATTGGTTGACAACTTCCAGCTTCAAGCGGTGCTGAGGCAGGCTGTTTTGTATCTGCAACTGCCTCAGTTGGTCACGGGCCTTTCCAGATTGTGAAAAGTGAGAGCAGATATGTCATGCAACAGTCAGCATTTCCTTTACATCAGAGTGCTGCAGAAACTCCTGCACCACAAGATTTAAACAATGGGCCATGCATGGAACACAGAAAAAAAACACCATTCGTGATGCATTTCACCACATTTGACCCATTGTCACTTGCTATGAACCCAGCTCTCAGGAACAGGGGGTTTAGCCATTTGTCAATTTCAGTCAATACCACATCCAACATGTTCTCACCAGTGTGTGAACAGGTCACATTGCACATAGCAATCATTGCATACTGTTGAATTCCTGGAAGATTGCTACCATGACAATCCACCATACTGCACTGATTATTCACACTACCAACATCACAAACAACCCCCAGCACCTGTGCCCAGTGTGCAGTTATACAAAAATATGAACTTCCCACTGTTTTGCCACTTGTTCACATATCCATACTTAAATGGATGAATGGAGAGGAAGAATGTTGAAGGGCAAGTCTTACTGAGTCAGACACAGTGTGGAACAAGCACATGTAGAAAAGTATGTTCTGGATGGGACTTTCCATTTTGGACAGGCATGTGCAGCAAACCACCAGAACCCAGAATTCTCCACAAAGGAGAAGGGAAAAAGATCAATTGCCAGCATTTCTGCTACAGCAGCATTAAGTTCACGTGACACTGTATGATTGGAGGGTACTTCAGCTTATGCGTAAAAACACTCTGTAACGTGGGCTGACTTAAACTTTTTACATGAGGTGTGATCACAAATACTTGTGCTCTGTGATAATTGGCATTGGCAGGGGGTGGAGTGTGGACATTTGATGAAGACAATTGCACAGGTGATGATGACAAACCCAGAAATGCAGTTATTTTGCCAGATTTGCCAACCGGGGTTGATGTACCACTTGCACTAAACATACTGCATTCACCACCACCACCAAAACTGCTACTCTCACCAGCACTAGACAACTTTTCAAAATCATTATGCTCCTCCACCTCATCACTCCTGTAGTAATCCTATGCTCTTATTACCTCACTACTGCACATGTTTAATTTACTACTAGACTTAACAGTCATGGAAGGGGATAACATGCTGGCTATGGTTGCTGATGATGAGGGTGAATGCCCCACTGTGGTATTAGCTGCCAGCTTGTGCTGGGTCCACAGAACCAAGTGCCTATTCTTAAGATGCGTATGCTGTCCTCCTGTGCCCAGATGACTCCCCTTTTTACCTCGATTCACATGCACATGGCAAACCTGGCAGATTGCAACAGACTCATCATTTGCATCTTGAACAAAAAAATCCCAAACAAGGGATTGTGATGCTCTGCTTTTAATATGTCCATGATGTTGCTTATATAAGTCCGTTATTTTAAACACTGAAGTGGGGGAGGGCATGTGATGTTTCAGACACTGCACACCTGGACTGAAACTGACCACCACGACTACCTATCATTATTACTGGGTCATTATCATCAACTAAAGCTGGCAAATCACAAGTTTTTATGGGGGGGGGGAGATCCTGCAAACAGACTCAGACACAGCCACTTTGAATTTCTTTTTCTCCGGGTTCCCAGCTGGGGTCAATTACATCATCATCATATTCATCAACATCACTGTCACACACATTCACATCTTCTGCTTGGATGCTAGCATGTGGACTGCACATTGCAACAACAGCAACATCATCATCATCATCACATTCATCATCATCATCTACATCACCACCATCACCTGATATTTTTTCACCACACTGTGAATCACTGCATGGAAAATGTGTGACATTAACTGCCATGGTGGACAGAATATCTCATTGTATGCTATCGTTGACATGATTATCAGAATCCTCAGGTTGTTACTGTGATGTTACTGGGAAGTATGACATCATCTATGCTGCCACTCACTTGCAGTGCTTCACACTCAATATTTTTGGATACGTTACACTGGTCAGAATTCGAACTTGATGCACTAATACTAAAATTACCACCACTAACACCACCATCTGGGAAAACATCATCTCCTCCGACTATGAGTGAAGTTACTGATTGGGCTATAAAAAACATTGCAGGAGAAATACCTTTCCTCACATCAGCAATGCACTTCTGCGTATGGGTACCACCACGCACACAGACTATCTTACTGCCAGCATTGCCATGGCAAGAACCAGCTTTGCTTGCACATCTCTTTGCGGGCATTGTGGGGGATCAACAACAATATTGTAATCCAATTTAGATTTTGGTAAGTTCACTCCCTGATTGGGGGGACGCTGGATGTGAAGCCAAAAAAACAACTGTACCTTCTGCAACAGATAAAGACTGTCACACAATGAAAACAACTTCAGTAACCAGTGATGCTGATGAGGTCACAAAAGCAATCCAATCTGGTAAAAAATTCCTTTTGCCGGTGGGGGTGGGGGGAGCACTGACTGCAAATTTTTATGGCAGTACAAGCAGCAAAACAAAGAACAGATACCACTATCACAGTACAAAATCAGGCAGCTGCAGTGGCTAGCAAGTTCACACTGCTGCACCTGCCCTGCAATTACACTAGTCTGTGGCACAATAAAAGGTGTATTATTTGATGTCACTCAACAACACTCACACACACAGAGAACAGTTTCTCTACAATGGTGAATGAGCAATGCGTACCAAATTGAAAAGTTCAGTAGTATGTCACATATTGTAATGTAAACAACCCAAAATTATGAACTGCTGCACCAGATCCTCACAACACACAATCAGCAAGACAATTTCAACAATTACTGACAATATTACTGTGTGTACATTAACACAGTCAGTTATATAACAAAAATATAACCAAAAAACAAAGACATCACTATTTCTCCAACTTAAATCTATCTACACCACAGATACAGCCCTCCCCCAAAGCACACTTTCACTGTCTTTCACTACACACACTCAGTATTGTAAGTTAACATTCAAAATCCACACAAAAACAAAAATGTTCAATGATATGAGCTCAGGAGGGTTTGCTGCAATCAATGAACTAAAGGTGGATCCCCCCAAAAAAAGCAAAAATGCTTTTTCAACAGCTTTTAGATGGTTTCAATCACAGAAAGCTCTCAGAACACACTGTCTCTTACCTCTTCCTACACACACTACCCTGAACTGAGGCTGTGCAGATCAATATAGAGCCCATGTGACCTGAAATCCCATGAATCACTGCAAAATTCTCCTTTGGAGCTCAAAAACAAAGTGAAGTGAGGCGAAGTGCATTGATCCCAATGCACGTTTCGCTAAAGATTTTGGTGGAGTAGTGGTCTGGGAAGGCAGAGAACGTGAAGTCAGTGTTTTCAATGGATTTTGAATTACCCATTATAACGTGAATTACTCCGCTTCACATTGTGGAGCACTCCGCGAATCCACCTTTGCTCCACGAATCACTTCACAGAGTGGATTGTGCCCATTTCGCCCACCACTAGTCCTGCGTTGCGATATTGGCATTGGTAGTTCAGGGTTTAGGTGAGAGGACAGATGACAATCAATTAGTTTGGAGATGGACTTAAGTTGTGTGCTCGACTGGCAACTGTTGGATTCACACAGGTGTCATGAGCTGTCCTGTTTCTATTGGCAACCTTGGTTGCTCAATAGGGAATTACAGAGCTGTGTTAGTCAGTGAATCAGTTGACAAAATAAATGTATTCCACGTTGTATTTTCTGCATTTTTGGGGGGTTTGTTATTAATCCCATTGCAGCGTGGGCAGGCATTTTTGTCAGGTTATTTATCTTTGCAAACATAGTTTATCTTTGAATTAGTTTCACTCTGGTCTGTTTGAGCTGCATCAATGCCGAAAAGGTGTGTGGTGTATGCTTGTGACAACATAGCATGTGATACTGTGTCTATACATTTGTTTCCTAAAGATCACTCTGTCTGTAAGCAATTGGTCACTTTTGTTAGACAGCATGGAGTGAATTTTGTTCCTTCCAAGCACTCAGTCATATGTAGTGCTCATTTCAGTAAAGAAGAATGCGGTATGACATCAGAAGTTTGAATATTGACAGGCATGCTGGTGAATTCAGGGTGAGTGGCTTTGCTGCCTATGTCCGGTTTTATTATTTATTTACAAATTGAATGGATGTGGTACACACCTTTTGATTTCCTTTCATTGTGTGTATGTCTATTACATACTGAATATCAAAGAAAGTTGTTTTTTTTTGTGGGGGGGGGGGTTAGATAGTGGTTGCCAAAATTATTATTGCAGCTTTACTTTGGTATGTGTGCATGACCTTTTTTTTCCCTAGGTACTGTATATATTTGTCGTCATAAAAGAAATGTTTCCTGTTGGAAGGCACACATATTAGTTGTTTGAAGGCATAAAAATGGGGAAGTGAGTTACCTGATCACTCTGAAATGTGCTCTAGTATCCGATGTCATCCCTGTTGATGCGCCCCCCCGCACACACACACACACACACAGGAGCCATCAGCCTGCAGAGCATTTTACACACATGAAATGTAGGCTGCTCTACCATGCTCTGTGTGCAATAATTGTTTTTTGGTTTTGTTCCATAATACAATATTTTCTACTTCATCAGTCATGTCATATCTCCTGTCAGGAGGCAAACATCTGTAGTCTGAATGAAAAAAATTAAAATGTAGGCGAAATGCATTATCGCTGTCGATGAAATCCCCCCCACACACACACGGGAACCGTCAGCCTGCACAGCATTTTACACACATGAAATGTAGGCTGTTGACTGTAATATGGGAATCATGTGACAGATCTGTCATTCCTCTGCTGTATGGCTGGGGATGGAGGTGTAGTGGCTACACTGCAGCATGTAGTGCTATTTCAATGTAGCAGAGTAGCTCTCATAACATCCATCATAGATGTGTGAATATTACTTTGCTCTGACTGTCCACCAATCATCAGTAATTCAGTGCTGTGATATTATTTGTCATACCTTATGCCTTCGTATTTGCAGGTTATCCTGCTTAATAGTCTGATTTGGAAGTGTTTGCTTCATGTGCATGTTTTTTTTTTTTTGAGGATTTGTTTTGGTATGCCTAATAATTGAGCACATGTTTTTAAAGTGAACTGAATTTATGAAAGTTTTAAATCAGAGTTTGATGCATGGACAGATTTGTATGATAAACGGTTAACAGTCAGTGACAAGGTTGACAGTGGTTTTAGCTGTCAGCATGTTGTCATGTGTAAATGGATACGTCTTCACAGTGGAGCATGTGACATTGCATAAAATACCCATTTTCCACTTAGTGCAGCACAGTGTTATGGTTGCAGGTTCCTGACGCAAGGATAGAAAATATGTCTTTGGTTTTGAAATTAATGCAATCATGCTGGTTATCACCGCCCTCAAGCTTGTCATTCTTTATCCTAAAATAATTAAATGTTTGGCACTTGAATGACCAAATGAACTATTTGACAAACTTGCTCACTCCATGAGTAGCCATCACAACGTGTTTCTTGTAGACTGGTATGGTTGGATAATGCAGAGCACAGCAAGTGACTTGTGATTGGTACTTCTACCCATAAAAAGGGCTAGTATGACAGAGGGGGGAAGTCTTTGTTATTTTCAACTTAACACTGGTTTTGTTGTAAAAGTATATGGTATCTATGTAATAAAGTTCTTATGACTGTGAATCTCAGAAGACTCTTTTTTATGTGAATGGTGTCCTCATACCATATAGCCCCTTACTAACATAATAAACATGATGACTAGAAACTGAAGTAGGTGAACATCTCTCAAATGATACTGTAGCTGATATGTAAACTTGATATGATCTGATCTATAGGAAAGAGACCTTGCAAGCAATTGAATTTGATATGCCATTAATGGGTGAGTTGGGGGTTATCCAAATAGTGTGGTGATAGAAATAGTAATTGCAATAATTTGTCAGATGTCCACAGTTTTGTCTGTCCCATGCATTCTTGAATTCTACCACAGTAGTAGACCACACAACTTCCTCATGACAGTGTTTCCATTCATCCACAACCCTCTCTGTGAAAAAATACTTCCTCACATTGTCCCTGAGCTGTCCCCCCTCTATCTTCAAATTGTGTCCTCTTGTTCTTGCACATTTCTTTTTCTGAAAGATGCTTCCCTCTTGGACTTTGTTGATTCTACTGAGGTGCTGAAAAGTTTCAATCATGTCCCTCCTCTTCCTTCTTTCCTCAATGGGTATACATATTAAGCTCCTTTAGTCTCTCTGCATATGGGTTCTCCTGTAGGAGGTCCAGTCAAGTTATGTAATCTTGCTTCAGGTATGATAATGGTTAAAATAGTCACCACATGTGTAAATGCCAAACAGTGTTTAAACAATTTGTTTTAAATAGTCCTTGTGATTTGCGTAGTGTCATGCTATTGCTAATCAGTATAGTTTTATTTCACAAGTGTTTTTTTTTTTTTTTGAGATGTGGTGCTGTCTGCTACATTTGTATCTTGAGGGTCCCATGAACTAAGGAGGAAGTTAAACTGATTGAGGCGACAGAACCTCAAGAGAATCAACAAAGTCCAAGAGGGTAGCATCTTTCAGAAAAAGAGATGTGCAAGAACAAGGGGGCACAATTTGAAGATAGAGGGGGGACGGCGCAGAGGTAATGTGAGGAAGTACTTTTTCATGGAGAGGGTTGTGGATGCATGGAACAGCCTCCCTGAGGAGGTCGTGGAGTCAAGAACAGTGGGGGAATTCAAGAATGCATGGGACAGACATAAGGCAGTCCTAGTGGGGGTAGGAGGAAGTAAGCTGTTGGTTAACTAGGATCTGCATCTTATCAGTTAGGTAGGAAAATGGGCAGACTAGGTGGGCCAAGCGGTCCTTATCTGCCATCAAATTCTATGTTTCTATGTAGAACACACTGGTTATGTCTAAAGTTGCTCTTGCTGTAATTTTTTTTTACAGTGTATGGTATTATGCGATATGTGTGCATTGTGTTTATTTGTTTCACAATGAAACTGACTTGCTAAGCCTCTGGAGGTTATAGAATGCTGTTCTGCCACAGAACTGGGTAGAGGAAAGCAATTTGCAGTGTCAGTGGCTCAGTAGGTAGCACACTCATCTCAGAGGCCAGGAGATCAGAGGTATGTGGGTTCCATCCCCACATCTGGCACTTGGGGTAATATCCCAGTACTGACACTGTAGTGTAGCATGAGAGGGGTGCTGCACTTCTGAGGTGCCATCTTTCGGATGAGACATTAAACCGAGGTCCCATCTGCCTGGATTGGTGGTAGTTCAAGTGGATGTTAAAGATCCCATTGCACCTATCAAAAAGAGCAGGGGAATTTTTTATTGGACAAAACTACAAGACAATTCAGAAAGAAGTGCAACATAAAATAAAAACTCCTTCAAAAGTACATACAAGACATCATGTGAAAAATTCAATAGCCCAAAAACATACCCTGTCCACCCAAATAAGACAAATTCTCATTAAAACACCTCAGACGCCCACCACCAACTGTATGAATGATACAGATCCATATAATATAAATTCTAAGTTCTACCCAAATCAGGCAACTGTGACCCACATAAAACCCTGTCACAGTCACTGTTTGTAGATAGATACAGCTTGAAACAGAGAATATACCTCACCACACAACCGGCACCCTCCTAAATTACTTCCTATAAGAAAGATTCACCCTCCAGCATATCAGCAATACCCAGCATCCACATAACAATCAGTCAGAAACCTGTAAAAAAGGAATTGAACTCCAACCCCTCCACCAGTTTTGCATCAGAGGTCTTGATAAAGCAATTCTTTCTTTATTATACACCAGACAAATTTCTTGCTCTGTTTTAAGCTTCATGCCTAATAAAGGTAACTGTTTCTGCTGCAACACAAATTGACATCTTGTCTGCCAAATATCCCATTTTATTATAGCCAGCACCACTCGAGTCATCCCTTTATGATAACCCCTCCATTCACCCTGTCCATACTGTCCATATATTAAAGTTTCATAATTCATATCCTGCAAATGCAGGATACCCCAAGAAGATGCCAATAACTTCCACAAATCTCTGATATACCCACACTGAAAAAAAAGGTGTGCCATTGTTTCAGTATCTACTCTGCAACCCTCCCTTAAACATGATATCTCTAAATTACTCTTACGAAAATGATTCCCCCAAACATTTAATCTAGAATGACAACTGAGCCACAAAGAGTCCCACACCTTAGGCGGGACCCTTGGCTCTGTCAGTTGTCTGAGAACCTCAGAAATCACTACTGACTCAGGTGTAATAAGACAAGCTTCCATAAAGCACACCAAATGCAGGATTTTTTGGTACTCCATTTTTCTAGTGTTATGTAAAAGTTCCAGAGTCGTAACATGCCAAGCTTTTAACTTTCTACATACTTCCATTAGGGAAACAGACATACCTTGTGGAATTCCCTGGAATTTCCCCCATTGCTGGGTTTCCCATCTCTGCCAAAAGTAGAGGCATCTGTCCTTTAACAGAGGGACCCAATCTAGTTGTTTCCTCATCAAAATAGGCACACAATTAGCATAGATAAACATGGAAAAAAAATATTACTGGAGTCTACATATTAAGGCCACCTTTACCAACTGGCTAATAAGTACTATTTTATTTTGTAGGGTTCAGCCAGCTCCCCCAAAGCAATTGGAAAGCCACACTATACATCTTCACCTCCATCTTAACTGGCAAAGGATAAAGTTGGCTAACATTTAAAAAAAGAGGTACAGTGAAAGTCTTATACGTGTATACCCGCTTTTTTTTTTGTCATGGGGTAGCCCTTCCACCTACCCACTTTCTTGTCAGCTTGGAATAAGGCTAGCACCCAGTTCAAACTTGCTGAATCCAGGGTTCCAAACCAAAGTCCCAAAATCTTAATCGGCGGTTCAGTTATGGGTATACCCCCAATTTCCTGCTGGGCTGCACCTGGAATATGTATACCCACAGATTTACTTTTTTGTTTGTTTATTTTAGAGCCTGAAATAACTGAAAAGGAGTCCACCACTGCCATGGCCTGTTCCCCAGATACCCAGACTGCAACCAATATATTAGTATCATCAGCATAGGCCAAGGCTAATGGAAAATAAACACCCCCTATTCCCTGAATGGGTGAAATCCTATGCCCACCAGTCAATGCCCTCAATAAAGGGTCCAAAGAAAAAACATAAAAGAGGGCTCAAAGGGCACCCCTGCTGAACCCCCCACCAGATCTTCACACATTTTCCTAGTCTGCCATTCACCAGGGGATGAGAAGAATCTTCTTTATAAATAATTCTAAGCCAATTGATAAAAACATCAGGAATGCCATAATGTTCCAATACCTGGCATAAAAAGGTATGAGGAACCTCATCAAAGGCTTTGGCTTGGTCTAGTGAAATCAAATACCCAGAAACACCTGATTCATCAAAAGCTTCTCTTATTAATTTTACCATGTCACCCATACTACGTTGGGAATGGCACAAGTTTGACTAGGAGGAATTACCTCCTGGGCCACCCATGAAAGACGCTTGCATAAAATTTTGCACAGAATCTTCCAGTCCACATTAATGAGACTGATAGGCCTCCAGTTCCAGAGGTCCACTCTATCACCCTTTTTATATAGAAAAATTAAAAGACTACCCACCAAAGCTGTTGGAAAAGGGACCAAACCTGATAATATATCATTATAAATTGTCACCAAAAAATTACTTAACATCCCCATAGATTTTTTATAGAACTCCCCTGGTATGCCATCTGGACCAGGAGAAGACCCATTCTGCAAACTGCCAATCATGTCTTCCACCTCCTTTTGGGATAGGAGAAGTCAGCAATGTTTTATCAACCTCTAACAACTCAGGTATCTCCAACTGGCTAAGAAAATCAGCAATCTCAGTACGATGTGGAGTGTTATCACTAAAGAAAGCCTTCACAAAATCCTGGACAGCACCCCCTATCGCATTCCCAGTATCCACCACTATTCCAGAATCAGTTCTCAGAGCAGCCATATTTTTAGATTCAACCCTTCTTGTACAACAATCATATGGATTGACATTTTGAGCTTTCCCTTGAGTACCAAATTTTTGTTCCATTAATAACGAGTGGGCTCTATCATATTGATATTTACACATTTCAGCTTTAACAGCCCATATGTCCTCAGTGAGAACTTCTCCAGTTTCAACTGACCTGGACAACAACATCTGAAGTCTATCTCTTAAGCGTAAATAAGTGTGATATTTTTTATTTGCAGCCTTTTTTGCCAAGGAACTACATAAAGTCTCAACGTCCCATTTGGTGTCTTGCCACCAAAAGAGAGAGTTGTCATACAACTCAAAAATGGAAAACCTGGCCTCTAACACCTCCTGAATGACAGACCAAGTTTCTACATCTTCCAAGGTAGCTGTATTCATTCTCCAAACTGGATTGGGGCCTGGTTTATTTAATGGTGTCCCCACCAAAGTTTTAATCAATCTATGGTCAGAGTTTTCCACAGGAGAAACTGAAAAAGTCAGCACTGAGACCCAATGGGAGGCAAACAAGAAGTCAATTCAAGTCGATAAATGCCCTCTAGAAAAGGTATGATCTGGCACTTGATCAAACTCAGCCACACAGTCCTTTAGCCATGGTTGCTTATACATTCTTTTTAAAAAATTAGAATCAGTATATAATTTCTGTGTTCTACCTGTTTTATCAGACAATGAAAAAATACAATTAACCCCCCGCCAAAAAAAAAACACAGATCTAGTTGTATATAGGTATGGTTGCACTTGTTTCATTGAGTCTACCCTTTGATATTTTGTTTGATAATTATACACATTAATGAACCTCAAATCCTGGGCCCCAAGTCTCACATCCAAAATGCACACCCTCCCAGGTACTAAATCAATAAGGTGGGAGACTCTAAGGTCCAGATTTAAAATTAAGAACCCAACCCCTGAGCACAGCTCCTCCCCCAGAGACCAAAAAGAAGAGCCCCGAAACCAGTCCTTTGATGCTTGTTGGATTTCCCTGATAGTATGTAAATGAGTGTCCTGCACCAGGAAAATGTTCATCTGATGATCTGCAATAAAAGAAAAGGTAGTCAGTCTTCTTTTATGGTTCTTGAGACTATTAACATTTTGTGAGCCCAAGGTAAGGTGTAACTCCATGGTTAGGTGTTAGAAACAACATCAATTTCTGGTACCACTGCCTTTGGGTCTTTTGTAGTAGTTCTTTTAGATTTCTTTTTTTTTCTTAACCCCCTCTCTCATTTCTTGAAGAGAAATTTCAGAGTCAGTCACATTCTCTGGTTAGGAAGAAATCATGGAAGAAGAATCTGAGTCATCCTCCTCCTCCTCCTCCCATTGTTTCCTCTTTGCAAGTGGAAGGAATCTATTCTTCATGCTAAGCCCAGTGTCAAGCAACTCAGCAGTACCCTTTCCCAGTTTTTGCAAAGCACTATGCATCATCCTTCTAGATTTCTGATGCTCCCATTCATCCATCTTTGGTAGTGGCATAGTAGGCACCTGCAGTGTAGAAGGTCCCGGTAGTGCAACTGAACCAATATCTTCACTGTCACCCACGGAATCCTGTGACAAATGTGGTCCATCTAATTCCACCAAGGTGTCCCCTTCCAAGGACACAACCCTGCTGAAGGATGCCTCTCAGTGACAGAGGAATGAGAAGCCTCCTACCCCCTAGGGGAAACCAAAGAAGATGCAGCATCAACAGATGATGAGGGATGTCGAGTGGAAGGCTGTTGTTAAAACTCCTTTGTGACACATCCTCAGGCTGCTGTGGAGCAGTCTCCTCCTCATCATCGGATCCTTCTCCCCCAGCATAATGGGAAGCCCAAGGGCAATCTTTGAAAGTATGGCTGGTATCATCACAAAGATTACAAACCACAGGGGTCTGGCATGTAAAAGCCATGTGGCCAAACTTTCCACAGAGAGAACACTTCATCTTATCGCAGGTGCTGTTTAAGTGTGTGTGAGCCCCACACCAAAAGCAAGACCTTGGCTGACCTGCATAGAAAATGAAGCCACAGTCTCTCCCAAGATAGAAACAGCTTGTTAAATGTTGTACAATACCTTTTTCCTGAGGAAGTCTCACCCGAATCCACCACCCCACCATCCAAATGTCTTCAGAATCAATGATGGGGTCTGGAAGGCCAAGTATAGAACATTTTGCCCATAACCAAAACAGAATGTCAGAAATTGCCACCCCCTTCATTTTTAAATAATACAGTTATTGTTCGGTAAGCAAGCTTTGTTAATGGGATCACAATAAATTCCTTCCGCTCTGACGTTCTTCTAACTGCTTGATATCATTCCCAAAAAAGCTCTAACCCAGCTGCCGTCTTGAAACTGGTATCAAAGTCTGGGTTCCCAGACATATGGATCAAGGCATAGACCTCTTGCTCTGAAAATCCCAAATTTTCTTTCAGAAGAGTGCGACCCACATATAAACGGTCTGGATAAGTCTCTAGGCCACCCTTATATTTAATGCAAACCACATTTCTTCATTTTGCTGGTTCTGGGGGTGCATGAAAAGACCAGCATATGTTCTATTGGAAGAGGCCCCACCTTTACTGTCAGAAGCCCCAGCGCTGTTATTGCCCAGATGCTGTGGTTCGGGGGGGGGCAGAATCATGCAAACCCAGGCTCAGAAATTATAGGTGCAGATACCAGAGGTTTGTTTGCGAGGGGGGTTCCATACCCAGTAATAAAAGCAGTATGTGCAAAAATCAAGGGAGCATCATGTGTCACAGGGAATAAAACAGGAGAATCAGACAGTTCTAGGGAGGAGGGAAGATCTAAAGGGTCAGTCTGGTCTTCAACCGTCTGAGCCAGAGACACCCACGGTTGATTTAGGGCTTGCATCACCCACCCAGTGGCCTGTAAAGCCTCAGCCTCAGTTCTCCCAGTAACTAAGATGCTGTCATCATAATTCAGACACCCTGACACAGTGTCATGGCTCTTTCCATCTTGAACAAGAGTCACAGTGCAAAGCTCCTCATCGGGCAAGATCTGGGAGCCCGAACCTCGAGAAGCTAAATCCATAACCATGCCCCATTCCTCCTCCACCAAAGGAGTATCACAGTGTTTCACAACAGAAATATCAGAAAAAACAAGATTATTTTCCTTTTGAAGTGTCTGAGGGTCCATCAGCGCATCACCAGCAGGTAAACGTGTGTCTTTTTGAGTAGAAACTCCTCTGCACCCTGAGATATTTTCACTTGCAGCACCAACCTCAGAACTCGGAAATCCAGAGGACTTGTCTTCAGGCAGCTAAAACCCCATATTAGGGAAGTCGCTCGTGAAGCCATGAGCTCTTTCTTTACACTTGTGGTACTCCTCTTCGGCCAATAGTGCCCGCAAGTAGTCACTCCTGGCTTTAAAGCACTGATTTCTCAGGAAATCCTCACTCAGTGCGGCTCACGCTGACATTTCAGGTAACATAGATAGACCATCAAAGGCTTGTTCGTTCTGAAAAGCTTTGCTCTTCAGTATCAGCCGGAACACCAGTTCCTTGGTTCTCAAAGACAGATACTTGGTTTGTGACTTCCAAAGCCACCTTTTCAGGCACAGAAAATGCCTCTAGCAAAACTGGAACAGAGGAGGAGGCAAGCTCCTCTGCTCCTGCAGCCATCTCACATCCACCTCCACCAGGATCCATGGGTTCTGCCATCTTGGCCAAGGACCAGGATGACAAAGCTTCCTCTACAGGAGAGTAGGGGAATTTCCCCAGTGTCCTGGCTAAATTTCCCTCATTCACTAAAAATACCACCAACAGCTTAATCTGGTCCAATTTCAGTTGCTTACCATCTGTATCACCCCTCCCCCAGTTGCCCCTGAAAAAGGAACTTCTAGTCACAGTGTGCTTACTGGGTCAACAAAAATTCAACAAAACAGCAACTGAAGTGTATAGTAGAACATTGTTCTGTATAGAATTTCAGCACTTTACAAAATGTTGTTGTGGCAAAGGTCAAATTTCATGGAATGTGAGTGCACCTTTGTGGTGTGACATCATGCTACAACATCTAGAGATGGTTCTAGTAAGTTTCACTGTGGAAAAGGGAAAAATAAATTCTCACTTGTTGGATAATACCATACAATATAAAAAATACAGGATGAACAATGTTATACATAACCGGTTTGTTCTGTCATAATGGGTTTCTGAATCCAATGAACCTCCTGATCTCTCGATGTCAGAGGGAATTGGAATCTTCTGTGGCAGAACACACTGGCTGTGCTAAGTTGCACAGTTTGTATTCTCTCAAAGTGGCAGCATTCCAAGGTGTTCTGCTGCAGTATTGACTTAACTACTTCTGCTGTGCACCATAATGATTTCAGTACTGAAGCAGAACAAGCATAGTCCAGAAATGGAATTGTATGCATAACAGCATTTTAATAGGCACTACAATTTTTGTTGTTGTTGTTGTACACGACTGCTACTTTATCCACTTCAGATACATGCTATGCAAGTCAAATGATGGGATGTGTAACATTCTGATATCTGAATGTATGTTTTGGGGTGTGGGTTTAGCTTGGCAATGTATATACAGAGCTGGTCTTCTGGTGTGATTGTATTGGCCCTACTGGTGTGGGTGTTCACATAAAATTTGTAAGAAAGTATGTTCCGTAATGCCCACTTTTCTAATGGGATGGTATTGAATGTGTTGTGATATAATGAGACCTTATTCAATACACATGTGTTAGTTGTTTGTGTCACATTTAAAGGTTCTATATAAGTACAATGAATAAGTATCAAGATTTGAATCACTAATTATTGGTGTCTGGACATTTCTAATTTAGGTGATGCTTAAAAAAAGGAGCATTGCCAACAATTTACTCTTCAAGCGATGAACCTCCCAATAAGAAAGCTAGAATGCTAATGGAGAGCTTAGATCGAAGAAGGGTAATATGTGTCTGAGAATATTCTTACAATACTAAGTAGTGTAATGGTACTGGTGATTGTATTTGTGAATGATAATACTTTTCCAATAATTTTGGACAGATGATGTGTTGTGTTGATATACCTGCACACCGTGGGTAGTTTTTTAATTCATTGTTAAAAATATGCAATACTGTGTTATAATGTTTGGGTAGCCCTTATTACCCACTGAAGGTAAGCTGTTTACATCCTTGTAATCTCACTGTATTGATGTCAGAATGTTATAAACCTCTCTCATCTATTTCAGAGCAGTGGATTTTTAACACAGAATGTCAGTATTATACAGGTGATAAGCACAGTGTAATCATTTTTTTTATTGCTAGAGAAATGGTAAACCTCTTGAGCTGCACTCTTGAGGTTTACTATTGCCCTAGCAACCACTGGAGGTGATTGCACCATGGTTATCACCTGTGCATCAGGCATTATCCTCTATATATAGTGTATGGTGGAATGCTGTTATGCATGGAATTCCATGCCTGGAATATGCTTGATCTGCTGCTGTAATTACATCATTTTAGAAAATGTGTAAAGTGTTTGTAGTAATCTGATTAGCTCAGACACTTTTCTAGGTGGGCATCTATCAGGCAATAGACGCCCACCTATTAAAAGTGCCAGCCTAGTCTGCCCCATCACCAGTATGTTTGTGCCCAGCATGCTCTCCAATTGGCCAAAACCCCTTAGTTGAATTCCAAATGTCAGCCATATGTATGTGTCGTTTAGCGGGTGATTAACTGAGCAGCTGACCCATAACAAAGTGAAAAAAAAAAAAACATAGCAAAAAGTAATAGAATAAACAAAAACGCAATGACTGTCCTCACAAAAATACACTGAAACCAAATGGACATAACTTCTGTATTGTGTACTGTAACGGTGACACCTCCCTCCCAAGACGAGAGCTGTAAAAAAAAAAAAATGGCTCCATATACACACCTCCCATCTCCAACTGCTCTAGCTGTGCTTTTGAGCACTGAGCCACACAGCATGCCACCTCATGTACCATTTAGGTTTTTTTTTTCCTTTAGCGAGTGTGGCAGATACCTCTCTTGCTGTGCCCCCCCCAGCTTAGCCACCTGATAACTACTAACATAACAGGCTGTAAAAAATGTAAAACAGTCCACATTTGTTTCTATGATGACACAATGAAAGCGGCTGAGTTGTACCTGCATGGCGGCTTACCGCGGCTCTCCCACAGTAATTTCCACTGTCCCAACCAATCAATGGCACCGCGTTCATTTCTCCATTGCTCTCTGACCCCACTAGACACATTCACCTCCAACTGATTAGCAGGTAGCAGCAAAAAACAATGACAACACAAAGCTGGCCAAAAAAATGCTTCTGACTTTTGTTCTGTTTTGTTCCTACTCGGGTATAGCATTATCAAGCACACGGGAAGTAAGCACTGCATCTTCCTTAAGAAAATGATTGTATGAGACAGATCTTTTGTTTTCAAAACATTATATCTTAATCTTTCAGTCTGAAGTTGGTGGTCTAGAGGGGGAGGGATAGCTACAAGACAATGGCTGGGGAGGGGGAAACAGATGACACAGAAACAGGGACTACTTTACCAGGCAAACCTTTAAACATCATTGTTAATACAATTTTTCAAATCTTTTTCTTAATTTTTTTTTAAAATCCCAAATAAAAATGCCACAGTGCCCATTTTCTAAGCGCAATAATACCCTCCAGGGTGGGCGGTATGGGCAATATCGGACCTTCCAGGGGCTATAAGGCCCTCCGCCTGTGGCGTTAATCATTATCCTGGTGGTCCGGTATTGCCCAATACCGCCCACCCTGTCAGGTATTATTGCTTGCACATCATTCTGTTGCAGTAGAGATGTCACTACTATAGCAGGACCACTTGGAATGGCTACACATTGTTGCTGCCCTCTATTTAATTCTGCGGTAAGACAGTGTTCTAGAACCTGTAGAGACTCCACAAGTAAGTGTCATTATGAAAAAGAGAAACAAAACACAATGCACGCATTTCACATAGTGAAACGATACATTATAAAAAATTCTGGATGACTTTTTTTCAGTTATGTTGTATGTTAACATTTTACGGTTATTTTGTATGTTAACATGAAAGACTTCAATAAACGACTTCTACAAAAATAAATTATGTTAACCAACAGAAAGCAATGCTTTTGTGTTCTCTTGTGCAGATGACTGAGCTTTGGCTTAAAAAAGAACCCTGGAAAACCAGGTTTCCACTGGAGGAATAAGTATTAACTCACAACTGATAGGCAATAGTAGTGCTGATGAGGATGTAATATGCAATGGTAGTTCAACATCCAGTGCTTCACTCAGTTTACCTGTATCTTGTCACAGTGCTCCAGATACATTGTTAACACATAGTGTGGACATACAGTGTGAGCTTGAAGTAAATTGTGAAGTAGTTGAAGAAGAAAGTGAAATTCAAAAATGGGGAAATACTCCAGATAAGGCCGACATACTGCATGACAATTTGTATGGAATGTCCACCAGGAAGTTAAAGCCATGCAGTAAAAGTACTCAGACTCTTACTAAAGGATGTGACAAAGGTTAGTGTGACGGGTTAATCAGTGTGTCGATTTTTGTCATATTACATGCATAGAAAGTGATACAGTTCTTGTTACATTCGAATGACACAGAGTTATGTAGTTTTTAAATTCTTTACTGTTAGGTGTGCAAGTATCAACCAAGAAGCGGTCAGTTAGCACCTTAGTAAAGCCAAAAATGCGGCCAAAATACTGTGAACCCAAAATAGTAGACTCTTCAGATGTTAACGCTGATGACATGGAATTTACAGATGACCCTAATGACAAAGAATAAGAACCTGATAGTGATGATGATAGCACATCATTCCAAATTAGGTGATTATTGTTTTTTTGTTAACAGAATGTGGTTATGTGTAAGACTTGCTAATTAATTGCCCTTATGTGAACCCTTTCAATTGAGTCAATGTACTTGCACATGTAAGGCCTCCATAGCCTAACACCACACTTGATGTGAGGCCTCATCATGGCTTGCTACATGGGCATCAGGTCCTCCTGATGCCTTCTGGTGATCCTCCTGAGATACCTTCTAACATTCCACATGACCTCCCTACCGTCATTGAGCTTTGCTTCCCTAACTTGAGGTTGTTGGAGACTGCTACCTCCATATCCATGTCATCCTCTTTCTCATGGACACTGTACCCTACCAACATAACCTCTGTCCTTAGATTCCAATTTCCCAGTTGCATAACAGTACACTTTTTGAGCAGCCTCATTAGTGTGGGTATCATCCTCCCTTCCCTGATTGTTGTGTTTTTGACCCTCATGGCTACCCTGTGCTCTCTCCATACCTAGATGGACCCTTGCTCCCATGCCCTTATCCATGATTCACTTCCTTTGACTTTTTCCAGTGGTCTCATGTCTCATACAATCCTCCTGAACAGTTAAATTGGTTTTCATCTCCATAGTCACCCTTTCCCAGTATATCTCCCTTCTCAGTTTGGCCAGCTCTGTTTCTATCCTCCCATGTCTCTGTCAAAGGTGCTATTGTATATTGTGATGTAGTGGTTAGCTGTATTGCCAATATCTATTGGCACAGACATGTAATGAGCATATTTCTTAGTTCTTCTTCCAGTAGTTCTGTCAGAGAGAAGTTCTACATCATAGCTGAAACTTGTCTGCTCCATTTATTCTCATTCTGTCTCTACTGTTACATGCCTGACACACTGACAGAAGTTAGCCAGATGATAGGAAGCATGGTCATTGTTAAGCAAACTTGCTTAACATGCAGGTAAAAGTGATGTGAAAATAATTTACCTTGCAAGGAGAGAAAAAAATAATGAATTCCTTGGAGATCTGTTAGACAATGTTTTTAATATGTGTTTAACTGCTACCTGAATTGGCTGTTGTTTAATTGAAACCACTTATTATTGCAAACTGAGCCTGATTAGGTAGGATACTAACACCATTAAGGTGATGGTTAGGATAAATCATGAGATTATGTAAGATAACCTATATGCTGTATTTGCTGGAATACTGAACTGCACAGTTATCCTTTCAGTTCCTTAATTAGTTATAGTGTATATGTATCTTATATCATGCATGCAGTTATTTTGCATGATAAGTATGCCATGCATGTCTTAACAGGAAAGTGTACTTGTGGAAAAGTCAGAATTTGACTGCTGGGATCCCAGAATTTAATATCACGCTGTCTTCTGCCATTTTATTTTGCTGGTACCCTTCTATCCAAGGTTTTAAGAGTCATGCAATTTGCTAATGTTGCAACTATCAGCAGATCAACATTTTTTATGCATCAGAAAAAATATTTTCAGCATGTATCCAAAGTGTTTGGGAAAAGAAACAGGCTATGCTGAAATCAGAAGTTACAGAGAAAAACATGTCACTTTTGTTAGGGGGAGATGCGAGATGTGATAGTCCAGGTTACAGTGCAAAATATGGGTGCTACACTATAAATGATGTGTGCAATAGCAAAGTACTCCACCTCGAGCTTATTCAGGTCAGTGTGGTTGCTGTTAGAGTTGTAAAAGTTAATTTTCAAATGATCATCATCTGTTAGTATGAAAATCAGTATGGATTTTGTAATACAGGGGACATGTTTGGTTGTAAAAACAGAATACACAACACACATATATATATATATATATATATATATGTAGATATATTGATGATTAATGTTTTCATGTAAAACAATGCAGGAAACAACAAAGAAGGGGTGCATATATTCAATCACTGCTTGTTTATTTTGTCTTCACTTCCAACAGAGCAATCGAACTGGAGGTAGTTATCATATGGAATTGGAGGGACTAAAATGATGTCTGAGTGAACTTACAAAATGGGGTAGGATTGAAGCATTAGTAATGGACAGACACAGGCAAATTGAAAAATATATAAAAGACAACTGGGCTGAGTCATTCAACCACTACTTTGATGTCTGGCATGTTACCAAGGGTAAGTGTAGTTCATAATGGAATACAATTTTTCCATTTGTATGCCTTCTTTGTCTTATTTGATGTGCTGTTTACCTTTACCAATCATGTAGCAATTACTGTTACCATATTATGTTTTGGATACAGGAATTGTAAAATGTATTGAAAAATTATCTGCCATCAAGGAATGTGAAATCTTAGGTTCCTGGAAGCAATCCATACATAAACATGTTTACTGGCTAGCAGGAACATCAGAAGGGAATGGAGATCTGGCAGAGGCAAAGTGGAGAAGCATCGTTAATCATGTTAGAAATGTGCATTCTGGCCATGGGGATCTATTCAATAATTGTGCTCATGGAACCTTGGAAGGACGAGAGGCACGATGGAAATGGAAAGTGCCTGGTGAGTTAAAATGCATCTTCCATTGAATGCTCTCCTTCTCTGAGGGAGGGTGGGGTACAGTGCCCAGTGATTGATGGACCCCTTGTGGAGACTGGGAGAACCACATGTATGTGGTGCCCACACGTTACAGGGGCAGGGCAGACACTGGATGTCATTGCATGTCCCCTCTCTTGGGGCAGACCAAAAAGAGAAAAAAAAACAGTTGTACTCGCAAGGATGACGCCCGCACCAGCACGTGGCCTCTATGGCTTCCCTGGCACTCTGCTGCAGTATCATGGCTCTGTGGACCCATCAAATTCCAAACCCTGCCCTTGTTGAGCGTCTGGTGGGGTGGAACACATTGAGGTTACTTTAGGTCAATATCATATGTTGGTGTTATTATCAATACATGAATATTTCAATCACTTATATTCCAGTTGTGAATATGTATAGTAGTGGTGCTTATATCCTAATCGTCGCTCTCATTATGTAAGGTTCTAAGGCTTCCACAAAATTAACTGACACACTGATGAGAAAACGGTTGGTGAACGACATACAGAAACTGGCTCCACATTGCCAGACTTCATCTGTGGAGGCATTTCATTCCGTAATCAATTATTTTGCACCAAAACTGTATCACTTCTCCTAGCTGGGCATGTATAGCAGGTATTGTAATGTCATCATACAGTTTACAATGCTAGTTATACAGTATGAAAATATAATAAACCAGTGCTTTGTGGTGAGTGTTTACATGTTTTACAGGTATGTGTTATTTAAGCAATATACCCCTCAAGGGTGTAGGTATACTGGTGGATTTACCATGGCTGGTGTGGTCTGGTCACAAGGTGCAGCCAAGTGACTTAACCACACCAGAAGTGATAAATCCACCAGTATACCCATTCTCTGGATGGGTATATTGCTATGATACAACGTTCTCCTGTTATTTTTTTTGTGGAAAAATAAATAAAAACAAAGTTCGTGGCAGCTTTAATGATTTTAAAGGACTGTATTCTTGCACCGGAAAACTGGTGCCATTCTAAGAGGTAGAGCATAGTGAGGAATGGCCTAAACAAAGAGGATTGTGTATAAGCAGTCATACATAACAAGAATATTCTTGTATTGAGAGGTTTCCTTGGTAACAGATGACCTCGAGAGCACAGCTCGAGAGGTACTCTGTTACCAAGGGAACCTCAAGATACAAGAATTTCCTTGTTTGTGTGTGACTGCTCATACACAATCTTTTATAGTGAATGGGCAGTCACAGCACAGAAAATCACACAAAACCAGCTAGAGAAGACAACTGAGAATAGAAATGTTCACATTTTCTTTTTTTTTTAGCTGACACAGTGTGCTGCAGATGTTTCTGCAAGTTCAAGTATGAAAAAAAAAATGCAACTTCTAGCTTAACTGGATTGAGTAAAGCAACTATGTGGCAGCATTCCAAGTCATTATGCTGCAGTAGTGATGTAGCTAGTGCAGCATAACAGCTGTGATGACATGCAGTAGCTACTGCAGCATAACATCTCCATTCTAGTTAAGGATTTCTATCCATAACAACATTCTACCGTACACTATAGCACATTTACACTCTTTAAAAATGAAATTTTTGAGGAAAAACAGTTCTTTGTGGTTAAAATGGCTAGTTTTTGCTGTACACTGTACAGTTTATTGTCAAGTTCGGAGTACTCGCAAGCTCAGTGAGAAATAACATGGCAGCATTGTATAATCGTCTTCAATGTGTCTATCCTCTTATTACAAATTTATATTCCTAATCCATTTCAGATTACTGCTATCAGCTTTGCATTTAAATGAGAACTCTGCCAGAGATCAGCACATGAACAGACGTAGGGAGTATGACTACAATGTAGTGTTTCCAAAGTTCAAGCAAGGTGGACATTCCATTCGGAAAGTTCACACCAGATGCACATATGGTAATGTACTTTGCTTATGTCTGGTAACATATTCTCCCTCCCTCCCAACAAGGACCCCTATTTCCCAGCGGCTCCTGGATGTACCCTCTCTGCACCTATCCCAACCCGTCTTGAACTCCTCTACAGTAGTGGCAGCAACCAGTTCTCTGGGCAGCACATTCAATGACTCCAGCACTCTCACAGTGAAGTAGGCCATCCTCGTTTCCCACACCAACCTCATCCCATCCAGCCTCATGGGGTGTCCCCTGATGGCCCCCGGTTCCCTCAGCTGGAGGACCCCTTCAAGACTTACCCTATTGATCCCCCTGAGATACTTGAAAACCTTTCTCATATCCCTCCTGTCTCTTCTCTCCTCCAGCGAGAATAGGCTGAGCTCCCCCAGTCACTCCTCATAGGGCCTCTCCCCTAGCCCCAGTACCATCCTGGTCGCTCTCCTCTGTACCCTCTCCGTGGCTATGCACCCCAGCATTTTATTTGCTTGTGCTGCTGCCCTTCTACACTGCTCTGAGCTGTTCAGTTTGGCATCCACCACCACACCGAGGTTTTTCTCCCCCCCCTCGAAACCTGCAATGTAACATTGTGAAACAGAGATTTGCAGAAATTACAGACTGCTAACATCAATTAATGTGTGTATCTGATTTTGTTTCAGAGTACGTAGAAGATCGTTTTGCACAGCTGCACACAGTACTGATTACAAACATTGAACAGTCAATAACCATACCACCACCATAATGCTCAGCATTTGAAAGACCTAATAACAAAGACGCTGTCAAAGGAATGTCACAATTTAATGAAAAATAGGTAACTGCTGTACAGTGCAATCCAAATATTTTCAGCACTAAGCATAACAATTTTAAAATTCATAAACAAGGTATCATTAGTTATGAATTATGAAGAAGATGCACTACCATTGACAACTAAAATGACAACGTTTGTGAATGTGAGATATATACATCTTTCCAGGTATGAACTGTGCAACAACAATGACTGTGGAGTAAAACAACATAAGTCAGATACTGCTTCAATGTAATCACAAATACAGTGGCGCCATTACGGAATTCATGTTGTAACCATCAGGTTTTAAACATGTACATATATATTTGTAAAAGAAAGATTCACTGAAATATGGGGAAGGCCTATATGTTTTCTGTCAGAGAATACTGTATATTTATACATGTCGGATAGGATTAGCAATTAATAATAATAGTTTAACTGATTAAATAAGTTAGTAAGCATAATCTGTTACCTTAGTCTATGACTAGTATAAAGCAGGATATCAAAAACCAACAAATTCCCACTCCTCACTAGGTGGTTGGAATGTCTGCCTGATAACATATGCAACACATGATGGGATTGGAACACATATGTGTCTGCCTAATATCCCCCAACACCATCTGACAAAGCGACGATAAGATACTTGTCTATATTTCTTATGAAGAGGCCCTTCATATGGTCTAGCATACTGCCATCTTAGAGCACTCCACACCAGCTGCAGGCTCCAGACATCCAGTCGAATGCTGTGGAACCCTGAATGTTGTGTGATGCAGCTTGAATTTGTTTCATGCAGCATTGGTTGAACAACAGGGATTTCAGCACAACATGAGCTCTCAGACTCTGTGGGCATTGACACACACTGGAAACATGTGCACCTAAAGGAAAACAATAAAAGTAACACTAATAAAACTAAATAAACATTACAAGTAAACCTAACATAAAAGTAAAACTAATAAAGTAAAATTCGCTATGTTCAGAAAGGATGGGGGAGGGAAGGGGGTGGTGTAGCACTGTAATTCTGATATGGCATTGATATTGGAGGGGTAGAGGAGGCTGGAGGGAATGTGGAGCCTCTTTGGGTCACCCTGCTGACACAAGGGGGAAGAGAGTAAAGGTCAGAATGATATACTGACTGGTTCTTCCTGGATCTGGAGGGGGGTAGGAAAGCCAAACAGGCCAGAAAACCCTGCTGGTGGACCTGTGAGGTTCAGGAAATGGTGAGAAACAAAAAGGTGGCCTGTTAGACACTTCAAGTGCTCAAGGAGTGAAAGGGATTGGGGGAGTATGAGAGGACAGCCAAAAGAGTCACCAGGGTGGTGAGAACAGCTAAGGCAAAAAAGGATCAGTTCTTGGCCAGCGAGATCCAGAGGGGGGACAAGGGTTTCTTTACATACATAGGGGGAAAAAAAGGAAAGTAAGGGGCAGATCAGCAGGATACTGATAAAGAAAAGGGAGTAGCCACCACGGACAGGTGGGGGGGCCAGCAGTACAGGGTGCAATGTGGGAGGAGATGTAGGCTGAAATCCCGGTACAGAAAGAGTAAGTGAAGCCACTGCAACAGTTGCATATCACTATAAAAAAAGATAAAACAAGATGAACGTTGCATAATAGCAGTATACCATGACAGGCAGTGGGTATATGGGTGTATTTATCACTTCTAGTCTGGTTAGAACACTTAGCTGCACATCGTGACCAAACCACACCAGGCGTGGTACAGTAAATCCACCAATATACCAACTCCCTGCCATGGTATGTTGCTTGATTAGTTTGAGACTGGCCATGTGTTGTTGTGTGATTTGCAAACATATTGTGTGGTGCATCACAAGGTGTAGCTGGGTGACATCAACCACTCAAGAAGTGTGTAAATCACACCACTACACATGAAATGACTGAATTAGTATGATCATAGCAGTAATCTGTTAGTACAATTCCATCCCAACAAGGGTAAAATGCACAACTTATAAGCCACACATTTCTTAGTTTCTTCACACACATGTTTACAGTGTTTACTCATATATAAAACAAAGTTCGGCTAGGCCCTAATAATAAAAGTACGTAAATAATGTTTACATATTAATACTATTGAATTCATGTATTCCATGTTACCATTCAATGTGTGTGTGTGTGGGGGGGAGGGGCATCCTACTAAGGGAATAATGTAAGAAGACATAGCTGAGTGTTGGTACAACTGAGATACATGCACACCCAGAAGCTGAAAGCAATTAACCTGTGAACTCATGCTTAACTACACATCTAGGTATATGGGTATCTCAGTACCACTATCACCCAACCATGTCTTATTACTTATGAATGTTATGTGCTGATGGGGGATGGGAAACACATGGCAGGGCTTGAATCTCTACTATACAGAAGTAGAAGATTTTCTGGCTGAAATACTGGGCCCGATTATCAAATGGGGCTGTGTCTGGCTCAAGCTGCGGCAAACAGCAGCTTGCACTGATGCTCTCTGCGCCAGGGACCCTGCACCCAATTCAGGTACAGGAGGCATCCTGGTGCCTAAGTCCCCTTATGTGCGGCAGCACCACCCATACATCTAACACAGGGTGCATGGAAGGAGTGTGCCACAAGCCTCTTGCAGCAATGCACATCTGGTCCCTCCGTCCCCAATGACCCCAGCACAGTCCAGTGACCCTCCCAGTGGTGGTCCTGCCCCCCAACCAAACAGGTAGTGCCCACCCCATCCCCAGATAGATCAGGGACCAGCATAGACCTCCACACAGCTCTGCAGCCAGTCCCTGACAGACCGGAATGTGCAGCAGACTGTACAGTGTACACGCTAATATTAGTGTGTACACTGTGCAGTCTGCTGTGCATTCTGAGACTGGCCACCGAGGTGTATGGAGGTCTATGCTGGTCCCCTGATCTATCTGCGGATGGGGTGGGCACTACCTGTTTGGGTGGAGGGGTACAGGACCTGCAGTGCATGGGCATATGCCATTCGTCTGCATGGTGGGAACACCTGTCTGGTGCATAGTCGGGGAAGGCCAAGACAGGGATATGGAGGGGAAGGCTACCCTGTATTGCCATGGGGGCACTTCATGGATGGGGTCTGCTCCATATGGGGTGTATGTGGGGTACATTGGGGTTGTGGAGGTGGGACTCACAGCACTGCCAGGGCTTTGAGAATTGGACCCACTGTTTTGCTACTGACACACAGCACTGTAACAGAGTAGACATGCCAGAGTGTTTAGACCACATGAGGATGGATATGCAGAGGCTTGAATAATGGTCAAAGGTTTGGCAGTTAACATTCAACAAAGGGAGGTAGTATAGGGCAGTGGTTTAAGGCTCTGAGCTGCAAATATGGAGACCTGGGTTTGAATCCCACGGCCCCCACTTACATATACTGTGTGACCCTGAGCAAGTCACTTAACTTCCCTGTGCTCCCAAGTTGCACATGTAAAAAAAGCTTTCCGCTTAGTGTGCCTCACCTGGTTAAACAATTGGAGGAAAAAAAAAATTGCAAGGTAATGCATTTGGGCCACACAAAAAAAACAACAACCTTGGTACACCACCTCAGTTTGTGGGGCAGGCTATAGCATGCACCAAGCATGAAAGGTATATTATTGTAGCAGACCATACCAGGCTGGTAACATTTCTGGAGGACACTGTACTCCAGGATGATTGATCAGCAGCATGAATCTGTCACTGGAACATCATGCCAGACAAACATAGCTGACATCTACAACTGGGTGAACAGCAACTGGACAATGGCAACGGGGATGATGGCCTGTAATTATATTTCAGAAAGGCCATGGATGCCATGTCATATGAAAGGCCATAGGGGAAGCTGTAATGCATAGGGATAGGAGCCAAGATGGTTAAATGGACAACATGCTGTGTAAGGTTGGTGGAGACAGGGTGGCCCCACATTGCCATAAGGGTGGACAGGAGGCCACTGGCCCTCCAGGTCTTTTGGGACATTGGAGTTCTGTGTCAGTTTTACATTACTAACAGCATGACACTTCATTTGATAGATAAAGAGTACTGAGGATTAAGTTAAGTGTGTGTGTGTTGGGGGAGGGGGTGGAAGAACCTCATAGGTGAGTCTCAAGCATTTCTTATCAGAGTTACAATATTGAGATAAGTGCATAACCAACACAGTTTACCATTTAATTACTGTTGTTGATCTAGGCATCTATGGAGTTGGCCACAAGTCCATATGGGCATGATGACCTACATCCGTGTGGAACAAGTATGCCAAGGATCTGTAGATAGCGAGGGATATATGCGAGGGTATATTGCAACAAGTGGTGCACATTGGCAACTCATAATAACATAAAGAAGGGACAGTAATATGACTAATATAACAACATGTTATTGTGCATGCACCAGTCTACATTTCCCACTCTCAATTGTTCTCCTCCATTCAGTGTTTCTGCAGGTTCCTGCTCATCTTCCGATTCCAATCCGGAGGGCTCAAACTGATAAGGTGAAATACCCAAGGTGACAGAAGCTGATTTATGCAGTCCATAATCTTGCTCCGTTACATCAGACAATGATGTTTCAGTGTCAGCACTACCACTACTGAGCTCATCTGATGAGTCCATGAACTTCAAATGACAAAGAAGAAACACAAAACATACGTTATGAGGCTATAATATAATAATATGGATTCAACCCCATTTTTAATTGCCGACTCACTGAGTTTACTTTAAAGACATATTTAATAAGGTCACCTGCTGAAAGAACACATCAGGACTGTTATAAATGCAAATGCTACTATGTTTCTATATATACATATACCAGATGGGGTGAAAGATGCTTATCTCTTTACTGACAACTGCATTTCTAATTAACATATACTATTTAGCTACTAACTGAAACACTATATATATGTTTTTGCAATGCTTTTGCAGTTGAATTTTTATGTAAATCAGTTTATAAATAATAAAGCAAAAGCAATTTCATTATGTCAAGCAACTCACATAAAGCATGGTTATATACAATAATTCTATATCAAGTCATCATATATATTGACATTCCATTAGGCGATTAGCATACCATAATGACATACATGTAATGTACCATGACACCTGCTGTGTGTCACAATTGCCAGTTTATGCTATGTACCATGTAAGGTTTGCCACAGCAACATATTTGGGAATGTAAACACACAACCTTAGACACCTTGGGGCAGATCACAGGAACAGATATTTATGCAATAAAATTAACAGGGTGTGGTATATCATGAGAAATTATCACACATCAGGTACATTGTGAGGTGCGAGGCCACAGGCCGATTGTCTCATGCACCACAAAAGTGATGATATATCATGATATACCACACCCTCGAGTGTATTACTGCAATTATAAAATGACACTAAAATGTTTGAAAATGGCTGATCTTTGTAATCAGTTTTGAACAGGGATGACATTCTGACATCCTCTCAATTTTATAATCCTTTTTCAAATGCAACTGACAGGTTACAGTAACAACATGTGGACAAGTTTAGTATATGCAGCACACCAGCATTGGGTTTGATTCTCACAGCCTCCACTAGCATACTGTGTGACTATGAGCCAGTCACTTAACCACCCAGTGCTCCCAAGTCCCCCCTGAAAACAGGCAATTATGCCTAATTTGCCTTACCAGGTCACCAAACATTAATATGAAATAGATAAATCAACTACCACCACTTGACTGGAAGTGGGTTCTCACTGGGATAGAAAATGAATATGGGATTCCTGGCTGAATTTGGGTCAAAAAATTATCATCAAACATTTCAATACAACCAAAAAGGGTACTTAATTGTTAAACAACCTCAACAATACTACTTTGTTAATTGAAAACAGCATGGCTAAGCCAAATCTTTACAAACACACAGAAAACCACATGGGTACCCGGCATGGAGAACCAGTGATCAGTGTGAGCATCAGTCCTCTTTACTGTAATTTGTGATGATACTGTGGAGGAGCTGGAAGAGAAGGCCTGCCTCTTTGTGGATGACACAATACAACTAAACAGGGAGAACACTCCGGAGCGGGATGTCAGCGGGAGGGGGTGATGGAAGGTGGTGGTTGAAAGGATGAACAAAAATCTGGAAAAATTGAACAATTGTGCAATGGTATGACAGATGGATTTCATTTTGTAAGACTGCACAGTAATCCACATACAGCACAAAAAGCGGAGGACATACAACAAATTTGATGGAGTGTTATTGACAGCCACAAAACAAGAACAGGATGGTCTACAGTCTGAAAGGCACTGCAGTAAGGCAATTTGGATGACTAGTGGTAATATGGGGTTCATAAGGAGGTGGGTACAGGTTATCCTGTACAGATCACTGATAATACTCACACATTGGGTACTGTGTCATGCTCTGGAAACTACATCTCCATCAAGGTCACAGACAGTGTGGAGAGAGAGTCCAGATGATGGTATGTGTAATGATGCAGCACCTACACAAAACACTAAGACTACTCCTGAAGAGATCACTGGTACTTCCCACACATTTGGATACTGTGTCATGTTCTACATACCACATTTTCATCAAAGTCATAAACAGTGTGGCAACAGTCCACAGGATGGTATATAAAGTGATGCGGGGCCTACGCAACAATACTAAGACAAGTGACTACAGGACCACAATATGTACAACTTGAAAGACAGGAGGGAGATGGGGTACATGATGGAGGCCTTTAAGGAGTCATATAGAGTACTTAATGTACACAATACAAGAATAACACATAATGTGAGTGTGTTAGATAATTAGTCTAAAGCCAGTCTTATGAATCAAAATAACGAGGTAGTACTGGAAGAAAATGGTGCCAGAATCAGACAGACTGATCCCATGCCATTTGCAGATGAAAAGGTAATAAGACACTGTACTGTGGCCTGCATCTCTTTACATGCAAACTGCATCCTATTTTGGGCTACACTCTCAAAGAAAACATGTACATGATGCCTGACAGTCTTTGACTGGGACCATTAGTGATGAATGGCACTAGTTGCAGAGGGGTGAGGGGCTCAATTTCACTCATGCACAGGTGGATCAGAAATTAGAACTCCACAACACATCCCCACCAATAACCAATGGAGACTACCACAAAAGTGTACCCAAAAGACTAATTGGAATCCTGGCACCACCCTTCAAGTGCTTTCTCACCATATCTAACCACCCTTTCCACATGGCAGTGGGAAGCCAGCACAACCATCTGCACATCACCACAGCTGGCTGCTGACTATTCTGGCATGTTCCACCTACTGTAACTGAATAACAAACAAGTCACATAACTGATCTGCCATTCACCTACAGTATGCTGTCGCTGTGAGTACACAGGACAAACAACAGTGGTGGTGTATGGAAGGTTTTGCTACCTGTCAGCTGGCAAGTTGAGGGGTTTGGGCAGATTGAATGGAATAGTACTTCACAGGGTGCAAATGTGCGGGACCAATACAGCACCAGTGACATCAGTGGTCCTGTGTGCAGATTTGTAATGGCCACCATATGCTATTTGGGAGTGGGGAGTGTGGGGGAGGTAGTGAAATGATGCTTCAAAGGGTGACAAACTCGTTGGGCCATTACAGCACCAGTGAGTGTGATTGGACTGTGGTCTTCTTCAAATACTGGCAAATTTTTTTTTACAACTAGATTGCTGTTCTGTGCCTTGTACAAGGACATAAGTCATGAAAGGGGGGATGGGGTAAATACCATGGACACGTTTCAACTTCTGGTAGGATTACATTACAAGGTAACAAAAAATGTGTCACTTATGAGCAGGTACCACTCAATGCATTTACACAGGGTATGTCATCAACCAACAACTCCAACACAATTAACATAGCAGGTAAATAACCACCAGTATCAGACTCTTCCCCTCTCCAAGCACTTGCATGAACCCCGGGTGATTAAGATCACATCCATCCCCAGCGACAACTGACACCATTACGCCTGTATATATTTTCCCACAATTATGCCTACTGACACAGTGAACCCCCACAAATAACATATCAAGTGTTCTCTCACCCCATCAACTCCACGCAACAATAAGCAGTATGGGAACTGTCCACAATAACCAACTACACACCATCACAGCTATCTGATGAGGCTGCATACAGTAAGTAAATGACAGCTCAGTCACATGACTGACCCATCATTCACTTACAGAATTTGGTCACTACAAGCCTAGTCTGCAGAAAGCATTGCTTATGTTTGGAAACTTCTGCAGTCTCACATTTGTCATGTAAGGATGATGAATGGTATGGGGGGGGCTGTTGGGTGTAGTTGTGTAAGACACATTGTGATGGATGTTAAGTACCGTGACATACTGAAGGGCAAAACGTATTGAAACAGTACTGCACATATTGGGATGAAGTGCAAACCATGCTACACCACTGACTGTAGTCCAACAGTGGTCTTCATAATATAGCACTATTAGAAGTGCTTACATTACATTTCAGTTCCGTCTGCTAGGAAATATATCAGGTCAGCAGAACCCTCACCTCGAGCCATTACAATGTCCAAAGTCTGTCGAGGAACACATCTAATTTATAACACGCCACTCACCTGCCCCATCACACTCGATCGCTACTGTGGACAATCCCAGAAGTATGCCTATTAAGCCATCAAACTTCTGCACCCCCTCCCCGCCCCACAATAAGTGGATGACACATCTATCGCATGATTCACCTAGCATTCACTTACAGTATGCAGTCCCTATCACAGTCAGCAACCTACATTTCATGCATGTAGAATACTGTACAGGCTGAGAGCTCCCATGAATGTGTGTGTGTGTGGTGGGTGGGGGAGGGGGTGAAGATTTCATTGGCATGGATGACATGGGATAGTAGAACACAATTCAAATGACAGGAGATATGCCATTACTGAGAAACAAGAGATACAGTATTGAGGATCAACACCCCCCAAAAAAATGAAATCCATGCACACATAGCAAGGTACAGCAGTCACTGCAACTTATACTGCACATGTGTCACTCCAAGCCATGCCACATCTGTCATTCATCAACCCCCCCCCACACCTCCACGCAACCAGGACAGGAGATCATCAAAACCCTACAGCTGGACACCAAGCCGATTCATGGCCTAACATACCCCTCAAACCGAAAACCAATCGGACACACATCTTCTTCAGACTGCTAACACACATTTTGTGTTTATGTAGCCTGCCAACACGATTGCATAACAAAAGTAGCACAATACTTCAGCAAGGAATCACATAAAGAAATTTCCACCATGCGATTTCATTATAAAAAAAAAATGACTTCACAAAGAGATGCTGGATGTGCTTAACGAAGGAAATGGGGGTTCTATGACAGACCAAAGGGGGAATGTAGGGACCGGACCAGAATTAACATAGCTTCAGAAACAGCACACCTATATTTGGCCAGTAACCCACAAACAGTTTATGCCCATAAAATCCATGCTACTCGACACAGGCGCTACCACATAAAGCATTACCTTTTGAAAATGCAGATTACTTGCAGCTCTCATTTGCCACACTTCCTGGTACAGAGTGTCACTAAATACATTATTTAACAGCTTATGGATCAATAAAATGTACAGGCACATCCAATTGAAAAAATACATGGCACCATGTGAAACACACCCTATAATTCAGTTCCTTCAAGTGACAATCCACAAACTCGATCTAGGTGTTGTGGCCAGCTCCTGATAAATGCTCCCTGTCCTCCAATCCTGTGAGAAGAAAATAAAATGGGAAAAGAAATTACAGCAAACATTTGCGTGACCATTTCAGCAATCTAATTCATGTATAGCAACATAACTTTGATGAAAAAAATAGACAAATACAACTAAAACTCACTGTGCTGCTTAAACTGACTGCCGCTTTAAATTCCACTTCGCTGCTGATTGACTGCCTTCCTCCCACAAGAAACTAACACTTGCGCGTGACCTCCAGTCTTTTCAAGATGGGTGAAAACAGATTCTAGGACAGATCACTCACCATCTAAAAAGTAAGTCTACTCCTTTTCAGACAAGAATACAAACTGCAATAGTCACAATATCTTACTGTTCCACTTCCAAAAGAGGCAAAACGGGCCACTTTAGACTACCTCTTTAACAACAACCATGCAGGAAAGAAACCTGGGGGGTAGTCATATCTGATGATCTAAAGGTAGCTAGAGAGTGTGACAAAGCAGTGGGGAGAGCTAGTGGGATGCTAGGGTTAATTGGGAGGGGTTTCACTAGCAGAAAGAGAGAGGTGGTGTTACCGCTGTATAGATCACTGGTGAGACCTCACCTAAAGTACTGTGTCCATTTCTGGAAACCGCATCTCTGGAAGGACATAGAGAGAGTTGAGGCAGTCCAGAGGAGGGCAACTAAAATGGTGCAGGGTCTGCATTAAAAGCCCAATGAGGAGGAGGAACTAACAGACCTCAATATATACACCCTGGAAGAAAGAAGGGGGATATGATAGAAACCTTCAAATTCTTCATGGATATAAATAAGATTCAAGAGGAAATGATTTTTCAGAAAAAATATGCTTAAGAACAGAGGGATATGCCAAGAAGCTGGGTGGGGTAGACTCAGGGGAGACGTAAGAAAGTACTTCTTCACAGAAAGGGTGGTGGATACCTGGAACAGCCTCCCAATGGAGGTGGTGGGGGCAAAAATGTTAACAGAAATTCAGAAGGCATGGGATAGGCATAAAGCAACTTTAAGTACAACAAAAAAAGGTGGCTAACAGGCAACTAGTGTGTATTGCGGTAATAAAGAGACTATAGCTTGTCTCTACAGTTAAACATCTTTTGTTTATATAAATAGCCCAAAGCAACTCACTGCCCAGCAACAGCCAATGTTTCACCCACATGACTGTGCGCTTTGTCAAGGCTTTTTCATGAGCATTCCATCAGGGGGGATGCTAAGATTTTTTTTTCATTGTTGATTGCTGCTTGCTGTTTCATTATTGACTGCTGCTTGCTGTTGCACTGTCGATTGCTTCTTGTTGTTTCATTGCTGATTGCTGCATGCTGCTCATTGCTGATTGCTGCTTGCTGCTTCATTGTTGATTTCTGCTTTCTTTTTTTTGCTTTTAAACAGTACCTCTGAACAAAATTCATAGGGCCTAAGCATACCTCTCAACTGTCCCAATTTTGGAAGGAAATCCCAGCTTCACAGGCCTGGTCATGTAGTCCCAACTTAGCCCCCAAAAGTTCTGAATCCTGATTCTTCTAAAGTCCGGTGTGGTGGATGCTAGCGGTAGCACCATTAACCACTTGTGGAGCATGCTTCTGTTTGTTCTTCCTCTTCATTTCCTGTTTCCAGCACAGATGTTAGTGTGTGTCTGACACTGTGAGTGCACCTCAGCCAATCAGGTGCACTGTCTTACAGCTCGGTACATCTCCATTTTTCACACCTCCTCCTCCCCGCAGCCTACTAATGTTCTGTTTCCCTTAGGTCCGCAAACATGGGATAAAAAGTCCCCTCCAACACTTTTGGACCCCAGACAGCTGGTGAGAGTTCCAGAGCACCAGAGAAGACATTAAGCTTGTTTTGTCACCAGAATGAAGTGAGCATATCCTCATCAAACATAGCAGCCTGCCCTGCCTATTGAGTCACCTAGTCAAGTGCCAGCACTGAGGATATGGTGTGGGTGCATCTGTACCAACCTTCACCAAAACCAGCCAGTGGCCCTAAGAGAGCTGCCTAGAAATAAATTATTTTCACAGAAGAGCTAAATCACTGACTGTGTCACTAGCAACAGCACCAGCCGATACGTCACCCTTGCAAGCAGCCAACAGTCAGTAGCCTCTCTGCCTCACACTGAAGAAGTCAGCACAGCAGCAGCCAGGGAGAACCTGCTTGTTTCAGCCTGACGTCAAGAGTGTGACCCTACTTTTGCAGAGGCAAGTGTATTTATGGGTCAATCAAAATTGATGTATATCTGCAAGTTTAAGGCAAGCCAGAGTCCAGAGAATTGCTCTCTATTTTTCAGTGCAGGGCAGGCTGGCAGCATGTAACTACAATGTAACTGCCTTGCAGTTCCAATTAAGTTACATGCAACAAAGTGCAACTACAGTGTAATTAAGTCTGTTGCATGTAACTAATGATTACCTACCTCATAGCTACATTGGAATTGTTATTTAAAATAAAGTGTGATCAACCACTCTTTAATTAAAGGGCCAAAGTTAAACAGGAAATCAATTTAAGAGGTCTGATTTATGTAAGAGTCTGAAGGCCATAAAAGGGTCAAATGTCATTTTGATAAACATTTCTGCAGCTGTAATGAAACTGGAGGGCTTATTTTCTTAGTTTGTTAATGCAGACTGTATAGGCCAGCTAGAATAATAGATAATAGATTACATAGGAGAAAGTACTGTAATTTAGTATTAACTTTTCTCACTACATATCTGCATCCACTATCCCTGTTCTGAGGAGTGGCAGACAGTGTGGCATAGGCATGGCATCATTGGAAGAATAATTTTAAAGCAGTGCCCGGTGCAGGATTATTTAAAAGCAGTACCCAGTGCATTTACTATAAAGTACACTATGTGCTGGGATTCCAAGTGCCCAGTCTCAGCCCATTCTATAGTTTTATAATGAATGTAATATCCTTAACTTTAAAATGATTCTTGCAAAGATGCCATGCCCATGCCACACTGTGCCACTCTTAAAACATCTCTGCCATGTCATCATTGACGATTATTTTAAAGGGGTTATATACTGTAGCTATGTTATTGCTTTAAGTAAGCATGAAGACAAGACAAATTTGAATGAATTTTACAAGGGGTGTGAATAGATGTGATCAGTAGCCTTTCTTGACAACTTTTGAATAAATGCACTGCATTATGAAATATTCAAGAAGTCTATGATTTTCATACATTTGAATCGGTGCAAAAATTGTGATGCTACGCTATATGTCAAGTAAAAAATGGTGTCCCTGAATTTGACCATTTGTCCCTGATTTTAATGGGCAGTGTCCCTCATTTATGGCCTAGCAGTGTGAGAGATATGGGCCTAAGAAATGACCGTACATGTGTCCACAGTGAATTTTATTTGACACTTAGCCATTTTTCCCCATGTCCATTCAAGTCCAGAAAATCTTCTTCTTCATTGGAGCCTACCCCCTCATTAGAAGCAGATCTTCATCTGGAGGTCCATAAAGGGAAAGTCCCCCTCAGTCTTTTATTCTGTTTACCTGTGTAGTTTGTAGACAAGAACAATGATTGCCTCTATTGCACCCTTCTATTTTCATCAGGATTAAATGCACATGTAGGTACTTAAGTCTGGTGTGAAAACCTGCTTAACTCCATTGCAAAGCATCCTGGAATTTTATGATGTTTTGCTGCTAAAGCCTGCAGTAGTTACACTAGATCCAATGTTACAAGGGTGATACAGGGCTTGTGTCAAGCCCTGCATTAGCCACAATGTTTGCCTCAGCTGTGCCAAAGCCCTAAGACACGACTCAGCCCAATTTTACAAGGCCTGGTGCAGTTGCAACAATTTACCCACTTTACAGCAGCTTGCACCAAAGATTTGGTGCAAGCCCTGTAAAATGGTTCCCCCCATGGAACAAACGTAGACCATGGGGGAGCTGGTCTAAATACTGCCTTTGGCACAAGGGAATTGTATCAGGGAATTGCACCTGAATTTTTTTTTAAATTGGAACTGAGGCATTTTTTGATGCAAGTTACCACTTGTGTCAAATTTGCTGCTGCAAGTCCCTTGTGGTGATCTACAGACTTTTTAAAATTGGGCCCACTGTATATGGTCAGCACTGTTGTTATCCACAGCAGTCCCTTTTTTCTTGTCTTATGCTGACCATGAAAGTTTTCATGTCATAGAAAGTGCCCTGCAGTTTTCTGTAGTTTAAAGTGCATCTGCATTAGAAAATAAAATGCTTTTAGAGACTACAGGTACTTCATAAGACATGTCACCAAACTGAATGAGAGTATAACTTCTGCTGACTTGTATGCATAATCAACTCCCATGATACCCTGCATGAGTAGGGTCATAGCATTTGGAGTGGAGACAAACAGGTTTGTATACCAGTACAAAGCAGAGTGCAGCAACCTCATTTATATTTAAATAAAGTTGACATTAGGAGGATGCAAGATAGGGAATCATTGTTCATGCTTGCAAGCTACACAGGTATACAGAAAATAGTCTGAGCAGATTTTCCCTTTAACCAAGGTACTATAGAGATACTTTTTCACTCACCAAAGATGCCAATGTACTCAACAGTAGGAGATAACTACAGTATTTCTATGTTCAGAGAATGCAGAAAAAATGCCAAATGCTTTTTGTTACTGCTGAAAATGTCAAAAGGTGCATTGCAGTTCAAGCACACTGGAATTCCCATGAAATCCTGCTAGCTGACTGATAACATTTAGAATGCACAAATGCAGCCCGATATTTGATGCTCTTATTTTTAGCAAAGCTTGAAGACGTAACTATATCATGGCTGAGTTTTGTTCTGTTATTTTGACACTTGTCAAATGAATCTTGCTATATTAAAGTTACATACTGCAAGTGTTTAAGAAATGACATTCAGAAGATCTTAAACCATACTATTATGCCTTGCTGCTAAATTGAAGGCATACTAAACTTCTTTTTCAAATATGATTTTTTTTTATTACAACAGAAGAATGGTTGCATGGATGTTTTGTATGCCTCTGCTATGCTGACATCCAATTGGCCCAGGATTCTTGCTTATTCATGGATCATAACTTGGGGAAATTATTTAAGATAGAACTGATCTGATTTTTCTTCACTTTTAGTATTACTTTTCTATGCAGTCAGCTTGTGCAAGCCTGCTTATATAGACAAGAATTAAATTTTTTTTACATGGGGTTAGAGATAGAGTTTAATGAGCATTATAAAATGGGTTGGAAATTTTTGCTTCCTGTTTGGCTAAACAAGTTCTGATACCTGTATCATAATTTTCTACAACTGCACAGGTTTAAACAAGTTCAGACAGTGGGATCTGGAATTTGAGCAACTCACACAGAGGCTTAATCACAAAGGGGTATAGGGTATGTGCAATACAGCTGCACAGAGGCAGATCATGGAACTCAGGCAGGTATCCAATTGGATGCCCATACTGGGTCCTGAAGTGGATCCCCTGCTGCATCCATGAAGGGGAACCTGGGAAGGTGCAGACTCTGGTGTGATGACACTGATTGGCAAATTCCCATGTGGTTGTCCCCAGCTCTCCCTGGCAGCCCAATGGGCTGAGACAGCAGTGTAGACAGGGTTCCTGTTGCCACTATGGCCAGCAGATGTCTGTTGGGGGGACACATAAAAGTTACAGTAGGGTCTCCCCTTGCATGACTTGCACCTCCCAGACCCTGCATTCTGCACCTTAGTGAATGGTTTGGAGTGTGGGTATGCCAACTGGCATGCCGCTATTCAGCCTGTGGCGCATAACTGTGCAGGTGGCTGGGGGATCTGGTGCACAAGGACCTAGCACAACTATAGTGAATGCCACTGGGGTTATGATGAACCCCCACAGTATAGCGTTCCCACATAGGGTTGTCTACACAACTCAGATATGCAGCACATGAGCAATCAGTCCCTTGTGTGAACAGAAGCCCTACAGAATTAAATAGCCATTTCACTCATGCCAGATTTCCATCACAAACATGACTGTTGCCTTTACTCATATATAACAACCTTCAACTAGGGCCTAAATGTAAAAGTCCATTAAACTAAACAAAATAAATAAATGTTTGATTTTCTTGCACACATATACAAATGTAAAAGAAAATCAAGTACTATTCAGAGTTTCTATTGTTACTGTTTCTTTGATGATCATGAAAAATTCCCCTTCTATCCTTACCAGTTTGCCAGAGTACTCCTTATTTCTTACCCTGCAACAGATGAAATTGAGGTTCTAGTTCCACTTGAGGCTTGTTGTTTGTCTACCAAGGAATTTAGAAGAATTTTGAGTTCATGTATTCCATCTTACCATTCCATGTATGTGTGTGTGTGTGGGGGGGGGAGCATTCTAGTAGTAGAATAATGCAGAGTTTTGAATTCTTGTATTCCATGGCAAAATGGCAAAAATCAAACAATGTATTGACTGTGTAGAAAAAAAGATGACTGACAGGTGAAAAACATCTGTAGAAGGACTATTTCACATTTTTTAGCAGTATTTTATTATATTCTTGTGGCTTTTAAAAGTTTTAGTGCTTATTTTTTAAACAACACTTCTGGTCATTGGTTGTACTGTTTTTTATGACATTTCCAGTGGCCGAAGACACTCAGCCTGTGGCCTTGTGCCCGACTATGCTCCAGGGCATATGATAAAACCAGCACAACCAACACCACATTGTGTCTTATTGCTTATAGCTAGACTGATTTTAACACCCAACACACAGTTTTACATCCTCAGTCATGTTCGCCTCCACTGAGGCCTGTACTTTCCTATCACTCTGCAATTTTGGTTCTTCTACCATTGCCCAACTGGAATTCTAAACTCCATGCATTGAATGTTAGATGCTATACCATTCAGTAAGTTCCATGGTCTGGCATTCCAGTAAACAAGCTTCTTTATCCTGTTAGCAGGAGAGGGTTGTTACACACTGCAAATGCTGTAAAAAGGATTTTAGTGTTTAAGTTCCACATGAACAAAAACATTAATGTTCGATAACTTATTACATATTTAAATGTTAAGGAAGACACTTTAATGTTTGGGACGGAGGGGTAATTTGAGACAAACAATGTGTTTTTTTAAAGTAATCAGAAGTTAGATATGCATAATTAAACCAAAAATGTTTGTAAATAAGAATCCTTCATGAAGATTTTGAAAATCTGTATGGTGCATGAAGAGTTTGAAGATGCGAAAATGATTCTAAGTCATACATGGATTAAATGTTTAAGGCTGAAAAACAAGAAAATGTTTAAGAATACGAGTGACTAAAGAAACTACTGTGTGCATTTTGTACTACAATTAAAGTCATACATAAAGAAAGTAGTAAGAAAGTTATGTCACATATCATGATTTGTGCAGGGGCAGCAGGGCCCTGCACAAAGTCATGAATCATGCAAGGGAACAAAAGTGCCCTGTACATCTTGTTTCTCGCAGAGCTCATAAGACATGGCACAGAGTAAGTTAGGAGTAAAGCAAGTTACCACTGTACTTTCTGAAAAACTAAGGAAGGTCATTGCAAAAAATTATGTTAATGCAGATTGTGTTGCTACCGAACAAAGCTCAAAACCCAAAGAGTTTGGAAATGTACTGTTACAGTGTTCAACTAATGCCAACAAAGTTTGGGAATGTGCCTTTATGATTGTCAAAACAAACTTTCATCTCCTATCCCTTCCCTCATTACCGAAAGCCAAGCTATGGGTATGGTGCTGAGCATCAGTGCTGTAGTATCTAGTACAGGACCAACATATTCAAAATGTGTAAATAGCAGTCCTAATCCTTACACTCTCACTATCCCCTACCTTCATGACCATAGGACAATTTACAAGTTTATAGTCATGGCACACAGGTCTGGTGATTCATACACATCCTATGCATACTAAGTCTGCAATTAGAATAATTGAAAGGCACAGACAAAGAGATTCACAACTATTTATGATGTAACTTATTTTGCACAAAATTCTGTATGCTCTGTACAAAACTGAAGGGTTGTTACAGACTTGCAAGTTCTATATACAGTATATTGCATATTTGTAACTTTCTTTAGGACACATGCCTGGAACTTCTCAAAGCAAGTTACATGTCTGGGGCATATATATTATCCCTGGTGTCTAGTTGTTCTTCCCCCCGCCGGTCACTGTCCAATTGCCCAAAATAAATGAAATTAATCCATGGTGGCTAGCAGTATCTCCCCCACCTGATCACCCACCTGACATGTATTTAAAAAAACAGTCCTGGTGGCTAGCAGTCCCTCTCCCCCACCCAATCACCTGCCCAAGTCCACTAGTGGTGAACAGTCAGTGATGTAACCTCCCCATACCTATCCCCCATATTGCAGAAAATGTTTTTTTCCCTGGTGGTCCAGTGAACCCCCTCCCTCCCTATCCTCAATCCCCAGTATGTCTTTTTTTAATTATTCCCTGGTGGTCTAGTGTCCCCCCACACACTCTGGCTGGTAGTGTCCCACTCTGTTCTCCCATCCCAAAATGGTGCAGGCAAATGGCGCAGCCCTCCACTTTCCTGCACAGCTGGCTGCCCACTGAGATGTCAACAAATAAATGTGTGATTGTATAGCACATGATCATTCATTAACATCTCAGTGGGTGGCCAGCCATGGAGGAGAGCAGAGGGCTGTGCCGGTCACCCGTTCCATTCTGGGATGGGAGGAGCATGGTGGAACACTACTTGCAGGGATGGAGGGCCACTAGATCAATAGGGAATAAGTTAAAAAAAACTATACACTGGGGATCGGGGATAGGGAGGGAGGGGGGTTCACTAGACCACCAGGGAAAAAAATATTTTACTATATGGGGGATAGCTATGGTGGGGTTACATCACTGACTATTGACTACTACTGGCACAGGCAGGTGATTGGGTGGGGTAGGGACTGCTAACCACCAGGGTTTGTCTTTTTTAAATACACTTTGGATGGGTGGGTGATCAGATGGGGGGAGGGATCACTAGCCACTAGGAGGGTTATTAACATGTCTGGTGGGACAGAACAGGGTGAAATTTCACCCCAAACATTTGGAAGGTTTCTGATCTGCCAGAGGTGGAAGCTCAGAAACTTCTGCGAAAGTTGGCAGATTTCATGGAAGTTCTGTAGAGGTGGAAATGGCAACTTTCTCACACCTCTGCTCACCACCCCACCAAAGCAGCAAAAGGACAACACCACACAATCAACCACAGACAGCCATTATCAGGTAAGGCAAATGACATGCAACTGTTTCCAGGTGACACAAATGCAGCAGCACAGATGTGCTGCCTTCATGGATTTCCATCTGTGGCATTCACACTGCAAAACATGCACACTCATTTGTCACTGCAGATACAAATCCATGATACTCAAATCAAAACACTGCTACTGTGTGAAGAAGCACAGGTCCCTGCAGTCACACATACAAATCCGTGATACCTAAATTACAAGAGTTGTTTTGTTTGCAGAAGGGCATGTCCCTATGGGGCCAGCACTTCTGTAGCCCCAGTTAATCATGCACACTATAAGACATATACACACTTGTCAGGCCTGCTCTTCTGCAGCCGCAGGTGTAAGACATACACACCGACTTCTAGCTGCAGAACTGCAGGTGCCACAAAATCCATTATATCAAAATTTCATCACTACAGGTATTTCAGTCTGCAGAAGCACAGGCCCCTGAGAGGCCTGTACCTCTTTAGCGACAGGTGTGAGACATATGCACCAACTTATGGCTTCAGGGCCTGCAGTTATGCACACAGAAGTACTATCACAATGTGGGTATAATGATTTAAGCAGTGGCTCTAGAAATTGCTTAAGGTGGTAGCAGTTTTCCACTTATACAGCTGTATATAGAAAAGCATGCACTAATGGATCTTCTTATCTAGTGAGGTACCTCGTACAGCATGCATGAGTACAGTGGAGCCAGCTAGGATTCAACACAGTAACTTGCACTAATGACATCACAAAATACTTTTGTAAAACAGGGCTTAATTCCCACTGAATTACATTTTTCCTTGCAGCATACTGCTGCACTTCCATGATATACTGCAGCTTTGCTATGTTTTATCCTGGTTGGTGCCACTGTACCTGTGGCTGTAGAGGTGCAGGCCCCATGGGGCCTCCTTACTTCAGAAGGGCAGTCCCCCATGGGGCCTGTGCTTCTGCAGCCACACATACTCATGCACACAGTACAACATACACATACAGTTGTGGCTGCATAAGCACAGGCCCCTGTGGGGCCAGTGCATAAATGGCCACAGATACAAATCCAGAAAGGTAGTACATCAATGTTACTGCACCTGTATCATCTAGAAACAGTCATATATTGTTTGTCTTACTAGATGATGACTGTCTGTGGTTGATTGTGTGGTGTTGTACTTTGCTGCATGGGGGGCTGGACAGTTAGTGTTGGAATCCTAACACCACGTTTCCCTACTTTTGTTGCATTAAGGTGAACCCTAACTGTTGCATTAATGCACCTTTTTGCAAAGAATTTCCTTTTTTCTGAGATAGTAGAATTTTTATTTATTTATTTTATTGAAATGTTTCACCAGGAAAGATACACTGAGCAACTTAATGCTCACCTCACGGTACATCCTGGGGGAATGGGGAGAGGGATGTACAGAGTGCGAGTTCAGATACATACATAACAGATGGTGAATACATACATACAGTTACAAAACAGGTCCATGGCAAATGAGTACAGTACAGGCTGTTGCAACAGTTACTGTGCTGGCAGTTCATAGGAGCAGCATGCATATATAATCAGTACAGGGACCAAGCATAGGATGCAAGATTGACAATGCATACATTACAGGCAGTGCACTAGTGATGCAGAATCATATTCTCATTAATGCATGTCCCTTTGGGACCTGTGCAAACAGCTACATCTGCCCACAGAAGCATAGAACCCTCTGGGGCCTGCACTTCTGTGCAGCTACAGATGCAGATGTGCAGGGTCCTCAGGGCCCTGCACCAAATGTGTAGTCAATCGAGTTGCAAAAATGCCAAAAATATTTCAACATTTACTCATAACTTTGTCATTTTAAGATATTTTGCACCACATCTTAAACATAGGCTTGTTATGACCTGACCTTATTAACCCAGTAGATGACAGTTTTTAAATGTCCACCAAAACCTAACTTCACATAACAGGTACGAAAACACATTTTAGCCAGGATTTGAAAAAAGAAAGGTGTTACATTTATGAGGTGGTATGAAAAAAATTGGCTATGTTGAAAATTAGGGGTCAGAATATAGAAAATTACTGCTTTTATGGGAGAGCATAGAAATATTTAAATGTGTGCTCATAACTTTGTATTTCAATATTTGTTGTATTTCAATATTTTGACCACACATTTTCTACAAAACCATATTATGACCACATGTCATGCATCCAGTAGATGAAAATTCTTGAATCCCAAATGAAACATCATTTTGTGCTACAATTACGAAAACACATTTTTGTCAGAATTTGAAAAATTACAGTTGTTACATTCATGAGGTGGTGTGAAAAAACGTTCAAACTTTAGGGTCAGAATATTGAAAATTTGCAAAGCTATGAGCAGTGTTTAACGTGGTTTTGTGAGCTTTGCCATAGCAAATGGGATTAGTAACCTGCAAAAACCTGTACGAGTTGTGACTCAGTCTCTTACCATTCAAACTGCCAACAAGTGCTGTTTTCCACGAAATAAATGCTTTTATTTCCATGCTGTGCCTCATTTACATAATCTGCCCCTTTTTTTCTCAGTGCTGCAATCCCCAAGCATGACATCATGCAAGGGAAACAACGTTTTTAAGTACTGTTTTGAAACAGAGACCTCTGCTGGTCTAATCTTGGTACTACAGACATGTACTCTACTGACATAGGAGATTATATCTCTCAGTAAAGACATCTTGTCAGCTAGATACTATATGCACAATGCCTTGTTTTTCAAATAAACACATGAGCTTTTATTGTTGACACCACTTCAGAAATATGAGACTGCACCTCACAGTAAAGGAATTGGAAGACAACTTCTTATTGTACCCACAGTGCCTTAATATGTGCATCTACTTATTAGATGTAGTCACCACCAACAAAATAAGGGACTGCTCCTCTGAGTAACTAACATTTACATCAAATTTCTTGCTGCTGTATGTAAAATATTGATCCTTACCTTGCATGCCATCATTCTGGGAGTGTAGCTGGACAAAAAAAAAAAAAAACTGGAAAACACAGTGCTGATAAAACATAATACAAATTACTATGACAGTTTTTTTTTACAAAACAAATTGCTGCTTCAACATCTGAGGCAAGGGTGGCAATGGCATACTATGTGAAAAAGGCATCTGCGAAAGCTACAAAGTCACTTTAACAATTTCAACATATGCTTGTAACTTTCTAAGGAGGCAGTACAGTGTAGTGGTTAAGAACACTGAGCTGCAGACCTGGGTTTGAATCCCATCAGCTCCCACTTGCATACTGTGTGACCCTGAACAAGTCACTTAACTTCCTTGTGCTCCCAGGTCACACCTGGAACCAAGCTCAGGCTTAGTGTGTCTTTCCTGGTTAAACAATTTCCCCTTTTCTTGTTTTTTAATATTTTTACCCAACATTTCCAACATAGCTTTTGTGTGATGCTACCTCATGAATAAGAGTAGAGAACATTTTTTAAAACCTGCCCAAGAGGTGGTTTTGTGCAGTGTCCATGAAATCACCTTCTGAGACAGTGTTGCCTATTTTCACTGCCTTTGTTTATGAGGGGGAGACCCACAAAGGCTATGTTGAAAATTTGGTGTCAAAATTTTCAGAACTGACAAAGTTATGAATAAAAGTTCAAACCCTATTCAAATGCATTAAAAAGTGCTTACCTTGTGTTCTCACATTGCAGTCACCAGTCTCAGCAGCAAGATGTGTTTTTGATTGGAGAGTGGATGTACATTGTTGAACATGTTCCTGTGGGTGAGAGTGTGTAGGGTGTGTGTGGTGGGTGTGGGGTGGGGGGTGCTGAGTTGGACGTCAGGATGGGGTGGGTAGGGGTGTGTGGGGACTCAGTGGTGCAGGAACATTTTCTGTTTTAAAGGTAAAAATAAATGAGAGATGTTTTTCTTTACTGCAGGGGACATTTCAACACTGGTGATTGAGCACCCCAGTATAGGGCTTGTGTTCAGTAGCACAGAGGGTAAGCAGCCTGGTGCTGCCAGGCATATAAAGGGAAGGGAGTGGGCAACCTGAAAGGGAGGGGGTAAGGAGACACTGTACCAGGGTGGGCACTCTGGTCTGCTTGTAAAATTTATATATTAAACATGGGAAGAAGGGGGCAAGTGACCTGTAAGGGAGTGGGGAAAAGAGGCAGAGTATCAGGGTAGGTACCCTAGTCTGCTTATAAAATGCATAAGTTTAAACATGGGAAAGAGGGAGACAGGAGACCTGGGGGGGGAAGCAGTATGAGGTGCGGGCACCACAGTGTACTAGGTAGAGAAGGGGGGAGAGAGAGACACACACAGAGACAAAGAGAGAGAGAGAGCAGTGGATCACCGGCTCACAGCTTCTACTGAAGCTGGCAGCACAACTCCAGCTGCGGTATCAGAATTCAAGAAAGTACTGCTATTCTCATCCTCAGAATGCAGATGAATGGCTCCTCTGGCTATGCTACACACTCAGGATTTTTTTGGATGCCTAGAAACACATCATGGGATGTGTTCAGCTGAATGAGAGTGTGTGGCAGGTGTGGTGTGGTGGGTGTTGAGTGGGAGGTCAGGGTGGCGAGGGTGGGAGTGGGTGGGTGGGTCTGATCGGCAAACAACTGTTTTCTTTTCAGCAGGTAAAAAGGAAAAGAGGGACAGTTTTTCTTATTGCAAGGGACATTCTGACACTGGGGATTGGACATCAGGCTACCTTTCAGCAGCACTGAGTTTGGGCACCCCAGTGCTATCATGAATATAATGGAAAGGAGGGCAGGTGACCTAGAAGAGAGTAGGTGAAGAGATGCGGTGTCGGGGTGAGCACCCTGATCCACTTATAAAAATTATAAATTAAGCATTGGAAAGGGGGGTGAGGCAGGTGACCCAGGGGGAGGGGGAGGGGAAGGGGGAGGAGGAAGCGGTAACAGGGATGAGCAACACGGTCTGCTAGGTATTTTAATAGATAGATAGATAGATAGATAGATAGATAGATAGATAGATAGACAGACAGACAGACAGACAAACAGATAAACAGATAGATACATAGAAACATACAATTTGAAGGAAGATGAGGACTGCTTGGCCCTCCTAGTCTGTCCATTTTCCCTACCTGTCTCATAGACCGTAGATCCTAAAAGATCTGCGGCATACCCTCTCTTTCCTATCGCTAGAGTTCCTTTATGCCTGTCCCATGTGTTTTTAAATTCCCCTACCATTTTTGCCCCTACAACCTCTGCTGGGAGGCTGTTTCATGGATCCATCACCCTTCCATGAAAAAATACTTTCTCATGTTACCCCTAAGTCTACCCTTCTCTGTTTTCATATCATGACCCCTTGTTCTTGAACAACTTTTATGTTTAAAGATGCTACCCTCTTGTTCCTTATTTACACCTTTGAGGCCTTTGAAAGTCTCTATCACATCCCTCCTCTCTCTCTCCTTTCCTTCAGGTAATACATATTGAGTTCCTCCAGTCTCCCCATATATTATTTTTGGTGCAGCCCCTGCACCATTTTTGTTGCCCTTCTCTGAACCTCTTCTACTCTGTCTATGTCTTTCTGGAGATGTGGCCACCAGAACTGGACAAAGTTCTCTAGACAAGGTCTCACTAATGTTCTATACAGTGTTGTCACCACCTTCTCCTTCCTTCTCTCCCTATGCACCCAAGCATTCTACTGGCTCTCCTCACAACCTTCTCACATTGTTTGGTAACCTTTAGATTATCAGATATGATTACTCCCAGGTCCCTTTCCTGTTTGGTGGCCAGCAGTACCTCCGCCGCCATGTAGTAGTACTGTAGTAAAATCTTTTATTCATGAAAAAACATGAACAAGGATAGAACTCAATTGAGCAGAGCTCATTTTCAATGAGGTCCATTTGAACAGAACACATACAAATTACTGGAAACATGAACATATTCTAATAAGAAATCATTTAGGAGCAAATAATAGATACATCACATATATACATTCTTTTTTTTCCTATTATGCTTTTTGCTCCCTCTTTACCACATGCACCTTCTTGGCAAAGGGGGAGACATGCATTTTTTTTCATTTTTCTCCCTGTTACCCTGGTACCCCGGAATGCGGTCATGCATGCATGTGGAGGCACACATGCACTTTGTGGCTCCATTAACAGTCCCTTCCCACCACCTGGCCTACTGCCAGGGCTCCCTATAGCTTGGCGCTACCAACTAGCCTCCACCAGGTGGCAGCCAAGAGCCATGATATCCTCACATCCCTCCTGGAGAGGAGATCTGCCTTGCAGCATCTTGATCCTGCTCCGCTCCCTCCCCCTTCCCTGGCTGACACCTGGCAGACAGAGCTTGCTCCTGAACTGGAGTCACTGGCATGGTGTGAGGTGTGGCATCCAGTGCCTCAACCCTCAGTGCCACCAAGCCAGATCTGCATATATACATTCTTAACATTATCACATAGACATTCTTAATTTCTTACAACAACATAAAAATAACAACTGTCAATTTAGTACCTACATTCACTATAATATTGAATTTTAAGTAATAGCATCTGAGCAACATTCAAGGGAAATGGTTGCTTGTTCCTCCAACCATTTTTTTAAATGTCTTAGCCTGATAGGATGATTGCCCCATCTTAGTTCTAGAGAGATTGAGTGCCATAGACTTGTTCCACTGTACAAAACAGATGGTCCACCAGACCCCATTTTATAGAATCTTATGTTAAACTCTATGCCTTTGGCAGATGTTAGACCTTTCCTGACAGATCTAGTTTGAAACTGGTACAAGATATATTTAGGGCGAGTACCCTTCCAAACTTTAAACATAAAATGTAAGAGATGTACATTCCTTCTATCATTTGGCCTGAGCCATTCTAAAGAATTATACAACACACATTGGTGTGTCATAAGAGGAACATCCACAATATATCTGGCCAGTCTATTAAACATTAGGTTTATTCTATCCAACTGTGTTTCTGAAGCTCCAACATAAATTATGTCTGCATAGTCCAAGATTGGCACTATCATCATATTTAAAATTATCAGCCTTACTTCTGATGTCATATATTGTTTTACTTTATAGAGGACATCCAGTTTCTTACTTATATTATTAGATAGCTCATTTATATGTTCTTCCCATCTCAGTGCACTATCAAGCCAAAGCCCCAAATATTTGTATCTTTTTACCGGCATAATATTCTTCCCAGTATGGGTCTGAATGTTCAAAATTAGATTGTCATTATTTGAGTTTCTGCTAAACAGTACTGACTGAGTTTTTGTATCATTTAACACACTGAAATGTTCATTAAAAAATTTGAATTTGTATAAATGCCTGCTGGATTTTTCTATTTATTTGATCTAATGAACTTCCCTCTACATAAATTGTATACAAATGGTGTTTTACTTCCGGGTCTTCGAATTTAAGGCCGTTTACATGCAGATTTACTAATAATGGCCCCAAGATTGAACCATGAGGTACTCCAGATTTTATCTGAGTTAACTGAGCTGTAAATGGTCCTATTTCAGCCACCTGTTCTCATCCCCGTACATAAGAATCAAACCACTCAATTGAAGAGCAGGAAAGGATAATTTCCTTGAGCCTGGACAGGAGAACTTCATGGTTCAGCATATCGAATGCCTTGGGCAGATCTATAAACAAGGCCCCCATTATCATTCTCCTGTCCAGGCTCAGTTGTATATCACTAAGCACCATGGTTAGAGTTGTCTGTGTACTATAGCCAGATCTGAACCACAACTAAAATTCACTTAACTTGTTTTGTACTTCCAAATAGCCTTTTATCTACCGAAACACCAATCTCACAAATACTTTAGACACTTGTGGCAATAATGAAATAGATCAATATTTATCCATTTCATTGCTAAAACCAGCCTTGAAAAAAGGCACTACTCTTGCAATTTTCCAATCCTCAGGATAGTCTCCTGTCATTAAAGTTAAATTAAATGACAGAGATTGAGCAATGCAAGAAGCAGCATATTTTAAAAGTCTGGGTGGTATTTTGTTCAGTCCCACAGCTTTAGCAATATTTAATTTTAGTAGTTCATCCCTAACTTCTACTGCTGAAATATTAACAAAATTAAAGTTTGCATCTTCAACTATTGTCTTCAGTTTCAGTCTTAGGCTTATTTTGTCTTGATGTCATATGGCCTAAATTAATATAGTAATTATTAAAAGAATTTGCCATCTCTTCACCCAGAGGCACCATTTGACCATTTATTTGTAACTTATTTACTTAAATATTATTTTTCTTGCCCATCATGCTAGACGTCATATTCCAGAATGCAAGTGGGTTCTATTTAATATTGCCATCTAACTTTGTTTTGAAATAATTTTGTTTGGCTAACATTATTTCTTTAGTGTATTTATTTCTTGCTTACCTGTAGGAAAGCGAATCACAATAAATAGCTGTGTTTTTGGCTTTCTAACATTTTCTGTCTTTTTCCTTTTTTAATGTGTACAGATCAGAATTACAGCAGTTCATATCTTTGTGTTCAGCTTTTCTTTTTCTTAGGGGACATGTTGGTCACACACTTGCTTGAATTCCTGATAAAAATATTTCCAGGCCTCCAATGATGTGGGGATAAGATCCAGTATATACCATGCTACCGTTTCCAAATCTAACATAAACTTTAAATAATCATTTTTTTTTAATTCCTCCATAGAACAACTGCTTCTGTTTTGTTCCCTTGTACATTTTAGCTCAATACAGATGTGAATTGGTGGTCTAAAAAAGAATCAGGCAGCACACTAGTTTTATAATACAACTGAGACAGGTTAGTAAAAATTGGTATCACATTAAGTCAGTGCAAGCATTTCAGTGTGAGCATAACAGCACCTCTAATTAAGCACAAAACAATTAGCGCTAACTGTACTTTTCACCATATTTAAATTACAGCGCCACTGAATTTTACTTAGGAAGGGTAAGATCCCCTCCTAGAAGAATCTGGGTGGCTGCACAAATCATGTTGTGGGGCATCCTTCTTTGGTGAAAGAAACAGGGCCCATGGACAGAGCACAGTGGCCGGCAGTCAACAACCCCCTCCCTAGATTGCACCCCAGCAGCAAGCTTAGGATAATCCCCATCAAGTCCCACATGCAGCTCAGTATGAACCTCTGGAGGAATGAGCAACAGTATCCACATGATCCCTTGACAATGGGACCAATAACATTTCACCCCTGACTGTTGTATAGAAAAAGAATGTACCCGCACAGCATCCTTAGTGCTGTTGAAATGGACTGGGTCCAGAACAACAGCCTGCTCCCTCTGAAATGTAAAGTAAATCTGGTTCCCCATTTTCCACTAGTTCCAGAAGGTAATCCTCCTTTCTTCTCATAGTCTCAAGCCCCGGCAAACAGAGTTCAGCTCAGACAATATTGGCCACAAATGAGGATACAATGTTCCCCTCTCCAGCAAAATCTTGCCCAGGTGATTCATCCTGCAAAAAGCCATAACTAATCAATAAGTCTGAGGTTGCTACAGAGGCCAAAGAGTGGCCCCCTGCAGCTCCACCACCTCCATGCTCCGAGGCATCCATGTCCCAGCCAAATTTACTCTGTTCACTTAAAATGCCACCAACAACTTAATATGGTTCAGTTTCATTTGATTTGCAATTGGCACTCCATGTGAGTGGCTGATGTAGGAGTGGTGGGAGTAACTTGGCAGAGTCCTAAGGGGGAGGCTTGAGGGGAGATTACTTTAAAAAAAATATTTTTGTAACAGTAACCTTCCAGATTTGTAATGAAATGACTAGTACTAGCATTGGATAGCACCGCTTTTGCATGTGCCAAAATGGCCGCGTTTTAATTTACCATGATAAATTTTCTTGCACACACTTGACATGGAACAGTAAAAATTAGATATAAAAGGGTTGATTTGTTACGATCCAAAGAATTGATTCTAGTGAGTTCCTTAATCAATTGGGTAAGCCCCAAATGTTCTTGTAAATCCATCAGACTATGTTTTAAGTCAATTGTTAACCAATTCACATTGAAGTTTCCTAACACCAAGATTTCATGTGAATTTCTGTAATTAAATATGAAAATTCTGTAACTCAAAAAAAAGTCATATCTATTTTAGATGGTTTATAAACACTCACTAGGAGCAATGATCTAGAGAAAGGCAATTTAATAAAGTCTCTAATCCCTCATTGTGTATAGTGTGTGGAATGTCATTAGTTTCTAATTAGGAATTAACATACATCAATCTCTCTCTCCCCCCCCCATTTTAGTTCTATCCCTCCTAAACATTTGGTAGTTGTCCAGCTCAATGGAAGCATTTGATAATCTCTTATTTTACCATTTTCCATATTTCTAATCATCTCAGGTTTATAGTCAGCCACCTAATCCTGTACCATATCTAATTTTTTACAGACGCTTCCAACATTGAAATGGACAACTCCAAAATTACCTTGTTGAAGAATATTCAAGTTATCTTGTGCCTCTCTGATAGGACCAGGGTATTGGAATATGTCATCACACAATAAAAAAGTTAACACAAGCAGATATCTACTTGTGTTGAAAAACAAATATCTCTTAATTACCTTTTTTTAAAAAAATATTTAAAATTCTTACAGCATTAAATTTGATACAGGCAACATGTAATATAGTAGAATGATCCTGATATTTAATAACTAACATTTTAACCATATCTCTATGTAATATCTCAGTCATTAAGCCTATATCAGTAGATACATCTCCCCACCCATGCTTTTATAGGATTCATCATATCTCTACTGCAGGATGGTATGCTGTACTGGTTAAAATGATATCATGTATATGTAGGTCTCATCCCTGTCCAAAAAACAAAACTATAAAAGGCTAATGCAAATATTTTATCAATGGGACCCATGTTCATTACTGATGACTGCATCCGCATTTCTAATTATGCTAATGACTATTCTAGTCACCAACCAATACACTCCACAGGACCCACCATAGAGTCAAAGGACTTCTATTAATTTATTTTTATAACTGCCAGTAGGGTCCTCTAACAATCAATAATGCAGTTGTTCAGAACAGCGATCAGCACCAGTTAAGTCTATAGAGAACTTTCAGCTGGCAGGCTCCAGTCCAGGAGCATTTAACTTATAAATTCCCCAACACTGTGTAATTGTGTAATAACATCACTCCTGGAGTGGGGTGAGGCACAAGGTGAAGCAAAGTGCATCCACTACCCAAGGAGAGACTTTATTACACAATAACATACACCCTGCCATGCCTTACTACTTAATTCTACTTGATTCTGCATTCAGAATGTTGGTGATGGAACTCCTGGCAGCTTTGATATGACATTCCTAAGACACTGTGCAGAATTCCATGCACATTTGTACACATTCCAAACAAATCTAAATATCTTGAAAACTTTACAAGTTACACAAAAACACCCAAAAACAAAGTTGTTCATGACAAAAAGACCTTTACAATGTGGGTAGTCACTAAGCTGAACTCTGCATAGTAAAAATATAGCCATCTAATTAACCAAATGTCCATTTTTTTTACCAAATTTCCCACTTCGAATGCCAAATATTTAAAAAACTATATGGAGTTCAGATTAGTGACTACTCTCATTGTAACAATCTTTTTGTCCTGCACAACATCGCTTGTTGTTTTTGTGCAGCTTGTATAGTTTTCAAGATATTTAGATTTGTTTGGCATGTGTGCAGATGCACTTACACACAGCTAATGTTTTTTTTTCTCTCTCTGAGTGAACACTCTAGTAGACATGCCAAACAAATGTAAATATCTTGAAAACTATACAAGTTACACATACACAACCAGTGTCATAACTGTTCTCAACAAAAAAAGCCTATTACAATGAGGGTAGCCACCAAGCTAAACTCCATATAGTTTTTAAAACATAACCATCTCTGCTGTTGTGAAGTGATTCTGAAGCAGTGCTTGCTACTGAATCAATTATCTCAGTTACATCACTGACACATGAGACAGGATTCATTGCAGGTACAAGAAAAGCAATAAACTTTGCTGAGATGGAGATCCCCAAGGGTCATAAAACTACAATAAATCTAGCAGGCTAATTTAGGAAAAACTCCTAATAGCAGTCCAGGGGAAGGATGCACTAGGACTTCACACACAAATCAAAACACTCTGCACATCATATGTTTTTACAGATTCTACTCCTTTATGAGTGAGCAACAGGGCCAAAGTTGAGAAGTGTGGGGAAAGTGAAAGTGAGAGAGGAGGAGTGGCGAATGGCCAGAAACAGAAGAAAAAACTGCTGGCAGTTATGGATAAACAGTCATTTTTTTAAAGGTACTGTTTTTGGATTTGGAGTTGGAGTGGAGTGGAAGTGGCCATAGCTCTATAGCTTTGACTGTTCCTTGTCCCCTCTGTTTGAATTTTCTCCTGCCCACCCATCCCGGCCCCTGACACTCTTTAAATATGCTTCCACTCCTCCTCCTCTCCTCCCCTTCTCTTCCAACAACATCAACTACAGGGTCTTAAAACTGGTCTGTGATTCCTTGCTCGTCCCCCTCACCAATATTCTTAATTATTCCCTTTGCACAGGATCCTTCCCTCATTAATGGAAATGTGCGATCATTAAACCCCTTTATAAATCCAGTCCCAAGGACCAAGTTTCCAACTACCGTTCTATCTCCCTCCTTGCCCCCTTCTCCAAAATCCTAAAAAAAATTGTCGACAAGCAAACCATGGATTTTCTCACTCAACACAACCTCCTTTCTGAAGCACAACATGGTTTCAGGGCCAGCTACAACATGGAGACCACCCTCATAAAGTTCACTCACTACATAGATAGAGTCATTGATGAAGGCCTCTTCACTGGATCAGTTTTTGTGGACCTCACGAAAGCTTTTGATCTCATAGACCATGATGTTCTTCTCCAAACCCTGGCCAGCCTCCATTTCTGCCCTGAAGTTACCCACTGATTCTGCAACAACCTTAAGCTCAGGTCGCATCAAACCACAATTGGTGGGGTCCTATTGGAATCCTGCCCCATTAAATATGGTGTACCTCAAGGGTCCATCATGGGTCCTCTTCTCTTTTCTCTAGTTGTAAACTCCCTCCCAGGTGTCTGCACGAACACTGAGCTCATTCTCTACACGGACAATGATGCCATCTTCTATAAAGACAAAGACCCCTCCACTCTCCTTAACAAACTTCAGGCCAACTTCAAACGTTTTTTCATGTTCAGTTTTTTTTTTTCATTTCATTGTTTATTCAGAAAAATACCTTTGAGTCAAAGACTCCTTTTCAAAGGTTCCACGTCAGACACAGATACAACCTGGAGACCCGGACAAAGTGGTTCAGCAAAAGGACACAAGTAACAATGTAACAAATAATGGTACAGAAATACATTAAAAGGCTAACATTTGGATACTTGTAGATTCAATGTATTAGTTTCAAGAACCATTACACAAGTCATTACATATATAACCTCCACTAATAAGCAATTCAGGGAGTTCAGGTAGGGGTTGTCAAAAACAGCAAGAGGCCTTAGTCAGACAAGAAAGGGAGTTGGTCTGGGCTAGGATCCAAGGAACTCACAGGGATTGGAGGACTGAAGATGATTCCTGAGGTGTACTTTGTAGGTGGCAATACTATTCATGTTTGCGAAGGTGCTAGGTAGGTCATTTATCCAGGTAGGGACTCGGAAACCAAATGACCTTTTGAAAAGTGAGGCGTGGCAGTGAGGAACTACAAGGAGTTGCCTGTTTGCACTACGGGTGTGCTAGGGACCCATTGGATAAGTGGTGGGAGACCAGGAGAGGCCAGACCGAGAGTAATCTTTTTGGCCAAGAGGCATGTGTGATACCGGATTCTATTATCTAGGTTGAGCCAGTTAGTGACATTATATAGGGAGCAAGTGTGAGTTAGCTAATCACAGCCCAGGATGAGGTGACAGGCATTGTTGAGAGAGTGCCGAAGCCTTGTCAGTGCTGATGAGTTGGCAGCACTATAGATCAGGATGCTATAGTCGAGAAGGGAGAGGACCAAGGAGGAGACTGCTAGGTGAAGGGCATCAGGGGTAAGACAGTGTTTGAACCAGTAGAGAAGGCTAAGACAGATATTGAGGGTAGTAGATAGTTGATGGATATGTTGGTGGAAATTAAGGGTCAGGTTGAGTATGATGCCCAGGTATTTAAAGGAGTCCACTTGTTCGAGAGGGGTCTGGTTGGCAGTTAGTACTTGGGGGCAGTGTGCTTTCTTAGAATTAAGAGGGTGTGAGAAGAACATAACCTTGATCTTCTTATATTTAAGGACAAGGCACTGTGTGGCAAACCATTTTTCTGCTTCCCTGAAAGAGGATTGGAGGGAGAGGTAGAGCTGGGTAGGGTCAGGACTGGAGGAGTAAAGTACAGCATCATCTGCATAGAGTAGGAGGTTGCTTTAGCATGACTGAGGGAGAGCATTAAGGAAGAGGCTGAATAGTAAGGGTCCAAGAATGGACCCCTTGGGGACAATGGAACTGACTGGTAGTTTGCTAGATAAGGTAGTGCCAATTTTGACTTGCTGGCAACAGTCCGTCAAGTAGTCCAAAAACCAACAGAAGGCATCTTGCAAGAGGCCCAACTTGCAGAGGATAGTATCTAGGAGGGAGTGATTGACAGTGTCAAACACCTTGGTGAGGCCTATGAAAATAGCATCAGAGATATGACCTCAGTCAAGGGTGGTGTGGAGGTGAGCAATGAGTTTGAGCAGTGCGGTAGTAGTAGTACTGTGACCTTTGCAGAAGCCTTGTTGCTGCTCACAAAGTATATTGTGTTTATTGAGATGGTCAGTGAGCTAATCGGAGACAATATGCTCTAGTGCCTTACATAGGGGAGGGAGAATAGAGATGGGTCGATACTTGTTGGTGGACGTACGGTCTCCGCCTTTAATCATTGGGGTAATGGAAGCAGATTTCCAGTGCATGGGGAATTTCCGAAGGCTTAGAGAGTGGTTTATAATGTGTGTGAGGGGGATAAGCACCTTATGAAGAGTGAGCTGCAGAAGCCTCAGGTCTAAAGAGTCACTACTGTGCTGGGAGTGGCTTAAGGCTTTTTTGAGGTAAGGCTCTGCAGACCTAAGGGAGATGCAGCGTATGTGAAATGAAGGGTGAGCTGGGGGGGGAGGTGAGATCACTGGCCAGGGGTGGGTCATAGAAGTTATGAGGGAGGACATGGCTGAGGTTTGTGAAGGCGTGGTTGAAGGCTGAGGCTATCAGAGAGGGAAACAGCTCCACTCCTGGTTCAAGTCCAAAGGTCTCATCCTCAATTCCAAAAAAAAACAATGGTCATAATTTTCTCCAGCCCATAAAGACCTCTAGATTTCGACTTCACCTTACATGACAACCTCAGGAACCCTATAGAGAGAGTAAACACATTCAGTTACCTCAGCCTACTCTTTGACTGCCACCTCAACTTTGATGCTTACATCAGTCTCACCATTAAGAAAGCTCTCTAAAGACTTGACATGCTCCACAGGACAAAGCAGTTCATTGTCAAAGAATCCAAGCCCCTCCTGGTTGCCAGTTTCCTTCTCCCTTTGTTTGACTATGGAGCTCTTGTCTACTTTCCCCACCTCTCTATTAAAAATTTCTCTAGGCTATATAGCTCCTACCACAACGTGATCCATTTTGCCTCTGGCTTTCCCAAACTAACACACCACTGGGACCTTTACAGAATCTCCGGCTGGCCCTCCATTGAGAACCGATTCAATTATAAAATTGTCACCTTCTTCCATAAACTCTCCCGTGGTCTCCTCCCAGAGAGCATCAGTTTTCTGTTCCAAACAGCAGCTCACCTGAGGGTCACAAGGCAGTCCTAATCCCTCTCCTTCTCTGTTCCCTTCTGCCACACCTTCCACAGCCAAAAAGTCCTCTCCTACCTGAGCCCTAAACTCTTCAACTCTCTTCCCCCCCTGAACTCAAACTCTGTCCCTCCATCTCCTCCTTCAAACACAACATTAGGATGTACCTATCCCTCTCCTCCTCTTGCAGCTGTTCTCTGGCCTGACTTTTCTTTCTTCCTTTCCTCTTCAGTTTTCACACATGCTACTTCTCCTCTGTGTTTAATCACATTTCTTCTTTTGCTGTTAGTTTTGTGACAAATAAAACCAAGAAAGAAAAAGAAAATTAAATCTATTAGCACTTGTCCTCCAGCCAAACACTTTCTCCAGTGCACTTATCTGCTCTAATTTATAACTGTTACGTCTTTGAAATGTTACTGATTGTCCACCACTGTCATATGTACTTACAGTTGAAATTCTTTTTACATTATACCCTTTGGAATTTTTTTAATTTTTATTTTTTTTCTTTTGAAACTGGATGTTTGTGAAAATGGGCAGTTTTGCTCACATGCCTTTCCAGTATAACCAATAAAATGAAATAAAATGAAATTAGTGCAGGTTAACAAGGGACTGGAGAAAGCTAGTAAGTGGGAGCTAAAGGGAGGAGGAAGCATGTAGTGAGCGATGAAGTTTACATTTAAAATAAACATAAAAACAATAAAAGAAAGTGGTTTCTTTTGCTGTGTGTGAGCTGGGTTCTGTGGCTATAACATATACTGGAACCAAGTGAGACCATTTTTCATTCCTATGAGGCAGAGAAGCATTCTAAAATGTACAGAAGTAGTCCTGGTGAGTTGGGGGCACATAATGATGACATGTTTACTATGTACATAAATGCAACATGATGTAGCTACTATACACATAAATTCTGATGATAAGACTGCTGAGTATATAAATGAAATTTATGTACACAGTAGCTCAAATAACAGAATTTACATAATTGCTTTTGTGTCCACACATATTGCATAAATGCATTCATTTTCATGGGCAGGGGATCTGGAGTGAAAATAAATAATTTATTTTCGCTCCAGTTCAGAGAACACTGGATATTTTCACTTCAGCTCCATAATGCTCTGAGCAGAATCTTCCTTTATTCATGACATTCTGACCAGGCTTGCCAGTAAAATATGGCACAAAAATACATTGACATAAAACTTACCAGCCCCTGGTGAATCCCACAGCCCCCAATAAATATGGTCAAAAGTTGTTTTTTATGACTCATGCATTTATTAAAAATAATCATAAAAAAATACTCATGCATCCTACAGCCCCTACTGAATATGATCAAAAGTGCGTTTGTTTTTATAATAACTCATGCATTTATAAAAACTAATTATAGAAAAATACTCATGAGTTTATAAAAACTAATTACAGAAAAAAGTACTATCTCAAAAAGAAAGGAAATTCATTGCAAATAACTTTGTTAATCCACTTGTTAGGGTTAAAGTGACAAAAGTAGAGAAATATGGCATTAGGGTTTCCAACCCTAACACCACAACCCTACCCTGCAGGCAGCAATAGGCATGGGGTGTGCCTTGGGGTTGTCAGCCCTAACGTTCACCCCATTCCATAAGTAAGTAAAATGAGATGGGTACAGTAAATGAGCATGGGCTAAGTGTTAGGGTTGACAACCCCAAGGCACACCCCACATGTGTTGCTGCATGCGGGGGGGGGGCGTTAGGGTTAGAAACTCTAATGCCGCATTTCCCTACTTTTGTCATTGTAACCCTCACTAGTGCATTAACAATGTTTTTTGTGATGAATGTGTAAGCAATTACCCACTCCAGGGTGTGCAGTTATTGGGGATTAATCAACACCCCAGGTGTGTTGTGAGGCACAAGGCCGCAGGCCAAGTGCCCTCACTGCACCCAGGGTGATGATTAATCCCCAATAACTGCACACCCTGGAGTGGGTTATTGCACTTATAACATGGGGCCTCTTCAAAACGTGGAGAAAACAATATAAAGGGTTTTTCCCCTGTTTAAATATCAAAAAGGGACTGTATCCTGCCACCTGGAGAAATAGTTCCCAACAAATACTACATATCTCATTGCTTTTATGCACATACAAATGTCAGAAATGCAGTTCTGACGTGATTTCTGACATTTGTTGTGCATGAAATACTTTCTACCACCAGCAAAACCCTGTACTCGGGACCCCCCAAACACATATGCAGTGGGAAGCTGAAGAGAGAGAGATACACATACACACTGTCTCCCGACTCCAGGCTATGCAAGGCCATTGACAGAGACAGAGAGAGAGAGAGAGGGAAAGAGAGGGAGAGAGAGAGAGAGAGAGAGCATGAGAGAGAGAGAGAGTAGTACACTGTACAGCACCTGCGAATTACACACTTTGACACTTTTTCTTGCTCTCTTTGTCCAGTGGTTGCTGAACAGAAACACTCAGTGTGTCTATGCTGTACTTCATTGTGAAAAGGGGGGAGAAAACAACAGACTCTGTTACAGCATTCCACAGGTATGCCATAAGGGAATGCAATATAGAGAAAGAGAGACAGGCAGTGGACAGTGGAGACAGTTTGAATTATATACTGTGTTGCTTTCTCTCTCTCTCTCTCTCTCTCTCTCTCTCTCTGTATTGCTCTGGTCTCTCTTGAGCAATTGAGTTATACCGTCAAAGGGTGCAGGGTCATTGAAATGCTACAAGTCATTGGGGAAATGCTACCAGTGATAAGGGCTGTTCATTTGTTACTTCCTTGCTAGTACTCCAGTTTGCAGCCACAAAAATACTTCTGTGGTAACAAGAAACTGTTTACCTCCTGACTGTTCACTAACTAAATTGACAGACAGACAAGAGAGTGCATCAACTGTGATTTAATGCTGTTTCTCCCTGCTGCATCTCTCTCTCTCTCTCTCTCTCTCTCTGTCTCCACACCACACATGGTAAAGTTACTACACTCACCAGCCAGCTCCAAAGCACAAGATGGGACCTCTCTCTCTCTCGAGCTGGGGGTACACAGCGGTGGTCTCATCACCTCAGTGTCTCTGACCCGCTGTCACTGTTGTGCTCTACGTGACCCTCTGTCACTCTTTCTAACTGCAACTCAATCGCTAAATGCTACAGTAAGGTACGGTGCTATTGGAGAACATTCCACATTGGGGGACACTCTCTCTCAGTCTCACTGCAGTCTGGGATAGCCAGGAATTCATTCTACACAAGACATGGAAGGGGGAAGATAAAGACTCTGAGCTGTAGCACTTTACCATACACTCTGCTACTTGTCTGTGGCAATGGTGGCCGGAGCTCGGGCAGCACACGTCATGGGGGGGAACAGCAAGGTATCAGGAGCTCTGACCACCTGCTCACTCTGACTATATGCCCAGCATTCTCAGTCTGTCAGTCTGTTGACTGGAGCATGGGGAGTGGAGATCGTGAGGTGGGGGGCCGAACAATCAAATGTGTTTCTCAATAATTAGAGAGAGAGAGAGAGACACACATACACACACACACACACACACACACACACACACACACAGACACAGATGGGACATTGCTGCAACTGTCACAACATCGTGTTGACACCAGTATGTGGTCTCTCCCCACTGCTTGCTATGTCCCGGAACTCAGAGAGAGAGAGAGAGAGAGAGCCACACACAGACACAGAAGACAATCTGCACCAGTAGGAAGTTTGAATTACACACTGTGTCAGTATCTCTGTCTCTGTCTCTGTCTCTGTCTCTGTCTCTGTCTCTCTCTCTCTCTCTCTCTCTTTCTTTCTCTGTATGCTCTTGTCTTCTATAATTATCACCCACTTAGATAACCATTTCAATGCCCACTGTTTGGAATTAAGTTTTCCCACATAATTGAGTGCAGGTCTGCCCCAGGTTCTGTCTTCACTGGCCCTTCACAATTAGTTGTGCATATATTGGGGATTAATCACCAGTCACCAGATGCTGATTTACCAATCAGGTGACTGTATTTCAGTACCCCAAGTTATTAAGATATATGTTTAGCACCAGCTAGGGCTGAAGCACAAAGCCATAAAATTTACAAGATACAAAAATATGACAAAAAAGAATCCTGAATCTTGGTGACTCTGACATATGGTATTACTAAGGTTCGAATGAAGCAGCACTGAGACCCTTATTTCTATGCATCTCTGATTCTCTGTCTTACTGTCCAATAACAAGTACACTTTATTGCTGATCCCAACTCTTAGATGTCTCTAAAGCAAAAAATAAGGCAAACAAAATCTCTGTATTACTTGCATGTGGTGTGTCAGCCTTGTGTGGAAACTTGGGTTTGGGATGAAGCTTCATAACAAGAAACAAGAGAATGCAGTCCTAAGGGAAAATTTCCAAGGATACCCAGTGCTGAGCTGGTTTTCTGTCTGAATTAGTATTAATACTGGTAAGGCAAACCTTCAGGCTGTCAACATATTTAAATCACATGCTTTTAGTTATACATGTTGTCTGTGGGATTTAAAAGCATATTTCTCTCTCTCTCTCTCTCTGCCTCTTTGTCTCTGTCACTCTTTCTACCTCACTGTGTTTTCATAACAAAATTCCCAGCAGGGAATAAATGTAGCTTTAAGATAAGTGATCTTTTGGATAAACACAGTCATTTTGACATCAATCACTGGAACAATACTGAAGCATAAATGGTGTGAAACTCAAAACTCTCAATTCAAGTTGAAGTTAAGCATTTTAAACTTTATCGCCGTGACTGAAAAGTTGATTACAATAAATACAATTACAGTTTAATGAGAACTGCACACATTTTGGGCTCAGCTGGAAGACTGGTGACTCACAAATGTTAAAAGATTTCTGAAAATGATGTTTACAGATCCTTGGCTGTCTAATTTCCCTTCACACAGGCAGAACTGAAGAGCTGACAGGACTAGAGTTATGAAACTCCATGATATCAAGTTATTTGGTCTTTAGAGGTCAGCTAATCTACCAAACAACAGCACACATTAATACTGGAAAATATCCACTGTATCACTGTTTGGCAACAAAATGCATTGCTGTATGTTTTGAGTCATGGTAGAACAACCACTGACGTTGATACTTGCACTGTCTAGATCTGATACAACCAGTAGTTGATCAGAGGAAGCATGAACATCTAAGACCTGCTTTGTAGCGTAAATGATGCAGAACAGATCTACTTTATATTTCAAGAGTTATCTGCTCCAAAGTCTCAGGCACGATTTTATCTAACAACCAGGATCACATAATCTAGCCATACAGATAGGCAAGTAATGCAACAGACGTGTACTACCCTGATATACTGTACACTGCACTGTGGCCGTTTGACAACTGAAAGAACAATATGTACAAAATACATGGATAGTATTATCTGGTGAATATGTCACAACAGCAAAATTACAGTAAATATTTTAGTTTAAGAAATGATACACTTCAAATTAACAATTATAGCAAAAAAAAAAAACTTTTAGTAGCTTTTAAATGCTTTGAAAACGGTGATCTTAAAGCATCAGTAATTCAGCCTTTAGCTGGCTGTAGATGTTGCCAGTGTAAACAACCATATGCATATTAGTATTTTTTTAAACCTAGGTTTGGCAGTAGAGATGGGTGCAAGTATGGATTTCCGCTGTCACGGAAGTTCGGCAAAATTTAGAAATTTTGCAGAATTTCCTGCTCTTCTGACTATGGCAGAATTCTGAACTTCACCAAATTATCATGGATTTCCACCTAGTACTGCTGTATTTCATTACATACCATGGACCTTTTGTTATTAAATGCAGAAAAAAGTGTCTTGTAATGTATTTTGCCATTTCTGTCAATTGTCCGCATTTTTCTATGTGATTCTGTGTTTTTTCCCCCACCAGCAATGTATGATTATATTTGTTTTTCTAGAGGTGCTATTGTCAATTTGAAGTACACATAGTGAATGTAACCACCCAAGCTGTCAAGCACCTTAAGTGTGGGGTCAGTAATGAACCTTATTTTTTCATTTTTTTAATTGCTTCTTTTTTTCCTCTTTTCGTTTTGTTATTCCATGTTTCTTTCTTTTGAATTCAACAGAATCAAGAATTGTGTACTTTTAAATTCCATGGAATTACAAAAATTCCATGTTTCACCACAGAAATTCCTCAGAAAGGTCAAATTACACCGCATGTAGCTCTGATCACATGCTTTGCAGCTATGCAGTCACATGGGGTGCAGATGGAGGCATCAGGTGGTAGCACACATTTCTCACTGAGTAGCTCATCACTTCTGAAGACTGAAGAGGGAAGAGCTCTGTTTGTTCTGCTCCACAGAACAGGCTCTGTGATTCACAATCCGGCATTTTTTTTTTTGCTCAGGAGAAGAAATTAGTGCTGGTATCTGTACTTGGAGTGCTTGGGCAAAGATATTCAGCACTTTTGTGATTATACAATATGTAACTTGTTGCACTCTGAGGGTGTTTTCTTGCATACCCAGTCTTTAGTTTAACATAATTGTTTTTTAATATTTGGTGGTGTTTAAGGCTTTAGTAAAGCATAGAAAAGTACAAAATGTCAGGCAAAGGCAAGAGGAAGCATGGAGGACATCAGAAAAGTGCTAGTGGTAGTACTCAATCACTCACATGGGGGTCACGAGGAGGTGTACAGGGTACTGGGTAAGGTGTTAGTAGGAGCAGCACTTTTTCTGGAACTGCAGGTTCTGGTGGTAGTGCAATGTCAGGTGCCACATACTGTGCCTATGACAGCCACAGTTGGAATCAAAGCTTTCAACTTCTTTGGTATGCAGTGCAGTGTTTCTGCTTCAGGTGGAGCTGTTGCACAGCATACAAAGGAGGGTAAAAAGACTGCCATGAATGTCACTGCACTACTACAGTGCAAGTCCCTAGGGTCTCAGGAGGAGCAGGAACATATTGAACAATCCCAGTCAAAGGACACCCAGGAGTTAAGTCAGGAGCTGCTAGTGACTGAGAGTGAAGAGATTCCGAGTCCAGTGACATGTATTATCAGTGATGATGGCAGTAAGGGTGGTGCTGGACTACTTACTGTAGGTGGACTAGAGATTGAGAAGGAGAAACAGCACAGAGAGCTTCGAACGTTCTCAGAGGAGCAAGAACCTTGTTGCAGTGAGCATCTTGTTAGTGCTACTGTTCATGCAGCAGAGAAGGCAAGTTAGGAAAAGTAGGTAGAGTACAGTCAGCCCTTGCTGTCATAGCCTAACATTTCAGTAAGCAGTGAGGGTACTTCTGATGAGGGTGTTGAAGGTGAGGGTAGTAATGACCCAGTATTGGATCCTACTTGGCAGCCACCCCTTCCACAACTGGCAACCACAATGGTCAGTGGTAAAGTGCCAGCACCCCTTTAACATTGTCAGTCCACAAGCAGCAACCCGTCAGGGGAAAAGGTCAGCAATTGCCAAAAACAGGACATGGGGATCAGCAGCAGATGCAGGAGCACCCTAAGAAAAGAATATCACCCACCCCTGCACCCCTGTCCCCATCTGACCCGCCCATGAAAATCCATCATGTCGATGGACATTCACTTGTGTGGGATTTCTTTGTATCGATGAGTCTGATAACAGCATGGCTGTGTGCAACATCTGTCATTCCAAAATTAGCAGGGGTAAGCCAGGTTCACACTATGGGATGACTGGTATGCACAGTCATATGAAAAGTAAGCACCCCATTAAAAGGACACAGCATAAATGGTTGGCATCCATGCCCAGTTCTGACAGTTCTGCACAGTCTGAAAAAGAAGGTCTGCAGCCTGGTGATAAGGATGTGGAAACATTTGACCCCTTGCTGTGTTCCACCCCCACACATGTAGATACATGGTTGTAATCAAGGTGCTCTGTCCACTGGAGCATGGATAGAGAGCTTTTTCAACATGTCCCTGTTGGTGGACAAGACAGCCAGACACAAAAGCATACCTGGCAAGGCCAAAACACACCCTAAAGTTCAGCACACTATTAGGCATAAGCAGCCAGATATTAAATCAGCATTAACTAAGCACACGAAGTATAATCGCAAACACCCAGTGACTAAAGAGCTGAACATGGCTGTTGCCAAGATGCTGGCAAAAGACATTCTGTCATTCTCATTTGTCAAGAATCCAGGTTTCATTGAACCTATGGAGAAGGCTGCATCTAAATATAATGTTCCCAGCTGAACTTATTTCAGCACTAAGGCTCTTCCAGCAATGTATAATGACTTAGCCTGCATGGTGTCTCATGCTCTGTCCCACTCTGCTGTAGCCAGCATTCACCTCACCTCCGTCATCTGGATGAGTGTCCCATCATTGAGTGTTAGTTATATGTGCACAACTGCACACTGGGCCTATTTCCCTTGGGTATATGCCTTGCATCCCTGTCCCTCATCTGTCTGTCCCCTGACTACTGGCAGCAGCAGTCTTACTGTTGGTCAACAGTATGCCATGTTAAGCATGCAGAGTATGCATGGGTCTCACACACCTGACAGAATTATTGCACAAATTAATAAAGCCACTACACACTGGCAAAAACCACATGGTTTCAAAGCTGTGTATATTGCCAGTGACAATGCCCAGAATGCCATCAAAGCAATAGCAGATGGCTGCTTTTATCATGGCCTCTGCTTTGCTCATGTTTTGAATCTCATTGTGAAGTCCTTTCTGGATCATGAAGCAGTGAGTGCCATGTTGGTGCCAGTCACAAAATCTGCAGCCATTTCAATCACTCTGCATGGGCTAGAGCAGAACTCAGGGCTCTACAGAAGGCCAATAATGTACCACAGCACTGCTTGAGGCTTGATGTGTCAACCCAATGGAATTCAACACTCTATATGTTTGAGAGGTTGTATGAACAGTACAAGCCACTGAATGAGTACATAATGCACTTGCGTGATCATGAAGCACAGGAACCCACGTCACAGAGTCCATCCCAGTGGTTTTTGATGTATAGTGTTATCCAAGTACTCCATCCACTTGAACAGGCGATACAGGTTGTGAGTGCTGAAAATGCATGTTTGAGCCAGGTGATATCACTGCTGTAAGTACTATTCCAGGTACTGGTCAATATAAAAGGGCAATTTGAAGTGGCTGCAGATTTTGTTGGAGTGGAGCTGACTGATCACATCATTCAGCTGTGTGATGATGATCCCAGGGTCATTCACATTAATAACTCTGAAGCATACATTATGGCAACCCTGCTTGACCCAAGGTACAAGCATGGCATGATGGAATTTCTTCCAGATGGGAAGGCTGATCTTGATCACTATGTATCCATCCTGTGGGGCAAGGTCCAAAACTGAATGACACACTTAGAGGTAAGGGTGGCAAAATCTGCAGCAGTTCAGAAAGCACAAGCAAAAATAGACGCTTGCTCTGTATCCTTATCTACAACCAGTAGTGTGTCTGTACAGTCACCTTCATCATCACATGGTAGCACTGGTGGCACAAACCCCCTATGGTCCATGCTGAAGGACATTGGTGTGTCTACATACCACCCTCAGGAGGGAGACACAGAACTCCAGCTGTCTGCATGCCATATGGTGCAGTCATATATGGATGACCCAAAGCAGCTAACAATTGATGATGAACCACTATACTACTGGTGTAGAAAACTGGAAATCTGGACTGCTTTGACAGCTATTGCCATGGAGTACCTCACCTGTCCCTGTGCCAGCGTCAGCTCAGAAAGGGTTTTCAGCACTGAAGGTACCATTGCGACTGACCGCCAAAGCCACCTGTCTGATTGGAATATTGAGTATCTAACACTTGCCAAAATGAACTCTCATTTCTTTCCCAAGCAGTACATTGTGCCAACAACAGCAACATTACAGGATCCTGCTGAAGAAGGCTCTGAGCAGCAAGAATTGTCAGGGGATGAGGAGAGTGTAGCAGTGCCATCTGATGAAGACACAGTAGAGGGGTTTCTGTTCTCTTGAGTAAAGAGACAGAGTCTCGTAACATGTGTACTGTGTGCATAAATTGTGTTGCAAGGTATCATAACACCTTGTGTCTTCAATTACATTACCTGAATAGTAAAGAGCCTTGCATCCAGATTCAGTGAACAACGCCCAGATCCGAACCTGCTGTTTTGCCAAAAAAGTTGGTGATGTTGAAGCAAAGGATTACTACATCCAGATTTATGCTGATAATTCAGAGTGACATCAGCAGTTCTCTACTTGTGAAACTGCATTACTTTCATGTTTCCCAGTTTGCCACTGTTCTGGCACCCCTCCAACATAAAATAAGAAAAAAAAAAATTGAAGTGGACATTGTCCTTGTCCTCAAATGTTGTTAAGTGTTTACCAGTTTTCCAGTTTGCCGCTGTTCTGTCCCCCCCTCCCCAGCATAAAACAAGAAATACCAGAAAAAATTAGGTGGACAATGTTCTTGTCCTCAAATGTTAAGTGCTTACCAGTTTGTCAGCCTCCCCCCCGGCCCACACCCACACACCCCAAAAGAAGTAATTGAACCTTGAAATACAGATGACAAGGAAGTGTGGTTTCAACAAAAAAAGTTTATATAGCAAATGAATAATCTGAAAACCAATCATCAAATACAGAACTTGTAGAAGAAATATGAACATCCAAACTATACAAACCAGTCATACATGCAGAATCCCGCCCCTCCCTCCAAGAAAGAACACATCAGTTGGTCATTCTAAATATTAGAGAAATGTAACTTAAATTTACTTATTTTAACAAAAACTGTTTACAAAATGTTCAGTCCAGCATGGATGGCAAAAAAAAGTGGCTGGCTGGCAGTGGCTGTACACCATGCTGCCCCTCAGCTAGCACTGGCGGCTTCTCAGGGTAGATGCCTCATGCCTCCTGTCGTGGCTGTGCCCCTACTCCTCTTGATTGACTTAAGCTGGCACAAGATTTTTTTGTCCATCTTCTCCAACTTTTTCAGTCTGGCTTCAACCCTTTCCAGGCCATTACGCAGAGCAGCATGACATTTCCCACTCAAGGTAGTCTTCTTCTCCATTCTGCCCTCTGGTACCATCTGTGGCTGTGTGGGTGTTAATGCCATGGAAGTTGTCCATGGCTCAGTCTGCTGTCCTGTGGCACATTGCTGCTCCCTGCTGACTCATCCTTGTCTGCCAATTTGGCAAGAGCCTTCATAATTTTACTCACACGGTTTTCTGTGCACTTGCTTATTGGCTTTGCCTGTTTGGTGGCTGACTTGGCCCCCATCTGCTCTCTGATGGTTGGACTGCTGCCAATGTTTCAGTGTTAGCTGCACTACAGAAAGAAATATGCAGCTTCAACATAATGTGCTCTACAGCTATTCTACAGCTATCTGCCCTTATATAGTGACTGCAGGGTGTGTGTGTGTGTGTGTGTGTGTGTGTGTGTGTCTCTCAGAGAGATGGAGTCTGACAGACATCAGTGCAACTTACTTATTGCATGCTGTCTGTGTGCCCTACCACCCAAGTGAGTCAGCAACCGATCAAGTCTTCCTACCTGTTCTCTGTGCTGTAAATTGACAAGCTTGTGTTGTAAACTGACACGCTGTGGCTCCCGGCCAGGGCATTCCTTTCTTGCATAGAACCATGGAAACATAGACATTCTCTGCAGACTTGGCACATAAGGACAGCCCCACCCACACAGCCTGCCCATGAGCCCTGTACTTATTACGGCTTCTGACACTCCCTCTGCGTACCTCTATGGTCCCCCTATGCCTGTTCAATGCGTGTTTAAATCCAAGCACAGTTCTCACTCCAGTCCCACCACCTCATGTGGCAGATCATTCTATACATCCACCACACTCTCTGTAAAGAAAACCTTTCACACATTCCCTCTTAACCTGCCATCTTCCAATTTCATGTTATGCCCCCTCATTCTTGCACTCCTCCTATGTTGGAAGATGTCTCCCTCCTGTACCTTGTTTATACACTTAAGGTCCTTGAATGTTTCTATCCTGTTGCCCCAGCCTCGATCCCTCCTCTCCTCCAGCGATGGCAGTGAGGACATATTGGAGTACCTGACTCTTCTCACATATTTGAGGTTGCAATACATGCAACATCTGAGTCGCTCTCTTCTGGACCACCCCAAATAATTTCATTCAACACACTGTACAGTAATGGAAATGAATATTTATTACCAAACTTTAGTCCAGTCCGCTACTGTGATAATTTGCAGATATTTTACCAATGCAACATAAAACACACCTCTGCTATCCACAACCCTCGATTGTCCAAAAAAAACATAGAAACATAGACTTTGATGGCAGATAAGGACCGCTTGGCCCACTGCCACCCAATCTGAATCTGCCCATTTGCCTTCCCATTGGATAAGCTGCAGATCATAGTTAAGTTAACTAACAGCCTACTTCCTTCTGCCCCCCCACTAGAATTGTCTTATGTCTGTCCCATGCATTGTGGAATTTTCCCACTGTTTTTTACCCCATGACAGCCTCAGGAAGGTCGTTCTATGCATCCACCACCCTCTCCATCAAAACATTCTTCCTCAGTTTGTCCCTGAGCCATCCCCCCTCTATCTTGAAATTGTGCCCCCTTATTCTTACACATCTCTTTTTCTGAAAGATGCTACTGTCTTGGACTTTGCTGATTCCCTTGAGGTACTTGAAAGTTTGTATCATGTCTCCCTCTCTCTCCTTTCCTCGGGGGTATATTATACATATAACACTCCTTTAATCACTCTTCATATGGCTTCGGGTGCAGACCCTGCACCATTTTATTTGCCCTAGTTGGTGCACCAATGTTGGTGGATAATAGAGGGTGCACTGAAAATTCAAAATGGTAAAAAACTTTAAGTAGCTTACTAGAACTGAACACAGGCTCATCATCAGCAGTGGTACTGCTACTTGGTCCATCATCAATGGTGCTTGTGGAACCACCACCATAGGTCCCGTTTCTTCCAGTAGCACCTATCCAAAATGAAGAGGAACATTTAAAATCAATGTTACAAGTTGGAAAACCTAAGACCACAGCAGAACTACAGTAATATTACACATTCAGTTGGTCCTATGTGGTGGGCCAGGTGCTATACATTATACTTCAATGCAGGACACCCACAGATATTCCTGAATGAAGATCAGGAGTATACACAACAAGTGGCCCACTTCCATGATTCCACAACATAAAAGTGCACATCTAATATTCAGATAAAGGGTGCTTTTGGAGTTGGCCATGGACTAATGATAGTGACTGATCATGTTGGTTGATGATTGAGAGGCCTCACATATTCACTTGCTGACAGCATTGCTCCCTTTACCTGCTACAGGAACTACCATGAAATCGGATGAACAGCACACTAGTCAGTCCTCATGAGCACTGACCACTCCCAGTGTAACATCTGTATTAGGATGGATCAATCATGCGGATGGCACCAGGTATGACACACAGGACAGTTTCACCACAGTCACTAATAGCAATTGGATAACACTATTGCTTACAGACAAAATATGCCCTTGATGTGAATCCACATCAAGTCATATATGGCTGGGGACAGGGGACGATCCTCATCAAGTCAGGTGGGTGCCATCCATTGTGCATGCAATCACAGGCAGCTAAGGTCGGTAACAAAACATAGACGTATGGTACTTACATGATGTGTTTGAGGTAAAGTTAATTTCTTTAAATTATTAATAACAATTGCTGCTGGAATCATGGGGACTGGGGGGATTGACAGTGCTTGGTACCATAGAACTGTGCAGCAAGCCTGAGTTGCGTAAACACATGATCAGATTCACACAGCCATTCACTATTTATCAGGCCACAGTATAATTGTGAAACAGTCTTACATAGAAACAGCAATTGTCAGCAGATAAGGAACACCAGGTCTATCCAGTCTGCCCGAAGCCCTACGCTAGTTTGTTTCCACTGACCCTACCTAGTCAATGGCTTTTCCCCTCTCCTTCCCTCCACCAATGTACCCTTATTCTTGTCCCATACATATTTAAAACCATCTGCTGGGTTTGCCCCCACCACCTCCTGAGGCATCTTATTCCATGCATCCACCACCCTCTCTGTGAAGAACAACTTCCCCACATTTCCCAAACATTACCTACTGTAGAAAATGGTGTGCACTCACAAGCCCTTATGGGGAGAACCTGGGATGTTTTGGGTGCTAATAGCAGGGAAAATTATTCAGTACTGGATTCCTTTAAAGGGAACCAATCCATCAACACTCCCAGTTAAAACAAGGCAACGTAGCTTTCTCACTACAACCTTTAGCTTTTTTTGTTGTTGTTTGCTATTGCAGTATTAACATTTTTCCACTTTAATTTTTAAGACTAAAGATCATATTCTGTAGAACATTTTATCAGCAATAGCAGAAAAAAAATAATAAACAGTCACTGTACCATACATGGCAGAGTTTAGTGTTTTTCCTTCCTCTTCAATTCGTGGCTCAAATGCCTAATCTATTATTTTCAGGGTTCTTTCAGGTGCTTCTCTCACCCTTACATACTTAGTCAGGGCCCTTACCGTATGTCCTTCCTTCATGGTTTATGGTGTATTTTCTTCCCTCCTCAAATAAGCAAAGCACACAAGCTTTCAGCAATCCTTGGCTTCAAACATTGAAAAGCCAGTGACCTCTAGGCTGTTTCTTTTGAACGCAGCAAGAAACAAGCAGCAACAGAAATGGCCTAGAGGTCACTGACTTTTCAACGTTTGGAAGCATGAGGATTGCTGCAAGCGTCTGTGCTTTGCTGTTTTTGGGGAAAAAAGGTAAAGAAAACATGCCATAAAATCAAGAAGGAAGGACACATAGGGGAAGGCATCCTGACCTGGCATGTAAGGGACTAGAAAAGCACCCCGAAAGAACCCTGAAAATAATGGATTAGGCATTTGAGCCATGAATTGAAGAGGAAGGAAAAACATTGAACTCTGCCATGCATGGTAAAGTGACTGATTATTATTATTTTTTTCTGCCATTGCTGATAAAAAGTTACACAGAATATGACTTTTAGTCTTAAAAATTAAAGTGGAAAAATGTAAATACTGCAAAAGTAAACAATAATAATAAAAAGCTAAAAGTTGTAGTGGCAAGACTATGTGGCCTTGTTTTGATTGGGAGTGCTGATGGATTGGCTCCCTTTAAAGGAGTCCAGTACTGAATTCCTCACATTTCCCCTCAGCCTGCCACCTTCCAATTTCATGTCGTGCTCCCGTGTTCTTGTACATCTCTTACATTGGAAGATGTCTCCCACCCTGCACCTTGTTTATGCCCTTAAGATACTTAAATGTTTCCATTATGTCCTCCCTATCCCTCCACTCCTTCAGTGAGTACATAATGAGGTCCTTTAGTCTATCTCATATGTAGTTTGGTGCAATTCTTGTACCATCTTAGTCGCCCTTCTGACCCCCTCCACTAGTCCTGTCAATGTCCTTAAAAAGGTGTGGCCTCCAGAACTGAACATAGTACTCTAGGTGAGGCCTCATAAGCATTTTGTACAATGGCATAACCACCTCCCACCTTCTGCTTGTGATACATCTACCTATGCACCCCAGCATGCCATTGACCCTCCCTTCAGCCTTTGTACTCTACTTAGACACCTTTAGATCATCAGCAATGATAAACCCCAGGTCACTTTCTTTCTTTGTAATAGTCAACAACTCTCCTCCCATCTTTTAGCACTCCCCAGGATGCCCTCTTCCTAGGTGCATTATTTTGCACTTCTTGGAATTGAATCTTAGTTGCCACACCTCAGACCATTTTTCAAGCTTCTCCAGGTCCCTCCTCATTCTCTCTACTCCATCTGGAGTATTCACCACCCTGTTGCAGATCTTGGTGTCATCTGCAAACAGGCAGACCTTTCCCTCCAGTCATCCTACCACAATGTCACTAATGAAGACATTAAACAGGACTGGACCAAGGACTGATCCCTGAGGTACCCCACTGGTCACCTCCCTCTCCCCTGATTGAATCCCATTTACCACGCCCTCTGCTTCCTGTCTTTAAGCCAGTTCCTAACCCAATTTACCACCATGTACCCCATGCCCAGACTACTTGTCTTGTCTCAATATGACTTCTGCGTGCATTTATGGGCATTGCAGGGTGTGAGTCACAGTGAGGAAAAAAGGTGATCTGCAACACTGACTGCTGTAAAAAAGGTTCAAGACTCAAGTCAGTATACTTACTCTCAATGCTGCCTTTCACATAGGATCTTTTTGGTGGCAGTGTGGAAGATCCTGCTGGCTCATTCACTTGCTGAAACCTCGTTTTCTTTGGTGTCCCATCTCTGGTGGTGCTGATGACTGTGCCAAGAGCCTCCAGGACTTCAGGGTCCCTCTTCTTCAGATTGTCCCACTTGTGCTTAATTTGTTTTATGCTATGGGACACAACTTCCCCTCCTTCCTTCTCTAAGCTGGCCTTGACAACAGCCCACAGTGTCTCCCTCTCCTTAAGTGGCACTTTATTGGTGCCAAAAATTTTTTCAGCATGTCTGGTGACCTCCTTGACAAGAACCACCACCTCACTATGGCTGAAGGGGGGGTGCCATCTGTCTCTTCATGCTGGTGGAGCTGGAGGGCTCATCACTGGTGGTGGTATTGGCACTAGTGCATGAGGATGTGGTGGCCGTAGCCTTCTCAGGTTGAACCACTGTCTGCTCCTGCTGCCCCTCCTGTTCTGCATTCCCACCATCCCCCTGCTGCTGTCCATGATCACCAGCCTCCACATGGCTACTGCTGCCCAAGTCTGGCATTGGTCTACTTTCTGCCATTTTTCAAAATTAAATTATAACCACCACCAGAAAAAAAAAATGGCTTCAATCTCAAACAAGTCTTCAAAGTAAAGTAAACAAATTAAGAATAATTAAATAAGCAGGTTTCTTTCACTAATGTTTTATCTCTTTTTGTTGTATGTCTCTCAAAATCCCTACTCTCAATCTCAAGTCTCCACTCTCCTACTGATTATTTACATTATGAGCTGATATACAGGAAGAAAACAGTAATGCAATTTCCGCCTTCCGAAATGCGGATTTTTTGTTCCACCTGATAATAAAGTATCGAGTTTTACATAGGGTTACTAATAATTACATGCGGAATTGTTTTTCCACAGACCACTGGAATTGCTTGATCAGAAACAGGAAACATGTGAGGAAAAGAAAAATCACTGCCAGCCCGGATTACTTACTGTAAATGCATAACATTCTCTTACACGCAGAATAAATTATTCTGCATTTCAGGAAAAATTGGAAATCAGGTCTGTGGACCTTTTTTACTGCAACTCAATGTAAAATTACACATCTATCAAAAAAACTGCAGTTTATGGTGGAATTTCTGCAGCAGTCTAGAAAATCATTTCAGAACTTTAGCGGAGGTGAAATTCCGACTTCTGTGGAAAGTTTGTCTGCAGATTTTTTCTCACATGCCTATTTGGCAGATCTACTGAAAAATAAAGTCCACTGAGGAAAGTTTATTATGTGTGGAGGTCTGTGAGTATTTCAATAAATAACACTTTAAAGCAAACAAAGGCTGCAGTTTAAAAAACATAACCATACATTATGGGAAAATAATAACTGGTGACTGTTGTTTCTCATAAGGAAACTGGGTTATAATTTTGTCATTATAACCAGCTGGTTTTAATGATCAACACACACCTGATTTCCCTACTTCAGCAAATGTGTCTACTGCGATCTTCCCGTCCTCTTTTCTACACCATTCCCTGCCTTCTCGCTCCTCAGTGCTGCACCCACGCCTGTTTCCCAACACAAGCAGTCAGCAGTAAGTTATTTTGTTTTGTTTTGGAAGACAAAAAGATCACTGGGCATGCAATCTACATTGCAGTGGGGAAATAATAATAAAAAAAAATGTGTTGAAATCCTAACTGTCCGCAGCTTGAAACAAACCCATTTATTTTGTATAATTGCTGTGGTGAAAAAATTATCCCCAGCAATTATACAAAATAAGGAAGGATGGGTAGGAGGTTTAAAACTTGGATTTTACACACCACCTTGGGGTGGGATGCCTGAATAAATCCCTTGAGCTTCACTTTCAGGGTTTATGTGACATCCCACCCCTCAGGGGTGTGTAAAATCCCTGCTATAACCCCCTACCCATGCATTATTCTCTATGTAATTTCTGGAAGGTGTAGAGTAACATTATCTGCAAAATTCTATGTGCAGTCTTGGAGACATGCTGTTTATCAGACTAACAAGAAAAATAAAATGAGCTCTAAGCATCTCAGATGATTCGATATTTATGTTTAGCAAGGAGTAAAAATATGTGAAGACATGTACCCATACTGTAGTTGTCAAACAGATAAAAAAATATCAATAAAAATGTTTTCTCATTAAATAGGCACCTGCAGAGGTCAATCTGCAGATGTTTTGTCAGTGTTGTTTTGTAGTTAGAAGAAAGGAGCAAAAGCAATAGGTGGAGGAATAACAGGAAAAAAAATAACTGAAGTAATGCTTATAAATAGAATAATAAATAAAGCATCAGTGACAAGGCTACAGTTTTCATTGAGGATTCTGGAGACATTATAAGTCATGAGCACAGTGCTTGAATGGTTAATGATATCGCAAGAGCTCCAAGATATAAATTAATGACCTTTGTTACTGATGGTTTCCCAGCTGTGATTTTTGTAATATATGGAACTCTCCAAACATTCTGTTCTGTTATAATATTGCTCTGTTGTCAAAACGATGGCATTAGCTGCTTTTGATGGCACATAGATGGTTTTATAGGATTTGATGTCATTCTTTCCCTGTGGGAAAATGTGACTATCCATGTATTACTGTAAAAAAGAAGAAGAGTTGTGGTGGTGTTAGTTTAGTTCCATGCCTGTCCACATCACAAAAATACATAAACTTACAACATGTACCCTTACATGAAAAATATAGATGAGGATGGCATAAAAAGGCTGTTGGTCCATCCAGTCTGCCCATATTACCTTATCACACCTCAGGACCTACTGTCTCTGTCGGGTCTTCGCTTACACTTTCCCCCTTTTGTTTTCCATGCTGTCGCCTCTCTCTTCCCGCTTAGTAGCTGCTATACCCTTGACTCTGTCCCAGCTATATGTTAAGCTGCTTATAGTTTTGTCACCCACCACCTCTGCCAGCAGGCCATTCCACGGCTCTGCCACTCTTTCTGCAAAGAAATACTTCTTAAGATCCTGGTTGATGCTGGTATTCTTCAGTCATGAATGCCTATGTATATTGTGTATATTTTGTACATTTGTTATGTTATCACTGTCGCTGTTCTAGCTGTGTGTCCTCTCTGATGTTGTAAAGCTATGTATATTTTGTAAGTTGTTGTCTATTCCTCTCCCTGTCCCCCAGGATGCACCGTAAAACAAGCAACTTGTTCAGTGTTCCCTTTCTGGTGAAACTCTTCAATAAATAAATAAATAAGATACCTTTTAAACTTTCCCCCAATAACCTCCACTCATGACCCCATATCCCAGCATTTCTGTTCCCAGTAAATAGCTCCTCACAGTTCACCATGTTAATTATTTTCAGGAACTTGAAGGTCTGCATCATATCCTCCCCTTGCGTGGTTCTAAGTGAATACATGTTCACCACCCTTAGACAATCCTCATAGAATCTGCCCTCCCAGCCCTGAATCATCTTTGTCACCTTGCATTGTACCTTTTCTAGCCTGTCCCTGTCCTTTTTAAGTGGGGACTCCAGAACTAGGCACAGTACTCCAGGTGTTGCATCACCTGTGACCTATACAGTGGTAACAGTACTTCCTGCTTTCTACTGTCAAACACTCTCCCAGTGTACACTAGCATCCTGTTAACCTTGCTGAAGGCTTTGTTACATTGGCTGGTTTGTTTGCGGGAGTCACTAAAGATTGCACCTAGGACCCTTTTCTCTGATGTTTTGTCCATTGTAACCCCTCCCACTAAACACTGTACTCTGGGGTTTTTGTTCCCGAAGTGTACCATTTTGCACTTTGTGGCCTAAAATTTTAGCTGTCAGACACTGGATTAGTTTTAGAGCCTTTTCGGGTCTCACTATAATCTCCTTATCCCCTCCATATTGTCAACCATACCTCAGAGTTTAGCATCATTTGCAAATAGATACAACCTGTCATGTATTTCCTCTCCTTTGTTATTGATGACCATACAGTATTGAAGAGGACTAGGTCCAGAACAGATCCCTGTGGTACTCTGCTGGTGACCTCTCTTTCGACTGATCTGATTCCATTCACCACAGCTCTCTTCTGCCTCCCACCAACCAACTCCCTACTCACGTTACTGTTTCCTTAACTATTCCCAGATCCCTATCTTCTTCAGTAGCCTTCAGGGTGGCACTGAGTCAAATGCTTTGCTGAAGCTGAAGTAGAATAAGTCTGTTGCATTCCCCTTATCAACTACCCAGGTTAACCAGTTAAAGATACTATCAGGTTGGTCTAACAAGACCTTCCTGCCAAAAATCCATGCTGCTTGCTATCCTGAAGTCCATTTTTCTCTAAGTAAGGGGACATTATTCCACTAGGTCCTCTTTTCCTAGTGTCTTCATCAGTTTCCCTACTACAGAGGTAAGGCTAATGGGTTTATAGTTTCCTAGCAGCTCCTGCCTTGTGTGGTAAAGCTGCATCTACCATTCTTCAGCCCTTGAGAACCACTGCTTGCTGCATAAAGCTACGTTATTAGCCCAGTCAGGGGTTTGGCTAACATCAATACTAGTTCTCTTAGTACTGCCAACTGCACCCCATTCAGTCCCAAGGCCCCTTGTTTATTTTTTATTTATCTATTGAATAGAATCAGAATTACAATCCTTTGAGTCATAGACTCTTTGGCAAAGGCTTCACATTTACCTTCAGGGCTGCTAACCCTTTTCTAACTCTTATGCTAGTAAATTCCTGCAGTCTCATTTCTGGGATCCCTCTATTAGCTGCCTTTATGTTGTTCTTTGGCAAGGGCCCTCTGTTCTCCGTATTGAATACTGATCCAAAGTAGTCATTCAGCATGGCTAAATTCTGCTTTTGCTCCTCTATCTCCATGCCCCCTTCTATTAGTCAGACAATTCCCCATCCCATCTTTCTTTTTGCACTTATATACTGTAACCAAAACACAGTTTTCACCTCCATTTACCCCCTGAATGCTCAGTTTTATTTCTGCATTAGCAACTCTAACTGCCCTCTTGTCATCTTCAGTTTTTTTCCTGATATCTGTCCCATTCTTCATCCCCTGCTTTTCATTATACATTATAAAAATAAAATATATACATATATTATATATACTATGCACTCATTGCAGAAAACTGCATTAATGCACCAGTTAAAGTTCAATTTAATGCTACAAAAGAAGGGAAATGGGGTGCTAGGGTTTCCAACCCTAACTCACCACACTCCAAAGCAGAATAAGGACAAGACCACATACACATTTACAGACAGTCATCATCAGGTAAGACAAAAAACATACAGTTGTCTCCATATGGCACAAATGCAGTAACATTGATGTGCTACCTTCATGGATTTGTATTGCTGGCATGCACACTGCAAGACATATACACTCACTTCTGACTGCAGATAAAAATCCATGCTGCTCAAATCACAACACTACTCCCATCTGCAGAAGCACAGGTCCCTAGAGACAAGGATACAAATCCCTGTTACCCAAATTACAAGAGTTCTTTTGTCTTTGGCCTATGAGGCAAAAACTTATGTAGCCACAGGTACTGATGCCCACTGTGAGACACGGACACACAGAGGGGCCTGCACTTCTGCAGTCACAGGTGTAAGACATACACACTGACTTCTGGCTGCAGAGGAGTAGGCCACATGAAATCCATGATACCCAAATTGCAACACCACTTCTGCCTGCAGAAATGCAGGTGCCTGAGAGTCCAGTGCTTCTGCAGCTGCAAGTGTAAAACATACACACCAACTTCTGTCAGCAAAGGTGCAAACCCCTGTGGTGCCAACACTTCAGTAGCCACAGATTAAGACATAGACAATGATTTCTGTGTACAGAAGTGCACACCCTTAGGGGCAGCCACAGGTACTCATGCACATTATAAGACATATATGCACATTTTTGGCTGCAGAAGTTCAGGCCACAGTGAGGCCTATGTTATTCATCCATAGTTACAAACTCATACGTGCTACTGCATTTGTGTCATCCGGAAACAGTTGCATACTGTTTGTTTTACCTGATGATGGCTACCTGTAGTTGCCTATGTGATCTTGTCCTTTTGCTGCTTGAGGGGAGTTAGGGTTGAAAACCTAGTGCCACATTTCCCTTCATTTGTCATGTTAAGTTGAACCCTAACTGGTGCATTAATGCAGTATTTTTGCAATAAAAGTCCTTACTTTTAGAGATAGTGGAATCTTAACCTTATTCATGCAGGTCCCTTTGTGACTTGTGTGAACAGCTGCACATGTGTAGACCTCTGGGCTTTGTATGAAAGGAAGAGACCATCGGCATTTAAGTGTGACTTAAGAATTCACATTTTTGTTGCACGCGGAAAATTATAATGTTGCGTATCTTAGAGTTGCACTTTAGTGTTGAATTTAAATGTGCAGTACAAAATGTATTTTGAGCCTATGTCATGAACATAGTTGCTAGAATGTGTAAAATCCCACACAAAAGGTGGTTTTGCAGAGCTACTGCAAAATCACCTTTTAGTCTGTACCTGAAAATTTTCACTATACGTGTACATGGGATAGGGTCACATAAAGAGTTTATTCATAATTTGGAAGTAAAATACTGTAAAATGGCCAAACTATGAGTAAAAGTATGTGAGACACAAAAAATGCAATTTTAATGTCTCATATTTTAGTGCTGCATATTAAGCACAACACTAAAATGTGCAATGCTAAAATATTAGTGTTGCACATTTTTGTGTGACATGAACATTATTTCAACCCTACATCTAAAACATGGTCACTAGAGTGTGTTAAATCTTGCCTGAAATGTGGCTTCACAGAATGACTGCAAAATCATCTTTCGACCTGTACTTAAAAATTCCTACCATATTTGTTCATGAAGTAAGGGCATGTAAACAGAACACTGTATTTAACATTTGGGACTAAAATATTATAAAACAGCCAAGTTATAAGTAAAAGCACGTGAGACACAACAATGGAATTTTAGGGTCTCACATTATAGTGTCACACATTTAAGAGCAACACATAAAGTGTATGTCACTACTGTTTTACTAACTCAAATGACCTTCAACAGCTCCATTTACTGCCTCAAATTATCTGCAACAACAAAACACAGTTTTATTGCCTCAAATTAGCAGCAAAAGTAAAAATCCATTTTACTGCCTCAAAGTATCAGCAGTAGTACAACTCATTTTTACTGTCTCAGATTATCCACAACAGTAAAAATCTATTTTACTGCCTCACAATTATGTGCAATGCTAAAAATCCAGTTTACTATCTCAAATTATATGCACACAGTAAACATCAGTTTTAATGCTTCAGATATCTGTGATGGTAAAAATTTGTTTTACTGACTCAAACTATCTGCAACAGTAAAAATCTGTTTTAAACCTCAAATTATATGTAACAGTAAAACCTTATTTTACTGCCTAAAATTAACTTTTGCAAATTAACTTTCATAAATAACTGTCGTGCATTAGCATTCAAGAGATAAATCCTTGTCCTGCGAAAGAAAAATTGGCCATTTTGGTACGTTGACAGTCAAAGTCCCCAGAAAAGTATTTCTGGGTAGTTTTTTGGAAAAACAACACTAGATCTTGCTTAACAGGTCCTGTTTACCAAGATTCATGTGTTTGCTCATCTCATCCTCCTTATTTATATCAGTTTAAGAAAAATATAGCTGCATTTTAAAAACAAGATGGCAGTTGTCACAAAATGTATTTTTCTCATGAAAGCTAAAGCACACATTTTGTGAAAGATAAATGCTCATGCAAGACTAACTTACCTTTCATATCTGAGGGTTATTCAAAAACCCTTCTGAGCATGCTCTGAAAAAAAACATTAAAATTCTTAAAACTTTGGGACAGTTTAATATTTTTTTACAAAACATTTGAATGACACTACCTCTACACAGGCAGTTTCTACCATGAAAGTGGCAAAAAAAATATTCTGCACTGTCTAGGCTATAGTGAGAGCAAAACATGTGTATTAAGTGTAGGAAAAAGGCTATGAAACTCATTGTTTTCAATGCTACTATAGATAGATGGATAGGTGGGTAGTAGCACCAACCAGTATTCAATGCAGTAATGCTGCAGTATATGAAAAATGTCACTTCTCTGGGTTGAGGGAGGAGGATACTAGACTCCTGGCTGAGATGACCAGGACATGGGAAACCTCTTCCCTCAGCCAGGGGTGACCAGTGCTGACACTGTTACCTCAGAAAGTGCCTAGGAGGAGGGGGAGGAGGAGAGGCTGGACTATGGTGGGCTCTGGAAGAGTGGAGGAATGAGACAGAGGCACATTCCTCAATGGGTACCATTACATAATTCCATCACTACTCTGGTGGGGCAAGATAGCCAGGATGAGGCACCCATGGTAGGGACTGGGGAGGATGTGGGATCCTTTGTAGCAGAGACCCCAAGAAGGGTGGTAGAGGACCACAGGGGAAGAGGAAGCAACTTCTGGTGGGGGACTCAATTATGAAGTGGATAGATCTTGGAATAGGAAATGGAGCAGAGAGGGAGTTTTGGTACCTCTGTGACACCATGGCCCAGAGGGATGGGAAGCAGATCCAGAGGATCACTAGGGCACCAGGAAAGGAGGTAGAGCTGGATGTCATTGTCCACCTAGGAATTAATGACCTGGCTAGGGAATGGGGATAGGAAAGTGCAGGGGGAGACAATGGAACTGAGGAGAGGTCTCAAACAGGTAGAATGCTAAGTGACATTCACACAGGTGCTGCCTGTGGATGACAGGGATCTTTGCACCAGGACTTTCAACTCATGGTTGAAGGAATGGTGCAGAGAGGAGGGATTCAAATACCTTGGGGACTGGGGTTCAACCTTGACAGATAAGGGCCTTTACAGAGGTGACAGACTGCATCTGTTCAAAAGGGGAACCACAGTCCTCAGAGGATGATCTAAATGTTAGCTCAATGAACATTTAAACTAGCCAAGATTGGTGGCAGTAGAAATTGGGAAGACAGTAACTGCCCCTCCCCCACTGGCTGAAGTAGAAAGTAGAGAGAATCTGAGGGGAGAGAAGTACCTCTGGATGCAAATTAATAACAAAAGCAGTGTTGTGGAAATGAATGGGAATGGAAATGGGAGCAATAATAACAGAGGGGGAAGGAGGGATGTCAAAAGGGAAGAAAAAGGGGAAATAATTAGAGTGGTAGCAAAATCTGGAAGGCCATGTGTGAATGTTAAAAGTCTAATCAGGAAGGCAGTGTGTGAATGTTAGGAGTCTAAGAAACAAGACGGTGGCCCTACAGCCCATCATGGCAGAGGCTGACTAAGATATTGTGGCTATTACTGAGACATGAAACACCAAAAACCATGACTGTGACATGGCCATACCAGGTTATACTCTGTTCAGAAAGGACAGGGTGGGAAGTAAAAGGCTGGGTGTGGTGTTTTATATGAATGAAAGCATAAAAGCAACAGATGTACAGGGAATAAAGGGGTCAGGGGTACTCTGGGTCCCTCTGGAGAAGGGGAATGGAGCTGATATTCCCATTGATGTGACCTATAGACCTCTAGCACATGGGAAGGAGTTAGATAAGGCATTGATGGAAGCCACTGGCAAGGTGGCAGAAAAGGGGAGATGCTGCTAATGGAGGACTTCAATCTGATGGATGTAGATTGGAGCCTCCCAGCTGCACCTTCAGCTAGAAGCAGGGATACCCTCAACTTGCTGCAGGGGGTATTCCTCAGGCACCCAGTCAGTGAACTCACTTGTGATTGGACTGTACTGGACCTGGTACTCACTCACAGGGACAGTCTTGCAGATGTCAAGGTGGGAGATCACCTGGGGACCAGTGATCACCATACAGTGTGATTCAATATAAGGGCAGCTGCAGAATCAAATTACACAAGAGCGAGAGTCCTAGACTTCAGAAGGGCAGATTGTATAAAGATGGCCGAATGCCTGAGGGATGACCTGGTGGGGGGATGACCTGGTTAGGGTGGAGGAATGGTGGGTAAAGCTAAAAGGGGGCATAGTGAAGACAACAAATCTCTGCATCAAACAAGTGAGTAATGGTAAGAGGAAAAGGAGACTGCTATAGTTCTTGAAAGAGGTGACTAAAAAGGTAAAGGCTAAAAGAGTGCCATTTAGAAGATATGAGGAGATGCAGAGAGATGTGGATAGGGAGGTGTATCAGGAGAAAAAGAGAAAGATAGGGGAAGCAGTAAAGAAGGCAAAGGCACAAACTGAAGAGAAAATAGCCCAAGAGGTAACAAAAGCTCGTAAGACATGTTTTATGTTCAACGTGTGCTTGCACAAGTGAACTCATTATTATGATACAGGGTTGAGAGGTGTGTCACTGTGGTCCAATGCAGGGCAGTCTGCAAGGGGTTTATCAGTGTCACACCAATCATCAGCCAGACTGATCATGCCCAGGGCCACTGGAAAAGTGTGCCTGCAATTTTTTTGCGGAATCCACAATTTTCTACATTCTCCTCAAAAACTGACATGTTCCACAATTATTTGCAATTTTTGAGTTTTTATATTGAACTGTGTAAAAAGTATTATCATTTTTAATAAAATACTCTCAAATATATTGACAGTTTTGCATGCAGACTTGGATTTGGCTGAAACAATGCACTGCAAGGTAGGGCAAGGGTTTTATGTGCCACTGAATTCTTTTGAATCCTTGTCTTGTTTGGTTTCAAGATCCACTGGCCAAGCATAAGTACACTTAAACACTTATCATTTGTTTTGTGTTGAGGCAGTCTATCAGAAAATGTTTTGTTGCCACACAGACTGAAACAAAAGATGGGAGAAAAGGTGCAAATTATCCCTTTCACTTAAATGGGGTGCTAACTATGATGCCTTTTTGTAAGTGGCTGGGCAAGTTTTTCCTTGGGTGCATACTTTCAATTCAGACTAGTTTTGATTCAAATAGCTGAGGAATTTTGGATGGCCTTGCCGATTTTAACCTTGAATAAGCTAGTTGCTAACAATGATCTCACGCTTAGTAACTACCCCCTAGATGCTCACATGCAAAGAATACAATAAAAGCTGACTAAAGTCTAAAAACAAGCTTATAAAAACACAAAATATATCTGAACATTTATCTTTAACTAAACAAAATCATTGCAGTTAAAGTAAAACAAAGATAAATTGCAGGGTACCCTGACTACTGTATGATGGGTAAATATATATATATATATATATATATATATATATATATATATATATATAAAGACAAAGAACCTCTGTGTGCAAACACTGAGGCAAGGGTTACCCAAAGGGCATTTGGCTGGGAAGCCAGTTTAAGAAAATATAACATCACACATGCCCCCACAATGCAAAGCATCATGGGCTGCATATGCAAATCACCACAGAATGTTATGCTGGTCCAACTTTAAGCAGAATTGCATGGTGCCAAAGGCTCTCACACAGTTTGCATAGGGTGCTAACAGAAGACATAGACACATGTTCATCCTCATTAGGACTCATCAGTATGCCCTGTCTGTTTGCTGGGGTGTCAAACAGACGAGGCATACTGATGAGTCATGGTAGGACTAAACATGTGTCATGTTCTTCTGTTAGCACCTCTATGCAAACTGTGTGAGAGGCCTTGGCACCATGCAATTCTGCTTAAAGTTGACCAGCATAACATTCTGTGATGATTTGTATATGCAGCCTATGATGCTTTTGTATTGTGGGGACATATATTATATATATATATATATATATATATATATATATATATATATTTTTTTTACATTTTTTGGTAACCACGTAAGGCCCACTTAGACACAAGTGCCTGTTTTCAGGTACAACCCAGGAGCACTGAGGAGGTTAAGTGACTTGCTCAGAATCACACAGTATGCAAGTGGAGCTTGTGGGAATCAAACCCAGGTCTGCTAGATGTAGTCAGCTCATTCACAGTTTGTTACTCTAACCTCTAGATTATATTGCCATATTCAATAACCCCTAGATTTAATGTTTAAATATGTGATTTAAAAAATAGTTTACAGTACCTACAGTACAAATTATGACTATTAAACACTTTAACAACATTTTACTAAAACTTAATTATTCACCACTCTATCTACTTATTTTTTCTTGTACCAAAGTTTGTGAATAACCGGCAGAGCACTGTAAACAACTGTTGATTAAGCATCATTATTCCACAGCTAGAAACAACAAAAAAATATTTCTTCTGGCTTTATTTAATATTGATTTGCTGTGGTTAACTTTATAGAATCTATTTAGCACTATATGAGGCAGGTGCTTTTAAATTTTGGAAGATAGGCAACGCTTACAGTAGCTTATCAGTTTAGTATTCTTTTTAGGAACATAACTTTTTATGTTTTAAACATATTCAGGTGTCAGTGTATTCATTTAGCAATTTATACTGACTAATACATACTACAGAAAACATTAAAGATTTATTAGCAAAAGCACTCTGGGTCTGTAGTAGAAACAAACGATTTTTTGCCAAACGCTCCGCAATCTTTGGTAACCTTTTCCGCACTTTTCCAGTGGCCCTGATCATGACACTTGTTAGGGCTTTGTTGCAGAACTTCATGTAGTTCAAAGCAGACAGCCAGCCCAATCATAGGGTGGCTCTTTCCTTTGATCTACATAACGCTGCCCAGCAAGCACAGCTGGTCTGTCATGATCAGTCTGATGTGGTCCCTCCCCCATAACGTAATCCCTGATACCAGCTACAACCCCCATCCCACCCATTTTCATTGGGCAACACCAAGAAGCCCAACCCCAATTAGTCTAGTGGCCAATTTTCAAAATATCCATCCTGTTGCACCCCCTTCCCCATCAGAGAAGGTTTGATGGTTGCATAAGATAGCTCTACTCATCAGCTTTCAGAAAAGGTATGTTGTGCTGTTCATCACATGGTCAATAATATTATTGAATTTTGAAGAGAGAAAATCTGGACAAAATAGCTGAAAAAAAGATGAAACAGAGTAAATCCTGAATTTCAAAGAAATTGTAAAACTGTTATTTTTAACATCATATTTGTATAATTTGGGTATTAGTTTCCAATTTTTGTAAATTGCTAAGATAAATATAAATAAAGTGAACCTAAATACCCATAAATTAACCCTAAACATAAGTAAACCATAACATCTAAAACCAATGTGTCGTGCCTTATCTCCAGTAAACACGTTTAATAGCATCTTAACTAATTCACAGAATCACAGAATCACAGAAATCTGACAGCAGAAAAAGACATCATCAGCCCATGTAGTCTGCCCTTACCCCCCTCCCTTACTCATCTCCACTGTTATTTATTTATTTATTTATTTATTTATTTACTTAGATTACTAGGAAGGGTACATTGAGCAACATGTTTTATTCTTAGATGCGACTCTGGGGGCCTAGACCAGTACATGGCAAATATTAGAAACAACTACAAGTACACAGATTGTAATAAAGAAACAATAGCATATGATTTGTACAAATATAATACAGTGTAACATGTACTCCAGGTATAGTACTACAGTAGATTACAGACAGATATGCACATAACAGGAATTACTGTGCATTATTTATTTATTAGAGGGCTGAACTTGCAGCATTAGCAGGAGCAGCTGGAGGAGAAGTGTGCCTGGAGTAGTCTGGAGCGGAGACCAGGATTACGTGCATGTCTGATAGAGGCGGGAAGGGCGTCCCAGATCTGTAGGATTCTGAATTTAAAAGCTGACTGGCCTTTGCTGGTGTGCATAAATGGGATATGTAGGAGTCTGGGATCTGTGCCTCTTAGGGAGTACACAGGGGGAAGGTGTCGGGATAGGGTAGATTCAAGATGGGGGGGAGGGAGGGTCCAGAATTTAGCGGCAAACCTAGCGCACTTATTAATCTGCAGTCATGGAGAGATGGTAGGCTAGAGAGTTACATAAAGTACAATGGTGCGTGATCTGGGGAGTCGAGGATGAAACGACAAAGGAGTGGAATAGAGGTTCAGGGCTAGCTAGGGTGGATGCAGGGGTGATAGAGTAAACTATGTCACTATAATCCAGTACAGGGAGTATCATTTTTTTGGACTATGGTGAGCCTCGTTTCCTTGGGGAGACAGGTTTTATGGGCCCTCCCCTCCCCAATTCCCAACCCCATATGTCTGTCCCATGCCATCTTAAATCTCTCCACCATTTTGGCCACACCATTTCCTTTGGTATCTCATTCCAGGCCTCCACCACCCTCTCTGTGAAGAATTGGCCCCTTACATTGCCTCTGTATCTTCCCCCTTCCAATCTTAGGCTATGTCTTCAAGTTATAGTCCCCTCCTTCCTTCTGAACAAACTCCCCTCCTTTACCTTATTGATCCCCTTCATGAACTTAAAAGTTTCAATCATGTCCCCCCCTATGCCTTCTAGTCTCCAGTGGGTACAGGTCCAGTTCCCTCCACCTCTGCTCGTGTCGTTTACCTGCATACTGTGCACCATCTTGGTTGCTCTTCTCTGAACCCTCTCCATCACATAAATGTCCTTGCATAGGTGCGGTCTACAGAACTGGACCCCATACTCCAGGTGCGGCCTCACCATGGCCTTGTAAAGAGGCATCATCACCTCCTTCTTCCTGCTAATTATGCCCCTCCCAATGCATGCCAACATTCCATTTGCCTTACTCACAACCTTGCTGCACTGACTACCCACCTTAAAGTTGCTTGATATTATGATCCCCAGGCCCCTCTCCTGCTTGGTTGTTTTGATTTCCTCCCCTCCTAGAGTGTAAACTGCTCACAGGTATTTATGCCCAAGGTGGGTCACTGCACACTTTTTGGTATTGAATTTTAGTTGCCAAGTTTCCAACCACCCCTCCAGAATCCTCAGGTCATGCTTCATGGCCTCAACCCCCCCCCCGGTGTCCACCCTATTGCAGATTTTTGTATCGTCCACAAACAGACGCACCCTACTCTCCTGCCCTTCTGCAATATCACTGATGTATATATTAAAAAGGATGGGTTCCAGTACTGACCCCTGGGGCACCCCACTCGTTACACTCCTCACCACGGAATGCACCCCATTTACCACCACACTCTGACTTCTGCCCGCCAACCAGTTTTCCATCCTCCTAGTTATTTTCTATCCCACCCCTAAGCTTTCCAGCTTATTTTCTTGTCTTTTATGATCTTTACTGCTCTAAAGTTTCTTCCATTTGCTCAGAAATGACACCACAATTTCATTGTAATAATTGATTTGCACACACTAAGGTAGCTGGCCAAGAATGCGTTCCTATAACAGGAATCTCATTCCTGAAGCCATACACTGTACACATATAGCGAGAAACAACACATTTTCAAACAATATGTTTATTTCCAGGCTGAATAGAAAGAGTGAAAGAATTTACTTATTAATAATTATGACACACATGGAAATGCAAATGTCTTTTTCAGCCAAAAAATGACCCACGACATTTTTACTACAATATGTTACATAATAAGGTCCATCCTAGGCATAAATGAAACTATTAATTCTAATGCAACAAATACTGTATATTATTGTTTGAGAAAACATTTTAATGAAGACGTATAACCATATTTATCATCATGCAACTTTTCACTATAGCATGTATTCTTAATTCAGAGGCACGTTTAACTTGTTTACTCAGGGCCATCATTGTCAGTGTCATAGTCTGATTCCAAATCACCATTTTCATAACTGATGTTGTCTTCAACTGTTTCATGCATATTGTCACATGTGTTTGGTTGTCCTTCACACCCACAACTTGGTATGCATTTCAGTTCAATCATCACACACCTGCACTTCCTTGAGGAGCATTTAGACTTTGTGCATTGGCATGTGATAAGTTCTATCAAGTCTTTTGGACCTGAGTCGTGTGTCATTAGTTGAGGCTCAAGACCACTCTGTTTGTGTCCAGCCATGTCCATCAGGTGACACAATAAATGGCTTAGCCACTAGTGCTGCTTTCCAAACAACACACTGGTAATTAGCTGTCTTTATGTGCTATATCAGGCTGTCCACACATGGCGGCAAGCTGTCATTCTGCTTGACTTGCTTGCAAAACTGTTTATATTTTAGTAGTTTGATGTTGGAACTAATACACACTGTTGGTTGGTAGAGTCTGCATGCAAACATGTGACAGACATCAATGACATCATTCGTGACTTCAGCAGAGTCTCCAAGTTCAGCCAACCTCTGCAAGTTTTCATGGTTCATTATTAGTATTTGCAAGGATTTATTTTTGCCTTTGCCCTTAAAGCAGCTGGTGGTGGCAGAGCCTGTAAGGGTGTGGAATGACAGAAGTAACTTGCATATTGAGCTGCCAAGTTTCTCAGCTATGATATGCATTGATATGTATTGAGTATTCAGTTTAGTTCCCATTTTGAACCATAGTTTGATGCCAAGCTCCTCTGCAAAATATGTTCCAAGCACAAGAACATCTGTGTCTGCTGAACATATGATTGCATTTTCTATCTTAGAGCAAGTGACTGAGTCACCAACATGAAGATATATCGTACTATCGGTTTCCTCTTGTGTAGAAAAGAGTTCAGGAATATCCTTTACTTGTCCTTGAGTTATTTCTACCACCCGTTCATAATTTTCAAAACCTCCTGATAGCACCAGTGTTTGGAATGGTGTGAGAACATGAGACATGGTTTTACACCACTCCTCAAATGTTAAGTTTTTAAAATTCCCCCTCTTTGGGGATTGTTTTTTGTTGACCTGGTAGGTGCACTAGCCATGAAATGACTATTTTTAGGCATGAAAAGGATTGGAAAGGTATGCCTTCATGTTTCTAGGTAGTACCTGGTTTCTTGCACTAATGTCTTGCACTAATTCTGATTTCTGGAGATCCTATTGTCTTGCCTCATCTTTTCCTTTCACCAGCTTTGATAGACATATCATTGTTGTACCTGTCTGATATAACACTCTGAAGCACTAGATAGTGGTTGGGCAGTTTATGTCCTGTATTTGGACTTCAGCAAGGCCTTTAACTCTGCACCCCATGGCAGATTAAGTAGTAAATTGAGGAACTTGGTAGAGGAGGAGAAACTGGTTAAGTGGGTTGGTAACTGGTTGAGGGCTAGACATCAGGAAGTGGTGGTGGGGGGCCTCTCAACTCCCAGAACAGTCACAAGTGGGGTCTCACAGGGTTTGGTGCTGGGGCCAGTGCAGTTTAACTTCTTCATAGCCGATATAGCAGTTGGGGTTAAGAGCAACAGTTTATTCATTGATGACACCAAGACTGGTGCAGTGGTGGATGGGGTAGAGGGAGGAAAAGATCTCCAGAAAGATTTGTTAAGGCTTGGGCAGTGGACAGACACTTGGCAGATGGGTTTCAATGCTATGAAGTGCAAGGTCATGCACTCAGAGCCAGGAATCCAGGATACAGTTACCATCTGGGAGGGGGTACAGCTATCTGTCTCTGAGAAGGAAAAGGATTTGGGGATAATGGCCTCAAGGCATATAAACCTGTCATCTCAATTTAGGAAAGCAGCAGCAAAAATCAATAGAATGCTGGGTGCATTGTGAGAGGAATCTCATCTAGGAGGGAGGAAGTCATTCTGCCACTGTACAGATCACTGGTGAGGTCACGCTTGGAGTACTGTGTACAGTTCTAGAACCCATACTTAAAGAAGGACATTAGGCTATTGGAGGGGGTCCAGTGGAGGGTGACTAAGATGATCAGAGGAATGGAGGAGAAACCTTATGAAGACAGGTTGAGGGACCTCAACATGTACTCACTAGCGGAGAGAAGGGAAAGGGGTGATATAATTGAAACCTTCAATTACCTAAAGGGAATTAACAGGGTCAGTACAGAGGGAATGTTTCAATTAAAGGGAGAAGGGATTAATAGGGGCACCGACTGAAGTTGGAGGGGGGAGTTTCAGGAGAGAAATGAGAAGGTATTACTTCATGGAGAGAGTGGTAGGGGGATGGGACGTGCTTCCTGAAGAAGTGATATCTCTTAGAACTGTGGGACACTTTAAAAAGGGAGTGGGAAAAGGTCAAGGGCAAGGTATTAGTCAGTGAGAAGTTAAGAGGGAAAGGGAAGGCAGCAAGGGCTGGTGAGGGGGAGGCAGCAAGGGGTGGGGAGAAGGCAGAAAGGGGCTGGGAGGCAGCAGAAGGAGTCTAACCTGTGTGCTGCACAATAGAGCAGATGCAATAGACCACTTGGCCTGTATCTGCTGGCATTTTTGTATGTTCATATGTTCGAGCTGAACTGTGTCACTCTCTCTAAATGCACTCTCCACAAACTTTTGCAGTTCATCCAACATGTCACCAAAAGTTTGAATACTGCCTCTTGATGTCAGCTTCTGAAGACATGCCATATGGTCTATGAAAGTGGTTGTGGTGTCTCTTTCTGAGTTAATGTTTCTCATGAAGATAGCTGGATCTAGTGAGGAATCACCTTTGGCCTCCAGGTCTCTGAGCATTTGTGCCTTGTTACTTTTTGCTAGTGAACCATCTGCATTAGCAACAGCCAGAGGTCAACTTGACAGTTTATAGTCAAAGAACATCTGCAGGTCTATCTTTCTGTCTCTTGATATCACCAGAAGCCTGGCAAAGAGTTGTCTATCTGATCTATGGACTTTACCTTGTCCCTGCTTTTGGGTTTGTTAGAGTGCTGTATGTTTGTAAACATGGGGAGGTTCATCCTTTTGATAGGGTCATCGAGTGGGACTGCAGCAGTATTGAGTCTTTCTTCAACAAATTCTATTAAGGCAGTCTTGCCCAACAGAGCAGTAGTGACATGCGATGGAGCAACAACTCCTGTAGCTATATTCATGAGAGGTTCAGATTCATTTCTTGAGTCTTCAAGTAGATCCACAGGAAATGGGTTTCCATAGCAGTCCAAGATAATGCCAATAATCCTCATGACATCTTCATTGTCTTGCCTGATTGACTGTGGTCAAAGATCACTATGAATCTGTTCTTCAAGACTGTCCAGTCCGCACATGTACTTGAAGTTCCTCATGATGGCATTTCTTTCATGTACTGTGAGATATCACTTGAGAGTTGCTTTCTCATGTCTGCTTATTCCTATGATCCCTCTTGTCTTGACTTAGAATCTCTGACCACAGTTTGTTTCAGCTCCAAGTCCGACCAGATGCTGTTAAAGCAGGCTGAGGTTGATCATGTGGCAATTTGCTTTCCATTGGCAAATTGTCCATGCACTGCTGGTACAGCCTTGGGAAGCAGAAACATTTCTGAGAGGTACACAGAACCCCATCTGGCATAGTTTTGGTGATCATATGCGAAGGCATAGCAAAGGATGTCAGCAAAGCATTAGAGGTGCTGGTTCCAGTTTGGAATTTTCTGAGATGCAATGTAGTCAAGAGCGATTTGCACCTCTGTGATATACTGCTGCCTGAAGTGAAATGTTGAATGATGCTTTCGCCTTTAGGTTAATGAACTCCTCAAAATCACCTTGTAGAGTTTTTAGTGTGGCTTCAAGGTCTTGAAATGCATCAACAAAGCACTGTTTATTTTTCTCATTCAGTTCACCTTCTGTTGCTATCACAGCTAGTGGCAGGTGAAGTGGCCTCAATTCACTCTGTGGAGTGATTCACGGAGTGAAGGCGGATTCGAAAAGTGCTCCACAGCGCAAAGTAGAGTACTTAGTGTCATAACAGGTAATGCGAAGTCCATTGAAAACAATGACTTTGCGTTAGTCCACCTTCCCCAAACCACTATTCCACATATTTTAAGGCAAAGTACATTGAAAAAAATGTACTCCGCCTCACTTTGCCTTGTTTTATGCTCCAAAGGTGAATTTTGCAGTGATTCATGGGATTTCAAGTCACATGGGCTCTAGATTGTTCTGCACAGCCTCAGTTTGGGGTAGTGTGTGTAAGAAGCTGTTGGAGACAGTCTGCTCTGAGACCTCTCTGTGATTCAAACCTTCTAAAAGCTGTTTAAAAAGCCTTTTTTGTCATTTTGTTTGCTGAAACTTTAGTTCATCGATTGTAGGAAACCCTCCTGTGCTCATATCATTGAGTGTTTATTGTTTGTGTGTGGATTTTGAATGTTAATGTATAACATTCAGTCTGTGTACTGACAGACAGTGTAAGTGTGCTTTGGGGAGGGGCCTACCAGTGGTGTACATAGACTTAAGTTGGAGAAATAGGGAGTTCTTTATTTTTTGGTTATATTTTTCTTGTATAACTGACTGTGTTAATGTACACACAGTAGTAGTTTCAGTAATTGTTGAAATTTTTTTGGTCATTGTGTGTGTTGTGTTGACCTGGTGCAGCAGTGCATAATTTCAGATTGTTTAAAATAAGTTGTATATTGCTGAAGTTTTCAATTTGCTACACATTACTTGTAGACAAATTGTGTGTGTGTGTGTGTGTGTGTGTGTGTGTGTTTGTGTGTGCAGTGCATTACATCAAATAATACAGCTTTTATTGTGCCACAGTGTAATTGCAGGCTCAGCAGTGTAAACCTGATATCCACTGCACCTGTGTGATTTTGTACTGCCATTGTGGTATCTTTTCTTGGTTTTGTACTGCTGTAATCTGCAGTCAGTGCCCCCCCCACCGGCAAAAGGTATTCTTTTACAGATTGAATTGTTTGTGACTTGAGAGCACCACTGGTTAGTTAAGGTGTTGTTGAACTTGTTGTGACTTTGCGTCTGTATTTCTTGGTGAAGCCAAAGTTGTTTTTTTTACTTCACATCCGGCATCCCCCCAGCCCCCACCCAGAGTGAACATTCCAAAATCTAAATTTGTTTAGAATATTCTTGTTGATCCCCCAAAATGCCCACAAAGAGATGTGCAAGCAAAGCTGTTTCTCACCATGGCACTGCTGCCAGTGGTAAGATTGTCTGTGGGCATGGTAGTATGCAGTCGTAGAAGTGCATTGCTGATGTGAGGAAAGGTATTTCTCCTTCAATGTTTTTTACAGTGAAATCAGTAGCTTCACTCATAGTTGGAGGAGATGATGTTGTCCCAGCTGGTGGTGTTAGTGCAGTTGTTGGTGGTGGTATGAGTATTGCTGCCTCAAGTTCCACTTCTGACCAGTTTACCGTGTCCAAAAATATAATGGAGTGTGAAGCAGTGCCAGTGTATGACAGTGTAGATGATGTCATACTCCCCAGTAACATCCTAGTAACTGAACATGAGGATTATGATCATCATGTCAATGATATCACGCAATGTGACATTTCTTCCACCACGGTTCAGGTCATGCATTTGCCATGCAGTGATTCACAGTGTGGTGAAAAACTTTTGGGTGATGGTGGTGCTGATTATGATGATGAATCTGATGATGATGATGTTACTGTGGTTGCAACATGCAGTTCACATGCCAGCATCCAAGCAGAAGATGTGGATGAAGTTGATGAATATGATGATGATGTCAGTGACCCCTGTTGGGAACCAGAGAAAAAGAAATTCAAGGTGGGTGTGTCTGGGTCTGTTTGCATTACCCCCCCATAAAAAGTTGTGATTTACCAGTTTCAGTTGACAATGATGACCTGGTAATAATGATAGGTAATTGTGGTGGTCAGTTGCAGTTCAAGTGTGTCCTGCCTGAAAAATCATATAGCACACCCCCCACTTCATGGCTTAAAAAAACAGAGTCCAATAAGTAGCATCAGGGACATGTTAAAACTAGAGCATCACAATCCCTTGTTTGGGATTTTTTTGTGCAAGATACAAATGATAAGTCAGTTGCAATCTGCAAGATTTGCTAGGTGCATGTGAGTTGAGGTAAAAAGGGGAGCCATCTGGGCACAGGAGGACAGCATACACATCTTAAGAACAGGCACATGGCACTGTGGACTCAGCACAAGATGTCAGCTAATACCTGTACCACAGTGGGGTGTTCACCCTCATCATCAACCATAATGAGCATGTTATCCCCTTCCATGACTGTAACATCAAGTAGAAAATTAAATGTGTGCAGTAATGATGAAATAAGAGCAGAGGGTTACTACAGACATGATGAGGTGGAGGAGCAGAATGATTTTGAAATCTTGTACAGTGGTGGTGAGAGTAGCAGTTTTGGTGGTGGTGGTAGTGGTCAATGCAGTATGTCTAGTGCAAATGGTACATCAACCCCTGTTGGTAAATCTGGGAAAATAACTCCATTTCTGGGTTTGTCATCACCTGTGCAACTGTCTTCATCACACGTCCATACTCCACCCCCTGCAATTCGCAGAGCAGAACCATTTGTCATTGCACCCCATGTAAAATGTTTAAGTCAGCCCACATTACAGACTGTATTTGCTCATAAGCTGAAGTACCCACCCAATAATACAGTGTCATGTGAACTTAATGCTGCTGTAGCTGAAATGCTAGCAATTTATCTTTTGCCCTTCTCCTTTGTGGATAATTCTATGTTCTGGTGGTTTTCTGCATGTGCCTGTCCAAAATGGTAAGTGCCATCCAGGACATACTTTTCAACCTGTGCTGTCCCCAGTACGACATGTCCCGTCAGTAAGACATGCCCTTCAACATTCCTCCTCTCCATTCATCCATTTAAGCATGGATATGTGGACAAGTGGCAAAACAGCAGGGAATTCATATTTGTGTATAACTGCACACTGGGCTGTGCTGTTGGTAGTGTGAATAATCAGTGTAGTAAGGTGGAGTGCTGTGGTAGCAATCTTTCAGGAATTCGACAGCATGCAATAATTGCTATGTGCAATGTGACCTGTTCATACACTGGTGAAAACATGTTGGACCTGGTACTGATTGAAATGGACAAGTGACTGAACCCCCTGTCCCTGACAGCTGGGTTCATTGCAAGTGACAATGGGTCAAATGTGGTGAAATGCATCACGAATTGTGACTTTTTTCAGGTTCCATGCATGGCCCACTGTTTAAATCTTGTGGTGCATTAGTTTCTACAGCACCCTGGTATAAAGGAAATACTGACAGTTGCTCGCCATATCTGTTCTCACTTTTCATGCTCTGCAAAGGCCCATGACCAACTTTGGCAGTTGCAGATCTGAAACAGCCTCCTGCAGCACCCCTTGAAGCTGGAAGTTGTCACCTGATGGAGCTCCACTTTCTACATGGCAGAGAGGTTGTATGAACAGTACAAAGCCATCTCAGAATATCTTGTCATGCACACTAGCTCTGACAGTTCCAGGGCTTCCATGTCTATGACAACTGAACAGTGGCACCTCATGGACTCTGTAATAACAATCTTGAGGCCTTTTGAACATGCCATGCAGGCAGTGAGTGGTGAGTCTGCCTTCACTAGCCAATCAATTCCACTGCTGCAGGTACTGAGGCAGACATTGGTGAATGTACAGAATAACCTTGATGTTGCCAGGGACAGTGCTAGCAGTGTGTTTCTGAAACACATGCTGACAGTATTTGACCAGAATCATCACATCTTGAGCATTCAGGGTAGTTACAACTTTGCAATAGCAACAATGCTGGACCCACGATACAAACATGGAATTGCCTCACTACTGGAGGGCAGTCCTAAACAGGTAAAAAACTGTCAGTAGGCAACTGGTGCGCTTGGTTCATGGGGCGCAGAAGTCACGTGCCAAGGTCAGAAAACCTCAGCAACATAATCAGGCTGAAGGTGAACCTGGAGGAGTAGTATCAAGCATATCCTGTAAGGGAGAAGGGGATTGAAGTTCCAGGTGGTCTGTTATCAAAAAGTGGTTGGTGTTGACCCACTTTGGGAGGCTTTGTCCCAAGTGGGGATTTGCGACATAAATGATTCCAGAGAAGCAGATGATGCATCATCCACTGGACTTACAGCAGCACAGCAAATGGTTGAGTCATATTTGTCTGAAAACAGGCATCTGTCAATCACTGATGATCCCCTTTTATACTGGAGTGGAAAGGTTTGTGAAGAGCCAGAGCTGACCGCTGTGTCACTGAAGTACCTGACATGCCCACCCTCAAGTGTGAGTGTCGAGAGGGTATTCCGCTCAGCAGGTGCAATAGCTCAGGATCATCATACAAACCTCTCTCCTGCAAATTCCAGTTTGCTGATATTCATAAAAATGAATGAAAGGCACATTCCAGCTCAGACTGCAACCTCAGTATTCGTACCCTGGCATAGTCATGGTTTTGTTGATGTTGTAGAAAGGGACCATCCTGGTGTCAGTGGCAGCATGAAATGGCCTGCCATTGACATAGATGATAACACAATGCAGAAGGAATTTCCCAGTGGTCAGAATTCAGACATAGAAGACTGCAAGGGCACCTTTCTTTATGAGGATGATGATAAATGATGATGAGGTTAATGTTGGCAGGTTTTAACTTAAGTGGTTAAAAGGCTGTCACATTTCTTGTATGATACACGTTTTCTTTTTCATAAAGTTAAATCAGTGTCCTACTCATAGTGACTCAAATTCCATATGTCATGTCACATTTATAACACAGCGCACAGTATATCCTGGCCCCCGGACTACCACCACCATAAGACTGCTGTTACCTGTTCGTCACTGCCACCATAGGGAATGTGACCGTGTGTTCCCCTGGACTACCACCACCATAAAACCACTGTTACTCACTGCTACCATAGGGAATATGACCATGTGTCCCCCTGGACTACTACCACCATAAAACCACTGTTCACCACTGCCACCATAGGGAATGTGACCGTGTGTCCCCCTAGACTACCACCACTATAAGACCACTGTTCTCCACTGCCACCATAGGGAATGTGATCATGTGTCCCCCTGGACTACCACCACCATAAGACCATTGTTAGCCACTGCCACCACCACCAGATGCAGGAAGATGTGAAAGGGAATGTCATCATGTGCCTCAGCTATGACCACCACCTCCCACCACCACCATTGTGACAATGTGCTCCATTACATGTCTTGACCGTGCCAAGGCAGAGGGAGTTGAACAGGAGACCACATCCATGAGCCACAGGCACAAGGCTTCTTACTATTAAAACTATAAACTGAGTATGTGTACTAATGTTTTTCATGCTATTCAACTTCCTTTAGCTGTATGTTTTGTTTTCTGTTGCTTTTCTGAGCTGCAGTGGTCAGACACATATGGTCAACTTATTTAGTTTTTTAAAGGTTAACAATAAAGGACTGTCCTTCACTGAAGGTCTGTATCAATGGTACAGCAGCAGTACTGTCTACAGGAACCCATGGGATATCCATTTCCAATCCATACTGGCAAGTATATCAATTTTATTCCATCTGTTCCTTTTTTTCATAATAGTGAAAAAAATCCAACTGATGATTCATGAACTAGGTGACATGTATGTCACAAATAATATTTCTGAAACATATTATGCACTGTATTCTAAATTTGCAGTTGTGCAGCCATGACAGTGTTGAAAAAGTCAGACTCAGGTCGTGTTACTTTTACATGACAAGATGTGGTTTTAAAATGTAACTTGATATGCAGGGACACTGACACAGTGTATTTGTTACACAGCCTGGTACTAAATTAAATTGTGATCCGATGATTGCAGTGGTACAGCTTGCTATCTGTGTTAATCCAGATATCCATGGTGGAGCAGCCACGGCTTAAACATGACTTACTGCTGCAATCAAGTTGTAATAAGTCCTTCATTTCTTTTTTAGGTAACTTCAAGATGCTTTGTGGTATCATAGTTGCCTTATCCAAAGAACTCCTTCAACATCCACCCCCCCCCAGGCTGGGGCAGACATGCAATAAGCAGTAGTCATTTGAAACTATGATGACCATGACCATCATTACCGGACTGGAGAAGGATGCAGATGAAATCTGTGAAGGAGTAACCAAATAATAATCCATTAATGAGACCTACTTGCAAATATGCTTCCCCCAAAAAAGTAAAAATAAATACTTACCTTCATTGGCTTGAGACTATTCCATTTCCAATTTCAACGACAAAATTTCTCATCAAGCACTGGAACATGTACACCAACAGTATACAACCTGTGATACAAAACAATACAATGAGTACATGTATATATATATATATATATATATATAGTCAACCCCCACCTAGAAAATACGTATATATGTATGTGTATATATATACAGTATATAAATATATATATATATATATATATATATATATATATATATATATCATGGCCTGAGTGAAGATATCAAATTTATCTTCACCAGAGGCCAATGATATATTGATGTCACTGGCCTTGAGTGAAGATAAATATGATATCTTCACTCAGACCATGTCAGGTTCTGTTTATATAACACGTGTTTTGGGCTTTATGTAACACAATCCCCTTAAGCACCCCCTCCCAAATCTTCATCAACATCACAGATACTGTATTGTATTAAAATAAATTATCTGGTTGATCCTGTTAATTTACAGTTTTTTTTAAATACAGTTATTTTGTTGCTCTTGGTATTATTCGTAATTAAATACAATAATTTAAAAAGGTGCCTGGTTTATTGCCCCCCTGTGGTACCGAAAAAATCCTGTAATACTTTCACTGCCCCCCTGAACTGTAGCGTGACCAAGCGGTATGTAAACAAACAGATTACTGGTGCCAGACTTTTAAAATAAGTATCTTTATTTTAAACAAAACTTGGTTTTTAGCTCCCCATAAGATTCTTTACTTAAAAGAAGGGACCGACTCTACCGATGAGAGTACAGCGAGCGAGTCATCTGCTTTAAAACAGGAGAAGGAAGTGTGAGTATATGTTGCTATAGAAACACACACTTGCACTTCCTTCTCCTGTTCTGAAGCAGATAACTGGCTCGCCATTCTCTTAGTGGAGTCAGTCCCTTCTTTTAAGTAAAAAATTACGGGGAGCTAAAAACAGGATTTAAAAAAAAAATAGAGACACTTATTTTAAAGGTTTGGCACCAGTAATCTTTATTTACATACCTCTCGGTCACACTACAGTTGGGGTGGGTATTACAGGATTTTCTCGGTACCACAGGGGGACAATCAACCAGGTATCTTTTTAAATTATTTTATTTAATTACAAATGATGACAGGATTAACCAGATAGATTTCAGAGGTGTGTGTGTCTTTTTTTGGGGGGGGATGAAGCAGGAACTAGAGAGAGACTGCTGTGTAAAAGAGAGTGAAACAACATAGTTTCACTTTCTTGCAATGACGTATAGGAACATAGAGCTATCACCAAGACGCATAGGAACATGGAGATATCACTATGACGTATAGGAACATGGAGATATCAATGATATCTCCACTGCCTGAGTGGGATACTACTTTTTATCAGTGAATTTATCCCCAAACACATGTTGTATATGTGTATATATTTATTTATTTAGTTTTTGTTGACCGGGTAAGTGCACTTGACAAATTCTGCCTATTTTCAGGCACGGTCCGGAGGAGGGGGATACAGAGGAATGCCAACTGACTTTGAACCAGATTAAGTTGTTGGTGGTACTTTTAGTGAAAGGGGGAAAATTTGGCCAGGGCACCGGGGAAATTCCCCTACTCTTTTTGAGAAGTGCCATGGGATCTTTAACATCCACCTGAACTACAACCAGAAATGGCAGATGGGACCTTGGTTTAACGTCTCATCTGAAAGATGGCACCTCAGGAGTGCAGCACCCCCCTCATGCTGCACTGCAGTGTCAGTATTGGGATATTAACCCAAGTGCCTGGTGTGGGGCTATAACCCACAGCCTTCTGATCTCCCGGCCTCAGAGGCAAGTATATATGTGTGTGTGTGTGTATATATATATATATATATATATATTATATATATATGCATTTATATTCATTGTAAAAAACTCTGTTTAATGCATCAGTTAGGGTTGTTCCACAGTGACAAAAGAAAGGAAATTTGGTGTTAGGGTTGCTACCTCTTGCACCTCACACCCAACCCGCCCCCACCAACAGGCATCGGGGTGTGCTTTGGAGTCGTCGGTCCTAACTCTCACCCATTCTCTATACTGAACCACCTCAGCTTGTTTACACAAGGAATGAGGTGAGAGTTAGAACCATTACCCCAACGCACACCTCGATGCCTGTTGGTGGGGGTGGGTGGGTATGGGTTATAAGGGTGGCAACCCTACCAAATTTCACTTTTATTACCAGAAACAACCCTAACTGATGCATTAAATGGAGTTTTTTTTGCCATGAATTTCCCTTCTTTTAGAAAATGTGCACTATAAATAGTGAATGGAATGTGTGTCCAGAATTGTGTGTACATCCATTGAACAGTCGCTGGCATCACAAGGAAACAATGTAACATTCACAATTCAGCAACTGTAAGTCCCAGCAACCTGAAAATTGTCACAGTCAAATATGTATTATTAATCTTTCGCATTCAAATGCCAGGCAAATCGGACATACGGTTCAGAAGTTATTGAAACATAATGAACCAAATTTTCATTTGTTGGAGTGGCATAATTCTGCACCTGTTAATGTTTTATACACCAAACCACTGCAAAGGACTCCATTACCACTAAGGCAACCTATGCTATAAATTTCAAGCCAGTAGCACCATGCAGAATGCTATCATAAAACATTAAATGTGTTACACAGTATCTCTGCAGTGAATTATTTTTCAAATATATAAACAACATAAGTCACATCTCCAGGACATCCACTCAACACCCTCCAAATGTCATGTGAAAAGAACAAACCGTTCCAGAGATATTCAATTTTTATGTTTCTGCACCTTTAAGAAGTCTTTCACCGCAAAATGGCGGAAATCGCAGCTGAAAATGCACTAAAATGGCAGACCTGGTGGCTGAAAAATCGGTAACTACAAAGCGGGCCAACTTCAAATGGCAATAACTCTAGAACGGAACAACGTTTTTTCACCAAACAAAAACTGGCATGTTCCTTGAAAAAAAACTGGCATGTGCCAAGGTTCAGACCAACCAACCGCACACTGGCTGCACTATGTGTCATGGAATACAGTGCAGAATGATAGCAAAAACACAATGTTTTGCACTGCAATATGCAAACACATAAACACAAACTGTAACGTTAACACAAATGGTGATGAAACAGTGAGACAAAAGAAAACAGTAATGCTAATGGTAACAGAAACGCAAGCGCAAACAGTAACACACATGGTGACACAAATGGAATGATAACACAAATGGTAAGAGAAACGCAAGTGCAAACGTAAATGAAAACAGAAATGGTAACACAAACGCTAACACAAATGCTAACAGCAACAGAAACGCAAACCGTAATGAAAACGGTAATGGAAATGTGAACGGTAACACAAACGCAAACAGAAATGCAAACAGCAACTGCGATGCAAAAGGAAACAGTAACACACTCGACAATGGAAATGCTACCGAAAATGCAAATGCTAAGGCCAACAGAAATGCAAACATAAATGGTAACGAACATGCAAACGGTAATGGTAATGCAATTGGAAATGCAAACGGTTACGGTAACACCAATGATGACTCCAAAGGAAACACTAACACAAACATAAACGCAAACACAAGTGCGTACACAAACACAAATGGTAACGCACACGGTGAAGCAAAAGTAAACACAAACAAAAACAGTAACAGAAAAACAAATGGTAACAGTTTATAGCTGCTGATGCTTATCTGAGGAAGCAGAAGTATTTCCAATCTTTAACTTCTAAAGCCAAGATTGAAAGACTTATTGCTGCTGTGATGAGATGTGAGTGCAAAAAAATAAAGAGTCATCTCAGATTGATGAAATTGCACCTGAAAGTACGAACATTTGTTAACACAGCAGTTTTTGCTCTTCAACGTTTGTGGTGTAAGATGTCTCATGTACTTGAGCAGTTTAGGAAAGTTGTGTATGATGTAAAGATGAGGTTACAGTGGTATCCTATCTTGAACATGCACAATTTCTGTGATGTTTTCACAGGACAGTGGCTGCACACACAGCACTCTGAGGCATATTTCTGGGAGGAGTCATATCACTCTCAGAAAAAGGACAGCAAGTTGTGCATTGATGAGTCCAGGAAAGAGTGTAATGTGCTCAGTGTGTGTGATGACACTACGATGGAGTCAGATGATGAATGTGACTCAGCTACTCAGGTTCGTAAGCGTCACTGTCTGTCGTCGACATGCGATGACACTTGCAACCATAGACAATCATTGTTTGACAAAGTTGAGCACTTTATCAACCTGTTTGTCATTACTGACCGTAAAGAAAGACATAAACTGTTTGACAGCATAGACCTTTGTGAGATCCATCCACACACTGGACTTATGGGTCACTCCCTTGCATGCCTAGATAGTGGTGTTTGTGACAGTGTCTTTCACCATATGCACATACTGGCAGTACATTAATCAGGAATGAGGAACTCTGAGTACAGGGTATATGAAGTCCATTGAGTTGTCACTCAGTATACTCGTCTGACTGAGTTACTGTTGTCTGGTGACATGCATGGTGCCATTCAATTTTTGAAACAGTAGTGACATGTCAGCACTGTGACTGATACTGTGGTTACTCAGTCATTGATTGCTGATGGGAAATGTGTCTCTGTCTTAGAAACTGATATTCTCAAGCAGTTTGGGAAATCAATTGCCAAATTTGAGTTGGCAAAGAGACAGAAGTTTGACTCTGTATGTGTGTCATGTGATCGGCTTTGTTATGAGAAACAAACGGTCACAGTGAACCTGGAAACCTTGTCACCATACAATGACATGTGGTTTCGCCTTGCAGCATATCTTCTGTTGAAGTGTGACTTTCAGTTAGAACCAATCATTGTGATGTGCAAGCGTTGTTTTTCCAAAGTGCAGTGTAACATTCTGCCACCAAGGTCAGTCTTGAACAACATGGTGGCAGATGTGACACAAACTGAGATTACCACATTGAATTTGTTTGAAAGGATTCTTATTCAGACAATGAAACTGTTTCAAACTATTCTACGCATGAACACAAAGATACAGAATATTCCACAGAAAGAATTCATTAGATCTCTTAAGGGCTCCATCATGTATCTTCCACTTCTTCTGCAGGAAAATGTGGAGGCTATCTCCATTGAAAACACTTTGCTCATTCTTGTAAATGGTGTGCCAACAAAGTCTAAGGTGATTTGGCAGGATGTTGTTAATGTTGAGAAGGTGAAACTTGCCCTTACTCACTTAAAGAACAACTATCCTTTTTATGCAGACCTTAATATTGATCGCATCACTAGTGTGCCTGTTGGTCATGATGAGTTGGAAAGCACAAAGCCAATGATTGAGAAGGTCAATCTGGAAACAAATAACAATGTGTATGAACAGTACACAATTCATCCACTACATGGCAGAGATCCGGTAGGGGACAACATTGATCTTTATCAAATGAAACAGGTGGAAGGTGAGCCTGTCAGCATTTGGGAGGCAACACTCAAAGCATGCCATTTCTGACTTATTCCCAAAAGGGTCAGGTGGTCACCTGGATGAAAGAGAAGTGCGTATACAGGGTGCTGAGTACCAAACAAGCTGTGTGCTCAGTAAAGATGGCAAATTCAGATGCAACATACAGTACCTGTTCCATCTCCTGTGGGAGAGTGAACTTAGCATACTGTCTGCATCTATTGCACATACTATATGTCTGACTACTCCACTTGATGGAACTACAGCTGCACAGTTCCTTCAGAAACTGAAGCAGAAAGATGAAAATGTGCAAGTGAATTTGTCTTCTATTCTGTCAAGTCTACGTGGCACCAAAGAATATTGGTACCGCAGACACTCTGAGGCAATGACAATGCTGTGACAGCATGGTGCAGCTACATGGTTTGTCACACAGAGTTGTGCTGAGTACACCTGGGATGAGGTCATAGAACTGTTGAAGTGGGCAAATTCTGATATTGAGGGTATTTCATCAATGACCCTCGGAGAAATGTGTTCACTTGACTCTGTCTCTGTTGCAAGGCATTTCCACAAGTGGTTCCATGATATTCTGACTTTCATTTTGTCAAAGGACAATCTGCCTCTTGGTATTGTTGAACATTACTTTTGGAGGACAGAGTGTCAGGTGTGAGGTGCTCCTCATATTCACATGTTGCAGTGGATCAAGGATGCGCCACGCATAGGTGAGCATGAAGCAGCACAAGTGCTAGCATTTATCAAGAGATACATCACTTGCCGCATTCCGGACAAGTATGATAGTCCTACACTGTGGAAGTAAAAGTTCCAGTGCCATATTTGTGTGAAATACTGCCACCAGGTAGTAAAGAACAAATCTGATTGGTACACAAGATGTCGTTTTGGATTTCCTAGACGTGTCTGTCAAGATGGTTGCATGAATGATCTGTTTTCAGCAATGGGACACTACTTGAAGGCAAAATAAACCAAGAGAATATATGAGTTATCCAGAGATGAGAAAGAAGTGTACATCAATGACTACAACCCCACTCTTCTCCTAATATGGCAAGCAAACATAGATATTCAGTTTGTGGCTGACAACTCGTTGGCTCTGGTGTGGTACATCACTTTGTACATAACTAAACATAAGCAGACTAGCTTGCAAGATCTTTGGGAAGATATTGCTAGTTCAAGCAAGAGCCTGACATCTCGGTTGTGGTCACTGGGCCTGAAGACCCTTTCACACAGAGAATGTGGTGCTTATGAGGCTGGTGATGGTATACATCTGTACGGCAAGTCTGATGCTGTCCGCTTCCTCAGTGTTAACTACAAAGAGAAGTGAAAATGTGTACTTCTTCCTCATGCTGAGATTGAGGAACTGGCTGTCAATAGGCCGTCTTCAAGACATATCTTGAAGAATAACCTCATTGACACATACTACCCCAGTAGACAGGAACATATGGATAATATCTATCTATTTCAGGTGGCTAAGTGGTATGACTACAAGATGGATGTCTCACCTGATTGTACATGTGACATTTACAAGGTCAGAGGAGTGGATGGCTGTCTTTTTAAGAGACTTAAGCCTTGGCTTATTGACCACTGTAAGTTACATCTAGGCACATCTGACAGCAGAGAGCATTACTACTTTGCTCTCCTATTCCTATTTAGACCCTGGAGGAATGAGGCTGAATTGAAAGGTGACTGTGATACATTCGAGGAAGAGTTTAATTGCAGTTACAAGACACTCAAAAGTCAATACTCAGAGATATTCATACAGAGATTAGATACTGAGAAGGAGCAGCTTTGAAAAGGCACAAAAGCTACTTGAGGAGGATACTCCTGTTAGCTCACAGGACAATCTTGATCCAGAAGGAAAGGTATCCTTGGGGAACCTCTGCCTTTCAATGCCCCAGAAGTACTCATGTCAGAAGTGGAGAGTGCCATGGAACATGGTATGCACTGCGGTGCTGACCCAGCTAAGTTGAGACAGAGACTCAATGAGCAACAGCGTGTGGTTCACTCTCAGGTAACTGACGCTGTCCAGCATGGGATACTGCATGAAGAGAAGAAATGTGACTGTCTTGAGTACAAACCACTGCTATGTTTGTTAGTGGGTCAGCTGGTACAGGGAAGAGTTTCCTTATTGAGGCCATCATGGCTGAAATACGGAGCTTGACAAGGTCAGCGATGTCTGTTGCTGTTAGTACTCCCACCGGACTGGCAGCATACAACACTGGTGGCGTGACCTTACACCATCTGTTCATGTTGCCAGTGGAGCATGGCAAAGCAGGAGAGTATCAGAAACTGTCATTTGAGGTTGCATCTCAGCTTCGTCCAATATTTTGTAAGATGAAATTACTCATCATTGATGAGATTAGTATGGTCTCTAATTTGATGCTTGCCTGTATACATCAACATCTACAGGAGATCCTGGAGACTGACTATGGAGATGCATTCGGTGGAAAAAGCATTGTTGTATTTGGAGACCTTTTACAGCTTGCACCTGTGAATGCAGAACATGTCTTTGCAGATATGACTGTGAAGCAGGCCAAGAATACACTTGGGTACATTGGAGGTTTTAACCTGTGGGAGTTATTTATCTGTGTCGAGCTGTATCGGAATATGCGCCAAAGTGCTGACATGACTTACAAGGCGCTGTTGGATCAAACTCGTACAGGTTCTCTTTCACCAGAACATGTTGCAATGTTAAATGGGTGAAGAATCAGAATGGACACTACATCCATAGAAACTGCATGTGAAGTTTTCAGTGATGTATGTTCCACGGGCATACGCATTGTGTGTCTTATGCCACGACTAAAGAAATGCGCCGAGTTCAACGGTGTCATGTTGCAGAGAGAAAATCAATCAATTCTCACACTGCATGCTGTTGACACAGTTGATGGTGTCATTTTAAGTCAGAAGCTGGTAGCAAAGATGACTGAACGACTGTCTGAATTGAAGTCAGATGTTTCATGCAAAACTGGTCTAAAAGCTGTACTTACAGTTTGTAAGAATGCACATGTCATGCTACGCCGCAGTCTTGATGTGGAGTGTGGTATGGTAAATGGTGCCACGGGTAACATCATTGACTTTGTTTACAATGTTCAAAAGACATTTATCAAGACACTTGTCCACTTTGACAACATGGAACAACCTGTACAGATTGATCGCAATGATATCTCCACTGCCTGAGTGGGATACTACTTTTTATCAGTGAATTTATCCCCAAACACATGTTGTATATTGTATATATTTATTTATTTAGTTTTTGTTGACCGGGTAAGTGCACTTGACAAATTCTGCCTATTTTCAGGCACGGTCCGGAGGAGGGGGATACAGAGGAATGCCAACTGACTTTGAACCAGATTAAGTTGTTGGTGGTACTTTTAGTGAAAGGGGGAAAATTTGGCCAGGGCACCGGGGAAATTCCCCTACTCTTTTTGAGAAGTGCCATGGGATCTTTAACATCCACCTGAACTACAACCAGAAATGGCAGATGGGACCTTGGTTTAACGTCTCATCTGAAAGATGGCACCTCAGGAGTGCAGCACCCCCCTCATGCTGCACTGCAGTGTCAGTATTGGGATATTAACCCAAGTGCCTGGTGTGGGGCTATAACCCACAGCCTTCTGATCTCCGGCCTCAGAGAGGCAAGTATATATGTGTGTGTGTGTGTATATATATATATATATATATATATTATATATATATGCATTTATATTCATTATAAAAAACTCTGTTTAATACATCAGTTAGGTTTGTTCCACAGTGACAAAGAAAAGAAATGGTGTTAGGGTTGCTACCTCTTTACCTCACACCCACCCGCCCCCACCAACAGGCATCGGGGTGTGCTTTGGGGTCGTCGGTCCTAACTCTCACCCATTCTCCTATACTGAACCACCTCAGCTTGTTTACACAAGGAATGAGGTGAGAGTTAGAACCGATTACCCCAACGCACACCTCGATGCCTGTTGGTGGGGGTGGGTGGGTATGGGTTACAAGGGGTGGCAACCCTAACACCAAATTTCCTCACTTTTGTCACTATGAAACAACCCTAACTGATGCATTAAATGGAGTTTTTTTTGCCATGAATTTCCCTTCTTTTAGAAAATGTGCACTATAAATAGTGAATGGAATGTGTGTCCAGAATTGTGTGTACATCCATTGAACAGTCGCACAGCGCCACAAGGAAACAATGTAACATTCACAATTCAGCAACTGTAAGTCCCAGCAACCTGAAAATTGTCACAGTCAAATATGTATTATTAATCTTTGCGCATTCCAAATGCCAGGCAAATCGGACATACGGTTCAGAAGTTATTGAAACATAATGAACCAAATTTTCATTTGTTGGAGTGGCATAATTCTGCACCTGTTAATGTTTTATACACCAAACCACTGCAAGGCACCTCCGTACCACTAAGGCAACCTATGCTATAAATTTCAAGCCAGTAGCACCATGCAGAATGCTATGCGCAAAACATTAAATGTGTTACACAGTATCTCTGCAGTGAATTATTTTTCAAATATGTAAACAACATAAGTCACATCTCCAGGACATCCACTCAACACCCTCCAAATGTCATGTGAAAAGAACAAACCGTTCCAGAGATATTCAATTTTTATGTTTCTGCACCTTTAAGAAGTCTTTCACCGCAAAATGGCGGAAATCGCAGCTGAAAATGCACTAAAATGGCAGACCTGGTGGCTGAAAAATCGGTAACTACAAAGCGGGCCAACTTCAAATGGCAATAACTCTAGAAGCGAACAACGTTTTCACCAAACAAAACTGGCATGTTCCTTGAAAAAACTCAGCATGCCAAGGTTCAGACCAACCAACGCACACTGGCTGCACTATGTGTCATGGAATACAGTGCAGAATGATAGCAAAAACACAATGTTTTGCACTGCAATATGCAAACACATAAACACAAACTGTAACGTTAACACAAATGGTGATGAAACAGTGAGACAAAAGAAAACAGTAATGCTAATGGTAACAGAAACGCAAGCGCAAACAGTAACACACATGGTGACACAAATGGAATGATAACACAAATGGTAAGAGAAACGCAAGTGCAAACGTAAATGAAACAAGAAATGAGTAACACTAACGCTAACACAATGCTAACAACAGAAGCATAAGCGGTAATAGAAAACGGTAATGGAAATGTGAACGGTAACACAAACGCAAACAGAAATGCAAACAGCAACTGCGATGCAAAAGGAAACAGTAACACACTCGACAATGGAAATGCTACCGAAAATGCAAATGCTAAGGCCAACAGAAATGCAAACATAAATGGTAACGAACATGCAAACGGTAATGGTAATGCAATTGGAAATGCAAACGGTTACGGTAACACCAATGATGACTCCAAAGGAAACACTAACACAAACATAAACGCAAACACAAGTGCGTACACAAACACAAATGGTAACGCACACGGTGAAGCAAAAGTAAACACAAACAAAAACAGTAACAGAAAAACAAATGGTAACAGTTTATAGCTGCTGATGCTTATCTGAGGAAGCAGAAGTATTTCCAATCTTTAACTTCTAAAGCCAAGATTGAAAGACTTATTGCTGCTGTGATGAGATGTGAGTGCAAAAAAATAAAGAGTCATCTCAGATTGATGAAATTGCACCTGAAAGTACGAACATTTGTTAACACAGCAGTTTTTGCTCTTCAACGTTTGTGGTGTAAGATGTCTCATGTACTTGAGCAGTTTAGGAAAGTTGTGTATGATGTAAAGATGAGGTTACAGTGGTATCCTATCTTGAACATGCACAATTTCTGTGATGTTTTCACAGGACAGTGGCTGCACACACAGCACTCTGAGGCATATTTCTGGGAGGAGTCATATCACTCTCAGAAAAGGACAGCAAGTTGTGCATTGATGAGTCCAGGAAAGGTGTAATGTGCTCAGTGTGTGTGATGACACTCGATGGAGTCAGATGATGAATGTGACTCCAGCTACTCAGGTTAAATAGCGTCACTGTCTGTCGGGACATGCGATGACACTTGCAACCATAGACAATCATTGTTTGACAAAGTTGAGCACTTTATCAACCTGTTTGTCATTACTGACCGTAAGAAAGACATAAACTGTTTGACAGCATAGACCTTTGTGAGATCCATCCACACACTGGACTTATGGGTCACTCCCTGCATGCCTAGATAGTGGTGTTTGTGACAGTGTCTTTCACCATATGCACATACTGGCAGTACATTAATCAGGAATGAGGAACTCTGAGTACAGGGTATATGAAGTCCATTGAGTTGTCACCAGTATACTCGTCTGACTGAGTTACTGTTGTCTGGTGACATGCATGGTGCCATTCAATTTTGAAACAGTAGTGACATGTCAGCACTGTGACTGATACTGTGGTTACTCAGTCATTGATTGCTGATGGAAATGTGTCTCTGTCTTAGAAACTGATATTCTCAAGCAGTTTGGAAATCAATTGCCAAATTTGAGTTGGCAAAGAGACAGAAGTTTGACTCTGTATGTGTGTCATGTGATCGGCTTTGTTATGAGAAACAAGCGGTCACAGTGAACCTGAAACCTTGTCACCATACAATGACATGTGGTTTAGCCTTGCAGCATATCTTCTGTTGAAGTGTGACTTTCAGTTAGAACCAATCATTGTGATGTGCAAGCGTTGTTTTTCCAAAGTGCAGTGTAACATTCTGCCACCAAGGTCAGTCTTGAACAACATGGTGGCAGATGTGACACAAACTGAGATTGCCACATTGAATTTGTTTGAAAGGATTCTTATTCAGACAATGAAACTGTTTCAAACTATTCTACGCATGAACACAAAGATACAGAATATTCCACAGAAAGAATTCATTAGATCTCTTAAGGGCTCCATCATGTATCTTCCACTTCTTCTGCAGGAAAATGTGGAGGCTATCTCCATTGAAAACACTTTGCTCATTCTTGTAAATGGTGTGCCAACAAAGTCTAAGGTGATTTGGCAGGATGTTGTTAATGTTGAGAAGGTGAAACTTGCCCTTACTCACTTAAAGAACAACTATCCTTTTTATGCAGACCTTGATATTGATCGCATCACTAGTGTGCCTGTTGGTCATGATGAGTTGGAAAGCACAAACCAATGATTGAGAAGGTCAATCTGAAACAAATAACAATGTGTATGAACAGTACACAATTCATCCACTACATGGCAGAGATCCGGTAGGGGACAACATTGATCTTTATCAAATGAAACAGGTGGAAGGTGAGCCTGTCAGCATTTGGGAGGCAACACTCCAAAGCAGCCATTTCTGACTTATTCCCAAAAGGGTCAGGTGGTCACCTGGATGAAAGAGAAGTATGTACAGGGTGCTGAGTACCAAACAAGCTGTGTGCTCAGTAAAGATGGCAAATTCAGATGCAACATACAGTACCTGTTCCATCTCCTGTGGGAGAGTGAACTAGCATACTGTCTGCATCTATTGCACATACTATATGTCTGACTACTCCACTTGATGGAACTACAGCTGCACAGTTCCTTCAGAAACTGAAGCAGAAAGATGAAAATGTGCAAGTGAATTTGTCTTCTATTCTGTCAAGTCTACGTGGCACCAAAGAATATTGGTACCGCAGACACTCTGAGGCAATGACAATGCTGTGACAGCATGGTGCAGCTACATGGTTTGTCACACAGAGTTGTGCTGAGTACACCTGGGATGAGGTCATAGAACTGTTGAAGTGGGCAAATTCTGATATTGAGGGTATTTCATCAATGACCCTCGGAGAAATGTGTTCACTTGACTCTGTCTCTGTTGCAAGGCATTTCCACAAGTGGTTCCATGATATTCTGACTTTCATTTTGTCAAAGGACAATCTGCCTCTTGGTATTGTTGAACATTACTTTTGGAGGACAGAGTGTCAGGTGTGAGGTGCTCCTCATATTCACATGTTGCAGTGGATCAAGGATGCGCCACGCATAGGTGAGCATGAAGCAGCACAAGTGCTAGCATTTATCAAGAGATACATCACTTGCCGCATTCCGGACAAGTATGATAGTCCTACACTGTGGAAGTAAAAGTTCCAGTGCCATATTTGTGTGAAATACTGCCACCAGGTAGTAAAGAACAAATCTGATTGGTACACAAGATGTGCTTTTGGATTTCCTAGACGGTGTCTGTCAGGATGGTTGCATGAATGATCTGTTTTCAGCAATGGACACACTTGAAGGCAAAATCAAACCAAGAGAATATATGAGTTATCCAGATGAGAAAGAAGTGTACATCAATGACTACAACCCTCTTCTCCTAATATGGCAAGCAAACATAGATATTCAGTTTGTGGCTGACAACTCGTTGGCTCTGGTGTGGTACATCACTTTGTACATAACTAAACATGAAGCAGACTAGCTTGCAAGATCTTTGGGAAGATATTGCTAGTTCAAAGAACCCTGACATCTCGGTTGTGGTCACTGGGCTGAAGACCCTTTCACACAGAGAATGTGGTGCTTATGAGGCTGGTGATGGTATACATCTGTCAGCGCAAGTCTGATGCTGTCCGCTTCCTCAGTGTAACTACAAAGAGAAGTGAAAATGTGTACTTCTTCCTCATGCTGAGATTGAGGAACTGGCTGTCAATAGAGCCGTCTTCAAGACATATCTTGAAGAATAACCTCATTGACACATACTACCCCGTAGACAGGAACATATGGATAATATCTATCTATTTCAGGTGGCTAAGTGGTATGACTACAAGATGGATGTCTCACCTGATTGTACATTGACATTTACAAGGTCAGAGGGTGGATGGCTGTCTTTTAAGAGACATAAGCCTTGGCTTATTGACCACTGTAAGTTACATCTAGGCACATCTGACAGAGAGAGAGCATTACTACTTTGCTCTCCTATTCCTATTTAGACCCTGGAGGAATGAGGCTGAATTGAAAGGTGACTGTGATACATCTGAGGAAGAGTTTAATTGCAGTTACAAGACATTCAAAAGTCAATACTCAGAGATATTCATACAGAGACTAGATACTGAGAAGGAGCAGCTTGAAAAGGCACAAAAGCTACTTGAGGAGGATACTCCTGTTAGCTCACAGGACAATCTTGATCCAGAAGGACAAGGTATCCTTGGGGAACCTCTGCCTTTCAATGCCCCAGAAGTACTCATGTCAGAAGTGGAGTGCCATGGAACATGGCATGCACTCAGTGTGCTGACCCAGCTAAGTTGAGACAGAGACTCAATGAGCAACAGCGGTGGTTCACTCTCAGGTAACTGATGCTGTCCAGCATGGGATACTAGCATGAAGAGAAGAAATGTGACTGTCTTGACTACAAACCACTGCTATGTTTGTTAGTGGGTCAGCTGGTACAGGAAGAGTTTCCTTATTGAGGCCATCATGGCTGAAATACAGAAGCTTGACAGGGTCAGCAGATGTCTGTTGCTGTTAGTGCTCCCACCGGACTGGCAGCATACAACATTGGTGGCGTACCTTACACCATCTGTTCATGTTGCCAGTGGAGCATGGCAAAGCAGGAGAGTATCAGAAACTGTCATTTGAGGTTGCATCTCAGCTTCGTCTCAATATTTTGTAAGATGAAATTACTCATCATTGATGAGATTAGTATGGTCTCTAATTTGATGCTTGCCTGTATACACAACATCTACAGGAGATCTTGGAGACTGACTATGGAGATGCATTCGGTGGAAAAGCATTGTTGTATTTGGAGACCTTTACAGCTTGCACCTGTGAATGCAGAACATGTCTTTGCAGCTCATGACTGTGAAGCAGGCCAAGAATACACTTGGGTACATTGGAGGTTTTAACCTGTGGGAGTTATTTACCTGTGTCGAGCTGTATCGGAATATCGCAAAGTGCTGATCATGACTTACAAGGCACTGTTGGATCAAGCTCAGTACAGGTTCTCTGTCACCAGAACATGTTTGCAATGTTAAATGGTGAAGAATCAGAATGGATACTACATCCATAGAAACATGCATGTGAAGTTTTCAGTGATGTATGTTCCACGAACATGCGCATTGTGTGTCTTATGCCACGACTAAAGAAATGCGCTGAGTTCAACAGTGTCATGTTGCAGAGAGAAAATCAATCAAGTCTCACACTGCATGCTGTTGGCACAGTTGATGGTGTCATTTTAAGTTGGAAGCTGGTAGCAAAGATGACTGAACGACTGTCTGAATTGAAGTCAGATGTTTCATGCACAGCTGGTCTAGAAGCTGTACTTATAGTTTGTAAGAATGCACATGTCATGCTACGCTGCAATCTTGATGTGGAGTGCGATGGTGATATGCCATGGGTAATATCATTGACTTTGTTTACAATGTTCAAAAGACATTTATCAGACACTTGTCCACTTTGACAACATGGAACAACCTGTACAGATTGATCGTACCTCTGTTAAGTTCCAGGTATTGAAAGATATCTATGTGAACAGGAAACAGTTCCCAATATGTGTTGCATAAGCTGTTTCCATTCACAAGTCTCAAGGCTTGAGTTTGGATTCAGCAATGGTGGACATAGGGACAGTCATTTTCAAAGATGGCATGAGCTATGTCGCACTTTCACACGTACATAGTCTTTCTGGGTTGCACATCATAACAGTCACACCTCAGAAGATACGTGCTGTCAAGCGCTGTATAGTTGAGTACAACAGATTACATACTCTATACCAGACACAGATGTCTTTAATACCACTACCAACGCATGTAGTTGTCTCACATCCTTCAGTCACATCTACAGTTAGTAACAAAAGAAAATGAGCTTTCGCAACTGATGGAACTGTAAGAGTTCAACGAAGGTCACAATGTCAAATACAGATGCAGAGCCAGCTGTTGGTCAGAAGTTAGCTGGTATGGCTCTTGTGCCAGTGTTTGACAACAGTACTAGATTCAACTGCTATGCTAATGCAGCTATGCAGGTCTTTCTCCATATGCCACACTTTGTTGAGGCAATATCTGCTTCACAAGACACAGCCCTATCAAACAAATTGAATCAGGTTGTCAACATGGCTTCTGATCAGTCTCACAGTGTGCAGTCACTAACACCTCTGCGGCAAGTGCTGGGCACATATGATGGATGCAGTACATTTGCTGCAAATATGCAGCAAGATGCTACTGAGTTTATGATGGCTATCATAAACAGCCTGGATGAAGAGGGAACTTCTATGCATCACTATTCACTGTGTCATATGTTACCAAGTACGTATGCCTGTTATGTGGTTATTCAGAGCGAGAAACCACAGAAGACATTCTTTGGGTTTCTCTGTTTGTGCCTCACAGTAAAAGTGTTAAGTTTCGGCAGCTGTTTACTAATGCACAAAGTGGTCACCTGTGTGTGAGGTGTGGAGGTGCATGTACTCAGTCCATATGTCTCAGGACTTCATCTCAATATCTTATGCTAGTAATGCATAGATTTGACTCCAATGGGCTCAGAGTTGACACACCTATCACTGATTTCACAGCTGGTAGAATAGTATTTAACCAAGCAGTGTTTGACACTCATGCTGTGATCTACCGCCATGGCCAGTCTGTACATTCTGAACACTACACTTGTTTGTTGAGGTACAGAACTGGATTGGTTGAGTGCAATGATTCAACAAGCTCTTACAAACAGAGACTGCTGTGGCACTTAAAAAATGTATATGTTATGATACTGAAGAATTATGTAAATCTTCATGTGTCAGAGGAACAGTTACACAACATGTGAAATTCCTTTACTTTGCTGTCCATTTTTTGGTCTTACAGAGTGAGTTTTGGTACACTGTCATGTTGTTACCAACAAATGTACAGTTGTGATTACACAGGAAATATATCACATGATTCTCTTGCATATCTAGACTCCTTGTGATGTTTAAGATTGTTGCGTTGATCAGTGACCACAGTGAAAATAGTTGCAGTGGTCTTTAATCGGTGCCAGCTGTTTTCACAGTCACTAGAGAAACCACACTTATATGTCTAACAAAGACTTCTGCATGTCAAAAGAGCTATTCCTATCTGGTCAAACTCTTCTGTCATAGTCTTTTGTTATGAGTATGTTATATCTAGACATAAGAAATTGCACTTGGCACATTTCCTAGATGTATGATTGTACTAAGGTACATTGCTTGTCCATGAGCATTTACATCACTGTGTATCATATCTTTAACTAAAGATTAACATCACTCTGTCACATGTTGAGAACTATGATGTGTGCTCTGTATTAGTTTCTTTCTGCTTATGCTTGCGTCTTGAACAAATATCTAAACTGTTTTACACAACAGTGCATTACTATGACTGTTTTATCACTGCGCATCTAGATTGTATATACACATATATATATATTAGCGTATTACCGATTTAGTGGATTATTTGTAGTTGGAAACTTTTTGAGCCTGCCTTACCCCTCAGTATTAGGGTGCATTGGGTCGTTAGTCCTAACTCTCACCCCATCACATGTGTAAAGCAGCAGAAGTATAGAGAATGGGGTGAGAGTTGGACCGACAACCCTAATGCACACCCCAATGCCGGTTGGGGGTGGGTAGGTGCAAGGGGTTTTCAACCCTAACACCGAATTTCTCACTTTTGTCGCTGTGGAACAACCTAACTAATGCATTAAATGGAGTTTTTGCCTCATTCTCTCTTCTTTGAGAATGATAACTAGAAATAGTGAATGTAATGCAGCAGGGAGCGTGAGTCCTTTGACCCCACGCCCCACCACGTGATGTCTTGTGGCATAGTAACAGGAACAGCAACGCAAACAGAAGTGCTAACAGTGGTGCACATGGTAATGCAAGTGTGAATGAGAACAGAAAGGGTAACGCACACAGTGGCATAGACGGGAACTGTCTGCCGCGTAATGTGTTGTCACATAGTAACATGGTGCCTGCAAAGAGAAATGTCAATGGGCATGGTGACGCAAAGCAAAACAGAAAGAGAAACAGTACTGTAGACACAAATGGCAAAAAATAACAGAAACGCAAGCGCAAATGAAAACGCAAAGGATAACACACATGGTGGCGTAGATGTCAACGGTAAGTGAAATGGGTACGGAACCGCAAGCGGAAAGGGCAATGGTAACAGTAATGTAAGCGCACAGGCTGGTTTTCCCCAAAACCTGCATAGAGAAAGACAGTGAGTATAAAGAATGTATGCATAATAATGGCTATCGGAGCAGAAAATGAGGACTTGGAATACTAAATAGGTTATATCTCAGGAACCGTACGATGTAGAAAAAAAATTTAAAAGTCTTATGATTTACGACTGTCCTGGACAGTTTTGTACTTAGCCCCCATTTTCTGATGGACTTTTCCCATGAAAAGTCCGTATCTCGCACCGTTTCCGAGATACTGGCCCTGAAAGGCGCGGCGAACGCCGTAATGTTATCCTATGGGGAAAAAAGTGAAGTTTGGAGCACCATAACTTAGCCTCCCTGTAATATTTTTTCACCAAACCACTGAAAGGCACATCTGTGGGCTGTTGGCTGTTTTTCCTCCAAATTTCAGGAAAAAAGACCAAACACTTATTTTGCAGCAGGGTGCCAAAGATTCCTGTACTGCGTCGGGTGCCGTAATGTTATCCTATGGGAAAAAACATCAACTTTGGAGTGTTGTAACTTTGCTGCTGTGTAATATTTTTTCAACACAACACTGAAAGGCACATCTGTGAGATGTCAGCTGCATTCCCTCCAAATTTCAGCCCAAAACTCCCAACCGTTCTTTTGCAGCGCAGTGCCAAAGAATTGCTGTAATTTTCCCACAGACTAGAAAACTACTGTAGCAATTTGCGAAAGCTTTCGCAAAAATTTGTGACACTTTCGTGAGCATGAAAGTACTTTGCAAAAGTAATTTTTCCAGAAATTTGAAAAACATATTTCTGGGGTGTTTTACCCCAAAATAAAGACATGGCTAGCATCCTCAGGGTCCGACTAGGTGAATATAAAAAAATTAGGTTGCTAGATGGTCCCAAATTTAAATGCCAAGCATTTTTATGATCACCAACTGAAAACAAAATGGTGGATTTGTGAAAGTAACAGGCCCATTTGCGCAAAGTAAAAATGCATTTTGCGACACTGTCAAACTTTTGTTAACTTTTCCCATTGACTTATAATGGGGAATTGTTTTTGAATAACTTTTGAACCGTTTAATATTTTTCACCAAATCTTTGAAAGGCACATTGGGGACCCCAGCTGCATGTTCCCTGAAGATTTTGGGCAGGTCGCACAAACCGTGCAACCTGTAGGTGCGACCGTAGAATTCCAGAAAAAGCGTAAACATGCACGCAGATCACGCTTAATAACTCCGCAGTTGTATATCCAACTGGTACAAAACTTGGTAGATCCCAAGGCCTATGGTTCTTGATTGTGTGTTCCAAATTTCAGGCAAATCTGTCAAATGATTGCAAAGTTATTAAGGTGCAAAATTTTGGGTTTAACATAGAAATGGCTCCTCAACCCTAACTATGGTAGCACTACCGTGCTACTTACCATAATATATATATATATATATATATATATTTTTTTTTATATATATATACACACAGTATGACCTCAGCTATTTACAACTTTGAAAAGTTTGTAAGTCTGAAATGCGTGTAATAACTTGTAGAAACACATGATGCATCACATTAAAAAAAAGATCTTTATTTTTAAATAAATTTAATACTGCAGAATCTATTTATTAAGGTGATGCAATTAAAAAACTGTTCCCTGGTAAGTTCTTGTTGATTTATGAAGGTCTGCAGTGTTGTTTTAACATTTTATGAGGCAGCAGAGTCAGCGGACATCGACTCTCCCTGCATACCCCATTGCCTTGTGCCATGCCTGTTTTTGAAGTGGAACAGCCACTCAGAACTGTAGGTGCATAGCCTTGTCAAACTCGTCATCAGCTGCCTTCCGAACAATGCAGCATTTTTTTAAATGCCCCATTCTCCTGTGCCTCCATAGCAAATTGTTTAATCTTTTTGGCACCTTTGAGAATATTACACACTGTGCTTTTGCCGATGCCGTATTCATCTGCGATACTGCTGATGCTGACACCAAGCTTCAGTTTCTTTAGGATATCCAGCTTGGTGTCAGTTGCTAACTTAACTCTCTTACATTTACATGCCATTGCTTTCCTCTGTGAATTTCAAAGGTGCTAGGGAAAACAGTGACGTGAATCCTTCTATACCTGAAAAGGCATTTTCATTGGCTGTGGTTAGGAGTTGGGTTGAGCAAGATGCGTTTGGTTGACCGGTCAGTTCGGATTACTGGGGTTCATAACTCCGAGGTCCTACTGTATATATAAATGTTATGTTTTATATATTTCTCAGTAGTACTTATTACTCTGATGTAAAAAGTAGTAGTATTAATTAGCAAATACATAGATTGATAGCATTATAAGTATGAATTTTCTCTTAAACACTTGTAGACTAGTAAAGAGTAAGAAGTAGTATGCTTGTATTTGTTAGCATGACATATGCCATCATTAATAACAAGTTACGGTGTTCCATTACAGATATCTTTATCATTTAGTGCACAAAGTTTTTGCTTATCATATCGTAAGATTTTATATTCATAGTATTCGGTAAAAAATTCCTTTTATGTAAGTTAAAGATGTAACAGATCTAGTTGTTTAATTAGTTCTGTGCCTATGTAGCTGTAACTTTTAAGATTAACAGTGATGTATATAATTCTGTTACTTATAGTATTAGAAATCTTTGTGTTTTACCTTACCTTGATGTATGTTAACAATAGTTGAAAACTGTACATCAGACACTTTCACTGATAACAACTGAGCATTTTTTTGTTTCTGATAATATTTTCTGATCTCCTCTATTGAGGGGTCAGGTGGGAATTTTCCAAATGCAGTAATATAGCAGCATGTCTTGACATGTACATCTATGTGTGTATATATTCGTATGTCTACACATAGAATACATTAACATTACATTTTAACTGTTAGTTTTAGATATATATTTCTTTTTAAACCATAGCCTATTTGTAGTGCTATGAGTTTATAAGTCGCATCTGGTTTTTCGTCCACCCCAGGAACATTCACACTATCAGTCACACAATAACAACATCATAACTGTTTCATATGTGTAAGCCATGTTCAGAGGGTGATGTGATGCCTTCCCTTATGTGTTTTTGGATTCTGTCACATGTCACTGATTTACTATCTGTGGTACTGGTTTACATGTATTTAAGCAACAGTGAAAAACATTTATGTGATTGTTTTGTGAGACTGATTTTTGTGCACCAACTGGATTCTTAATTCAGCCTTCTCACAATTATTAATTGGGCAATAAATATTTTTAAACCTTACCTACTTGTGTTGTGTCTTTCTTTCATCATTATGTAACAGTGATAATATGTATGTTGGTGTTGCTGCAGTACTGCATTGAAACATAGTACATGATGTTCATTGGTATATTCTTTCTATTTATCGCAATCAAAGTGGTATTCTTCAATGTGGTGAAGATATACATCTTCTATTTGGTAGGGGGATCATTTTATTAGCACATATAAGCTGTAGCACATTAACAATATTTGTATAAATACTATCAGATAACTAATTATTCAGTCAAATGTATAAATATGTTGTTCAAGCTGTGTTCTGAAAACAAAGATATGTTGTTAATAAGATATTCAAAAATAATATGACAGCATTACTTCTCAAAAACACAGGAAATTCATGTCCATGGCCTTATTTTAGCCGCACCTGTCCAGTTGGTATGCAGTACCTTGTCTCGTGGACTGTGGGATTGACTGCTGAAGGGCCACAGCACCTCTGTTCTGTTGTGTATACCTGAAATCAGGTACATATACCATGCATGTCCAAAGCCTTACTGTTGCTGTGTCTGTCCAGTCTGGGTGCAGTGCCGGGTGTGGTGGGGTGTGTGGCATTGCTAGGTAAGGCCATGCAACTCCTAAGTGTGGTACATTGTGTGCACCTGCAATCAGGAATGTGTACATTTAGTGTACATGGCCTTGGTTTTGCTGTGGATCTCCACTGAGTACCTGGTTGGGTGGGTGGGGATGTCTTGTAGTACATTTAGACAGTTGTATTTTATTTCTGTCACCTGCTGCTGGTTGTCTGTGATTGGTCGTGTTGCCTTGGTCCTCCCTCCTACTTGCATGTGTGTGTGTCTGTGTGTGTGTGGTGCTGGGGGGGGTGGGGTGAATGCGGAGTTAGGGTTTCAACCTAACACCAAATTTTTGCTTTTGTTGCTGTGGAACAACCCTAACTGATGCATTAAACAAAGTTTTTTTGCCATGAATATATATATGTATGTGTGTATGTATATGTATATGTATGTATATGTATGTATATGTGTGTATACATATATATATATATATATATATATATATATAAATATAAATTATAGTGGTGCAGTCACGCCACTATAGTTAGGGTTCAGTTGTCACTTCTATGTTAAACTCAAAATTTTGCACGTTAATAACTTTGGACCCGTTCAACAGATTTGCCTGAAATTTGGTATGCACGGTAGGGCATGGTAGATCTCTTGATATGACAAATTGCGTTTTGGTCGGACTTACAGTCTTTTTGTATGAAAACGTTGCAAAATGCAAAATTATCCGTTTTTGGAGGCAGCTTTTGGGATTTTGGACGTGGCTCTGCACGGCCATTTTGTGGTGTGCTGCTCTGCAAGATGGCTTGTTTGAAAGAGCTTTGGTGGCCAAATATGTTACTTTTCACTTGGTGAAAAAACTATTAAGGCATTCAAAAGTTATGCCACTTTTAAGTTCCCATTATAAGTCAATGGGAAAATTTATATGTATGTTTTGCGAACAAAGAATGGGGTTCTGACCATCTAGTCCCACCTGGTGATCAAAGAATTTGCAGCCTCACAGTTCAAGAATCTTTGTCCCTGAGAATTTTAAAAATTCTTTGATTGTGAGGTCCGCCATCTTGTTTTTAAATTTCCAATCTGAAAAACACAAATATCTCGGCTCAGGGGTCACTTCTGAAGTAAAACTCGGATGGGTTTTACTCAGGGGACTCCAATCTATCAAGCCATGCCTTTGGTTTCATCTAAATCAGACCAAAAATAGAGTTATAAGCTTTTATAATCTTAATTTGTGGCTCGCTAATGATCTTTGATCGTGAGCCTGCAAATTCTTTAATCGTGAGACTATTTGATTGCAATCATGCATCGCGAGTGAGGGATGAAATGGCCAGACTTAAAAATCAATTTTATCAGCCCAGCGGTGCCCTAGGAAGTTAAATGAGGGTGGGTTTTGCTCAGGGGGCTTCATTCTGCTCGATCTGAATAAAATAAAAAAAATGCTCTGCATATCCCTGGTAGTCTAGATGCCCCCCAATGTGTATTAAATAAATTATGTTTTGTATATCCCTGTTGTCTAGCAGTCCCCTGATCTGTAAAAAACAAATAATGTTCTCCTTATCCCCGGTAGTCTAGCGGCCCCCCATCTGTATAATTTATAGTGTTCTGTATATCCCTGGTAGTCAGTGCCCCCCACAATGTGCATTAAATTAATAATGCTCTTTGTATTCTGAGGTCAGCTCCCGATCTGTAATAAAATTATTTTCATCTGTATGGCTCTTTATTCAAGCGTTTCTGTTGTTCATACCCTGAAGTTCAGCTGTCCTCATCATCGTGAAATGCATCTCATCATCAGGCCTGACTCCAGTTACAGCTGCCACCCAGCATTTTCTCACCTTCAGATGGCAACTGGCAGTTTGCTCTTGCCTCCATGGTCAGTTATCGATTGTGTTTAGCAGCGCCACGTAAAGAGGTGCTCAGAAATAATTTCTGAGTCTTTGCTTTAGCGTGCTGACACACAGTCAGCGGCTGGCCATGGAGGTGGAGAGGTGGACTGTGCCAGTCGCAGGCTGAGGAAGGGTGGGGGTGCTGGGTGGCTGGCACAGCTGGGTGGGAGCCACTAGACTACCAGGGAATTGGAGATCGTAACATATTTTATGATGATGGGGGGCCGCTATACTACCAGGGATATGGACAACAATATTCATTTTATACAGATCGGTGGGGCCGCTAGACTACCAGGGATATGAGGAGGATTATTAATTTAATGCACATTGGGGGGGGGCTGCTAGACTACCAGGGATATGGATAACAATATTAATTTTATACAGATTGTGGGGGCCGCTAGACTACTAGGGATAAGGAGAACAATATATTTTTTTTTACAGATAAGGGGGACCGCTAGACTACCAGGAATATACAAAATAACAAAACATTATTTATTAAATACACATTGGGGGAGGCACTAGACTACCAGGGATACAGACAACATTATTTGTAAAATACACATTGGGGGAGGCCTCTAGACTACCAGGGATATGCAGAACATTATTTTTTTTATAGATAGAATGAGCCCCTGAGTAAACATACCTCATTTGATTTTCTAGGGCACCCTGGCTGAGAAATAAGTTTTTAATCTGGCTATCTCGCCCTCGCCTCTTTGTTCACGAGCATGCAATTTCTTTGATCGCGAAGTCTGGCAAATTTTTAATCGTGAGATTCTTTGATCACGACTGCAGTATCGCGAAAGCGAGGATGAGATGGATGATTAAAAATCAATTTACTCAGCCCAGGGTGCCCTCAGGAAGTCAAAATGAGCGTGGGTTTTCCTCAGGGGCTTCGTTCTGTCGGACCATGGCAGTGGTTTACCACAATTGCTTCAATATTTTGATTTATAGCATTTTTTATTCTTTGTTCATGAGCCTGCAAATTCTTTGATCATGAGCCTGCAAATTCTTTGATCGTGAGATTCTTTGATCGCCATCTTTGATCGCGAGGGGGGGACCAAATGGCCAGATTTTTTTATAATGGAATAGGTGGAGAAATTTTACCAATCTTTAACATTGAATATCTCAGAAACGGTTTGGTCTTTTTACTTGAAATTTGGAGGGTGTTTATGGCATGCCCTGTAGATGTGAATTATGGTGTTTACATGTCAGAGAAAAATTTAAATGTGGACATATTGCATGACACACTTTACATGTTGCGGACAGTGCTTTGGATTGTGCTGGTGGCTTGAAATTGATAGGGTGCCTAGCCTTATTGTTATGGATGTAGTTTTCAGTTGTGCGTGTTAAATGTCAACAGGTACAGAACTGTGACACTCTGATGAATGAAAATTTTAAATTTTGACATGTTATATCTCGGACACGGTTTGGTCTTTTTACTTGAAATTTGGAGGGTGTTGACAGCATGTCCTGTAGATGTTAATTTATTTATTTATTTTAACATCAGTTTAACAACCTTTGAGCCAGAGGCTCATTTACAAAGGTACCTCATCACAAGGAGGACAAAGACATACATACAAGAGAGAATTATCAAAAACAGTTCAACAATAAGGCACAGTCAAGTTTCAAGTAAAGCGGGACATAATACTGCTACCCGCAATTTTAGGATCAGTGATCAGGAGGTGGGGTAGCAGAGTTGAAAAGAGACCTGGGGGGAGTGCAGCTCAGGGAGCTTTGGTCACTGGGGAGGAGGTGGGGGAGGTCAGGGGCAGGCAGGAGGTGAGTTGAGCAAGGAGTTTCAGACTGTATTTGAAGCAAGCAAGTGAGGGAGCATCAGTGATGCCAGCGGGAGGGAGTTGTACCAGGAGGGCTCTATAAGGGAATGCCCTCAGACCCTGGGAGGTCCGAGCCTTATATGGAATACCAGAGCAGCTTTGCAGGAGGAGGAGCGAAAGGCACTGTGGAGTTAGTTCGGTGGATAGAGTTAGCAAGGCCAGTGGGGGATAGACCATGGAGAGCTTTATAGGTAACTTGGCAGGTTAGAAACATGAGGCGCTCATCAAGGTTGAGTAGGGAGAACGTGGAGTACAGAAGGCAGGTATGGGTGAGTCTATGGGCACTGCATAAGTCAACATGCCTTTGTTGAGTGTTAGCGTACCCTATGGAGGGCTGTCTGGTCTGCCGTGCCATATACAGGAAGGCCGTAGTCAATTAGGGAAAGAACCGAGGAGGTGACAGCCAAGTGGAGTGAGTTTGGGGGGAGGCTTTTTTTGTGCCAGTAGAGGATGCCCAGCCATACGTTGGAGGCAGAGATCAGGGCAGAGATATGGTCATGAAAAGAGAGAGCAGAATCGAAGATTATGCCAAGGTATTTATAGGAGTGAACAAGTTTTATAGGGTGATTATGGGCAGAGTGGACAGAGAGAGGAAAGTTGCTGGACTTATTTTGGGAGTGTGTAAAGAGCATAGTTTTAGTTTTCTTAAGGTTGAGGATGAGACGGTGTTCAGAGAAACAGGTTTCAGCAGTGTTGTAGGCTAGCTGAAGGGAGTTCTGGAGAGAGACGGGGTTACTGTTGGAGGCAAAGAGTACTGCGTCATCAGCATAGAGCAGGACGTTTCCTGCGCATGCGTTGGGCAGGGAGTTGAGAAAGAGGGAGAAGAGTAAGGGCCCGAGTATGGAGCCCTGGGGAACTCCTGAGCGAATTGGGCAGGTACTGGATTGAGTGCCACCAATCCTCCTGCGTTGAGAAGCGGTTGGTCAAGTAGCTGGCGACTTGTGGAGATTGGACCAGGGTGCCCATGCCTAGCAAGGGTAGCTAACAGAAGAGGGTGCGAGATGGTATCAAAGGCTTTTGATAGGTCTATAAATACCACACCAGCAAGGGAGCCAGCATCGAGTGAGTTATGAAGGAAGTTAGCAAACTCCAGGAGTGCAGTATTGGTGCTATGACCGACTCTGAAACCATGCTGTTCAGGGCAAAGGACATCATATTTCACGAGGTAGTCTGAAATTTGGCTAGCAACAATTTTCTCTAAGGCTTTAGAGAGGGGAGAGAGGATAGAGATAGGCCGGTAGTTGCCTGAGAGCGTCCTGTTACCACCCTTGTGGATAGGTGTAACAGTGGCGACCCTCCAGACAGAGGGCAATTGCCCAAGGCAGAGGGACTTATTAAAGAGGCAAGTGATGTGAGAGATGACCTGATCCAGGACCTGCTGTAGGAGACATGGATCAAGGGAGTCATTGCCCAGAGTTGAACTTAGGGCTTTTAGCGTAGGGCCTGACTTCATGGTAGGTGACAGAGCGAAGGTGGAAGGGGCGGAGATGGAGGGCAGACACGGGGAGGAGGATTGAAGAAATTGCATGGGAGTACTGCACTAAGGTCAGTGAAGGAGTTATTGAGGTGTGATGCAATGAGGGCAGGGTCAGTGGAGGTAGCCCCATCAATGTCAAGAAGTGACGGGGAGTGCTCCACCAGTTAGCTGCTTGACATTGTCCCAGAAGGACCTGGGGTTCCCAGGAGGAGGTAAGAGAAGCTTGGTAATAATCGGCCTTAGCTTTGTGGACAGCCCAAGTACACTTATTCGGCAGCTGCGAGGCCTGCCTGTCAGCCGGCGTGCCAGTTTCAACCGCCATAAGTTATCCCATTGCTTAAGAAGTGCGCGTAAGGCAGGGTAATCCAGGGTGTGTGTTTTACTTTAGATCTACGTGGGGTTAAGGTGCGTAAGATGTCACAGTGGAGAGTTAAAGGTGTAAACAAAGAAGGCAAGAGCCTGTCAATGTCAGGGGTGTTTAGCAGAGGGACCAATCAGTGCTGGCTAGGTAGAGTTTTAAGTCTTTTAGCCCACCAGGTCTAAGCCGACAACGAAGGGTGTTATGAACAGTGGGCTTGGACCGGGAGGTCACCCAGTTGAAGAGAACCTGGGAGTGGTCACTAAGGCAGTCTGGGAAGATTTGAATATTGTGGATGTGGCATGGCCTGTTGGTAAGGACCACATCAAGAAGAGTGCTAGTGCCCCTACTAGGATTCAACCTGGTAGGCTGGGAGACTAGTTGTGTTAGACCAACAGCAGCGAAAGCCTCACGGGAGGCAGACGACTTGGGAGAAAGCCAATTGATATTCAAATCACCCACCAGGATTTGGTCAGAGGAGTTGGGTAGGGAGGTAATATAGTCAATTAGGGGGCCCAGTGCCTGAGCTTGGTTTCTTGGGGGTATGTAAGCTGTAGTTAGAAAGATTGGACCCCTGGAGGGGTCAGGTGATAATTTTAGTGTTATGGCCTGGGCCTTATAGTCAAGGCTTGGGGGAGGAAGGGCTAAACCAATGAGCGGGTCTTTAACATAGACGGCACATCCACCACCTCTCCTACCGATTCGGTCCAGCCTGTGGAGGGAGTAGCCTGGGAGAGAGACCTGGGCATCAGAGGTGGAGTCAAACAGCCAGGTTTCAACCAAGGCAATCACATCCAGATTATGAACAGTCACCCAGCATTGTAGGGAGTCCAGTTTTTTGAGGAGGCTACATATATTTATAGAAGCGATACGAAGTCCAGTCGATTTTAGTGGGGAACCATTGAAGACAGGCCCAGGATTGGGATGGATGTTGCCAGACAGAAGCAGAAGGAGAGAGCAGCCCTAGGAAGGAGGTGGCAGAAGGGAAGTTTACGCCGATTGGGGTAGAGGTATGGGGGTGAGGCGGCATAAGGGATAGGTAGGGTAGCACAGACAGGGATGCTAGCGAGATAGATACAAGAGTGGGCAGGGGGGTGGGAGGTGGGAGCCCAAGGAATTGTGGTGATGAGGGAGGGAGTAGGGTGTGGAAGGAGGAGGGGTGGGCTGGGGAGGAGGGAGGCAGGGGGCAACTGAGGGCATAGGTGTAGCTGAGTAGTGGGCAGAAGGTAACCCTAGGAGAGCAAGAATATCAGAAGGAGGAGAGGGAGGGGGAACAAGCTGGGCCAGGGATGACAGTCATGCTAGGGGTGGGAGGGATTGCAGAGAGACAGAATAAGGACTTGGAGGCCCAGTGGGTGAACACAGGGATAGTATGGGTGGTAGGTTAGGGCGACTGAATGGGATGAGAACAAGCCCACCTGGTGGCCACCCGGCATAATCTGCAAATGGGAAAGTGAGGACTTAGGGTTTTTGGGACGCAGGAGGCGACACAGGAAGTGACATGGTCAGCCTGAGCCAATAAGACAAGGGCCACCCCTGGGTGGGGGTGGTTGGGGAGGTGTGGGCTAGCACCCCACAGCCGAGTCCACAGAGACAATCAGTGGGCTGTGGAGCTGTATAGCCAGGAGTATCAATCCAACGCGGCCAATAATGCCCAGAAGTCACGATGTTGGAGGCCTGTGTTACCTGGATGCAGTCGGCTGGAGTCCCACGTTGTGCTCCTGAATAGGAGCCTTTGTTCCTCCACGCACTGCGGGTCAGCAGAGTTCGGGGGAGGACCTGCCTGAAAAGAGTAGGAAGGGCGAAAATTAGTATACAGCAGGAGAAAGTGGAATGTGGCTAGCTTGGGTGGTGAACTACACATGCGCAGATACAGTACATTAGTGGCACAGCACAGTAAAATAGAATAATAAAAATGCCTACCCTACTAATATGCCACAGTACTATGCATTTAACAATATTATTACATCCAGCTCTACACGGTAAAACAAGGTTAATATGGTGCTGCAGAGGGCAATGCAGTTAGGCTAGATGCCCACAAAATATTACACTATTACATTCAAGCTTTTCAACTTGGACACAGCTGCAATTTCTACTAACAGACCTGGGAGGCTACAAGTAATCATAAGAGGCAGACATCCACTGGCGTACAGCACAAGACCCTAGGCAACAGCAACAAATCAGAAGTGCAGGTGCGCAGTACACATACAAGCCCTGTTCATGTCTTGCCTAGATTTGCTAACAATTGAGTCCCAGCCACCCTTACAGGTAGCACCCCACAGCTGAGTCCACAGAGACAATCAGTGGGCTGTGGAGCTGTATAGCTAGGAGTATCAATCCAACGGCCGACAATAATGCCCAGAAGTCACGATGTTGGAGCCTGTGTTACCTGAGGCAGTCGGCTGGAATCACTGCAGCCCTGAATAGGAGCCTTTGTTCTCCATGCGCCGTGGTCGGCAGCGGCTCGGGAGGACCTGCCTGAGGCAGTCGGCTGGAGTCCCACATTGCACTCCTGAATAGGAGCTTCCTTTTGTTCCTCCACGCGCCACGGTCGGCAGCGTTCTTGGGGGGGGAGTGACCTGCCTGGAGGCAGTCGGCTGGAGTCCCACGTTGCGCTCCTGAATAGAATAGAATTAACAATGTTAATAGCAGTATTTATGTGTCAGACAATATTTTTTTTGCAGAGATATCGTGTGGCACAGTTTACATTTTGTGGACAGCGTTTTCTATTGTTCTACTAGATTAACATTTGTCTGGTGGCTGGCCTTGTTATTCAATGTACTTTTTAGTCATTGAGTGTGTAATGTGGCCCGACACTTGCAAGTTAGCCAGGCCCCACGCTCCCACCAACTTGCACAACTTTCTACTTTTCTATTCTTTCTTAAAAAGTCAGGAAATTCTATGCAAAAAAAGTTTGTTAATGCATCAATTAGGGTTCTTCTACAGTGACAAAAATGAGGAAATTCAACATTAGTGTTCCCACCCCTTGCATCCCACTCCCACCCTGCCCCCACCAACAGGCATCGGGGTGTGCATTGGGGTCATTGGCCAAAACTCTTACCCCATTCTCCTACACTGCACCACCTCAGCTTGTTTACACATGGGATGGGATGAGAGTTAGGGCCGATGACCCAATGCACACCCTGATGCCTGTTGGTGGGGGCAGGGTGGGGGTGGAAACCTTATTTTATATATATATATATATATATAAAATAAAAATAACCGTGCATGCATGGTAGTGGACTGGGGAGCTCTGAAAAATAAAGACCAAAGAGAACAAGGATTCCTGATTGCAAAGCCCACTGCAGCCTTAAAAAGGGCAACACACATTAAAATGCACATGTAAGAGTTACTGTTTGAAAAAAGATATAACAGTGTTGTGGCACAGAAGTCTGCTTTCATCCTTACCTTATTTGGCAAAATATTCCTCAATCTGTTCATGTGCAATGCTCCTTGGATATCCCTCAATTTTGCTTATTGAAGAATGGACCAGATGAACTAGCTAACACTCAGTGAAAAATGCATGCAAAAGTTTATTGTATATATATAAGACACTGCTAAATACTTATTAACAGATGATCATCCAATATGCAAATTTGAAACACAGTGCTCAGCACAGTCAGAGGTGAACCAACATATAGAGGCAAAGCCACATATTGATTCCAGTTTGGGGCAAATATCTGAGGCACACAGACTACAATAAGTAAATTAACACATGATATTGGTACAAAAAAGTGCTGAATATTTACTCCATAATACATCACAAACATCTACCCCATGAGCCAGGCAGACCTGCCAACAACCAATTCAGGCATGCACCTTGGTCACAGCCCAGTAACAGGTATCACAACTGAGCATAACCAAGTTGTTGGCAATCCACGTGACCTGCTGCAGCCAATCAGTAATGCTGGATATTGAGAACTTATTTATTACTGTATTTTCATTTTGTACTCTCCTGGGTCGTGCCTGAAAATAGGCTGATTTGTTGCCTAGCACACTTATCCAGTTACCAAAAGCTAATAAATAAATAAATAAACTTGTCTCACTTCATACATTTCAATGTAATTTGTAGCTCTTTTCACAGGGGATAGGACTGTGGCAGGAAGGGCACTCCTTTTATCATCACAGAGTCATGCATTATCTTTATAGTTATCTAATTTTTACAACTGTATTTTCAGGCATGCAGGCAGGGCAGCTAATGAAATTGTGCTGAGGAGGAAAGAGAAGACATGCACAGTGTAAGCCTACACTGACAGCAGTAGGCCCTGCTTCAGGGGCAGACAGAGTGAATTTTGCAGACTGGGAAAGGCTGGAAGGGGGACTGAAAGATTTGTTTGACAAATGTGTTTACTCAGTGCTAGTGGTGTAGTAGAGGCACAAATAGTTATACATTTATTGATTTTCCCCATGCAGCAGGAGCAGGGCCGATTGAATCTAGTAGACTTGGAATGCTGCAGAGGATTTTCTGGCAAATATTTTTTCCACTGACTACTGGTAGTGCATCAAGGCACAAAAATCCATCATTTAACTTCTTATCTGTGTGTCTCAGACTGTCAGCCAGTCAGTGAGTAAAAAAAGAAGAAAACTGCTGTGTGAGGCACAAGGTGACAAGGTCTCTCAGTGAGGGGGGTATGATCTGTCAGCAGGGCAGGGGGAGCTGGTGGTGAAGCTCATCCCTATCAACTCACAACTCATATAGCATGTCAGTTTTTCTGTACACCAGGCATAGGGTGTGCATATCATCTGGACATCTAAGAATTATCGTCTATTGTGAGTCATGATTTTTAGCATTTGGTGACAGCTGAGTCATGTCATATGTCATGCAAGCGTTATTGATGCATGTAGAAAATATGAAGAGAAGAACAGGAGGAGAAAGGGATGCAAGAGGGAGAAAGGAACAGATAAATGTTCTACCCTGCCAGTTCCACCAAGTACAAGTTCTGCAAGTGATGGTGATGGCGATTGGTGCTGTTCCTTGTGGAACAGGGATGGAGAGTCATGGTCGAGGGACTGTGAGGACAAAAACTGCTAGGTGCATAATAGTGCAGCCAAAACAGACATGGATCATTATCCACCTGAATCCACTGGTTCCACTCACACTGTAGTGCACACAGCCTTCAATCCTGTCTATCAAGTGCATTTGCCAGTGAAACCATCTTGAGCAATCCAGAGGCACAAAAGTTTCCCCCTTTCCTCCTTCAAGTGCTTCTATTTCCCAAAAAAAGAGTCATCTTGCATTTGTTGTCCAAGTTCTAAAAATCTCCACCCCTATTTGTCCTCCGGAGCTTCTGAAAACAGCACCAGGGAAGGAAGCTGAGCAGCAAGACCAACTTGTGCCCATGTTCAGTTTCATGAATGTTTTCTTAGCACGTAAATAACATGCATTGGTCAAAAACAAATGTTAAAATTAACAAATTAACGTTGTTGTTTTCTTAGATTGCAACCTTGAATTTTCACAATCAGCTTTAATTGCCCCAGCATGTGAACATGACAGGTGTCATCTATCAAATGTCACCTGAAAAGTGAGTTTGTGGAAAAACTGCGAAACAAAGGGGCAGTGGCGATATTGTAGCTTGCGGTGCCAACTTCCCAGATTCCTGCTCCAAGCCCAGGATTCCTAGAAGGCAAGCCAGGAGGAGGTTTCAGGATCTTGCCAGCTGCCCTCCCTCTCCCTCAGCAAGAGAGGGTGGGATATATTTCCTGCTGTGATACTGCCACCAGAGTGACCATAGTAATGCCAGGTGCAGTTAGAAAATCAGTATTATGGACTTTTTGCAAAATTTACGTAATTTCACATAATTTCACCCAGTTTAGTAAAATGGAACAGTGTGTTTAAAATGGGCAATTTTGATTGAAATTGTGTAATTTTTTGTAATCATATTTTTTTAAATCTGCAGTTTGGAGAAAAGGTGCTATTTACTGAAATTGCTCATATTTATAAACTCATATTTAAAAAATGTGCTATTTGAATAAAATGGCACTATTTAAATAAAAATGTGCTGACAACATTATTCTGGATTTTTGATACAATTTAAAAAAATGGCATGTATGCAAAATTGACAATTTTGCAAAATTTTGCAAAAGTAATAACAATGTTTTCAAGCACAAAACTACAAGTGGTGTGCCATGCTGTGATAGCATGTTGGAGAAGGATGCCATCTGAGGGGCTCACATTGGCATGTGAGCTCCATGGAGGCTACTTTGTTAGCATCCATGGGGCTTGGAGTAATGGAATGGAAAATACCCGAGTGGTATACCTGCACTGTGTCATCGTGTCAGGGTAGTCCTGGGCCCCATGCAGGTGGGAAAATAAAACTTGTAAACCAGAACTCTTTGTTATCTTTTTACTGCCCCTCACCCCCATTGTAGACATGTACATATTTGTTACCCAGACCCCATACTGTACTTCAGTAACTGCATAATAAGAGGAAAAAATGAAGCAGTACTAAGTAGTATACACTTAATGTTATGTTTTATCCAATCAGAGCACAACATTTACATTACAACATATGGACAGGCTGGGTTGGCTAAGCGATCCTTATCTGCCATCAAAATCTATGCTTCTATGTTTCTATAACACAACTAATAGTGGAGATTGAAACTAGGAGTAAATAAAATCAATGGCCAGGATCGAAAATGCCGCCCCCTCTCCGATCTAACTTGTAAGCCCTGACTTACATGGTGTATGCATGTCTAAACCCATGGACCCACGTAGCCACCAAAAAGACTTCTTGTTGGATATGAGATGTGGAGGTGATTGCTGCTTGCCTACAGGAACCCTTCAAGGTTGGGTGTTAAGCCACTGGGTCATAAATGTCATGGATAAGGTTGTGCTGGGCTGTCTCAAGGCAGGTGCGAGGTGAGATGGTGAGAAGGTCTGGTGAGAATAAAGAGAGTGATAGGCCAATTCTGAAACATCAAGGAGGGTGTTCTACTATTTGGCAGGTTTACAAAAAATCTGCCTTGGATTGTGTGAAGTTGTGTCTGGTACTACACAGCCTACTGTATGCAGCCTACCCTTCTTTGGGTAACACATTAACTACTGATGCTTCCCTTAGAGTTCCTTGATGACGGTGAATGTTTCAAGAGGGTCTTTTTCTTTTTGGTCTGATCCCCCCCTTCTGTCTCCTCTCTTGGAAAACTCATCCCCCACTCCACTCCACCCCGCCATGCCCTGGCTTTCACCCCCCGGGCAGAGCCACTGAGTGGTTACTCCCCCCACTGACAATACTAGACAAACCTGGCTTACCCTCCAGGGCAGGGCAACAGGAGCCGGACCCTCCAGAAGATGAGAAAGGGCAATGGGAGCGGAAGTGGAGTGGGGGCTTCATGCCTTGGAGGGACCGGATTTTCTGGATTCTGCAATATTCCCCCCTGCAGATGGGACATGCAACGATGTCAGTGGAATGAGCCCCTGCATCTGTCCTGCCTCCCATAACTATGGGTGCTGGATGTCGTCGTGGGTAACTGGGCCTCCACCAGGAGCCTCTATTGCACCATACATGCACCCCTTCCCCTTGGAGAAGGAGAGCGGTCCATCGGACGTTCAATCCTTCTCCATCTGGCCAGCCCTCTGACTTCCCGGGTCCATTCCTGAAACCAGGAAGTCAGCGTTGCATGTGGACACTTTGCCGCTGCCCCGGTGGGCTGGCGTTTCAAGAGGATCTTGAAGGATAAGCAGGGCATGGAAGCATCGTAAGCTTCTGATAGCGAATGGAAAAATAAACTATTAAAAAGGACAATGGATTTTTAATGTGTACAAATATCTGCTTTAGATGGACTTAAATATGCACTTTATATGAGTTGTTTGACATAGCACAACAGCAGCAGGCAGTAACATTTATTACATCCCTTTATTATATAATTTACAGTTTCTACCTTTGTCAGTCCTACCTCCACCTCTCTCATTATGTCTTTTTCAGGTTGGCTGTCAGTGAGGACCACCATTTCTGATCCAGACTGCTCTACAAAAAAGAAGCAGAGAACTCCAAAAGTATAACAATGCACAGAATTTATTAATGTATCAGACAGACAATACCCTAGCACTATGTGGCACTCTGCTTCATCATCAGGGGTAGGTTGCAGGGTATGTGCTTATGAGTCTGATCCAGACCACCACCTTCTCTTTTCAACAAAATCCCACCTTGTGACAGTGCCTGATTTCTTCTAGATAGATTTCTTTGACTGGGTGACCAAAGTAGCAGACCAGGGAGGGGCTGTGGATATGGCCTACCTAGACTTTAGCAAGGCATTTGACACAGTCCCACACAAAAGATTAATAGTCAAATTAACCATCCTGGGAGTGGGTCCCAGGGTGGTAGCCTGGGTAAAACATTGGCTGGACAACACGACACAGAAGGTAATTGTAAATGGAGTCCACTCTGAAGAAAGGGGGGTTACTAGTTGGGTGCCGCAGGGTTCAGTACTGGGTCTAGTCCTTTTTATGTCTTTATAAGTGACATTGCAGAGGGACTGGGAGGAAAAGTATGCCTCTTTACAGATGACACAAAGATCTGCAACAGGGTTGATACACAAGGAGGCATGGAAAGGATGAGAAGGGATGTGGCAAGGTTGGAGAAATGGTCAGAAATATGGCAGCTTGAATTCAATGCAAAGAAGTGCAAAATAATGCAACTGGGAAACAAAAACACAGGAGAATAGTACACAATGGGGGGGAGGGAGTAACAACAAAAAAATGGAAAGGGACCTGGGGGTAATCATATCAGATAACCTTAAGGTTGGCAAGCAATGTGAGAAGGCTGTAGGGAGGGCTGGGGGGATACTGGAATGTATGGGGAGAGGCATCAGCAGCAGAAAACAGGAAGTTGTTATCCCTCTGTACAGACAGTTGGTGAGACCCCATCTGGAGCACTGCGTCCAGTTCTGGAAACCCCATCTCCACAAGAACATAGACATGATGGAAGCAGTCCAGAGGAGGGCAACTAAAATGGTGCAGGGTCTGCAAGAGAAGCCATGTGAGGAGAGACTAAAGGAGCTTAATATGTATACCCTTGAGGAAAGGAGGGAGGGGGGGATATGATAGAAACTGTTAAGTACCTCAGTGGAATCAACAAAGTCCAAGAAGGTAGCATCTTTCAGAAAAAGAGATGTGCAAGAACAAGGGGACACAATTTGAAGTTAGAGGGGGGATGGCTCAGGGGCAATGTGAGGAAGTATTTTTTCACAGGGGGGTGGTGCATGCATGGAACCGCCTTCCTGAGAAGGTTGTGGGGTCTAAAACTGTGGGAGAATTCAAAAATGCATAGGACAGATATAAGTCAATTCTTGTGGGGGGTAGGAAGAAATAGGCTGTTGGTTAACTAGGATCTGCAGCGTATCCTGTAGGTAGGGAAATGGGCAAACTAGGTGGGCCAAGTGGTCCTGATCTGCCATCAAAGTCTATGTTTCTATGTTGCCTGGCATCTCTAGCATTGTGAGTGTAGCAATACCACCATAGTAGGATTTTGAGCTGTATAAGCTACCCTTTGGCATCCGTGTACACCCGGTGTGCTCCTTTGATGCACCCATCCCACTCCATCAGGGTAATCTCAGTATGAAGATCTCTTGCCCAGTGCAATCTGCCTTTATCAATTTGTGTGGGTTAGGCATCTCAGATTTGCTTATAAATTCTTCCTGTCAGCCCTTTTTGTGCACCTGACTTGTGAGGAAGGCCCATCCAGGCCCACGTCCTTGGCTCATCCCCTTTTTCCATTACCTCCTGAGTTGCACCACTCAACTGGAGAAATCTCCAAAAATTGGTAGTTGGCAGGTGGTATTTTGCCTGTAGTTGCTGAAAGGACATCATGTGAGGCGTACCTTGGATGAGAATGTCTCCCATGGTGAGGATGCCTTTCCTGACCCATGTAGACCATGAGATAGACTTGTGCCCCACTGTGACATCCCAGTTTTTCCATAATCTGGTGTATCGTCCTGGGGGTTTCTGTGGTCGGTGGATGTACCTGAGAGCATCATTACTTGTTGCCATGCTCTCTGCATATGCCATATAATGGGGGAATCAGTGTGGGATAGTTTCTCCTTCTGCCTGAGTGTGGATCCTAGCCATTCCACCCCAGACCATGTCTTCCTCTAGACGCACCCATGCTGGGTTGGTGCAGAAGGGGGTAGGAACCATTTAGTGGCTTGTGCCACCCTGTATGCCAAACAATATCCCTGTATCCATGGAAGACCCAACTCCCCTGCTGTCCAGTGTGCCTGTAGCTTAGCCTTGCTTAATCTAGGGGTCTTGCCTCCCAGTGGTTGCTGGTGATTAGTTTGTCCAGAGTCATAAGCAGTTTACATGGGAGGTCCAGTGGGAGGTTGCCCAGCAGGTATGCCATTTTTGGAAGTGCAAACATATGCATGGCCTCTATTTTTCCTTTCAGAGAGAGTCAGAGAGTGGTCCATCTCTGACCTCTGCTGCAAGGATGACATAACTGGGGAGTAATTTTCCTCTTTTAAATTCTTCCACAAAGTTGGAACTCTTATTCCCAGGTACTTAAAACCATTTGTTGCCCATGCCACCAGAATGTCTTGTATTGATCCAAGAGTGCAGGCACAGTTTAAGGGGGATAGAGTAATTTTCTGTTTATTTATATGTAAGTCAGACACTACCGCAAAGTCATCCAAGATCTTCAGTAAAGGGAGTAAGGACTGGCCTGGGTTGGAGAGTGTCAGGAGCAGATCATCTGCATAAGTATGCAAGGTGTACTGCCTCCCCTGACAATCTATCTCTTGTATCTGAGGGGTTTGCAGGATCCATCTGGTGAGCAGGTCTATTGCAAGTAGAAAAAGAAGGGGGGGAAGGAGCACCCCTGTCTAGTCCCTCTCTGTAATTCAAATGATTCTGAAATATTCCTGTTGGTCAGGACCTTAGCATGAGGGTTATAATACAAAGTGTAGATCCACACCCTGAAATAAGGCACAAATCCATACAGGGATAGGACCGAGTGCAGATAATCCCATTCCACAGAATCAAAGGCTTAGCAGAAATCTACTGCAAGGGCTGCCATTGGGATATGGGCCCGCTGGGCCAGCAATTTGATATCTAAGACAGTGCAGACGTTGTCCACCCCCATCCGTCCTTTACTGAAGCCCGCTTGGGATGTGTGGATCACTTCCACTAGTAGTCCTTCTAGCCTTGTGGCCAAGATCTTGGCTGCTATTTTGTCGTCAACCAAGATCAGGGATATCGGATGGAAGTTGGAGCAGTCTGGTGAGTTGGAGGATTGTTTAGGGAGGAGGGTAATGATGGCCTCTCTCATGGTGGGTGGTTAAACTTCCAGAGTAAGGGCCACCCTAAGAACCAGTAAAAGTGGAGTGGTAACCTCCTCTTTTAGCAGCTGGTAAAGTTCTAGTTAAATACCATCTGGGCCTGGTGCCTTCCCCTTGGTCAGATCCCCACTGTCTTTCTGACCTCCTCCACTGTGACTTGTCCATCCAGGATGGTAACTGCCTCCAGGCTTAACTTGGGGAGGTCCATCTAATCCAAAAAGGGGGGTGTCCTCTGATCCTCTAGTGGCTGCTCCTAGTTCTGAGTGAATGCACAAAGATTTTGATATTACTTTTGCATCACCTTATTAATCAGTGCTGGTTGATGCACCACCTGCTCACTGGCCAACCACAGGGCTAGGATCTGGGACTGGGCCTTCTACTTCCTGAGATGGTATGCTAGCAACTTGCCCCCTTTGTCTCCTCCATCCCAAAACTTGTGTTTAGCCCTCAGTAAATGTCATTTAGCTTTCCTTTGGGCTAAAGTGTTAATTTTGTATTTTAGCCCTGTTATCCATGCTACAAGTTCAGGGGAGGGGGAGGTTGCCTGTTGGAACCGTCGTTTCAACTCTCTGAGGTGCTTATTCATTGCATCTGATTCCATCCTGCATTTCTTATTTTGGAATGCAGTGTAGGAGATGATGCAACCCCTCAAATAGGCTTTAAATGCCTCCCACACTGTGCCCGGGCCTACCTCCCCATACGAGTTGATCTTGAAGTAGGCTTTGGCCTGTCCCCATATCCATGGACCAAATTCAGGGTCCTTGAGCAACAGCAGATTAAAGTGCCATCTGGTGGAATGAGGTTTGGCAACAGGAGCAAAGTACAGCAGACCAATGTGTGCATGGTCAGATATGAGAATAGGGGCAAGTGTTACATCTTGTACTCCCAGGGCAGCCATACCATTTGCCAGTCAAAACTCAATCCTACTGTGCGTGTTGTGCACCTGGGAGTAAGAAGAGTTATCCCTGCAGGCAGGGTTGTCCCTTCACCAGGGGTCAATGAGTCCCCATTCATTCATCAGTTCTGTCAGTGTTACCTTAGCTCTAAGATGGGAATCTGGTGTGGGCATAGATTTATCCAAGAAAATGTCTTGGACCAGGTTAAAGTTGCCCACCATGAGAAGTGGAATATCTCCCACTCCCTCTTTTGCCTCTGCTATCACCGAGCTCACCAGTGGGAAGAAATTCTGTGAGTCTTGATTGGGTGCATATATATTAACCAGGATTATGCTTCCCCCAGGGTACGTGAAACACCCTACCATCCATCACCCTGCTTTGTCTGATTTCGGCCAGTCTTCCTTCCATGCACAAGCTTTGTGTAACAGAATAGCTACCCCCCTTAGTTTTTGTCATCACTGCGCTGTAAAGTATAGTGCCTACCCACATCTTTTTAAGCCACCTCAATGACCTGGTTGTAAGGTGTGTCTCCTGGAGAAAAGCTACATCTGTTTTCATCTTTTATAAACGCTGAAGGACTTTTGTACATTTCACTGTGTGATTCTGCCCCTTTATGTTCCAGGAGACACACATAATTCCCTTCTCCATGTTTTGGCCTGCCCTTGTCATTAGGCACCTCAATGCCACTTACCTCTGCTTCTTCCTGTCAGTCACAGATCTCTCTCTCTCTCTCTCTCTCTCTCTCTCTCGCCTCTCTCCCTCTCTCCCTCTCTCCCTCTCTCTCTCTCTTCTCTGTCTCCCTCTCTCTCTCGCTTCCTCTGTCTGGTTACTGGTCAAGGCTTCTGCCTAGAGAAGAGAGGCATGCAGTTGATTCCAGAACATGGTTGTTCCTGTACTGTGGAACTCAGAGATCTGGAGGAAGAGGTAAAACAAAGAAAAACACACAAATAGTTAAAACAACTATACTGCTCCCTTGTAATGTTCCCTGTATATTACGTTCCCCCTTCCCCTTCTACTAACCCTCCCTTATGGTTTGAGCCCTCCTGTATTACCACTCAGATCTTTGACTAAAACTCGGCTCAAGCCCTGAGATACTCCCTTTAAAGTGTGGGTCCTTATGAACCCCAGTTTATTGTGCTGCTCTAGCGACTGGATATAGGGGAACAGATAGCTGCGCTAGTATCAATGCAGGTGACTGCACTAAAGCACCTTAGAAGTTGTGAGATTGCCCCTCCAGAGTTTCAGATAGAGTGCCTATCTGACTCCTACCTTGTCTTCTAGGGACCACTTGGGGAACTTAGCTGCTGCTGGAACAAATACTACATCCTAGCCGGAACATTGCTTATGTGCCATATGTCACCACTTGGACAGTCATTTACTGTGACACCTCCTGATCTCCTCTCGTTGTGAGAGGTGCCATGCTCATATCTGTAATGAACCTTTTAAATTCCATGCTGACTATGTAAATAAATCTGGCCTGAGTCATTAGAGTTTTCTAACTGATACCTGGTTTGATGCCCCTTGGGGCCTGTAGCCCTTATTAAACCCATGTGAGGGTCACTCATGTGGGGGGGGGGTCTGTCTGATGACAGCTGTAGCCATCTCTGACAATTTTTACTGGTTCCCATCTGATTTTAGTGCAATGCATGCATAAGGCAACAGTCTGATAATACCCCTCCAACCCAATCTAGCATCTCAATTACCATCGGGTCCCAGTGTTGAAAGAAAATAAAAAACCTAATATATACTTAAAGATTTGCCCCATCTAGCAGACCCCCCAGCCATAGCACATTACCACTGGGAATCCTGACTGTAAGCTGTCACAGGCATCACCAGCTGGGGCTGTCAAAAGTTCATGTCCATATTCAGTGCAGGTGTCAGGTTGCTGCCACTTCCGCAAAGGATTGGAGTCCTGGTAGCACTTTCCCTGAATCATCTTCTATTGCTTGCAGGTCCTGTTCTCCAGTGGTAGCATCCAGTTGATCTGCCCACTGCTCAACTGGGAGTGATTATAGCACTTCTACAAAGGGGGTTAACTGGTGATTCATTGCTTCCTCACTGCTAGAGCTGGTCACATCTTCCCAGAGGAATTTAGTGGGTGGGGATGCCATCTGCTGACTCTCCAATGTCCTTCGACTGCCTCTGCTCCTGGATCTGTGATGGGATCATTGGGAACAGGGGATCCCATTCTTCTGTTTTCGGTGCTGCGTACCTTGTGGAGGGTTTTCCCCATTTTCCTGTGCACCAGGTTTGAGAGAGTCCTGAGAGGAGGGCTGCACTGGTGAATTCACTGCCATTTTGCAAGCAGCTGCATTGATTACATTTCGAACTTCCATTTTCTTCCTTTGGTTTGCCCAGGCTGGTGTGGTTTATTAGGTGAATGCGGGTCCCAGAGCCTTCTGGGCAATGTAGTTGTGTTGCCTCTCCTAGGCCCATACAGACTGAGCTATTTCTCAATGTCCCTCGGAGTCTCCCCCACAAAGCTTTCCACTTCAACAATCACGGATAAACTTTAGAGTCCTTTGAATCTGTACTGGTCCTCCATTTGCCACACTGTAGCTTTTATTGGGCCAAAGGATGTGTTCTTAGCTGCAACTTCCTGTGAGAAGTTCTGATACAGTGAGATGTGGGCCCTTTTCCAGATTATGTCCCCCAGGTCCCTTGCAGCTCTCAATTTTTTTCCTTTGACTGAGTAGCATAAAATGTAAGGTATTATTGGTTGGGGGCACCCTGAGTTGTGGGGCACCTCCCAATCCTGTGCTTCTTTCAATGCCTACTGGTCCCCTCCATTGAGGACCAAGTGTGTGAGGCAGAAAGTCATCCAAAAACATTTCCATATTTTCTCCCTCTAACCCCTCAGGGATGCCCAGCAGCCTGATGTTATTCCTGTGTCCCTGATTTTCTTGGTCCTTTGCTCTCCCCAATAAGCTCTGCAGATGTGTGACCTGCTCATTCAGCTGCCTCAGGGTAGCATGATGCTGATGTTCAAGTTCATCCATTTGTTGTTGCAAAAACTTTCATCCTGTCCTGGATCTGCCTGACTTCCTCCATGATCCCCTTCACTACTGGTTTTACCACAGCCATATTGGACATCAGCGATTCCAGCATTTTGGTGATGTAACTAAGCTGGTTAGACATTCGCCCTTCCTCTGCTCCAGTGTCAGCCTTCACCATTGCAGACAGGTATGTGAGCCCCTTTTTGTACTTGTTACTTATTTTTTTTCATTGGCAATCCACAAAAAAAGGACCAATTCCAGAAATAAGTATTATGAAAGAAGTTGGTCTGATGCTCTGATCATGTTGACAGGGGTTCCTTGTTTTTGGCCAAGCTTCCTAACCAGGTTTCTACAGTAGTTAGTCAGTGGGTAGCTGTCCATATGCAATCCTCCATGAGAACTCCAACTTGTGGCTCCTGGAGACTCCCTCGTGGTAGGCCCAGATTTTTACTTCAATGAACAATAAAGGGCTGGCTCAGTAGAAATCTACAATTTGTGGCTCATTCAGCTGCCGTTACCTTCCGATTTCAGAAGGAGGTGATTCTATATCAGTTCAAAATGGCTCACTTATATTTAGCGGCATATTCATTCCTGACCAGGATGGAGCTAATGGTTTAGCCTTCCATTTTGTTTGAGTGCTAAGCCACATCCCCTGAGATATACTTTCCTGTAGTTGATACATATCTAAAATATTTTGTAAATATATACATTGTGAAAACATATTAAAATACCCAGACAAGAAATGATAAATCAATCAGTACTTTTGGAATTCATTTTGTTAGTAATCATTTACATAGCTATACAGGAACTATCATTTTATAATGCTCTTTTAACTCAGACATACAGGTAACACATTTGTACTTACACATATGACATACCTCTCAATGTCATGCTTAACAAAGGCTCAAATTGGTATTTAAACCACCCTATTTGGTTCCCTCTTAGGTCGGGGTGAGTTCCTACACCTGCTTGATTTTAATTTTTTTACTTTCCCTCTGGTCTATAAACTACTGTTGTCAATTCAAAATTATTTAAAAAGCTAGAAATCATCATGCTTTCAGTTCATAAACTGTACTTCTGAGACATGAAAACTAGTTAAGCAAATGTATATACACAGTAACAAAGTAAACAATTACAAAATATATATTTAACATATGCTGTATAAAGAAAATATATTCTACATATATTCTACACATTCTGTATCTTGCATGTAAACAAGATACATACTTTACTATGATAATATTTCTAGAAATAACATAGTAAATATAAATTCACAGAATGCAGTCTACCTACATTTTAAAATATGTAAAATATATATTAACCATATTTATTAACTATAAAATATATTTATTTGCTATGTAAAAAAAAATATTGAGCTTTTATTGTCAGTATGCCAAGGAATAAATAGCACACATATTTCAGATATTTTCCAGAGAAAGTGGGGAAATACCTAAGGTTGGAGGGAGGATAGGATCATCAGAGGTGCACACTTTCCCTGGCTGGGAGAGTGCGTGAGAGGCTGCACAGCAATTTAAAATGAAAAGAATCTGTGAAAAGTACTGGTACAAGATATACACTAGAGTGTATTGGAGGCAACAGCACATTTTAAAGAAACACACAACTACACATATCCACCTAATGCAATGCATCATGGGTCAATACTGTTGAAACATACCAGAGTCCCTTCTTAAAAACAAAATAAGTATTGACCTTTTTAAAATACCATATATCAGTGTACCTGATCATGGGTAATATACCATATACACCCACCTTGAATTACTAATGTCTTGCTTAGCTTTAAAAAACTTTTAACATCTCTATGGAAACTCTAAAATATCAAATTTGTTGATACAGTTCAGCTTCAATCAAATGATACAGTATAAAAACCATACTTACTCTTAAAGAGCTATTACCAGAAATGTATAATAATGAGCAAAAATTTACTGAAGGAGGCAAACTGGTGTCTATATTTGGACTTTAGCAGTTTCATAGCAAAACCAGGATAAACCTGCAATCCAACCTATTAGAAACACTGGGGTTAATATTCAAATGTAAAATATACAAGACAGTTGTCAGCACGGTGGTCAGATGGGAGGAAGAAGGACAAATCTCAATGTGGATATCCAACAATAAATTATATGAGCTAACAATGGATAAAAGTAAGATGTTGGACAAATTGGAAATATTTATTTATGACAAAACTAAACCTGATGTCAAAGACAATAATCAAGAGGAAATACAGCAAAAATTAAAATGAGAAGCAATAGTTAAAACATCAAACAGGTATAGTGTTATGGAAAATGTAAAAATCAACCAATGACAACAAAAGAAAGGAGGCAGAGGAGGGAGGTCACAGGAATCCATAACAAAAACAGTGATCCAGATGATTCAGGCTGTGTTATAAAAATACTATCTTGGAATATCTCAGGCCTTATGAATAATTTGGCAAATGCTGAATTTATAGAATATTTGGAGAAATTTGAATATATAAACTTACATAAAACATGGTTCAAGGAGAAAATTCACATTAATGGATTCAAAACATATACAAAAAATGCATACAAACACAAGAAATTGGGATGCCAGGCTGGTGGGCTTGCAATACTGTGTAAACTGAATAAATTAAGAACTACAGAGGAGGTAAACACAAGTAGTGGAAATATATTGGCAATTAAAATTAAAGAAAAGTATAGGGAAATGCTTCTTATAAACATGTACAGACCCCCAGATGGCAGTGAATATTGGGATATTAATGTAAATAAGGATTTAGAAAAAAATATAATAAAACATACGAATAAAAATTCACAAGTATTAATAATTGCAGGAGATTTCAGCCACAGAATAGGTAACATCACAGGACTCACAGAAGATATTACTGACTAGGGCCGGCCAAGTGGTGCTGAGGGCTGAGGTGCTGGATGCCTTACCTCAGGCTACGCCAGTGACCCATGTTCAAGAATGAGCATGGGCCACCTGGGTTTGGCAAGGGAGGAGAAGTATCAAGCATCTGAGGGACTGCTTTCCTTCTCCAGGGAGGGAGGACACCAGTAATTGGATCTCTATTGGCCCTGATGAAGGCTGGGGGGCACTGCACCGATGATGCAGAAGAGGAGTGGAGATGGGGCAGATGCCTGGATGAGCATGTGCGGATGTGTGCACGCTCCCTCCACTGGCGTCATTGCATGCCCCACTCATGGAAGGAAAAACGGAAACACAGGAGTCCATTGCTGAAGGATGCTGATTGTTCCCCCACAGTGCTGCCGGGAGGTCATCTCCCCAGAACTGGATCTGGTCTGGTGGGTTGAGGGTCTTCCCACCCCCTGCCATGAGGGGTAATTCATGGGGGCTGAAGGGGAGAGGATCTTATGCCCAGTAGGCTTACGGGGGGATGTCAGATGGCACCAGCAGGGACTCCAGGGGAGAAAAAGGATCAACAAGAAAAAAGAAGATATTACTGACTATCTGGATGTGATAAATAATGACAAATTAAAAATAGTTAGGGTGTCAAAAGACAACAACATAACCAAGGAAGAAGAAACATACTACTGGGATATGACATATAATAACCTAATATTGTTAAATGGTAGAACAAAATCTACATACAAACATATGAAATTGCAGGCATAAAAAGGCCTACAGGTCTATCAAGTCTTCCCAATTCTGCAACTTTTAGTTTTATATTACTACTGCTGACCCAGTCTCACCCAAACCCCTCCCTTCCTTCCTCCCAATTCCTGGTCTTTCCCCCATTTGTGTTCTTGTCTGTACTAATCCTGCCCTTGACTCTATCCCAACCCCACTTAAAGCTATCCACTGTCCTCAGTTTGATTAACTCCTTGGGCAGTGCATTCCATCTCGCCACCACTCTCTCTCTGTAAAGTAATGCCTCCTCCTCTCCCTTCTGAACCTTCCCCCTTCCAACTTCAGACTGTGTCCCCTAGTGACCCTTCCCACCTTTAAGTGGAACAATCCTCCCTTTCTGACTTTGTTTGTGCCTTTCAAGTACTTAAAGGTCTCTATCATGTCCCCTCTTTCCCTTCTTTCTTCCAGCGAATACATGTTGAGCACCCTCAATCTTTTCTCATATGGCAACTTCCCCAGTCCCATGATTATTTTCGTAGCCCTATGCTGCACCCCCTCCAGTATTCTTACATCCTTTTTGAGGTATGGGCAGCAGTACTGCACACAGTACTCCAAGTGTGGCCTCACCAGTGATCTATACAAGGGCAGGTTGACCTCCTCCTTTCTAGAGGTGATCCCTCTGGCAATGCACCCCAGCATCCTATTTGTCTTGCTGCCACCCTCCTATACTGTGCTGATACCTTCATGTCCCCTGTGACTATTACCCCGAGGTCCCATTCCACCTCTGAATATGTTACCTGCTCTCCCCCAAGCCTGTAGCAGGTCCTGGGATTTCTTGCTCCGAGGTGCATGACCTTGCACTTCTTAGCATTAAACCCCAACTGCCACTCCCTAGACCAGTGTTCAAGTTTAGTTAGATTCTCCCTGAGTGCCTGCTTCCCTTCTTTATTGTCCACTTTTGCACAAATCTTAGTGTCATCTTCGAACAGGCTGATATTACTCTTGACCCCCTCTACAATGTCTCCAATGAAGACATTGAACAAAACAGGGTCCAGCACTGAACCCTGTGGTTCCCCACTTATTACTGGCCTTGGCTTGGATGTCTCCCCCTTTACAAGTGCCCTCTGCTGTCTGCCCTGCAACCAGCTCTCAACCCACCCCACTAGTTTCTCCCCCACCCCCATGTCCCTCAGCTTGCTCATCCACATCCCATGGTGCACCAAGTCAAAAGCCTTGCTGAAGTCCAGGTACAGGTCATCCACAATGTGGCCTTCATCAACCACCCTAGTGACCCAGTCGAAGAAGTTGATCAGGTTAGTTTGGCATAATCTTCCTGAGGCAAACCCATGCTGTTTCTTATCCTGTAGACCACTACTATTGAGAAAGGTAATCAATCTCTCCTTTAGAATGGTCTCCATCAACTTCCCCACTATGGAATTCAAGCTTACCAGTCTGTAGTTGCCCGGTTGGTCCTTCGGTCCACTCTTGTGAAGGAGCACCACATGATCCTTCCTGTAGTCCCTGGGTACCTTTCCCATCTCCAAGAAGTTGTTGAAGAGGTCTGTCTGGGGGTCTGCCAACACCTCCACCAGTTCCTTCAGGACCCTTGGGTGTCAACCATCTGGTCCTGGTGTCTTGTCCACCCTCAAGGCTTTAAGGTCCTTTAGAACTCTATCCTCTAGGATGACCCCATCTGTTATCTCTGCCCCCCCCTTCACCATTGCCCACTTTCCCCTGTGGTATTGGGCCATCCCTTTCTTTTGTGAACACTGAGCAGAAGTACTCATTGAGTGCCTCTGCCTGTTCTTCCCCTTTTTCTGCCCATCCCCCATCCCTCTTGATTCTAACAGTGTCATCTCTACAACTCCTCTTCTCCCTTACATATTAAAAAAAAAACCTTTTCCCCCCTCTCTGATCCCCTGAGCCAACTTCAGCTCCTTTGTTGCCTTGGCTGCCCTGACTGACCTGGTCACCTCCCTAGATGCTTTTGTGAACACCTCTCTATCCTCCTCACACCCAGACTTTTTTGAACCTAATGAAGGCCAATCTGTTGTCCCTCACCTTCCACTCCACTTCTTTGCTGAGACAGCTAGGTTTTTTTGGACCTGGACTGCTTACTCTGAGATTTGGTGCACATGTTCGTGGCCTCATTCAACCCCTTCCTAATGATTGCCCACTTTTATTCAGCATCCATCACTGGGTCAATTTTAGCTAAATACCCCTCTATGATGCTTCCCATTTTAGCAAAATCTGCCTTCCTGAAGTCCAACGCTCCAGTCCTGGTCTTAGCCAACTCCCTCCCTGTGTTGAAGAGGAACCACACTGAGCAGTGGTTGCTTCATGCTAGAGGTCCTGTACTACCACGTCCTGGATTTGATCACCATTTGTTAGCACCAAATCCAGTATGTTCCCCCTCTACAGTAGGTTCCATCACCCCTTGCACTAGGTAGCTGTCTTGGATAGCCTCCAGCAGCACCTGCTGTCTGGCATGTTCTGTAGTTACTGTCTGCCAGTCTACCCCAGGTAGGTTGAAGTCTCCCACTACAACTGTATTTCCTTTGCCACTGACCTTTCTGATTTGCTTCCTCAGCTCCCAATCTACCTTCTTACTCTGTGAGGGTGGCCTATACACCACCTCTATCCTGAGCTTCTTACCTATAGGGCTTTGGAACAATACTCATATGGCTTCTGGCCTCCCCTCACCCTTTCTCCTCCCTGGTACACAGTATCCCCTCCCTGACATAAATAGACACCCCTCCAGCCCTTTCCCCCTCCAAAAGGAGAATATACCTATATAGGAGGTACTGGATTATCAATTATCCATCACATATGGATAAATATGAATTTATTGGAAGATTGTATAAATGTATTAATAACCCCAAAGGCAGAAAGTGCACATTCTGGTTTGAAACTAAGTTTGAAAACAAAATAAAGGAATAATAGAAATAAGAATTACATCCCAGTAGAGGTTAACAATAACAAAAAGTGTCAGCTGGAAAAAGATAGAAGGTGAAGAATTTCAAAACTTAATGGAAGAAAAAGAAGTATGGGAAAAATGGAAACAATTATAGAGGAATTGGCAACAGATATTTCAATATTTGGGGATTATCAACAGATAATGGAGACAATCTTAACTACAATAACACAAGAAATAAATATTCAAATTAAAAAAACAGAATTGTATAATAAGGAATGTAAACAGACAAAAAAATAGTAAACAGACAGCTAAGAGTAGTCAAAAAAGATGGAAATATAATGAATAAAATAATACTTAAATTAAGGAACGAATATAAATTAGCAGTATACAAAAATAAAAGTAAATACACTAAACTACCATGGCAAAAATTAGAGTTAGCTGTAGATCTAAAGGATAACAAAAAATGCTGGATGATAGTAAATAAAGAATTAGGGAAATATAGACAAGAACCAGATACAAATATTGAGCCCCATCACTGGATGGAGTATTATACAAATATTTTTCAGATAACAGAATTTAGAGAAATGGTGGATCCAAGAGAGGAATGGAGAGAAATAGACTTAAACATAGACCCACTGGAGATAAGAGCAGCTATCAAGTTGTTTGTCTCACATAAGGCACCTGGACCAGACAGAATACCAGCAGAAGTGTTGAAACAAAATGTAGAAATCTGGATCCCACTACTCCAAGAAGTTATTTCAAGTGACAATGAGTACCGGAAATATTCCAGAAATTTGGAGATAGAATATAATTGTCCCATTATTTAAAAGAGGAGAACAAAATGACCCGAGCTGTTATAGACCTATAAGCTTGATTGATTGCACACAAAAAGTACTTACAAAGATCATAAATAATAGCATTATAGAGTGGATTGATAAAAAAGGAAAACTAGATGAAGCACAAGCAGATTTTCGTATAGAGTACTCAACAACTGACCAATGTTTTACATTAACACATTTAATACATAAATATAGAAACGTTAAAAAAACAAAGCTTGTATTGCATTTTTGTAGACCTGAAATTTGCATTTGATAAGGTTAATAGAGAGAAATTATGGGTTATCTGGCAGAGACAGAAATGGACAAGGAGCTGTTGTATATTATAACAACTTCACACAAATTAGATATAATTCTAAGGGTGATAGGGTAATAGACAGATAAGATAGGATATTGGTGGAACAGATCTGGAGGAACTGTGGGAAGGGTGGGGCGGTGATAGTAGGTGACTTCAATCTGACAGGAGTGGAGTGGAGTGGGGGACACCTGCCACCAAGTGTAGAAGGGAACAGATAATGCTAGATGCCTTCCAGGATAACTTCCTGATGCAGTTGGTCAGCGAACCAACTAGGAAAGGGGATATCCTTGACCTTGTACTATCTAGCAGGGAGTAGATGAGGAATCTGAGGGTGGAAGAACCACTGGCGGGAAGTGACCACCAGACAGTATGGTTCCAGTTGTAGTTGGGCAGGGAGAGGGAGGCATATGGCACAAAGGTGCCATACTTTAGAAAGGCTGACTTTAAAAAGATGGGTGAAGTGGTTCAAGGGTTCCTGGAGAGAATTCAGCCTAATATGGACAAAAATCAGAGGTGGGAACTCATTAAGCTAGGGATAGTGGAGGCAACAAATTCCTGCAACAAGGCCCAAAGTAAGAAGGCTAGGGCAAAGAAACCTAGCTGGATGAGCAAGGGTGTCATAGACAGAGTGAGGAGGAAAAGAGATACAGGAGAACTGGGAGGGGGGTGGACAGGGAGGAGTACCTGAAGGAAGCAAAGGTGGTGACATGGGAAGTAAGGCAGCAAAGGTGTCAAGGGAACTCAGGCTGATGAAGGGAATTAAAGAGGGGGAAAAAGACTTCTTTACATACATCAGGGAGAAAAGGGGTTGCAAGGACCAAATAGGAAGGATTAAGAAAGAGGGGGAATGGGTGGAAAAGGGGGGTGAAAAGGCAGAAGCACTTAATGACTACTTCTGCTTGATTTTTACTAAAGAGAAATGGGGGAAATGCCTAAGGTTGGAGGGAGGATAGTATCAGAGGGGGAGGGGGCGACAGATGTGGACATCACAGAAGGTAGAGTGCTAGAGGGGTTAAAGGCACTGAGTGTGGACAAGGGACCGAGACCAGATGGCATACACCCCAGAATACTGAAAGAGTTGGCAGAAGTCTTGGCAGGCCCATTGGCTGGCCTATTTAATGCCTCTCTGGACTCAGGGTGTGTACCTCAGGCTTGGAGGATGGCTCGCATGGTTCCACTCCATAAGAGCAGTCCCAAAGATGAACCAGGGAACTACAGACCAATGAGTCTCACATCCATAGTGGGGAAACTGATGGAAACAATCCTGAAGGAGAGACTGGTGACCCAACTGGAGGTCAGTGGGGTGCAGAACGATCAGCAGCATGGCTTTGTCAAGGGAAGATCCTACCAGACCAGCCTAGTAGACTACTATGACTGGATGACTAGGAAAGTGGACAAAGGGCATGCAGTTTATGTCCTGTACTTGGACTTCAGTAAGGCATTTAATTCGGTGCCACATGGAAGACTAGCATGTAAGCTAAGGGGCACAGAGGTGGGGGCAAAATTGGTGGGATGGGTGGAGAACTGGCTGAAGGGATGGCAGCAGAGGGTTTTGGTGGGGAGGAGAATTATCATCCCCAAGGGCAGTGACAAGTGGAGTCCCACAGAGGTCAGTGCCGGGGCTGGTGTTATTTGGGGTATTTATTGCAGACATCTCGGTAGGCATAAATAGCAAGATCAGTCTATTTGTGTATGACATCAAGATGGGAGCACTGGTGGATGATCAAGGTGGTGTCAGGGATAGTAGAAAGATCTAACAAGGTTGGCTACATGGTCTGACACCTGGCAACTTGGTTTCAATAGCAAAAAATGCAAGGTGCTGAATTTTGGGGCAAAGAATCCAAAAAGGAACTACCATCGGGGGGGGGGGCAGCTTGCTGTGACTGAGGAGGAGAAAGATCTGGGGTGCTCATTACGGGAGCAATGAACAACTCGTTATAGTGTAGGAAAGCAGCAGCAGGGGCCAACAAGATGTTGGTTTGTTTTGCAAGGGGGTATGACCTGTAGGAGGAGGGAGGTGATTCTGCTGTTATACAGTTCACTGGTCAGACCCACCTGGAGTATTGTGTTCAGTTTTGGTGCCCTTACCCAAAGAGGGACATTAGATTCCTGGAAGGGGTGCAACACAGAGCAACAAAGATGATCCAGGGTCTTAGGGGAGTTACCATATGAGGTTATACTGAGGGAGTTGAACATGTACTCTCTGGATGAGAGGAGGGGCAGGGTGGATATGATTGAGACCTATAAGTAGATGAGAGAAATAAAGAGGACAGGCACTGAGGTACTTTTCAAGGGGAGGGTGAGGAGAGACACTCAGTGTCATGACATGAGATTGGAGGGTGGAAGGTTTAGGAAGGAAATGAGGAGTCATTTCTGTACAAAAAGGGTGGTAGCAGAGTGGAACTCACTACTGGCAGAGGTGGTGGCCTATAAAACAGTGGGATGCTTCAAGAGGGGCTGAGAAAGGGCAAAAGGGAGGATCATGGGGGGTAGGGTGAGAGAGGCAGCTGCAGAGTAGGGGTGCTAGCTGCAAAATTGAGCAGACTTGATAGACCAAATGGCCTGTTTGTGCTGGCAGTTTTGTATGTTCATATGTTCGTATAAAAGTGACCCATTTAAATCAAATAATGGCGTAAGGCAAGAGTGCACATTATCACCCATTTTATTCAATTTATACATGAATCAGATTTTGAAAAAAATGTATTATACCATCACATGCCCAGGATGGGTAACCAAGAATGCCCATACTTGGCTTACATAGAAACATAGAATTTGATGGCAGACAAGGACCACTTGGCCCACCTAGTCTGCCTATATCCCTACCTAACGGATAAGCTGCAGATCCTAGTTAAGCAACAGCCTACTTCCTCCTACCCCCACTAGAATTGCCTTATGTCTGTCCCATGCATTCTTGAATTCTGCCACTGTTTTTGACTCCACGACCTTCTCAGGAAGGCTGTTCCATGCATCTACAACCCTCTCCATGAAGAAATGCTTCCTCACATTACCTCTGAGCCATCCCCCACTCTGTCTTCAACTGCGCCCCCTTGTTCTTGCACATCTCTTTTTCTGAAAGATGCTACCATTATGGACTTTGTTGATTCCCTTGAGGTACTTGAACGTTTTTATCATGTCCCCCCCCTTTTCCTCGAGGCTATACATATTAAGCTCCTTTAGTCTTTCTTCATATATGACAGCCTGTTGATGTCAACTAGTTATTTGGGAATTAAAAAAATGATGGGAAAATTTGCAGACAAATTAAAAAAGCAGACTTGTTTATAAATTATAATAAAACAAAAGTTCCGGTCTGTGGGAAAATAAATAATAAATACAGATACCAAATAGAAGACAATAAATTAGAGGTTGTTTCTGGATTTTGGTATCTGGGGATACATATAACTAAAGAATTAAAATGGTTAAAAATCCTTCACTGTCACATCTCTAAGTTTATTTCGACAGGAAATGTGCTACATAGAGCTTAGCACAAGCTGGCTGCCACAGACTGTTGACAGGACTGAAACTGTGAAATGTATATATAGATATGTATGTATATATATATATATATATACATAATCATTGCAAAAACTTTGTTAATGTGCCATTAGGGTTGAAGCATCAAAAGTAGGGAAATACGACCTTAGGGTTCCCAAGCCGAAGACCCCACCCCCACTGTGCATGCAGGAACAGCCATGGGGGTGTGTTTTAGGATTGTGAACACTAATGCTCACCCCATTCTGTGAGTAAGTAAATTAAGATGGGTACAGCATAGGAGAATGGGATGAGCATTAGGGTTCACAACCTCAAAACACAACCCTCATGGCTGTTCCTGCAGGCACATTAGTGTTACAAGAGTTCCTTTTAAGCCCTATAGGGCTACTATATGGCTCCATTGTTATGTGTAAGTGGGACTTCAGGGCCCGGAGGGCCTGCACTCTCACATACACATATCGTTGTGCCGAAATGGGCAGCTTGGTGGGAACATGGGGACCAAAGGGCCCACACTCCGACCAACACATACCAGTCAGCCATATAGGGCTATTGTATAGCTCTGTTGTTATGTGTAAGTGGGAGTGTTGGGCCCAGAGGTCCTGTGCTCCCACACACTCACATTGTTATGCACAGATGGGCAGCTTGGTGGGAGCGCGGGGCCCAGAGGGCCTGTGTTCCCACCAATGCATACCACTTCACAGTTACATTACACTTTCTCAGAAAGTAAGAAAATTCATTGCAACAAACTCTGCTAATGCATTAGTCAGGGTTGAAGTGACAAAAGTAGGAAATTATACATTGAGATTGACTCCCCACCTCACCCCTGCTTTTCCTTCACACACCAACAGGTACGGGTGTTATAAGTGTTAGGCCCAACCTCACCCATTGTCCTCATGCAGTTCCATGTCAACCTTTTACACATGGAATGGGGTGAGAGTTGGGCCTAACGACCCCATGGCACACCCTGATGCCTGTTGGTGTGTGGAGGATGGGTGGTGTGGTAGTAGGGTGGGGTTTGGGGTTCAACCCTAATGTGTCATTTCCCTACTTTCGTTGCTTCAACCCTAACTAATGACTTAACAAAGTTTTTTTCAATACATACATATATATATATATTGCAAAAAAACTACATTAATGCAGAGATTAGGGTTGTAAAAATGCAAAGGGTACAAAGACAGGAAATGAAAAAACATTAGGGATTTAAGTTTGGACTGTCAACCCTAATGCCCACCCCTACCCTGGATCAGACGAGGTCAAATGTCAAGTCTTCATGCAGGGACCGTAGGACCCTGTGGAAAGAAAGTTCTGACAGATTAGGTTGATCATACTGTATCATTATAAGGTACTGGGTTGGAGCTGTATCTTGTGCTTTAGACAGAAGGCTACAGGCTGGAGGCTGGGGGGTAGGTATTAGGGTTGACAACCCCAAGTAAGACCCACCACTGATTTGCCAATGCTCTGGAGACCTAAATCCCTAATGTTTTTTCATTTCTCGTCTTTATATGCTTTGCGTTTAACGTCAGTATTAGCTTTACCTGGTTTAGGAATGAGTGTGATGTGGGCATCCAAAAAGTCAGGGGGAAAAGCATTAGCATGATAACAAGAATTAAAACAAATCAGCCAGATAGGGAGCCAACTCCATCTTAAAAGCTGAAAAAAATTAGAGGAAAACCCATCAGGACCTGGTGATTTATCAGGAGTAAGAGATGAAATAGCCTAAGAAGGCCCACAGTCACGTGGGTGAAATGAACATTGGCTGACACTGGTGGGGGTGAGTTGTGTGAGCATTTTATTAAATAAAAATTGCTTAAATCTTTAGATGAAAGTTAGTCTCTTTGTGTCTTATTTTTCCATGCTAGTTGCCAGTCAGCCGCCTTTTACTCTGGGAATGAAATAGCCTACTCTACCTCCATATCAGAAATAAGAGCAGTAAGACAGGGAAGCAGGCCTGGGTCTACTTGGGGTAAATTGGTTTTCTGAAGAAGGTCCAACATTTCTTGGTCTGGGGGGTAAGTTATTAAGATCCTCCATATACAATTGTTCAAAATACTTTTTGAATTCCCCAGCTATGTTCCTAGGAGAAGTTATGATTATGTTCCCAGAATTAGACTGAATACCTGTAATCAGAAGGACCATTTATTGTTGTTTGAGTCACATTGCCAGGAGTTTGTTAGCTTTTTCCCCATACATTTCATAATTTACTTTTGCCCAAAAACGAGTACATTCAGCTTTCTCCTGATTTAACTCAGCGTTCTTGGCCTGTTCCTGATTAAGGCGAATCCAATCCTTTTCTGGGGACAAGTGAGTTGCATATGTTTCCAGCTTTCTAATAGATTTCCTCACAGTGGCCAGGTGTATAAGCTCACCCCTGATGCCACATTTAAAGGCACTCCAACATAGCTCCATAGGCTGGGAGGGAGAATAATTTATATGAATATAATCCAGTATGGATTGCTTAATTTTGTTCATATATTCATCCTTTAGTAGGTGGTTATTCAGCTTCCAGCATTTATCCACCTCATTAGATGGAGATAAACAAAGGGAGATAGAAACTGATGCATGATCCTGAGAGTACCTTACTCTGAATTTCACAACACCTCACACCCGGAATATAGCTCGAACTAAGCAAAACATAATGTATCCAAGAGTGGGTGCTGTGAACCAGAGAGCAAAAAGTGTACTCTCAATCAGTGGGGTATAAGACCCTCCAAATGTCTACTAGATCACACAAATCAAGCACATCTCTCAAACCTCTGTGAGCCGGAGATTGGCCTTTCTGAGTAGTCTCTAACCTGCCTAGGATATTGTCTAAGGTCAAGTCCCAATTCCCCATAATGAGTTTTGGAAGGGAATTGAATTCTGCAATAATATTCCCCAACTGGGTGAAAAAAAGGAGGGGACATCAACATTGTGGCCATAAATACATCCTTATACTAGCTCATGAGTCCCAGTCCTAACCCACAGGAAACGATAATGGCCTTCTGGATCTATGTACTCCTTAAAAACGTGAGACAATAAAATGTCTCCTCACTAAAATCAACACTCCCACTCTACCAGTACTCAAGCCAGCACTAAAGGCATGTCCAACCCAAAATCATTGAAAAAAAATGACCATTTTTAGTTAAAATGGGCTGGCAGTATAGCCTAGAGGTTAGAGGAATGAGGTGTGAACAAGCTTGGTACATCCAGCAGACCAGAACCTGAGTTTGATTCTCACAACCTCCACTTGCATATTGTGTGACTCTGAGCAAGTCACTTAACCGACCAGTACTCCCAGGTCGCCCCTGTGTGCCTAGTGGGCCTTACCCGGTTACCAAAGACTAAAATAAAAAATTTAAAAATGTGAGTCTCTTGTAACATCGTTACATCTGGTTTAAAGTGAAGCAAGATATTCAAGGACTTGTGTATGTTTTAAAGGAGAGGTACTCCCTTTAATGTTTCATGATATACAAGTTAAGTGCAAAATTGACCAATTAATACCACAGAAAAAAGGAGTAATTGTATGCAGCATACTCTCCAAATTAAGTACAATCACCCATCCTGTCATATATAGGCACCAGTCCCCCTATACAATTCACCAAACCCCACATATAATGTGATCACCATGTGCGCCAAGATAAGGAGTTCCAATTGTAGAAGTAAAAATAAATAAAACTAACTGTAACAGCAAAACAGTAACAATCAAACAGGATAATATCCTCAGTTTACCCCTCTCCACCAGAAGAGAAGGGGTCGGGAAAGAACCCCAAGCGATGACAATAGGTCATCCATCTTTAAATAGGCCATGGTTGTTCATGACTGTGACTCAGATTCCAGCAACCACATCCCAGCAGAAGCTGGGAACCAGTAAGATTGTAAAAACTGGCAAAAGCAACAACAACAAAAAAGAAATACCAAACAGTTCCTCAATCCTGCAAAACTTCAAGAATGTACAAAAATAAGAGCAAGAAGAAAGAAAAACCGGGGGATACACTCCCTGCACTCAGATAAGGGTCTTTTCTGTGGTCCCACATTGCTGGTAGAACTCTCCAATAAGTAAAGCCATATGAAAGTCATTAGAAAACTCTAGAGAAACATCATACTATGCCTAGAGTAGGAAAAAATACAGTCGCAAATGCTAACCAGCAACCATAGTAAACGGTCAACCATGATCTTGCCCTACACCCACCAAAGGGTCGTTTCTGTGTTCCATGTAGTAAATAAGGGGTTGGACTAACGTAACATAAACACTAACCTCTGGTATTTCAGATACAAGTCAGAGTATCATGTGAAAACAAGCAATTGCACAACCAGAGAATCATTAGTCCCTGGAGGTCCAGCTGAAAACATAAAGGATTCACAGACTTGCGGGTTGTAGTAAGTTCAAATATGTCTAGGCAGAAATAGTGAATGAACGGTCCAAAACAGGGTAAGCAATTCAATTGGGACCATCAAACAGCAACAGGAAAGTCAAATCTGGATCCCTAGAAGTCAACATCGAGTCACTATAACATCCAATGGTCCCCCAACACCGTGAAGCTTTCTAAAGCCAGCAAAGGTAGTCAGCTATAATTAAAGGACCATATCAGATCATAGCTAGAAACTCCTCACACGTAAGCAATACTGTCACTCTCTCTCCCCCTGGCAGCAGCTCATGCTAGGGCATCAGGTTATGTTTTGACGGACTGGGGGAGAAAACAGCTGTGGGTATAACTTTTGTAATTCCGCTTTAGTCTGGTCTGCAGAGGAGTATTCCACAGTGCTGATCATGGTATGCAAGAATAACAGAGCGGGACATCTCATATGAAATTTAATCCTGGCTTGGTGCAGGACTTGTTTGACTTATTTATAAGTGGCTTGACGCTCTCTTACCAAGGGGGTAGTGTCACTAAAAATAAAGAAGGGCTTACCCTTCCAAGACAGTGGTCTTTTAGCCCTAGCCTTCTGCTGAATCCACAATTTTTCCTGATAGTCTAAACATCTGAGGATGATGGCTCGAGGTTTGCCATTAGGTGGAGGTTAGTGACACAAGGATCTGTGAGCTCGCTCAATCAAATATTTATTTTCCGAAGGAGGGGGGCCAGCCACATCTTGCAAAAATAATTGTACAAATGCCAACTTGTCAGATCCCTCTGCTGATTCTGGAATGCCAACTAGCATCAAGTTGTTTCAGTGACTTCTCACCTCTAAATTATTTACCTCAAGTTCCAATTTTGTAACCCTCTTTTTAAACTCCTGTATCTCCCGCACCTATCTTGTCTGCGAGTCCTCCAATGTGCTGATCCTCGATTTAGCATCACCAAGTCTGCGACGAAAGACCTCTAATATGGGTTTCAGTAGCCGTAGGTCATCCATCACTTTCATCAGGGTTAGCTTAATACCATGTCCGCTATAAATATATCCAGTTTGTCTGGCTCTGAGTTGGCCTCAGGTGAATCTGGTGTAGGGCACTTCCGAGGAGGCAAAGGCTTGGCCGATTATGTAGCAGTAATACAGCCTAATACCATCAGATCCCTATTAACCAGTAAGTCCCTGGATTATGATATCATTTCAGACAACTCCATCTGTTTAACTAACAAAACAAATAACAGGGAAGGATAAATGGCTGCTAACTATTAAAATAAATGTTTTAAAAAGCCACCAAGGATATGCAACCAAAGTTCAGACGTTCACTCAGTCTGAAGGCATCACTTGACTCTATCAACAGTCTGGTTAATTACAGGCCTGTCTCAAACTTTCTCTTTCTAGGGAAGGTAATTGAGAAGGTAGATGTGGCACAGCTCGAGGCTCACCCAAGCTATATGACTACTACAGCTATTCCAGTCAGGATTTAGGCTACATCACAGTACTGAGACTGCCCTAATCAAAGTGATGCCTGATCTCCTCATGGTGAGAGACCACAGACTCTGTTCCATCATGGTCCTTTTGGATCTCACATCAGCACTTAACACAGTGGACCATGGTGTGCTGACTGATCACCTAAAGAATTATGTGGGACTCAATGGTACAGTTTTATGCTGGTTTGAATCCTACATTACCAGGAGATTGGAGCAGGCAGCTCTAGCTGATTACATCTCTGAAGAGGATGTGGTTTCCTCTGGGGTTCTGCAAAGCAAAATCTTGGCACCCATGTTGTTTGACGTGCACATGTTACCATTTGGTGAGATCATTAGACAGCACAGAGTACAGTTTCATTGCTATGCAAGTGATACTCAGGCCTGTCCATCTTGTACCCCTGATGGATTGAATGCTGTTTCAGTGTTTGGGCAGTATCTACAAGAAATCAATGACTGGGTGGTGTTGAACTGACTGTGCCTGAACCCTGGCATGACAGAGGTTATGATTATTGATCCAAGTCAGCATGGGTCAGCAATGACAAATGGTGGCCTTCTTTTACCATCCGTGAATGGCTAGTCACTTGGAGCTGTGGGTGCAGGTGAAGAATCTGTGTGTCATTCTGGACTGCAAGCTGACATTAGAACATCTGAGGTCAGTGGTAGTCAGGAATATGTTTTGCCATCTCTGTAATGTTACCCAGATCAAGCCACATCTAGTGCCAGTTGGGTTGGAGATGGTAATCCACACCTTTGTCACATACCTCCAGACTCGATTATTGCAATTCTCTTTGCTTAGGGTTATCTGGAGGTTTGATGAATCACCTGCAGCTGGTCCAGAACACCATGGCTTGGCTGCTGCCATGAACTTCTTGGAGGAATCACATCACAGCGGTGTTGAGTGATCTGCACTGGATGTCTGTGCACCTTCAAGATATGCATGTTAATATTCAAGGTCCTACTGTATATGAATTGGGTCTAAGCTGCCTGAAAGACCTTCTGATGTCCTACACACCTCCCTTCCCCTTCCAATCCATCAATGTGTGCTTGGGCTACATCTCTCATTCCCATCTCAGACAAATTGAGGATGGAGCCTTTGGGTTGCTGCACCACTTCTCTGCAACTCCCTGCCAGATATAATAAGATCTACCCATGTGATGAAAGCCTTCTAAAATCAGCTGAAGTAATATCTGTTTACACAGGCCTTCCCAGACTAATTTTATTATAATTTTTTACTGCATATTTATTATATTTATTTCATTACATTTTTTATGTTGTGTTTATTATTGTAAGGTTCTCTGAGCCTTTGGATAGGGCACCATACAAATAACATTCCCTTGCTTTTCCATGATATTATGTAATATAATTTAATACATGATAATTTGTATTAGTTTGTCTTTCTCATAATTATTTTTATATAATGTATGGTAGAACATTATTATGTGGTGGAATCCATCTTTCTAGAATGTAGTTATACCATCGATGTGACGTCACTATGTTGTTAACCCATCGATGGTACGTCACATCGATGGTATAACAATGAGGATTGCTCTGCACAAGTGTGCTACACAGACTGACAGACTTCTGAAATAGCCTTTGGCAGTGAGAGGTGGTAACTGAAACAACAGTAGTAAGGATCTTGATTTTTTTTTTTATATCGTTATTGGGACCATACACTATAAGATATCATATATGGTTCATATATCTGTAAGCAGTTTGTTTAACCAACTCGAGGTAGCCATGGCTACTTAAACCTCTTGAGCTTTGCTCTTGAGGGTTACACGGTTGCCATGGCAACCTCTCGACAGTTAACAAACTGGTTACCAGTATATGACCATACATTATCCTCTAGGTTTGCTTGCATGTGTAGCATAAAACAAATACATTATTACAATAACCGGGTTTCAGAGGTGTGTCACTGTTGGGTTCAAGACTAGAGATGGGCAAATTCTGCAGATTTTGTTAAGCAAAATATTTTGTGGAATTTGCTCATTTTGTGAAATATTTTGTGGGTGCAAAATGCAAAATTCCACTGCTTAAATTCTGCATTTCATGGGCAAAATTCCACATTTCGCACCCACAAAATATTTTGCAGACTGCACAAATTTCATGAAATATTTAGCATGGCGAAATCTGTGATTTTGTCATCAAAATTTAATTTCATTGCATCTCTGTTCAAGGCAGCTCAGGTCACAGTGAGGAGAGCAGTGGCAGACTAATAATCAGCCAAGCTGATTGTGATTGTGTTTTATGCTTGCTGAGTGGAAACTTTGTATAGTTCAAAAGAGTGAGCTGCTCCTAATCCCACCCAGCAAGCAGAAAATACCCCTCGCCAAGCCGACTCAGCTGCTCTCACTCTGCCTCTCCATTTCTGATCTCCCTTGTGGCACTTATATATCAATAGCAACACTATTCTAGTATGATTGCATGCAACAGTGGCAGTCACTGCCACCATGTTGCCTGCACTTAGGGAGAGGCGTGCTGTGGTCATGCTGCATGAGAGCTTCACTCTCATTGCAGTGGATCTTTTGATTGATCTCTTCACCTCATTAGCCAGGCAGGGTGTCTGCCCCTGCAGCTGGCTGATTAGGGAATGCAGGACGCACCTACTGGTGCATGCCCTGCATTTGCCAACAGCGCCCGCTCCTCCTAAGCTGCACTGTCCCAAGATGTTGGCTGAGCAAGTGCGCCTACATAAAAATGACTCGAAAGGAGTAAGATACAATGGAATAAAATAATCTGCATGGAGTAGAAGAGCAAACGAGGCCAAAAAAACTGCCAATGGTCTCAACGTTGGCCTACAGGCTTCAGAAAGCACTCCAAAATGAGTGACACACTGTGGGAAACAAAACACTGTTAACTTTTAAAACAGCTAGACTGTAGAGGAGAGCATAGCAGCTATGAAAGAACAGCTTTTAAATTGCTTTGGTAAAAATTCAAAAGCAGGTATAAATAACATGGAGAACTGCGCTATAAAATACTATGTATCTGACTCAGCGAGTCACTCTTCGAGAGTGCATTGGGTCACAGTCTGAACTGCACTACCTCCAGGTAACAAAACTGAATTCATAATTAAAACAAAACTAAATGCAAAATACTGTCCCAGCAAGGTGGTGATGATGGGGAGCACAAGAAAACAAGCAGATACTTACAAAAATAACTATGTTAAACACAGCAGTGTCCTTTATGCCAACCAGTATATGGACTAATTTTCAGAAAAAAGCATCTCTATTCATTTTAACTAATTTTTATGGCTGTGGGCAGAGCCTACAGCCATCTTGCTATCCGTAGCTGGAAAATGGAGTATCGTGCAACACATGTTTTGGACTTTTCAATGTATCCTTCCATGCCAACAGAAATAAAATAGTCCCTTATAGTCAGATGCCATTAGGAAACTGTAACAGCTTGTTAAATATTTGTTAAATATTGGTTGCCTATTAAACTGGAGATTTATTTACCCCTTCAGAATGCAACAAACTGCACATTTAAATACTTAGCATTCAAACAGTTTCCTGATACTAGTTTCACTTGGAAATGTATTGTCTTTCAAGAAATATTTATACCTCATAAATGTCACCCTTTCTTAGCAAATCTATGATTTACACTTTTTTTAACCTCTACAGACATTATCTGATGAGCACTGTCTCAGACATATGCCAGGTCTTCAGTGAACTGCTTAGACTAAATATGTAGCAATCAGAAGCCATTTTCTACTATGCTTTTTGGGCAAAAATATATTGAGCTACAGCAAACACACACACACACACACATACTGTATACACCATCCTCATGGCCACAACATTCAAAATAAATATTGCATTCTAATATGTTATAAAGAAACTGTTTATGTCAGTGAACACAGTGAAGTTCAATTTAGAGTACATTTTCTTTAAATATTTCTTATCCTATATTTTGCACACACACACACACACACACACACACACACCCCACACCACACACCATCCTCATAGCCACAATACTGCTGGGCAGCCTGGGTTCAAGTCCCAGCTGAGGCACTTATTCTTTCTCATCTGTGTTTGTATATGTTCCATAAACTATGCACACTACACTCATGTGTGATTGTTACAAGTAAATATTTGTGTTGCCATTGGGTTGTGCATTTGAGAAAGAGTAATGTGCTCGAGGATGGCCCAGGTTCCAGTTGTCTCATTGGCTCAGCTGGTTAGTGCAATCAGAACAGTATTATGGTCTGCCTGGGTTCATGTCCCAGCTGAGCCACTTATTCTTTCTCACCTCTGTTTGTATGTGTTTCATAAAATATGCACACTACACTCCCGTGTGATTGCTATGAGTAAATATTTGTGTTGCCTTTGGGTTGTGCATTTGAGAATGAGTAATGTGCTGAGGGATGGCCCAGGTTCCAGTTGTCTCAGTGGTGCAGCTGTTTACTGCAATCGGAATGGTATTCCGGGCAGCCTGGGTTCAAGTCCCAGATGAGGCACTTATTTTTTTCTCACTTCTGTTTCTATGTGTTCCATAAAATATGCACACCACACTCCTGTATGATTGTTACAATAAAGAAACTTTATGTCAGTGACCACAGTGAAGTTCAGTTTAGAGAAGATTTCCTGTAAATATTTCTTATCCTACATTTTGTATCCTGGATAACACAGCAGAGGTGCTACATCTCATTGTCATAGGGATCTTCATTTACACATTTTTCACTGTATTTACTCAGGCTGTCCCAGATTAGATACACTATCTTGTTTTCAGTGGGGTCATGATTTTCCCATTTTGATAGAGTATTTGTTCAGGGTAGCCTAGTCCAGGGCCCCCATATTCAAAGGAGATGTGCAGCACATCCTGGCGGAAAAGGGAGATGTGCCACGCAACTCCAACAATGCACCGCAGCATGATATTCAAATGTATGGGATGCACCTGCTGCAAGGGAATGGGCCAGGGTGCACACAGATAGTATGCTGTGCAAGTCGAGGCTGCATTCCCATGCATATGCCATGCTGCGGCATACTCAGTGGAAAATATTCCACTCGCAGCCCAGAGCAGTGTGACCCACAGATAGGCCATGAAAAGCTGGAATAACCCAGCCAGCCACCCACAGGTGGGCTACAGAAGTACACCCAGGTACACAGCAGCCTGGCAGCCCTAGTTGACTAGAGGTACCCCCCCATCCTCCATCGATCCAGCTCCATCCCCAAAGAGCTCCATAGTGTAGGGCCCCCCCTGGACCCAATCACACCAGAGGAAACCACGGTCCATATCCATAGCATAGTGAACCCCCACCCACTGCCTTGGTACATAGACAACCCTGCTCCCCCCAATATCCGACCTGTTGCAGAGACTGGCACTGCCCTCCACACCCTGCCACAGCCAGCCGCCAACTACACTGGACCCGGGCCAGGGACTGGTACTCTAGAATGACCCAAGTGACTATGTCATACATTGGGGAACTACATAAGCTGCAGACCCACCAGTGTATGCAGTTGTGTGTATGTCCCTGGCAAACCGAAAGAGAGAACTGACATACCTCCAATGCATGCCTTGTTGATGCTGTATCTTCCTGATGTCATACACTCTCTCTTCCATTCCCCTGTGAAACATGCCACCCTCTGGACTGCTGAAATATCCTGGGTGCCATGGGGTGCAGTATCCTTCAGTGGCATTTGTAGTGTACGCTCCAGGCTATGGATAGTGCGTTCGCAGTTCCCCAATTGTACAAACAAATGGGAGGTCGTCTGTAACATAGCTGTTCCAGGACCTGTGTGAGTGAGTACAGCATCAGCTTTCCCCCACACTGAGTAGTGCAATGGCACTGGGATGATGGAGCTGCATGCTTGTGCCTGAGGTGTATGGCCACTGGGCGATATTGCCCGCACACAGCTCATACCTACGTATGATACATTCCAGCATTCTACTACTAGTGCTCTGACACCCAAAATTAAGATGTTATTTCTTCTGTGAGCTATCCAGGTTAAATATATAGCAATCAGTAGGCATACTATAGGAAAATACATTGTAAAAGTGTATAAAAGGAAGACCACATTGAAACTGCCTCTTAGCAGATCTGCATTGTGCGAATTCATTAGAAATAATGGGTAAAAGCCTCCCAAAAGCTCTCCACAGCCATATCGGCTCTGACCAAAGTTTGTTAAATATTTCTGTAGTGCTCCACATTGTCAATGGAATACATCACAAGTGGATAAATGTGCACCCCCACTAGCCCAAGGCTGTAATCAGCATAGAATCCTGGGCACAAGAACATTCTGGACAGAAGCATTTCCCCAGTGTTTGCTATGCAATTGTAGGGGAAGCAACATAGGAAGTTCTCTGAAGAAAAAAATATCTTTTTACATTTGGGGCTGCAATTCTGCATAACTAGTTGGTGCATTTTGATGCTGAGGAAAAGAGCAGTAGTGAGCAGCTGCACACTGTGTCATTACGGAGAAAACGGCAGAAGCAGGGGTTTGCTGAAGTGCCTTTTGTCTATCTTGAGCAGGTATACCACTGTTGCCTGTTCTATCTGTATGTTCTTTACAGGCTTTAATTGTTCCAAGCCCTTTCCAGAACAACTTGTGCTACTAAGCAGTTATTGCAGTGTGGTGTTTTGCAGTTCAGCTGGTCAGTGTAGTTAGCTTGGGGTCCTGAAAGTGGGTGTAGCTTGCTTTCTCTGATGACCAGTGGGAAAGTCCTGCAGAGGCTGGTACACAGTGTTACCTGTATTGCATTTGATTGTGTTGCCTTTGCCAGCAGTCTTTAGCTGACATTCTTGATTTTGCACTCCTTTGTACTTTTTAACTGTATACTGTATGTATTTTTATGCTGGGCATATTTCTCCAGGATACTTTTTTATTTGCATAATTGGAGTCAGTCTTTTATTTAGCTACCTGGTCTAATATGCTGACTACGACTGTCAGTTGGGTATGGACTCCTTTTGTATATAGTTTTTAAATCACAACTATAATATAAATTTAGAATTGCAACTTTATTTTTATATTTTTGCACTCCTTCGGTCACGTGATTTTTGTTGACCTACAGTAGTTATAAGGTTTGTCCTAGTGCAGCGATTCACCTGAGCAGGTGTGGTGCATGGAGGGAGGAGCATGATTAGATTGTGAGCTTCACAAGAACAGAAGTAAATGATTTCTTATTGTGGGTAGCAGCCTTTTGCTGAGCAATGGACTGAGATTACCTTACGCTCCCACAGTCTAGATTTCCGGCTTGGCTATAGACTCTTTCTTAAACTAATCTGATGGTGAAACGGTTTACCCCGATTGTGCTATTAAGTTTGAACTATTAGCCACAAGCTCCAAAATGTTTTGTTTATGTTATCCAAGGTAAAGTGATCTCAAGTGAATGCTCTGGATTTTAATCTTTTACTAAGTTTTTTTCTTTTTAGACATTTTTCAACAATCGTTTCTAACTTACATATTGCAGTTCGACTGATTAATTTTCTGATTTACATGGCTAAAGTGGTCTATCTTGTACAATTCTTTAATTTGCCTCTACTTATATCATTAGACCCTTGCCTGTTTCAATATTTCTACCAACTACCTAAGTTTTGTTAGCTTTTCAAGTCCCTGTTCTGTAGACTCTTGCTGAACCTTGTTGGGGTGGGGGGGGGTGGCTTCAACAACTTAATTTCATATAACCTTTTCCAAATATATTTAATCGCAGTGTCCCTGGAAAATGAAGTGGTGGGTTAACCTCTGAGAAAAGAACAAAAGAATGGTGGTCATACCACAGTTGCGACCAGCATTTTCAGCATTACAGAGACAGCAGGATTTCTAAGCTCCAAGATAATCATGCTAAAGATTGTTTACTGTGCTGCTATAAAGAAGCCTAAAAGATCTGTAGTTCCCTACTTTTTTCAACTTGAAAGAGCACCTGTTGAAATTTGCTGCAACTTAAGGACACTAAGGCCTAAAGCCTATGCAAGTACTGACTCAATATTTTTGTACTCCACACTCTCAGTCTGGACTTTTTGAGTATATCATACAAAGACTGTCTGAACGTGTCTCCTTTTAATATTGCACCCTCTGATTGCTACTCTAGTTAGCATTTTTTATTACTACAAGGGGGGGGGGGTTAAGAATTGCCAGCCTGATTGAAGTACAAAACATTTGTCTTACCTTATTATCTCTGGGGAAAGGACTTCCTGTTATACTCTGACCCATTTTTTAACTATATAAATTACTTAAATTGTGACATTTAATTTTCCTAGTAAAATGGTCTTGACTAGAAAACAAGCTGCTGATAGTAATATTGAAAGTGTGCTTAGACAGTTGGTCACATGTTTTATTTTTTCCAGCTCAGGTGAGCTGGTCAGTTTGTTGGCAGAGCCTGTGTTCAACAGCCATCCAAATAATAGCTTGGACAGCTGCCAAACCAATCCCTCTAGGTCATTTAAGGCAAATAAAAGGAAAAAATCAAAACAGAAAACAGCTAAATCAACCAAAGCTTTTAACAAAGGCACAAAGCAAACTAAAGTAAATGAGCACTTTGATAAAGCTGAGACAAATAAAGAGAAATGGGTATCATTGCTAGCTGAATGTCAGGAAATGTGAGTTAGTAAAACATTAGAATCAGATACCTCATGCTTAATTTCTACTCCCAACGTTTTTTTTGGTTTTTTTTTTGTTTACACTTTTTGCCATTCACTCTGTGGCTGGGGTGTTACCTATGGTTCCCCCCAGTCCGGTTGGTCTCTCAGCTCCCTCGCATGCTCCAAGTCCTGGTGCTCTACCCTTTCCTATGGTTCGTGCTATGGATGCATTATGGCGGGTACATACCCCACCACCACGGAAGCCGGGGGTCAGGATACAGGGGGAGCAACCCAGAGTCAGAGCGATGAGGCGCTGTCAGACCTCCATCATACAGCACACCGAGGAATTATTTTATTAGTATGTTCCCTGGTTCACCTCGGCCCTGGCATCCAATGGTGTCAACGACACCGCTGTGCATGCTCCCATGCATGGTGCATCAGATGCCACCCACGCTGACCCTCCATTTTGAGCCACCACATGCCATGACCCCCAGCCACCACCAGTAGTCAACACAGACGTGGCTTCCCCATCCCTCCCTCCCCAGAGAAGGACAGCAGTCACTAGGATGCTCACTCCTCCCTCCTGGCTGACCCGGGACAACCCAGGCTCATTCCTGAACCCAGGTCACCGGTGTTGTGCAAGGCGTGGTGTCCAGCGCCTCAACCCTCAATGCCACTGGGCCGGCCAACTCCCAACATTTTTAATCTTAATGATACTCAGTCATCTCCTGATTAAATATTTGAGGCCTCAAATAGAGTAAATTGCTCTGAAAGGATCTCAATGCCAGCACTAGACAATGGAAAGACAGAAAGTGATGTGAACAACTTGGCAGCATCCCCTGTACATATTAATTTGAATTCCTTGTCCCAAAGTCTCCCACACCCACCGGATTTTTCATTAGAGGAAATGTTATTTGACCAGACTCATACGGGAATAAATTCTCCTTAGAAAAATGAGAAACTTAAAGAAGTGATAGAGGACTTACAACTTACCATTAATGGACTTAAAAAAAATTGAATTCACTTAAGAGATATGACTAGTCAAAGTCATTGAATAATTTACCACCTGGTGACAAAGATGGGAGTTTGGGTCTGATTGCTGAAGCAACAAATGGTCACTCTTCTAATTTAAGTGGTGACATCATTAATTCTATGCATAATCCTCATGCTGACCACTTAATGATCATGGAGCCGTATGTTATAATGAAAAAAATGAAATGGATACAGTTTAAGAAAATATTGCTCTAAATAGTTTTAGACTTGAAGACATTTTGAGTAACCTAAATAATATTGTACCCCAACACGGACCACCCTCTCTCACTTCATGGAATGCCGAACAAGCTAGACCAAGCTTTTCTTTTTTTTTTTAAATTCATGTTTCTTGAAATATCTAGGCACAAGGCAATTTACATATTCACCCTGGAGTCATTCTTTCAGGATGGTCTACATATGTCGATATACCAGTGTTTTACATACGTATTTCATTTTTTAGAGTAGGATAAAAGTTACATAATTTCACAAAGAAAAGGATCTTTCTCATCTGATGTTACTAGATTTTGTTGATGGTTTAACAAGATTTTATAAGTTCATTCCCTTTGCTATCCCCCTCCCCCTCCTTTCAAAACTTTACCCAGTCTTTCTTGATCTCTGCACTGAAGGTTGAGTTCAGATATGGACTTCCAAGACCCCTCCCCTCCACATTGTCCACTGTGTCCATTGCTGAACAAACCCTTTTGTATTCAGGTTAACTTTATAAGTCAGTTCTTCCATGTTCTGAATTTCTTTAACTACTGTTAGCCAGTGTTGTAGTGTGTGGGGGTCCTCAGAGAGACACCTTTGTGTTATGGCCTTATGTGCTGCTGCCACTAGGATGTTCCATAGGTAGATCTTACCTACCCCAGCAATATCCTTAGGTGGCAAGTCCAAGAGTAGCTGTGTAGGACTAATGGTTCCCCCAAGGAGAAAACATCTGCCAGAGCTAGTTTAATCTGGTTCCAGTATGGCTGTAGTTTTGAGCACTGCCAGAACACATGGGTGTGGTGTGCTCTGAGTTCTATGCATTTCCTCGAACAGAATGCCAGGCAATCCCCCACAACACACACGCACTTATTCTGAATAACTGGAGTACAGAAGAATTATGTTCTGACCTTCCATTCAAACTTTGTCCACATTAGGGAGTATGTGGTTGTATTGGCCTGCGTAAACACCCTCTCCCATTCTCCCTCTGTAAGTTGGGTGCCTATTTCTGTTTCCCATTTATTCTTCAAAGATGTAGAGTTTTCATTTCCCATTTCTCTGCAGGCTGTATATATATGGCTGATATGAAGTCTTTTTGTAGTTTCAAATTAAGAATGCTCTCCATGACCTGAAGGAAACTCTGAAATCCATGAGGAGTCTGGGTCAGTTTTTGGAGATCTAAAATATGTGTTCTGTTTTGGAGAAATCTAAAATGATCTGAGTGCCTTAATTGGTAATCCTCTTTAATTTTCCTGAATTCTTGTATTATATTCCCTGCTGTAAACTGTCCTAATTGGCAGAGTCCCAACCTTGACCACCTTCTGAATGTCAGGTCCTGCTGTGACGGGGGGGAAAGTGTCGTCCCATGCAACCATCTCAGAGGCCATAACCCTGGCAAAAGCCTGTATTTAGTCCATAATCTGTGGACTGTCTGTAGAGTGTTCCTTACTGACATTAGGGGGATATTTTTATTGTGGATTTGTAATCTGGGGTTCATCATTCTAGCACCTAATGGAGCCCCCTCTATTTGTACTACCTCTATGGACTTCCCAGTTCGATTCCAACCCAGCAGCCAACCAGAGCAGTGCATATCAAAGTTGTGCTGCTAGGTAGAAATCCTCTAGGTTTGGGAGAGCTCTGCCCCTCCTGTCTCTTATCTAATTGCATTATTGCCAGCTTAAATCTTGGTCTGCCAGGAGACCAGACAAAATTTGTGATAATTTTCTGCCAGATTTGAATTTGAGTTTGTGAGACTGATATAGGTAAGCACTGAAATAAATAAAGCAGTCTGGGCAGTATATTCATTGTGACTGTTTGAATTCTGGAATAGAACAAAAGATTTAGTAAAGTCCAATCCATGATGTCTTTTCTAATTTGTTACCATATAGGGTCATAGTTGGACGAGAATAAGTTGTGTAGGTTCTTAGGTATTTGGGTACCTAGGTACTTTATTTTCTTATTCTACCAGTTTAATGGTAGTAGTTGATGAATGTTTGGGGAGGGATGATAAGAACATTTTATTATTTCAGTTTTAGTTTTATTTAATGCATAACCCGCATATTGACCACATTTCTCCAGAAGGGACCAGACTATGGGTATTGATTGCTCTGGATTTGTTGGGTAGAGGACTACATCATCCATGTACAATGATATTTTATGTTCATGCTCACCTATTCCCACCCCCAATATATTTGGGTCTTCCCTAATGGCTTGGGCCAGGGGCTCAATATACAAGGCGAATAGTAAGGGCGACACAGGGCATCCTTGTCGGGTTCCTCTGCTCAGGCCGAATCTTTGGGAAATACCTCCATTGACCCTAACACACATCTGCGGGGCCACGCAAATGGCTTTCAGTGCCTCAATAAAGGCCAATTGGAAGCCCAGGTGATGCAGAACACTGTAGAGAAAGCTCCATGAGATTTTATCAAAAGCCTTCTCTGCATCTAGGCTCATAATACAGGCAGGGGTGAGTTGCTTATTAATTGTGTCAATAATATTAATAGTTCTTCTGACACTATCAGGAGCCTGTCTACCTCGAATGAATCCTGTTTGATTGGGCTGTATTATTTGTGAAACCAGGGGGTTAAGATGTGCCGCTACAATGTCCATAAATATTTTATAATCAACATTTAACAGGGAAATGGGGTGGTATGAATTACATTCTAAGAGGTCTTTACCTGCTTTATGAATTACAGAAATATTAGTATAGTTCCATGAAGCGGGGACTGCCTCTCCCTCCAACCATATTGATTTGTGTGTATTTTGCAGAAGAAGGGTGATTTCTTTTGAGAACATTTTATAAAATTCACTTCCAAAGCCATCAGGGCCTGGACATTTCCCTGCCTTTAGTTTTTTGATAGTAGATGCTATCTCTGTTTGTGAGATTGGGGTCATAAAAAGCTGACCTTGTTCTTGGGTGAGATTAGTCAGGTTCAAGATTTATAGGAAGCAGTTTTTCTCTTCTGTATTTGAGTCCTTCTGGGGCTGGTAGAGAGAGCGATAGTATGTAACTAGGGCATCTGAAATTTGTTCCCATCTGTGTGATACCTGGCCAGTAGTAGGGTGGTGGAGTCCTATGATATTTGTCTTTGCAGCATGCTGTCTTAGGCGGTAGGCCAAAAGTTTTGTAGCCCTAGTCCCCCCCCCCAGTATAATTGTTTTAAAAACCAGAGTGCTTCTTCAGTTTCCATTTTAGTTAGGTTTTGAATTTTATTGTTAAGGTTTTTGATTTTCTCATCCCTAGCTCTACACCGTTTTTGTTTCTGTAGGGTTTCTATTGATCGTAATTGTTCTGTGAGAGTGTCAAGTTGCCTTCTTTCTTTTTTCTTGTGTGTTGCTATTGAGATTAATTTCCCCCTTACCATTGCTTTGATAGTGTCCCATAGTATTTGCGATGATGTCCCCGGTTTATCATTGAGCTCTATTGCCTGTTTAATGACCCTCCAAATTTTGGCCTTCACCACCTCTTCCCTCGGTAAGCTGACATTCAGTCTTCATTGTTTTTTTTTTCCCCTTGGAAGCTGTAAATCAACCTCCAGGAAAATAGGCTGATGGTCTAAGTGAGTGGCCATCCCCAGCCATGTAGATTGGAAGGATGACATATCTTTTGCATATGTTAAAAAAAAATGTCTATTCTGGAATAGATTTTATATCTGGGTGAGTAGTAGGTGTAATCTTTGGCGTTTGGATATATCTCTCTTCACACCTCTACTAAGCCCATATCAGACAGTAGTCTGGAGAATATGCATGCTGTTCTACCCTCCGGGGTTAGTATTTTAGAGTTGGAGTCAAGAGACTTGTTAAGAGTGAGGCTCCAATCCCCGCTACAACCAAGCCCTTGGCTTTTTCTGCCACCAGTTTATCCAGGTCAGAATAGAAAGTAATCGGTGAAGCAGGTGGTGCATACACATTGACCAGGGTTATCAGTGTACCCTGGATTCTTCCTATTACTAATATATAGTGTGCCCCCTGGTCTGCTATCACATCCAGCTCCTTGAACGGTATATCCGCTGTAAGCAAGATAGCTACTCCCCCATTTCTTACCCTTCTCTAGGGATGCATGATAGAGGATCAAGAATTTTTTAGTCTTCAGCTTCATGGCTTCAGCGGGGGTCAATGGGTTTCTTGAATAAAATTGATATCACAACTCTGATTCCTGAGAAACCTCACAATTGATTTCCTTTTAATTTGATTCTTTATCCCATTTATATTGTATGAAAGGATTTTTATTTTAGCTTGTGCCATGTTTGTACAAAAAAAGCAAGTTCCTGCTTTAGATCTTGTCCTGCAGAATAGACTTTGGGATCTAAACCAACTTTCCCATTCATGATCATGTGCCCCATGTAAGCATCAAAAAATCTACAACTTCTGTAACAAATGCTCCTAATCAACAGAGCTATAAACCAAAGTAATAATCTGAACCATTATAAATCTATCCAACTTCTGCCACTAGATGGTGGTATTGACCATCTGATCATCTGATCAACTATCCAACATTGAGAAAAACCATTAATTCATAACATTTGATCTATTTTGGGGGAGCAAGAGGCAGACAAGCCCAGTTAATCTCCAGGCCATCGGCTGACTCATGCCCCCTAGAGAGATTATATACAAGCCATTTAGATATTTTGACTATTTGTACTATGGTTGGGGTGGGGTATGTTTCCCTCCCCTGTCAGTGCAGGCTTCCATGGTTGGCCTCATAGCCTTTCTGAGGGCTGGGTTGTGTCACCCTTGTGCCACTATGGCCCTTGCTGTCACAAGGAAAATGCCCAAATAGGGGACTGAAAAGAGGCCTATGCCCATGGCCCCTAGGCAATACCAATGTCAGTAGTGCTACTCATGTCAGCCATTTCATAATTATAATATATTCTCTTGTCTCCCACCACCCCGAGTTATAAGAATAAGATGTAGGAGGGTTGATTGCCCCCAAGAGGAGTAGAAATCACCACCCTTTTTTTTTTTTTGAACTTTTGCGTTGTATATCAACCTATTACATCATTTATTTGCATAATTATCACCACTGTTGATGAATCCACCTTCCTGCCCCCTTCTATATGTCCCCCTCCCTTTCATTACCCTTCTTCCAACAGTATTTCTGCCAGTCATTAATTAACATTCTTATGGGGAGAGATCTTGTTAGTCAGTGTTTTATGCCCCTGAGGTATTCTGACTTGGGGCTATTTTGCTTCGATGGGGGTGGGGGTCTGTGACCAATGTGAGATCTAAGTTTGAGATCATAGGTTTAAGGGTCATCTGCCAACTCCTCATATCAAGGTCCAGTTACTGAACCCATCTGAAGTGTCACTTCCATTTTGGGGAGTCTCAATCAGTCCAGGAAAGAACCTCTCAAAAGGTTCCCATTGGGAGCTCAGAAAAACAAACAGATACAGTACTTTGTAGTGGCTTGAGCCTCAGGTAATTGTCCCAATACCCTTCGCCATCTATTTCAGGTGTTTATGCTTGAAGTACCTTCTCCTTTGGTGATCGAGACTTCTGATACTTCTTGCCTCTCTCTGGCTGTGATTCCCTCTCTTTGCACTGAGGAGACTTATTGCTTGAGCACAAGCCTGCTCGCAGAGTTGTCTGTTGGTTGGGTCAGGTGTTTTGCTGTTTGGAGAACCCTTTGTTCATCACCGACCATGCTGACTGCGTTAGCTCCTTTTCCAAATGCTCCTTCATGAGGTAGGGTACTGAAATTTTGTGTCCCTCCAAAAATGTCGATGCCACAACAAGGTCTTCAAAAACTCTGGTCCCCTTCTCTGTTTCTACTCTCAGCCTTGCTGGGTATAAGATTTGTGCTTTTATATTTTTTGGCCCTGAGTTGTTTCAGAATTGTCCACAGCATGTGGTGACTCACCTGAACTGCCATGGTGTAGTCACTGTCAATAGTTAGCCTCTGTTCTCTGTATAATATAGTTCACATTCTCCAGGCCCATTTTAGTAGCTCTTCTTTGGTATTGTAGGGGGTCATCTTTACAACAAATGATTGGGGCCTTGTGCCTGGGCTGCTGGGTCATGGAACCAGGGACCTGTGCACTGTATGCATATCAAGGTTGAAGTCTGGAAGGAGCATTACAGCAGTTCTGAGGATGCCTTGAAGGAAGGTTATTGTGTCTGGGACCCCTGTTTGGGAGCCCTCTGGGATCCTGTATACTCTAACATTTTGTCGGTGGCTGTGCCCCTCCAAGTCATCCATCTGTTGCGTTAGTTCTCTATCTCTGGTCATTAGATAAAATATCAGCCAATCATGATGGTCTGCCTGCTCCATGGCTCCGGTAAGTGCTAACTCCAATGGATCCATCTTGTGCTCTATTTTGTTGAAGTTGGCTTTCAGATCATTCAACATGTTGCCAACTTTGTAACAGTCTGTGCTGTTTGTCATATAGAGGCAACTAGCTTGGAGCAGTCATCCTCTGACACCAGGGCTGTTCCCTCATGACCTTCCACCTTGGGGGTCTCCATCTGCGAGCTCATTTTTTCTTGTTGTAATAGTGCCCACAACTTTTGTACAGGTGTCTGGGTGTTCCTGGGTAGTATAGTTTTAGATATCAAAGCTTTAGCTGGTGAGTTCCTGTTGAATTATAGGCAGATGTCAGTTGATCTTCTTGGGAGTAGAGAGAGGAGCTAGCAGATTAAGCTGCCATTAAGTCGCTGACATCACCGGAAGTCCCTAGACCTGACTTTTCCACTATTTTTATTCCAGTCTCTCCCCCAAACACAAAGTCCAAAAACAAAAGTAAGAAAAAATGAAAGAAAAATAATAATACAAAACAAAAGCAGCAGAGTCTGTGAACTTAGGATGTTATATCAAGTAATACACTCTCTAGGATTAATCAGGGGCACCTATCCTGTGAAACCATACATGATGAAAGTAGTACAACTGGGGATTCAGACTCCTGTCAGGAGGGGTCCGTGGTAGTGACAGATTCCAGGGGGGGGATCCTAATTTGGATAATATTAAGGCCTCAGCTATGAATAATTTACTTAATACAGTTAACAACTTTGGGATAGATTTAAAAGCTTTAAGACAGGATTGGAAGAAATGGATTGATGCTCAAGGGTCAAATGGCCCCCTTAACTACCAAGAGGCCACTATCAGACAGACTCCCCCCCAGAAAAGATTACTGCCTGATTACTCAGTTTAATTCTAATCTGATTGATATTGATAAATGTGCAGTTTTGTGTTTACAGTTTATGGTTTAAAATTTAACCACACATTGCCTCAGATAGCAATAAAAGATAAGATTTTCCTTCCATTGAGGTCAGAAATGGGGTCCGAAGTCAATGGAAGTGACTTTGCCTAAATGTTAGATGATAAGGATGAAGCAGACGTGGACTCTTTGTATATCTTTTACACATCCCCAGGCTTGCTAATTACGTATGGATGAACAGTAACCCACTTAAGAAATATGGGTACAGTTTAAGATTTGTGTTGTGTGAAACTGAAAAATTTCACCCAGCGAATATGTTTTGGAATTCATGTATTGCATGTAATATTCCACTGGATGAAATGCGAAATTTCACCTGTGGAGCGAGCGAAATTTCGCCCACCAACTGGTGAAATTCACTGGTTGTTGGCAAAATTTTGCCACCACGACTGAAATTCTGTAATTTCACCACTACATCAGCTTTGTTCCCAGGTGTCTAGTGGCCACCCCTCGGCCGATCACAGTTGAATTTGAATAAAACCCTCTCCCCACCCCAAGTTACACGGAGTCATTTCCCTTCTGACTGAGTCCCCTCCCGAATCCGACCTTGTGTTAAAAAAAATGCTTAATTAAATCCACAACTCCCTGGTATCTAGTGGATTGCCCACCCTGGCATCAGATCATGAGCACTCCACTCTGCCCAGTACCCTGATCAGGCCACTGGCACAGCCCTCCACTCACCTCCACAGCTGGCAGTCCAACTGAGCACTTTGATGAATGAGTGTGTGCTTTTACAAGCATGCGCTCATCCAGTGTCAGACAGCCAGTGCTCTCATTACACCCCAGTAGTAGTGAGAGTGCTGGCTGTCTGAATCCAATGAATGAGCGTGTGCTTGTACAAGCACACACTCATTCATTGAAGTGCTCAGTCAGGCTGCCGGCCATGGAAGTAGAGGGCTGTGCCGGTGGCCCGATCAAGGTACTTGGGGGGAAGCGGGGTGGGTGCTATCTGATGCCAGTGTGTGGGGGCACTAGACACCAGGGAGTTATGGCTCTAATCAAACATTGTTTTTTAACACAAGGTTGGATTTGTGAGGGGACTCAGTTGGGAGGGAAATAACTCAGTGTAACTTGGAGGGGGAGAGCGCAATTCAATTTCAGCTGTGATCGGGCTGGGGGGACCACTAGACACCAGGGAGAAGATTTATTTTTAAAATTTAGGCCAGTGAGTGGCTGGGGGGAGCCACTACAGACACCACTGGGAGTTGCCTATTTGTGGTGGGTAAATTTGCTGTGAAATTTTGCCATTTCACCGCAATTTTGTGAAACATTTTGTGCAGCAAAATTGCCGATTTCACTGCAATTTTGCCGGCAAAATTTTATTTTGCAACATCTCTATTTAAGATATGTAAATAGAGATGCACAACATGCAAACTATAGGTCAGAGTCTAATGTAACTTCTCAGGATTGTATTTTTGCTACATGGGTACTCCCAAGGAAAACACAAGGAAACTCAAAAAAATCTTTATGCAATCTCTATTTATACATGTTCTTCAGGTACCCTCAATTAATTTAGAAATGTTAAAGGTACACAGATGGAAACAGGAAAACAAGGATGGACAGATTACTGTCCTACTGTAAGATACTGAGGCTGTGGAATTAATTTTGGATAAGGCCTCTTTATTAGATGAGGTAGAAGTACATACAAGTATAGTAGATACTGTTGTTCTTAACAGTCCCATGACTAACAAAGAAACTACAGGTGTTAATCAGAACAAAAATAATGCTGACCTGACATTGATTTTATATGGTCTAAAGACATTCCCTAAGGAAAACAATGCCAAACTTAAAACATATATTAAGGGAGCTGCTCGAACAGCTATTAAAAATCCCCTTTGGCGAAGATGGTTTGACCTCTGTGCTGCAGGCTGAGGATAATTTAAAATGTGACCAGATCTTACTCACAGTTAAGTTCAGAAATTTATATAATAAGATCATAATAGTAAGGTTAATCAATCCTTCTGGTTATTGGTTGCAAAAGGCATAAACAACAGCAAACACAAAATAGACTCTTACATTTCAATGGATCAGTGGATAAATCAATATATAAACGTTTTTATAATTGTGAAGTCAATGAGGAAACTCCTTCTTGGGAATTTTTAATCAAACATCAGAGCTTTCATGTATTTACGTCAAGGGAAGTATATTTGGCAATAATATCTCCGAAAAAGAATAAAGCTTCTGGCCCAGACCTGATTCCCCATGAGGTATATCTAACAGTTACATCTCGCTGGTCAAGGGTGCTCTTACCTTATTTAAATATGTGCATTCTTAACAGATCGACTCCTTTTGCATGGAAATGTGCTACTATTATTTCTATTAACAAAAAAGGGGATAAAAAAGATCCCAAAATATACAAGCCAATATCACTTCTTGATGTAGTGGGTAAAATATTTGCAAAAACAGTTCTGTCCATACTGTTAGAACAAATAGAACAGATGGGCGGTCTCTCGGAAATGCAGGTAGATTTTTGTGCTGGCTACTGTACCACCGATAATTGTTTTATTCTGACCCATCTTTGTGAAAAATATGTAACTTTGGGAAAACAATCTTTCATCAATTTTAGCTCTGCCTTCAATACTATTTCATGGGCTTGCCTTTGGCAATAAATGTTACAATGGGCATTGAGCCAGAGCTTATAAGTATAATTAGAGAACTTTATACAAATACCTTGGCACAAATCAGACAGGGTAACGAAGGGCAATTATCAGTATACATGTCAACAAATATGGGGGTTAGGGAGGGTTGCGCATTAGCACCCATACTTTTCTGTATTTATCTCAATAGATTACTCATACAGTTATCTGAATCAGTATCAGATTCCCTCAAAACTGGAAATGTTTACTGTCTGGCATTAGCATATGATGAAGACCTGGCTCTCTTTGCACTACCATATTTATTTATTTATTTATTTATTTGCGAAATTTTCCAGGAAAGCATACTGAGCTAAAAGCTCGATTCCAGAAGCGACCTGGGGGTCGAGACCCATAAATACAGTACATGGATATAGACAGAAAACATTTTTGGGAAGTCAAGGCTTACCTATATAACATTTGTTCAAAAATACAGACAGGGGTACAACATACATTGTACAGAGTGACAGGGTCATAACATTACATATACTTTATAGTAACAGCAAGCAGGAAACACTAGAGTGACTAGTTATAACAGGTGCAGCTGGAAGAGAAATGGGCTCTAAGTAGAGGGTTGCGTTGGTGTGGGTACTATGCATGTCTTATGGAGGCCGGCAGAGCATTCCAGATCTGTGGGATTCGGAAACTAAAAGCGGCCTGGCCTTTGGAAGTACGCATGAACGGGACGTGCAGCAGTCTGGGATCTGTGTTCCTGAGGGAGTAAGCAGGAGGGGATTGTTTGGAGAGGGTAGAGGCCAGATGGGGGGAGAGTGGGACCAGAATTTGGCAGTGAACCTAATGCAGTTTTTGTCTCTGATAAATGGAGTGGCCCAGGGTAATGAAAGCTGTATGGGGTTGCAATGGTGAGTGGATTGGACAATCTAGAATGAACTGGCAGAAAGAGTGGAACATGGTGTCTAGGCTGGCCAGAGCAGATGTGGGGGCAATGGAATAGACTACGTCTCCGTAGTCGAAAACAGGGAGAATCATTTTTTTTAGACAATGTCGAGCCTAGTTTGTGTAAGGAGGCATTTTTTGTTGTGGAATAGAGCACCTAGCTTGGGGAGTAGTCTCTTGTGTAGTGAGTTGATATGAGAGGTGAAATCTAGGTGCTGGTCTAGCCAGTCACCTAGATATCTGAAGAAAGTTCAATTGTCCAGGGGGGTCCCATCTGAGGTTTTGAAATGGGGGCAGGGGGTTTGGAGGGAAAGTCTTTGTTGGAATCCGAAAGTTTGTGATACTGTTTTTTTGGGGTTTAGGAATAGCTGGTTTGTCCTCAGCCAGCACTGGATGGCATAGAAATCCTCCTGAAGTAGGGTTGCTACGCTTTGTGTGGTAGGACCAGAGGCATACAGGACAGTGTCGTCCACATACATTTGGATGGATGAGTGGGTACATGCTGATGGGAGGTCATTTAGAAAAATGGAAAAAAGTAGTGGGCCTAGGACTGATCCTTGTGGGACACCAGTAGTGACTGGCAGGGGGTTTGAGGTGTGAGATGCCAGTTTGACTATTTGCTTCCTGTCCGCTAGATAATCATGGAACCAACCAATGGCCAGCTCAGAGAGCCCTGCATTGGAGAGTTTTGAGAGAAGCAGGGAGTGAGAGACGGTATCAAAAGCCTTGGCTAGATCTATGAAAATGGCCAAAGTGACGTGACCTTTGTCCATGCCAGTGAGAATGTCACCAGTGACACGTAGCAGGGAGGTGGTGGTGGTGGAGTGGGATTTATGGAAACCTGATTGGAACCGAGTGAAAAAGGAGGAGGCTTCCAGGTAAGGGGTGAGCTGGGACATGACTAGCCGTTCCTGTAATTTGGCCAGGATTGGGAGCAGGGAGATGGGTCTGTAGTTTTCTGGGGAGGAGGGGTCTCCACCTTTTGGCAGGGGTATGACTGTGGCCATTTTCCTGGCCATGGGTAACTTTCCCAGAGAGAGAAAGAGAGGTTAAAAAGGGCAGTGAGAGGGGCAGCTATGGCTGGGGCAGATAGGAAGAGCATCTTTGCATCCAGGGACGTAGGGCACTTGCCTGTGTTTGGGTCCAGGGCTCGTAGTGAGCGTAGGACTTTGGCATGGGTTACTGGGTGGAACGAGAAAGGCAGGACTGCGGGGGAAGGCTTTGGGGGGCATGAGCTGTGGGGGCCAGGGGGTGGATTCAAGAGGGAGGATAGGAGTTTGGCAGCGCAACTGGAGAAATGTGTATTAAAGGCTTCCGCTACGCAGATGGGGTCAGAGATGTGGGAGCCCTGGTAGGATAGTGTAGGAGATGGGGGTGTAGTGGGGGGGAGAGCAGGAATTTAAGTGATTCCAGAAATTAGTCAGGTGGTTTATGTTCTTACTAACTGCCGACAGAAAGTAAATCTTCTTTGCTTGCCTGATGGAGTTTGTGCATGCATTTCGGAGCCTTCTATATGTGGAGTGGGTTTCCTGTGTTCCTGATTTCTTATAGTTTTTCCAGGCATGGTCTCTGGTGTGGCAATTCCTGATTATGTCGGCTGAGATAAAGAGGAGATGCACGCCTCTAACTCTCTTTGTCCGTAGGGGGGCGTGTTTGTCCCAGATTTTTAGGAAGCAGGTTTTGAAACCTGCAAAAGCTGTGTCAATGGAGGGAGACTCAGGTATGAAAGACCAGTTTTCATGTCTTAAGTCAGGTAAGAGAGATGCTAAGATGAGTGAGTTGAAAGACCTGGTGCACAGTGTCTTTGAAGGGGGGCTGGGGGGCGATGCACCTTCCTAATCAGAAAGATCATGTGGTGATCACTTATAAAATCGGGTAATATGCCCCCTCTTAGGATCCTATGGGGGTGAGAGGTGAGTGCCCAATCTAGTAGAGAATGGTTCAGTGTCTTGTGGTTTAGTCTTGTGGGATCCATAATGAGTTGTGTTAGGTTCAGAGCCTTTATTTTGGTCTTCAAATGGGCTTTATCTGTGCCTAGCCAGTTTGTGTTAAAATCGCCGGTGGCGTGTAGCTCTCCACCGGCAGCTAGAGATTGAAGGGAGTTTAGGTGGGAGAGGATGTCCACGGGGGGGTGCTGGGGGAGCAGTATGAGCCTGCCACTTAGACCGGGGATGAACAGGGGAGAGAAAGTTTGATGAGAATGGAGTTTATGCCTGCAGGGGTTGTGGGGATTTCCACTATAGAGAAATGGTGTTTGTTTGTGACATACATTGCCATGCCGCCTCCACGCTTTTTGCCTGGCTGGTCATGTCTGATTATAGTGTAACCTGGAATGGAGACTTCTGTGTCTGAGTGATGGGGTTTTAGCCAGGTTTCAGAGATGACCAGGATGTCAGGGCACTGTGTTAATGCAATAGGTTGTAGTAGAGAGATTTTTGATAAAAGGCTGCAGGTGTTTAGGTGTAAAATGCAGAGGCCTTTTGGAAAGGAGAAAGGGGAATGGGGAATTGTGTGGTTTGGACCAGGGTTTACCTCTATGTCCCCGGACAGGAGTAGAAGTATGGAGACGAGATGCTTTATTTTTGACCTAGCGAGGTATGAGCAGGATGTGGAGGACCGGGTGTTTGAGGTAAATTTGGAGCAACGACGAGTTGGGATGTGCAAGACCGTGTGCCCCTGGTGAAAGGATGGAGGAATGACTCTGGCATTTATAGCTGCGTAGTGGTTTTGGGCCATGGCTTTGGCAGGTGTGAGCGAGGGGACTGTGTGGCCGGGCTGGGGGTAAGTCTAGGGGGTGGGGGCAGTGGGGGTTCACAGTGTGGGAGGGTGGCGGGGGCAGGGAGGAGAGAGTGGCCAGAGAGATAAAAAATAAGGATGCAAACAGCAGCATCCTTGCTTATTCATATATTCAGGTTTACTGTACAAATTGGATATATTAATATATTTTGCTGATAAATATCAATTAGGAATCAATGAGAACAAAAGCCAAGTGCTCATATTTGGATCAAAAAAATTAAACATGACCAGGAAAATAGGATCAAAGACATTCAGAACAGTGAATTCCTATGTTTAGGCCTCACTTTTACCAAAAACAGTCTCTGGTCCAAACATACAAAGGGGTGTCTACAAAATTACAGCAAACAGCAGGTGCACTTGCTAGATTTAATAGACGGTTCAGAGGCAATACTGTTAAGCCACTGTTAGAAGCGAGTAGGGAAAAGCACATTTTTCAAGCTCTATACCAAGCAGAAATCTGGGGTCACTCCAATTATGAGAGTTTAGAACCCCCCCCCCAACAAACTATATTGATCTGCAATGGGTTTTGGTAGCTCTGTCCCAGCTTCTCTTCTGAGGACAGAACAGGGTACAACAAATCTTAAGGCCCTAGCAGAGATAAAAAGACTAAACTATTGGATTAGAACCACCAGATTACCCAATGACAGACTACCTTATAAATGCTTAACTGGAAAACAGAGGTGGCAATCAGTGAGTTGTAATCAATCTGCATGGCTGAAGAGGGGTACTCTGGATCGTAATCATTATGGCCTGAGTTTCCTGGAGGGATACATCAAAAAGGGCATTTTGATCAGTCTCAAATATAAATCCTATATCACCAACAAGACTGTAAACATTAATCAAACTTATTATGTGGAAAAATACAAGATCTCAGAATCCTTCCCCCCACCCCGTTAACGTGGAATGATATTAGAAATTTGTACAGCTATTATTTGGATATTTTAACTGATCCTGCCAAGAGAAGGTTGTATACAATACACTATATGGCACTTTTACACAGTAACATCTTAAAAGCTAGATGTCATAAATCAACAGATACATTTGAGAAATATTGTTCTTGTAACGTGCCTGAACCTGAAAACTTACAACACGTTATGTTCAACTGTTCAGGTACACTAGATCAAGACAGATCTGATTGATGCCACTCTGGGAAATAATTCAATCTCAAAATAATGAAGTTCTTTTAAACCTCATGTTTACCTTCGAAGATGAACAGATTTTTAATAAAGTTGGGCAGACAATCACAAATAAATTTACAGTTTTTTGACTTTGAATTCCACGAGTGCAGATTGTGTTGTGAATTCAACTTCTGGTTGCAGCCATTTCTAACCACTGTCTGCTTATCCTGTGCACATCTTCTTCATTTAGTTTATTAATAAAGTTTCAGGCTATCTTCAAGCCATAATTTTTTACATCTAAAACGCTGACCTCTGAAGTGACAGTTACTGTAGTCTAATGATCATTTAACATTTTTGGGAGGGTGCTCATATCTAGTATTTAATATCATTTGCACTATTTCCATGCATTTTATTATACTACAATTTTGTATTTTATTATTATCTTCATTATTATGCCATTATAGGCACCTGCAGACATTCAACAAGTATGTATTTAATTATTTTACAAAACTGGACAGTATTAACTGTTTAATGAAATACTGATCTATAGTGTCTTTTAAATTGTGATGGTCTTTGATTCTTTGACCAAACAATACATTTGAAACTTACATAGCAGATTTGGGCTATCTGGTAACAGGGAGCACCCCTAAACTTAAAATTGTGCCTGTTAAGCTGTAGCTTCAAATTGACTTAGGTGATTTTTTTTTCCTTTCCTATTTCCACTGCCTGATGTGCTTGGATTGGGGGCCATGGCCACCACACTAGTAAAAGGTGTTTATTTTGGCAGGTCTCTGGTTTTTCTTCTACCATGGTACCTCAGGTAAGTACCCATTCTAGGTTTCAGGTCATTTCCTGTTTTTCCCTTCCATCTAATCTGGTATTGATTCCCCCTTCTCTCCCCAAGGACTATAGGGTGTCTAGTGTGTGTTTATTTTTTGTGGTTGCAGGTATTATCTCTCTGCTTTAAGTGAGGGGAATTTCCCTCTTTTTGTACTCTCAAATCTACGGATACTGCTTAATTTCTCAGAAAAAAAAAGAGAGACAAGCAAGAGACTCTGGAAACATTTTTTTTGTTCTCTCTGTAAGGCAGTTTATAGAGGAGTAGCAGTTGTTATAGTTTCTGGGTGATCCTTAATGGCTCACTGGAGCCACATGCTTCCAGCCCTTTGGCAGAGTGACCATTGGGTCATGCTGTTTTTCATTTTCAAGAGGCTTTCTAAGCTTCAGTACAGCTGTTAGCATGTCTGTGTTTGGGTGCTCACCCCCTCATTGTGCTGACATGCAGACTGTGTTTTCCTGTCAGCTCAGCACTGCTGGCTGAGCATGTTCATTCCTACTTTAGCCCTAATGGTTTTATATGCTGGAAGGAACATTTTCTCTGGTGTGTGTGTCTCTGTGTGTGTGTGTGTGTGTGTGTGTGTGTGTGTGTGTGTTTTCTTCAAAAAAAGGGAGGTGGGGATTGTGGTAGTTTTTCTTTCAGTGTTATGCATTGGTGTCTGGTGGAATAGTATTTTTGGCAACTCCAGCAATATTCTATAGTATTCATTATTTATTTTGGGGCACCATGGCTTGTCGGAGACTTCTAGTCTTCAAACGATGTAAGACCTGTGAAAAGGTAATGCAACCCTCTCTGCTGGGTTCCTATTGCCCCACTGTGTTACTCAAGCTAATTAGTGGTGGACGAAATGGGCTCAATCAGCTCCATGAAGCGTTTCACGGAGCACAGGCAGATTCACGAAGTGCTCCGCAACGTGAAGCGGAGTACTTCGTGTTATAATGAGGAAGTGTATTAGAAACAGCGACTTTGCATTACTCCTCCTCCCCTAGTCACTACTCTTTCCATTTTTAAGGTGAAGTACATTGGTGGCAGTTCACTTCACCTCACTTTACCTTGTTTTTGAGCTCCAAATGTGGATTTTGCAGTGATTCATGGGAGTTCAGTTCACATGGGCTCTATATTGATCTGCACAGCCTCAGTTTGAAGTAGAATGAGTGGGAAGGAGTAGGAGACAGTGTGCTCTGATAACTGTCTGTAGGAATCTTGTAAAAGCTGTTCAAAAAGCATTTTTATTTTTTGGGGGGATCCAACTGTAGTTCATCGATTGTAGGAAACCATCATGTGCTCACATCATCGAGCGTTTTTGTTTGTGTGTGGATTTTGAATGTTAATTTACAACATTGAGTGTATGTGGTGAAAGACAGTGAAAGTGTGCTGTGTGGGGAAGGGGCATATCTGTGTGTAGGTAGATTTAAGTTGGAGAACTAGTGATTTCTTTGTTTTTGGGTTATATTTTTATGTAACTGACTGTGTTACTGTACACATAGTGAAATTGTCAGTAATAGTAGAAATGTTCTTGCTGTTTGTTGTGTGAATGTGGTGCAGCATTTCATACGGTCAGGTTGTTTAAATTAGAAATTTACATTACGTCACAGTACACTGAACTTTTACATTTGTGTCACATTCCGCATTCAGCATTGTACACAAACTGTTCTGTGTTGTGAGTGCAGTGTTGCGTGCATCCAATATAATACACCTTTTAAAATTTGTGACACAGACTAGTGTAAGTGCAACTAAGTGCAGCAGTGTGAACCTGCTGCTATCCACTGCAGCTGCCTGATTTTGTACTGCGATTGTGTTCTCTGTTGTTAGTTTTGCTGTTTGTATTGTAGTGCCATAAAAATCAGCACTGTCTGTATTCTGTGCTCCCCCGCCCCCACCCCACGCTTTAAAAGGTTTTTTTTTACCAGACTGGATTGTTTTTATGAGTTTGTGACCCCATTATCATCACTGGTTACTGAAGTTTTAATTCCGTGACAGTGTCACAGTAGTCTCTTATCTGTTGCTGAATCTACAGTTCTTTATTTTGCTTCACATCCAGCCAGCATCCCTCCAGTCAGAAACTGAACATATCAAAATCTGAATTTGGTAATAATATTTGTGGTTGATCCCCCAAAATGCCTGCAAAGAGACTTGCAAGTAAAGCTGTTTCTGGCCATGGCAATGTTGGCAGTAAGAGGGTCTGTGGGTGTGGTAGTAATACGTGGACGGAGAAGTGCATTGCTGATGTGAGGAAAGGTATTTCTCCTGCAATGTTTTTTACAGCCCAATCAGTAGCTTCATTCATAGTTGGAGGAAATGGTGTTTTCCCAGTTGGTGGTGTCAGTATTGCTGGTGTTAGTGGTGGTGGAGGTAGTATTAGCATTGTTGTGTCAGGTTCTAATTCCGACCAGTGTACCATATCCAAACATATTGAGTGTGAAGCAATGCAAGTGAGTGGCAACGTAGATGATGTCATACTTCACAGTAACATCCCATTAACTGAACCTGATTCTGAGGATCATGTCAACAATAGCATTCAATGCGATATTCCATCCACCGTGGCACTTAACGTCACACATTTTCCATGCAGTGATTCACAGTGTGGTGAAAAAATATCAGGTGATGGTGGTGTAGATGCTGATGATGAATGTGATGATGCTGATGATGATGATGTTGCTGTTGTTGCAACATGCAGTCTACATGTTAGCATCCAAGCAGAAGATGTGGATGTGTGTGACAGTGACATTGATGAATATGATGATGATGTAATTGACCCCAGTTGGGAACCGGAGAAAAATAAATTAAAAGTGGCTGTGTCTGAATCTGTTTGCAGGAATCCCCCCCCCCGTAAAAACTTCTGATTTACTGGTTTTAGTTGATGATGATGATGATGACAACCCAGCAATCAATATGATAGGTAGTCATGGTGGTCAGTTGCAGTCCAGGTGTGCAGTGCCAGAAACATCACGTTTCCCCCTCAACTTCAGTGCTTAAAATGACAGACTTAAATAAGCCACATCATCATGGACATGTTAAAAGCAGAGCATCATAATCCCTTGTTTGAGATTTTTTTGTTCAAGATGCAAATGATGATTCAGTTGCAATCTGCCAGGTTTGCCATGTACATGTGAGTCGAGGTAAAAAGGGGAGCCATCTTGGGACAGGAGGACAGCATACGCATTTTAAGAATAGGCACTGGCTCTGTGGGCCCAGCACACACTGGCAGCTAATACCACAGTGGGGCGTTCGCCCGTATCACCCGGCAACCATAGCCAGCATGTTATCCCCTTCCATGACTGTTAAGCCCAGTAGGAAATTAAACGTGTGCAGTACTGTGGTAATAAGAGCAGAGGATTACTACAGGCATGATGAGGTGGAGGACCATAATGACTTTGAAATGTTTTCCAGTGCTGGTGAGAGTAGCAGTTTCTGTGGTGGTGGTGGTGGTGAATGCAGTATGTCTAGTGCAAGTGGTACATCAACCCTGGTTGGCAAATCTGGAAAAATAGCATAATTTCTGGGTTTGTCATCATCACCTGTGCAACCGTCTTCATCAAATGTCCATACTCCACCCACTGCCAATGCCATTCATCACAGAGCACAACTGTTTGTGACCAACAACACACCCAGTGTAAAACGTTTAACTCAGCCCACGTTTGTGCATAAGCTGAAGTTCTCCCCCCCAATCATACAGTGTCACATGAACTTAATGCTGCTGTACAGGAAATGCTGGCAATTGATCTTTTGCCCTTCTTCTTTGTGGTGAATTCTGGGTTCCGGCGATTTGCTGCCTGTGCCTATCCAAAATGGAAAGTCCTATCCAGGACATACTTTTCTACCCGTGCTGTTCCCGAGTTGTTCCACACTGTCTCTGACTCAGTAAGACATGCCCTTCAACATTCCTCCTCTCCATTCATCCATTTAAGTATGGATATGTGGACAAGTGGAAAAACAGCGGGGAGTTCATATCTGCGTATAACTGCACACTGGGCGCAGGTGCCAGGGGTTGTTTTTGTGATGTTGGTAGTGTGAATAATCAGTGCAGTAAGGTGGATTGTCATGGTAGCAATCTTCCTGGAATTCGCCAGCAGGCAACAATTGCTATGCACAGTGTGACCTGTTCACACACTGATGAGAACATATTGCACATGGTACTGACTGAAATTGACAGATGGCTAAACCCTCTGTCCCTGAGAGCTGGGTTCATAGCAAGTGACAATGGGTCAAATGTGGTGAAATGCATCACGAATGGTGTTTTTTTATGTTCCATGCATGACACACTGTTTAAATCTTGTGGTTCAGGAGTTTCTGCAGCACCCTGACATAAAGGAAATGCTGACCATTGCACGACGTATCTGCTCTCACTTTTCAAGATTTGGAAAGGCCCATGACCAGCTGTGGCAGTTGCAGATACAAAACAGCCTGTCTCAGCACTGCTTGAAGCTGGAAGTTGTCACCCGATGGAACTCCAAGTTATACATGGCAGAGGGGTTGTATGAACAATACAAAGCCATCTCAGAATATTCTGTTATGCACACTAGCCGTGACAGTTCTGGGGCCTCCATGTCTATGACGACAGAACAGTGGCACCTCATGGACTCCATAATAACAACTTTGCAGCCTTTTGAACATGCCGCACAGGCAGTGAGTGGTGAGTCTGCCTCCATTAGCCAATCAATTCCACTGCTGCAGTTGCTGAGGCAGACATTGGTGAATGTACAGCATAGCCTTGATGTTGCCAGAGACGGTGGAAGCAGTATATTGCTGCAATATATGCTGACAGTATTCGACCAGAATCATCACATTGTGAACATTCAGCGTAGTGACAACTTTGCCATGGCAACAATGCTGGACCCACAAAACAAACGTGGAATTGCATCAGTACTGGAGGGAGGACCTGAACAGGTAAAAAATATCAGTGGTCAACTGGTGTGCTTGGTTCATGGGGCACAGAAGTCACATGCCAAGGTAAGCAAACCTCAGCAGCATAATCCAGCTGAAGGTGTAGCTGGAGGACCAGCAAGCATGTCATGCAAGGGTAAGGGAACTGTAGCTCCAGGTTGTCTGTCATCCAAAGTGGGTTGCGTTAACCCACTTTGGGAGGCTTTGTCCCAAGTGGGTATTTGTGAAATAAATGATTCTGAAGAACAGGCTGATGCATCAACAATTGGACTTAGTGGTGTACAGAGAATGGTTGAGTCATATTTGTCTGAAAACAGGCATCTGACAATAAGTGAAGATCCTCTTTTGTACTGGAGTGGAAAGGTCAGTGAATGGCCAGAGATGACTGCAGTGGCACTGAAGTACCTCACATGCCCACCCTCCAGTGTAAGTGTTGAGATGGTATTCAGCTCAGCAGGTGCAATAGTCCGGGATCGTCGGACAAACCTGTCTCCTGCAAATGTAATTTGCTAACATTCATTAAAATGAATGAGAGGCACATATCAGCACAGACTGCTACCTCATTATTCATACCCCGGCCTAGTCATGGTGGTCTTGCTGATGTGGAAATGAAGCATCCTGGTGGCACTAGCAGAGGCTGCCTGAAACGGCCCACCACTGATGTAGATGACGACACAATGGAGAAAGAATTTCCCAGTGGTCAGGCTTCAGACATCGATGACTGCGAGGGCAGTTTTCTTAATGAGGATGATGATGTGGTTAATGTTGGAAGGTTTCAACTGCAGTATTTAAAAGGCGGTGTACCCCCCACCACCCCAGACCACCACCACCACCGGGACTGATGTTATGCAAGTCTGCCACCATGAGTCTGTCTGCCCCCCACGGACCACCACCACCACCACCGGGACTGATGTTATGCAGGTCTGCTACCATGAGCCTGTCTGCCCCCCATGAACCACCACCACCACCACCGGGACTGATGTTATGCAAGTCTGCCACCATGAGTCTGTCTGCCCCCCACGGACCACCACTACTACCACCACTGGGACTGATATTATGCAAGTCTGCCACCATGAGTCTGTCTGCCCCCAATGGACCACCACCACCACCACCGAGACTGATGTTATGCAAGTCTGCCACCATGAGTCTGTCTGCCCCCCACAGACCACCACCACCACCACCTCTGGGACTGATATTATGCAAGTCTGCCACCATGAGTCTGTCTGCCCCCAACAGACCACCACCACCACCACCACTGAGACTGATGTTATGCAAGTCTGTCACCATGAGTCTGTCTACCCCCCACGGACCACCACTCCGCCAGTGCACCACCACCACCAGCTTCTTAATATTCAAACCATAAAGTGAGTATGTGCACTCATGTTTGTTATGCTACCTCACTTCCTTACGTTGTATTTTTTTGTTTTCTGTAGCTTTTCAGAGCCGCAGTGGCAAAAAGCATACAGTACAGTTCTTTTGTTTCTTCTACAGGGGAACAAAAACAGGCTCCATCACTAATATACGTTGGGAAAGATTCTGTAGCTGTATCATACAGAGAGGAACCGATGTAATATCCATGTGAAATCCATTCTGGTAAGTATGAAGACTTTGTTTAATCCATTTCATTGTTTTGTAAAGACTGCTGCAAATATTGCACACAACAGGTTGTGTTAGTTGACAGGATGTGTCTCTGAAATGTAACTTGACAATAGGGATTGAGATTTGAGAACCAGGGAGGGACACATAACAATGAAGTTGTAACTTGTAAGAAGTCATTCATTTGTTTTTTGTAGGAAACTTTGAGATCCTTTGTTGTTCTGTCAAAGTGGCCTTATCAAAAAAGTTCTTCAACATCAGGCACACCCTTCCCCTGAGCTTGGGCACACATGCAACACGCAGTAGTCGTTTCATTAGATGACCATGACCATCATTAACAACCGGACTCCAGAAGGATGCTGATGAAATCTGTGAAGAAGTAAAAAAATAAGAAACCATTACAGACAAAACTGAAACTATGATTCCCCACCCCCCAAAAAAATACTTACCTTCATGTGCTTGAGAGTTATCCATTTCCAATTTAAGTACAAAAAATTCTCATTGAGCATTGGAATGTGCACACCAACAGTTTATGAGTCACCTGTGTGATGCAGAACAATAGCATGAGTACATGTCCATGTCAAGTTCAACTCCCCTCCTCATCAACTACAAAATACACAACCATATATTTATATATATATAGCTACTCACCAAGGCTACTATTAGTGTTCAGCCAAAGGGCACTTTTCAATCCAGTTGAGATGATCACATTTCATTTGGTGGAATCGTCTCGCACAACACATTGGACTAGCAACACGAACCTCACAGTCATCATTTTATACTGGGGTATGTGTTGAAACAGTCTCATTACCACTTGTCAAATTTCTGCACACAAGGAGGATGCATTGTGGGCCTGCAGAAAAAATCTGGGGACTCTGTGCCAGTTTTGTGTGTTCTGTGATTGTTGCTGTGAGCTCATAGTCATGATGTTATAGTGACATTTTTACAATTAAAGCAGCATTGCAAAAATGTCCTCACAGTTCTGAACTGTACTTTTTTATGCTACCTTACATTGCCACAGCAACCATTACTTATGTCCAAGTCGACAGTGACTTGAATGATACGATTCTTCTCACAATTTACGTCTGCTTCTGTTACTCCTACTTTTTTTCATGTATGAAAACAAAATGAGCATGTCTTCCAATATTGTTCTGACCAGCTTTGTATTTATTTGCAGCTGCTCTTCAATAACTATTGTTCCGCAGTGTCATATAAAACACTGACTGATGCATAACTGTTAGTTAACAGCAGAAGTGATATATGACAACTACTTGATGTGATGGAGAAAATCAGAGGAAAACAAAGACAAAGGCCTGGTCACACTCACTGTCAGCAGCATCAATTTAAAAGGAATGCTCCTTTCATTATTTCACTCATGAAACAAGCATTTGTCAATGCCGAATGTTTGCTTGCTGGCATTGGCATTGGTAGTGTAGAAGTTACAGAGCTGCATAATAGGAATGGCAGCGAAGTACTGAACTGAAGCCAACCCCACCACCACCCTGCAGAGAGTGACAGGCATTGGGGTGTGCCTTTGGGTCGTCAGGCATAATGACCACGCCATATCACCACACCCTACCCTGCAGTCACTGACAAGTGTCACGATGTGCCTTGGGGTCTTTGTTTATCGCTACTCCCATTCCATCAGGAAATATGGTGAGATGGGTGCGGTATAGGAGAATGGGGTTAAGTTTGGGCTTGAAGAGTCCGAGGCACACCTTGATGCCTCTCACTGGCTGCAGGGTGTGGATGGGGGTGGAATGGTATGAGCATGACAGGCAAGAATCCCAAGTCACACCCCTGATGCCTGTCATTCTCTACAGGATGGAGCGTTATGGTCGGAAACCCTAACGGCTCAGGCATTCATTGATATTTTCACTCCAAATTTTCAACATGTTTTTTTTGAGACCCCCACCTCGTGAACAGTGGCAATATCAGTTTGTTAGCCAAAAACTGCTTTTGCACAGTGACTATGGCATTTGGCATCACAGGTGCAAAAACACATTCTGAACAGGATGTGAAAAATGACAGCGGTACTGTTCATGGGAGGTGTAAAAAATGGCAAAGTTGAAAATCTGCTGTGAAAATCTTAAAAAAACTGGTGAAGTCATGTGCGTGCGTAGAAACTGTGCAATGCACATCCGTAATGTAACTAGTTTGGGGATTTTTTTATAGCAGATTGTTAACACAGGCATTTTGGACCTCCGATCATGAACAGTGTCAGTGTGTTTTTCTTTATTTGTCCCGAACAATGATTTTCCACAGCGACCACGCATTTCTGTGCTGAAAGTGTGAAAACACATTTCGGCCATGTTGTGGAAAATGACAGCTGTACTGTTCATAAGGAGGTGTGGAAAAATGCCACTGGTGAAAATCTGGACTGAAAATATTACAAATTCATGAACTTACAAGGGCGCGTGGAAACTGTGCAATGCTCACTTACAGAACACAGTCATTTTATGGAGTTTTGTCACCAAATTTTCAACATAGCCATTTTAAGACTTCTGCTCATGACCAGTGTCACTGTGATTTTCTTAATCTGTCCCAAACATTGTTTTCGCACACTGACTGTACCATTGTGCGCTACATGTGCGGAAACACATTTTGGGCGAGATGTGAAAAATGGTAGCTGTACTGCTCATAAGGAAGTGCAGTAAAATGGCAATGTTGAAAATCTGATGTGCAAATATTACCAATTCACAAACTTGCCAGCGTGCGTAGGAACTGTGCAAGGTGCGCTCCTAAAACAGTCATTTTTGGGAAATATTTCACCAAATTTTCAACATAGCCATTTTAACACCTCTGCTCATGACCAATGTCACTGTGATTTTCTTAACATGTCCCATACATTGATTTCGCACACCGACTGCGCCATTGCGCACTACATGGGCGGAAACACGTTTCGGGTGAGATGTGAAAAATGACAGCTGTACTGCTCATAAGAAGGTGTGGTAAATGGCAATGTTGAAAATCTGGAGTAGAAAATATTGAAAATTCACAAACTTGAGAGCATGCATATGAACTACGCATACACGATAGTAAAACAGTGCATTTTTAGGAATTTTTCACACCAAATTTTCAAAATAGGCTTTTGAGATCACCTTATGCGAACACTGGCAGTGTCATTTCATTAATCATTCTGAAAGGTGATTTCACGCAGTGGCTGCGAAATCACCCTTCGGGTCCAAGTAACGCCATGACAGTGACAGCATTCATGAGAAGGGGTCTCAAAAACCCCATGTTGAAAATTTGGTGCAAAAATTCCAAAAAATGCCTGAGATATGCAATAAAGTTGAAAAAACCCTATCTATCCCATTATACAGCTTACCGGCATTTACTCAGTTCGCAGTCGGCTTTGAAGAGTGCAGACATGTTCCCGGTCCGTCGAAGATCTTGCCGCGGGAGTCCGAGGTAGGTATGGGGTGGAGGTGTGGGGAGGCAGGGTGTGCAGTGGGTGGGCGGGTGGGGGCAGACACAGCGAGGGACCATTTTCGATTTTCAGGTTGTTTTTTTTATTACGATGACGCGGGACGTTTGCCACACTGGGGTGGGCTCCCAGCAGCATGGCAGAAGGGTGGCTGGGGCATGGGCCGATGGGGATTGGGCACCCCCATCGGTCCAGCGATCTGTTGCCACGCTGGGTGGGCTCCAAAGCGTGGCACCACAGGGGACACAGTGGAGCCGACGGGGATTAGGCACCCCGTCAGCTAATCTGACATGTAGCCACACTGGGGTGGGCACCTAGCATGGCACCCTGTACTCGGGGGGGACACAGTGGAGCCAACAGGGGATTGGGCACCCCCGTCGGCTATACGACGTGTAACCACGCTGGGGTGGGCACCCAGCGTGGCATATGAAACTGTGTTTCGGGGGGGCACAGCACAGCTGATGGGGGATTGGGCACCCCCATTGACTATACAGTCTGTGCGTTGGGGGGCAGCACGCAGCATATGTGTGCGTGTGTGTGTATAGGGGGAGCGCGCATGAGCAGGCGATATCTCATCGCTGCTCACTGAAGCGTAGCTCCCCCTTTCAACTGTACGCCACTGCATTTTGAAGCTGTCATAGACAGCTCCAGCAGGCATTGGAGAACTGCGGCCATACCTGCCAACACACTGACTGAATTGGAAGAGGGGGTGACACACCTCCGAAAACTCCGATGATGGCACTATGTTTCTTGCACATGCATGCAAGCAAACATAAAAAGGTAGTACAGCACACTCAACTACTGCAAATTATCACATCATTCCAGTCAGGCTGCAGGATTTTTTCCTGCCATTGTTTAATTGATGGAACCAAGATGGCGGCTGAGCTGAGCCAGCCAGAATACTGATTTTTACTGCCTATTATTTTGATTCATCTTAATTTGTTTTTAGTCAATTTTAGCCTTCCCGAAGTTTGTTTGTATGCTTTACTAAGTTCGGATTGTAGCCGCGTAGCTCGGATCGTTTTTCTCCGGTTTTCCGACTGGCATCTTTTGGAGCGTTTATTGGAGCCCCGTTTCGTCGTTCTTTGGAGCCTTGGAGATTTGCATCCATTTTCTGGAGTCCTGCATTTACTTTTGTGATCTGGCCCTGTGGCGCTTGCCGTTGTCGACTTTTCAGAGTTCCTCGCTGTCTCCCGTTCTCCCGATTTATATTGTGAGAGGCTGTGGAGTCGGGTGTTGTTAACAGTAGTCTGGAATGCGAGGATAGCAAGGACCTGTGGAAAGTCTTGCCCGGTGAGTTTGTATGACTTTCTAAATAAATTGCGCTTGGACCTGCGACGTGGGAAGCTGTGGTGGAATAGGAGAAGCCGTGAAGAAGCTCTTTTTCTGAAATATTGGAGCACCGATTTGTGTTGTCCCTAATGACTTTATACTGTTTTGGTTTGAGAGTTTTGGTCACAGCGTGAAGGCTGTGGAGACGAGAAAGATTGAAAGGGAATTGAAGCTTTTGACATTGGGTATAGAACTGTGACGCTGGGACAGGAAAGGAGTACTACATTTTGTTGTTTGCTCCTGCTTGGATACACTGACTGCTAGGATTCAAAGCCAAACTCCTGGCTGGGAATTTTGGCCATGAAATTGTGTTGGGAAGGAAGAAGAGGAAGAAAGACTTGAGAATTTAGCCTAAGTGTCCCTGAGGTGGGTGCGGGTGCTGGTGTCTGTACCTGGGAGGGCTGGGAGTACCTGCCGTGGGTTGGTGTTCTGCCTTCGGTGATGCCGGAATAACCTGGCAGAGGCCGGGCTGTGTCTGGCATCCCATAAGGGTGACAGTGCATATCCGTGCTCTCCCTGCGTTCACTAGGTGAAGAGTGCTTCCTCCCAGGTGGCTGAATGTCAGGAACATGAAGAAAGTATACTGACTCAAACATTTTGAACTGTGGGGCTTATGATTAAATTTTATTAAGTTTAAGGACTTTTAGTTAGGGTTTTAAATTGTGTGATATCTTTAGATTCATGCTGTTTGTTTTATTTGTTTATATGTGATTTTTATTTTTTTGTATGCAGTGAGTGCTAAGATTGTTTTTCCCTTACCTTTGCTGTGAGAGAGCGGAAGGGGGAATTTTGTGTTGGGGTGAGAGAGTTTTTATTTATTTGTTTGTTTTATTCTGTTTTGTTTTGTTTATTATTTTATTTTATTTACTTATTTTTATGTGGCTTTGTATGGGTTTTGGTTTGATTATATGATTCTTTTTTTTTAGGTTTCTTTGGTTAATAATATTATTTGTTAATTAAGATAGGTTGTTTATTGAAGTTATTGGACATTAGCTATCAATGATGTGTTTGATGGGGCTGACAAGTCAGAAAGCGTTATTCTCCACTCTGCTCTGGGACCTCCGTCCCTTTCACTGTCCTCGGTTATCTGATGACGTCTTTAACAGCTGTTGAAAAGCAGGGATAATGAGAAGGCGTTTAGGGGATGGATGGGCTAGACAGAGTGGGAGAATGGAGAGGGGTGGGCAGATAAGGATAGTTGGGTCAAGGAGACGTCCTGGGGTGAAATGGGTTCAGGAGAGGGGTCCCCCTTGCCTGATTCCCATACCCAAGGGCCCCACGGATTGTGGGCAGGTACTGCGATCCTTCCTGAAAACCCATCCAACTCGGCGTAAGAGGTAATGCCAGGTCGATTAGGAACAAGACTGCTATTATTGCAGATCTTGTTGCAACATCTGACTTGGAGATGTATTTGAGACCTGGCTGGATGAGAATGCAGGTCCTATTTTAGACTCTGCTGCTCCAGCTGGTTCTCGGTAATGCACCATCCGAGATTGGATCGAGGGTGGGGGAGGGCTATCTTTTAGATCAGATCTGGGTCTTGTGGAGGTGCCAGTGGGCAACACCAGATCCTTTGAGTGCATCCTGGCAGCAGGTGCAGAGCTCAGGATTCTCCTCATATACCGTCCACCAGTGATGGTGGTGAATTCCTGAAGAGTTCACGGACTTCATCATTGACATGACACTGGAGTCGCTTAGATGGCTAATACTGGGTGACTTCAATGCCTGGGTCGACGATGAACTCTCACACTTTGGAAAGAACTTCTCCAACTTATGTCTATGTTGGGCCTGTCACAGGTAGTTACCTCTGCTACCCATATAGGTAGACACTCTTTGACCTGGTGTCTTACTGATTTGGATGTCTCACATTTGGAGGTGGAACCAAATGTGTGGACAGACCATCACACCATAAGATTCAGTTTTGGGGCACCCCTAATAGGTTCGTTTTCACGGATATCCAGTATCGCCTTTTAAGGGGAGTAAACCTAAAGGGCCTATTGGCAAGTACTGACCCATTATCGGGTGTTTCGATGAAAGTACGGGGTCCAGGGACCTGGTTAGCCTATAACAAGGCGGTGACCAGGGCCCTGGACCAAATTGTCTTCAGCCTGCTGTCACCACTCTACCACTCAGTGCCCAAAGACCTTGGTTTGATGAGTCTTTGAAGGAGCTGAGGAGAGGGCGAAGGCTAGAGAGGGCATGCGGAAATCTTGCCTGGATGCTGACAAACTTAGATTGATGGATCATTATGTTTTCATCAATCAGCAATATCCCATAAGAAGGCAGAATTCCTGTCCAGGGAGATTGTTGCTGCGCAAAACCAACCGGTTCAATTCTTTCGGACTGTTGACAGATTGTGCAATCCACTCTGTCTACAGTCTGGAAGAGATTTTTCACAAATAAAGTGTGATGAGCCTCGATTTTTCACTGATAAGATTGCCAGCATTAGGTCGGATATCAGCCAACCTCACTTCAAGGGTTTGCAGTGATCGCAGGGGAAGCAAACACCTGTGTCACCTGGTCTGACTTTGTAGGCCGGAATTCATGGACATTGTGAGGATTGTCCAGACTGTACGTCCAACCAGCTGTAGTTTGAACTGGGCCCTACGCCTCTATTATTGGGTTATGATATTATCTGTCCGACCATTGCTGAAATTGTCTGGAAATCTTGTGGACCAGGGATCTTTCCTGAACCCTTAAAGTGGGCGTCGCTCGACCACCCTAAAAAACCTTCATTGAATCCGGACGGTCCAGCTAACTCAGACCTGTCTCTAACCTGCCCTTTTGGTAAGGTTATTGAAAAGGTGGTTGCACTGCAACTGGATGACCATCTTACAAATCACAATGTCTATGATACTCTTCAATCTGGATTTAGGAAAAGACTATAGTACTGAGATCCTCTTGTCCGGTTCTAAATGATCTCCTGATAGCTTAGAGATCAAAAACTTGTACTATTCTAGTCCTTCTTGATCTCTCTGCAGCATTTGACACTGTGGACCATGGTGTGCTTTTGGAATGCCTGCAGTTTTATTGTGGACTGTCTGGTACGGTTCTGCAATGGTTTCAATCTTTTTCTCAGGGTTGGAGACAGAGGGTTATCACTGGAATTTATTCCTCTGACGCTGTCTCTTTGCCTTGTGGGGTTCCGGGGTTCCATTTTTGGCACCCATGTTGTTCGGCTGTCTATATGCTGCCATTGGGAGACATTATTAGGCAATATGGCTTGGGTTTTCACTGCTATGCAGATGATACCCACCTATATTTGTCCTTTAGTCCCGGGCAAGAAGATGCAGTCTCTATATTTAACAGCTGTCTATCCGAGATCAATGATTGGATGAGTGCCAGCTGGCTAAGGTTAAAACCCAGATAAGACTGAGGTGTTGGTAGTGGACCCAGGTCGCTTTGAGGCGGGTTGTAGGCTGGTCTCTCGGCATATGGATCGATGGTGTCCAGCTCTCGACCAGACCGGTGCGCGTAACCTGGGTGTTATTATTGACGACAGATTGACGCTGAAATTTCATGGTGTTTTCTGCTGTCAAATCTTCCTTTACCATCTGACGTATTGCTCGGGTGAAACACCTTGTTCCTCCGGCTGACCTTCCGGCTATTGGTCCATGCCTTTGTTATCTCGCTTGATTACTGCAATGCCCTGTACCTAGGCTGCCGGGGTTGATATCCGCCGCTGCAGCTAGTGCAGAACGCAGCAGCCAGGCTTTTGACTGGGACATCTATGAGGAATCATATTACCCTGTGGCGTGAGCTGCACTGGCTGCCGGTTCAGTGGCGGATCACCTTAAGGTCGGGTTACTGACCTATAAAGCCCTACACGAACAGGGACCGCGTATTTTCAAGATCTGCTTGTTCTTCATTGTCCTTCGCCACCTCGCCTGCCGGCGAGGGATTTCTAGAGTCTTGTAGGGTTCGCTTAAAACTTCGAGCACGGCATTTTCTTATGCTGCCCCTACCCTGTGGAATTCTACCTCGTCGGATACGGTTGCCTGATCGCTGAGAGCTTTAAGTCAGAACTTAAAACTTATTTATTTCAAATAGCTTATGGGTAGTGACTCGTATTTTATTGTAATTATATTGTTATTTCTGTTGTTGTTTATATGTATGAAATTTGTATGTATTTAAATTGTTCTATTTGTACAGCGCTTTGATATCGAAAAGCGCTTAAAAATAAATTTTTACTTACTTACTTACTTACAGTCAGTCAGGATGTAAGTAAAGGAAGCTGTAACATGGCATTAAAAAATATGGGTCAGAGAGTTATCAACAGATTGTTGCGCTGCTGCTTTACAGACAGTCACCACATTACATAGTTACGGTGATGCACATAAACTAATATGTGGGGGCATTACTACCACTGGAATATTTCTTGCTCCACAGAGTGCAATATATGTATGTGAAAACCACGCATAATTTCATTACAGTGAGTCACATGATGGAGGAATTAACAATCTGAAAAGCAACCCACATTGTGCCATTTTCTCAGCAACGCTTAAGACGTGATGGCAGAGGGAGCGTAGGACATGATCCACTATACTGAATGTCCAGCAACTATCCCAAACAATGTTTCCTAATCTTTATAGGTTCACTTTGGTGTGAAATGTGGGATGTTTCCACCAACAACAAGGCTCTTCTTACTGGAAACGGGGCCACACACTTCACCACAAACTGACCATTAACATAAAGAAACATTCAGAAACCTGCACAATTGGATATTCACTGTAAGGAGCATGCACACATGTTCTCCCTGCCATCACATCCTAATGTTGCTGAGAAGGGAGGCAGAATGTAGGCAGATTTTCAGAATGGGAATGCCTCTGTCACGTGACTCACTGTAATGCATTTGCACCTGGTTTTCAAAAAAATGTATTGCACTATGTGGTGCAAGAAAGATTCCCCTGGAAAGGAAAATGTGTATGATTTAATAATAACAAACAAACACACAACAAAAGTACAACACAGTAGTGATGTGGAGTCAGGGTGGGTGGGTGTGGGGGCCAAAACAATACCTGGTCTTACTATGGCCATGGGATGCCATGGTGGTCCAGCAGCAGGTGCAGCACTGGAAGTATTCTGTTGCTGCTAAAGCCCACTCTGGTAACCTGCTGCCTCCCAAAGCACTGAAAATGTTTGTTGTTTTCCTCCAGTGCTGCCCACACCAGGATGAGGTCAGACTGGCTTACAGGGACTGTGCCAGGTCCACTGCAGTGGGTAATCCAGGTAGTGGGCTGCAGTGACAGATGGTGTTGGTGGCTGTTGGTGGTGGTGGAGCAGCTGATGTAGCCTCTCCTCCTGCTGCAGCGTGTGACTGCTTCAAGGCACAGCCCCACCCCAGCAGCACTGCCACTGCCCATGGAAGGGCCAGCAGGTAGAAACCTGGCTTCTTCCATGGCAGCTGTTGCTCTGCCCTGTGGTGATTCAGCATCTGGATGCACTGGCCCCTGTCCTCAAATGTGTCCTAGGGGCTTCCATGGTGCACCAGCACACCACATGGCACTCCACCACTTGTGCTGTCTCCCCCACACACTAAAACTCCTACACTGGGAGCTGCTGAGGGACCAGACACAGTACGCACTTACGCACACAAGTACCACCACTCCACACTGAAGCCGTGGGGCCACCTCCTGTGGCTGTGGTGGTGGAGGGTGCTGCTGGAGCCCCAGCTGCTGCTGTTAGTGCCTATTATTTTGATTCATCTTAATTTGTTTTAGTCATTTTGCCTTCCAAGTTTGTTTGTATGCTTTACTAAGTTCGGATTGTAGCCGCAGAGTTTCGGACTGCTTTTTGTCCGGGGTTTTCCGACTGGCATCTTTTTGGAGCTTTATTGAGCCTCTGTCACGTTGGCCGCTCTTGAGCCTTGGACGGTAATCATTTTCTGGAGTCCTGCATTTACTTTGTGATCTGGCCCTGTGGCGCTTGCCGCTGTTTCCATTTTTCAGAGTTCGCTGTCTCCTGCTCTCCGATTTATATTGTGAGAGGCTGTGAGTCAGGTGTTGTTAACAGTAGTCTGGAATGCTAGGATAGCTAGGACCTGTGGAAAGTCTTGCCCGTGAGTTTGTATGACTTTCTAAATAAATTGCGCTTTTGGACCTGCGATGGGAAGCTGTAAGGGAATAGGGAGAAGCCGGAAGAAGCTCTTTCTGGAATATTGAGCAACTGGGATTTTGTGTTGTCTTTAATGACTTTATACTGTTTTGGTTTGAGAGTTTGGTCAAGGCGTGAAGGCTGTGGAGACGAGAAAGATTGAAAGGAATTGAAGCTTTTGACATTGTATAGAACTGTGACGCTAGACAGGGAAAGGAGTACTACATTTTGTTGTTTGCTCCCTGCTTGAGTTACTTGACTGTAGGATTCAAAGCCAACCCTGGCTGGGAATTTTGGGCTATGAAATTGTGTTGGGAAGAAGAGGAAGAAAGACTTGAGAATTTAGCCTAAGTGTCCCTGAGGTGGTGCGGGGTGCTGGTGTCTGGTACCTGGAGGGCTGGGATACCTGCCGTGGGTTGGTGTTCTCGGGGCCTTCGGGTGATGCCGGAATAACCTGCAGAGGCCGGCCAGTCTGGCATCCCATGGGCGGGGACAGTCTGGTATATCCGGTGTTTCTCCGCAGTTCACTAGTGAAGAGTGCTTCCTCCCAGGTGGCTGAATGTCAGGAACATGAAGAGCGTATACTGACTCAAATCATTTTGAACTGTGGGCTTATGATTAAATTTTATTAAGTTTAAGGACTTTAGTTAGGGTTTTTAAATTGTGTGACATCTTTTAGATTCATGCTATTTGTTTTATTTGTTTATATGTGATTTATTTTTTTGTGGCTTGTGAGAGTGCTAAGATTGTTTTTCCTTTACCTTTGCTGTGAGAGATAAGAAGGGGGGATTTTGTGTTGGGGTAGGAGAGTTTTATTTATTTGTTTGTTTTATTTGTGTTTGTTTGTTTATTATTTTATTTATTTACTTATTTTTATGTGGCTTTGTATGGGTTTTGGTTTGATTATATGATTCTTTATTTTTAGGTTCTTTTGTTAATAATATTATTTGTTAATTAAGATAGGTTGTTTAGTTGAAGTTATTGACATTAGCCATCAATGATGTGTTTGATGGGGCTTGTCGGTCAGGCGCTATTCTCCCCACTCTGCTCTGGGACTCCGCCTTTCACTGTCCTCGGTTATCTGATGACGCTTTAACATTGCCGAATAGCAGGGATAATGAGAAGGCGCTTAGGGATGGATGGCCAGACAGAGTGGGAGAACGGAGGGGTGGGCAGATAATAGATAGTTGGGTCAAGAGACATCCTGGGCGAAATGGGTTCAGGAGAGGGGTCCCCTTGCCTGATTCCTATACCCAAGGGCCCCACGGATTGTGCATCATGATCCTCTCTGAAAACCCATCCAACTCGGCGGTAAAAGAGTGTAATGCCAGGTCGATTAGGAACAAGATGCTGTTATTGCAGATCTTGTTGCAACATCTGATTCCAGATACACGAGACCTGGCTGGATGAGAATGCAGGTCCTATTTTAGACTCTGCTGCTCCAGCTGGGTTCTCGGTAATGTACCATCCTAGGATTGGATCATAGTGGGAGTGGCCATCTTTTAGATCAGATCTGGGTCTGTGGAGGTGCCAGTGGTAACACTAGATCTTTTGAGTGCATCCTGGCAGCAGGTGCAGAGCTCAGGATTCTCTCTTACATACCGTCCACCCAGTGATGGCAGGTGAATTGAAGGAGTCTGCTCTGACTTCATCATTGACATGGTACTGAGTCGCCTAGATGGCTAATACTGGTGACTTCAATGCCTGTCGACGATGAACTCTCACACTTGGAAAGAACTCTCCAACTTATGTCTATGTTGGGCCTGTCACAGGTAGTTACCTCCTGCTACCATATAGGTAGACACTCTTTTGACCTGGTGTTCTATTGATTTGATGTCTCTACATTTGGAGGTGGAACCAAATGTGTGGCTGACCATCACACCATAAGATTCAGTTTTGGGGCACTCTAATAGGTTCAAGTTCTCACGGAGATGGTCCAGCATCGCCTTTAAGGAGTAAACCCAAAGGGCCTATTAAGGTACTGACCTATCGGGTGTTTCGGATGAGAGCATGGGTCCAGGGGACCTACATTGCCTATAACAAGGCGTGACCAGGGCCCTGACCAATTGCTCGAAATTGCTTGCCCACCATCAGTGCCCAAAGACTCTTGGTTTGATGAGTCTTTGAAGGAGCTGAGGAGAGGGCGTTGTCTAGAGAGGGCATGGCGGAAATCTTGCCTGGATGCTGACAAACTTAGATTGATGGATCATTATGTTTTATCAATCAGCAATATCCCATAAGAAGGCAGAATTCCTGTCCAGGAGATTGTTGCTGGAAGAAACTAACCTGCTCATCCTTTCGGACTGTTGATAGATTGTGCAATCCACTCTGTCTACAGTCTGGAAGAGATTTTTCACAAATAAAGTGTGATGAGCTTCCTCGATTTTTCACTGATAAGATTGCTGTTATTAGGTCGGATATCAGCCAACCTCACTCTTCAAGGGTTTGCAGTGATCGGCGAGGGGAAGCAAACACCCGTGTCACCTGGTCTGACTTTGGTAGGCCGGATTGGTGGACATTGTGAGGATTGTCCAGACTGTACGTCCAACCAGCTGTAGTTTGGACCTGGGCCCTACGCCTATTATTGGGTTGCGAGATATTATCTGTCCGGACATTGCTGAAATTGTTCTGAAATCTTTGGACCAGGGATCTTTCCTGAACTTGTTAGTGGGCGGTCGCTCAACCACCCTTAAAAACCTTCATTGAACTGGACGGTCCAGCTTAACTACAGACCTGTCTCTAACCTGCCCTTTTGGGTAAGGTTATTGAAAAGGTGTTGCACTGCAACTGGATGACCGTCTTTACAAATCACAATGTCTATGATACTCTTCAATCTGGATTTAGGAAGATACAGTACTGAGACTGCTCTTGTCCGGTTCTAATGATTCCTGATAGCGAGAGATCAAAAGGCTTGTACTATTCTAGTCCTTTCTTGATCTCTCTGCATCTGACACTGTGGACCTTTGATGGTGCTTTTTGAATGCCTGCAGTTTTATTGTGACTGCCTGGTACGGTTCTGCAATGGTTTCAATCTTTTCTCACAGGGTTGGAGACAGAGGGTTATCACTGAATTTATTCCTCTGACGCTGTCTTTGCCTTGTAGGGTTCCGCAGGGTTCCATTTTGGCACCTTGCATGTTGTTCGCTGTCTATATGCTGCCATTGGGAGACATTATTAGGCAATATGGCTTGGGTTTTCACTGCTATGCAGATGATAATCCACCTATATTTGTCCTTTAGTCCCGGCAAGAAGATGCAGTCTCTATTTTAACAGCTGTCTATCCGAGATCAATGATTGGATGAGTGCTGTTGCTCAGGTTAAACCCGGATAAGACTGAGGTGTTGGTGGTGGACCAGGTCGCTTTGAGGCGGGTTGTAGGGCTGGTTTCTTCGGCATATGGATCGATGGTGTCCAGCTCTCACCTCAGACCGGGTGCGTAACCTGGTGTTATTATTGACGTACAGATTGACGCTGGAAATTTCAGTGTTTTCTGCTGTCAAATCTTCCTTACCATCTGGACGAATATTGCTCGGTGAACCTCCGCTGACCTTCCGACATTGGTCCACATGCCTTGTTACCGCCTTGATTACTGCAATGCCCTGTACCTAGGGCTGCCGGGGTTGTTATCCGCTGGCAGCCAGTAGCACGCAGCAGTCAGGCTTTTGACTGGGACATCTATGAGGAATCATATTACACCCAAAGGCGCGGAGTTGCACTGGCTGCCGGTTCAGTGGCGGATCACCTTTAAGGTCGGGTTACTGACCTATAAAGCCCTGCATACCTAACAGGGACCGTATCTTCAAGATCTGCTTGTTCCTCATTGTCCCTTCCGCTCACTCGCCTGCCGGCGTAGGATTTCTAGAGGTTCTAGGTTCGCTTAAAAACTTCGGGAGCACGGGGTATTTTCTTATGCTGCCCCTACCCTGTGGAATTTCTACCTCGCTTGGAGATGGTTAATGATCATGGAGAGCTTTAAGTCAGAACTTAAACTTATTTATTTCAAATAGCTGGTGTAGTGACCGTATTTTATTGTAATTATATTGTTATTTCTGTTGTTGTTTATATGTATGAAATTTGTATGTATTTAAATTGTTCTATTTGTAACAGGCTTTGATATCGAAAAGCGCTTAAAAATAAATTTTCTTTACTTACTTACTTACTTACAGTCAGTCAGGTAAGTAAAGGAAGCTGTAACATGGGCATTAAAAATATGGGTCAGAGAGTTATCAACAGATTGTTGCGCTTGCTGCTTTACAGACAGTCACCACATATAGTTACGGTGATGCACATAAACTAATATGTGGGGGCATTATTTTCCATCGGAATATTTCTTGCTCCACAGAGTGCAATATATGTATGTGAAAACCACTCCATAATTTCATTACAGTGAGTCACATGATGGAGGGACTAACACCTGAAAAAGGAATCATTGTGTTATTATTTTCTCAGCAACGCGCAGACGTGGACAGCAGAGGAGCGCAGGTACATGATCCACTATACTGAATGTCCAGCACCAGGCGTGCAGTCTATCGGTATAAGAATCCAGATATGGAATGAATCATCTGATTCATATCTGACTGCTCTATAGATATTGCATCCCATTGGTTCTGTTTGAACCAATGGGCGGCAGCCCTATCTGTTGCAGTGGGTCGTGGGCAGGGGGCGGCAGGCGGTGGGGTGCTGCTGCCCACCGGCTGATGGGGAGGGAGTGGAGGTGGGGCTCCATGGGTGGTGGGTGGGGGCCACTAGATCACCAGGATATTGGACTTGGGGGAGTGGGTTTGACCTTATGCCCATGATTGAGTCATGTCCACTGACCACCAAGGATATTGGTCTTGGGGTTGAACTACATCTCTGCCCATGATCGGGCCAGTCGGGGATTCAATTACATTCTGCCCGCGATCGGGCTAGTCGGGGAGGAATCTGAACGCCATCAGGCTAGTGGGGGTGGGGAGGTGTTCTGCCCAGATCGTATAGCGGGGTTATTTACTATGCCCGTGATCGGGCTGCAGGGGGCACAGGAACAAGTGGAGGGCCATCCACAGGTGGCAACTGCTGTGTTGTGCCCCCATGCGGCAGCTCACCTGTGGGTGACCCTCGACTTACTCCTTTTTTTTTGGCTTAAAGTTGTGCAGACGCAGGTAGGGGGTTGCGCCTGCACAACTCTACACTGCCCGGCTGAATATCGGGCTGTGCAGTTTATGAATGGTTCCTCCCCCTCCGGTTGAGCATGCCTTCATTAGCATTGCACTGTTGCTCAACATGGTTTGGGGGGCACAACTGCATCCTGCTGAATATCGCAGAATGGCGCAATTTCGGACTTGCGCTGGTGCAACCCTATTGCGCATGGCGCAACCCTTTTGAATATCCAAGCCAGTATGTTTTATTCATATGGAACAGCTATCATCTAACATTTAAGCGGTCTACAAAAAAAGTTATATTGTTTATCTGAATGTTCTATTACATATGTCTGCTCAAAAACTTTGAGTTTTAAAGTGCATGTGCATAAACATATTTTTCTTCAATGAAAGCAATGTATTATTTTGTACATTGTTAAAAATCTGTCTTTTATAAAGGTTTCATAATCTTGTTTACATGTACCGTGGTAAGAGAACCTGCTCATTTTTATTTATTTCTCAAAAAAGTAAGGAAATTCTTTGCAAAAAACTGCATTAATGCAACAGTTAGGGCTTTTCACAGCGACAAAAGTGAGGAAATTCGGTGTTAGGGTTTTCAACCCTAACTCCGACTCCCTTCCCACACTACCACACATACACACAGACAGACAAAGAGACATAGACACACAGATAAAGACACAGAAATGCACACACACACACACACACACACACACATATGCACATACAAATGGGGGGTCACACAAGGCAAAACAACTAATCACAAAACACACCATAACACAACAGAAGTAACAGATAAACATAGAAACATAGAAATATAGAATTTGATGGCAGATAAGGACCACTTGGCCCACCTAGTCTGCCCATTTCTGTACCTAATGCATAGACTGCATATCCTAGTTAGCCAACAGCCTACTTCCTCCTACCCCCAACTAGAATTGCCTTATGTCTGTCCCATGTATTCATGAATTCCTCCACTGTTTTTGACTCCACTACCTCCTCAGGAAGGCTGTTCCATGCATCCAAAACCATCTCTGTGAAAAAATACTTCCTCACATTACCTCTGAGCTGTCCCCCCTCTATCTTCAATTTGTGTCCCCTTGTTCTTGCACATCTCTTTTTCTGAAATATGCTATCCTCTTGGACTTTGTTGATTCCCTTGATTGACTTGAAAGTTTCTATCATGTCCCCACCCCGAGTGTATACATATTAAGCTTCTTTAATCTCTCTTCGTCTGTCTTCTGGTGCAGACCCTGCACTATTTTTGTTGGCCTTCTCTGGACAGCCTCCATTCTGTCTATGTTCTTGTGGAAATGGGGTCTCCAGAACTGGATGCAGAACTCCAGATGGGTTCTCACCAACTGTCTGTACAGAGGGATAAGAACTTCCTGTTTTCTACTGGTGATGCCTATCCCTATGCATCCCAGTATCCCACAGCCCTTCTTACTGCCTTCTCACATTGCTTGCCCACATTAAGGTCATTTGATATGGCTACCACCAGGTCCCTTTCCATTTATGTTGTTGTTATTATCTCACCCCCATTGTGTACTCTTTCCCTGGAATTTTGTTTCCCAGGTGCATTACTTTGCACTTCTTTGCATTGAATCTAAGCTGCCATACATTTGACCATGCCTCCAACCTTGCCAAGTCCCTTTGCATCCTCTCCACCCCACCTTCTGTATCAAGCCTGTTGCAGATCTTTGTGCCATCTGTAAAGACACATACGTTTCCTTCCAGTCCCTCTGCAATGTTACTTATAAAGACATTAAAGAGTACCAGTCCCAGTACTGAACCCTGCGGTACCCCACTAGCAACCCCCTTTCTTCAGAGTAAACTCTGTTTACTATTATCCTTTGTATCCTGTTGTCCAGCCAATTTTTTGCCCAGGCTACCACCTTGGGACCCACTCCAAGGCTGGCTAACTTGTATAGTAATCTTTTGTGTGGGACTGTGTCAAATGCCTTGCTAAAGTCTAGGTAGACCATGTCCACAGCCCATCCGTGGTCTACTACATTGGTTAACCAGTCAAAGAAATGTATTAGATTTGTTTGACATGACCTTCCTGCTGTGAATCCATGCTGCTTTGGGTCCTGTGCTCCACTGGCTTCTAGGAACTCAACAGTTCTTTCCTTTAGAAGCGATTCCATCATTTTCCCTTCTTAAACATACAACAACAGGCATCCATCATCATGTTTTAACAACTGTTGCACTTCTATGTGTGAAAATATCAATGTACATATGGCCACATAACATTATAAAGCATTATCACTACTCATGACTATAAATTAATCCTTCACGAAGGTACCCCTTATAGAAGAAGAACCTGACTATGTTCACTATTATTAACAAATGCATACAGTTTCATTATCCACACTTACTTGCTGCATAACTGTAAGCTGTTCTACCATCCACTGAGGATGAATAAGCAGTTACATTTCATGAACAACAAGTAACATGAGGATATGCTTAACTATGCACAGCATGACACAGCATTTATATAAAGCTTTACTGTACCTTTTCATGGTCTGGTGTTACCCTGACCTTCAGAAAAAAGTATTCATTAATGGAACAGTTTTACTCATCACATTATGACCGTATAACTTAAATACATGTTGTTTCACAACATTTTTTATATGTTTATACTTGCTGATACTATTGTGCAGGTGTGAAATACAATTTGAGATTAATTTAATGAACAACACTCTACAGTCACAAATGAAGTCACTGAGTACTGTATATCTCTACCATGTCTTACAGAATAGAAACAGTGACATAGCAGTATTTGCAGACAATCTAATAGAATATGAGTATGATACTATTACCAGATAACTTGAGGTACAATTGGCACCAATATATTGTTTGTATAATATGTTCTTATTGTAGCTCAGTATTACCAAATGGTCTTTTACATCTATGTTAGAAACAATTACATGCATAGATTACTGATAATAAAGACTTCCTCTATGTCTATGGGCATAGATTTGCAGCCAGTACTGAATGTGAAGCTAAAGAAATCTGCTGTGCATCTCATTATTGAAAGATAGCATCAGGTAGCATTGCAACAACACTTCAGTGTGTGTTAACAATATCAGATGTTACCATGACATAACTAATTTGCTTTCTCACTATGCTCCCACTTGTGTCAGCAGCAATACATAGTAGTAGACAGCATTTTGTAATGAAGTGCAGAATTACTTTAGTATGATGAACAAACATTCACAATAACATCATTTGCACTTCACTAATACATCTATGTAAGATTTTTCTATAGTGTTCAATATGAAGAGAGAAAGTGTTAGCTACATGAATAGTGAAAATTGCTATCTCATAATGAATACATTAAAGGATAGCAGTCACGCCACGAATTGATGTGTATGAATGTATCCATATTGTACTCCAACATAAGAAAATAGTCTTGCTTAAGATGGCATAGCATCACCATTTATTTAGACACAGTAAATAGCAGTATATATGCTATCTGATGTTATGCAACTATAACCTCATGTGCATGTTGGTTGTCACTCTGGTAAAGCATGTCTCTGTCCAAGTGAAGCACTGTGGACAACAGCATACACATTTTATGCAGTAAACATCTCCCATGCTTCTACTGCATGTATGTGTACACATTCAAGACACTGAGATGGCAGCAAAAGTACAACAGTTGTTGAAACATGATGATGGATGCCTGTTGTGGTATATTTAAGAAGTCTGTTATTTCTGTTGCATTAGGGTGTGTTTTGTGATTAGATGTCTTGCTTTGTATGACCCCCCATTTGTATGTGTGTTCTGTGTGTGTGTGTGTGTGTGCATCTCTGTGTCTCTATCTGTGAGTCCGTGTTTCTTTGTCTGTCTGTGTGTATGTGTGGTAGTATGGGAGGGAAAGTCGGAGTAAGGGTTGAAAACCCTAATGCCGAATTTCCTCACTTTTGTCACTGTGGAAAACCTTAACTGTTGCATTAAGGCAGTTTTTTGGAAAGAATATATACATATATACATACACACACACACATGTACACACACTGAAGCACACAGGGATGAAGCAAAGTGTCAGTTTTCCTGCATGATAAAAGGGATTAACTCCCAGTGAAATTGCATTGTTTACTGCAGTAGCTCTAGTGCAGAATTGTGATTCATCCTGGCAGATATATATATATATATATATATATATATATATATATATATTTAGAGGCAAAAACTCCGTTTAATGCATTAGTTGAGGTTGTTCCACAGCGACAAAAGTGAGGAAATTCGCTGTTAGGGTTGAAAACCCTAACTCCCGTCACCCCCGCACCACACACACACAGCACCACACACACACATTCAAGTATGGGGGAGGACCAAGTCAACACAACCAATGACAGACATCCAGCAGCAGGTGACAGAAATAACAAACAATTGTCTAAATGTACTACAAGACATCCCCACCCACCTGACCAGGTACTGCATGCTCAGTGGAGATCAACAGCAAAACTGAGGCCATGTACACCAAACGTACACATCCCTGATTGCAGCTGCACACAACGTATCACACTTAGTAGTTGCATGGCCTTACCTACCGATGCCCCACACCACACCACACCACTTGTGGTGGGTCACCTGAGCAATAGAGTTAAGCAAAACCAAGGAGTTGTACAGGTATAATATCTCTGATTATAACAAGGGTTTGAGAAATGCAGCTTTCTAATTGACTGTAAACATTGTAACAGCCTTATGTTTAGTTTTTATTAACATACATGTGGAGCCTAACGATATGATGAACATGGTTTAATATTGTTTAAAAAACAGTTTTATTATGATAGCAATAAGCCAATCACAGGTATTATGTTAATGGTCAGTTTATCACTGTCTAGCGACATGTGGCACTCGGATATGCCTCATTCAACATTAAACCCCTACAGGGTGATTAACAGACCATTTAACATAACTGTTGGTCATGCCTTATTGCTTAATTGTCTTTATGAGTAGATACTCTCCCTCTGCTAGGCAATGCAGCAGCTTTGCAACACAGTGTCCCACCCAGTTACACCATACACTGTCTAGTTGCTGGAGAATGGCTGTGAATATGAACTCATGAAGATGAACAGTGTAACTTGATCATTACAGTCAGCTAAACCCTAGTGTGATTATAACTGACAGACTCAGTGATAGAGGATAACCCCTGCTGTCCTAGTACATTTACCCCACTATGAGTTAAATCAATACTAAAAGACATTCTGTTTATATCTACACCATACCTACTTGATTCCTGTTGTAGCAGAATTAACATAGTTATCACTTTGATTGCATCAGTGACAGAAGTGTGGCAAACCCAAACAGTAGGCATACAGCCTGAGTATGAAACAACTGTTAAAAAAATCACACTGTGTCCATAAGTGGCATAGATCACTCATTGCAACAATAGCAAATGTATTACTATTTGAATAAGTTAGTCATCACAGATGCAATGAGATTGTCTTTATCAGGTACAACATACTCAGTAAGTGCCTACAGGAAAATCTATCCTATATACATGTCCGATACAGGTACATCATTGTTGGCTCAGTAGTGCTATGATATTTAGAAGTTGCTTGGCCTGATCCATGCAATTACAATCTTTCTTACAAAGAATACTTACTGCATCTTTAATATTGAAACACACTGAAGGTCTATGTATGTACATCAGCAGTACACCTTCATCAGTAAGAATGCATGTGATACTGGCAGTACCAATTTCACAGCGTTGAACAGGCAATGCTTTTCCATACGTTTACATCAGCCTCTATCTTGAGTAAACCATTGCAGTAAATGTGCTACTATAAATCACCTACTAAATGCATCACTACTTTATCTTGAGCATGCTAGTGTCTTGTAGTTAATTTATGTGCTTCTCTTAATTAATGTATACTCAGTAGTGTTAAAACCTTTCTACAACTGTCATCATGCACCTTCAGCATTTATATTGAATAATGGCACAGTACCAGTTGTGGTGTGGTGTGGGGCATCGGTAGGTAAGGCCATGCAACTACTAAGTGTGGTACGCTGTGTGCAGCTGCAATCAGGGATGTGTACGTTTGGTGTACATGGCCTCAGTTTTGCTGTTGATCTCCACTGAGCATGCAGTACCTGGTCAGGTGGGTGGGGATGTCTCAGAGTACATTTAGACAATTGTTTGTTATTTCTGTCACCTGCTGCTGGATGTCTGTCATTGGTTGTGTTGACTTGGTCCTCCCCATACTTGAATGTGTGTGTGTCTGTGTGTGTGTGGTGCTGGGGTGAATTGGAGTTAGGGTTTTCAACCCTAACAGTAATTTCCTCACTTTTGTCGCTGTGGAACAACCCTAACTAATGCATTAAACAGGTTTTTGCCTCTAATTTCCTTTTTTGAGAATGATACTGAGAAATAGGAGATATGTTACAGTGGCGGCGTGTGGCCCTTTTGGGCCCCCTCTCCCGCCGCTGAAGTCTGTGGCATAGTAACAGAGCAGCAATGCAAACAGAAATGCTAACACTGGTACACATGGTAAATACGTTAATGATAACAGAAAGGGTAACGCACACGTGTGGGACGGAACGGTGTGCCACGTGATGTCTGGTCACATAGTAACATGGTGCCTGTAAATGGAAATGTCAATGGGCATGGTGACGCAAAGTGAAACAGAAAGAGAAACAGTGCGGTACACACAAATGGCAAAAAAGTAACAGAAACGCAAGCGCAAATGAAAACGCAAAGGATGACGAACGTGGTGGCATTGGTGTATTGGGATCATCAGCCCAACTCTCACCCCATGACCTGTGTAAAGCAGCAGAAGTATAGGAGAATGGGATGAGAGTTAGGACTCATGATCCCAATGCACACCCCAATGCCGGTTGGGGGTGGGTGTGCAAGGGGTTTTCAACCCAACAGCGAATTTCCTCACTTTTGTCATTGTGGAACAACTCTAACTAATGCATTAAACTGAGATTTTAGCATCTAATTTCCTTCTTTTGAGAATGATAACAGAAATAGTGAATGCTGACAGCAAGCGGGGCCTTGGTACTCTGGGCCCAGGCATCACCTATATGTTGTGCGGGGAGGGAGCGTGAGCCTCAACCCCACACCCCACCACATGATGTCTTGTGGCATACTAACAGGGACAGCAACGCAAACAGAAAATGCTAACAGTGCTGCACATGGTAACACAAGCACGAATGAGAACAGAAAGGGTAACGCACATGGTGGGCGGAGGACGGAATGGTCTGCTATCGGATGTGTTGTCACATAGTAACATGGTGCCTGCAAACAGAAATGTCAACGGGCATGGTGATGTAAAGTGAAACAGAAAGATAAACAGTACTGTAGACAGAAAATGGCAAAAATAACAGAAACGCATAGCGCAAATGAAAGCATAAGGATAACGCACATGGTGGTGCAGGCGTCAACGGTAAGTGAAGCGGGTACGGAACCGCAAGCGGAAAGGGCAACAGTAATGGTAATGTAAGTGCACAGGCTGGTTTTCCCCAAAACCTGCATTGAGAAAGACAGTGAGTACAAATAATGTATGCAAAATAATGAGTATCGGCGCAGAAAATGAGATCTTGGAATTCTAAATACATTATATCTCAGGAACCGTACGACATAGAAAAAAAATTTAAAAGTCATATTATTTACAACTGTCCTGACTAATTTGATTCTTAGCCCCAGTAAGAGGCTAAGAAATTTTATGACGAAAAGTCCGGGGATTCGCGACTGCTTCCAGATATCGGCCCTGAAAGACGCCGGCAAACGCCGTAATGTTATCCTATGGGAAAAAGAAAAGTTCGAGCGCCAACTTTGCCTCCTGTAATGTTTTTCACCAAACCACTGAAAGGCACATCTGTGGGCTGTTGGCTGTCTTCCTCAAATTTCAGGAAAAAGACCAAACCGTTATTTTGCAGCAGGGATCAAATGATTTCTGTTATGCATTAGGCGCAATAATGTTATCCTATGGGAAAAAGTCAACTTTGGAGTGCCGTAACTTTGCCGCCGTGTGATATTTTTTCACAAAACTACTGAAAGGCACATCTGTGGGCTGTTGGCTGTCTTCCTTCCAAATTTCAGGAAAAAAGACCAAACCGTTATTTTGCAGCAGGGTGCCAAAGGATTTCTGTAATGCGTCGGGCGCCGTAATGTTATCCTACGGGAAAAACTGTCAACTTTAGAGTGCTGTAACTTTGCTGCCATGTTATATTTTTTTAATACAACACTGAAAGGCACATCTGTGAGATGTCGCTCCGTTCCTCCAAATTTCAGCTCAAAATTCCTAACGGTTCTTTTGCAGCGAGTGCCAAAGAATTGCTGTCATTTTCCACAGACTAGAAAACTACTGTCGCATTTGCAAAGCTTTCACAAAATTTGACACTTTCATAAGCACGCAATTTATGAAGTACTTTTTCCAGAAATTTGAAAACATATTTCTTGGGTGTTTTACACAAAATAAAGACATGGCAAGCATCCTCAGGGCCCGACTAGGTGAATACAAAAAAATTAGGTTGCTAGAGGGTCCCAAATTTAAATGCCAACCATTTTCTGATCACCAACTGAAAACAAAATGGCCGATTCAGCGAAAGTAACAGGCCCATTTCGAAAGTAAAATGCATTTGCGAAAGTGTCGAACTTTTGTTAACTTTTCCCATTGACTTATAATGGAAACTGTTTTTGAATAACTTTTGAACCATTTAATATTTTTCACAAAATCTTTGAAAGGCACATTGGGGACCCTGGTTGCACGTTCCCTGAAGATTTCAGGCCGGTCAAGCAAACCGTACGACCTGTAGGCACGACCACAGAATTCCAGAAAAGCGTAAACACGCGCACAGATCACACTTTAATAACTCCACAGCTGTATATCTGACCAGTATGAAACTTGGCAGATCCCAAGGCCTATGGTTCTTGATCATAAATTCCAAATTTCAGGCAAATCCATCAAATGGTTGCAAAGTTATTAAGGTGCAAAGTTTTGGGTTTAACATAAAATGGCTCCTCATCCCTAACTTATGGTAGCACTACTGTGCTACCAATATATATATATATATATATATATATATATATATATATATATATATTAGAGGCAAAACTCAGTTTAATGCATTAGTTAGGGTTGTTCCACAGCAACAAAGTGAGGAGATTCGCTGTTAGGGTTGAAAACCTAACTCCGAATCACCCCCAGCACCACACACACACAGACACACACACATTCAAGTATGGGGAGGACCAAGTCAACACAACCAATGACAGACTTCAGCAGCAGGTGACAGAAATAACAAACAATTGTCTAAATGTACTACGAGACATCCCCACCCACCTGACCAGGTACTGCATGCTCAGTGGAGATCAACAGCAAAACTGAGGCCATGTACACCAAACATACACAGCCCTGATTGCAGCTGCACACAACGTACCACACTTAGTAGTTGCATGGCCTTACCTACTGATGCCCCACACCACACCACAACTGGTACTGTGCCGTTATTCAATATAAATGCTGAAGGTGCTTGATGACAGTTGTAGAAAGGTTTTAACACTACTGAGTATACATTAATTAAGAGAAGCACATAAATTAACTACAAGACACTAGCATGCTCAAGATAAAAGTAGTGATACATTTAGTAGGTGATTTACATAGTAGTACATACATAGAGAGGCTGATATAAACGTATGGAAAAGCATTGCCTGTTCAACGCTGTGAAATTGGTACTGCCAGTATCACATGCATTCTTACTGATGAAGGTGTACTGCTGATGTACATACATAGACCTTCAGTGTGTTTCAATATTAAAGATGCAGTAAGTATTCTTTGTAAGAAAGATTGTAATTGCATGGATCAGGCCAAGCAACTTCTAAATATCATAGCACTACTGAGCCAACAATGATGTATCTGTATCGGACATGTATATAGGATAGATTTTCCTGTAGGCACTTACTGAGTATGTTGTACCTGATAAAGACAATCTCATTGCATCTGTGATGACTAACTTATTCAAATAGTAATACATTTGCTATTGTTGCAATGAGTGATCTATGCCACTTATGGACACAGTGTGATTTTTTTAACAGTTGTTTCATACTCAGGCTGTATGCCTACTGTTTGGGGTTGCCACACTTCTGTCACTGATGCTATCAAAGTGATAACTATGTTAATTCTGCTACAACAGGAATCAAGTAGGTATGGTGTAGATATAAACAGAATGTCTTTTAGTATTGATTTAACTCATAATGGGGTAAATGTACTAGGACAGCAGGGGTTATCCTCTATCACTGAGTCTATCAGTTATAATCACACTAGGGTTTCATGACTGTAATGATCAGTTACACTGTTCATCTTCATGAGTTCATATTCACAGCCATTCTCCAGCAACTAGACAGTGTATGGTGTAACTGGGTGGGACACTGTGTTGCCAAAGCTGCTGCAGTGCCTAGCAGAGGAGAGTATCTACTCATAAAGACAATTAAGCAATAAGGCATGACCAACAGTTATGTTAAATGGTCTGTTAATCACCCTGTAGGGGTTTAATGTTGAATGAGGCATATCCGAGTGCCACATGTCGCTAGACAGTGATAAACTGACCATTAACATAATTCCTGGGAGTGGCGTATGCTATCATAATAAAACTGTTTTTTAAACAACATTAAACCATGTTCATCATATGGTTAGGCTCTACATGTATGTTAATAAAACTAAACATAAGGCTGTTACAATGTTTACAGTCAATTAGAAGCTGCATTTCTCAAACCCTTGTTATAATCAGAGATATTATACCTGTACAACTCCTTGGTTTTGCTTAACTCTATTGCTCAGGTGGCCCACTACAAATCAGCACCCTAATGCCGGTTGGGGGTGGTGGGGTCCAAGGGTTTTCAACCCTAACAGCGAATATCCTCACTTTTGTCACTGTGGAACAACCCTAACTAATGCATTAAATGGAGTTTTTTGCCTCTAATTTCCCTTCTTTTTGAGAATGATAACGAGAAATAGTGAATGTAATGCAGCGGCGGAGCGCTGGGCCCAAAGGGCCCTGCGCTCCCGCCACATGATGTGTTGTGGCATACTAACAGGGACAGCAACGCAAACAGAAATGCTAACAGTGGCGCACATGGTAACACAAGCACGAATGAGAACAGAAAGGGTAACGCACATGGTGGCGTAGACGGGAATGGTCTGCCACGTGATGTGTTGTCACATAGTAACATGGTGCCTGCAAACAGAAATGTCAATGGGCATGGTGATGTAAAGTGAAACAGTAAGATAAGCAGTACTGCTGACAGAATGGCAAAAAATAACAGAAGCGCGAAGTGCAAATGAAAGCACAAAGGATAACGCACATGGTGGCGCAGACGTCAATGAAAAGTGAAACGGGTACGGATCCGCAAGCGGAAAGGGCAACAGTAACAGTAATGTAAGTGCAAAGGCTGGTTTTCCCCAAAACCTGCATTGAGAAAGACAGTGAGTACAAATAATGTACGCAAAATAATGAGTATCAGCACAGAAAATGAGATCTTGGAATACTAAATACATTATATCTCAGGAACCATACGACGTAGAAAAAAAATTTAAAAGTCATATTATTTACAACTGTCCTGGCTAATTTGGATCTTAGTCCCATTGGGGGGCTAAGAAATTTTCCGACAAAAATTCCGTATCTCGCACCGTTTCCGAGATACGGGCCCTGAAAGGCGTGGTGAATGCCGTAAAGTTATCCTATGGGAAAAAAAGAAACGTTCGGAGCGCCATAACTTTGCCTCCCTGTAATGTTTTTTCACCAAACTACTGAAAGGAACATCTGTGGGCTGTTGGCTGTCGTCCCTCCAAATTTCAGGAAAAAAGACCAAACCGTTATTTTGCAGCAGGGTGCCAAAGGATTCCTGTAATGCTTCGGGCGCCGTAATGTTATCCTATGGGAAAAACCGTCAATTTTGGAGTGCCGTAACTTTGCTGCCGTGTGATATTTTTTCACCAAACTACTGAAAGGCACATCTGTGTACTGTTGGCTGTCTTCCCTCCAAATTTCAGGAAAAAAGACCAAACCATTATTTTGCTGCAGGGTGCCAAAGGATTCCTGTAATGCTTCGGGCGCCGTAATGTTATCCTATGGGAAAAACTGTCAACTTTGAAGTGCCATAACTTTGCCACCGTGTAATATTTTTTCAATACAACACTGAAAGGCACATCTGTGAGATGTCGGCTGCGTTCCCTCCAAATTTCAGCCCAAAACTCCCAATGGTTATTTTGCAGTGCAGTGCCAAAGAATTGCTGTCATTTTCCCACAGACTAGAAAATTACTGTCGCAATTTGCGAAAGCTTTCGCAAAAAGTTCGACACTTTCGTGAGCATGAAAGTAAATTTGGTAAAGTATTCTTCCAGAAATTTGAAAAACATATTTCTGGGGTGTTTACCACAAAAATAAAGACATGGCAAGCATCCTCAGGGCCCGAATAGCTAAAACAAAAAGAATTACGTTTTTAGAGGGTCTCAAATTTAAATGCCAACCATTTTCTGATCACCAACTGAAAACAAAATGGTGGATTTGCGAAAGTAACAGGCCCATTTGCGAAAGTAAAATGCATTTGCGATACTGTCGAACTTTTTGTTAACTTTTTCCCATTGACTTATAATAGGAAACTGTTTTTTGAATAACTTTTGAAACGTTTAATATTTTTTCACCAAATCTTTGAAAGGCACATCGGGGACCCCGCCTGCACGTTCCCTGAAGATTTCAGGCCGGTCACGCAAACCGTACAACCTGTACGCGCGACCATAGAATTCCAGAAAAGCGTAAACATGTGCACAGATCATGCTTAATAACTCCGCAACTGTACATCCGATCAGTATGAAACTTGGCAGATCCCAAGGCCTATGGGTCTTGATCACACATTCCAAATTTCAGGCAAATCCATTAAATGGTTGCAAAGTTATAAAGGTGCAAAATTTTGGGTTTAACATGGAAATGGCTCCTCAACCCTAACTATAACTATAACCCTACCGTGCTACCATAATATATATATATATATATATATATATAAAACTGCCACCTGTTTGTCTGGTGAAAAAATATTAATCTGCTGCAAAGTTATTCAGTTTTTAATTCCCATTATTTTCAAGGGGACTATCACTCTCCAGTAGAGGAATGGAATGAAAAAGGATTTTGGTCTCACAAAATGGATTGTTTTTCATGAGGAGCCAATCTTTTTTGTGAGAAAAAATTTCTTTTTCATGAGCCACCATCATGTTTTTCATTTTTTTCAAATAAAACTGTTCCATAAATAAGCCAAATAATGCCTTGCACAGACACAAATACATGTATTCTGCTCATCAGGACTTCATGAGTTCTATTCTAACCATCAGAAAAAGTACTGTTTTGTCTCTTTGATGAGTTCTATTCTGCATTTTGTTACAGGTGAAATGGCCTAGGACTTTTTTTTCTTTTTTAAATCTTTTTTCACCAATCGCTAACTTCCTTTTTTGCCAGTCCTTTTTTGTTCCCATGAAAAAGGAATCACCTCATGAAAAAGGATTTAAAAAAAGAAACTAAGTCGCTTATTTTCCCTGGTGTCCAGTGGTGCCCCCACTCTTCAATAGTGGTGCTGGTCCCATTTATGTTTCTTTAACAGCCCTGGTGTCTAGTGCCCCCCCCAACAGCCTCGGCTGTCAATTATTTTTTACAAATTATTAATATTTATTTCCATTCCCCTGCCCTTACCTGAACACATCCCCCATATCTTTCTTAATGAAAAAGTAAGCATTTCATTAGTGTGCAGTGGCCTCCCTCCCCTCCAAAATGCATGTATGTTGCTGTTACAAAATGGTCCCTTGATGTCTTTCTTTTTTTTTACTGTAAAAAAAAAATCCTCTAACAGTTGATTCTACCCGCACCTCCAACCAACCTCCCACTGTATATGCACCACTCCCCACCCCCTAAACTCCCCCCCCACACAGACCCTCACTCACCAGGATGGCTCCCATAGTGAAGATGTACTCTCTGATTGAAGACATGTCTTACTCCTGAAATTGGCGACTACTGTATGAGAAGTAAGGTAACTTGTTCCGACCCGCGGTTACCTTACTACTCATACAGCGATGTTAGTTCCAGGAGAAAGAAGTGCATTTGATCAGAGAGTGCCTGTTAACTATGGGAGCAGGAAGGTGAGTGAGGGTGTGTGTGGAGTCCAGGTGGGTGGAGGGGTGATGCGTGAACAGTGCACGGTCAGTTAGAAGTGCAGGTGGAATCAATATTAGATTTTTTTTATTACAGTACAAAAAATTAAAAGACATTGAGGGACGTTTTCTTTATTTATAGCAATATACATGCATTTCTTAGGGGGGGATTATGTTTTCCAAGTGAGCACTGCATAAAGGAAAAATAACCTACTGAGATGCAAATTTTGGTTTCTCTCCAACACTCCCTCATGAATACTTTATACAGTATGTATGTGTATCTAGATCACATTGCCTTCCTTCCTGATTGCATACAGTAGTTACAAAGAGGAGATGTATGTGGGTGATACCAGTGCACTTGTCTACATATGGATCTCAATATGTTTATATTAAACAATATTCAGTATTAAAAAATGCAAAATGTATACAGTATATAATTTTAAACTGAATGTACAATAGAGCAATAGATTTGTTCTTAGAGTAGAGATAGAGGAGTCAGATTTAGATACGCAGTGACATATAGTGTTAAATATATCAGTCTGTTGTAATATAAAGGATGCATACAGATTACAAAACAATTTATGTATTCCTCTTAATATTACTTAATATACTTAGACCGGCAGCATGTGTAAGCCAATTGCATTTTTTGTTCCACAGTAGAGAGTTGCATTATAAGGGAACATCTAACAGGTTGGTATATGCCATTTCTATATGGCAAGGGCTCCAAATGTTAACACAGCATTGTCTAAAATGTTTATGTTAATATGAAAGGGGACTGCCAATGAAACCAGATAAAGTAATTGTACTGTGTCTCATGAGAGTCAACAGTGAAGAGCCCACCGAACTCGTTCCAAAATGGCATATGAATGATGTATGTGGAGATATTTGTTCTAGGGTATATACATAGGGTATCAATCACAAAAGTTCAGTCGGAAATAGGATGTCTGTTTTTATGATAAAAAAAGAAAAAGAAAGATCTGGTGCTCCCACTACCACCACACCCCAGCTGGAAGGGAGTTCTTCATCTCATGGATGGACCGACTCTGCTATCAGGAGTACAGTTGGGAGAGTTACTGAATCTTTTTTTTGGTTTTTTGGTTTTTTGTTTAGATTAGAAACCTCGTCTCTATTTTTGTATAATTTTCTGTCATTCTTGCAAATATGGATTACTGATTATGCATCCCTACAATCCCTTCCCCACAGGCTGCAGCTGGAAATGGAATTACTATTCATGGATATAGATAAAAATGAGCCCACAGTCAGAAACCTTTTGGACAATCAGGTGTTCTTAATTTAAAGTGGTTAGACAAGGATCCTCATAGCTTTAATACAGTTAATGTATTACAATGTCAGAAAATGGACTGCAGTGTTGATAGGAAGGCTAATTCTGTTTAGTTCATTTTTGTTGAATGGGAAAGAAGTGCAAGGAATACTTCATCTTTTCAGCCTTGTCCCAGGGACTCGGATACAGATATAGACCGATCTGATACTGAGTTGGGTTAATCTGCTGGCTCTGATTAGTTTATTTTCCTATGCTACATCAGGATGATCACTTCCAGCAGTGAGCTGATTTAGATCTGATGCCCTAGGGACATGGAAATGAAATCCACCACTATCAAGTCTGCTGAAAATGTTAAAATCATAAGAAAATCAATGCTCCATGGTAACTTAAATCAGAATCCTGAGTAAGGACCAGATAGGCATCACAACTTTGCAGTATGCAAAGACTAGAACAGCACTTGAAAGAGCCAAAGTGATCTAATGTCTTTCATACTCAAGGGCAACGTTCTTTGTATATTTTTGCATTAAAATGATAGAAACTGTATATTTTACTAGAATGATCACTAAACTAAAACAGTGTCTTGCACTAATAAAATGTTTTACAGATGCAATGCTCTTATTTGGACCCCTTCCCATATTTCCCATGTAAAATTTGTAAAGCCATCAGTCTCTCTGCCTCTGCCTCCATCTTCCTCCCCCTTGCCCTCTCTCTCTTTTTCTCAACCCTCCCTAGTGTAATGGGATTCTATTATATTTTACATGACTATATTATAGCCCTGGGTAATTGTTGATCCACATGAAAGGGGGTCTATGGGTGCTTGGTGTATAGTGGCACCCCCCAACCACTGATCGCTGCTCACAACTTCCCTGGTGTCTAGTGGCACCCCCACCTGCTGATTGCCCTCCCCTTTTTTCAAGTATATATTCCTTGGCATTTAGTGGCAACCCCCCCACCACCATCACATTTCAGGCACAAGCTGAAATGAAGAAAATGGTCCCTCAATGTTTTTTTCTTTTACAAAACCTGTTAAAAAAGAAAATGGTCCCTCACTGAACAGCCCCTCTACCCCCTCCTCCCACTCAGCACCCATCTCTCCACATCCCCATGCACTCTCTCTCACCTGAACAGGTCCCAGGTTCAAGACCAACTCTCCAATCAAAGACACATCTTGCTGCTTGAACCGGCAACTGTAATATGAGAAACTAAGGTAAATGCAGTTCAATGTATTTCAATGGGGGTTTTAACTCTGGTGCATAACTTAGCCATTTGTTTAAGATTTTGACCCACAATTTTAAACATGGCCTTTTGGGGGCCCCACCTCATGAACACTACAACTGTCATTATGCAACCCCTGCCCAAAAGATAATTTCATGGTCTGTTGATGAAATCACCTTTCAGGTGCGATTTGACATTTTTTATGACCTTGTTCATGAGGTGGGGTCATTAGAATGCTGTGCTGCAAATATGGGGTCAAAATTATAAAATCTGGCAAAGTTATGACCTTTCATTGAAATTTCACTACGCAAGAAATTTTAGAAATTTTAAATATTTTGACCCCAGATTTTCAACATAGCCTTCTTATTACCTCACGTCATGTGTCACAGCTGTCATTTTTCAAATCCTTGCCAAAATGTGTTTTGACATCTGTGGTGTGGAATGGCATTGCTGTAGCGAAGAATTACATTTTGGCTGGGATGCTAAACTTTTCTATATCGGGTATATGAAGTGGGGTAATAACATGGCTTTGCTGATGATTTGGTCACCATTGTTCTACAAATGGAAGTGCAGGGCCTGGAAGATCCTGCGCTTCCACAACTACATACATATACGCATCTGTGGAGTTATAGGAGTGCAGGGCCTGGAGGGTCATGCACTCCTGAAGGCAAATTAGAATATGATTATACTATCTTAAAAAGTAAGGAAATAAATTCCAAAAAAACTTCATTAATGCAGTAGTTAGCGTTAAAGCCACAAAAGTAGGTAAATGTGGCCTTAGGGTTTCCAACCCTAACATCCAACCCTGCACACACCAACAGGCATTGGGGGTGTGCTTTAGATTTGACAGCCCTAATGCTCACCCCATTCTCCTATACTGTACCCATCTCATCTTATTTTCTTATGGAATGGGGTTACTGGTAGGGCTGATGACCCCAAGGCACCACTCCCTCGATGCCTGTTGGTGCATGCAGAACTGGGGTGGGGTATTAATGTCACCTTAATGTCACTTTTCCCTACTTTTTTGACTTTAATCCTAACTAGATCATTAACAAAGTTTTTGCAATACATACATACATCTATATATATATATATATATATATACACACAAATAATGTTCAGAGCCAAGGGCTATTGTTGGAAAATATTGACCCTGATGGATGAACTATTGTCTAAAAATTGTTATATTGCCCAAACCTGAAGGCTAAAGGCAATATGACTATTGGGAGGCAATAGTTCACTCATTTCAATGGGTCCAGATTTTCCCACTATAGCCCCAGATTGACTACATTCAATATCTATTTTTTAAAATCTTAAACTGAGTTAACCTTACTGCTGACCCCCCCACCATGCACACACATTTCCCCACATGTAAAATACTTAAATAAATATTAAAAAAATACAGCACTGACTCACATTGTTCTTTTTGCAAGTTGACCTGTCCCTGTAATGCTGGCGTGAAATTTTTGTTTTTCTTGCTGCCTGTTTTGTTTGTGGCCTTATAGCTTGCTATTATCACTCTCTGTTCCTCCCTCCATTTATTTGTGCTATCACCTGGTGTGCTAATTGCCCCCCCCCCAGCAAATTGGTCCAAGAAGCAGGAAAACAAAAATGTTTTCCTTTAAAAAAAAAGGTAATTGATGCTGCCAACTACATGCTGTTTGTGGTCTGATCCACACAAGTAACTTCTTCCTCACATTCAAGGTCCTGCAAATTGGACCAGGGAACATTTTGGCTGTGGAGGTAATGGCACTGACTGTGTACTCGGAGTCATGGTCAAGGAGCCATGAACGGGAGTGCATTCTCCTGCTTGCTGCTGCCAAACCCTCTCATGTAGCAAATGTTCACTGCATGTGCTCATGGTGAACCTAAAAAAGTGGAAAAGGGCCCCAAGGGAATTTGCTGAGACTCTCAAACTTTTCCACTGACCATCATTCTTTTTTCTATATGAAGTTTAGGTCCCTCAAGATGAAAATTTATTGATTTATTTTCATTTAAAATTTGATCTCTGGGTAAAAACCCAAGGGCATCAAATGTCCATTTTCATGGGTGACCTGGAACAGAAACAACAATATAATACACTGTAATACAATGAACAAAACAAATTAATAATGACAAGAACATGTCAAAAGAGTAAGACAACACTGCTTCATGGATTTCATGCAAGTATTCAATGAATTACATTCTAAAATATCATTGGGCAAATTATTCCACAATTTTACAACATGAAAAATCCATAAACTTTGACCTATATGAGGGAGGGATGGTTCAATTTGCCAACATTTTCTGATCTAGTGCAATAAGTATGTGATCTATCTAAATTAAAAGACATGAATGAAACTGGTATTTGTATTGACAACAACCTTCTTGAAAACAGCAAATTAAAATAATTCTCTTTGCTCAAATGAAAACCAACCTTAATTTTTATATAAAATACAATGATGAGTTGAACGAGAAGCATAACTAGCAAATCTGCAAACAGAATTGTACAATGTCTTTACATGATAGACACTGGTGTTAACAGCAGATGAATAAATCGGAAGTCCATAGTCAATAACTGATAACAGTTAAGATTGAGCTAGTATCTTTTTTGAGTAAGCAGAAAGACAATAACTTAATCTGTAAAGGTGCCCTAATCTGGAATGCACAATCTTAATAATGTAATTGATATGTTCCTGATATGTTAGTTGTTGATCCAAAATAAAGCCCAATTATTAAAACTGTGTAACTCCTACTGAGATTCCTGCATACTCTTTAACTTTATAACTACAGGTGTAAATATTTGTATAAACTCCGGCAGTACCATTTGACATATGGGAGGTGGCCTCAGGCCTCTTGAGGGTTTAGCATTTTGAACTGTTATATGTCAACTACCATGTGTAATCCTGGATTTCTTAAAGTGATGTGGGAGAATAAGTCCCCTAATGTGATTAATGTTGCCTAGTAGATATTAAAATGACTGGATACCATATGCAGATTAGCCCAGGAAAACCTTATCAAGCTCATAATGCTCACTCTGCACAACGTAAAAAGTGACTAAGGTATGTGAATTCCATCCCAGTGACAAGCTACTGCTTTTGTTAACTACTGTACAGTTCACATTTATATTGTCACACCAATAAGTCACTTCTGCATTTTTCAGTAAGTTGCAGAACTGCTGTGAGACCCAGCACAAAGACATGAAAAAAATGACTCCTAAGAAGTGTATCTCAGTTTTGCATTGTATTGTGATAGAAGAGCTGTCTAAGTGCTGCAAAACAACACAGTGTGAGTTGTCCATGCATTGGCAAGTTTAAAAAAAATGCAAAACCACTTGATGTGAAACTGTAATGCAAAACTTATCGTGGCATGGAAAGCAAATTATAGTACTAGACAAGCCCTGGCCAGAGCTGACACAGCTGCAGCTGCACTTTAAGGCACTCACTGAGCTCTCAGTTGAATAGTGTGCAGTGCCCAAGATAGCCGCCGAAGCTCAGTATGTGTGTGAATTGAGTTCCGGTGGCCATCCTATGTATGGTAGATTGTCCCACTGTGAGCTCAGTGCGCATGTGCGATGAGTGGAGAAAGTCACGCATGTGCACTGAGCTCCAGCGGCCATCTTGACCATGGCAGATTGTTATGCTGAGAGTTCAATGTGGATGCGCACTGAGCGGAGCGCTCTTAGTGACCAGATTGTGCTGCAGCTCCAAATATGTGCTGCAGTCAGAATCCAGTCAGTTGTTTTTAGAGCTGACCACTACACAGCTCCAGGATCTACCCATTGCATGTTTGTAGACCTAGGCCATTTCTTCAGGGCTCACAGTGTCCTGCAAGTGCTTACAGTTTTTATTATTTTCTTAACAATGAGTATGTTATCAGTACTGTTCCCCTAGAAAAATATGACTGTCATCACATAGTCTACTCACAGCACTTTATTAGTGTGTTTTAACAAATCATGGGAGGATGGGGTGGTACCTGAGGACTGGAGGAGGGCAAATGTGATTCCACTTCACAAAAGTGGGAGCACGGCAGAGGCAGGAAACTACAAACCAGTTAGTTTGACCTTAGTGATAGGGAAAATGATGGAATCACTTATGAAGGAAAGAATTGTTGAGTACCTAGAGGCCAGTGGGGCACAGGACCCAAGGCAGCATGGTTTCACAGCAAGAAGGTCACGTCAGATGAACCTAATAGATTTCTTTGACTGGGTGACCAAAGCAGTAGACCTGGGAGGGGCTGTGGATATGGCCTACCTAGAGTTTAGCAAGGCATCTGACACAGTCTCACACAAAAGATTACTATACAAGTTAGCCAGCCATGGAGTGGGTCCCAAGGTGGTAGCCTGGATAAAAAACTGGCTGTACAACAGAATGCAAAAGGTAATAGTAAACGGAGCCCACAGTGATGAAAGGAGGGTAACTAGTGGGGTACCGCAGGGTTCGGTACTGGGACCGGTCCTCTTTAATGTCTTTATAAGTAACATTGGCGAGCACCTGGAAGGAAAAGTATGTATCTTTGCAGATGACACAAAGATCTGCAATGGGGTTGATACACAAGGTGGGGTGGAAAGGATGAAAAGGGACTTAGCAAGGTTGGAGGAATTGTCAAATATATGGCAGCTCAGATTCAATGCAAAGAAGTGCAAGTTAGTGCATCTGGGAAACAAAGACCCAGGGGAAGAGTACACAATGGGGGTGAGTTAATAACAACAACAAAAATTGAAAGAGACCTAGGAGTAATTATATCAAATGACCTAAAGGTGAGCAAGCAATGTGAGAAGGCAGTAAGGAGGGCTGGGGGGATACTGGGATGCATAGGGAGAGGCATCAACAGTAGAAAACAGGAAGTTGTTATCCCTCTGGACAAACAGTTGGAGAGACCCCATCTGGAGTACTGCATGCAATTCTGGAGACCCCATCTCCGCAAAGACATAGACAGAGTGGAGACTGTTCAGAGGAGGGCAACCAAAATTGTGCAGGGTCTGCTCCAGAAGACATACAAGGAGAAACTAAAGCAGCTTAATATGTATACCCTTGAGGAAAGGAGGGAGAAGGGGAACCTGATAGAAACTTTCAAGTATCTCAAGGAAATTAACAAAGTACAAGAGGGTAGCATCTTTCAGAAGAAGAGATGTGCAAATCAAGGGGGCACAATTTGAAGATAGATGCGGGATGGCTCAGAGGTAATGTTAGAAAGTATGTTTTCACAGAGAGGGTTGTGGATGCATGGAACAGCCTTCCTGAGGAGGTTGTGGAGTCAGGAACATTGGGAAAATTCAAGAATGCATGGGACAGACATAAGGCAATTTTAGTGGGGGGTAGGAGGAAGTAAGCTGTTGATTAACTATAATCTGCAGCTTATCCATCAGGAAGGGAAATAGGCAGACTAGGTGGGCCAAGTGGTCCCTATCTGCCATCAAATTCTATGTTTCTATGTTTCCACGTTTTGATACTATTATCTTTGATTAAAAATACATTCCCCATGAAGATATATATGCTAATCCAGATAAGATATATGCATATAACCAATGTTGTGCCATACATTATCAAAAGTTTCCAAATGGTTTTATTTGCTTTAATGAAGTGAAAGTGCAATACAAAATGTATCTGCTTATTTATGCTCTATCAGCATTAGAAATCTCTGAGATGAAACATGTGAGTTCACCTAATGTGATACTAAAGCAGAAACTCACTGTTTTAGAATTCCTCAGTACTAATACGTGGTGGACTGATAAAACTTAAGGAACTTCTGTCCCAAATTGACTGGTCTCCTATACAGGCAACTCCTGACATCGACACAGCTCTCTCCTTCTTTACCCAAACTTTTAATAATGCCTGTGATATCTTTGCCCCAGTGTTGACCCACCATTCTAAAAGGAAGAATGCCCCCTGGGTTACCCCAGCTTTGATCCACCAGCTCAAACATAGGGACAACCTATGGCACCGTGCCATTGAGACTGGCGGCCCAATGACAGGCGGTTATATGCCGCCGAAACAAGAGCTCGGGCCATCAGAAAGGCACGCCTGAGTACTATCGGTCCTCACTCACTGCCTCATGGGGAATCCTAGAACCTTCTGGGATAACATTAAACAGTTAAATGGGAGTGCACACTCCCCCACCCACCAGATCAACATTAATGGTGTGATCTCCTCAGACCCAGCCCTCATAGCCAACCACCCTCAACACCTCATTCACTGACCTTAGCCTTATCCTCCCTACAAATTTTTTGACCCTCCTCCCCAGCACCTGCCCGTAAATCTTTCTCCCTTATTTTCTCCTCCACCGTGTTTCTGCCCAAGAACTTAGGCTGCACCTTGTCACTGCCCTCAAGAGTAATAGTACAGGCAGTGACACCCTGAATCCGTGTATCCCGGCTGGTCTTAGACACAGTCCTTACCCCGATCACCTGCCTCATCAACCACTCTCTTTGCCTGGGGAAGGTTCCAACTGCCTGGAAAGTCGCCACTGTCACCCTATCTTTAAAGGTGGTGATAGGACTGTGGCTGGAAACTATCGACCGATCTCCATTCTCTCTCCTCTCTCCAAGGCCTTGGAAAAAGTGGTGGCCTCTCAAATCTCTGACTACCTGTCCACCTACAATGTCCTTTGTCCTGAGCAGCATGACTTCCGAGTGGGCCACAGTACCAACACAGCCCTCCTAGAGTTCTCCAACTTTCTCCACTCCTCCTTAGACACTGGTTCTCTGGCTGGTGCTGTCTTCATTGACCTCTCGAAAGCTTTCGACACTGTCTCCAACCCCCTCCTTCTTGATGCCCTTAGTCTCTCTGGTTTTGCTGCTGGGCCTATCTCCTGGTGCACCAGTTATCTGTCTGACCACTCACAGAGTGTAAAAATTAATGGGACCTACTCAGACATCATCTTTTCTGGGTTCCCCAGGGCTCCATTCTGGGCCCTTACTATTCTCCCTTTACCTTAACACCTTCCACGCTCTTGCTCGGGAACATTCTATTGTACGCTGATGATGCAGTCATCTTTGCCTCAAATCAGTAACCCTATTGCCCTCCAGGACTCGCTGCAGAAGTCCTTCACTGAAGCCGAGGGCTGGTTCAAGGAACATAGATTGGTGATAAATCTTAAAAAAACAAAAACCATGTTCTTCACTCATCCCCAAAACAAGTCTTGCAACTTCAAACTCCTCATTCACTCTGGGTCCTCATTCCCACTCGAACAAGTTTGCTCCTATAAATACCTAGGGATCAATATTGACCCCTCCCTCTCCTTCCATGGACACATCGCTGCCCTAGCCACTGCCACTAATATCCAATTGAGCATCTTACATCGGTATAAACACTGCCTCCCCCCGGAGGCTCTTTGACTCACAGTCACCTCCTCTATCCTTTCCCTAGTGGACTATGGACTGCCGGTGTATGGTGCTGCTGATCAGACCGCACTCCATAAAATTCGCACTACTCTGAATAAGGCCTGCAGGTTAATTACTGGAGCACCTAGGATGACACACACCTGTCTACTGTATGCTAAAGTGCTGGTACTGATCTCGACGGAGCCTCAAATATCTTACCTGTACCCTTAAAAAGATCCTCCTTGGGCTTTCCCCACCAGGATTGACCACCACCATACGCCGCTCTGTCCCACTAGTTCATACTGACCTCTGGGAAAACCTCTTGTTACCCCTAGAGCTAGGACCTCTCACGCCAAAGAGTCTTCAGCTTTAGGCCCCCTCCTGGTTCAACACACTGCCCCCTCCATCTCCAAGCTCCAACTATATCGTGCTTCAAAACTTCCTTCACGTAACCACCTTATTAACACCCGATGCTGTAACTGCCACTAGTCAAAGCCGTACTCAATACTTATGACAAAGCTTATTACTAAGCTGCTAAGGACCTATAACTCTGGTATTGTTTGCATCCATCCTACCTGTACCAGCTTGTTTGTATCTATGTCTTAATTTACTGTTATACTTATGTGTTGTACTGCTATACTGTGTATTTTGGTTTGTCTTACTGTGACAAGATACCTTTGTAAATGAGCCTATGGCTCAAAGGTTTTCCAAACTGCTGTTTAAATAAAATAAAAATAAAAAAAACGTATTTATATTGTTCACTCAAAGGTAGGATTATACAATTCTTCACTTGTAACATAGTTAAGTTTCTATAAGCCCCCTTTTAATACTGTTTATTAAACAGCATATGTGATGTTGTTCTCATTTACTCTGTTCAGATTCAATGACTTCACTGACAACAAGTCCTTATAAATGCTTGGGCTTACGGTCAGGTCTGCTTTCTCAACAATAACTGTGGGATCCTACATAAGGAAAGTAGCAACAATATTTCCTTTGTACATCAAGCTCGAAACATTGTTACCGTGATAGATATTTGTACTATCTGACTACTCTAGTATAACAAATTAAATAAATAACTGGGTGCATATGCAACTGTTCAAACCATATATACAGTAAAAATTGTATTTGATCTTGTACTGTGACTCTTTCTGATATATTTCTTATTCCATTGAAACAATAATGCAGTAAAAGAAATCTAAACACAGAAATATAAAGGAATACCCATCTCCTAGTCTTATGATTGCTGGTAACTTTCTATGTAAAACATGCATTTTCGAAGCATGGCTAGCCTAACACTGAGATGGCTGCTTGAAGTCTACTCTCTGCTCTTCCAGACAGAATAGCAAGTCATCCCATCTGATCATGCTGACAATCAAACTCCCCGGTGCAAGGGATATTGAGATCTAAAGTTTGGCTATTCACTGGATTGAATTTTACGGATAAAACTCCAACAACATACAAATGGGACACTGCTGAAGACTCAAACACCAGTGCCCTTTATCTCTGGTCCTACCCGCGCCACAGCATTGCCATGGTTGCATCCTCGAGTATGGATGAGATTAAAGGCATGTTTGCCCAACTTCTCACTGAACTGCAAGACTTTAAGAACAATACTGCCCTGCACAATGAGCAGATCTAGCAGTTAACACACAGGACTACAGCCAATGAACACAAACTGGGACAGACAACTGAAGCTTGTCATGAACAAAATAACAGGCTAGGGGATTAGGAATGGACTATCAATGCCATGCAACTAAAACTGGACAATCTGGAAAACAGTGGCTGGTGGAATAATCTCCACAATTCTAGTAATCCCAGAATTCTCTGAAAAAAAGAATGTCATGGACTTCCTAAGCAGGGCTTTACCTGAAGGGCTCAAACTTCCTACCAGCCCACCATACTTTGGACCCAATTCCAAAAAAGGGAGAGCGCCCTAGACCAATAATTGCTAAACTCCTTCACTATCAGACCAAAGAAAATTTGCTGAAAAAAGCCAGAGATCTGGGAGCAGTCTACTTGCAAGGGTACAATATAATGCCTTTTCAGGACTACTCCAAGGATCTGGCTACCAGGAGGCAAGCATACAGTACACTGAACGCTGGCATGCACTTCACCATGCCAGAATCATCTTCTACAGTACCTCAGATAGCCAGCTACTCTGAGGATCATGAACAATGGGACTCCCATGGACTTTTAAATCCCAGTGGCAGCCAGGGCACGCATACAGTCTCAAAGGCACAAGCTTTCAAACCACCAAACCCTCGGACCTGACAAAAGAATGCAGAAACTTCTCCTAACTCGGACTCCCCTGCCTGCCAAAATGCTGACTCCTCACCCAAAGCTCATACCACCCAATCCACCCTGGACGACATGTGAATGCTACCTCCTAAACTAAAGAGGTGAAACAGAAATGGGCCCAACAAAACCTTCACACCCCACTCAGACAGATCTAGGAGCCACAGCCGAAGTGATCATTCAGAGGACACCGACAGTGAGAGTGCACCCCTTCTACATTTCAATAAATACACTCCACTAATGTAAGAATCCCCCATGGAGCTCTCTGGAGTACAACAACCCCCTTACCTTGCAAGAGGGAACCAGAACTTGATCAACCCCCCCCCACCCAGGTCAACCTGAGATCCCCTCAATACTTGCAATGAGCCCCAACTATTCCCGCTTCCAAACTGCTCCCCACCACTGTAACAGATCAACCAGAGCCATGGATGACCCCAAAGAGCTCCCAGCCAACTGCTGCAATTCCTCACTCCTAAACTCACAGGAGGTCAGAAACCTTAACCTACCTAGGATAAGCGATTCCAAACATAGACTGAACTATAATGAGCATTTGTTTAAAACTATACATGCCAACATGTTATGAATGTGTAAACTCACTGAACACCATTTAAGCCTAAAGATTCCAAGCAATTACCATTTTATTCTATGCCTAATGATCTGTGACAGTAGCCCTCACACTGTTTAGCCAGGATCCGTGAGGAATTGGGGGGGGGATAGCTGAGATAGTTTATTTGTATTTAATTTATTTTTCCTTTGTTGTTTACTATCCTTCATTGATCAGTTTTTCTCTTCTCCAATGCAAGTGCACTAAATGTTAGGCCACAGCGGGGCTGTAAGCTGCACACCTCAAATCCCCAAGCTGTTTTCTGAAGAACAAGTAATGCTAAATTTCTCTATTCAGCTCAGATGTGATCTGACCCCCTATCGCAATTTCAAGCATTGGTATAATAGTATCTCCTGCTTTCTGCCTTTTACTCTCAATGGGCATATTTGAATGAACTGAGGCAGTTGCACTGTCCCTCATAGTCACTGTTAGCCCAGTATATTCTTAACATTCTTAAGCCACTGCCCAACTTGCACGTATTAGCGAGACAACAAGGATCTCACCTCTCGCCCACCTCTCTTTAGCACTTCTTCCTTCCTCCATTCCCATGGATAGTGGAGGTACCGAGGTTTGCAAGGAAGTCCCCAGCTGTGCCCAGTGCCAAACAACTGCAAGCTTTTTATTCATGGTTGTAAGCACCCAGCCGGGATGGCCTGCCCCAGCCACTCTCCAACACGATACTTCCCATCCCTCCCACTTGCATAATGCAGTGTCACACCCCCCAAAAACATACTCTTGCTTACATCCTGTCAGTCTACTCTTGTAGCCCAATAGAGAATTATGGACTAGCAACATGCCACACTTTGTCAGCTTGCCAACACCAGTTACTCAGGTCCACAACAACCCTCTGCTGAGTCAGATCCATGTACTAGTGCATGTATCCAATAAAGCCTTCTGTCCTATTTGTTTACCCCTTCCCACACTCAGAACAGATCCCCAGTACTACCACAGCATAGTGCACCAGTCTTTGCCCTACCCATTACTCTTACCCAATCTCAACCCCTTTGATACTGGGTTAACCCCTAAGGTCCAGTGCGCTCTGTTCTGTGCCCACCCCCCACATGCTGTATTTTAATACAGAATGGATGAAGTAGCTGACTAAATAACCCAGTGCACACAATGGCCCCACCTGCTCAACTCCTGCAGTGCTACCACAACCCCAGCTCCGTGTATTCTCATAATTTAGGCTGGGTGCACCCCGTATGCTCCAAGATGCAGTTATGGGATATATAGGGGATACATGATGGGCAGGAATGTGATATGAGAAATATTCTCACTCCTGCAGAGTGAGCTCTGTATTCTCACAAGTGCCAAAGGCATGTGTGAGAATGCACAGCTCACTCTGCAGAAGTGAGAATATTTGCCATAACACTTGATCTGCACATCATGTGTGCTATTTATACAATGGGGTAGGAGCCTAAGAAGTGTTGTTATGTTTTGCTGTGTCTTTTTTCTGTTTCTGTGTGTTTTTTTTTATTCTTTGGTAACTAAGTGAGTTTTTAGGAGTGACCTGGGAACACTGGGCAGTTAAGTGACTTGTTCAGAGTCACACAGTATGCAAGTGGAGGTTGTAAGAATCAAACCCAGGTCTGGTCTGCTGAATGTACCAAGCTTGTTCAGAGCTCAATACTCTAATCTCTAGACTATACTGACAACACTGTTTGTGTGTGATCTGAGGGGGTGGGAGTGTTTCTGAAAGGGCTGGGATTGTTAGAAACACAATGGGAAACAGGTGATTGTGTTTTGCAATGCTAATTGACTTAGGTGTCAGCGTGGCTCAGTTGGTAGCACATCCACCTCTGGACCAGAAGGTCATGAGTTCTCGTCCCACACCAGGATGGACTTGCACCTAAAAATCACTGGCATCTGAGTGCAGTATTGGGGGATGCTGTACTGCTGGAAAGTGCCGTCCTTCAGATGAGATGTTAAACCGAGGTCCCTTCTGCCCATCCTGGTGGGTGTCCAGGTGGAAGTAAAAGAACCCAAGGTAACCTTCATAAAGAGCAGGGAACATTCCTGGTGTCTTGGCCAACATTCCCCTTCCCATAAACCAGTTCATGCAATTATCCAGGTTGTGTGTGGGTGATGACATGCAATATGGCCACCACCAAACATTCAGTCACTTCACTACCAGTCTAGCATTGCTTGTAAAGCTCTTTGGGATACTGTGTATCAAAAGTGCTAAAGAAATGCTGATTCTTCTTCTAGTTGCAGTTTGCACTGAGAAAGTAAAGGAAATTCCTTTAGAATTCAGGTTGTTTTGAAGCTGAGATTAGCACAGTAATGGGCTAGGAGTGTTAGAAAGTATGGAACACAGTTAAGTGTGTTTTGCAATGCTAATTGAGTAAATTGCAGGCTTCAATGAGAAACAGACACTGATTTCTGAAGCACTTTCATATACAATGCTAGCTTTAGTGAGTGAGTGAGTGGTGACATCAGCAGAGTATGGATAAATGGAATATATCTCACTCCACTGATGTCTTCAGAATTTATCTCACTGCAGTGAGAATATCTCTATTTATTCCACTGCAATAGCTCTCACCCCCATTGTATATATATATATATATATATATATATATATTAGAGGCAAAAAACTCAGTTTCATGCATTAGTTAGGGTTGTTCCACAGTGACAAAAGTGAGGAAATTCGCTTTTAGGGTTGAAAACCCTAACTCCGAATTCACCCCCCCAGCACCACTCACACACAGACACACACACACATGCAAGTATGGGGGAGGACCAAGTCAACACAACCAATGACAGACATCCAGCAGCAGGTGACAGAAATAACAAACAATTGTCTAAATGTACTACGAGACATCCCCACCCACCTGACCAGGTACTGCATGCTCAGTGGAGATCAACAGCAAAACTGAGGCCATGTACACCAAACGTACACATCCCTGATTGCAGCTGCACACAACGATCCACACTTAGTAGTTGCATGGCCTTACCTACCGATGCCCCACACCACACCACACCACACCACATGTGGTGGGCCACCTGAGCAATAGAGTTCAGCAAAACCAAGGAGTTGTACAGGTATAATATCTCTGATTATAACAAGGGTTTGAGAAATGCAGCTTTCTAATTGACTGTAAACATTGTAACAGCCTTATGTTTAGTTTTTATTAACATACATGTAGAGCCTAACCATATGATGAACATGGTTTAATGTTGTTTAAAAAACAGTTTTATTATGATAGCAATAAGCCATTCCAGGTATTATGTTAATGGTCAGTTTATCACTGTCTAGCGACATGTGGCACTCGGCTATGCCTCATTCAACATTAAACCCTACAGGGTGATTAACAGACCATTTAACATAACTGTTGGTCATGCCTTATTGCTTAATTGTCTTTATGAGTAGATACTCTCCTCTGCTAGCACTGCAGCAGCTTTGCAACACAGTGTCCCACCCAGTTACACCATACACTGTCTAGTTACTGGAGAATGGCTGTGAATATGAACTCATGAAGATGAACAGTGTAACTTGATCATTACAGTCATCGAAACCTTAGTGTGATTATAACTGACAGAGTCAGTGATAGAGAATAACCCCTGCTGTCCTAGTACACTTACCTCATTGTCAGTTAAATCAATACTAAAAGACATTCTGTTTATATCTACACCATACCTACTTGATTCCTATTGTACCACAATTAACATAGTTATCACTTTGATAGCATCAGTGACAGAAGTGTGGCAAACCCAAACACTAGGCATACAGCCTGAGTATGAAACAACTGTTAAAAAATATTACACTGTGTCCATAAGTGGCATAGATCACTCATTGCAACAATAGTAAATGTATTACTATTTGAATAAGTTAGTCATCACAGATGCAATGAGATTGTCTTTATCAGGTGCAACATACTCAGTAAGTGCCTACAGGAAAATCTGTCCTATATACATCTCCGATACAGATACATCATTGTTGGCTCAGTAGTGCTATGATATTTAGAAGTTGCTTGGCCTGATCCATGCAATTACATTGTTTCTTACAAAGAATACTTACTGCATCTTTAGTATTGAAACACACTGAAGGTCTATGTATGTACATCAGCAGTACACCTTCATCAGTAAGAATGCATCTGATACTGGCAGTACGAATTTCACAGCATTGATTAGGCAATGCTTTTCCATACGTTTACATCAGCCTCTCTATCTTGAGTAAACCATTGTAGTAAATGTACTACTATGTAAATCACATACTAAATGTAACACTACTTTTATCTTGAGCATGCTAGTGTCTTGTAGTTAATTTATGTACTTCTCTTAATTAATGTATACTCACTAGTGTTAAAACCTTTCTACAACTGTCATCATGCACCTTCAGCATTTATATTGACTAACGGCACAGTACCAGTTGTGGTGTGGTGTGGGGCATCGGTAGGTAAGGCCATGCAACTACTAAGTGTGGTACGTTGTGTGCAGCTGCAATCAGGGATGTGTACGTTTGGTGTACATGGCCTCAGTTTTGCTGTTGATCTCCACTGAGCATGCAGTACCTGGTCAGGTGGGTGGGGATGTCTCGTAGTACATTTAGACAATTGTTTGTTATTTCTGTCACCTGCTGCTGGATGTCTGTCATTGGTTGTGTTGACTTGGTCCTCCCCCATACTTGCATATGTGTGTGTGTGTGTGTGTGTGTGTGGTGCTGGGGGTGATTCGGAGTTAGGGTTTTCAACCCCTAACAGTGAATTCCTCACATTTGTCGCTTGGAACAACCCTAACTAATGCATTAAACAGACTTTTTGCCTCTAATTTCCCTTCTTTTTGAGAATGATAACGAGAAATAGTGAATGTAATGCGGTGGCGGGAGCGCGGGGCCCAGCTCCCGCCACATGATGTCTTGTGCATAGTAACAGGAAGAGCAACGCAAACAGAAGCACTAACAGTGGCGCACATGGTAACGCAAGCGCAAATGACAACAGAAAGGGCAATGCACACGGTGGCATAGACGGGAACAGTCTGCCACATGATGTGTTGTCACATAGTAACATGGTGCCTGCAAACGGAAATGTCAATGGGCATGGTGACACAAAGTGAAACAGAAAGAGAAACAGTACTGTAGACACAAATGGCAAAAAATAACAGAAACACAAGTGCAAATGAAAACGCAAAGGATAACACACATAGGGCCCCGCGCTCCCAGCATGTAATGCAGCAGCGGGAGCTGGCAAAACGACAAAACGCCTCCTGACCACATGATGTCTTGTGGCATAGTAACAGGAACAGCAACGCAAACAGAAGCGCTAACAGTGGCACACAAGGTAACGCAAGTGAGAATGAGAACAGAAAGGGTAACGAATACGGTGGCATAGACGGGAACGGTATGCCACGTGATGTCTTGTCACATAGTAACATGGTGCCTGCAAACGGAAATGTCAATGGGCATGGTGACGCAAAGTGAAACAGAAAGAGAAACAGTACTGTAGACACAAATGGCAAAAAATAACAGAAACGCAAGCGCAAATGAAAACGCAAAGGATGACGCACGTGGTGGAGTAGACGTCAACGGTAAGTGAAACGGGCATGGAACAGCAAGCGGAAAGGACAATGGTAACAGTAATGTAAGCGCACAGGCTGGTTTTCCCCAAAAGCTGAATAGAGAAAGACAGTGAGTACAAAGAATGTATGCATAATAATGGTATCGGAGCAGAAAATGAGGACTTGGAATACTAAATAGGTTATATCTCAGGAACCGTATGACGTAGAAAAAAAATTTAAAAGTCGTATGATTTATGACTGTCCTGGCTAGTTTTGTACTTACTAAAAATTTTTCCAACGAAAAGTCCGTATCTCGCACCGTTTCCGAGATACGGGCCCTGAAAGGCGCGGCGAACGCCATAATGTTATCCTATGGGAAAAAAAGAGAAGTTCGGAGTGCCATAACTTTGCCTCCCTGTAATATTTTTTCACCATACCACTGAAAGGCACATCTGTGGGCTGTTGGCTGTCTTCCCTCTAAGTTTCAGGAAAAAAGACCAAACCGTTATTTTGCAGCAGGGTGCCAAAGGATTCCTGTAATGCATCGGGCGCCGTAATGTTATCCTATGGGAAAAACTGTCAACTTTGGAGTGCCATAACTTTGCTGCCATGTAATAATACAACACTGAAAGGCACATCTGTGAGATGTCGGCTGCATTCCTTCCAAATTTCAGCCCAAAACTCCCGACCGTTCTTTTGCAGTGCAGTGCCAAAGAATTGCTGTCATTTTCCCACAGACTAGAAAATTACTGTAGCAATTTGCGACAGCTTTCGCAAACATTTGCGACACTTTCGTGAGCACGAAAGTACTTTGCGAAAGTACTTTTTCCAGAAATCTGAAAAACATATTTCTGGGGTGTTTTACCCCAAAATAAAGACATGGCTAGCATCCTCAGGGTCCGACTAGGTGAATACAAAAAGAATTAGGTTGCTAGAGGGTCCCAAATTTAAATGCCAATCATTTTTCTAATCACCAACTGAAAGCAAAATGGCTGATTTGCGAAAGTAACAGGCCCATTTACAAAAGTAAAAATGCATTTGCGAAAGTGTTGAACTTTTTAACTTTTCCCATTGACTTATAATGGGAAATTGTTTTTGAATAACTTTTGAACCGTTTAATATTTTTTCACCAAATCTTCAAAAGGCACATTGGGGACCCCAGCCACATGTTTCCTGAAGATTTCGGGCCAGTCGCACAAACCGTGCGACCTGTACGTCTAACCGTAGAATTCCAGAAAAGCGTAAGCGGCTGCAAATCATGCTTAATAACTCCGCAGCTGTGTATCCAACTGGTACAAAACTTGGCAGATGCCAAGGCCTATGGTTCTTGATCGTGTATTCCAAATTTCAGCCAAATCTGTTAAATGGTTGCAAAGTTATTAAGGTGCAAAGTTTTGGGGTTTAACATAGAAATGGCTCCTCAACCCTAACTATGGTAGTACTACCGTGCTACCATAATATATATATATTCCTCGTAGTGCACCACTCACTCCATCTGCAATCCCTTCATTGCAGCCATTGCAGCCTCTACTCCCTCCCACTACCCACCTCGAGCTTACCCTCCTCTTCTCCCCTAACATCACCGCAGTCGGAGTAGGTTGCAGAAAGTACACAGCAACGTACTGCTTGCTCCTCCCCCCAACCCCCTTCTCCCATCTGGGCACCTCCCCAGCCGCATCATATGCCCAGCACCCCCCCCCACCAGAACAGCATTACCACATAACAATGGAGGGGAGTAACCAAGGGCACACAACCTGCTTGTACCAAAGGGACGTGCAGCCCTCCAAGGGCCATGATGTTGCTGGTTCTTACCTGACTGAAGCACCACAACTGGCTGGCCTCACCGAACCTATGTTTATTTATTTTATTTATTTATTTAGTTTTTGTTGACTGGGTAAGTGCACTAGACAAATCTTGCCTATTTTCAGGCACGACCCAGGGAAGGGGGATACAGATGAATGCCAACTGACCTTGAACCAGATTAAGCTGTTGGTGGTATTTTTACTGAATGAGGGAAATTTGGCCAGGAGACCGGGGAAATTCCCCTACTCTTTTCGATAAGTGCCATGGGATCTTTAACATCCACCTGAACTACCACCAATCCAGGCAGATGGGACCTCGGTTTAACGTCTCATCCGAAAGACGGCACCTCAGAAGTGCAGCACCCCTCTCATGCTGCACTACAGTGTCAGTACTGGGATATTAATCCAAGTGTCAGATGTGGGAACTGAACCCACAGCCCTCTGATCTCCCGGCCTCAGAGGTGAGTGTGCTACCTACTGAGTCACTGACACATGTGTCCTCCTCGCTCCCCCTTTACTCACCCCCAACTAGCCCCTGTTAAACCCTGCCCAGAATTATCATGCCCCTCTAAAGCTCAGTGAGGAGGGCAATATGAGGTGCCCATGCTCCACCCCCTATATATGACATTGGGGACAATAGCATTCCACCAGAGACAACCCCCACGCTAGCATCAGGGACCATAATATTCCTCTTTTTAACTCCACCCACCCCCAGTTTACATAGAACTCTTCATGATAGTGCCAGACTTACGTCTAGTCAATGTCTGAAGATGTGCAGAGCAGTGTCAGCGGCCTGTCTATCTCTGCCTCTGACCTACTCCTTTCCTTTACTCAAGCAGTGCTTAAGAGAGGAATGAATAGCTGCCCAATTTGGTGGGCAGCCCATTCTCAATGCTACTAGCCTAGCTTTCTCCTCCAAGTGATTTTGTGGTGAACATGGGGCACCCCCTGTATCCAGTTCTGTACTATAAGCTCACCACGCTTTTTTTCACTATGACTTTAGTGTATACCACTCTTGTCATGCTTGTGTTATACATAATGTATGTAGAGTTAGTTTCTATAGCTTTTCTGTTAGTCAGTGCAAATAAAGTATAGCAACAAGACTATGGCTGAGATATGCTGTCACAGTTGGAATGTCAAGGGGCTAAATTCCCCAACCAAACACAAGCAGGTCCTCACTCATCTCCTCAAGTTATGCTCTGATGTGGTGCTCCTACAAGAAACTAAGTTCACAGACCTAGAGGCCCAGAAGCTTAGACGGGGATGGGTGGGCCTGGAGGTGTATAGCTCTGCACAGTCAAAGAAAAGAGGGGTCTCCATCCTTAACCACAAAAGCCTACACTGGAAATTGCTAACATCCCAAACTGATGATGCAGGCAGATGGGCACTAGCCCTGTTTGATACTCCCCAAGGCAATCTAGCAACCCTCAATCTATATGCCTCTAACCACAATTCCCCCCTGTTTTTCCACACCCTTGCATCCACACTGTCCATATTCACTGATATCCACACCCAGATCCTTATAGGCAGTGACTTCAACCTGACCCTGAATCCCTCACTGGACTGTAGCCAAAACAGACCCGAACCACATGCCAGAGCCTCCAGGGCTCTGCAGTGGATCCAGGACCAGGCACTAACAGATGTCTGGAGACTGCTGAACCTGAGGACGAGGGACTTTTTATACCATTTCCCATCGCATATGCCACTCAGCAGGCTTGACATGTGGATAACTTCTGATAGTCTTACCCGCCCATGTACTCGCAGTTGACATCAAACCACTGGTAAACTCAGACCACACTCCTGTTCAGCTGGTCTTTCTATTGGATCACCCCCAGAACAACCCCCACATTGGTGAATGGATCCCCACCTTCTCCAGGACCCGCAATTTAAACCATGGCTGCAAAATGTGGTGGAAGAATATTTTCAAACCAATGACAATGGCTCCACATCTGTCAGAAAACTGTGGAAAGCTTTTAATACCTACTTTAGAGATCGTATTGTGGGTTTCTCCAGCTTCTGCCACAGACAACAAGAAAGCTACCTGGCAAACCTAGAAGTCCAACTAAAATTGAAAGAGCAATCACTTAAGACCAATCCAAAACCCAAGAGCTTCCCCTACAGAAGGAGATCATTGCTCTCCAACAGGAAATCAACACCCTCACTATGCGCAAGTCTGAACTAGCCCTATGGCACCTGAAGCATAAATTCTGGGAAAGTGGGGAACAGAGTGGTAAACTCTTGGCATACCACTTAAAGAAACAGCAAGCAGAATGTTTCATCCCTGCCCTTAGGGACCCTGATGGTAACCTGCTCACTGACCCACAGAAAATTAACAGCATTCTGTCTGCATTCTACCAAAAGCTGTACTCCTCCACAAATGACCCTCCCCACTCACTCTTAGTCACTTTTGTCCAAAAGCTGAACCTCCCCAGATTCAACCCAGCACAAGTAGCAGCCCTAGACTCCCCGATAGAAATCAAGGAGATCAAAATGGCAATCGCTTGAATGAGACCTATGAAATCCCCTGGGGGTGATGGCCTCCCTGTAGATATTTACCAAATCCTATCACCGCAACTCTGCTATGTTCTCCTCAGACTCTATTATGACATCACCAGTACTGGCACATTCCCTCCATCAGTGGCCATGGCTACCATCACAGTCCTCCCTAAAGCATATAAAGACCACTCTATCCCAGCCAACTACTGCCCCATCTACCTCATCACAGCGGACAGTAAAATGTACACAAAAATTATAGCCGCACACCTAGATTCCTTACTACCCCAATTGGTCCACCCATCACAAACTGGGTTTGTCTGGGGGTGTCTCAGCTCTGATCACCTGTGCACAATAATTAACCTTATACACTCAGCCTGCTCACTTCAGTCACCAACTGTGGCAGTTGCAATCAACTTCAAAAAAGCCTACAACTCAATCAAATGGAACTACCTCCACACCGCACTGAATCACTTTGGCATAGGGAAGACTTTTTTTATCAAACATCTGTGCGATGTACTCTACTCCACATGCCCAGGTCCTTACCAACTCCTCCCTCTTACTCCCCTTCCCCCTGGAACATGGCACCAGACAAGAATGTCCTCTCTCCCTGCTTCTTTTTGTCCTAGCAATAGAACCTTGGGCGGTGGCCATTCATTAGCTAAACACTATTACAGGAAGGTTCCATGTGAAAATCACGAATTCAAAATCGTGAAAATCACAAAAGCAATTGCAAAATGGCGAGCTGCAGAATCATGTCACTAAATAACGTCGCTTACCTCTGTGGACAACTGCAAATAAAGCGCATGGCATTTCTAATACCGCATACCACTATGGAGATCCTAATAATGCCAACAGGTAAAACCAACAGTCTGTTTACTTTTGCTCCTATGGCCTGGTATTTCCTGTTACCCAAAATGCAACAGCATATATTTTAAAAGGCTACCACTATATCAGATTGTATTGGATGGTGAGAGATGGAGACGTTTGAAACACTCACTAGCCAGAAAGGTAAGCCACTGGCTATACATGCAGGCTATGTGTACAGAAAGGACAAAGAAGGGGGGAGAAGATTTATTGGCGCTGTGCTGTTGGTCCTAATTTCTCCTGTCTGGCTAGGATGCACACGGTGGGAAACTCTGTTTGTGCTTTACTTAAGGAACATACTCCCACACCTGATGCTGGGGAAGTTGGTGCTCATAAAATCATGGCCAATGTCCGTGAACAAGCACAGTCCAGCATGGAGACAACTACACAGGTTGTCATGCAGTGCACAACCACTGCCCCGGAGTCTGTAACCGGTCGTTTGCCAGGAGTGCCCGTTATTAAAAGAACTACACAGTGTATCAGACAGGTCAAGCATGGCTGTCCTGTCACTCCCACTTCTGTGAAGGAATTGGAGATACCAATAGATTTTAAAACAACTTGTTCCAGAGAAAACTTTCTCCTGTATGATAGTGGCAAGGAAAAGGATCGCTTCCTTGTGTTTGCCATGGAAGGTAATCTACAAATGCTCCAGGAGTGCAGCCACTGGATGTTAGATGGCACTTTTAAACCATGCCCATTGTTATTTCAGCAGCTGTGCACTATTCACTGCATCAAATCAGGAGAGGTTGTAACAGCATTGTATGTGCTTATGTCGACAAGAAGTTCCGCAGAAAACTCTAGGGTACATGAACTGCTAAAAGAACTGTGGCCCAACTTGAACCCAGAGTCAGCTCTAATGAACTTTGAAAGGGCTGCATGGCTTGTGTTTAGTGCCTGTTTTCCCAATACCAACATATGTGGGTGTTTTTTCCATTTTGCCTAGGCTATTTTAAATAAAATATATTAAATAAAGACTTTGATTGATTGATTGATTTGGCGGAGGATACAGAAGCTCCCATTGGTGCTAGATAAGTACACTGAAGATCCAGATTTTGCCCTGCATCTATGCATGTTGTTGTCATTGGCCTTCATCCCTACAGAGGATGTAGTAGCAACATTTGAAGAGTTGAAGAGGTGGGAGTTTTTCTGTGTGAATGCTAGCCTTATAATGCCCCTAACTGGGTACTTTGAGAGTACATGGATAGGACAACGAAGGGGTCAGTTTGGTAGAAGAAGGGCATTATTCCCACCACACCAGTGGAATTGTTACGATGCCACAGCACAGTGAATGGCTCGAACAAATAATGCTGTAGAGGGGTGGCATTGAGGGTTTAATAGCCGTCTAGGTGCTTGTCACTCAACTGTTTGGAGATTTATTCTGTGCCTGAAAGAAGAACAAAGGCTTACTGAAATGAAGCTGGAACAAATGGTTTCAGGAGCCAGTACAAGTTCCAGAAAAAAAAAATACAAAAACATGGACGGAAGAGTGTTTCAACTGTGAAAGAATATTCACATAGAAACAGGTGTGAATACCTGCGAGGGCTTGCATACAATTTTCAGTTCCAGGTATGAGCAGAAGGAAAAATGCTGGGAAAAACTTGAGAAAGCAAGTCCTGGTGGAGGAATCAATAAAGGAAACTGAGTCCCTGAGGCTTGTTTTTATTTAAAATTGTAAAAGTCACTGTTTTAGCTTACGGTTAAAGGAAAGATGTATGCAATTTTGAGAAACCGAGTTCTGTTGGAGGAATCAATAAAGTAAACCGAGTCCTTGAGACTTGTCTTTTTTTTTAAACTCTAGAAGTTGTTGTTTTAACGCGTTGTTGTTGCTATTACAAGGTAGGCACTATTATTGGTTTAAGAATGGCAAGCAGTGGCACTATTTCTGATTGTTAGCTATTAATTCTGTAGCTTATTTTGTGAATTGGGTTTTTGGCAGCGCTGTTGATGCGGTCATGATTTTGTAGTCGCTCATTTCACGGGATACCTCACAGGAATCAAGGTTGCCATGATGAGCCTAAAACTCTGCACTGTGCAGATGATATTCTGGTCACACTGGACAATGCCCACACCTCCATAGAACCCCTACTTCAACTTCTACACTCCTTCGTTTACATATCTAGACTCAAAATTAACCACTCTAAGATGGAAGTCCTACCCCTTAACAAGGCTTGCTTCCCAACCCCATTCTCAAACCATAACCTCCAGTGGGCACCAGCCTCTGTTGGTATTAAGGTGACCCACAACTTGCACAAACTTTGCGACCTGAACTTCGCCGCCTTAATACCCAGACTTGAAACAGAACTAGAATGCTGGCAGGCCTTACACTTCTCGATGGCAGAAAAAAATTGAGGCAATCAAGATGATGACTACTCCTCAAGTACTCCACATGGTCTCCCATCTCCCTATTCCCATCCCACAGAAGTGGTCAGACATCCTAGAAAGGAAGGTTGGGAAATTCCTGTGGGATGGACACCACCCATAGTACAGCTGTAACAAATTGTGCTCACACTGGCGTAGAGGAGGATGGAACCGGCACTGTTTCCAAGGCTATCACCGGGCCTTCAACACAGCTCAGACAACCAAGTGGTTTGAGACTTTCACCCTCAGAAGGCCCAGTGATGGAGCTGGACTTCTCGGGATTTCCAATGGATCGCACTGACCCAGGGCCCCTGGTCCTGGCCTACAATAGGGCTGTGGTAGGGGCCCTGGATGTCATTGCTCCAATTTGTGTTCATCCCCACACTCTTCACCTGGGGGCTGCCTGGTTTGATGAGGAGATCCATGAGCTGAAGAGGCAGGGACGAATATTGGAAAGATGCTGGCGGAAAACTCACCTGGAGGTGGATAGGCTTGGATTGTTAGAACATTATAAGATCTACCAATTAGAAATTTCCCATAAGAAGGAAGAGTTCCTGTTCAGGAAATTGCTACAGTGAGGAATAGACCAGCCCAGCTCTTCTGGACTGTGGACAGACTTTGCAATCCAGCCGGTCTACAGACTGGTCAAGCATTGTCGCAATTACAGTGTGAGGAGTTTGCGAAATTCTTTGCTGACAAGGTATCCACCATCAGGGATGAGATCTGCCAGCATCTGTCCATTGGGTCTTGCACTGATCAATCGGGTGGTACTAATGCCCAGTTGACTTGGTTCACCTTTAGCCAACCGGCAGTCATGGATATAGTGAGGATCATCCAGACTCTGCGACCTACCTACTGTAATTTGGATCTGGACCCTACTCGCCTGTTAGTGGAGTGTGTAGATGTTATCAGCCCTGTCCTGGCTGGGACAGTGGTGGTTTCATTAGAGAGAGGGATCTTTTCTGATTCCTTAAAGAAGGTGGTAGTACGCCACCTCTTGAAAAAACCCTCTCTTGACCCCGACTGCCCAGCAAATTACAGACCAGTCTCTACCTTACCCTTTGTAGGGAAAGTTATTGAGAAGGTGGTAGCTCTGCAGCTCGGGGATCATTTGACCAGCCACAATATCTATGTCACTCTCCAGTCTGGCTTCAGGAAACGGCATAGCATGGAGATGGCTCTTGTTCGAGTTCTAAATGATCTCCTGATGGCGAGAGATTGGAGAACTCATTCCATCTTAGTTCTCCTGGATCTCTCAACAGCGTTTGACACCATGGATCACGGGGTGCTGCTCGACCGTCTGTGGTTTTTCTGTGGACTGAGAGGGGAAGTCCACAGTTGGTTTCGATCTTTTCTTGAGAGTGGTGTCAGGGATTTATTCCTCGTCCCCTCACTGACTGCCCTGTGGGGTTCCACAGGGCTTGGTGCTGTCCCCCATGTTATTTGCGGTGTATATGCTTCCATTGGGGGACATTATAAGATGGTATGGGTTGAGTTTTCATTGTTATGCTGATGACTCTCAGCTCTACATGTCTTTTGCACCTGAACAGGAGTCTGATTCCATCAAAGAGTTTAATAACTGCCTGCTGGAGATACAGGAGTGGATGAGTACTAGTTGGCTTTGGTTGAATTCAGGAAAAACTGAGGTATTGGTGGTGGACCCTGGTGTGAGGACAACAGGAGTTTGGGCAGGGAAACCCTCGGGTTTATATCTTGAGGGGGCCCCGCTTATGGCCTCTGGCCAAGTGCGTAACCTGGGCATGGTATTTGATGAGGGCCTGACCCTGAGGACACAGGTGTCGGCTGTAGTCAAGTCTGCCTTTTTCCATCTAAGGAATATAGCTCGGGTGAAACACTTGGTTCCGCCTGAAGATCTTCCTACCCTGGTCCACGCCTTTGTCACCAGTTGTTTTGATTACTGCAATGCCTTCTATCTAGGGCTGCCAGGGGTGGATATCCGCCGCTTGCTGCTTGTGCAGAATGCAATGGCCAGGCTGTTGTTGAGAGTTTCTAGATCTAGCCATATAACACCTGTGCTGCGTGAACTGCACTGGCTGCCTATACAGTGGCGGATCACCTTCAAGGTCGCTTTGCTGACCTATATGGCCCTACACGATTTGGGACCTCACTAGCTGAAAGAACTCCTGGTGCCTTGTTGCCCCTCCCGCTCACTCCAATCCTCTGACAAGTAATTGCTAGAGATACCCAGGGTATACTTAAAGACATTTGGAGGAAGATCTTTTGCCTATATGGCACCTACCCTATGGAATTCTCTACCTCGTCAGATACAAGATTGCCTGACCATGGAAGACTTTAAAAAACAGTCAAAAACATTCCTATTTAATCAAGCATTTTCGGGGATTTGATAACTGAGTGTTATTTATGGTTACTATTTTTACTGATTTTATATGGTTTGTATTTAAAGTGTTTGAATTATTGTAAAAGTGCCCTGAGCTTGGGAAAAGTACTTTAAACAAATACATTTTTACTTACTTACTTTACCCCCTCATCCCCACTTTGGCTGGATATTGAGACCAATAAACTGCACCCAAAACATTCTCTGTCACTCCTACTCCTGGGCAAAAAAAACACAAGCACCCCCCCCCATTATCTCCACATCCATAACCTCGTGGAAGGAGGCCAGCAAGTTGGTAGGTTTGGATTTAGCACCCCCATTCCTAACTCCTCTCTGGCACAATCCTGGAATACTTATCAATGGAAACACCCCTCTTGGGCAGACTGGAGAAACAGGGGTATACAACTCCAGGGAGACCTTCTGGTACACAATAATGCTCTCTAAATATTGTTGATTTACAATTTAAATAATTATTTTGATTTATAATTCTCTTCTAATTAATTAGTACATGCTGCATGCAGAAGCTGGTGATGATTCTTTTTGATATGGTGAGATTTATTAGTGTACCTAATTAAATATTTCTAAATGTTTATATGTTTTTTGAATAATGTAGTACTAAGACTTATATGTATATATATGTTTTATTGGTTGCAAGGTGTGGTACAGACAAGCACTGATGAAGGAGTCTGATCTGAAATGTCTGCATTATTTGACTGTATCACCTATTCATATATACAATATATATATTTTTTGAACTAAAAAAAGATTTACATTATATACACACATTTGGTGAGTGGGCTGCTTATTTACCAATATGTGCATACTGATCTCTTTAGTTATGATTGGTAGTGGCTCCTCCCTTATTTAACATTTTGCTTTGTACCGAGGTTGGCTGGACTGGACTTTCTCCAGACCTGCTGGTACCCCATCATGGTACTCTAGACCCATTTCTCAATCTTCAAACTCACTACAACCTCCCCAAAACTGATTTTTGGAAATACCTACAAATATGGAGTGCACTTAGACATAAAATGATCACAATTCATGATCACTCTCATTCCACCACGTCACAGCCCATCTCCAACTGGCTCTCCATAACCAAAGGTAGAGCCGGGAGAATATATGGGCTTATTAGAGATGAGATCCTGGACCAAACCATAAAGGCCAGGAAGTACCGGGCAAAAGCCCTATGCTGCAACCTTACTGACATGGAATGGCTCCAATGCTGGAAGTCAGTGAGGAACCCCGTAAGAGACCCCAATTTCATTTTCATTTTTATTTTTTATACTTGTAAACCAGATGAGCAAATTGCCCATTTTCACAGGTGACAAGTTTGACATACATACAAAAAAATAACCATATATAAAACAGTTGAGACATACAACTTCAATGAATGTATTGTACAAATACATTCATTTCAAATTAAGAGCCACTATTTAAGGTGAGTTTTAAACACCAAATAAAATTACATTCAACAATTTCAGTGGGGATTGAGTTAAAAAGGTGGGTGCTGTAAACAATAAAGATCTTTGCCCAAAAGTTTTTTTTAAATAAAAGGAGTTTAAAAGTAAATCTAGACTGGAACCTAGTAGAAATAGAATTGACAAACCTGGGAAACAATGCAACAATAGAGGAAGGGTAGAGCCCTTTCATAACTTTATAGAGGAAAATACCCATCTTATATAGATCCATATTATCAAAAGATAATGTAGAAGATTGTTCATATAAACTGCAGCGGTGGGTAGAGTAAGGAAGATTTAACCAACATCTAAGTACAGAATTATATGTAACCCTTAAACAATTTAAAGTATTACTGCTTGAAGAGGAATAAATTGACAACCCATAATAAAGGATACTGAATGTGAAACTATGGGTTAAGAGTTTTCTAGAATCAGCAGTTAAGAAAGACTTTATCCGATATAGTAATCCCAATCATTAGTGTTAAGTCTTTCTTAAATATTGTATATGAGATTCAAAAGTAAACTGACTATCCAAAAAAATTCCCAAGTATTTAAAAACCCCAACACACTCTGTAACAGTACCTTTATTGTCAGTAATAATGGGAAATTTAGTAAGAGTGTACTTTTTACAAGAAAACACCATCACATTTGTTTTTATAGAGTTAAGAACCAAATGGTTAGATGATAACCAAACTTGAAGATGGTCAAACTCTGTCTGAAGATTCTGAAGAGCAGTTTCAGGGCTGGGGCCTAAGCTGTATAAAATGTCATCATTGGCTTAAAGAGTCATTCTGGTCTGTGTACAAATATTAGGGCCGGAATCTATGTATAATGAAAAAATGAGTGGCCCCAGGATTGAACCCTGGGGCACACCACAATAAGTGGATACAGGTTGAGAACCACAGAAGTTCCAACTGTAGTTCTGTGTTGCTTGTTAAGCAGGTAATCACGATACCATCTGATGACTCCCTCAGAAAAATTACATTTCTGAAGGATCCCGGGGAGCAGGCCGTGTTTTACAAAATCAAAGGCCTTGCTGAGGTCCACAAACAAGGCTGCCCCAGAGTGACCTTTATCAAGGGCACCCAGAATGCTGCTAGTTAACCCCACCAAGGCATCTCAGGATTATGTTTTTGCTTAAAGCCATGTTGATGACTAGTCAAAAGTGAATATTTTCCAAGAAAATCTAGAGTTTGGTCCAAAACAATTTTCTCTAAGCTTTTGGAAAGAGGTGAAAGAAGGGATATGGTTAGGTAATTTGATATGGAAGAAAGGTTACCATTTTTTAGCACTGGTCTTATAGTTGCAAGTTTACAACTACTTGAATAAACACTGTGACTAAGAGAAAAGTTTAAAATGCATGACAGACGATATGCAAAATAATTTATGCCCAGTTTAATAATCCTATAATCCACTCCGTCATAACCTAGGAGGGGTTTAAGATCATATTTTAACACATATTGTTTTCAACAAGTCAGGTGTAATTTGTTTAAAATAGAATTTAGGGTTAGTGTAAGTAGGTTCCTCTTTCAGTGCAATATTATTATCAGAGTTTAAGGGGGTTCTATAACTATCAAGGTTCCCAAAATGACTATTAAAGATATCTGAGACTAGGGAGGGGTCACTGATATATTGTTCATTATGAAAGATGGTAGGAGTCAGATCTTTTTCCCCCCTTCCCAATAGTTTATTAAGGGCAAGCCAAGTGTTTTTAGAGTTACCCTGGGAAGTCCTCTGCTGGGTTAAACAATATTGAACTTTAGCTTTCCTAATCTCAGATTTACACTTATTTCCAAGAGTTTTATATTCTTGAAGGGAGACTGGATCTTGGTTTGCACTATAATGCTTCCAGCTCTTATCTCATTTTCTCATTAACTGAAGCAAGTCCACTGTAACCCATTATTGCTTATTGGCTCTTATTCTAATTCTTTTAGGGGGGGCAACCTTATTAATAATAATATTATGGACAAAGCAGAAAAAATCCCAGAATGAATCTATGTGAGTATAGGAGGACAAAGAAGACCAATCAATTTCCCGGCATACAACCTCAATAGTTTCAGAGGATAACCAAGTCACACTCCTATGTTCAATATAATTAGGGGGCCCTCTAGAAATCTTAGCTGACCATTCACATTGGATTGGATGGTGGTTACTCATTTTATCGGGCATAATCCCACATTTAACAATTCTATCTGCATGGGTGACCACGCTCCAATCCAGAATTGTCCCTAAATGTAATTTATAATTTGGCCTAGTAACTTCCTCTATCGGTTGACTGACACCCAAATTAAATAATGTATCCTTACTTCACTTTTAAGACTAGAGTGTCAGTTACAATTAAAATAACCTAATAAAATCTACTCCCTGTTAGTAGGAAATTCATTCTGGACAGTGGTTATTAGTTCTAAGCCCTGCAAAATTCTACATGGTGGTACATATGTTGTACTAATGGTTAAGTGTTATTCTGTCCAAACAGGAGGTCCATTGATATCATGTCACATCCTGAGTCTCCTAGAAGTTGATTAATGACAATGTAGTTAAGCTTTTTATGAACATAGATTATAGTCCCACCCCCTCTTTTCCCTAATCTGTTTTGTCTAATATGATTGTATCCTGGTAAAAAAAAAATTCAGAATCAGTAATTCTATTATTTAGCCAGGTTTCTGACAAAGTAATAACATCAAAACAATGAAGTTCAAACCAGGCTACAAATCAAGTCCATTTTGCTAAAAGGCTTTGAATATTATGCACAGGCAATCCTTTGCTCAATTTGGTGTGAAGTGGTCTCTCCGGTGTATTAAATATTTAGGTATCTACCTTACTACAAATCCATTTTTGCTGCATAACTTCTTAGATCTCTGGAACGTTATCCAGCAAAATATTTTGCCCTGGAGAAGTCTCTCACTTTCACTGTGGGGTAGGATTAACATTATTAAAATGAATGTCCTCCTGAGATTGTTCTACCCTGTCAATATGCTCAATGCTTGGTTGCCTTTAACTTTCTTTAAACGTATGCATGCTGATGTTGTCTCCTTTATCTGGCTTGATAAAACTTCCAGGATGTCTTATCATAAATTATGTTTATCCAAGGAATTTGAAGGGCTTCGTCTTCCCAACTTTATGTTATATTATTGAGCAAGCCATCTTTATAAATGCGGAAAATGGTTGTCTATAACCCAAATACAGCAACAAGCAGATTACGTACCCATCTGGCTACAAGTTGAATCTGACCTACTCTCTATTAATAAGCTGGACCCCACCGGGATTGTTTGTTCCCCGGCAAAAGTTTTACCAAAGGACCTATACTCTTCCCCAAATGGTATTTCCCTTAGAGTTTTATCTCAGCTAGGTGGACATATCAAGCTACTTCCTGCCAAGGACTTCTCTCGGCCCTTTTTCTCTAATCCGAATATTAAGATAGGGGATCACTCTCTCTCTACATCTTGGTTAAGAATACTTTAAGATTCTAAAGTTTCAGACTTCTATTCCTACGTCATCATACTCACTTCACAAGAGATATTAACTGAATTTGGTCTACAGTCAGCTTCTTTCAAGGTATATCAACTCAGGCATTTACTAATTAAATTATTTGGGTAAGGGTTACAATCTTCTATGTTTGGGGAGTTTTTACAACAAATCTCCAGTCCAGCTTGTCGACCTCATGGAATCTCCACAATATATAAAGTTTTGCTTATTAGCCCACAACTTCCCTCCCCAGTAGGTTCTAAGATATGGGACAATCTCTTACCTTATATACTGTAGAACTTAATTGGCCTCAACTTTGGAAAGATCTCTATACTTCTATTTCTCAGGACAGGTTCAGGTTGACTTAATATAGAATATTAAACAACATGTACTACACCCCAGCAAAGTTAGCAAAAATGGGCTGCCTTAGCTCTTCATTATGTTCTAGATGTAATAAAGAAGAAGGCTCCTTAATACATATCTTTTAGTCTTGCGGGAAGGTATCCCCCCTGTGGACACAAATTGAACACCAGCTTAATCTGCTCCTAGGTCTTCAAGGACTGTTTACCCCACTTATTTGCATTATCAGGGATTTCTCGCAGATTCAAGTTAAAGAAAGAAGGTACCATATGGCACTCATCTCTCTGGCGGTCAAGAAACTGGTCCTTCGGCACTGGATGGATGAGGTAACCATCACATAATCAGAATGGTTGCATGAATTATCATTTGCTCTTAGAGCAAAGCAGTTAATTACCAGTGTTAGACACCATATTCCCTCTTTTAACAAAAATTGGGGGAAACTGTATGCACTATATACTACTTGATTGCTCCTTGCTTGTCACGATGAGCCCCCTGGCAGTTTACAAAGGTTTAAGACATAGATTGCACTTTGTACTCTTAACTGGATTCATGTGTTTTAAGCACTTGATTTATTATATTGTATACCTCGCCAGGGGTGGGAGGTACTGGGGGAGGGAGGGGAATGTGGGGGAATGCGGAGGAAGGCATGGGGGGTTAGGGGTGTGTGTTTTTTGATTTATCCAGATTTTTGTACCATGATTTAATCATTTATTTATTTTTATTTATTGAAATGTTTCATCAGGAAAGGTACACTGAGCAACTTAATGCTCGTCTCCCGGCACATCCTGGGGGAAGGGGGTATGGGATGTACAGCATATTTAAAAGATACAAAAAACAGTATGGAGACAGGAACATAATATACATGATAATCAGTGCATACAATAGTAATACAGTGTAATCGTACAGGGGACTCATGATGAATCAATAACAGCAGGAGAGGGTAGCATGAGTAACAAGACACATATAGTAAGTGCTAGGTAGTTAAGATCGATAGGTGAAGGGAGGAAGAGGAGGTGTGGAGTGGGGAGAGCAAGTAAGGAGGGAATCAAGAGCATGAACAGTTTGTGGTCAGGTAGTTGAGTAGAGCTGAAGTGAGGGAGTTCAGTGAGGAGGAGTGGCGAATTTGAGGAGAGAGAGTATTCCACAGTTTTGGCAGATGGTGTGAGAAAGCTTTTTGGCCACAGGATGTAGATCTGTTGGGGATAAAGAAGGTGCATAGATTGTCAGATCTCAGAGATTAATGTGTAGGTGGAGGAGTACTAAGGGAGGAGGAGGGATAGAAGAGGAGAGAACCAAGCCAGAATTTAGAGATGAACTTGGTACCATGTAGCATACGATGATTTTGGAAGTTTAGGGACCAGTAGAGGTCGCAGTGATGGGTGAGATGGGGTGCATCTAGAGCAAAGTGACAGAAGGAGTTATAGAGAGAAAGTCCAGTTTTGCTAGGGAGGACTGCGGGGCAGCACCATAGACTATGTCACCAAGAATGTTTCTCTTTTTTGTTGTGATATGTTTTGTAAAATCAATAACATTTATTTGATTTAAAAAAAAAAATAAAAGTCTGTGAACATTTAAGTGAACAATTTTCAGTGTAGAGGTAGTACAGCCAAATTGAAAGTTAACTGATGTGGAATCTAATTCAACCCCAGCAGGGAGTCAAGCACCTGGGTGGGGGTGAATAGATCCAGACATCAGCAACAACAATACTAACAACCTTCTGAGTCTGATTCTGCTCTCAAATTGCTTTCCCTTTTAGTACATACTTTAAAGGATTTCAATACATGTGAAGCAGATTGAATATTCAGAGCATAGCAGAATCTCGTAGAACAGCCATTTGTAAACCTACACTTAAAACTGGGTTCTGAGTAACCATCCCATATAACTTTAGTAACTGCATTTGTTGAACAATAATGTGAAGAGGATAACTGAAAAAGACTGTTAACGTCAAAACCGGGGCCAGTACTAACACGGGTTGTGTTAGGATAAAAGAAACAAAATAATAAAAGAATCCACATCACTTCATGATACATTCTAAACAAAACAGTGAACTTCAACTGGGCTAACATTAATAATAACACTATAGTTACTTCAGTATGATTAAAGTTGAATATTACCTACTGTTTAAGATGAATCAACTCCCATTATTATAAGTATGTTTTCTCTGAGGAGTGGCATTTGCACCACTCACTGGTGCTCACACTAATGCTCGCACTAGCGAGTGGCATGGGCTTTTGAAATCAACAAGCTCTGCCCCTTGGAGATGTGCTCAGCTGTCAGCTCACCCGAGCCCCCCTCACACTGAGCAGAATGGTGGTTAAACAGTACAGGGAGCAAATGCTCTGACAGCTAGGCAGGTTCCAGTTCTTACAGGTGAGAGTTCCTTCAGCAGCTGTCTGTTCTGGGGCTATAGCAGGCTCCTTGCAGAACAGATGATGGTGCAGTGTTCAATGACAAGTGAGCGGTATGGGCTTTTGAAACCAACAAGCCCCGCCCCTTGGACATGCACTCAGCTGTTGTCTCCCCCGAGCCCCCTACACACTGAGCAGAATGTTGGTTTAAACCATACAGGGAGCAAATACTCCAACAGCTATGCAGGTTGCAGTTCTTACAGATGAGAGTTTCTTCAGCAGTTATCGATTCTGGGGCTGTAGCAGACTCCTTGCAGAATGGGTGATGGTGCAGCATTCCTGATGACAAGTGAGCGGCGTGGGGTTTTGAAATCAATAAACTCCACCCCTTAGAGATGTGCTCAGCTACTGGGTCCTCTGAGACCCCTACACACTGAGCAGAATGGTAGTTAAACAGTACAGGGAGCAAATGCTGCAACAGCTAAGCAGGTTGCAGTTCTTACAGTGAGAGTTCCTTCAGCAGCTGTCGGTACTGGGGCTGTAGCAGGCTTCTTGCAGAACAGGTTATGGTGCAGCATCCCCAAAAGCCAACTCATTCAAAAAAAGATTCTGCATGGCTGGCACTGCACACCCACAATACTATACTCATTAAAATTGGCCACCTCTGACTATTGTTGGAGATGCAATAACTCTGGAGGGGATCTTTTCCATATCCTATGGGAATGTCCGAATCTGACCAGCTTTTGGACTGACTTCCAGGAAACAATATCCCAGATATTTCAGGCCTCGCTACCACTCTCACCCACACTTCTCCTCTTAGGAATTGCCAATGGTGTTACCCATCTGTGCAAAACACAAGTGGACCTGGTACTCCACACGAGCCTAGTTGCCAAACAAATCATCTTGAGGAGTTGGCACACCCATAAAGTACCTGTGATGACCGAATTTATCTCTGAACTGGCACAAATGAGTGCATTAGCCAGAATGTTCTATCTCATTAACCAAACCATGCATCAACACACCTTCGTTTTGGCCCCCTTCCCTGCCTTTCTTCATTCACCTTGTACATCATACCCTGACGACCCCCAGCTCCCTCTTCCTTCCATACCCAGATAGGGCATCGGCTGATACCCCAACCCCTCCTTCCATGCATGCCTACCTGGAACAGAAAGAAATTCCCCTCCATATCCAGTCCAGACCTTCCCCCTTCCACAGGCTCCACCATGGCATGACGCATAAGCTCATGATGATGGCAAACAGCGATCCCCACTTTATGTTGCTCACATGCTTATCAACCTATGGATGAAATCAGTAGCATTGTATGTTTTATTAATCTATACTTCTAGATAGTTAGCTATTAGTTTATCTGTGATAGTGCATTCTTCATGTTTATGGTATAGCCTTTTTTAACCTGCATAGTCTATAATGGAAGATCAAGTAAGAGCAACCACCCGACTTCTTTTACGAGTATCGCCTCACTGGATTATAGGACACCAAGCGGCAAGAACGCTTATGCCTTTCTCTGTACTTCACAGAAGCCTGCAAAGTGCAGACTTTTAATCACTCTTGAGGTCTCTATGATGTCATCAACTCCCTCAAGGGAAACAAAGCCTTGTTGTGGAAGGTCGCCCATCCACTGTTTTCTATAGTATATGGTTGCACACTAAACATATTTGCTTTAGTAGTTTTGGAAAAAAAAACAGACAAACTTTGTTATCTGCTGCTGCTCCCACTCCATCTGCTGCCTCTCCTCGGTCTCACTCACCGCAGCTTCTCCTCACAACCACTCGCTCTCACTCTCTCCACAGCAGTTTCTTCCCGCACCCACTCGCTCTCTCTCTCTCTCTTTCCAGCATGTATTATTTTAAAATGTTTTAAAAAATTACTTTTTTGACCTGAAGTTGTGGGAGGCTCTTCCTTTCTAGAATGGGAAGACTGTGTTCCTGACGCTGCCAAGAGTAGGAGAATTGGGCCAACATGTTATGTTTTTTCTCCTTTGGACCTCATCAGGAGAGCCCATCAGGTGGCAGAAAAAGGCTCAAAAGTTGTTGTACTATCGATGTGATGTCAGAATGATAGTACAACAGCTTTTTTGACCTTTGAACTGTCCTACAGTAAGATTTAGAAAGCATCTGAATTCCATCCACAATAAGCCTTAACCATATACTATAATCCTATTAAACAGTAACTGTGGTAAACTACTGATTATGTCACAAAGTAACCATGCTGTACCTTGCTGAAATAAATGTTTTAAATGTTTTGACTGTACTGTATGTTGAAAACTTTTAATAAAAATCAGTAACTACAAAAAAAACATGCATTTTCTGACTTAGATGCCATTATTTATAGAGAGGAATTAAAGTCTAAAACAGTCTATAACACCAATTGTTATACACTTCTCTGGCATATAATCTCATTTCTAAGACTGAAAACCATTTTGCCCTAGTGTAACCCTGCCAAAATTAACATTTTTAAAGTCAGTAATCAAATAGTTAGACTCAACCATTTTAACTGTTAACACTTTATCAAACTTATTTTATATACAGTGCTCCCTCACTATAATGAACAGAATGGGATGCATAACCTATGTTCGTTATAGCTCCGTGTTCTGTATATCGAGGGGCACTGAAAACAAGCACACACTATACCGTGCCAGTTTAGTGAAGCCAGCTTGACATCCTCTCCACCTCACTCCCATTCCAAAAGATGTTTATTATTAGTACCTTAATGTTGTTATTAATAAGTTTAAAGAAGTTTAAAAATAAAATACATGTATTGTAGAGCAGTCACAGCACCTCTTGCTACCATGATACAACCAGCTTCCATGCCAAACTGCAATCTACCACACCCGATCAGCTCTGAACTTCTACAGTACTGTACTGTACCTGTAATTTCAGTCCCTGAGGAGAGAATACAGTACTGAAAGATTGTCTTGTCCAGCAGCAGCAGCGGCAGCTGTCACCTGATCAGTCTGTGTCCATGCAGTGTCTGGTCCCCCTCTGGATGGCCATGCTGCCTGCCCTCCAAGTAATGTGCACTTGCCGAGTCCCAGACTTCCTCCCCTCTGGATGGCCATATTGTATCCATGCTGCCAGTCCTCCGAGTAACTTGCTTCTCCATTTAAAACCTGCTTTTTATTATCTTGCAGCAACCAGATGTTTTAATCTTAAACACTTTGTCTAGTTCATTTTACATACAAGTACTGTATAAACTGCTTCTCAGTTTATTTATTTATTTATTTTTTTAACTTGCTGTTTTTCTCCTCCTCTCCCTCAGCTCTGGTCTCCTCAGGAGCACCTAGGAGTCATCCCTCTATGGTCTGCCTCACCTGGTCAACCCTCCTTCATCCATGTAGAGGTGGTTTTAACCCCCCCAGGCAGGGATGGGGTGGGCCCCGACATCCCGAACCTCTAGTCTTATCAGTTGGGAAGATGCCAGGAGGGAGGCTGCAATTCGAGGGCAAGCTCCAGTGATTCATCTCCCCCAGAGCTGGAAGGGCTTTTTCCCCTGTTCTAGGGAGTGGCTAGTGCCCTGATGTCAAGGCATTGCTACCGATGTCTGCCACTCCTGACCCCCTTTTCTATGCTCCATTGCTTGCCATGCCTCTGGCTTCCACCAGAGGCCAGCCAAGTGCCGAGCAGGAACCCCCCCCCCCAGGATAGGAAAGCTGTCCTCCAGATGCTCAATCCTCTCCCTTCCCTGCTGACCCTCAACAACCCGGGCTCGTTTCCTAACCCAGGTCGCTGGCATGGCTCGAGGAGTGGCATCCAGCATCTCAACCCTCAGCACCACCAGGCCGGGCACTGCTTCTCAGTTTAAATGCCTCTTTCTGTTTTCTTACAGAGCTTCACTTCAAATGATGTTTTATTATATCTTGCAGAGCTTGCAGCAAACATGTAGTTTTAACAGCTATTTTTACCATAAACACTTTGGGCCTTATTCACAAAGCCCCCATGAATGGTGCAAGGGGCTTGCACCACAAGAAATGGTGCAAGGTGCAGCTTGTGCCAAAAGATGTGCTGGCAGAAATTCACAAAAGCAGCCTGCATTAAATGCAGGCTGTGTGCACCAAAGAGGGCTTACGCCATCCTTGTAGCACAAAATGGACTGCAGCATGGTGCTAGGTGACTTGTGGCAGATACAGGCTGCCATATCTCCTAATTCAAGATTCCCTAAGCCCTCCCAGAGGACAAAATTCAATGTACCCTTAGAAGTGTGTCCTCTAGTAGATTAGAAAACTTGTGCCGTGCCGCTGTCCCCCCATCCCCGATCACCGCATGAAATATATATTGCTCCCTGGTGGTCTGGTGAACCCCTCCTTATCTCTGATTTGCCCCATTAATATTTATATTTCTTTCCTGGTAATCTAGCAGACCCCCTTCCCTATCTCCAATCTGCCCATATAACACTTTCCCTAGTGGTCTAATGGACCCGTCCCTATCCTCAATCTCCCTCTTCCCTCTAGCAAACCCCCCCCAGCCTGGCAGGCAGTGCTCCACCACACAGCTTCCCCGTTTCATCCCCAAACCAGCAACTGGCACACTCTGCTCTCCACCATGGCTGGTCACTGACTGAGCTGTCAATGAGTGCTTACTGTATACAGTACACACTCATTGACAGTTCAGTCAGCGGCCAGCCATGGTGGAGAGTGGAGGGCTGTGCCAGTTGCCAGCTCAGGGATAGGATGGGGGGCGCGGAGTGGTGGGCAGGGTGGTGGGGCACTGCTTGCCGAGGTAGGGGTCCACTAGACCACCAGGGAATAAAACATGTTTTATGAAGAGGAGATCAGGGATAGGGAAGGGATCCAATAGACCACCAGAAAAAGTGTTATATTATAGGGGCAGATCAGAGATAGTGAGGCAGTCTGCTAGACCACCAGGGAAAGAAATATAAATATTCATCAGGAAGATTGGGGGTAGGTAGAGGGTCAGGTATACCACCGGGGAGTTCTGTTATGTACATACAGGGGACACTGGGGATCAGGGGGATTGCTAGGCACCAGGGATGGAATGTATTGTGCTTGGTTCTTACATTGTGCTGGTTGCAGCTTGTAACAAACCTGCCAGATGTGCCATCTGTTTGGTGCACAACCACAGTTGCCACAAGCTGCGGGACTTTGCTGCCAGGACCCTACCCGATAGTGAATCGGGCGCAGGGTCCCTGACACACTGGCAATTGGCAGAAGCTGCTGTTGACCAGCTTGTGCCAACCTTTGTGAATCAAGCCCTTTGACCTATTCCTTTTATATAGAAACTGCTTCTCAGTTCAAATGCTGCTTTCTGTTCTCTTACAGAGCTTCATTTACTGAATGTCATTTCTCACAGTGTTTTAGCTGTGTGAGGCTACACCACCAACTTGTAGTGGCTGGTGTCTCATTAAGCTGCTGTTTTTATCATGAAATTTTGCTGCTTTAGAATGACAAGATTGATGTGCATCTAGGTGGCCAATGCTATAGTAACCACACTCATGGTTGCACATGAAGGGCATAGCCCTAGCTTTGAGCGGACATCATCAATAAGAATTGAGGAATACTAAAAAAGCGAGTTTCTGTTTTAGTATCATGTTAGGTGAATGTAGATGTTTCATCTTAAATATTCTTAATTTTGATAGATCATAAATAGCAGATACATTTTGTATAGTACTTTTATTTTCATTAAATTTATGTTCAGGGGATAAAACCATATGGAAACTTTCGATAATGTAGTGCATTACATTTGTTATTGTATATGCATATATCTTATCTGGATTAGCATACATGTCTTCATGGTGAACATATTTTAAATTTGATATATATTAAATATCTTCAACTTGCCTAGGGGTAGGCAGTTTGTGAAAAGGGAAAGGAGTGTACAAATTACTAACTTGTGCTTACTTGACCTCCCATGGATTGGGTCATCTCCAGAGCATCCAGCCACCTCTTGGAGCTAGACAGAGCTGCAAATAAATAGGACTAGCAACCAAACACTCCCCAAACATAAACAGAGGTCCAAACAGGTATAAAGCCTAAAAAGGATCCTTTTATTTTCTTTTGAGCTCATAAGTTGGCAAATCACCAGCTGGCATAGTTCATCTCTCCAAGAATGGCATAAGTTATACTTTTGTTTTAAACCCCAAGGGGCATCACACATTACATCAAAGCAATTTTCACTCTCCTCACATTGCTTCCTGCCCAACTGGATAAGATAGGGCTATGCAACAACCCTTTTCCATCCCTGGACCAACATTTCCAATGTTCAGGAATATCACTTTTAACTCTACATATCCAACATTAATTGAGCAGTCAGGGAGAAGCTACCATCCCCAGGGTGTTTGAGGTGTCACTGGATGGCACCTCCCACTCTCCCTCAAGCACTGACCCCCATGAGGAGACAGTCTAAGTCCAAATCATTGGAACATCCCAAAGGGATCCACTTTAAGGGCAACTGGGGCAGAGCATCCCTTGGGGGTCTGAGGTGCCACAGATGTCTGCCCCCACCCTCACTCAAGAACTGACCCAAATGAAGAAAAAAAAACACAAGCATATGGAGTGTCACTGGGAATGAGTCGATGCGTGCTGAACCAAAATTCACAAAGAAAAAACTTAAACCGGCAGCACTCTTGGACACAAATAAATTGAACCAGACAGCAGAAAGTTTGCTTACATCAGGAGCCCATGGCTACAGAACCCCAACACTCCGAGTCCAGGGCATGACTCTTTGTGAGGATACAGTCCAAGTCCAAGTCATTGAAACATCCCAAAGGGATCCAATTTAAGGGCAAGGAGGGTAGAGCACCCCTTGGGGGTCTGAGGTACCACAGATGTCTGCCCCAACCCTCACTCAAGAACTGGCACACATGAAGAGAGGGTCCCAAACTTCCACAATTAATGGCAGACAACTTTAAGGGATAGCTGAAAATTCAAACAGTTACAAGCCATTAGAGGTGGGCGAAGTGGCCAAAATTCACTTCTCAAAGCAATTCAAGGAGTAATGCAGAATCCGCAAAGTAATCTGCAACGCGAAGCAGAGTACATCACGTCAGAATGAGGAATGCGAAGTCCATTAATAACATTGACTTTGCATTACTCCACCTTCCCTCAACCACTTCTGCACAAATTTTAATGTGAAGTGCATAGAAATCAATGTATTTCACATCATGTTGCCTTGTTATTGAGCTGCAAGGTGAATTATGCAGTGATTCATGGGATTGCAGGTCATATGTGTTCTAGATTGTTCTGCACAGCCTCAGTTCTGTGTAGTGTGTGTGTAGTGGTAGCTGGAGACAGTTTAATCTCTGATCTCAGAGTTCTGTGATTCAGACCCTCTAAAAGCTGTTAAAAAAGCCTTTTTGAGCCATTTTGTTTGCCTAAAATTTAGTACATCAATTGTAGGAAACTCTCCTGTGCTCATATCATTGAGTGTTTATTGTTTGTGGGTGGATTTTGAATGTTAATTTAGAACATTCAGTCTATGTACTGACAGACACTTAAAGTGTGCTTTGGGGAGGGGTGTATCTGTGGTGGAGGTAGATTAACTGGGAGAAAAAGGCAGTCTTTCTGTTTTGGTTATATTTGTCTTGCATAACTGTGTTAATGTACTGTACACTAATATTTTCATTAATTCTTAAAATTTTTTTGTTGATTGTCATAGTGCAGCAGTGCATAATTTCAGTTTGTTTAAAATATTTGGTTATATTACTGAAGTTTCAATTTGCTCCGCATTACTTGTAGTGTGTGAGTGTGTGTGCAGCACATGCCATCAAATCAGACACATTTTATTGTGCCACAGAGTAACTGCAGCAGTGTGGACCTGCTATCCACTGCATCTGTGTGATTTTGTACTGTTTTGTGGTATCTTGGTTTTGGACTGTTACTGCAGTGCACTGCACCCCCCCCCTCCCCCAACCGACAAAAGGTATTCTTTTCCAGATTGGATTGTGACTTGTAAGCACTGGTTAAGGTGTTGTTGTGACTTTACATCTGCATTTCTTCTTGATTGCGCAGTGCAATCTTAATCTGTCTGTGCTTTTGCATCTGTTTAGTGCCTAGTCTCCATCTACAAGACACAGTTTGTTTGTTTTTTGGCTTCACATCCATCAGCCCAGACTGAAAGTTCAGAAATCTAAATTTGTTTAGAATTTTCTTGGTGATCCCCCAAAATGCCTGCAAAGAGATGTGCAAGCAAAGCTGTTTCTGGCCATGGCACTGCTGCCAGTGGCAGGATTGTCTGTGGGCATGGTAGTACACAGAAGTGCATGGCTGATGTCAGTAAAGGGATTTCTCCATCAGTGTTTTTTACAGCACAATCTGTAGCTTCACTCATAGTCGTAGGAGATGATGTTTTCCCAGCTAGTGGTGTTAGTGCAGTTTCTGCTGGCATGAGTATTGCTGCCCCAAGTTCCACTTCTGACCAGTTAACCATTTCAAAAAATATAGTTGAGTCTAAACCTGTGACTGACAGTGCAGATGATGTCATACTCTCCATTAACATCTCCATAATAGTTGAACATGGTTCTGATCCTGTCGGCGATAACTCACAATGTCACATTTCTTCCAGCACTGTTGAGTCATGCCTTTGCCATCCAATGATTTAAAGGGTGGTGCAAAAATATCGGGTGATGATGATGATGCTGTGGTTGGAACATGTTCTCCACATGACAGCATCCAAGCTGAAAATGTGGATGTGGATGATGTTGATGAATATGATGATGATGATGTCAGTGACCCTTGGTTGGAAACCAGAGAAAAAGAAAATCAAGGTGGCTGTGTCTGGGTCTGTTGGTGTTAAATCCCCCCCCAGAAAAGTTGTGATTTAGCGGTTCCTGTTGATGATAACGATGATGACCCAGTAATAATCATAGGTAGTCATGCTGGTCAGTTGGAGTCCAAGTGTGTCCAGCCTGAAAAATCATGTAGCACACCCCCCATTTCAGGGGTTAAAAAAACAGAGTCCAATAAGCAGCATCAGGGACATGTTAAAAGAAGGGGATCACAATCCCTTGTTTGGGATTTTTTCGTCCAAGATGCAAATGATGAGTCAGTTGCAATCTGCCAGCTTTGCCATTTGCATGTGAGTCGAGATAAAAAAGGGAGTCATCTGGGCATGGGGGGGCAACATACACATCTTAGGAACAGGCACATGTCACTGTGGGCCCGGTACCATATGGCAGCTAATGCCATAGTGGGGCGTTCACCCTTGTCATCAACCTTACTGAGCATGTTGTCCCCTTCCATGAGTGTAAGACCAAGTAGGAATGTCTGCAGTAGTGATGAAATAACACCAGTGGATTACTACAGGCATGATGAGGGGGTTTATTATGATTTAGAAATCTTGTCAAGTGGTGGTCAAAGTAGCAGTGGTGGTGGTCAATGCAGTATGTATAGTGCAAGTGGTACAGCAACCCCTGTACCTAAAATGGGGAAAACAACTTCATTTTTGTACTTGTCACCTGTGCATCCCTCTTCATCACAACGTCCACACCCCATGCCCCCAGCCATTCGCAGAGCAGAGCCATTTGTCACACCCCATGCAACATGTGTAAGTCAGCCCACGCTGGAGTGTTTTTGCTCATAACCTCCTGCCTGCCTTCCTGAAGCATGTGACCTACACTGTGTAAGCTGTGTGATGAGTATGTGCTTCCTGTGAATTCTCACTCCACCTTAAAGCGGAATAAGGTGGAGTGCACAACACAAAGTCATAATTACAACCCAAAGTGGACACTTTGCGTCCACTTCATGGGCAGGATTTTTATTTCACTGCATCTCTACTAGCCACTCAGCTAGCAGCACAGTCTTTTGCACATGGCATCAGTGTGGTATCACATTATTCCCACAGGAAATATTAAGATCCACTCTGTTTCCCATAGAGCACAACTTGCTTCATGCTTTAAATTTCTTGCACAGAGACTAGGTATGGATTTGGTGCCCAATGGTGCTACATTCCACACAATTTCAGATAATTAGCATCCTGTCAGTTCACTCCTCGAGTGAGGCTCAAGGCAAATCTATGTGTCACTGAAACCACATTTTAAATTATATTACATGTCACCTCAGATTTGCAGTGTTTAATCAGTCTGGCAGCACTCTTACTAGAATAAATCTGTGAAAATTTGGAATGATGAGTTTTCTTCCTCTTAGTGAGAGGTACCCCCTTTAGAGGGCTCTGTCAATGGCTGCTGCTATGAACAGATAGATTTTCCGACACCAACCTCTGAGAAAAGGATTTCCACTCTGTGGGAGTTGACAATGTGTGCCAGTCTCTTGTCTCCCACCAACTGACTCAGAACTATTTTTTGAAACAGAGAGCTCTGACTTCTTCCCTTTAGAATGCCATGGCATTCCAGCTGTTCTAGTCCTCCAAGGGCACAGAGGATGACATCTGTCTAGAGGTTAACCAGCCTCTTAAAGAAACACTATTCATAAACCCTATTTGGGGGGGTTGCAATTAAATTTAAGCTCAGGTAATAAAACCACATGGAAACTTTTGATAATGTACTGCATTACATTTGTTATACACATATATCTTCTCTGGATTAGCATACATGTCTTCATAGTAAGCATTTTATAAATGTAAGATACATTAAATTTAAGATAATAGTATCAGAACATACTGATAAGTGGAGTAAGTGCATTATAGTTAGAGCTTACCATTACAACATATCCTGGATGAGCACTACTTGTTAATTTAGTACTCGTGCCTAGTTACGTGTTACAGCTACACCCTATTTAGATGTAGCTGTATGACTTAATTAAGTACTTGTATTAAAGTCGGATTATACAGCTGCACCTGATCTGGGTGAGCACTACAGGTTAATTTAGTACTTGTGTTATAGTTAAGTCTTACAGTCACACCCTCTCTGGGTGTAGCTGTATGCGTTAATTTAGTACTAGTGTTATAGTTGAGTCTTACAGCCACACTCCATGTAGGTGAGCACTACAAGGTAGTTTTTATCCCTGTGTCCTGTGCTATAGCTGAGCCAAACAGCTGCACCCTATCCAGGTGAGCACTATGGGTTGACTTAGTATTTTGTTAACTGTGAACCTGTTGTTGGAAATACACATCAGCTAGGCTTAGCCTCATTCAATGATCTATATAGAAATGGGGTTCAAAAGAGAGGCAATTGATTGGAGTGGCTGCAGGGTGCTCTTCTCTAGGGATATACTCTGTAGGAGGGGGCACTGCTTCATCTGCAGAACCATGGCAGATCTCCAGGATCAGCTGGCGGCAGCAGAGATAGAAATATGTCAGCTGCATCATGAGCTCAACTGGAACCCACCCCATATCCCCACTCCCCAAGAGATGCACTGATTCAGGGGAATCCAGAGTGGTGGTAAGTGGAGTAGCAGAGTAGCCATAAAAAGGTTGGCCAGCCCGGTACCATGCAGACAGGGAACCATTTTGTACTCCTAGAGGAGGCTCCAGCACTTGGTTCCACTGGGGTAGACTCCAAGCAAGTCAATAGGAAAGGGCAGGACAACATAATGGCACCCAAGGGGAGCAGGTCTACCAGGAGGGTCTTGGTGGTTGGGAATTTAATGATAAGTGGGGTAGAGGGGTGGTGGAGGGGGGAGTAGAATTGGAGGGGATCATTCTCTGCCTTCCTGGTGCATCAGCCATCAGGGATTTAAACAGGATAGGGAGGATGGTGAGGGAGCAGGGGGAGCTTGGGGTGCTCTTACACCTGCATACCAAAGATCTGGTGAATCAGTTAATGATGAAGTGGAACTTCCATTGATTGGGAGACAAATTGATGGCACACTCAGCCTTCCCTGTCCTTTTCTGAAGTCCTCCCTGTGTGTGGCAGGAAGGGGATGCAGAATAGGATAAGGAGTGAGGTTACTAAGGAGTTTAATGGGTAGCCTAAGGGATGGTTTCTGGAGAAGAGGTACCACTTTGTTGGGGATTGGGGGTACGTGTGGGATAGGAGAATCTTCAAGGGTGATGGACTTCACCTGACAAGAGAGGGGGTGAGCACACTTGGGAAGAAGTTTGATGTCTATCTCAGACATTTAAACTGACTTCAGGGGAAACTGAAACTAGTGGAACCCCAGTAGCAGGTGGGTGGAAGGGGATTCTAGCTGGTACACCCCCACATCATGGGGCTTGTAGCAACACAGCAGATACAAATGGTGTTGTGGCTCCACATGGACAAGGTGAGAAAACATTAGAGAGGGGTAATGCAAAGTTTGCAAACACCGAAAAAAAAGGATGAGAGGACAAAGAAAATGCAAGAATAATAGCAATGGAGGATCAGAGCTCAGATGGAAGGGGATATGCCTTAATATGAGGAGCCTGGATAACAAAGTCAACAAGCTTCAGGAACTAATGGTGGACATTGAGGTGGACATCCTGTCCATCACAGAAATGTGTATTTTGGAAAATATTGTCTAGGAAGTGATGGTCCTTGGGTACTTATTGTTTAAGAGGGATACAGAAACAGGTAGAGGGTGAGGAGTAGCCCTTTTTGTCAAGGAGTGCATCGATGTGACAAAAGATTGGCGCATCAGTGGTAATGATGGAGAGACCGAGTCACTATGGATGCAATTCATGACAGCCTAAGGTAAGAAAATGAACTTGGGGATGATATATAGACATCCAGGGCAAGGGGAAGAGAAAGGCAGAGAGCTCAGGGATGAACTTGAAAGAGGGGTAACAAGGGGGGAAGTAGTGCTGGTGAGCGAGCTGAACCTGCTAAATGTTGACCGGGATATTCCTGTGGCCAGGAGTACATAAATCAGGTCTTGCTGGATGCCTTCCAGGAGTGTCTGCTGGTACAACTAGTTAAGGAACTCACCAGGCAGACTGCAATTCTTGATGTAGTTCTCACCAGCTCAGAGGTGATTAGAGCTGTGGGAATAGGGGAGCCATTGGAGAACAGCAGTCTAAACTCCATTTGGTCTGAACTTGCCCCATGGTCTGGAAAACCTCAATCGAGAGCCAAAGTCCTGGATTTCAAAAGGGCAGACTTCAACAGGCTGAGGGAGCTGATCAGGAAAAAGTTAGTTGGGGTGGACAACATAGGTGAGGTGGAAGAGAGATGGGGGGCAGTTAAGGGGTACATTCTCAAGGCATCAAAGTTATGGTTTAGAATGGTAACCAAAAATAACAGGATCAAGAGACCACTATGGTTTTCGAAAAGAGTCTGGGAAATGGTGAAGGCAATGAAAAAGACCTTCTACAAGTATAAAGAAAAGCAAGGAGAGGAAGAATTGGGAGAATACATACAGATAAAAGGGGGACGAAGAGGGCAGTTAAGGAGGTAAACATAGAAACAGAGCTGCGTATTGTAGAGGGGGTAAAGAGCAAAGAAAACAATTCTTCTGATGTATTAGGGAAGAAAGGAAAAAAGGAGGGGGATTCATAAGCTTTCCATGGGGTAGGAGAATAGACAAGGATGGCCAAATGGCCGCCATCCTTAATAATCCCTTTTGCTCAATTTTCACTAAGGAGAATGGTGGACCATTGCCACAGAGTGGCATCAAAGTGGCCAGTAAGGGGGTCTGGAGAAGAGGTAGCCAATATTTACAATTGAAGGGATCCAGAAAGGGCTGGCCACTCTAAAAATAGATAAGGCTCTGAGACCAGATTGTTTGCATCCAAGGTTATTCAGGGAAAGCAAGCAAGGTTTTACTTATTTAGTGCCCTTTACCTGTGACTCAGGGCACTGTACACAATATAGTTAGATGAGAAAATTAAAATAGCACAAAACATGAGAGACATTGGCAATAAAATCAACAGTTAAAAGGACAGTATGCTAAGACCCAAAGGCTCATTTGAAAAGGTGCACCTTCAGACCCTGTTTGAAGACTTCTAACCAGGATGCCTTCCTCAAATGATCTGGGAAGTGAGTTCCACAGTAATCCAGTGTCACCACCTCAAAGGCACAATAGTCAGATGTTTTCAGATGGGCCCTGGAAACCACTAGGAGGCCCTCCTTGGCAGAACAGAGAAAGAGCACAAGGGGCAAGCAGAAGTTAGGAGGTCTTGCAGATAGCCTGGACCCAAACTGTATAGGGCCTTGTAGGTAAGTAAACCCACCCTGAAGGAGATCCTCCACCTTACTGGCAGCCAGTGCATGCTGTGCAGTACTGGGGTCACATGACAGGGCCTTGGGATGCCCATCATCAACCTGGCTGCCGTGTTCTGCAACAGCTGCAGGTGGTGCAAGACCTCTCCACTGACCCTGAGATATAGAGCCTTGCAGTAGTCGAATCTAGACATTGTGTACGCATGCACTATTGATGGTAGTTTGCCTGCAGGGATTAAGGGTTTAATCCAGGCGATATTCATAAAATGGTGAAAACCAATCTGGACAACAGATGAGACCTGAGCTTCAAGTGTCAATCTTATGTCTAGGATCACACCCAGATTTTTCACATTTGCAGACACCAAAAGAGGAACCATCCCAAGCACCAAGCTAATTTCAACCCTCATAGCATCTGCCACCCTCTGGGGGCCCAGCTCGATCACCAGCACCTCCATCATACCTGGGTTGAGCCTCAGCCAGTTAAAGGACATCCAGTCCTAGATCTCAACCAGACATTTGTTTAGCACTGTCACTACATCACATGTCCGAGGCACAAATGACATTTACAGTTGTGTATCATCTGTGTTGAAGTGAAACTCCATGTTGTAATGTCTAATGAGCTTGCCTAGGGGAAGCATGTACACTGCAAACAACATGGTTGAGAGGAAAGACCCTTGGGGAACTCCACAAAGCAGGGACTTAGGGTGGGAGGAAAAACTTCCCATCCCCACTCTCTGAGTTCTGCCTGTAGAATGGACTCAAACCAGCTGACAACAGTTCTGGTGAGTCCACATCACCCCCTCAGGCAATCCAATAACACCTCATGGTCCACAGTGCCAAATGCTGATGAGAGATCGAGAAGAACAAGTAACAACTGCTCTCGTCTGTCTCTAACCTTGAGGAAATAGTTTTGTGCTTTGACCAATGCAGTTTTGGTGCAATGTCTGGACCTAAATCCTGACTGCACGGGCTCATAAATATTAAAGACCTTGAGGTGTACCTCAAGCTGCAGAGCCACAATTTTCTCAAGAACCTTACCCAGGAAGGGAGGGTTGGAGACTAGTCTATAGTTCACCAAGATGTCCGGGTCAAGGGATGTCTTTTCAGAAGGGGTTTCATTAATGCCTCTTTCAAAGCATCAGGAAATAGCTCCTTCAAAAAGTGAGCACCAGACTATCTCAGTGAACAGTGGGCCAACGGACTCCCCACATCCCACTAGGGGATGGGTTGGGCCAGGGTCCAGTTCACAAAATGTGTCCACAGCTTTGAAATCACCTCACATACCTCTACTACCCCCAATGGTCTGAACACACTCCAGGTAGTGGCAACAGAAATGGCTGAACCCCTGGTATATATGTTCAACAGCCCTCTGAGGACAGGGGTAGTTCTGAAGGATTGGAGGGTGGTGGATGTAGTTCCACTCCATAAGAGGGGGGAGACAAGGAACATGCAGGAACTACATACCAGTCAGTCTTACATCTAATGTAGGGAAGCTGATGGAGTCACTAGTCAAAGAGGACCTCTTGAACTACTTGGAGAGCAATGGGCTCCAGGATGGTAATCAGCACTGATTCATGACAGTGAGGTCTCATCAGACTAAACTGATAGTTTCCATTGACAGAGTGATGATGGATTTGTATAGGGGCCACACTGTAGATTAATCTACTTTGTCTTCAGCAAGACTTTTGACTCAGTGCCTCACATATGCTAGCTGAAGAAGATGGAGGATCTAAGTACGGTTAAAGTCATATTAAACTGGGTAGGTAACTGACTTAAGGGGAAGCAATAGACAATTGTAGCAATGGGGTCAAGTCAGCAGAGAGGGATGTCACAACTAGGGTACCACAGGGATATTTTCTGGGACCAGTCCTCTTCAATATGTTCATAAGCTACATTGGTGAGGGTATCTGGGGCAGGCTGTGCCTCTTTACAGATGACATGACGCTCTGTGGCAGGATGGATAATGATGAGGAATCAGGGAAATTCAGAGTGACAAATGAAAGCTAGAGGAGTGTTCTAAGGTTTGGCAGTTGAAATCCAGTCTCAAAAAGTGCAAGATAATGCGCCTAGGGGACAAGAACCCCAGTATGGAGTACTAGATGGATGGGGTAAGTCTTAGCACTATGGCTGGGGAACTGGACCTTGGAGTTATCATCAATGACTCCCTCGAACAATTGAATCTGTGCAACAAGGCATATAGCAAACTGAGTAGGATACTGGGATTTATTGGAAGGGGTATGGATAGCAGAAACAAAGAGGTAATGCTTCCCCTATAAAGAATCTTATTTGGGCCACAGCTGGAGTACTGCAATCAGTTCTAGAATCCTCACCTCAGGAAGGACAGAGATAGGTTAAAGTGCAGCAGAGGACAAGAAAAATGATTGAGGACCAACAGAACAGATCCTATGAGGAGTGCCTCAAAGCACTGATCATGTCCTCACTGGAGACCAGAAGGGACAAAGGAAATTTGATCAAGACCTTCAAGTTCCTGAAAAGAATTAATAAGGTGAACTGTGGGAAAATACTTAGCTGGAATATTTCACTGTCACTTGGGCGTGAGTGGAAACTGACAGGAGGGAGGCTCAGAAGGAACATGAGGAAATATTATTTTACAGAAACGGTAGTGGAGGCATGAAACATTCTGCCTGTCAAACTGGTGTGTGCAAACTATCAAAAACAGAATACCAGTGCACAAACCCCAACCCCCCAAAGACATGGCACATATTAATATTTAAACAATTTAATAGCCTATTGGCTTTACTTACTTTAAACTCCATGTAAAAATGGGGGTCCTCTTAGTTTTCAGATTGGAATTCCAAGGTGAGCAAGCTACACATTCTATACACCTACAATCCCCCAAAAGGAGGTGTAGAGGGGCTGACTGACCTCCTTGACACAGTTGGCGCTGTAATACTGCAAAATGAGCTAATCATTCTGGGTGACCTCAACCTCAGTTGGCTGGGTGGTAACACCAAAACCTTTGAGTCGTCACTTGCCGGTCTCTCCCTGACACAGCTAGTCAAGAATTCTACCAGGTGCCCCACAAACGGTGGTAAGAGCTCCCTCCTGGACTGGATCCTGACAAACAGACCTGATAGGATCAGCTCATCCGGTATACTGCCTGATTGTATCTCGGATCACCCCCCTGGTGTACTGTGTTTGGAGGATCCCACTCCTGAAAATACCACATAAAATTATCCAGATCAGAGACTACTCTAGGTTTGATCTATCCTCCTTTCAAAATGATATTAAGTACACTGACTGGTCAGCAGTATGGAATGCCCAGGACTCCACATCTGCTGTCAGTAACTTTCTCATCACTTTAAGGGCCCTGCAGGAGAAACATGCCCCCCTAATCAGACGGAAGGTAGGGGTACGGCTACAAAATGGCTTCATGGCAGCCTCCTAGCCCTCCTCAAAACTAGGGACAAGTGCTGGGCCAAGTTTAAGGCCACGGTTGACCAAGCTATCCTTCAAAAATACAGGCAACTTAGAAATGAGTGCAAAAAGAACATAAGGGTAGCAAAAAAGCGAGTTCTGCAAATCTGCACTACTGAACATGGCTAGGGACCCAAGGAGGTTCTGGAGGGATATCAAACACATAGTGAGCGGTACACAGAGTGCGGATACCACTGATGTGACAATTGATGGTTCCAGCTGCAACAACTCGGAAACCATTGCCAATTCCTTCAATCATTATTTCGCAGATCTGTCTGACTACACCTCGTCATTCCCCAATGGTAGTGGTGACAGTGGCGTCCAGCCCACAGCATCATCATCACCCCGTCTGCCCTTTCTTTTCAGGGCAATGATGGTTCAAGAGGTGCAGAGACTGCTAGCTGGACTCTCCCTCTTCTCAAGTGCTGGCCAAGATGGCTTGGAACCAAAGCTCCTCAGCCTCGGTGCCCCCCTGGCTTGCCCCTCTCGTGGCACACATCTTCAATTTGTCCCTGTCAACTGGTGTTATTCCAGACATATGGAAGGTTGCCAGGGTGGTCCCAATCCTTAAACAGGGAAACCCTAAACTGTTAGAGAACTATCGCCCCATATCCACCCTATCAGCGGTTAGCAAACTCCTGGAGAAAGTTGTGGCAGGGCAACTCTCAGAGTATTTACAATCACATGATATAATGTCTCCAGTACAGCACGGATTCAGGAAGAGGCATGGTACCTCCTCAGCCCTCGTTACTGTTTCACCTTGGATCAGAGAGGCCATGGACCAAGGCAAACTCTCGGGGGCTATCTTTATAGACCTCTCAAAGGCCTTTGACCTGGTTGACCATGCCATGCTATCAACACAGCTAAGATCTGTTGGACTATCCAGTGCTGCTCTCAGCTGGTTCTCCAACTATCTGCATGGCAGAATGCAGTGGGTAAAATATGGTAAAGAGCTATCAAGCCCCATCCCAGTAACCATGGGGTCCCCCAAGGCTCTGTACTCTTCTCCATTTTCGTTAACAATCTCCCCACAGCCACTGCTCATTGTAAACCAATCCTCTATGCAGATGATCTGGCCATCCTGTCTCACTCCCCAGAGGTGGGGGACATTAGCTGCCACCTGAGTGCTGACCTAAGTAATATTCAGACATGGATCCTGAACCATAAGCTAGTCCTTAATCTAAAAAAAACCCAGGCCATGCTCTTTGGGTCCCGGGCTAAGATTAAGGCCTCCCCTGTGCCTTTCTGTGTTTCTGGAAAGGGGGGTGTCCCAATCCCAATCATGGACAACTTCAAATACCTTGGGGTAACATAGGACCCGCAGCTTGACCTTGGCTGCCATATTCAGAACACATGCAAAACTGTCAACTGTAAACTGGGTAAGGCCTATAAAGCAAAAAATAACCTCACTCCAGCTGCATGTATTGCACTTGCCAGAGGTATGCTTCTCCCCTCGCTATGTTATGGGATCCTGTTGTTTGCCAGCACCACTAAGGTCCATCTCTCTAGGTGGTCGACTGCCTCCAATAATGTCTGTCGCTTCACCCTAGCGGCGCCTCGGCTCACTCACCACTGTGATCTCTACAGCAAACTAAACTGGCTCTCTCCCTCAAAGCACATTGACTTTGTCCTTGGTTGCTTCACAGGGAAGGTCCTTAGCACAGGCACCACCCCAGGGGTGGCGAACTTGCTTGTCCAAACTGTTTTCTTTTCCAACCACCTTAGGTCTCATGGGTCTGCTACACTCAAGGTACCTGTGACCAGGACTCAAATGGGTGAAAGGGATTTTGCAGCGTGTGCCCCCAAACTATGGAACACCTTCCCCGACCAGATCCCAGTTGCCCCATCCCAGGGCTGTCTGTGTTCCTCCCTATGGAACCATCTCAAACTCGTATTGGCATGTGGGTGCAAAAAACCCCCATGATAAAATGTCTGGACTCAGCCCTTACACACAACTGTTGACCCTTATTGTTGTTGGTTTTGTGCCTGCTGCCACTAATCCCTGCCTTGTACTGTGCCAATCTGGCGCATACATTTTATTCTGTTGTATTTACTCTAACTAAAAGTTACCTCATGACCTGTACTTGTGTATTCTAAATTAAGATGTTTGCGTGTGACATATGAGCTGTTCCTAACTTGTACTTTGTTGTCCTATGACTTGTAATCTTTCCATAATTATGTACCATGTTGTCCAAAGTATGTTTTGTATGTAATTTCCTGTACTCTCCCGGGTCGTACCTGAAAATAGGCAAAGTTTTGTCTAGTGTACTTACCTGGTTAACAAAAGCTAAATAGATAAATAAATAAAGCTATACCACCTCTTCACGGTGGGACCCTTTAGGTATAGTCCCTACACTAGCTTCTTAGCTCTGAAATGCCTGTAGTGGCTACTCATAAATATGGAGTGCTGCCTAGATTGGCCCAAAATACTTTGCCTAATTGGCTCCTTTAAATAAGGTACTTCCACCCAGGAACATTCACAGGTGGTGGAAGGGAGCATACTGAAAGGGGTACCTTGTGAGCAAAAACTGTTGGCTGGTTTAGCACAGCTGGGATAGTTGTTGCTCATAGGGGCAGAATCTGGGAAGGGAATAGGGGAAGGATGGTGAGGACTGAATCCCTGGAGGGACAGTAGGTCCCAAGCCTAAATAGGGAACTTGGGCAGACTGGATGGACTGATGGTCTTTTTCTGCCATCAGTGTACATACTTTTATGTTTCTATGTAACATTCCCAAGTTTGGAAGCATGTAGATGTATAGCATATTGAGATGTATCTTCATTCATACCCAGGAGCGTCATATATTTCATAGTAGCCCACCATATCAAGACTAACCTGTGGTGAAAATGAAACACAGACCATACTGTCGCCTAGAAAAATCAGAGCAGAGGTTGAACAAGAGGAATATAATATGATTGTGTAAGGGATAATTGACAAATCCCAAAGTGAGTGGGGTATTTCTATAGTTTTGGTACCAAACCCAGTTAGAAACATTTCATTCTGCACTGACTTCAGAAAGGTCAGTGCAGTATCCTTACTGGATACTTTCTGACTACCGATCATAGGCAAGTTACTGGACTATTTGATTAAGACTAGGTATATCACCTCCCTGGATCTAACCATAAGACATGGGAAAGTTTTCCATGAAGGAGAACTACTGTATGCTGAAGTGAGAAGTTATCTTTTCCAGTAGAATCTATGTTTCAAATACTTGTTCACATTTTTATCTTAGTCCATCTTAATTGGTATTTTATTAATTTTATTGGGTGTTTCCAGTTTGCAAACAAGTGGTATCATCCATTTTTGAACTGTATGATGCAACTTATGTCCTTAATCTGACTGTTCATTGTTTCCACAATGCATCTGTGTTCTACTATAGAAGTCTGTGGCTGAAAGAGACATAAAGTAAATCATGCTTTTCTAAAATGGTAGTGTACTCACCAGCAGTGTGTAAATCAGAAACACTCTTTATGTTTATTAAATGCCATTAAGGATGGAACAATACCAGACACACAACCAGTATTTAACAAGCATTTGTCAATGCTGAACATTTGATGATTGGTAAACAATTTGTTTTTTGCAATTTTGACCCTAAATTTTGAAGATATGTGTTTTAGGTTTCACCTTACAGACATGACATGTACCATTTTATAGTATATTGGTCAAAATGTTATTTCACACCAGAGATGCAAAAACACATCTCGTCCAGGATTTTAAAAGTGACACATCACATTTATGAGGTGGTGTGGAAAAATGGCTATGTTGAAAAGTTGGAGTCAAAATGTTTAAAATTAGTGAAGTTATGAGTGAATGCTGAAACAGTGTAATATTCAATCATCATAACCTGGGCATTTTACCATACTTGTACACCAAATTTTCAGCATAGCCTTCTTATTACCTCACTTATTGAACCTGGTAGGTGAAAATTTTCAACAGCCCACCAAAACATCATCCATGCTACCAAAATGTCATTCCATGCCACAGGTACAAAAACACATTTTGGCCAGGATTTGAAAAATTACAGTTGTCACATTCATGAGGTCCTGTAATGAAATGGCTATGTTGAGATTTGGGGGTCAGTATTTTGAAACGTACCAAAACGACAAGCCTGTATTCATAAATCTCAACATAGGCTTATAACTTTGTTGCTTTTTTTTTTTATATTTTGCCCCAAATTTTAAACATAGCTTCCTTATGACCCCACCTCATGAACAAGTGCAGAAAGCATTTTCAACTTGTACCGAAAAGGTGATTTTTGTGCAGCAACTGAAAATCACCTTTCATGGTGTGAAAACACATTTTGGGCAGGATTTGACAAATCATAGCTGTCACATTCATGAGGTGCTGTAATGAAATGGCAATGTTGAACATTTAGGATCAAAATATTCAAAATTACCAAAGTTACGAGCCTGCTTTTGCAAATTTCAATGTAGGCTCATAACTTTGTTTGTTTTTTTTAATATTTTTACCTCAGATTTTCAACACAGCTGTCTTTTGACCTCACTTCATGAACAAGTGCAGAGAAAAGTTTCAGCTTCTGCCCAAAAGGTGATTTCATTAACTGCGAAATCACCTTTTTTGGGTACAGAAACACATTTTGACCATGATTTGAAAAATGACAGGTGTCACATTCATGAGGCACTGTAAAGAAATGGCTATGTTGAAAATTTGGGGTCAAAATATTAAAAATTAGCAAAGTTATGAGCCCGCATTTGCAAATTTTAACATAGGCCCATAACTTTGTTTTTTTAATATTTTTACACCAAATTTTCATGATAGCTTTCTTATGGCCCCACCTCATGAACAAGTGCAGAGAAAAGTTTGAACTCCTGGCAAAAAGGTGATTTTTGTGCAGAGACTGTGAAATCACCTTTTGGGGCACAAAAACAGATTTTGGCCAGGATCTGAAAATTGACAGCTATCACATTCATGAGGTGCTGTAATGAAATGGCAATGTTGAAAATTTGGCTCAAAATATTGAAAATGTTCAACAATATGAGCCATGACAGGCAACATGGGTTTATAGCTGGGAGGTCATTGCAAACAAACTTGATAAATTTGTTTGACTGAGTTGCAAGGGTGGTGGACAGGGGCCAGGTAGTCAACAAATATACCTGAACTTCAGCAAGGCCTTTACTTGGTCAACTATAAGAGCTTAATAAAGAAGTTGGGGGACCTGAAAGCAGGAGACAGATTTACTAGATGGATTACAAACTGGCTGGGGGGACCTTAAAGAGTTGTGGTTGGGGGAAAGTAGTCATGTATGAGGGAGGCCACCTGTGGTATTTCACAGGGGTCAGTGTTTAGGCCAATACTGTTCAAAGAGTTCATTAATGACATTGGGAACAGCATAAAAGGCAAAAACAGTCTCTCTGCAGACTACATCAAAAGCTTTTTGGGAGGGTGGGCATGGAGGTGGGTTCATGGTTCTGAGAGATACCTAGCAAAGTTAGAGACATGGTCTGGAAGCTGGCAGCTGGGGTTCAATGTAAAAAAGTGTGATAAGGAGCAAGAACCTCAGGCCGAGTACACAGTAAGAGATGTGACTGCCAGGTGTCTGAGGAAATAAAATATCTTGGGAGTGCAGTCAAAAACAATCTGAAACCCTCTATGCAATGCAGCAAAGTAGCAGTAATGGCAAAAAGGATGCTGGGTTGCATAATTACATGGTTCTACAGCAGGAGGAAAGAGGTCATATTGCTGCTGTACTTGTCAATTGTACAGCTACACTTCAAGTACTTTGAACAGTACTGGATCACCTACTACAAAAAAGATATCAATTTGCCTAAGGCAGTACAGAGAAGAGCTATGGAAATGATTCAGGGCCAGCAGGCACTTTCATATGTGCAGAGGCTGTTGAAAATTTAGCACATATTTCTTCAGTGAGGTGAGGGAATGAAAGGACATGATAAAGACCTTTACGAACCTTAAAGATATAAACAAGGTCAGTTTTAAACCAGCAGTAGGAAAGTTCCAGAAAGTCCAGGAAGCATTTCTTTATGATGAGAGTGGTGGCAGGTTGGAACAGGCTACCAGAGAACATAGTAAACCAGAACACAGTTGGGAGATTTAAGAGCAGGTGGGATAAAGGTGAGAGAGTAATGGTATCAGGAGAGGTGGGTGAAGCACCATGTAACATAAGATGCTAGGCTCTGCATTGGGCAGACTCAATAGATAAAAAGGCCTTCTGCTCATAATTTTGCATCTTTACATGTTCAATTGAAATTATAGAACCAATACATTGTCACGAAGTGTGGTAGCAAAAAAACTGAGGACCGAAAGTCTTCCTATTGCAACACCATACATTTTGGCTATGCATAAAGCCAGTATGCTGTGGGTGGGGGTGACATTCCCTCATTATAGTGCCACTTGGCTCATTTACAGTATGCAAGTTACTTAACCCAGATGTTAGTATGTAGTGGAAGGGTATGTGACTCACTGCAATTATCCCAGTTTGATTTTTGATTGCCTGCCACCTTAAATATGGATTTGGGGTCAGTGAGAGGGGGCAGCTGCTCAATAAACTTATCTGTGGGCCTTAGGGGAGAGTCAGACTAGAGAGGTGGGGTGATTTAAAGTACAATGTTGGCTCCTGGCTCAGTGTCAGGAGCGGATACATTTATTTTATGTTTTTGTGTGCGAAAGGATGGGGAAGCAGTGGAAAGCTAGTTTGAACCTTTGTCAAGTTCAATTGGTTCAACTGGTTTTCACCAGTCAAACCAGTTAAACAATATATTTGATTTTATCTCCAGAAGGTTATTAAAGTCCATGGGAATCAAACACTTGAAGTTTCGAGGTGTTCCATTTTCAGGTAGAACCAAACTTGCAGCTCTTTTCCTAATGTTTGCCTTAAATTCAGAACCTCTGAGGATCAAGGTGTGTCCCTGCAAGAGCAACCCAGTGGAGGACACCAGATCAAATATCTCTGTTTGATCATGTTGATATCCTTGAGTATGCAGAAGGATCAGATCACACTCTGCTTAGCTTCGTTTTCTCTGGTGTGACTATGTTAAAATCCTCCAGCTTCTTCTCCTAGCTTTTGTTTTCATACCCCCTGACTTATTGGATGGCCCTGTAGTGCAATCTCTTGCTGGCCTCAATGTCATTTTTATATTGAGGGGACGAGAACTGCACACAGTACTTTAGATGGGACCTAACAAGGGCATCTTAAAGTGATTATTTCCTCTGCTATGTTGATCTACCCAATTTTAATGCACCACATCATTATGCTGGCACTCTTGACAGAGGCTGCACACTGATTGCTATGTTTCAGCCCTTTTTGTTATGCCAACTAGGTTATTTTCCATCTCCACTAGAGCATTAGAAGCTTGGGTTTCCTGAAGAATTGATGCACCATCTGCAACTGGGGCAGAATGCAGCTGTATGGCTGATATCATCAACAAGCATCTTTAAATCATATCACAGCTGTGCTATGTGATCTTTACAGGCTGCAAGGGAGGTGGCACATCTTCTTAAAGGTTTGGTTGTGTTCAAGGCTATATGCAGATCAGCTGTTCACTTCTCCAAGGATGCCATATGCCCTGATCAACCCACTTAGCTCTGACAAAGCAGACATGGTTGCCCTTCCTTGCTCCTATTTATAAACATGTTGAGACAAAGGTTCAGCAAGGTTGTTGTTGAACTTGTTGCAACCTCACATCCAATTAAGTGCTTTGGTGGAGAGTTTCAAGAAAATCTTAAAGACCAATTATTAAAGACAAGTTAAAGACTGTCATTGATTTAAGTTATATTTAATATTCATTCTGATTTATTGAATTTGTGATGTATTTTATAGGCCGTGTTTTGATTTGTTTTCGGTGTAAGTCACTCTGTGCATTTGGGGAGTGACACTTTATAAATGCAGTTGCCTTGCTTTGTATTAAACAGCTTTCCCTTTTCATACTTTGCAGCAATTAATCATGAAAAAGCACTGGCTTTTCCTGTAGCCATAGATGCACTGAATTGTGGCTTTTATCTGTATCTACTATAAAAAGATCAAATTTTGGGAAACCCACTTTGTTTATGGAATTGGAAATGCAGATTTCACCAATGAACACATGTACTAGTCCCAGAGTTTTACATTTTCCAATCACAGTGAATCGGTGCCACTGGCAATAATATGACAACATATACACATGGGCTAGATTTTCTATAGCATGTATCTTGCATGAATCTGGTAGAACATTTGCAGTCATCCACAATTAAGTGTCTGTGACTATCCTGCTTCTATCTGAATTACAAGTATTTGCAGTGCTGATATTGTAATGGAGCTGCCCAGGCAAAGGATGGGCAAAGCATGTTTCTGATCTATGCTCTGAAATATCCAGCTCCAGGTCCTCAACACAGTTGAATACTGTTTATTATAATTGGAATCCTGATGGTACCTTCTTTTTTTTTTTTACTCTGTTTATACTTTGTACTCATGGGGAACTCTCTCAGGCATCCACCTACCTCGTCGCTCTACCACTGTGCCTGAAACTCTCCAACCCCTGGCACCAGCCTGGTGATCCCCCCAGTTCTGAGCCTCCTGAGGTAGGGCTACCCTTTCCTCCAAGGGTGCTCTATCTATAATTTGGCAGACTGGGCTGGGCTCGGCCCAAGGGTGGATGGAGTCCGGCAGATCGAGTGTGATGGCGAGCAGTGGTGCAGTTGCCTATCCCCATGTATGGGGATTTTGAAGCTTTGTTGCCCCTGGAGAGGTGATGTGCAATGACATCTGTACATGGCTGCCCTGCTGATGTCTGACGCACTCCCCACCCCTTACGACTCAAGATGGTGATCCTGTGATACCCATGATCTCTATCGGGGGTCACTAGGACACCAAGCAGCCCCTGGAACCCTCCCCAGAGAGAAGAGAGCAGTCCTCTGGATGCTCGATCCTCTACCTCCCCTGCTGACCCCCGGCTCCCCAAGTTCATTCCCAAACCCAGGTCACCGGCGTTGAGTGAGGTGTGGCATCCAGCACCTCAACCCTCAATGCCACCGGGCTGGCTCTGATTGTACATTCTTGAAACAATAATTTACAGTTGGTTTTAATCTGCTCAGGAACAATTTAATGGTTTCAGCCATATGGTAGCCAGTACTATAGAGGTCAAGGTGGGAGGCCACCTGGGGACCAGTGACCACCGTACAATGTGGTTCAACATAAGGACAGCTGTGGAAGTGAACCACACAAGCATGAGGATCCTGGATTTCAGGAGGGTAGATTTAAAAAAAATGGGTGAATGCCTCAGACACAATCTACCAGGGTGGGATGACGCAGGGAGTGGTGGAAGCACAGTTTCCTAATCTAAGGGAAGGAATATTGAAGGCAACAAACTTTTGTGCAAAAGAAGTGAACAAAAACAAGAGGGAATGAAGACTGCTATGGTTCTCAAACGAAGTGGCTGAAAAGGCTAAGACTAACAGGGTAGCCTTCAGGAGGTATAAAGAACCACAGAGGGATGAAGACAGGTATATCAAGAGAAATGGAGAGAAACATGAAAAATGGTGAGGAACACAAAGGCCAGACTGAAGAAAGAATAGCCTAAAGAGTAAAAGTAGGAGACAAGACATTCTTTAGGTACATAAATGAGAAGAGGAAGACTAGGGGATGGATTGTGATGGTAAAAGGGGCAGGTGGGGACTGTGCAGAGGAGGATTAGAAAAAAAGCAGATATCTTGAACAAATACTTTGCTCAGTTTTCACAGAGGAGGGGAACAGGATGGTTCACATGAAAACAATAGGGACACTGAAGTGGGGGAGGTAGGCACAAGTCCATTTTCAAGGGGAGAATCCTGAAAGGACTCACAAATCTGAACGTGGACAAAGCTGTGGGGCTACACTGGGTACATACAAAGACACTGAGCTTGCTTAGGGAGGAACTGGCTATACCTCTAACAGTCCCTTTTAACAACTCAGTGAAAACAGAGATGGTTCCAGAGTACTGGAGGAGGGCAGATGTAGTACTGCTTCACAAAAGTGATAGCAGGGAGGAGGCTGGGCTCTATAAGCCAATTAACCTGACATCGGTGGTAGGAAAGCTAATGGAGTCACTGATAAAAGAAAGGATTGTAGAGTATCTTGAAGCCAACGAGTTACAAGACCCAAGGGAATATGGATTCATAGGAGGGAGGTCATGTCAGACAAATCTAATAGATTATTTTGAGTGGGTGACCAGGGAAATTGATCAGGTGTGGCACTGGACTTGGCCTATTTAGATTTCAGTAAGGTTTTCAACAGCATTCCACATATGAGGCTCATAAGGAAACTGAGCAGCCTAGGGGTAGGTCAAAAAGTGGCAAATTGGGTAACAGACTGGTTAAGGGATAGAGGACATAGGGTGGTGGTAAACAGAGTTCACTATGGGGAAGGGAGGGTGACCAGCACAGTACCACGGGGCTCAGTACTGGGACTAGTCCTCTTTAATGCCTTTATAAGTACATTGCAGAGTAGCTGGATGGCAAGGTCTGCATCTTTGTGGATGGTACCAAAATCTCCAATAGTCTGGAAACTCCAGAGGGATGGAAGGAATGTACAGAGACCTGAGGACACTTGAGGAAAGGTCAGGGAAATGGCAGCTGGGTTTTAATGAAAAAAAGGGCAGAATCAACCACTTGGGGCACAGAAACCCAGAGACAAAATACAAAATGGGAGAAAAGGTATTGATTGTCACCAAATAGAAAAGGTACCTGGGGAGTAATCATATCAGATAACCTCAAGATGGTGAAGCAGTGCAACAAGGTGGTGGGTTGAGCCAGTGGGATGTTGGGGTGCATAGGAAGGGGTATCATCAGTAGAAGGAGTGAGGTGGTATAGCCATTGTATAGATCACTGTTGAGACCCCACCTGGAATGCTATCTCCAGAACTGGACCATGTGCAAGGAAGGACATACACAGAGTGGAAACAGTCCAGAGGAAGGCAGCTAGGGGCTGCATGAGAAGCCCTATGAGGTGAGACTGAAAGACCTTAAATATGTATATCCTGGAAGAGAGAATGCAGAGGGGAAATATGATGGAGACTAATAAATACCTCATAGAATAAATAATGTACAGGTGGGAGTATTTTTCTGAGGAAAAAATGCGCAACAACAAGGGAACGTGCAGCGAAGTTGGAGGGAGGTAAATTCGAGAGGCAGATGTGAGGAAGTACTTCTTCACTGAAAGGGTGTTGCATGCCTAGAACAGTCTTCCAGTGGAGGTGGAGGGGGCAGAAACAGTTGTGGGATTCAAGCATGCATAGGATAGGCACAAGGAAATCTTAGTGGGAAGCAAAGGGGGACGGGGGAGCCAGAGATCAGGTAGTATCTGTTGAAAAATTATAGGCAACAAAAAAATGGGCAGACAAGGTGGGCCAAGCAGTCCTTTTCTGCCATCAAGTTCTATGTTTCTGTATAGATTATGTACATTTCTAGAAGACAGTGTAGGAAGTACTGAAGAAATAATTAAATGTAAGTGAGAGTTGATCCTTCCCTTATTATCTGTAATGATTCCCCTGCTATAGCTTCTTTAAAAATTAAATATTCTCATTTGCCCACTAAGCGGTTTTACCTTTTAAGTATTTTTAATAAGTCTAGAAGCAGTAATAGCAGTATTTCATTAATAGCTGGTGGTATGGTCAGTGTAACTGCTGCGGGATTTATTTACTGGTATTAGGACTTGTCATTGAGCAAACTTCTATACTGTAATAATCATTGTGCAGTAATTTTAATTGAATGTTATAGCCCATATGAATGTACACTGTATTAGAGACATAAAAGGAACATTTAAGAGTCAGCTTCCAAAGCAGGTGTGGTAAACTTCTTGTATTTGCAAGATAGTGACATACACTGTGACCTGAATCTTGCAGTAGAGTTGGGCATTCTTGACAGAACTCTGTACTGTTCCAGAACCTGTTTGCTGGGGGTGAGGGTGGGGGGTAAGTTACAATATAGCCCTTCAGACCCGAGCAATCTCATTATTTATAATGTAGAAAAAAATCATCAGGATTAATTTCTGATTTTTAACACACATTTTATAATTCAACTTGTTTGCTAAAGATGTTTGGGCTTGAAAGAGCTCTATTTTAAACTTGTATTTAATCAAACATTAAAAGTGGTGCCTTTAGCTGAGATATTCAAAACATTTCCACATGCATTTGGTCACTAGTGCACATTTGTAACTTTTTATAGTACAATCTCTAACAAGAATCTTCAGGGGCATTATTGCCAGTGTTTACACTAGTGATGTATTCTGGTGATGTCCCAGAAGGATATGAACAACTGGTTTTAGGCCAACAGTCTTGCCCAGTGTATTAAATTGTGACTTTATACAGTATGTAGTGTTTCTTAATTTTGTATGATGCAGTTCTGTGCAAAACAAGGCAAGCAGAAAGTTTTGTTTTGCTTAGATTAACCCAAATTAACTACTGAAATATTCAGGGTGTTCCTAGCATGCCATGTTTTGATGGATTCTTTCTGCTTCCAAGCACCATCCACCTTCATCTAGCAAGACTGCTGTCCAGTTTTATAAATGGAACTTAAAAATATTATGATAATGAAATGATAAGTTTATGATAATGAAGCTGGCAGCACCTCCTCTTCTTTTCTAAGGCATGCCTTAGCTCAGACCATCTCTTCATGAGCTGGAACCTTGGCTGAAAGCAAGGCAGCAGAGGTCAGTGAAATCAGTGGAACACCATGATGCTTTAATGGGCATGATGGTGAAAGGTGATTGTTTAAAATCTACAACACTTTGTTCATATGACTGCAACCTATATTTTGTAACATTTTGCAACCTATGTGTACTCTTAGTTCAATGTTTTGTACCTGTACTGTTTTCATTGTTGTAAACACACTATGTAACTGTGTCTACCCTCCCTGCGACGAGGTGCCTTTGTAAATGAGTCCATGACTCAAAGGTTGTAAATCCAACTTGTACAAATAAATAAATAAATAAAAACAATGTGACAACTTCAGCAGCAGTTTATGTAGAAGCATAGAAACACAGAATTTGATGGAGGATAAGGACCGCCAGGCCCATCAAGTCTGACCATTTTTTCTTACCCAGTGCTTAAACTGCATTCCTAATCTGGCCTGTGGCTTACCCTTTCTTCCATATTATTAGTGTTCCTTTATGTTTGTCCCATAAATTTTTGAATTCCCCCACTGTTTTTGCTCCCACTGTCTCCTCTAGGAGGTAGTTCCATGCATCCGCCATCCTTCCATGAAGAAATACTTCCTCAAAATACCCTGGAGTCTACTCCCTTCTAGTCTCGCCATCATGTCCCCTTGTTCTTGAACCTCTTTTTCTCTGAAAGATGCTACCCTCTTGAACCTTATTCATAACCTTGAGGTGCTTGAAAGTCTGTATCATATTTCCCCTCTCTCTTCTCTCCTACAGTGAATACATATTGAAATCTTTCAGTCTCTCTTCATATGGCTTCTGATGCAACCCCTGCACCATTTTAGTTGCCATTCTCTGTACTGCCTGTGTTCTTTCTGTCTTTCCTGAGAGGCATTCTCCAGAACCTTACACAGTACTCCAGATGAGGTCTCACCAGTGATCTGTACAGTGGCATCACCACATCCTTTATTCTGCTCTTGTTTCTTCTCTTTATGCACCCCAGCATCCCACTGGCTTTCCTCTACAGCCTTCTCACATTGTCTGGACATTTTTCTGTCATCGGATATAATCACCCTCATGTTTATCTCCTGTTTGGTGGCTGTCTGAACCTCTCCCCATCCTGTATTCCTCTCCTAGATTTCTGTGCCCCAAAAATGTATAATCTTGCATTTTCTTGCATTGAATCTCAGCTGCCACACTCTTGACCACTCCTCCAACTTGCTTAGGTCCTTTTTCATCCTCTCCCCCCACCAGAGTGTCCACACTGCTGCAGATCTTAGTGACATCTGCAGATGCATACCTTCCCTTTCAGCCCTTCTGCAATGTCACTTATGAAGACATTAAAGAGGACTGGCCCCAATACCAATCCCTGTGGTACCCCTTGGTCACCCACCTCTCCTCGGACTGAGCTCCATTCACTACCCCTCTCTGTGTCCTACTGCTCAACCAATTTGTGACCCATTTTGCCACCCTGGTCCCTATTTCCAGGCTATCCAACTTGCTTACAAGCCTCCTATGATGTATGGCATTGAAGGCCTTGCTGCAGTCCAAGTAGGCCACATCCACTGCCCCTCCCTGATCAACTTGCCTGGTCACACAGTCAAAGAAATTGATCAGATTTGTTTGACAAGACCTTCTCGATATGACACCATGTTGCTTCAGATCCTATATCCCACAGTTCTCTAGATATGTCACAGTCCTTTCTTTCAGTAATGATTCCATCAGTTTCCCCATTACTGAGGTCAGGTTGACTGGTCTGTAGTTGCCAGCCTCCTCCTTGCTCTCACTTTTGTGAGGAGGGACTACAGGTGCCCTCCTCCAGTACTTCAGAACTACATCTGTTTCTATTGATTCATTGAACAGAGCCGTCAGAGGTGGTGCCAGCTCCTTTCTGATTTCTTTTAGTATTCTGGGGTATGTTCTCTGGCCCCAAAAGCTTGTCTACTTTCAGTTTTGCTAGCTCCTTTAGGACTCTCTCCTCCATAAATTGACTGGTGTCCACCTCCTTTCCCTTGGTGCTTCTATCACCTAGCTGTGGTCCCTCCCATTCCTCTTCTTTTGTAAATACTGACCAAAAATTTTTCTTCAGTATTTCTGCCTTTTCTGAGTCCCCTTCCGCACACAGTCTCCTTCCCCTTTTAGTCTCACAATCCTTCCTCTGGACTTTTTTCTTTCAGTGATATACCTAAAAAAAGGTCTTATCCCCTCTCTTTATTGCCTGCGCTATTCTTTTCTCTGTTTGTGCCTTTGCACCCCTGACTGCTTTCCCTGCCTCTCTTAGTTTTTCCAGATACATTTCCTTGTCTTCCTCTCTTCCTCTGTGTTTCCTTATATCTTTTGAAAACTAACCATTTTTCTCTCACCTTCTGGCCACTTCTTTAGAGAACCATAGTTGTTTTTTTTTTTTCTCTTTGCTTTAATTACTTGCTGAACACAGAAGCTTATTGCTTCTGCTATGGCTCCGTTAAGATGTGCCCACTGTTTCTCTACACCCCCTTTTTCCTTCTTCCCTACCAGCGCTGTCCTAAGATAGTTCCTCAACTTTGAAAAGCCAGCTGTCTTAAATCCAGAACCCATGCTTTCATGTGGTTGGACTCCTCTACTGTCCTCACATTGAACCACACTGTATAGTGAAAACTGGATCCCAGGTGGCTACACAGTACTACATCTGTGACTCTGTCTCCATTGGTGAGCACCAAGTCCAATATTGCTCCTTCCCATGTGGGCTGTACCACAATTTGTCTGAGGCTCACCTCTTGCAGGGCTTCTAGGATTTCTCTGCTCCTTGTTGTGGCTCCAGCATGAATGCTCCAGTTGACATCTGGCAAACTGAAGTCTCCTACCAGCAGTACTTCCCCTTTAGCTGTCATTTTGTATGGCTTCCACCAGGACCCTGTCCATCTCTTCACCTTGTGCAGGTGGTTTATAGATCACTCCCATATGAATGATGGTGCCAGTTCCCATTTCCAGGGTGACCCACAATGCCTCTTCCCAATCCTGCATTCCCTGAAACTCTGTAGCCTGAATTCCTTCCCTAATGTAGACAATAATACCTGACGGATTGGACTGTATTCAACTATACCAGATCACCCAGGGGCATAATGAGGCCCAACGCCACAGGCAGAGGGCCGTATAGCTCCTGGAAGTTCTAGAATAGCCCATATCACCCATTTTGGAGAATATTATTGTGCTTAGAAAATAGGTCATTTGTAAAATCTTTATAAAATATTTAAAAAATGTAAAAGAAAGAAGAAATTTCATCATACTACACCATACTTTCTTTTTCTGTTAGTTCCAACACTGTCAATAGGATTCATCACAAATGAGTAAATGTGCACTCCTATTAAGGGAAATGGCACCGGCCAAGGCTGTAATCAGCATGGAATCCTGGGCATATGAACGTTCCAGGCAGTAGCAACTCTTCAGTCAGTTTTGTCCATTCAGTGCCTATAAATATGTGAAAATAGATCTGTATAGATCATACTGTTCAACTTGTCATGAAAAACATAAGATACAGTAAACAGTTTCCTATCTCATCAGGCGAGTGGGGGGATAGAACAACGCTCATCTTCCACTTCTCTACTGGTGTGGAAATTCCATGCAGTACCAAGCTTACTAGAAGAAGCTTGTCAAAGGAATAAATGCAAACAGACAACACTGGAAAAGAGACCTCAGGAAGTGCAAGCATTCACCTTTAACAAAGGTGGTACCCTTACTTTTCACCAAAATTGAACCTGTTAATTCTGTATACCAGTAACCAATATTTGAATGTGGAACTGTTTCTTTTTTTTGTCACATCTATATACTGTGTATAAGCCCAGCAGCTAAATTATAAAAGGATGTCAAGACAGACTTACAATTAGAGATTTATAATAAAACCAACAAATGTCCCAGTGCTGGCATACTAAACAATATTGACTCACAGGAGCAAGGTTCTGGGGTGGGTCACAGTGACAATGTTAGAGCTATCAGAACAGGAAATTATGGTAAGTATGAAGAAATTTCTTCTTTGTGTAGTACAGTACTTTACATTATCAATGGGATTCATCACAAATGGGTTTGAAGAAGTAGTACTCATGGAAAACCCAGGTGGGTGAGAATGTTGTCACATACATCATAAAAGGGAAAAATAATTTACCTGCTAAATGCCACCTGAAAAATTCTGTGACCAAAGGCTGCGTCAGTGGAACTTTAAACATCCAGTCTGCAGTGTTTGGTGAATGTGTGGTTGGAGGACCATGTAACTGCCTTGACAATTCTAAGACAGATGCTTCACCTTTCTCAGCCCAGGAAGTGGACATAGCTCTGGTGGAGTGAGTCTTGCTGAGAGCTGGAGCCCCGTTCTTTACTGCAAAATAAGACTTGGCAATGCTTGCCATCGTCTACCTTGCCAGCGTGGTCTTGAAGACTTTTTGTCCTTTCTTGACTGCTCCAAAGAGTACAAACAAAGTATTGGATTTCTGGAACTCTGCAGTTCATCTAATATATATCTAACTGCCTGTCACAAATCCAACATGTGTAACGTTTTCTCTTTGGGGTGAGTGGCTTGCGGACAGAAGCATGGGAGACAGATTTTCTGGTTCACATGAAAGGTCATAGGGACCTTCTGAAAGAAAGATGGAACTGTTCAGAGAACCATCTGGTCCTTATGCATGACGAGATAAGGTTCTTTGTGGGACACATGATGGAGTTCACCAATCCTCCTGGCTGAATCCATACCAACTAAACAACACATCTTAATAGCACAACAGGTTCTCCTGACTCCCCACAACCTATAGCAGAACCAGCACCCTGTAGGATATATATCTATTTTTAATATTTCATAGGTTTTATAGGTAAAAGCAGAGCAAAGAAGACACCAGTCCATACTGCTCGCAATGTCTGTATAATTATAACCCTGTATTCCTTTTGCAATCAGGTACTTGTCCAGTCTATGCTGAAATTTGTGCATACTGTTACTTGCCACTACCTCAACTGGCAAGTTGTTCCAAATGGACACCACTCTCAGACTAAACCAGTGTTTCCTCAGTGTTGACTGATATCTTTCTCCAGGCAACTGTAAGGGGTGTGCTCTGGTATGGTAGTTCTGTTTCTTAAGTGTGAGCCCCAGTTTTTCCCATAGCCCCACATCTGTAAGTGCCTTATAGACCATACATATACTGTACCTCCTTTTAATCTACAGAATTCCAGAGTGTGCATTCCAAGTTCAGATAACCTCTCAATATACTCCTTATTCTGAATCTCAGTGATCATCCTGGTTGCTCTCCTCTGGATTCTCTCTAATGATTTAATTTCTGTTTTGTACCCAGGAGATCAGAATTGGGCACAATATTCCATATGTGGTCTGACCAATGACCCATAGAGAGGAATAATCACCTCTCTCTTCCTACTCGTGATGTGTCTGTTTATACTGCTTAGTATACCACTGGCAGTCCTGACCACCTGACTGCAATGCTGTTTAAACTTGGAATCATTTGAAACCCTAATGCCCAGATCCCTTTCATCCGTGACCTTCCTTAATGTCTGTCCTTTTAGTTCATAGTCCTTCATGTTATTTTTCTTCCCAAAATGCATCACTGTACATTTGTTGGTGTTGAAGGAAAGTTTTGATTTGTGTGCCCATGCCTCCATTTTTGTTAAAGCAGTCTGTAGTTTGTGTGCATCCCTGTTATTATTTCCAATGGTGCCTATCCTGGTATCATTAGTGAATTTTGATTCCCACACTTCTCCTCCACCTGTCATTGAGTGGATATAAATGTTAAAAGACAATGCCCCAACACAGATCCCTGGGGGACACCACTCCCTACCTCAGACCAGCCTGAGTATGATCCTTTGATGCCAACACTTTGCTTTCTGTTGCTCAGACATGAGACTACCCAGTGTGTTATACTGCCTTGGGTGTAATGCTGTATTAGTGCAATCAATTAGTTCCCCATTTGGTACTTTGTCGAAAGCTTTCAAGAAGTCCAGCAATATGATGTCTACTGAGTTACCCCCATCCAGTGCCCTGCTTACATTCCCATAAAATTCCATGAGGTTTGTTTGGCATGACTGGCCTTGCTTGAAATCATGTTTGGTGTCATCTACTGTATATCCCCTGCTTGATCAATGAAATCCACTATGTACTCCTTTATTATCCCTTTCCAAGACTGTGGTCAGGCTCCTGTAGTTTTCTACATCCTGCTTTGAGCCCTTCTTGTAAATAGGCATGACATTTGTCTTATGCCAGACCTCTACAACTTCACCCCGTCCAGTGATACTTGAAACAATGTTGTCACTGGATCTGCCAGTACCTCCGCTAGCTCTCAGAGTACTCTCGGGTGAATCCCGTGCAGGCTTTGTGATTTACTAGGGTTAAGTTTCAGCAACATATTTTTAATTTTCTCCACATTTAATGTAATTCTATTTTCTGTGGTGTCCACTAGGTGTTCTTTAGTCCCTTGGGTTTTTATATTATGTACCGATGTAAAATAATTGTATTTCTTTTTTTTGCTCTGCCACCAGCCACCCAGTACCTTTGCCCAGTCATGGACCTCTGACTTCCACCTCTAGATTGGCCACAACCCTCCGATAACCCCTGGCTTACCCCCCAGGTGGGGCTATGGCACCATACCCCCACAGTGCTGCAGGACGACCGGGCCAGGGTCAGAGGGCTGGCCTGGAAGATAATTGAAGTCTAGGTGGGCTTCATCTAGGGTGGCCAGCAGCAGTGTTTTTCTCCGATGAGTGAGGGGGGGACATACAATGATGTCTGGTGTCGGCCCCCACCCCCCAAGCTACTTGGCAATGGCAGGCAATCAGTACACCCAGCCTCCACTAGGTGTCCATATTGCACCGAACACTCTAGCCCCCCTACCCTCTGGAGAAGGAGAGCAGTCATCACATGCTCAATCCTTCTCCCCCAGCTGGCCCTCCGATGACCCAGGTCCGTTCCTGAATCCAGGTCACTGGCATCGCAGGAAGGTACCCTGCTCCTACACCAGCAGGCCAGGTGTAAAATAATGATTCTATTGTTCTGCCATTTTTATATTATCATTTACTAGGTTCCCACCTTGATCTTTTATTGGACCTATAGCTTTCCTCCCCCCTTTTTGTTACTGATATAATTATAAAAGCATTTATGATTATCTTTAACTTTATTAGCCAGTTCCAGCTCATGTATCCTCCTTGAAATACTAATTGTTTTTGTTGTTTCCTTTAGTAATTTCCTGTACTCTTCCCTGTTTCTTGAGTGTCCACTTCTCTTGGCCTTCGCAAATGCCTTCTTTTTCTTTTTAATCAGCCTTCTGACCCTAGGTGTCATCCATGTGGGAATTCTTCCTGTCTTGTTGTATTTTTTTCTTGTGGGTATATGTTTTTTTACCAAGAATGTAATTTTGTCCTCATGAATCTCCCACATGCCTTGTAGTGTTTTGTTTTTGAAGTCTCTTTTACAGTTTCACCTCCTGATATCTGCCCATAATTTGCTAAAATCAGCTTTGTCATAGTTCCTAATCTCCATTGTACCTGAAGTTTTGGACATTTGACCAACCACATTAAATCTGACCATGGCATGGTCACTAGAGCAAAGAGGGGTGGTTACCCTGCATTGTTGTATTTTATCACCAATGTTACTTAGAAGCAGGTTGAGTATATTTCCCCCCTTGTTTTGTGTAAAATGTTGTGCTCCAACCCTGCTAAATTAAATGTTTCCATATATCTTAATTCAGATGTAGACCCTACTTTTTGATTTACCCAGTCAATGCCTGGGAGGTTGAAGTCCCCTAACAGGATAATAATGTCTGTTGCATTCCTGGATTCGAGAAATTCAATAATTGCCTAGTCCTCTTGTTGGGTAAGTGATGGTAGTCTATACATCACCCCATGATGATTTTAGGATTTACTGGGGAGGTAATTTTAATCCTCATATGCTCTAATCCTACTAAATTTGTAACTTCAGTGTTTTCTGATGTGATATTTTCTGACACATAAATGGCCACGCCCCCTCCCCTTTTCATTTGGTCTGTCCATACAGTACAAGTTATAGCTGGAGATATGTCTGTCCCAAATATCTTCACTAGCCCACCAAGTCTCAGTTATTACACAAATCTGAATATCTTCTGTGTGTAATATATACACTAATTCATACATTTTTTTGGTTTAGACTTCTAGCATTTAAGGATAAGCAATTCCAGTTAAAGGTCTCTCTTACCTGGCCATTACTTTTGGTTATCCCGCATGATTCCTGGAGTACCAAGTTACCTCCCCCTTGCCCCTTCTGTTCTAGTTTAAATGTATTTCCACCGCTTGTTATATCTCTTGTGTCAGTAGTCTGCTTCCATGCCTGTTGATGTGTAGGCCATCTTGCCCAAAAAGCCTAGTGTTCATGAAGCTATCCCAATGGAGGGGAAGTGTGGGAGACCTGAGTTGGTGGGTCCCTCCCCCCCGCACTCACCGCATTTCGCCGACGGCCGAGGTAGAGGTGCTGGCTTGTGAAACAAGCTCCGGCGGGCCTCCTCGGTGGAGATATCGATATCACAGGAACAGAAGTTGCCCCTGCTGGTGCAGGAGACCCATTTTTACTAGCCAAGCAAACTCTCAACTCCTTTTGTCCTACCTGCGTGTGGGAGCCCTGCCACGACCCACTGAAGCTGCTGGTGATTCAAACTTAACACCATTTTTAACTACTGCTACCCAATTGGCCCCTGTAACTCTGTGCTCACTAGCCCTCCTGCCTTAAGGAGATCGTGACCCTGGACTGTGCATCATTTCGGAGGGGAAGCGTGGGAGACCTGAGTTGGTGGGTCCCCCGTGCATACCACATTTCGCGGCAGCCAAGTTAGAGGTGCTGGCTTGTGAAACAAGCTCCTCCGGCCTCCTCGGCAGAGATATCAACATCACAGAACAGTTTTCTGCCCGCCCACCCACCTTCCCTCCTCCCATTAAATCCCCACTTGCCCCACCTCCTGACCTGGCAGTGCCCTATCAGATTGGAGGGGATGGACTGTGAAGAGACTGTCTTTTACTACCAGTGATAAAAAAAAAACCCTTGTTAACAATTTAGGTATTGGCAACGACCTGGATTGCCCCGTTTCTGCTCTATCTATGATATTAACCCCTGTCAATGACCTGGATTGTCCTATCACAATTTACCTGCTTTTTGTTGACCTCTCCTGAATACTGTAACTGTTCTGATTTACCTGCCTTTTGTGACCTCTCCTGAATACTGTAACATACTGTATAGTGATTGTACTGTATACATTGTCCCTAACTCTACGCAGGTTATAGTTTATATACCGCCTATTATACTTTTGCAATTTGTTCTGTAGGCATTTCCTATGTGGGGAACAGGTAAACAGCAAGGGTACTCCTCTAAAATGGTGTCTTCCAAGGCCCCTAGGGGTACCGTCCCATCCCCACCTCCCTGCTCAGTCATCCTTGCTGGTCTCCTTCTGGGACTAGTTACCCTCCAAGTGGTAACTGCCCCTATCCATACCTCGGGGATTGACCGCATAAAGGCCTCCCCTGCAAGGTGGCTGACTTCACCTTCTCAAATCTCCTGGCAGATGCTGGAAGACCCTGCTATCCCATATGCGGTCTGGTACCAAGACCCATGTTGTATCGCACCTGGGTTAGGCGACGCCTAGCCCACAAACCTATGACTAGGAGTTCCTCCTCCAGAGGGCACCTCCTGTGGCTTGTCCCACTGATCCTAGCCCTGGCCGGTGATGTTGAACATAATCCTGGCCCTTCCCTCCATGCCTCTGCAATTCCTCAGGAATGGCATCTGGGTAAGGGGTTAAAAGTGGCTCATCTCAACATTTGTAGTCTGCTTCCCAACCTGGATGAGCTTGTCACATGGGTTGCACTCTACAAGCCTGATATCCTTGATATAACGGAGACCTGGCTAAAGCCCTTGATTCCTGACTTAGTCTGTGTGCTGCCAGGCTACGAGCTCATATGAATGGACAGGTCTTGCAACAAGAGGGAAGGAGACATCCTAATATACTTCAGAAGCCACCTCAAAGTATCCCTGGTGACTCACCAGACATCCCCTCAGTCCTCCTGTGAGCTGCTTCATGTTATGCTACTATTCGGCAATACTAAGAAATTACATGTAGTGTGCACCTATAACCCCCCCAAAGGGAGGGCTTCAGGGTCTCACCCACCTCCTTGACACTGTTGGCCCCAGTATTGGTGACAATGAGTTCCTAATCCTGGGCAACGTGAATCTAAACTGGGCTGGTGGTAACGTAAAGCAGTTCGAACCCTTACTTGCCAGCCTAACCCTGACGCAACTCATACAGGAGCCCACCCGACAGTCAGCTAATGGACCCTCCAGCTCCCTACTGGACTGAATCCTGTCAAATCACCCTGAAAGGATCTCCTCCACAGGGACCCTATCCGACTCCATCTCAGATTACTCCCCAGACTTCTGTGTATGGAAAATCTCCTCCCCAAAGATCCCTCATAAAATCATCCACGTCAGAAACTTTGCCAGGCTTGATCCAGATGCATTTATGGAGGACCTAAGGCTCACGGACTGGTCAGGCGTGTATAGTGTCCCTGACCCCTCTACAGCCATAACCCAGTTTCTCAACTCCTTCGGGGCCCTGCAAGACAGGCATGCCCCAACTATCAGATGAAGGGTCAGGGTGTCAGCCACAAAATGGCTGCATGGGAGCCTCCTTTCCCTTATGTGGGCGAGGGACAAGTGCTGGGCCCACTTCAAACGCTCCCTTGATCAGACCCTGCTACAACAATATAGACAACTCAGAAATGAGTGTAAAAAAGCCATTAGGGTCGCCAAAAGTGACTTCTGCAAGTCTGCCCTCCTCAGCTCTGCAAATGACCCAAGAAGGTTCTGGAGAAACATAAAAACCTTGGTCAGTGGTTCCTCTAACTCTGGAGTAACTGACATGTTAATTGGAGGAGCTTCCTGCAACAACTCACATAAGATTGCAAATGCTCTCAACTCCCACTTCACTGATGTATCTGCTCTCTCCCTACACAACTCGACTGACAAGTGCCAACTGTTCCCCACCCCTGGACTGGCTGGAGTCCGACCCCTCCAGACCTCCTTTCTTCCTAAGGACTGTGTCAGACAAGGAGATGCTGACTCTTCTCTCTAGCCTCTCCCAGTACTCCAGCGCTGGCCTAGACAACCTTGAGCCCAAGCTTCTGAAACTTGGAGCCCCTCATATCACCTCCCCGGTAGCTCACATTCTCAACCTGTCCCTTGCCATGGGGGAGATTCCTGATATCTGGAAGGTTGCCAAGGCAGTCCCTGTGCTAAAGCAGAGCAACCCTAAAGTCCCTGATAACTACCAACTGATCGCCATTCTACTGGCCATCAGCAAGCTACTTGAAAAGGTAGTAACTGAACAACTCTCTGAATACATTCAAGCCTATGAGTTGTTGTCCCCTGCCCAGCATGGTTTTCGCAAAGGGCACAATACTACTACGGCCCTGATCTCTGTCTCATCCAGTATTAGAGCAGCCATGGACCAGGGGGTACTCTCTGGAGCAGTGTTCATTGACTTGTCCAAGGCCTTTGACCTTGTTGACCATGATCAGCTCTGTACTCAGATGAGGTCCCTTGGCTTGTCCCCATCAGTTTTGAAATGGTTAACCGACTACCTGCATGGCAGAGTACAGCTGACCAAATTCAATAAAGTCCTCTCAGATCCCCTACCCGTGACCTCTGGCATTCCTCAGGGCTCGGTTCTGGGACCCCTTCTCGTCTCTCCTCTCTTTATTAACCATCTCCCTGCCGTAGTAACCAAAGGTAGGGTCACCCAGTATGCGGATGACCTGGTTCTCCTGGCCCACTCCCGGGATACAGCCACCCTTAATCTCCATCTATCTGAGGACTTTAAAAACATTCAGGCTTGGCTAACCCAACAGAAGTTGGTTCTCAATCTGAAAAAAACACAGGCTATGCTATTTGGCTCAACAGCCAACATACATGCCTCTCCAGTCCCTCTGTGAATCAATTGTGCAGATGGAACTCCTCTTCACACTGTGACCTCTCTCAAATGCCTCGGGGTGATGTTTGACCCTCAACTGGACCTGGGGAGCCATATCCTCAATGCCTGCAGAGCTGTGAACTGTAAGCTGGGACTGGCCTACAGGGCCAAATACAACCTGACCCCTGCTGCTCATCTGGCTTTTGCTAGGGGAGTAATACTCTCTTCCCTGAGCTATGGTCTTCACCTTTTTGCTTGTACCTCGAAAGCCCTTCTCACTTGGTGGCACATGATGTACAACAATATCTGTCATTTCGCTCTGGCTGCCCCCCGCCTCACCCATCATTGTGAACTCTATGACAAGCTTGGTTGGCTTTCTCCGACTAATCACATAAACTTTGGACTAGGGTGCCTTGTGAGCAAGGTGATCAGTACTGGCCCCACCGGGGCTGGCTCAGCTCCTCTCTTCTGCTGACCGCTCCTCCTACCCTCTCAGGTCCCACGGTTCAGGGATACTAAAAGTACCCCCAACCCACACCCTTATGGGGGACAGGGACTTCACTGCATGGGCTCCCAGGCTCCGGAACACCTTTCCCGAGCAGGTTCACACCACCCCTTCCCATCAGTGTCTCCTGAAATCCTTGTGGGGGTATCTAAAGCTGGCCTCATGCTGCGAGTGCCCTTAGCCACCCTAGCTCCATGTCTTAGATACCGTAACTCCTCGGTACTCTTTTACTTGGAACACATACTGAGCTGACTTGGTTGTTGACTTCGGTCCAGCTCTTGCTTATGCACTTGCCTATGCTACATGTGTGTTCAATGCTACTTAATGTTTGCTCATTATTGTAATTTACCTTTGTCTGTCATACACAATGATCCCTATACTGCCTGTTTGTTTTGTTGACTCAATGTACTAAGTAACAATATTGTACTTGTTTACCTGCTTCGCTGTAATGATCTTGTCTGTAATACCTGTTGTACTGTCCCGGGTCGTTCCTGAAAATAGGCATACAACTTGTCTAGTGTACTTACCTGGTTAACAAAAGCTAAATAAATAAATAAATGGTGGATGAACATCATCCTCTCCCTGTGGAACCACCTTCTCAGCCACCCATGTAGCTGCCTGATGTCCCTTGTTTTGGCTGCCCCCACTTTTGGGACTTGAAGCACCTCAGAGATTATCACTTTATAGCCCACAGTTTTTAAAGCCCTACCAACTTCCTCAAAATCCCTCTGTATATCCAGTGGTTTCCTTTTCCCCACATCATTTACTCCTACGAACAAAACAGTGACTGGGTTGTTAGTGTTATTTAGAAATACTGGCAGGAGTTTCCTAATAACTCTTATCCCTGCTCCTGGTAGTGTACTAACTGCTGTCGTATATTCATTTTTATTTTTACAGAGAACCCTGTTCATGTATTTAATCATTGAGTCACCAATCACAAGAAGCTCTTTAGTGGTTTTGTGTGACCCTGGTGTTGCTCTTGCACCAGTTGGGCCTAGATCATTTTTCCCCTCTTTTTATAAATTCTTGGTAGTTTTTTAGCTGCTGATGGTCAGTACCCAGTGGTGACATGTTACCCTCCTGCTCTGACAAAATACCAAATATGTTTCAGTGGACTTTTTTAGTAGCTACATCCAATCAGACAGGACTCAAATTAATTTCAAAGTATGTCTTACTCTTGAATTAAAAGTTCATTTTTTATTAAACTTGCCATATTTATAGAAAATAATTTCCTTTTTCACATAAATCCCATATTTTTCTGGTCTCTCAATATAGTCCATTTTCCTTTTTTAAACATACCTAACTTACTGTTCCAATTAGAAGATAATCTAATTCTTTATGAGAATACATGTCACACTTCAGCATCAGTATTGGCATAATCCATATCATCTTTATTTTGTTTGTGTAGATTTTGTTTTTTAATTTCTTCTCTGTAGTATTCTATCATTTTTTCCATCATACTTTTGAGATCATTTAGTTTTGGTGTAGAAAAGGTTCTGCGAGTCTTTTCCTCTAATTTATTTAATCTCCATCTGTATTTTCAAACTTTCCTTCTTGCTTTTTTTAATAAGAAGGAATATCCAATTAAATGAACACTTATTAGCAATCTTTTCTCACTCAAGTATAAAATCCTTATCCCCTAAGCAATATGCCGGGGCTTACTGGTTCCATAAACCTCTCAGGATCTTTCTATCCTGCCACTATTCTGATAGTGTTACTGCATGCATATTGTATCTAATGTCTTTCTTTTTAATATTATAATATATCTTATATATCATTGTTATTATTTTGTCCATTTTTGTTGCTAAAAATATCCTGATATCCCCCAATCTCTGTTTCTCTTCTTCTGAAATGGATAAGCAATATAATTGGTTTGCTGAATATGCCATTATAGAAAAACTTTATGACAGGAACAGTTCTACCAAATTTAAAATACTCTATTCTGGAACACAATGGAGGAACCAGTTTCATTCAAAGCAGGTAATGTCCATACTAATGTTCAGAAAAAGGGGGTCTCCCAGGTACAACTCATGGGTGCACTTGTCACAGAGGAATCTGTAAACAGAAATAGCACAACAGGTACTTCTGACTACCCCCCCAACCTGTAGTAGGATCAGCACCCTGTAGGATGTATATCTATTTTTAATATTCACAATGGACTTTTTTAGCAGCTACATCCAATAGAGAGGACACAGATTCATTACATAGCATGTCTCACTGTTGATTTAAAAGTTCATTTTTTTATTACATGGAACAATAAGTTATGTATGTTTTTTAAAAAGACAGAATACATTAAGAGACCAGAAAAGTAGGGGATTTATGTGAAAAAGGAAATTCATTTTGATAAATTTATTGCAAAAAACATAGTTAGTGCACTAGTTAGGGTTAAAGCATTAAAGGTAGAGAAATATTGTGTTAGGATTTCCAACCCTAACACCCCACCCACACCTGCAGGTGGCAACAGGTGTGGGGTGTGCCTTGGAGTTGTCATCCCTAACACTCACCCCAATCCATGAGTAAATAACCGGAGAAGGGTACAGTGTATGAGAATGGGGTGAGTGTCAGGGTTGACAACCCCAAACACACTCCCACACCTGTTGCTACTACAAGGAGTGGGATAATGGAGTATTGGGGTTAGAAGCTATATGCCGCATTCCTACTTTTGTTGCTTCAACCCCTAACCGTGCATTAATGAAGTTTTTTGCAATTAATTTCCTACTTTTGAGATAGTATTATCATATTATTATTGGCCTGTGGTAGTGCAGGGCCCTCTGTGCCCTGTGCTGTCAGCAATCCATAATTTTTGAAATAATGTAACCATATCCTTATTTGCTTCTGTGAGTGCAGGGATGTCTGGGCCCTGAACTCCCATCCCTCCATAGAGGTGTATATGTATGTTGCTGTAGAGGGCCCTGTGCTTACAATTGTAGGAAAATGGCAACCAAATTGTCACCATAGCCTTATTAGTCCACCTCATGAACCCAGTAATGAAAATTTCCAAATCCTTACCAAAATATGAGTCAGCACCACTGCAACATCATTCCATGCCACAGGTGTGAAAACACCCTTTGGCCAGGATTTGAAAAATGACAGTTGTAATGTTTATGAGGTGGCTTAAAAATATGACAATACTGAACATTTGGGGTCAAAATACTTAAAATTACCACAGTTATGAGCAAGCACAGTACAATTTAAATGGATGTGCACAACTTTGGCATTTTTACATATTTTACCCCACATTTTAAACATAGCCTTCTTATGACCATACCTCCTTAACAAGAGTAGTGAAAATGTTCAAATTATTCCCAAAAGGAGATTTTACTAAGTGACCACAAAATAACCTTTCTGACCAGATTTGCATAATTCCACTGACGTTGTTCATGAGGTGTGATCACAAAAAGGCGATGCTGAAAATTTGATCTAAAAAGATCAAAAAAAAGGCAACATTACACACCAAAGTTGAAAACCTCATTGAAATACATTGAACTATATTTACAGTGCCTTAATTTCTCATATAGCAGTCAGCATTTCCACCAGCAAGATGTGTCTACAATCAAAGAGTGGATGTTCACCCTGGGAGCTGTTCAGGTGAGTAATGGGTGTGTGGGGTGGGTGAAGTTGTGGGTGCTGAGTGAGAGGTTAGTGGGGTAAGGTCAGATCAGCAAGGGACCTTTCTTTTACAGGTTTACAGAAAAAAGACACTAAGGGACTGTTTTCTTTATTTCAACCAATTTCACTATGGGGACAGCAATTGGAGGGAGGCCACTAGAGATCAGGGAACTACATGTTTATTACGGGGACAGCATTTGGAGGGTTGGAGTGCCACTAAACACTAGGGAAATGTACAACATTGATGGGGAACATGATCTGAGGGTGGGAAGTGTAACTAGACACCAAGGAATTGCAAAATAATAATGGGGCGATGATTGGAGGGTGGGGGGGTGACACTAGACACAAGGGAGCTATATTTTTGTTATGGGGACAGTGATTAGAGGGTGGGGGAGTGCTATGTGACACCAGGGAAATACACAACATTAACAGGAATAGTGATCAGAGGGCAGGGGTACCTCTAGACATTACAGAATTACAAAATAATGGGGACAGCCATCAGAGGGTGGGGGATGCCATGAGACACCAGGGACACACGTAATATGAACAGGGACAATGATCGGGGGTAGAAGGTACCACTAGACACCAGGGCTTCTTTTTAGTTAGTCACAAGTATTTTGATGTGGTTGCTGAGCATGCTCAGAACCTAAAATTTTAAAGAGTTATAACTTTGGAACAGATTCATATTTTTCCACCAGACCAGCAAATGGCACATCTATGACCCAGCCCCTTCCTACCCTGCAAATTCCAGACCAAAGTTCCTAACTGTATTGGCTTTAGAGCTCTTAACAAAAAACAGCAAAGCAAACTAAGAAACCATTTTGTCCTCATGAAAAATGATCTTTTTTTGTGACTCGTGATACAAAAAAAATCATCTTTTTCATATCATGCGATATGAAAAGATTTATAATCTTTAAAAAAATACATTTCAAGGGAATTTGTTGCACAGCTAAGTGCAGAATCTAGCTAAGGGGGTCATGCTAAGCAAGCAACATATGTTGGTCCCTCTCCAGAATGTAATTTTTGTGGTGTTTCAAATTAGAATGTTTAAGGAAAAAGGAAATAAAATGGCAAATGAAAAAGGATTTTCCCCTCATGTAAAAGGATGACATCAATATGAAAAAAGATTTTTTTTTGTTTCATACAGCTTTTTATTGCTTACTGAGCATGCTCAGAACCAAGCATTCAACATTTAAAAATTAAATAACTTAGGAACTGATTAATATTTTTTCACCAAACAAGCAAAAGGCACATCTGTGGGCCAGCCCCTTTCTACACAGAAAATGTCAGATCAAAATTCTAAACCATCTGGATGCTAGCCAAGTTGACAGAAAACCCATTCAAACCAAAGGGAAAACATTTTGAAAAATTCACTTTTTCCACTATCTGTATGTCAGAATCTGCATATCTGACTGGAATGAAACTTGGCACATCCAGATCTCTACCATGGGAGACTACGCTTGCAAAATTTCATGCAAATCCAATGAACTGTTGCCAAGTTATTAAAGTGCAGAAATTGGGGTTTAACACTGAAGTGACCGTACAACCCTAACTTTAGAGGTGCGACCGCACCTCTATAATATGGCAAATTTAATAAAAAAATGAACTTTTAATTCAAGAACAAGACATATTATGAAATGAATTTGTGTCCTCTGTGATTGGACGTAGCTACTAAAAAAGTCCATTGTGAATATTAATAATAGATATACATACTACAGAGTGCTGGTCCTATTACAGGTTGTGAGGAGTGAGGAGTACCTGTTGTGCTATTTCTGTTTACAGACCCATCTGTGATAAGTGCACCTGTGAGCTGGGAGACCCCCCTTTTCTAAACAATGGAATTGATATCACCTGCTTTAATAGAAGCTGGTTCCTCTTTCTGCTCCATGATAGAATATTTTAATTTAGGAGAATTGTTCCTATCAAAACATTTTTTCTATAATGGCAAATTCAGCAGACTAATTGGATTGCTTATCCATTTCAGAAGAAGAGGAAATGAGAATTACTGGACTGATTGAGGGATATCAGGATATTTTTAGCAACAAAATTGCGCGAACTAAAAACAGTGATGATTTAAGATATATTGAAATACAATGCAAGACTGTTATAATGGACACGTCCATGCACACAACTTTTGTCCATTATATCCAGTGTCCATTATATTCAGAGGAGGTGGAACCTATGTGTTAGGTGTGCCTATGTGTGTGAGTAGGGGCTCAGAGTGAATGAAAACCTATTATAAAATATTGTAGATTACTCAAAATCCTGCCTAGCATAAATGTTTCTGTATTTTGTGTGTTTATTTATTTAACTGTCAGGGAGCATGACTTTTTTAAGGAAATTTATTGTAGAAGGTAAGAATATAGTAACTCTAGTGGCTGAGTGTTGGGGTTCTAGGACAGTAAGAACAAAAGAAATTGTACTGTAAGGGTTTTATTCAAATATAGACTCATGTCCTTTTGGTGTAATTAATTAACTAAAAAAATTTATGCAGTGTGTGGATAATTATTTGTGTCACCCCCACCCTCCAATAATCAATCACCGCCCAATTATTATTTTGTAATTCCCTGTTTGTTAGAAATTTAATCTCTGTATCTCATCATCTGTGCACCCCCATGAAAAGAACTGCAAATGCCCATAAAAGCTTTCATAGTGATTGTTATAAGCAATGTTTCTGTCCATTATAACCAGAGGAAAATGTTTTGGATTTGAAACATTTGGTTTGGGAAATGAGTTTTTGTCTGCTATAATGGATTGTTCATTATAACTGTGTCTGTTATAAGTGGAGTGCACTGTATTAATAAAGAAAGACATTAGATACAGTATGCATGCAGTGTCACTATCAAAATACTGGTAGCATAGAAAGATCCTGAGAGGTTTATACATCTAGAAACCTCAGCACATGGCTTGGAGGATAACAATGTTTTGCTAGAGTGGGAAAAGGTTGATAATAAATGTTAATTTAATTGAATACTCCTACTTATTTAAAAAAGCAGGAAGGAAAGTTTGAAAATACAGGAGGAGATTAAAAAATTTGAGGAAAGACTCACAGAACATTTTCTACAATGGAACTTACTGATCTCAAAAGTAGGATGGAAAAAATGCTAGGACATTACAGAGAAGAAATTAAAAAAACCAAAAAGTACACAAACACAATAAACATGATATGGACTATGCCAATACTGATGCTGAAGTGTAACATTTATCTTCATTAAGAATTAGATTTTAATATATGGATTGTTAAAATAATATGTTTGAAAAGCATACAAAAAATCCTGGTAATACCATCGCACCTGGAGCGATAATACTACTGTTCCTGAGTGATAATACCATCGTTCGGGTGCTGTAATACTATAATTCAGCACCCGAACGATAGTATTATCAACAAAGCTGAAAAGCACAAGTGCAAGTCTATCCCCGACGTCTTACAAAGTGTGCCTTCTGATTGGCCGCTTTTTCCTCTGTGGTGGGTAGAAGCGAGTCCAAAAACATGGCGACTTGCTCGCTCACTTAGTGAGAGAATGTTCAGCAGCAGCAACCATTTTTCTTTACTTTTAAAAACTTTTTTTGGATTATCAACAATCCGACTCTCGCCATGGCTCCTCTGCTCACCCGACACCACCGCCGACAAACAGTTAAAAAAAAAGCTGGGCTAAATGAAGCCCACAGCACCCGCTCATGCACACAGCACTGGGGAACCCTGCCAGCATGAACATGGACCTGCTGACTCCACTGTTCAAATGGAGGTGAGTCAATTCACCTCGTATCCATATATTACAAAAAATAACAAATAGGTTCTGGCATAACAAGGTAGTAATTCCATCTTGAGGTTCTGGGGACACATGAAACCTCTCGAGCTTCACTCTCGAGGTTTTCTGTGTCCCAAGATATCTCAATAAATTATTACCTTGCAATACACCAGCACCTATCATTCTATTTATCTATTAAATGGAACAATAAGTTATGTCCATACTGAGGTTCATACTGAGGTTGGGTAGGGAACTGAAGGCATTTTGCCCATAAGTACCTCCCATCGTAGGACCCTTAACTGGTGAATTCCACCCTTTTCATGAGTCAGTTGTCTAGTCTGTGTTTATAAATATGTTTGTTTTCACTTAACAATGTTTAGTGGCAGATTATTCCTATCCTTTACCACTTGTGTATAAAAAAATTTCTAGCATTAGTTTTGCATGTAAAACATTGCAATTGGTATTCTCTGATTCCCATAACATCCTGATTAAATTCTAAGCACATTTCTGCAAATAAGAAGGGGTCATTTATGATGTCCCAAATAAGCAGGAGGTCTCCTTTGTGCCTCCTGATCTGAAAAGACATTAGGATCAGGGAGCATAACCTATCTTTATTATCCAGTTCTCTGAGGTCCTTAATGTTTTTTGTAAATCTCACCTCTTCTTTCCACCTGCCTAATATCCTCCTTTTATTTGAGGACCAAAGTTGTGAGCAACAGTCAATGTGTGGCTTAACATATGATCTATATAATGGGAGTAGTACTGTTTCATCTCTTGAGCTTATGTTATTTTTTATGGTCCAAATGTTCTTATTTGCCGCACTAATAGTTTTGTTAGTTTGTTTAGTAAAGTCAAGCTTATATGTGATGTATATCCCCAGGTCTTTCTCGACTGCTGTTTGTAACAGTTGTCTATTACCTAAGTAATAGCTATGCTTATTGTTGTTTGGACCGAGGTGCATAACTTTACACTTTTCCAAGTTGAAACGCATACCCCAATTTTCAGTCTATTCTGCAATTTTGTCCAAGTCTTTTTGCATTGATTCTGTTTCCTCCAAGGTTTTGCATGCAGCACCTATTTTTAGGTCATCTGCATATTTGATAAACTCATTTACTAAGTTATCTGAGATGTCTGCTACAAATATGCAAAATATATAAGGGGGTTCTATGTGATAATGGTGACTCAAAAAGAGCGCTGACCACAAGACCGAGCACAATATCGCTGAAAGAAAAAACGGTGATATCAATTACAGCAACTGCTGCAAACAGTGATGGATGCCTCTCTGTACTCAGGGGCAATATAGATTACATTTTATTGTGTGTGGGGAATGCACTGCACCACCCCCTTGCCCCACACCCCCCAAACTAATTATAATCCACTCCAGGGGGATGGACATAGGAGAAAGGGGAAAACTCGCGAGGGGGCTACTCGGGGGGGGGACAATCTGCAGACAGGAGGGAACTGGGAAATGAGAATTAGACACAAAATATTTATTTTACTAGCAAAAAAAAACCTCTACATAGAAACATAGAATTTGTCGGCAGATAAGGACCGCTTGGCCCACCCAGTCTGCCCATTTCCCTACCTACTGGATAAGCTGCAGATCCTAGTTAACCAGCAGCCTACTTCGTCCTACCCCAACCCCCTAGAATTGCCTTATGACTGTCCCATGCATGCTTGAATTCCACCACTGATTTTGACTCCACAACCTCCTCCGGAAGGCCGTTCCATGCATCCACAGCCCTCTCTGAAAAATACTTCCTTAAATTACCTCTGAGCCACCCCCTCATCTTCAAATTGTGCCCTCTTGTGCCACACACCTCTTTTTGAAAGATGCTACCCTCTTGGACTTTGTTGATTCCCTTGAGGGTTCTTGAATGTTTCTATCATGTTCCCCCTCTCCCTCCTTTCCTCGAGGCTATACATATTAAGCTCCTTTCGTCTCTCTTCATATGTCTTCCGGTGCAGACCCTGCACCATTTTAGTTGCCCTCCTCTGGACAGCTTCCATCCTGTCTATGTCTTTGCGGAGATTGGGTCTCCAGAACTGCACACAGTACTCCAGATGGGGTCTCACCAGCTGTCTGTACAGAGGGACAATAACTTCCTGTTTTCTACTGGTGATGCCTCTCCCTATGCATCCCAGTATCCCCCCAGCCCTCCTTGCTGCCCTCTCACATTACTTGCCCACCTTTAGGTCATCTGATATGACTACCCCCAGGTCCCCTTTCCATTTTTGTTGTTGTTAGTATCTCACCCCCATTGTGTACTCTTCCCCTGGGTTTTTGTTTCCCAGGTGCATTACCTTGCACTTCTTAGCATTGAATCTAAGCTGCCATACATTTGACCATTCCTCTAACCCTGCCAAGTCCCTTCTCATCCTTTCCACCCCACCCTGTGCATCAACTCTGTTGCAGATCTTTGTGTCATCTGCAAAGAGACATACTTTCCTTCCAGTCCTTCTGCAATGTCGCTTATAAAGACATTGAAGAGGACTGGTCCTATTACTGAACCCTGCAGTACCCCACTAGTAACCCTCCTTTCTTCTGAGTGGACTCCATTTACTATTACTCTCTGTGTCCTATTCTCCAGCCAATTCTTTACCCAGGCTGTCATCTTGGGACCCACTCCCAGGCTGGCTAACTTGTACATTAATCTTTTGTGTGGGACTGTGTCAAATGCTTTGCTAAAGTCTAGGTAGGCCATGTCCACAGCCCCTCCCTGATCTACTACTTTGGTCACCCAGTCAAAGAAATCTATCAGATTTGTCTGGCATGACCTTCCCGCTGTGAATCTATGCTGCCTAGGGTCCTGTGCCCCTCTGGTCTCTAGATACTCGACAATTCTTTCCTTCAGAAGTGATTCCATCATTTTCCCTATCACTGAGGTTAAACTAACAGGTCTGTAGTTTCCTGCTTCTGCCTTGCTCCCACTTTTGTGAAGGGGAATCACATCTGCCCTCCTCCAGTCCTCGGTACCACCTCCTCCCATGATTTGTTAAAAAGGGTAGTCAGTGGTGTCACTAGTTCTACCCTTAGTTCATTTAGAATTCTGGGATGAATCCCATCACCATTGCTTTGTCCACCTTCAGTTTTAAGAGTTCTTTCAGAACCCTTTCTTCTGTAAATGGGCTGGTATCAACTTCTGTGTCCAGAGTGTTTCTACTGTTTGTTTTATGTACCTCCCCTCTTCATTTGTAAATACTGAGCAAAAATATTTGTTTAGTATCTCTGCCTTTTCACAGTCTCCTCTGCCCACCTCTCTCCCTTTATTAAGCCTCACTATCCTCCTTGGTCTTCCTTCACTCCCTGATGTACCTATAAAGGTTTTATGCCCTTCTTAACTGAGTTGGCTATCTTTTCCTTGGGTTGGGCCTTTGCTGTTGACTGCCTTCCCAGCCTCCTTTTGCTTTAACTGATACAGTCTCTGTCCTGCTCCTTCTGGATTCCTTGTACTTCCTGAATGCTTCCTTTTCTCTTGAACCTTCACTGCCACTTCCTTTGAGAACCATAGTGGTTTCTTACATCGTTTTGTTTTGTTTATTTGCTTCACACAAAGGCTCGTTACCTCTGTGATGGCAGTTTTATTATTCCCCATTGTTCTTCCACCCCTCCTTCCTGCCCATTTGCTAGTGCATTCCTTAGGCACTCATCCATTTTGGCAAAGTCAGCCCTCCTAAAGTCCAGTACTTTTATCTTTCTATGGCTTGATTCTATTGTTGTGTTTATTGTGAACCATACTGTTTGATGGTCACTAGTTCCCAGATGGCTACCCACTTCTACATCTGTGATCCTCTCTCCATCTCCATTTGAGAGAATCAAGTCTAATATTGCTCCCTCTCGAGTGGGCTCCAATACTAGTTGTCTAAGGTATGCCCCCTGTAGGGCATCTAGAATAACTCCACTCTTTGAAGTGGCAGTTGCAACTGCACTCCAGTTAACATCTGGCATATTCAGATCACCCATCAGCAATATCCTGTCCACTCAGACCTGATGCCGGGTCCTCCAGCTTCATGGGCCATCACCTAATCCACTACAGCAGACAGCCAGCTGGGAACTGCCTGCTCAAACACATAGTAACATAGTAGTTGATGGCATATAAAGATCACTAGGCCCATCCAGTCTGCCCATATTCCCTGCCTGCGTCAGTGGCCGCTGACCCTACTTGGTCATTGGCTTTTGCCTCTCTTCACCTCTTCAATGGTTCCCTTATGTCTATACCATGCATGTTTGAATCCCCTCACTGTGTTTGCTCCAACCTCCAGTGGAAGATTGTTCCATGTATCCACCACCCTTTCTGTGAAGAAGAACTTCCTCACAATCCCCCTTATCCTGCCCCCTTCCAGTGTCATATCATGCCCCCTCCTTCTTGTACTTATCCTATATTGAAAGATGTCACCGTCCCACATCTTGTTTTTTCCCTTAAGGTACTTGAAGGTCTCTATCATGTCTCCCCACTCCCTCCTTCACTTCAGTGAGTACATGTTAAGGTCCTTCAATCTCTCCTTGTATATTTTCTGGTGCAAGTCCTGTACCATCTTTGTCACCCTTCTCTGGACTGCATCCACCTTGTCTATGTCCTTTTGAAGATGTGTCCTCCAGAATTTTACACAGTATTCCAGGTGGGGCCTCACTATTGTTTTCTACAGTGAAATCACTACCTCCCTCCATTTGCTAGAGATACCTTTGCCTATGCACCCTGGTATGCAACTGGCCTTCGCTGCAGCCTTTGTGCTCTGCTCTGCTTAGGCATCTTTAGGTTATCAGAAATGATAATCCCCAGATCCCTTTCTTCCTTGGTGATTGTCAGCAACTCTCCCCATCCTATAGCTCTCCCCTGTGTTCCTGCACCCCAGGTGCATTATTTTGCACTTCTTAGAATTGTACCTCAGTTGCCACACCTCAGACTAGTTTTCCAGTTTCCTTAGGTCTCTCCTCATCTTCTCTACCCCTTCCAGAGTATCTAACCAGTTGCAGATCTTGGTGTCATCTGAAAACAGGCATATCTTTCCCTCCAGCCCTTCTGCTATGTCACTAATGTAGACATTAAACAGTACTGGCCCAAAGACAGATCCTTGATGTACCCCACTTGTTACCCCCTCTCCCCAGATAAGATCCCATTTACCACCACCCTCTGCCTCCTCTCTGTTAACCAGTTTCTAACCCAATTTTCCACCTTGTGGCCCATGCCAAGACTTCCCATCTTATTGGCCAGCCTTTTACGTGGGACGGTGTTGAAGGCCTTACTGAAATCAAGGTAGGCCACATCCACCGCTGCCACCTGATTCACCTCTTTTGTATCCCAGTCAGAAAAATCCATCAGATTTTTTTGACATGACCTCCCTGCTGTGAATCCATGCTGCGTTGGATCTTGGGCACCGTTGGAGTCCAAGTTCCCCATCTCCACACAGCCCTATAACATTATATAGCAAGTGTACCTCACTGAGACATTCGCTGTATTCTACTCGCGCTATACTTTCACAGTCACTACTATTGTAGGTGCTCAGATTGAGTCACTCAGTTTGACTCACCCACACTACAGTATACTGTACCATATCAGGGACTAGAACTGAGCCCTGTGGTACACCACTGGTCACATGACCCTCATCCAACAAACACCCATTGAGTAGCACCCTTTGTGTTCTACATTCGAACCAGTTGGTTATTCATACAACAAATTTGCTGTCCACATTTCTTTGTGCTAGCTTTTTAGAAATGGCATCATGTAGTACAGTGTCAAAGGCTTTTCCAAAGTCAATGTATATGGTATTGCAAGGAATTTTCTTGTCAAGGCTCCTGCTCACCTTCTCATAAAAACAGAGAAGGTTAGTAAGACATGATTTACCTTTAGTAAAACCAGGCTGATAATTGTCTATTACTCCTAATTGACTTTCAAGCCTTCCTTTTATAATTCCCTCTAGGATTTTGCCTACTAGTGAGGTCAGGCTAATAGGCCTGTAATTATCAACACATTGTTTATCACCTTTCTTAAATAGGGGTATTATATAAGCTGACCTCCAATCATTAGGAACTTGGCCTGAATTTAGGCTGCTTTCAAATAGAAGTTTAAATGGGTATATAAAATGCTGAGCCATAAGTTTCAGCATATTATCTGTTATGAGGTCCGGACCTGGGGAGCAATTCACCCTAATATGATACATTTTGTTTTTTATTTCTTTAATTGTTATTGTTAGATATTCAGCTTATCTGCTATTTTGTTTGCCATGAGAATTAGTTTTACTGCCATATACACTACTTAAATGTTTGTTGAAAATGTTTGCCATTGGGTCAACTTCCTGTACCACTTTCCCCTCATGAACCAGTGGGCCTACCTTACATTTAGATTTTTTCAATGAATTAATGTTCCCATAGAAGACTTTACTGTTATCCTTGGATGCATGTTTTGCTAGATACTGCTCTGTGGACAATTTAGCTTTTCTGATTTCCGTCTTGCAATCCTTAAGTGCTTGTTGATATCTATTCCAGTTATAAGGGGATTGTGCTTTTTGATATGCTTTGAATCACTTATGCTTTTTCTATTTAATTTCTTTATTTTTTGAGTCAGCCATCTTGGTTTGGACTTGTAATTTCCATTCCATTTTTTATACTGTGGAATAGAAGTATTACATACAGCGAAAATTGTCCTTTTCAGCTTATCCCACATATTCTTGGTGTTGCAGTTTAATAGAAATGGACTGAGGATAGCATATTATTTATTTTGGCAGTATCAGCCTTTTTATAGTTGTAAAACTATGTATTATTATGTAAAGTATAAAAGAAATCTATATTGTACCATATTGATGTGTGTTCACTGGTTCCTAGTGGTGGGCCATCTTGGAATGAGAGATATTCAGACCAAGAGTTCCTAGAACAATATCTAGAGTACTAGTGCCTGAAGTAGGTTCATGCATGTTGTTGCAACATTAGCTGTTCACTTGCAGTTAAAAATATCGTACTTTGATTCGTGTTGCCAGTGTTCCTTATCCAGTCAATGTTACCAAAATTCATATCTCCCATGAATAAAGTGTTTCCCATTTCACATGCAGCTTCTATTCTCATAATTAGACCAGAGGTGACCTCATGAGATACGTCTGATGAACAATAACCCAACCCCACTATAAAGATATTTGGCATTCTTGGGAATAGGCTCACCCAAATGGTTTTGGTGACTACATCCTTGTACTTTTTGATTTTAGTATTAGTTATGTCAACTGGGCTGCAATTATTAATCATAAATAATGCAACCCTACCACCCTTTTTGTAAGTCCTGTTGAAGTAAAAGAGTTTGCATCCTGATATGTGTCATTCCATACGCACTTGTTGTTCCACTAGTTGTTTAAAACTCCTGACATTAAACATGCAACATTTGATTATGTTATTTTTTGCCTTATCTCGTGCAGTCATTTTCCCAATATGTTGTTGCACATGTTCCATGGTATGGTCAAGACTGACAATTTCCTCATATTCATTAGTTTAAATGTAATTTACTTAATGCCTGTGTAAAGCTGTCCTCCAACAGGTGTGCCCCTTTCTTGTTTAGATGAAGACCACCTTCTGAGTACAAAGTGTTGTTTTTCCAGTAAGTCACCCAGTTGTCAATAATCATTATGTTCTCCTGCCTGCACCTGTTATATAGTCTGGCATTTATTCTGGCTTTAATGTTATTTTTCTCAATGGGGACTAGAAGTATACTTGATATTGTGACATGACTTCCCCTATCCAGCAGATCCTTTGCATGCTCAATTAAATCATGATAAATATCTTTTTTGTGGGATTTACCCATATCATTTGTTCCAGCATGTATTATGACTGCTGTTTTATTACCAAGATTTAGTTTGTTCATTATGATTCATACATCAGCAATCTTAGCTTCAGGGAGACATGATACTGTGGTGTGTAGTCTATCATTCTTGCACACCTGGCTATCTGTATAATGGATCATTGAGTCTCCCACAATTAGTTTGTGCTGTGGTTCATTGTTGTGGTGGTTCTGTGCAATGAGGTTTGATTCTTGCATATTAATTCTCACATCTTGTGGATTTAATGCTGAAAATCTGTTGAAGAATGGAATTTCATTGTTCCCCATGGCTCTCCTGTCTTTTTAAATGGTTTTATTACTTACCAAGATCCAGTTAATATCGATATCTGTTTTATCAGTTTCTCTACCCCTTTTCTGTGCTGGGCAGCCTTTTCAATATCCCACCGAGGTGCAATGCGGGGTTACTAGCCCAACTCTATTATGCCCAAACGCAACCCCTTTGAATATCCCGGCCCAGATATACATATTGCAGTCTACACATTTTAATAATGACCCACCCTGATAACACATATCCAGAAAGCTTTCCATGAAGGTAGCAGTTTCTTCCATTTTTTTTTCTGTTAGGACAAAGAGAAAAGTTCTTGCTGTTAGGGGAATTCAGAAATGACAGAGCCTACATCCAGGCTACTGTAGCTAAATCTCTATAAGTTTTTGTTCTTAAACAGAATAGTACATAATGATACTAACCTTAAACAGCTGCTCCTGAAGAGATGTGCCTAAACATTATTCTTCATGTATGTTTTTTTTTAAAGGGCTATATTTAAAGACCAGAAAAATTTGAAATGTATGTAAAACAGGAAATTCTTTTTTATAAATATGGCAAATTTAATAAAAAAAAATTAACTTTTAATTCAAGAGTTAGACATGCTTTGAAATGAATTTGTGTCCTCTCTGACTGAATGCAGCTACTAAAAAAGTCCATTGTGAATAGTAAACAAAATAATAATATATATATACATATACACACACATCCTAGAGGGTGCTGGTCTTTCTACAGGTTGTGGGAAATCAGGAGTACCTGTTGTGCTATTTCTGTTTACAGATCAGTCTGTGACAAGTGCACCTGTGAATTGTACCTAGGAGCTGGGAGACCCCCCTTTTCTGAACATTAAAAGGCATACCTTATAAGACAGCATGTCCAATGGTACCAAAAAAGTGGTTTGAAGGGTTTTTTACAAAGAGCATTCAGGACTGGATTCAGATCCCATGGAGGAAAAGGGGGTTGGAACATAGATCAGCTCCTGCTGACAGCACACAGAAAATGGATAATCTCTCACTTAGTCCCTAAGGATGACCTCATGGAGGCTCCAAGGGCTGACACCTGAGCTCTCAAGGCCAAACCTTTTTCACTCTTTCCTACAAAAAATCCAAAATCTGCAGAACAGTGGCTTTTGAAGGCCAGATATTGTTCTCTCTCTGGCCCAAGCCAAAAAGTTTGTGCATACATGAGTATAAGCTGCCAATGTGGAATTCTATCTGGCAGCCATCAGGCTACTACCTTTTCAGAAAAAAACCTGTTTTAGGAGTCTCCTCCTTTCAGGAGCCAGGCCACAAGCTGCATCGCTCCTGTATTTGGATGCAGAATGGTATCTTGGGAGAGAAAATCTGTCTATATTGGGAGTAAAAACTGTGCATGTTGAGCTAGGTTCACTAAGTCTGAGAACCACAGCCTTCTGGACCACTCTGGAGCTATTAAAAGAAAGCTTCCTCTTGAGTGCCATATTTTGCATATGACCTTGTGGAGGGGTGGCAGAGGAGGGATAGCATATACTCTGCTGAAATTCCATGCCTTTGACAGAGCGTCCACTTGCCTCCACCTCTGAACACTGGTAGTGGCTGAAAAATGCTGTGCTCAAGCATTCTGGCTGAAGGCAAACAGGTTGTTGTGTGGATGACCGAATTTCTGGATTCAGCATCCATTCCCTGGATGGACATTCTTGTGGTTTAGCCAATCAGCCTGAATGTTCCACTCCCATGCCACGTGAACTGCTAACAGGGATAGAAGGTTTTCCTCTGTCCACAGCAGAAGATCGGTTCCTTCCTTTAGCATCTCTCTGCTTTTTGTGACCCCCTGATCGTCTATATATATCACCATGAAAGCGTTGTCTGACCATATTTTCGTATCTCTTGACTGCACCCATTTCTGAAAATGAATGACAGCGAGGTGCACAGACTTCATCACCAGGACTTTTATGTGTAGGAGCTGTTCCTCCACAGGTCAAGTCCCCTGAATGGGAATGTAGTCCAGTACTGCCCCTCAACCTGACTGACTGGCATCAGTTGTCAGAATCAACTCTGGGGGGACTTTCAAAGGGAGATCTCTTGCTCAGATTCTCTAAACTCACCCACCAACTCAGGGAAGGCCACAGGAATGGGGAACTTGGAATCCTGGCCTGATAGTCCTCTATAGTAGGATCGCAGGCCAACAACAGTATGATCAGGAGGGGGCTGAATATGAAGGCAAGTCCACCGAACCAGCTCCATTGTTGCTGTCATGAGGAACAGTATCCACAATAGACTGTGAGCTAAAGCCAATGATTGGCTCCTCAGCCACTGAACCTCTATCAACAGGGTCTCCTTCCTGGCTGATGAGAGGAAGATATTACGTTCATCCATCTTGAACACCACTCCCAGGTGCTTCCCAGGGTTGGTGATGGTTTGAGAGAGCTCATCTCCCAATTTACTATGCAGCCATGGGACTCCAAAACCTCCAGTGTCCTGGTCATTGATTTTCTCTCCATGAGAGCTGACAGAGCTCAAATAAGCAAATTGTCCAGGTAGAGATAGACATGATGACCCTCCTGCCAGAATTTAACCACCAGGACTATGAACACCTTCAAGAACACTCTGGGGGCTGTTGCCAGCCCAAGTGGGAGTGCCCTGTACTGAAAGTGTTGCCCCAGGACTGTAAACATGAGGAACCTTTGATAAGACTGCTGGATGAGAATGAGGAGATATGCATCCTTCATAATCCCCTGGCTGGACAACCCAGATGACTGTACGGATGTCATCTTGAAGGTTGTGTGGTCAGCAAACTTGTTTAGGTGTTTCAGATCCAGAATAAGTCTGAAACTCCCCAGTTTCTTGGGAACCACAAAATAAATTGAGTAGAATCCCTTGACTTGTTCCCTGGGAGGCACCAGAACAATTGATCTAATCTGTGTGAGGTGATCCAATGTCTGCAACACTGCTTGCCCCTTCATGGGGTCCCTTGGTGCAGGGAATGGTAGAAAACATCCCTTTGAAGGAACGATTGAAAAATCTGTTGCATAACCTAAAGCTAGAATCTCCAGGACACAAACATGTGATGTTATCTTGGCCATCATGTGTTAAACATGTGCAGTCTTTCACCAAGGGAAGGAAGGCAGATGGGCCACATACCCTCATTTTGAGGTGCCACCTCTATGCCCTGGGCCTCTGTTGCATCTTTGGGAAAGCACTCCTCTATTACTAGTGCTCTTGAAACCAGAATAGGATATCCTTTACTCATCTGGATACCGAAGTTATAAAAAGGATAAAACCCCCTTGATATTGCCTCTGTTGGCTGCCTCCTTGACCCTTTGAAGCTGACTCAGCCTTTTGTTGTTGTTTTGACACTGGAAGATGGCCCTTTTTATCCTGGATATCCTCCAAAATATCATCCTGGACTGAACCAAAAAATAAGCCTCCCTCAAAGGCTAACTTAAACAGCTTGATCTTTGATGCCTGATCAGTGGCCCAGTGTCAAAGCCACACCCCTAACATTGCGGACACAATGTGATAAGCAGAGTGAGCTGACATGCATAAGTTCTCCACCGTGGCATTCCCTAGAAAGGTGGAGGCCATGGATACCAATTGCAAAATGATTGCCTCTTCTGAATCTAGGAGATCATAGCTACACAGGGTCATAACCCACATGTTCAAGGCTCTGGCAACAATAAAGGAGGCATAGGAGGTGCAAAGGTTTGTGCCATTGGAGGTGAAGGCACTTCTGCACAAAGCATCTACTCACTTGTGAAAATCCGTTAAAACCAAAGACCCTTCAACTGGGATAGTAGGTTGTTTGATGGAATTATGTAGAGCTTTATCCACCAGGGAAGGGGGTTTCCCACTCGTGGGTGTTTTCCTCCAGAAAGGAGAAACATCACACCTTGGATTTGGTAGACACATTCTTTGGTCCACACCTGCCCATTCTTGTTCAATAATCTGGTCACAGTTAGAGATGCAGTGAATTGAAAATCCGCCTGCGAAGTGAATGCTAAGTGGCCACTTCGCGTTGGCACTTCGCTACGCAGAGTGCCCCATAGGAAAGGGTCACTTCACCTTGTTATTATTACTTCACATTGTCATTTCGCTTTAAATGCAAAGGTGGAATGGCAATAATATTGGCAGCACCTCACCCATACAGTCACCAGAATTAATGTGCATCTCCAAAGTGCTACTCTCTTGTGTCCAGAAAACTCCCCAGTGCTGATGAAGTGAAATGAGGGCATAACAAGCAATGCAAAGTCTCCCAGAATTAATGGCACACTCAGTCATGCATGCAGTGGTCACACACAGAGTCACCAGAATGAATGTGCATCCCCAAAACGCTGCTGTCTTGTGTCCAGAAAATTCCCAAGTGCTGATGAAATGCTACTGTCTTGTGTCCAGAAAATTCCCCAGTGCTGATGAAGTGAAATAAGAGTGTAACAAGAAATGCAGTCTCCCAGAATTAATGGTGCACTGCAAATGCACAGACAGATTAAGATTGCACTGCACACTCAAGGGATGCATACGAAAAGGCACCACAACACCTAACTATTGCACACAAGTCACATATCTAAATCTGGAAAAGAATAAATTTTGCCCTTTAGGGGATTAGTGCATGGCAGTAACAATCCACTACCAGTAAAGATACCATAAAGCAGTATAAAAAATTAATGCAGGTGCAGTGGATAGCAGGTTCACACTGCTGCAATTACTCTATGGCACAGTAAAAGGTGTCTGATTTAATGGCACGCACGCACACACACTCACACACACACACTACAAGTAATGCGTAGCAAATTGAAAACCTTTAGTAATATAACCAAATGTTTTAAACAGACAAATTATACACTGCTGTACCATAACAATCAGCAAAAAAATTTCAAGAATTACTGAAAATATTACTATGTGTACATTAACACAGTTATACAAGAAAAATATAACCAAAACAGAAAGACTGCCTTTTTCTCCCAGTTAATGAACATACACCACAATTACGCCCCCCAAGCACACTTCACAGTACACAGACTGACTGTTCTAAATTAACATTCAAAATCCACACACAGTAATAATCACTTGATATGAGCACAGAAGAGTTTCCTACAACCGATGTAGTAAATTTTAAGCAAAACAAAAAATGACTCAAAAAAGCATTTTAAGCAGCTTTTAGAGGTTTTGAATCACAGAGCTCTGAAAGCAAACTGTCTCCAGCTACCACTACACACACTACCCAGGCCAGAACTGAGGCTGTGCAAAACAATCTAGAGTCCATGTGACCTGCAATCCCATGAATCGCTGCAGAATTTCATTTGGAGCTCAATTACAAGGTGAAGTGAGGTGAATTACATTGATTTCAATGTACTTCATGTTAAAATTGGTGGAGAAGTGGTTTGGGGAAGGCGGAATAATGCAAAGTCATTGGTTTCAATGGACTTCGCGTTCCTCATTATGAAGTGAAGTACTCCACTTCACATTGTGGACTACTACGTGGGTTCCGCGTTACTCCATGAATCACTTCATGGAGCGAATTGGAGCCACTTCGCCCACCACTACTTATAGTACTGTAACTCACATCACATGCTATATAGGAAGGAATGGGAATGCCTATGGCTCTACTTCCCCGATGAGCTGCAGCACAAAACTCCCCGACTTAAAAACACATATTAATGAGTCCAATGGTGGTGTGGTGAAGCCTGGAGAGATACTACAAAACAGGCTTACAGTACATCCAAGTAACTAGAAAAAAAAATAATGTTGTGATTCGTGATGTGATCGTGAATCGTGATTTGTGATTGCATTTTTGACCGTGATAATGAAGAACATGATTTGGTGTCGATGGTGTGAGATAACTAGCATGAAACTGTATTGGGAATGCGAATGCCTATGGCTGTACTTCCCCAATGAGCTGTAGCTTAAAACTCCCAGACTTAAAAACACGTATCCATGAGTACAATGGTGGGGTGGTGAAGCCTGGAGAGATACTACAAAACAGTCTTACAATACATCCAAGTAACTAGAAAAAAATTAATGTTGTGATGATGAAGAACGTGATTTGTATCACGTGTGACTCATGACGATGGTCCTGACTTAAAAACGCATATTAATGAGTACAATGTTCATGCAGAATTATGCACCACACCTGTCCAGTACTCTGAAGGGAAGTCAAAGAAACAACTGTGCCTTAAGTTACAGATGGAGATTGGGCCCTAAAGAGATGCAAATGCACAGACAGATTAAGATTGCGCTGCACACTGAAGAGATACAGACACAAAGGTACAGCACTTAACCAGTGCTCACCATCAGAAATTCAAATCTGGAAAAGAATACCTTTGCCGGTTGGGGCAGGCCATGGGGGGGCAGTGTACTGCACTGCTGCAGTAACAGTCACTAGAACCAGTAAAGATACCACAAAGAAGTACAAAAACCACACAGCTGCAGTGGATAGCAGGTTCACATTGCTGAAATTATTATGTGGCACAATTAAGCAATAATGCCCAACAGGGTGTGTGTCGAGCTGGGATAACGTCACGTCTCAGGTGGTTGGGCACGAGCGTCCAACAACTGAGGTGTGACGTTATCCCAAATGACACACACCCTGGAGGGCATTATTGCTATTATACAATGTCTCGTTGTTATATATAAATAAAAAAATAATTTTAAAGAATGTTTTTTAGTGTAGAAAAATATTTTTGTTTCTTAAGAGGAGATGCAAAAAAAAAGGAGCAAGCTCCATGGCCAAATCATCATCTGCATTGGTTCACGGTGAGGCTGAGACTGGACCCGTGATGTTGTACTGGGATAACATCACGGGTCCAGCTCAAGACTGACCAATCAGAGTCCAGAATTTTTTCTTGCCATTGTATAATTAAGCAATAAGGCACGACAGGGTGTGGTATATCATGGGATATCGTCACGCCTCGGGTGGTTGGAGCGCGATGCACGCGGGCGGTCGTCCAACCGTCCAGTGACGATATCCCATGATGCTCTACACCCTAAGTCTACTAATATATGAACTTAACTTTAATGTTTAAAAAATAAAAAGTAAAATAAACAGGTTTTAAAACATTTTAAAATGAGTTTTGGGTGGTGTAGGGTCACATTTTGATAAAATAGTTCTTGAGACAGTAGGTGGCGCTATTATACTGGTAGTTGACAGAGGTGGGACTGTTGTGTCCCTGTGAACTCATCTTTCATTGCATCCAGATGTGAATTGTGGCTATTTTGAAGAGGTTTCTGTTAATTTGTAGTAGCAGAGTGTAAAGGGATTTGTGGAGCTTACTGTTTTCTAAATGAAGAATAAAAGACTCATACTGAAATGTTATGGCGATGATGTAGTCAGCGTGAAATAGACAGTACATTGGTAAGTAAGCACATGGAGGAGTTGCAGCTCTTGTGTTAATCAGAGACCGATTGTTTTTATTTACGACAGAAAAAAATCACTCGTTACTATCGATCACTGCGCTGCTGCTATGAAACCAAGTCAGAAGTTGCCGACCTCAACTTCTGTGCAGCTGCCGCTCCCTCCCTTACTAACGGATTGATTTTTTGTATTTTTTTACATATGTGGCTGGTTGTAGTAGATTGGAGGACACATTCTGTGTGGGGAGACTTTTGTGAAGGTCGTGAGGGATCTGGAGAATGCTGGCAACAGTGGAAATTTTGTGAGCGAGGAGCCTGGTTGCCAGAGCTTTTTTAAAGCCGTGATGATGTAGCCCGATATCATCATGGCTTTAAAAAGCTGTCGGCCAATCAGATTGCTCCATTTACGATCGCCGGTTCATAATAAAAGGTGTCTGATTTGATGACACGCGTCACACACATACTCACACACACACTAAGTAATGCATAGCAAATTGAAAACTTCAGTAATATAACCACATATTTTAAACAAACTAAAATTATGCACTGCTGCACCACAACAATCAGCAAAAAAATTGGCAAGAATTATTGAAAATATTACTGTGAGTACATTAACACAGTTATACAAGAAAAATATCACCAAAACAGAAAGCACTGTCTTTTTCTCCAAGTTAATCTACCTACACCACAGATACACCCTTCCCCCAAAGCACACTTCCACTATCTCTCAGTACACAGACTGAATGTTGTACATTAGCATTCAAAATCCAGACACAAACAATAAACGCTCAATGATATGAGCACAGGAGGGTTTGCTCTAATCAATGAACTAAAGTTGCATCAAAGAAAATTACTCAGAAAGGCTTTTTTAACAGCTTTTAGAAGGTTTGAATCGCAGAGAACTCTCAGAGCAGATTGTCTCCTACAGCTTCCTACACACTCTACCCCAAACTGAGGCTGTGTAGAACAACCTAGAGCCCATGTGACCTGAAATCCCATGAATCACTGCAAAATTTGCCTTTGGAGCTTAAAAACAAGGCGAAGTGAGGCAAAGTACTTTGTTTTCAATGTACTTTGCCTTAAGAATTGGTGGAGTAGTGCTTTGGGAAGACGGAATAATGTGAAGTAATTGTTTTCAATGGACTTCGTGTAACCTATTATAACACGAAGTACTCTGCTTCGCGTTGCGGAGGACTCCGCCATATCACCTTCACTCTGCGAATCACTTCATGGAGCGAATTGGGGCCACTTTGCCCCCTCTAGTCACAGTAAATAAAGTTTGGAAAACACTTTGGAGTGGAGGAGGATGCAGACAGGATAGTATTTACATCTAATGCCTCCATGGATTGCACCTCCTTCAGCTGTAATGTCCTAGAAGCCTCAGTTATCAGATAGGACAAGGATTTGATATCAAAGAGGGAAGGGATAGGAATCCTCCTCTTCATCTCTGTCCACTCTCTTTCCTCTTCCTTCTCTGGTAGTTCATCCATCTCTTCATCAAGTAACTAGTTCAGGTCAGACTTGTTCATAAGATTGCCAAAATCCTCTTATTGGCCCCCTGTATGGTCAGGGTTGGGGTCTGCCTGCAGATCCATATTAGAAGTCTTGTCCTGCTACAGCACACCTGGAAGTGTCTGTGTGGGCCCCCCAACCTGAGGGGCATGCCCTGGGGTTGGGTATGTGTAAATGGATGTCCTGCAGAACATTAGGGCCAAAAAGCTCTCCTAAGAGCTTTGACAAAGATTTCCACAATTCTGCTTTGCCAATGCCAGCCAGTAAACAAGCTGCACCCTCCTCCCTGCTCAGTATTTTGACTTGGGGGGAACTATAAGAGATGTATTAGCTTTAGAGATGCAGCGAATTATTAATCCGCCCGTGAAGTGGATGTGAAGTGGGCACTTTGCGTCCGAGGAGCACAACGCAAAGTGGGGCCTGCAAAGTGCTCACTTCGCGTTATTATTGCCACTTTGCCTTCTCATTATGCCTTAACATGAAGTAAGGTGAAGTGAAAAGAAAATAGGCACATCACATGGCCTGCAGTACTGTAAGTCACATGCTTTAGCCAGGCAGGAAGGAAGAGAGTCAGAGAAGCAGTTTCACTTTCTCCTTTTCATTTGTACAGGGAGAAAGCAAAATTGTGTGAGTAGAGGAGTTTGTTTGGCTCTTGTTTCTTGTTACTGCCAGAACAATCAAACAACTTTTTTAAAAGCTATTTTATTCAGTGTTTGTATTGTCTTAGTGTTTTTATGGTTAGTGAATTTTTTTGTATAAGTTTTGTTTTTGTTTTGTGTGTGTGACTGACTGACTGTGTGTGTCCACTGTGTGTGTGTGTGTGTGTGTGTGTGTGTGTGTGTGTGTTGTGTGTCATCCCGTGGACCCAGGAGGATGGATGGTCATGTTGGAGTCGGAGAAGGTGAGTCGCTGGCCTGTGGGTCACATTAGGAGGGGAGGAGTGTGGACCCATGGGGGGCAGGGTGGTCGTGTGATGCTGGACCGCTTCAGAATCCTGGCCAGTGTTGCTTCCCCCATGGAAGCAACAAGAGCAGCAGCAGCACCAGTGCCACTAGTGGCTGTTGCACATCCACCTTCTCCACCGCCACCACTAGCAGCAGCTGTTGGGGCTCCAGCAGCACCCTTCCACCACCTACACAGCCACAGGAGGCGGCCCCGGCAATTGTGGGTGATGGTGGTACTTGTGCCCGACAAGTGCGTACTGTGTCTGGTCCCCTCAGCAGCTCCCCAGTGTGGGAGTTTTTTAATTGTGTGGGGGGAGACAGCACAGTGGTGGAGTGCCATGTGTGTGGTGTGCTGGTGCACCATGGGCCCCCTGGGACACATTTGGGGACCGGTGGCCAGTGCATCCAGATGCTGAATCACCACAGGGCAGAGCAGCAGGCTGCCATGGAAGGGGCCAGGTTTCTACCTGCTGGCCCTTCCGTGGCAGTGGCCGAGGGTGCTGCTGGGGTGGGAGCTGTGCCTTGAAGCAGTCACCGCTGCAGCAGGAGGAGGAGGGCTACATCAGCTGCTCCACCACCACCACCACAGCCACCAGCACCATCCTGTCCACTGCCAGCCCCACTACCTGGATTACCCGCTGCAGTGGACCCTGGCACAGTCCCTGTAAGCCAGTCTGACCTCATCCTGGTGTGGGCAGCACTGGAGGAAAACAACAAGCATTTCAGTGCTTTGGAGCAGCAGGTTACCAGAGTGGAAGCACAGCAGCAACAAATACTTCCAGTGCTGCACCTGCTGCTGGACCACCACGGCATCCCATGGCCATAGTAAGTCTGGGTATTGTTTTTGGCCCCCCCACACCCACACCCACCCCTGACTCCACATCACTACTGTGTTGTACTTTTGTTGTGTGTTTTTGTATGTTATTATTAAATCATACACATTTTCCTTTCAGGGAATCTTTCTTGCACCACATAGTGCAATACATTTTTTTGAAAACCAGGTGCAAATGCATTACAGTGAGTCACGTGACGGAGGCATTCCCATTCTGAAAATCTGCCTACATTCTGCCTCCCTTCTCAGCAACATTAGGATGTGATGGCAGGGAGAACATGTGTGCATGCTCCTTACAGTGAATATCCAATTGTGCAGGTTTCTGAATGTTTCTTTATGTTAATGGTCAGTTTGTGGTGAAGTGTGTGGCCACGTTTCCAGTAAGAAGAGCCTTGTTGTTAGTGGAAACATCCCACATTTCACCACAAAGTGAACCTTATAACATTAGGAAACATTGTTTGGGATAGTTGCTGGACATTCAGTATAGTGGATCATGTACCTGCGCTCCCTCTGCCATCACGTCTTAACGTTGCTGAGAAAATGTGGCACAATGTGGGTTGCTTTTCAGATTGTTAATTCCTCCATCATGTGACTCACTGTAATGAAATTATGGGTGGTTTTCACATACATATATTGCACTCTGTGGAGCAAGAAATATTCCAGTGGTAGTAATGCCCCCACATATTAGTTTATGTGCATCACCGTAACTATGTAATGTGGTGACTGTCTGTAAAGCAGCAGCGCAACAATCTGTTGATAACTCTCTGACCCATATTTTTTAATGCCATGTTACAGCTTCCTTTACTTACATCCTGACTGACTGTAAGTAAGTAAGTAAGTAAGTAAAAATTTATTTTTAAACGCTTTTCGATATCAAAGCTGTACAAATAGAACAATTTAAATACATACAAATTTCATACATATAAACAACAACAGAAATAACAATATAATTACAATAAAATACGAGTCACTACCCATAAGCTATTTGAAATAAATAAGTTTTAAGTTCTGACTTAAAGCTCTCAACGGTCAGGCAGCTTCATATCCGACGAGGTAGAGAATTCCACAGGGTAGGGGCAGCATAAGAAAATGCCCGTGCTCCCGAAGTTTTTAAAGCGAACCCTGGGAACCTCTAGAAATCCCTCGCCGGGCGGAGCGGAGTGAAGAGACAGTAGGAACAAGCAGATCTTGAAGATACCGCGGTCCCTGTTGTGTAGGGCTTTATAGGTCAGTAACCCGACCTTAAAGGTGATCCGCCACTGAACCGGCAGCCAGTGCAGCTCAGCGCAGCACAGGTGTAATATGATTCCTCATAGATGTCCCAGTCAAAAGCCTGGCTGCTGCGTTCTGCACTAGCTGCAAGCGGCGGATATCAACCCCCGGCAGCCCTAGGTACAGGGCATTGCAGTAATCAAGGCGAGAAGTAACAAAGGCATGGACCAATGTCGGAAGGTCAGCCGGAGGAACAAGGTGTTTCACCCGAGCAATATTCGTCAGATGGTAAAAGGAAGATTTGACAGCAGAAAACACCCGAAATTTCAGCGTCAATCTGTCGTCAATAATAACACCCAGGTTACGCACCCGGTCTGAGGTCGAGAGCTGGACACCATCGATCCATATGCCCGAAGGGAGACCAGCCCTACAACCCGCCTCAAGGCGACCTGGGTCCACCACCAACACCTCAGTCTTATCTGGGTTTAACCTTAGCCAGCTGGCACTCATCCAATCATTGATCTCGGATAGACAGCTGTTAAATATAGAGACTGCATCTTCTTGCCCGGGACTAAAGGACAAATATAGGTGGGTATCATCTGCATAGCAGTGAAAACCCAAGCCATATTGCCTAATAATGTCTCCCAATGGCAGCATATAGACAGCGAACAACATGGGTGCCAAAATGGAACCCTGCGGAACCCCACAAGGCAAAGAGACAGCGTCAGAGGAATAAATTCCAGTGATAACCCTCTGTCTCCGCCCTGTGAGAAAAGATTGAAACCATTGCAGAACCGTACCAGACAGTCCACAATAAAACTGCAGGCATTCCAAAAGCACACCATGGTCCACAGTGTCAAATGCTGCAGAGAGATCAAGAAGGACTAGAATAGTACAAGCCTTTTGATCTCTCGCTATCAGGAGATCATTTAGAACCCGGACAAGAGCAGTCTCAGTACTATGTCTTTTCCTAAATCCAGATTGAAGAGTATCATAGACATTGTGATTTGTAAGATGGTCATCCAGTTGCAGTGCAACCACCTTTTCAATAACCTTACCCAAAAAGGGCAGGTTAGAGACAGGTCTGTAGTTAGCTGGACCGTCCGGATTCAATGAAGGTTTTTTTAGGAGTGGTCGAACGACCGCCCACTTTAAGGGTTCAGGAAAGATCCCCTGGTCCAAAGATTTCCAGACAATTTCAGCAATGGTCGGACAGATAATATCTACGCAACCCAATAATAGAGGCGTAGGGCCCAGGTCCAAACTACAGCTGGTTGGACGTACAGTCTGGACAATCCTCACAATGTCCATGAATTCCGGCCTACCAAAGTCAGACCAGGTGACACAGGTGTTTGCTTCCCCTCGCCGATCACTGCAAACCCTTGAAGAGTGAGGTTGGCTGATATCCGACCTAATGCTGGCAATCTTATCAGTGAAAAATCGAGGAAGCTCATCACACTTTATTTGTGAAAAATCTCTTCCAGACTGTAGACAGAGTGGATTGCACAATCTGTCAACAGTCCGAAAGAGTTGAGCCGGTTGGTTTTGCGCAGCAGCAATCTCCCTGGACAGGAATTCTGCCTTCTTATGGGATATTGCTGATTGATAGAAAACATAATGATCCATCAATCTAAGTTTGTCAGCATCCAGGCAAGATTTCCGCCATGCCCTCTCTAGCCTTCGCCCCACTCTCCTCAGCTCCTTCAAAGACTCATCAAACCAAGGGTCTTTGGGCACTGATGATGGGCGAGCATGAGTTGGGAACAATTTGGTCCAGGCCCTGGTCACCGCCTTGTTATAGGCAATAACCAGGTCCCCTGGACCCATGCTCTCATCCGAAACACCCGATAGGTCCAGTACTGCCAATAGGCCCTTTGGGTTTACTCCCCTTAAAGGGCGATACTGGACCATCTCCGTAGGGGCAGACCTATTAGGGGGTGCCCCAAAACTGAATCTTATGGTGTGATGGTCTGTCCACACATTTGGTTCCACCTCCAAATGTGAGACATCCAAATCCAGTAGGAACACCAGGTCCAAAGAGTGTCTACCTATATGGGTAGCAGAGGTAACTACCTGTGACAGGCCCAACATAGACATAAGTTGGAGGAAGTTCTTTCCAAAGTGTGAGAGTTCATCGTCGACCCAGGCATTGAAGTCACCCAGTATTAGCCATCTAGGCGACTCCAGTGCCATGTCAATGATGAAGTCCGTGAACTCCTTCAGGAATTCACCACCATCACTGGGTGGACGGTATATGAGGAGAATCCTGAGCTCTGCACCTGCTGCCAGGATGCACTCAAAGGATCTGGTGTTACCCACTGGCACCTCCACAAGACCCAGATCTGATCTAAAAAAGATGGCCACTCCCCCACCCCTATGATCCAATCTCGGATGGTGCATTACCGAGAACCCAGCTGGAGCAGCAGAGTCTAAAATAGGACCTGCATTCTCATCCAGCCAGGTCTCGGTAATACATGCCAGGTCAGATGTTGCAACAAGATCTGCAATAATAGCAGTCTTGTTCCTAATCGACCTGGCATTACACTCTTTACCGCCGAGTTGGATGGGTTTTCAGAGAGGATCAGTACCTGCCCACAATCCGTGGGGCCCTTGGGTATGGGAATCAGGCAAGGGGGACCCCTCTCCTGAACCCATTTCGCCCCAGGATGTCTCCTTGACCCAACTATCCTTATCTGCCCACCCCTCTCCATTCTCCCACTCTGTCTAGCCCATCCATCCCCTAAACGCCTTCTCATTATCCCTGCTATTCGACAGCTGTTAAAGACGTCATCAGATAACCGAGGACAGTGAAAGGGACGGAGGTCCCAGAGCAGAGTGGGAGAATAGCGCCTGACCGACTTAAGCCCCATCAAACACATCATTGATGGCTAATGTCAATAACTTCAACTAAACAACCTATCTTAATTAACAAATAATATTATTAACCAAAGAAACCTAAAAATTAAAAGAATCATATAATCAAACCAAAACCCATACAAAGCCACATAAAAATAAGTAAATAAAATAAAATAATAAACAAACAAAACAGAATAAAACAAACAAATAAATAAAACTCTCCTACCCTACACAAAATCCCCCTTCTGCTCTCTCACAGCAAAGGTAAGGGGGAAAAACAATCTTAGCACTCTCACTGCATACAAAAAATAAAATCACATATAAACAAATAAAACAAACAGCATGAATCTAAAGATATCACACAATTTAAAAACCCTAACTAAAAGTCCTTAAACTTAATAAAATTTAATCATAAGCCCCACAGTTCAAAATGTTTCGGAGTCAGTATACTTTCTTCATGTTCCTGACATTCAGCCACCTGGGAGGAAGCACTCTTCACCTAGTGAACTGCAGGAGGGCACGGATATGCAGACTGTCCCCCTTACATGGGATGCCAGACACAGCCCGGCCTCTGCCAGGTTATTCCGGCATCACCCGAAGGCCCCGAGAACACCAACCCACCGGCAGGTACTCCCAGCCCTCCCAGGTACAGACACCAGCACCCCGCACCCACCTCAGGGACACTTAGGCTAAATTCTCAAGTCTTTCTTCCTCTTCTTCCTTCCCAACACAATTTCATGGCCAAAATTCCCAGCCAGGAGTTTGGCTTTGAATCCTGCAGTCCAGTGTATCCAAGCAGGGAGCAAACAACAAAATGTAGTACTCCTTTCCTGTCCCCAGCGTCACAGTTCTATACCCAATGTCAAAAAGCTTCAATTCCCCTTTCAATCTTTCTCGTCTCCACAGCCTTCACGCTTTGACCAAACTCTCAAACCAAAACAGTATAAAGTCATTAGGGACAACACAAAATCGGTGCTCAATATTCCAGAAAAAGAGCTTCTTCAGCTTCTCCTATTCCACCACAGCTTCCCATCCCGAGGTCCAAGCGCAATTTATTTAGAAAGTCATACAAACTCACGGGCAAGACTTTCCACAGGTCCTTGCTATCCTCGCATTCCAGACTACTGTTAACAACACCTGACTCACAGCTCTCACAATATAAATCGGAGAGCGGGAGACAGCGAGGAACTCTGAAAAGTGGCAACAACGGCAAGCGCCACAGGGCCAGATCACAAAAGTAAATGCAGGACTCCAGAAAATGGATGCAAATCTCCAAGGCTCAAGAGCGGAACGTGAAAGGGGCTCAATAAACGCTCCAAAAGATGCCAGTCGGAAAACCGGACAAAAACGATCCGAGCTACGCGGCTACAATCCGAACTTAGTAAAGCATACAAACAAACTTCGGGAAGGCTAAAATTGACTAAAAACAAATTAAGATGAATCAAAATAATAGGCACTAGCAGCAGCTGTTGGGGCTCCAGCAGCACCCCTCCACCACCTACACAGCCACAGGAGGTGGCCCCGGCAATTGTGGGTGATGGTGGTACTTGTGCCCGACAAGTGCGTACTGTGTCTGGTCCCCTCAGCAGCTCCCCAGTGTGGGAGTTTTTTAATTGTGTGGGGGGAGACAGCACAGTGGTGGAGTGCCATGTGTGTGGTGTGCTGGTGCACCATGGGCCCCCTGGACACATTTTGGGACCGGTGGCCAGTGCATCCAGATGCTGAATCACCACAGGGCAGAGCAGCAGGCTGCCATGGAAGGGGCCAGGTTTCTACCTGCTGGCCCTTCCGTGGCAGTGGCAGTGCTGCTGGGGTGGAGCTGTGCCTAAGCAGTCACCGCTGCAGCAGGAGGAGGAGGGCTACATCAGCTGCTCCACCACCACCACCACAGCCACCAGCACCATCCCTGTCACTGCCAGCCCCACTACCTGGATTACCCACTGCAGTGGACCCTGGCACAGTCCTGTAAGCCAGTCTGACCTCATCCTGGTGTGGGCAGCACTGGAGGAAAACAACAAGCATTTCAGTGCTTTGGAGCAGCAGGTTACCAGAGTGGAAGCACAGCAGCAACAAATACTTCCAGTGCTGCACCTGCTGCTGGACCACCATGGCATCCCATGGCCATAGTAAGTCCGGGTATTGTTTTTGGCCCCCCCACACCCACACCCACCCCTGACTCCACATCACTACTGTGTTGTACTTTTGTTGTGTGTTTTTTGTTTGTTATTATTAAATCATACATTTTTCCTTTCCAGGGAATCTTTCTTGCACCACATAGTGCAATACATTTTTTTGAAAACCAGGTGCAAATGCATTACAGTGAGTCACGTGACGGAGGCATTCCCATTCTGAAAATCTGCCTACATTCTGCCTCCCTTCTCAGCAACATTAGGATGTGATGGCAGGGAGAACATGTGTGCATGCTCCTTACAGTGAATATCCAATTGTGCAGGTTTCTGAATGTTTCTTTATGTTAATGGTCAGTTTGTGGTGAAGTGTGTGGCCACGTTTCCAGTAAGAAGAGCCTTGTTGTTAGTGGAAACATCCCACATTTCACCACAAAGTGAACCTTATAACATTAGGAAACATTGTTTGGGATAGTTGCTGGACATTCAGTATAGTGGATCATGTACCTGCGCTCCCTCTGCCATCACGTCTTAACGTTGCTGAGAAAATGTGGCACAATGTGGGTTGCTTTTCAGATTGTTAATTCCTCCATCATGTGACTCACTGTAATGAAATTATGGGTGGTTTTCACATACATATATTGCACTCTGTGGAGCAAGAAATATTCCAGTGGTAATGCTGCCACATATTAGTTTATGTGCATCACCGTAACTATGTAATGTGGTGACTGTCTGTAAAGCAGCAGCGCAACAATCTGTTGATAACTCTCTGACCCATATTTTTTAATGCCATGTTACAGCTTCCTTTACTTACATCCTGACTGACTGTAAGTAAGTAAGTAAGTAAAAATTTATTTTTAAGCGCTTTTCGATATCAAAGCGCTGTACAAATAGAACAATTTAAATACATACAAATTTCATACATATAAACAACAACAGAAATAACAATATAATTACAATAAAATACGAGTCACTACCCATAAGCTATTTGAAATAAATAAGTTTTAAGTTCTGACTTAAAGCTCTCAACGGTCAGGCAGCTTCGTATCCGACGAGGTAGAGAATTCCACAGGGTAGGGGCAGCATAAGAAAATGCCGTGCTCGAAGTTTTAAGCGAACCCTACAAGACTCTAGAAATCCCTCGCCGGCAGGCGAGAGTGAGCGAAGGACAATGAAGAACAAGCAGATCTTGAAAATACGCGGTCCTGTTCGTGTAGGGCTTTATAGGTCAGTAACCCGACCTTAAAGGTGATCCGCCACTGAACCGGCAGCCAGTGCAGCTCACGAACACAGGTGTAATATGATTCCTCATAGATGTCCCAGTCAAAAGCCTGGCTGCTGCGTGCACTCAGCTGCAAGCGGCGGATATCAACCCCCGGCAGCCCTAGGTACAGGGCATTGCAGTAATCAAGGCGAGAAGTAACAAAGGCATGGACCAATGTCGGAAGGTCAGCCGGAGGAACAAGGTGTTTCACCCGAGCAATATTCGTCAGATGGTAAAAGGAAGATTTGACAGCAGAAAACACCTGAAATTTCAGCGTCAATCTGTCGTCAATAATAACACCCAGGTTACGCACCCGGTCTGAGGTCGAGAGCTGGACACCATCGATCCATATGCCCGAAGGGAGACCAGCCCTACAACCCGCCTCAAGGCGACCTGGGTCCACCACCAACACCTCAGTCTTATCTGGGTTTAACCTTAGCCAGCTGGCACTCATCCAATCATTGATCTCGGATAGACAGCTGTTAAATATAGAGACTGCATCTTCTTGCCGGGACTAAAGGACAAATATAGGTGGGTATCATCTGCATAGCAGTAAAACCCAAGCCATATTGCCTAATAATGTCTCCCAATGGCAGCATATAGACAGCCGAACAACATGGGTGCCAAAATGGAACCTCTGGAACCCCACAAGGCAAAGAGACAGCGTCAGAGGAATAAATTCCAGTGATAACCCTCTGTCTCCGCCCTGTGAGAAAAGATTGAAACCATTGCAGAACCGTACCAGACAGTCACAATAAAACTGCAGGCATTCCAAAAAGCACACCATGGTCCACAGTGTCAAATGCTGCAGAGAGATCAAGAAGGACTAGAATAGTACGAAGCCTTTGATCTCTCAGCTATCAGGAGATCATTTAGAACCCGGACAAGAGAAGTCTCAGTACTATGTCTTTTCCTAAATCCAGATTGAAGAGTATCATAGACATTGTGATTTGTAAGATGGTCATCCAGTTGCAGTGCAACCACCTTTTCAATAACCTTACCAAAAAGGGCAGGTTAGAGACAGGTCTGATTAGCTGGACGTCCGGATTCAATGAAGTTTTTTAGGGTGGTCGAACGACGCCCACTTTAAGGGTTCAGGAAAGATCCCTGGTCCAAAGATTTCCAGACAATTTCAGCAATGGTCGGACAGATAATATCTACTAACCCAATAATAGAGGCGTAGGGCCCAGGTCCAAACTCACAGCTGGTTGGACGACAGTCTGGACAATCCTCACAATGTCCATGAATTCCGGCCTACCAAAGTCAGACCAGGTGACACAGGTGTTTCTTCCCTCGCGATCACTGCAAACCCTTGAAGTGAGGTGGCTGATATCCGACCTAATGCTGGCAATCTTATCAGTGAAAATCGAGGAGCTCATCACACTTTATTTGTGAAAATCTCTTCCAGACTGTAGACAGAGTGGATTGCACAATCTGTCAACAGTCCGAAAGAGTTGAGCCGGTTGGTTTTCGTAAGCAACAATCTCCCTGGACAGGAATTCTGCCTTCTTATGGGATATTGCTGATTGATAGAAAACATAATGATCCATCAATCTAAGTTTGTCAGCATCCAGGCAAGATTTCCACCATGCCCTCTCTAGCCTTGCCCCTCTCCTCAGCTCCTTCAAAGACTCATCAAACCAAGGTCTTTGGGCACTGAGTGAGGTGTGACAGCAGGCTGAAGACAATTTGGTCCAGGGCCCTGGTCACCGCCTTGTTATAGGCAAAACCAGGTCCCCTGGACCCATACTTTCATCCGAAACACCCGATAATGGGTCAGTACTGCCAATAGGCCCTTTAGGTTTACTCCCCTTAAAAGGCGATACTGGACCATCCGTGAAAACGAGACCTATTAGGGGTGCCCCAAAACTGAATCTTATGGTGTGATGGTCTGTCCACACATTTGGTTCCACCTCCAAATGTGAGACATCCAAATCCAGTAGGAACACCAGGTCCAAAGAGTGTCTACCTATATGGGTAGCAGAGGTAACTACCTGTGACAGGCCCAACATAGACATAAGTTGGAGGAAGTTCTTTCCAAAGTGTGAGAGTTCATCGTCGACCCAGGCATTGAAGTCACCCAGTATTAGCCATCTAGGCGACTCCAGTGTCATGTCAATGATGAAGTCCGTGAACTCCTTCAGGAATTCACCACCATCACTGGGTGGACGGTATATGAGGAGAATCCTGAGCTCTGCACCTGCTGCCAGGATGCACTCAAAGGATCTGGTGTTACCCACTGGCACCTCCACAAGACCCAGATCTGATCTAAAAAAGATGGCCACTCCCCCACCCCTACGATCCAATCTCGGATGGTGCATTACCGAGAACCCAGCTGGAGCAGCAGAGTCTAAAATAGGACCTGCATTCTCATCCAGCCAGGTCTCATATACATTCCAGGTCAGATGTTGCAACAAGATCTGCAATAATAGCAGTCTTGTTCCTAATCGACCTGGCATTACATAACACCGCCCGAGTTGGATGGGTTTTCAGAGAGGATCGCAGTACCTGCCCACAATCCGTGGGGCCCTTGGGTATGGGAATCAGGCAAGGGGGACCCCTCTCCTGAACCCATTTCACCCCAGGACGTCTCCTTGACCCAACTATCCTTATCTGCCCACCCCTCTCCATTCTCCCACTCTGTCTAGCCCATCCATCCCCTAAACGCCTTCTCATTATCCCTGCTTTTCAACAGCTGTTAAAGACGTCATCAGATAACCGAGGACAGTATGAAAGGCCGGAGGTCCCCAGAGCAGAGTGGAGAATAACGCCTGACTTGACTTAAGCCCCATCAAACACATCATTGATGGCTAATGTCCAATAACTTCAACTAAACAACCTATCTTAATTAACAAATAATATTATTAACCAAAGAAACCTAAAAATAAAAGAATCATATAATCAAACCAAAACCCATACAAAGCCACATAAAATAAGTAAATAAAATAAAATAATAAACAAACAAAACAGAATAAAACAAACAAATAAAATAAAAACTCTCCCACCCCAACACAAAATTCCCCCTTCCGCTCTCTCACAGCAAAGGTAAGGGGAAAAACAATCTTAGCACTCTCACTGCATACAAAAAAATAAAAATCACATATAAACAAATAAAACAAACAGCATGAATCTAAAGATATCACACAATTTAAAAACCCTAACTAAAAGTCCTTAAACTTAATAAAATTTAATCATAAGCCCCACAGTTCAAAATGTTTCGGAGTCAGTATACTTTCTTCATGTTCCTGACATTCAGCCACCTGGGAGGAAGCACTCTTCACCTAGTGAACCGCAGGAGGGCACGGATATGCAGACTGTCCCCCTTACATGGGATGCCAGACACAGCCCGGCCTCTGCCAGGTTATTCCGGCATCACCCGAAGGCCCCGAGAACACCAACCCACGGCAGGTACTCCCAGCCCTCCCAGGTACAGACACCAGCACCCGCACCCACCTCAGGGACACTTAGGCTAAATTCTCAAGTCTTTCTTCCTCTTCTTCCTTCCCAACACAATTTCATGGCCAAAATTCCCAGCCAGGAGTTTGGCTTTGAATCCTGCAGTCCAGTGTATCCAAGCAGGGAGCAAACAACAAAATGTAGTACTCCTTTCCTGTCCCCAGCGTCACAGTTCTATACCCAATGTCAAAAAGCTTCAATTCCCCTTTCAATCTTTCTCGTCTCCACAGCCTTCACGCTGTGACCAAAACTCTCAAACCAAAACAGTATAAAGTCATTAGGGACAACACAAATCGGTGCTCCAATATTTCAGAAAAGAGCAGACCACCAGATTTAAATTTTGAAGTAAAACTGTCTGATAGGCACACTCACTGCCCAAAATACTTCATTTGGACCCAAAACAGAGAAACAAAAGAATGATCTCTGACCATAACCCGGGTTCAGAGTTTGTCCTCCTCTACTGTTGAAATCCAGCAGTAGTCTCCAAAGGTCCTAAATTCCTGGGCCAGCGATATCAGCTGTGGTGAAATATGGGGGAATCCCACTGGCACCCCATGATGGACTGTCACCAGAGATTTCATTAACCACTGCTTTGGCTGCTATCAAGATCAGCTCACCAGCTGACCCTCCAGGAAGCCTAAGAGGAACCCAGGACACTCGGCCCTCTCTTCAGTGGGCCTGGTCCCCAGCCTCTCATGTGGCACATGAATCCAGCAGCCACCACTCAGAGAGTATAGGCAGACCCCCCGTGACTGCCAAACAACAAGCCCCAGATAAAGTTCTCACTCAGAGACTCCTATTTGGGTGGGTGTTTCTTATCCCACTGAAGGAAAATTGGACCCAATTTCAGTTACAGTCCCGACCACCACACTCCTTCAGATAGAACATGAACCACTGGGCTCCCAAGAGGATAATTCCACCTCTGGTCCACTGACAGAGTGGTTCCATCTTGAATTCAGCAATCACAGCTTCCCAACCCGGGCATTCACAGACCTTCGCCTCGTCTTAGATTCATCTCGATCCAGCTCCGGAAAGCCACCAAAGCTGGTGAGATGCCTCGGCTCTCTTTTGAAAATCAGCTGATGTTTTAAGCCACAGGTAGCAAAATGTTCCAATAAATTCCACAGTCTTAAATGATAACCACAGGAGTCACTGACCTATAAACGGAATAGCATACCTGACTCCAAAATTTTACTCCCTTTCTAAACCCAAAATGACCTGCCCTACCCTATCTAACTACCACTAAAACTAACTAAAAACAACAAACAAAGTAGAACGAGGGGGGGATAACAATGAACACATGAACTATGAACTAAAGTTAATACAAATTAAAATAAAGAGTTAAAAAAAACTGACTGACTGCTCTGCTCCCTAATGGCTAGCCCAATGTGGCCACATATTTAACATGCCGTTCTCCTAGGGGTCATGATATGCCATTCTACCTAGGGGGTCATGATATCAGAAAGCCTAAAAACAACATCACCTTGCAATATTTTTTTATTTATTTTCAGAATTACAATTATCTTTAAACTAAAAGCTCTTTTACAAAGGTTCCACGTCAGTGAATAGATAACTAACAATCATACATGAACAACTGTAACATTAAAATGGGAGGTTCTTGGGTCAGCAGGTGATATAAACATATGTGAAACTGCAACAAAAATATTGTAGGTTATACAGGCATTTGTCAATAGATCAGGGCATGGGTTGCCAACAAATAACAGAGGTAGTTGCAGGTGGAGCACCACAGTTTAAACAGTAGAAGATACCAGTGATAAGCAATGTGGGTTAGGGCAGGCAGCAAGAGTAGGCATTGTCATGTGTAGGGTATGAGGGAGGACAGTAGGAAAAGAAAGGCATGGAGGGGGAGAGTGAGGAGGGCTGGGATGAAGCGAGTGAGGGTTGGGATAAAGGGAGTGGGGGGACGACTACTAAGTGCTAGAATCATAATGCCATGGGTGGTGAGCTGTTGTGGAAAGGAATCTAAAGAGGGCAATCACTTCCACAAAGTCCTGAGAGGTGCAGATGTATCCTCCATTTAAAAGGGCCAACCTTAGTTTCAGCCAAGATGTTGCTCCCAAGTGAATTGAGCCACTTTGGGGCACGGTATTTGACAGATCTTTGTCCTAGTGATGTACAGCAAAAGGGGACCTTAAAAGGCTGACAGTTGGCTCCTCTAGTGTTGCAGGGATTCTTTGCCAGGCAAAGAAGATTTTGTATACTCTGGGTTGGGGAGGGGTCAGGCCTAGGGCTGCCTTTTGGCAAGTAGACAGGTCTGGTACTGTACCCTACCTTTCAAGTGTAGCCAACTGATTTGGGCTTACAACTCACATGTGTGCATTAACTGGTGGGCACCCATATTTGGTCAACATGCTTTATTTAAGGCAGTTGATACCTTTTAGTGTGGTGCCAGATGCCTGCCTATACACTACCGGGCCATAGTCGATAGTAGATATGACCGAGCTATTCACTGCAAGCCTGAGAGCTTCAGCTGTCATGCAACATGTGCCTGTACAGAAGTCCTAATTTAGCATTGACCTCTTTGGCAACATGATCAATATGGATTGCAAACATTAAGATACAACCAACAACCACTAAATATTTAATAAATTGCTTCATATCCAAGTAATATTCCATTAATACATATATTATAATAGTAAAATTACCTTTTATTATGTAAAAACTCATAATCTTTCTTATTTGTAATTCCAAAACAACTTATACTTCTAGAAACAACTCTCCAACATTGTAAAAACTCTCAAACTATACCTAATTATACAAAGTCAAGGTTACTAACGAAAGTACCACATCATCTGCATAGAGGAGGATGTCATTGCAGATGAGGAGGCAGTTAGAGAAATAAGCTAAAAGGTAGGGGCCCAGTATGGAGCCTTGAGGGACACAAGTGATATGTTACTTTCAGGCTGTCTGAGAGTACTCCATCTATCTTCACCTGTTGGGATCTGTCTGTGAGTAGCTGCTAAACCAGTTAACAGCTTCTGCAGAGAGTTCAATGATGGATAGTTAGTCAAGAAATAGGTTATTATTTACTGTGTCAAACGCTTGGTGAGATCGATGAAAGCCACCCCACCAACTGTCCATGGTCTAGGGCCTTGTGTATGAAAAACCAGTAAATTCAACTAGTGCAGTGGTGATGCTATAAACTTATGAGAAACCATGCTATTGGGGGCACTATATTTGATATTTGTTGAGATATTCCACTAGTTGTCTTATACAATCTTCTCCAAGGTCTTAGAGTGGGGGAGAATGGATATGCATCGATAGGTAGGATGTTCTGTCACCACTTTATGAATCAGCATGACTACTGCTGCCTTCCACTTCTGAGAGATGGTTGCAGTTCTTAAGGATAAGTTGAGTATTTTCATTAAGGAGGTGAGTAACTCATCTAAGGTGAGGGCAATTAATTTGAGGTTTAACATGTCACTACTCACTCTCAATTTACCTAGGGCACGTTATATGTATTTTCTTGCCTCCTTCTTAGTAGTAACTCTAAAGTAGAAAGGGGGGATCTTGTGATAGGCTCTCCTTAATGCTATTACTGTGTGTGGCTGTAACCTCATGGTGGTCAGGGGGAGAACACTACTGAGATCAGTGAATGCAATATTAATGGTGTTTGCTATGATTTTTGGGTCTTGTGTGGTCACGCCATTTAGAGTTAACATGGTTGGGGTAGTTTTGCTTTCTTTGCCAGAGAGGGTCTTCAGATTATTCCAAAACAGCCTACCATCACCCCAGGAATTGGTGAGTTCTTCCTTGAAATGGTGACTCTTGGCTGTGCAGATCACCCTTGCACAGGCATTCCTGACCTTTTTTATAGTTTTGTACGTCTGATGGATTACCTGTCACTCAAGATTGGTGCCAGAGGTTATCCCTTTTTTCATAAGGTCAGTTAGTGAGGGTGAGACCCAGGGGTTATTTATTCCCTTTAGCTTTCTTTTTTTGAGGGGGCAAAAATATTACATGCTGTGTTAAATTTGTCAATGAAATGGTCGAGGGCTAGGTCAACAGCATCTGAGGTGTCAACGACAGACCAGTCTTGCTGCCTCAGGTGATGTTTTAGAGGTTCAAGTTGCCCCTTTTTTAGGACCCCCCAGTGATGGTTTTGGTGGGAGGTTTAGTGGTTTTCTTAGACCAGGTACATATGACAGGAGAATGGTCACTTATGCAGTCCGGAAGGACTGTGGTGCTTGATATTCTTTCCAGCTGGTTAGTAGCAGCCAGTCCAGAACCATACTAGAGCCTGTCCTATACTTTAACCTGCTGGAGAATTTAATCATTTTTACAATGTTGATGGTGGAAATAGTATCCTTGTATTGGGACACCTCTGGGGCAAACAGTTCATGTTCAAATCCCCAACAATTATCACCTCGGAACTAGGATGTAGATTTTTTAAGTATTCCAAGAGTGCTTTAAAACCACTGGCCTGCTATTTAGTGGGTATATTGACAGAGGCTACAGTAAGATCCTTACTGTGGGTGCCTAGCAGTAATTTAACCCCTAGTGCTTGGACATTCTTGCCTGTGTCCAAGATGGGAAGTGCACGTCTTTGTAATTTGTCCCTAATGTAGATTGCATGGCCACCCCCACATTTGCTAATCCTATCTTTATTTTTTTATTTATTTATTGAGATCTTGGATAATACCTGTGAGCGGATGCTAGTTGATAGGTTCCACGTCAGATACATTAGACAACAAGGTACAATACTGTGGAAAAATATACAAATACTGAGAAAAATATACATGAAAGTTACAGAATTCCAACATAAAGCACTAGGTATGCTGAGGCATTGTACAATGTATGCCTGTGTCAAGAAGATAAAGACAGGACAGGGAGGATACATTGGGAGTGGGAGAGCTAGGTGAGCAGAACACAGAGGGCAGGGAGGGTGGAGGGTAGAGATAGGTCATGGGAGGGCAAGGGGTAGAGACAGGGATGGGTAGGGAGGTGGGCAAAGTGCTGCAGTTTGACTATTCTGTCATGACAGAGGCAAAGATAAGTGCTAGATGCAGATTGTTGCTGTGTGTAGAGCCTTATCAGGGACACATGAAGTTACTCATGTCAATGAGATGCTGGTGCAGTCTATGTTTAAAAAGAGCCAATCATTGTGGAGCCAGAGATGTCAGGGGGCCCCTCCATGCCCAAGATTTGGCCCTTTTCAGTCACAGACTGTGACTTAATGCTCTGGGCATCAGCGGCCATCAGAGCATCTATGAGGCTCTGCTTGTTGGCTCTCCCCTCATGCAGGACTTCTCTCTCCTTGCACAACTGCTTCAGGTAGTCTGCAGTGTGCTCACTGTAGTTGGAAGCCATCTTCTTCTCTAACTACGGCTATTCTAACTTGCACTTTAGAAAAAAATTAAATGGGTAGGAACTTTGACTGTAAGCAAAATTATATAGTTCTGTTTCTTTTTTTTAAAACAAATCACTGCCTTCTTTTGCAAGTGAGCTGTACACTATTAAGCTGACAAACACTGAACTGTTAAAGCTTGTGTTACTAAATGCTTTATCACACCGCTGCCAACCAAATCTGTCACAAATGTATTCCACTGGTCAGGCCCTCTGCTCCCACAGTGCCAACCTCAGAGTGCAATAGTGTGAACAGTTAACAGTGAGGGTAACCCTCCTGTCTGCTTTGGGTCCAAATCACCTGTTAGCCTCAAGTTCTGGGGGGGATTCAAACTGTTAACCTCATGCTAGCACACCCACTGTACAGGCTCAGACATGTACCCTCTTCAGGGATTGCAGTACAATCCTTTGCCAGAGGCACCTAGCTAGTTCTCCAAAATGAACCTTTAAATCTCTATAAGAGACCTTAGGTATATTCTTACCTTTTCCAACTTAGTAACACCATCAAGCCTTTTAAACAGTTGACAGACTTAAAAATACAGGCACTTCACATGCAAAAAAGAAACTGAGAAGACACCCAGGCAGTATTTCAAGAAAATGGTTATTTACTAAAAATTGTAAAATAAGTAAAATAAAAATACAGAATAAATATCATGAGCTCACAGTCACAAAAGAAAATAATAAAATTATAGAAAAAAAACTCCTACCACAATACTTTTAGATCTTTGCTAAGTATTACCTTTTTGTAAGTGCTGATTTAGTTAGAGAGAACGTTGTTTCTTCAGAGCCCAAGATGATATGTCACATATCAGAAACAATGATACATTTTCAACTATATCTCCTCACCCCCTTGGTGAGTCATTTAGTGCCTTCTTTTAGAATTAATTCTTACAAACATAATTTCCTACCAGGAGGTATTTTAAAATTAAAGACACATCAGAAGAAAAAAACATTTCCTAAATATGGTATCCTTTAATTAAACATTTCTCTTTGGTCTTAAAATTCCCACATCTGTCATGCCCCTTGGCTGATTTCCTGCCAGTTAGATCAGAGGTATTTTTATGACTCTTCAGCTATTTGTTAAAAGGAGAGGAACTAGCCCAATTGCCTTTCTCTTGAAATGTCATAAAATTTGTATTTAAGTTCTAACTTCAAAAGCAGCAGCGGGCAATACACTGTCTCTGGAAGGATATCTCAATTAACTGTTTTCCTCCTGGTCTGTTTAATTACCTCCTGGTTTCAGCTACTGACACTTTGAAGTTACAAGCCAAATATGCCAACTTATGCGAGCCAAATTTCATACACACACCAGTTATTTATTTTGCAGATATCGTACCACAATCACAAGCAAGGGGCAGAGCATCACAGACAGCACCTCAGAAAAGGCCACTGAGTGTACTACCTGCCTAAGACCCACTCTAACTTCCTGAACTCCTCCTGCACTGTCCAAGCCTCATCCATAGCTAAGTCATTAATGCCTAGGTGGACAATGACATGCAGTTCTCTTTCCCCTCCTGCTGCCCTTGCGATCCTCAGGATCCACTTCCCATCCCTCGGAGCAGTGGCACTGGGTAGGCACCTATCCTCCCTCTCCCCCTCCCATCCTATCCCCAAATCTATCTCCCTCACAATGGAGTCCTCCAACAGGAGTTGCTTCCTCCTCCTCTGGGGTCCCCTTCCACCCTCCTTGGGATCTCCACTATAAAGGACAACCACATCCTCCCTGGACACACTCCGGGTGCCTCCATGGGACAGGTCTGACCTACTAGAGCAGCATAGGAATTGTATAATGCAGGGGTTTTCAAACTTTTTGTTTGTGGGGACCCCTAGTCCCAAAGACAGTAGTAGCAGGGACCCCCTACTTTCAACAGCTGACAGAGAGTGTGGGGTTTTTGCGGGGGGGGTCTTAAATTAATTACCCATATAAAAAGTTACTTAATAATGCATTACTGAGACAAAAAGTGATTTTATTGATTTTTCATTTAAAATAATCATACCACTCATTTTCAATTTAAAAGACAGGATGAATGCTAATATACACACTACAAGTGACATTAATGAGAATTCAGTTATGATCACAATACAGTGGTGGTGATTAGTTCACAGCTTCCTCGTTTATTCCCCCTGTATTCATTTATTATTTCACATGACTGCCTCATAAAATGCCACCAATTCTCATTCTTCATACTGTCTCATCAGTACTACTCAATAATACCTTTATTCTGGTAGTAGCAGCAAGAAAAAACACAAAACTGAACAATACAGCAGAACTGTGAAGCCATCAGTGCAGCATGGTTGCAAAACATTTCAGCTTCCCAAATGATTTATAAACATAGAATGAATTCAGTTACAATCACAATACAGTGGCTGTGCTTAATTCACAGCTCCCCCCCTGTATTTATTTATTATTTCATAGGAGTGCTTCACAAAATGCTGCAGTTTCTCATTCCTCATACCATCTCATTTTGTATGCCAGCTGCAGAAAATTTGTGTCCCAGTGTCGGTTCTGTAATACCACGTTGCATGCATATTAACAAAAGAGTGATAAGAGTGACAAGAAGATGCACTAAACATCTACTGAGACTGCGAACAAAAGTGGGAAGCCCTCAGACTAGAGGTATTTATTGGCTATTTGACTGCACCTTTCTATCATACAGCAGCACAACTTTACTGTCTCATGTTTTGCAGGGCCTTGTGTATCATTGTTATTGTGCACCATTCTCCATAGACCCCTGCTGCCTTCTGTGGGGACCCCCTGAGGGCTGTGGACCCCTGGTTGAAAACCCCTGGTGTAGTGGTACCATATAGGGGCTGTGCCTCTGACCCACCACCTTCAATCTTCCTGAACCCACTGTAGTCCAGCCGCTCCTCCTCCTTTACATCCTTTGAGGCAGTGGTGGAAGATTTGGTGGTCCCTAGGTGGGGGCGGAGGCCTTCCAAATCCTAAACAGCTCAGCCTGAGTCTACAGACCTCCTCCTTCAGTCCAGAAAGGCACATGCAGATGGGGCAGCACCACAGTCTCCAGAAGGTCTCCCAGAAGACTACTGCCCACATCACTGCACTGCTCCACCCTAGCCAAATGTCTTGCTCTTGTCTCCCCTGAAATACTTTTGTTACTTTACCCCTGGATAAATACATTATAAACATGGATAAAAGTAGGGTCCCATTGAAAATTAGATACTGCATGTCGGCTGTGCTATCCTGGGTAAATACAATGTAAAAACTTGGAAAAGCAGGATCCCACAAAAGAAGACAGCATCTAAGCTGTGCTATGCTGGTAAATACAGAACAAAAATGTGTCAAAGAAGGACCCAACTGAAAATGAGATACTGCATCTCAGCTGGGTTATCCTGGGTAAATATATGACAAAACCATGTAAAAACAGGATCTTACTGCAAAAAGTCACTGAAAAGAAGATATTGCATCTAAAATGATCTGTCCTAGAAAAATTCTTTATAAATGCAGGACCCAACTAAAAGTGAGGTATTTCATTTCACTTCTACTTTCCTGGGTAAATGCAGTATAAAAAAATGTGTAAAACCAGGACCCCATTGCAAATGACATATTACATCTCGTCTGGTCTATCTTGGGTAAATATAAACTAAAAATGTGTACAAGCAGGATCCAGTACAACAACATGCAAGCAAACATTCAGCATTGACACATTTTTGTTACGTATTATATTGATGTCTTACTTAAGGGAATTACTATATTAATTTTTGTGAAAAATCAACAAAATTTGGTTAAAAATATATGTGATTCTTAATACCACAGTAAGATTCCTACTTCAAGCACAAAAAGGGTCCAGAAGGCAGCAGTTTGTGTAAAGTAAGGTTGATCAGATTGACTGATAATCGTCCAGCCAGGTTTTACTATAGGAGGATGCCATCATTTTGTTCATAACTTTGTACTGAAGACAAGCACACGCTGATCACTCCTCCATGGAACAAGACTTAAATAAATCCTTTATATTGATATGCTTTACAGTTTGGGGGCTATTTGGGAGAGAGGTGGGGGCTAGAGTATGTGATGGGTGGGGAGTTGTTTACTGAACTCTGAGGTTGTGGAATGCTGCCAGGGTGAGTGGAGGTGGGAGGCTCATGATTTAGGGCAGTTGGAGGTAAAAAATATTTTATTATAAGGAGACAAACCACAAAGATTTTTAATCATAGGATTTTACAACAATATGCTCACAGGGGGCGTGAGGCAAGGATGGAAATTGGTGGTTAGTGGGTGAGTTTGCTGGGGTTAACAACATCAACAGGATTTGGTGAGAAATTGTAAAGGGTGGGAGAGTTTTTTATTTTTATCAGGTGTGAATGGATTGTATTTTGGTGTCCAAATCTGATATGGAATTCTAATATTTAAGATTTTGGATTTTTAGCAGCTTTATCTGAAAATATTAAAACTCCAGTTTTGGCTGAAATCCTACATATTAATTTCAAAAATGATTATCCAAGCACCACGAGTATAAAGTTTTGGTCAGCTTCTATTTCAGGACCCAGTTTTGTCTTCAGTTGAATACAGGTATCAAGCATCCTCCATCGCTGCCTCTAAAGGGTAGAGCGTACCCTACCCCTAACATAGTGGCAGTTGTTTTAAGTCTTTTAAGAACATGTTGATTTGTTTTAACACACTATCATCCTTAGATTTCCAAAGATATTGTATATTTTGAAGTCTGCTTTAATACTGCAGTATAGGCAGTTGGTATTATTCTATTAAAACATATGATAAAGCACTCTAAATGGTCTAAGAAGGCAGCTAATAAGCAAATGGCTTCTCTAACAAAAAGGCTCATCCCAGTCTATGTCTATGGCAGAAATGTTTTGAAATATAGGATATGTTTATTATGACCATAATTTTGGTGCTCTTCATGAGCAATTATATCATCATTCAGTCTTTAAAACTCTGGTGCAGCAGGGTGCAAAATAATTGAACTGCTACCTAACATTTATCATTAACTGCCACGGTTGTACAACACATAGTCAAATGGCCATAAGTAGTAAAGTGAATGGAACGATAACTATTGATTTTGGTTTTAATATTGGCATTGCTGGCCAGCAGATATTTTGCCTTCATAGCAATAGCCATTTGACAATAAAATATGATATCAGTATTTGACAACTTGGGTACAGCACTTCCAGCTGGTAAGTCACTGTGCTCCATTTATGCAATGAGAGGCCTTACATTTTTAGAACTGCCCCTATTAATTTGCTTTATTCTTACATACCAAGATGCTGGTGGCAATAGGAGGGGATGCTGTGGAAATGTATCTTTTAACAGCATCAAATTCAAATTGCACAATAGCCTGAAATAAGTCCAATATAAAAGGCTGAAAATGTATTTGTTTTCTAGAAATTGCCTGTGACCTTAGAGCATTCTGCAATATTCGTTCTGTTTATATTGTATTTATTTTGCACATCTGTCCAATGAACTCAGATAGTTTGTGTTTGATTTTGATGTTCTATCTTGTATATTTGTTTGCACTGCAGAATTGTTATATGTTATGGCCAACTCTTGAGAAATACAGCCTGTGTAAGTATTTGATTTCCTTTGTAGTAATTCCACAGCCTGCCACAACTGAAGTTTTGTAACACAGAGTCTCTAGAAACCCCCAAATAGATGAAGCTTGTTAAAAGCTATGATTTCAATACAAACCTGTAAAAATCTTCAGTTGAAGCTGTCATCAGTAACAAATGTTTCTATCTGAACACCTCACTTCTCTGTCTGAACATGTATCCTGTGGCTGCTTTACAGAACTGCAGTTAAGAGCTGATCTGAGCACAACTCTTGAGTGCCACTGTGTGGTGGTTCACTAAATGTTGCTGCTGAGTGAGTGTGTAGTCTTGCAGCAGAATTAAGCAGTGCCAGTGTGTTTTAGTGTCACACAGAATGTGAAAATAATGTAAGTTGAAGAACACAGCTAAATTCAGGTACTGTGCATACAGTAGCAGGCACAACTTTACAAAAGATACATCTAAAGATAAATAATGCACACCTTGTGAAAAGTAAGGTACTATATGTTGATCTTATGCTCTCCTTACGCAGTTCCCTCTTCTCAGACTGGGCTGTTCTGTAGGGCACTAGCACAGGAATGGATCAGTCATATACTACTCCTTCTCCCCACCACGCTCTCTTTTACCTTGCCCCCCCCCAGCATGGATGTTGAAAGACTAAGGATTGGGAGTTGCTTGAAGATGAACAAAGCCACATTGTGGGCTTCTGACTGAAAGTCAGCATTGCTATCAGAGCAGATCCCTGCTATGCAGGGGCTGAGACCATTTCAGTGCATCCAGCACTCGGAACTGCTGACATATCAGTTTCAAATTATACAATTTAATAATGTATAATTAAAAATAATTACTCGCTGCCCTAGAAGCACGTTTGGCAGAGAGATTGATAGATAGAAAGGCATAAAGGTATATACTTTGTCACCATTTTGAAAGAACATTTAATTTGCAACATTCCTATGTAAAGTACAACTCACAGTGTAGAGAAAATGTATGCATTTAGAAACAACTTCTCTTATATTTCATATTTACACACAAGTGGAGACAAACAAAAGGCAAAATAAATAGTGGATATACTCACCTGACAAGATATTTTTGTTATCTTGTGAGCTGGGTATGTCACTGATGGGTAACCAGCTGTTAGGATGCCGCGTTTAGGGCACAGCATCAAGACAGTGCCAGATTTCGGCAACTGTCATTAAAATGACAGCACTGTGCCCCCCTTCCCAAGGTATGCCCCAGGTTAGTATATTTTGTTAAAAGCGAGAGGCGCACAGACCCCCACAAGAACATAGGTTGCCCTAAATGACAGTTGCCCAAAATCCAGTGCTGTCTTGACATGGTGCCCTAAATGTGGTGCCATCATTAGGTAGATCCTCACCAATGATACATTTCCCTGTTGGGTACATCACAATGGAATAATGAATCGGTAAGCAGCTTTCACAAAGCTGATAACATCACATTAGCTTTGTCCAGCACTGAAACAAGCAGTTAAAATTAAAGAGAAACAGTTAAATCTTTACACAGTTTGCAGATTTAAATGTTATAACAAGTCAGCAAGGGAAAGAGGAAAAGGAGACCACTGTGGTTCCCTAAGGATGTAGCAGCAAAAGTTAGAGCAAAGAAGATGGAACTTAGGAAATACAAACGGACACAGGAGGAGGGAGATAGAGGAAGTAACTAAGAAAATCAAAGGGAGACATGGAAGGCAGGAGAATGAAGGCACAAACAGTGGAAAGCATTGCAAATTCAATAAGAAAGGGGATAACACTTTTTTAGGTACATAAGTGAGAAAAGGAAGGCAAGAAGAGGGATAGTTAGCCTGAAAACTAAGGAGGGGGTTGTGTGGAGGAAGACCACCATAAGGCTGACTTATTGAACAACTACTTTTGTTCAGTATTCATGGAGGAGGGAGGGCAGGTAACAGTCCAAAAATAAATGACAAAGACATAAAAGAGCAAGAGGTGGACACAAGTCCTTTTTCTGAGGAAAGGGTCCTTATGGAACTAACAGCGTACAAGTTGATAAGGCAATGGGATCAGATGGAGTGCACCCCAGAATACTGTGGGTACTAAAGTAGGTGTTGGCTGCACCACTGACAGCCATGTTTAGGTTGTCATTGGAAACAGGGGAGGTACTAGCAGACTGGAGGAGGGCTGATGTGGTCCAGCTATACAAAAATGGAAAGAAGGAGGAGGTGGGTAACTACAGGCCAGTCAGCCTGACCTCAGTGGTATGCAAGGTAATGGAAAAACTATTGAAGGGAAGGATAGTGGAATACCTGGCAAACAGTGGCCTGCAAGACCAGACACACCATGGTTTCATGAAGAAGTCATGCCACACAAACCTAATAGAATTCGTTGACTAGGTAACTGGGTAAGTGAATTGGGGGAAGCAGTAGATGTGGCATACCTAGATTTTAGCAAGGGCTTCAACATGGTTCCACATAGAAGGCTAATAAACAAACTGGGAATCACAAGTAGGTTCTAAAGTAGTGAAATGGATGGAGGATTACACAAATAAACCCAGAAAGCCGGTAATAAATAGCACATACTCCCCAAATGGGCAAGTAATCAATGCAGTACACCAAAATTAAAATGTAAAATACAATCCCCTCTTCAATATCTTTACAATAACATTACAAAAAAAATCTAGAAAAATACCTATTCTGAGCAACAAAAACTCTACAACAAAATTGCAGCCTTTATTATACAGCAGCAGTTCAGATATGTGAACGAATGAATTCATTCACATATCTGACTGCCTTGCACGAGTGTAGCTGCACGCCCATTGGCTCTTGCTCTGAACCAATGGGCGGTAGCCCTACCGAGATGTCAGTCGGTGGCGGGGCGGCAGATGGTGGTGCTCCACCCACCAGCTGATGGGGAGCGGGTGGTGGGACTCTGTGGGTGGGTGGGGTGGGGCCACTAGATCACCAGGGATATTGACTTTGGGGAGGTGGGTTTGACCTTATGCCCATGATTGCGCGCTTTGTGGTCCACTGGACCACCAAGGATATTGGTCTTTGGGGTTGAACTCCGCTCTGCCCGTGATCGGGCCAGTCGGGGGTTCAATTACATTCTGCCCACGATCGGGCCAGTCGGGGGTTCAATTACATTCTGTCTGCGATCGGGCCAGTCGGGGGTTCACTACGCTCTGCCCGCGATCGGGCCAGTCGGGGGTTCACTATGTTCTGCCCGCGATCGGGCCAGTTGGGGGTTCAATTACGCCTCGCCCATGATCGGGCTAGTCGGGGAGTGAGATCTGCCCGCCATCGGGCTAGTCGGGGGTGGGGAGTGTTCTGCCCACGATCGGCTACTGGGGGGGGGGGGTGAGTTCTGCCAGTGATCGGGCTAGTCGGGAAGGGGGGTTTCATACGTTATGCCCGTGATCGGGCTAGTTGGGGGAGAGATTCCCTTCATGCCCGCGATTGGGCTGCAGGGGGCATCGGTCCCCGACGGCTGCTGCCTGGCAGGGTGCCAGGTGCAAGTCATCAGGGATCATTGTGCCTGCATGCTAATGTCATGCAAATGGGGCCATAATTAGCTGCAAATGTCCCCCACGCGCCTTGCATAAATTATGGCCCCATTAGCATGTCACCTTTTGAATATCGGAAATTTGCGCATGGCACAATGGAACTTGCGCCACCGCATCTGAATGCTCCACTCTGACCACTTGCAGTGGTGCAAGTTCCACTGCGCCATGCACAGTGGCTGTGCCCAGGGGGGCGATATTCAAAGGAGTTGCTCAATAGCGCAACTCCGTTGAATATCACCCAGGCCACACCCCTGCGCAACTTTTTTGAGCAGCACAAAGGCTTGTGCCACAGAATGGTGCAGTTTGAATATCCAGCCCACTGTGTAATAGCTCATAATACAGAGGTAGTTATTCATTCTTTCTGTGAGACAACAGAAAATGGATAAAACTAGTAGTAACAACTTCAGCATAGTTGTTGTGCCACAAAAGAGCACACCAATGTAAAGCTATGTTTCTGTTGTTTTACAGAGGCAGCAAGGTTCACTAAATGCTTCACAAAATAACTTCAATGTATCCAACATCTACTTCATTTAAACAATAAGGCATGACAGGTGGTGCATAATGGTGCGATAACAACCCACTTTGGGTGGGGTACATCACAAAGAATACTGAATGCTTCCACCATGTGAGAAGGGCTATCAAACCAACATAACAGTCCCCTGCAGCAGCTAATAGTGGTAATAAAAGGTTCATTTTTAGTATACGTTATCCCTTTTATTAAAATATGACTTTCGGGTGGGCCATTGTGCTGGCACAACAGCTGAGCTGAAAGGTGCTCCTGGGCAATCAGAAGCATCATTGTTTCTACCAATTTCATTATGTATATGATGCCACATGTGTGGTGGAACTCAGCACCAATGTAACTTAGCCGGTTGATGCAATATCTAAGCCATTCTGACACTTAATGGGGAAGGCATGACACACTTAAGCAATAACAGCCAACAGGATGTCTGTTGTGCTGGCACAATGCCACGCCTCAACTGGTTGGGCACAACATTGTAAGCCAACTACATCCAACACCTGAGAGGTGACATTTTTATTTAGTTTTTGTTAACCGGGTAGGTACACTAGACAAGTTTTATGCCTATTTTCAGGAACGACCCGGGAGAGTACAATAGGGTATAACAGGTACAACAATAAAGCAATAGGGTATAACAAGTACATCAATACAACAAGCAGGAGAGAAAGACAGTTTTACATTTGATTGGAAAGTACACCCAGTTACTAATACTGGCGGCAAGATACAATTGTGAAATAAAATACAATGACCAGCAGGGCAGGCAAAGAATAATGAGCGTAGGAACACCGTAGAGTCAGTCAGTGAGGTAGGGAGTGAGATCAGGTAGCAGCATGGGAGAGGTGAAGCCAGCTTGCCCGTGGGCACTGGGAACTATGTGCTAGGGAGGCTTTAGGCATTCGCAGTGAGAGGCCAGCTTAAGATGTTCCCACAGGGAGGTCCGGAAAGGCTTGTGAGAAGGGGCACTGCGGACACTTTCAGGAAGGGAGTTCCAAAGCCTGGGAGCATGAACAGCAAAGCTCCGGTCCCCATGATGGTGCGGGTGGTGGGTACATTTAGTAGGCCAGGGCCCTGGGATCTCAGAGGGTAGGGGGGAGAGGTCAGCTGGGGCAAGAAACCGGGCCAGTTCCAGAGGGGTGCCGGAGCTGATTACTTTGCTCATGAGGCACCCAGCGCTAAAGTCAAGGTGATTGACTGGGGATAGCCAACCAAGCTTATCATAGAGTTCACAGTGATGGGTAAGGTGGGGTGCAGCCAGGGCAAACCGACAGATGTTGTTGTACGTCATGCTCCACTTGTTTAGGAGGTCCTTGGAAGTATGAGCAAATAGGAGGGAATCATAGCCGAGGGAAGGGAGTAATACTCCCCTGGCAAGAGCTAGATGAGCCGCAGGGGTGAGGTTGTACTGAGCTCTGTAGGCCAGCCCCAGCTTATGGTTTACCCCACTACAGGCACTGTGGATGTGACTTCCCAGGTCCAGTTGGGGATCAAGTGTCACACCAAGATATTTAAGGGAGGTCACAGTAGGAAGAGGGGTACCATCATCATAGTTGATTTGCAGGGGAGTTGAAGAGGCCCGAATTTTGGCTGAGGAGCCGAATAGCATGGCCTGGGTTTTTTTCTGGTTAAGGACCAGCTTATGGTTGGAGAGCCATGCCTGGATGTTCCGGAGGTCCTCTGATAAGTGATGGTTTAAAGTGGCTGGATCACAGGAGTGGGCCAGGAGGACCAGGTCATACGCGTACATGGTAACTCAGCATCTGGTGACCACAGCGGGGAGATTGTTAATAAACAGGGAAAAGAGTAGGGGACCCAGCACTGAGCCCTGTGGGACACCAGAGGTTACAGGCAGGGGGGCAGAGAGGACTTTGTTGAATTTAGTTAGTTGTTCTCTGCCATGCAGATAGTCAGAGACCCAATTTAGAGCAGAAGGGGACAAACCAAGGGACCTCATCTGCGAGGCAAGCAGGTCGTGATCAATGAGGTTGAAGGCCTTGGATAAGTCAATTGACACAGCACCTGAGAGTTGCCCCAGATCCATTGCTGCTCTGATGCTGGAAGAGACAGAGATGAGTGCTTGGTAGTGCTGTGCCCTTTACGAAAGCCGTGTTGGGCAGGGGACAGCAGTCCATGGGTGTGGATATACTCAGAGAGTTGTTTGGCTACCACCTTTTCCAGGAGCTTACTGACAGCTGAGAGGATGGCTATAGGACGGTAGTTATCCAGGATTTTGGGGTGACCCTGCTTTGGGACAGGGATGACCTTGGCAACCTTCCAGATATCAGGGATCTGACCCTGGGTAAGGGATAGATTGAAGATGTGGGCCACCGGGGAGGCTATGAGGGGGGCGCCAAGTTTGAGGAGCTTGAGCTCCAGGTTATCTAGGCCAGGGCTTGCATTCTGGGAGAGGACTTGAAGAAGAGACTGCACCTCATTTACCGATACCACCCTTAGGTGGAATGGAGGGCAGGGCAGACCTGACTCCTGCTGGGTCGTGGAAGCAGAACAGTTTGAATTCCAGGCCGTAGACCTGAGTAGGAGGACGGTAGGGAGGTCAATGAAATGGGAATTAAGAGCATTGGCAATCACGTGGGGATTGTTGCAGGAGACACCTCCGATGAGCATGTCAGTGAACCCGGAGTTGGAGCGACCACTGACCAGTGTTTGGATGGTTCTCCAGAACCGTCTGGGGTCTTTTGCAGAGCTGAGAAGGGCGGCCTTACAGAAGTCACTTTTTGGCCCCCTGATAGTTTTCTTGCACTCATTTCTGAGTTTTCTGTATTGCTGAAGCAGGGCAGTATCATGTGAGCATTTGAACCATGCCCAGCACTTGTCTCTCGCTCGCATAAGAGAGAGGAGACCCCCATGCAGCCACTGGGTGGCTGTCCCGCTGACGCTACACCTAGTGATAGGGGCATGCCTATCTTGTAGATCCACAAAGATGTGGTGGAATGCGGCGACGGCAGAGGAGGGGTCCTGGGCTCTGTGGACTTCTCTCCAGTCCGTGAGTCTTAGTTTCTCCATGAACAGGTACGGTTTAAATCTGGCAAAGTTTCGGACCTGGATGATTTTATGGGGGACCTTAGGGGAAGGGATTTTCCATATACAGAGAACAGGAGAGTGGTCAGAGATGGTGTCAGGTAGGGTCCCTACAGAGGAGATCCTCTCGGTATGATTTGACATGATCCAGTCCAGAAGGGAGCAGGAAGTGCCGTTAGCCTTCCTTTGGGTGGGCTCCTTTACAAGTTGTGTCAGGGTTTGGGTGGCAAGCAAGGCCTCGAACTGCTTGACGTTATCCCCTGCCCAGCTCACTTGGGGGGTTGTAGGTACACACCATGTGCAGTTTCTTGGTGTTGCCAAGTAGTAGCACGGAGTGGAGGAGCTCACAGGATGACGGAAGCAAGGAGGTGTGATTTATAAGGGATACATTGAGGTGGCTCCTATAGTAAATCAGGATGCCTCCACCCCTTTTGCTCCCGGTTCTGTCCAACCGTTTGAACTCGTAACCAGGGATCCAACAGGCAGAGTCAGGAATCTGGGGTTTAAGCCAGATCTCAGTTATCCCCAAGATGTCGGGCTTGTAGAGAGTGGCCCATGCGGCGAGCTCATCGAGGCTGGGAAGTAGACTCCGAATGTTGAGGTGAGCTACTTTCAAACCCTTGCCCATCCACCATTTCTGGGAAGAGTCAGAGGTGGAGGGGCCGGGATTTAATTTGATGTCTCCAGATAAGGCAAGGGTCAGTAAGAATAGTCACAGGAGGATTCCTCTGGGGGGACCTTTTGATTACTAACCTCTGGACCCGATGTCGCACTGTCCTGATTTGGGACAGGATGAGTCTTGGCAACAATCCACTAGGGGGATAGCAGGGACCTACGGCATTGGCCATGAGGTTTGAGAAAGTAAAATTGGTCGCTGAGCAGTGGGGGGAGGACCTGTCACTGCCACTACCCAAGCCAGAGGCAGTGTCAGAGTGGAGGGACATAAGTCCCAGGATGAGGATAGCCAAGAGAACATTGTGGGGGGGAAACAGATTCCCTTGAGAGAAATCATTCGAGAGACCGGACTCAGTTATAGCAGGAGATCTACTTTAGGTGAGTGCATGATTGTGAGACACCTTTAGGGGAGATTGGTGGCAAGGGCCAATTGTAGAGACCTGGGAGAGGTACGGGGATGCCCCTCCAGAAATGTGCTCCACAGGTGGTGGTAGTGTGAACTCAGGGATAGTGGGGAGTGGGGAGCTGGAGGACCAGGGAGCAGTGTGGTGACTGAGGACAAAGTCAGGCAGGCTACAGAAACACCAGGGGTAGGCTGCTTACTAAGTGTAAAGATTCTGAGTGACTTAACTGAAGGTCAAATTGTCACATTAGTAATAACAGTAACACTTGGGTAAAAACAACAGTTACAGAATTAATCGAAATGAGCTGGGTTAGCAAATGCAGTAGGCACAGAAAAGAATGGGCTGAGCATAGGTGTAAACCAGGGAGTAGGTAGAAACAACGCTGCCCCTTTCAAGCCAATAGGCAGGTTAGCAGCCAGTGAGTGGAGCAGGCAATGATTAAAACTCACTTCAAAACCAGGGCAGGTGGGGGAGCACTTAACAAGCCGTCGGTAGAGCAGGGCACGCCGCTGGACTGCAGGATGCTGCCGGGTAGGATTTAAGTTATTAAAAGTTCTCCTGCAAGCAGCAGGGGTGAAGTTCTTTGTCCACAGGTGATGGAAGCAGACTGAGTCACGAGTCGGCGATATTCCCGAGGAGGCCCGCCGGAGCTTGCCAGTCAAGCCAGCACCTCCACTCGGGAGATTAGCCTAGGAGGCGCGAGTTGTCAATGGAAGGGCGAGGGGGGGGACCCTCCAGGTCAGGTCTCCCACTCTCCCCTCCAAGGCAAGTGGCAAGAGGATTGACTTGGGGAGCTCTCCTTAAGTCAGGAGGGCTCGGGAGTTGTGCGGTAGCAGCAGCCAATCACAGGGCGCAGTGGACAAGGCAGTTTAGGTGCCAAAGTTTAACCAAAAAGAAGATGAAGCCATCCGATGTCATCCGATGCCGTCGGTAGAGCAGGGCTCGTCACTGGACTGCAGGATGCTGCCGGGTAGGATTTAAGTTATTAAAAGTTCTCCTGCAAGAAGCAGGGGCGAAGTTCTTTGTCCACAGGTGATGGAAGCAGACTGAGTCCCGAGTCGGCAATATTCCTGAGGAGGCCCGGCGGAGCTTGCCAGTCAAGCCGGCACCTCCACTTGGGAGATTAGCCTAGAAGGCGCGAGTCATCGATGGAAGGGCGGGGGGGACCCTCCAGGTCAGGTCTCCCACTCTCCCCTCAGAGGCAAGTGGCAAGAGGATTATCCCAGTACAAAACACACCCTGTAGGGTATTGTTGGCATTATACAATAGCTAGTTGCAATACACAATAAAAAAAGCATTTCAAAGAATATATTCATTAGTCTGTTTTTGTATACATACATGTGCAACTGCATTCTGTAATGTTGAGAACTCAAAATTCTAAATTCACAGAAAAGTTTATGTCTATCAGAAAAGCATACACAGTGTCACTGTTTATCTACTGTATATAAATAATACACAAGACACATAGGATAAGATTTAAGATAACTTTTATTTGTTAATTATTTAAATATTTTTAGGCCGAATTGCTTGATTGCTCCTGGGATGGGCAAAAAAACAGTTCCTTATAAATTATCATAATTATTTGTTCTCTTTTTAAGTCTTGCTATTTCACATGCTAAATCTACACTATCACATTATGTTCCTTATTAGATATTTAACTTTGAATTCATATAGACCGACTAAGTAATCACCAATGTGACTTTATATAACAGAAGATGTATCATAGTATTTCAGATTTCACTCACATCTATTGCTAAGTAATATTAACCTCCCCATCAACACTAGATAATCAACAATAACAACTGATAACTGTTCATATGAATATCAATATTTGGCACCTATTTAAACCAAGTGATTAGAAGAAAAAATATAATTTGTTTCACTGAACAGTTTAACAACATTTAGTTTTTCACTGCATAGGTAGATGACACACTAACAAAAATGTTGTGGTTCACATGACCATATTAAGATATTGTTTTAAAGATATACCACATTTGTGGCTGATGTTAGTGCGCTACAAGAAGTATACTTATTCTTCATATGATTAGAAAGGCAAACTTTGAGGCCAATCAGAAATATAAAGAAATAGCATATGTCTTAATTTATAAATTGTGTTTAAATAATTTAGATGTATTTGTTAAATATCCTATTTGGCAATTATCATACTTTTTAAGAAATCTGTCAACATCTTTTCAGACTCTTACTAGTTCATTACCGGTTACTTCTTTGAAACTGAACCAACCAATAGCAAGAAGTCAAAAGAAAAAAAAGAAAGAAAGAAATAGCACACTGTTTCTGTGGCACAAACATTGTATGCTACACATCAGTGTGTTCTTCTGGTCTTCAAATGTGAAGAGGCATCCATTACGCTAGCAGTATATATAGAAAGAGCAAGTAAACCTAATAACATACAATGGCAGATACATAAATAGCCATTGCTGTACTGTAATTAGCTCAGTAACAACATAAAATAATGTGAACAATTCTTAATGATATCATGCTGTGCTAAACATATTACATATCACAGCCATGTCATGACCCATACTTGCAAAGGTTGGTTCATGTCCAAATTCACGCATTTTATTTATTATTTAACATTACTTGAACTGGGAAAAATTCCTCATCCGACCTCCAAACTATGGATGATCCTATAAAAACAGGAGCATACCAATAGTTTGCATTGTGGTGCAGAAGTACACAATCATCATTGTCATAACCTGTCAAATGATAAGTTACAGACATGTGCATAAACATATAGAAATGCATACATAAACTGAAAATGGGCATAGATTTCCACATGTATACATCTCTATGTTCAGTGATCACCAACATCAGCAGTAGCACTTAATGCAATAACATTAAATGCATTACTAGAAAAGTTTTCAAACAGTAAACTTAAGAATGCATGCAAAATTTTGTTTTTGTTTTGTTTTCTCAACAAAGAAAAACAGCTAAGAACAAATATAAACAACATAGCATAAATCTGCAGTTCAGCATTATATACATATGTAAAAAACTGAGTTGCATTGTATTGGTAGAAGTTGTCATATCAAGTCTTAACACCATATTCCCAGAACAGTGACAGATAATGCAGTCACATACACTTCAACAAATGCAGCCCACTGCAAACAGATGGCATTATCATATAGAAAGTAATTTTATAAATGTGAGTCACAGAACTACATCTACTAAGACATAACTTACTGACTGACATGTGTTTAATATTCAACACCCTCGAGTTTGCTTGGATTCAGCGGAAGTCAGTTCAGTAAGTATTATAGTCAAGGTCAACAATGTAGACAACAACAGGAAAAGAAGTTGCAACTTAACCTGATGCGGATTGTTGAAAGAAGCACAACTTCTCACAGAATATATAGAGAAGAGGACTTAAAACTCTCATAATCAGATGACAATATTACTGATTCTGTCATTACCATGTAACACATACTGTGAAACAACTGAATACACAGTGACATGTGCAAAACATACAAGATTAACTGAAACACCTGCAAAAAGATATTACTCACTGACTGTCAAATGATAAGTGCTCAATACCCTCAAGTCTACTTGAGCAGTAACATGGCAATCATTGTAGTAAGTACATCTAAGTTGCAAATGTTTCATATAACAATACAAATTGTTCTAGATATTGTATTGTTATAAATCAACAAAACTAGTCTGTTTTGCATACAGTGTATTGGCATAACACTGCGATCAACAACTCAGTGTCTACAACACTCTGTTACGTAGGTGCATTATTGTGGTTGTATCCTGAAATGACAGGCAAATCAGAGTAATACACATGGGCCGTAGCAATACAGCAGAACATCTAAAAGACATAGGTCACCATCACTGATATTGCACAGTGGTTGTTTCACATAAAAAGTCTCAGCTCTTCTATCAAATCAAAATACATTTTTAAAAAAAGGGGAAAAAGACATGTACCCATAATATACAGAGGAAACGATATATCTGCAAATATACTGGTTAAGTAAGCTGTTGTGTTCAGATACCGTCATTTTTCCACATTTCATGCACCATTTGTGCAACACAGAATGATAACGTATGCATCTTTTAGATTCCTTGGTAATCACTCTCTCATGGTGCATACTGTATCATTACACTCCACCCATCCCTTTCTGAACCTTCGCCATGTGACATAGTGTCCAGAGTGAATAGATAGGCCATGATAGAAAATAATAGCATGTGTGTCAAACTGACTTCCTGAGAACATAGTTCTTCCAGCAATGAAGTAGGAAATCGGTGTTGTGACTTTCATGCCTTGAGAGTTAAAATGTTGTAATACAATAATAATGTATGAACAGAAAGATGTAACTCTCAGAGAGCAAACACATGACCGACAACATCTTAGACACAGCCAACCAGTTTTTGCATTTGCAAACAACCTACAAAACTTCACAGATCTCTGTTCAGTAACATAGACAAATGACCACAGCATGTCATGAGTTGCTTGTGATTCTTTGTGTCCACATGACAAACATGTGTACTTGCACACATAAGCAACTCGAAAGTGTTGGTGCAGATCAATACCATCATCTGCCAAACTGTTTATGATTCCCATAATGAACTCTGTTGCATCTTGTTGTGCATTGTCAGCAAACATTGCTTGTCCTGCACACTTTGTGAGATTTAGTCGTAGTGAGTCAAATTTTGCAAATTGGGCCACTCCTCATGACTAGCTCTAATTACTCTTTTCAATGCTTCAGACAGAGCTGTTGACTGACCTGAGTTCAAAACATCAACAAACTCAGGCATATGCAGAAGTGTCTGCATTGTAGCAATAGCATAGCAGTTTATTCCTGTGCTGTTGTCAAATATTGGCAGTGTCTGAACCCCAATGAATTTCTTAACAGGTGGAGATTTGAACTGTTGACATAGAGACTAATTACCAATAGAATGGTGTGGTGACGACTGTGAAATCTTAGTGTACTTCCTCTTCAGTTTGTGTCCTGCATCCATTGGCACATCTGTTGCTGACGCATATCTGGGAACTGAGAGCAAAGGAGCATTTGGTTGGTACAACATACGTAATCTGTTGTATTCAGCAATGCATTTACTATCAACATGTATCTTACTTTCTGCAAGATTCACTATGTGCAGTCCAGACAACCGTCTCACACAAGACAAAAACAACATAAGATATGCCATCCTTGAATATACCAGTGCCTATATCTACAATGGCACTATCAAGGCTAAGCCCTTGTGACTTGTGTATAGACACTGCATAAGAAGCACACAATGGAAATTGTTTCCGTGTCATATACATGGCTTTGACAATCTCAAACTTGACCATCACTCTGTCTATTGGTAAAGCAGTATCACAGTTGTCAAACTTAACAACCACAAACTCCACAGTTGTCTTCTGCACATTATACTGGAACTCATGCATGTACTCAATGGCTTCATTCACAAGACCATGGTCAACATCAATGTTTCTGCGAAGCATGACCCATGCATTCCTACACAGTGGTAACACAGCTTCCAAACCAGTGGTATGTGACACATCACTTGTGAGGTCTCTCAGATGCACAACCACTTTTGATACCATTGTGCATGTTAGACTAACACCATCTATGGTATCTAAGGATGTAAGACTCACAACAGGTTCCTGTTCTCTCTGCATCATGATCTCATTGAACTCTGCACACTGCTTAAGTCTTGGAAATAGACATACAACATGTCCCCCAGATTTCTGCATGTGTGCAAAGACATTACAAGCATCCTGAATAGGAGTGTTATTTCTAGAGTTCATGTGCTGCCTTAGCATTTCAAGATGAATGAGTGACAATGCACCAGTCCGAGCCTCATCAAGCAATGCTTTGTAAGACATGTCACCTTGCTGCCTCATATTCTGTAACAGTTCGACATACAGTATCAGAAGAACTCCCACAGATTGACACCACCTATGCATTCAATTGTTTTCTTAGCCTCTTCAACAGAAAGGGTACAGAAAACATGCTTGCCAGTCACAGGAGCGAGCTGTAGAAGGTCCCCAAAAACAAGAATATTCTTGCCACCAAATGGTATGTCATCATCAGTACCAAGTATCTCCTGTAGGCATATGTGAACATATGTAAGGAGAACATTTGAAACCATGCTGATCTCATCTATTATCAGCAATTGCATCTTGTAAAACATTGACCTCAGTTCAGAGGCAACCTCAAAAGGCAATTTTCTATAATCACCACTTTTGCCATGTTCAACTGGCAATGTAAACGACCTATGAAGCATAACACCACCTATGTTATATGCTGCCAGGCCTGTAGGAGCAGCCAAAATAACAGAAGTTGCAGAATTAGTAAGATCACGCACACCCTTGCTAATAGCCTCAATTAAGAAACTTTTCCCAGTCCCAGCAGCACCACTGACAGACATCTTTACTGGGTTCTTTTTGTCACAAACACAGACTCTGCTACTGTGCTGAATAGCATGTTGAACACCATGTATCACAGAGTGATACACAACTTTCTGATGCAAATTCAGTTCATCAACAAAGTCTGTAGCTGCCTCTGACAACTGCATGTTTTGTTGCATTGCACCCTCTATCTCTGACATCAGCACAGCTGGATCATTAGGAGGAGGAGGGACACCCAGTGTCTCTTCATCCTCAACATCAAGCATATCTTGTGGTGTTTCTGGGGTATCATCATCCTGAACCTCCCTTGCTCTCTCCAACTGATTTTTATTTCCATTTTGAGTCTCTCAATATAAGTGTCAGACACTTCACTCTTAAAGGAATCGTAAGTTAGCATGAACTCTTGTTCATATGTGTCAGATGATCCTTTCAATTCAGTTTCTGATCGCCAAGGCTTGAAGAGAAACAGTAGAGCAAAATAGTAGTGCTCCTTGTTTTCTGTTGTATTCAAGCTGAGTTTGCAGTGGTCAATTAGCCATGGCTTTCTCTTCTTCACAAGTGAACCATCGAAAGCAGTAACTTTATATATGTGCTTCTCAGGGTCAGAAGAAACACCCCACTTATAATCATATCATTGAGCAACTTGCTACAGACACAGATCTTCCACTGCACTGTGGCACTGTGGATAGTAGTTGTCAATTAAGTTGCTCTTCAGAATATTAGTGGATGTTGGTCTTGTAGCAGCCAGATCCTCAATCTCTTCATGGCTCTTAAGCACATGGCATATATTCTGCTTCTAGTTCACATTCAAATAATGAATGGCCTCTGACCTTCTATACAGACATATCCCTGTAAGGTGGTCACTTGCTTCATAAGCTCCACACTCACGGTGTGAAAGAGTCCTAAGCCCGAGTGACCACAATCTAGAAGAGATTGACCTATTGAAGTTTGACAACTCTTCCCACATTTCTTGCCGGCATGTCTGTTCATGCTTAGTGATGTATGATGTCACATACCTCACCAAAGCCATTGAATCGTCAGCAACATACTGAACATCAATGTTTGCCTGCCACATCAACAGAAAAGAAGGGCTATAGTCATTGATATAGACTTCTGATTCCCTGTGAGGCAGTTCATACACTCACTTTGTTGATTTTGCCTGTAAGTAGTGTTGCATAGCAGAAAATACATCATTCAAACAAGCATCCATACAAGCTCATCTTGGAAAACCAAAACGGCACTGTCCCCTGTTTTACGCTTTTCTATGACAATACTTTCCACACAAGTGTCATTAGAATTTCTGAACCAGCTCCCAAAGTGTTGCACTGTCATATTTGTCTGGAATCTGGCATGTAACATGTTACAAAATGAAGTCCAGAATTTCACTTGTCTCACTGTCACCAAGGCATGGGGCATCTTTAATCCACAGCAACACGTGTATGTGTGGAGCTCCCTGAGCTTGGTACTCAACCCTCCAGAGGTAGTGTTCAACAACCCCAAGAGGAGGATTCATTTTAGACAGTATGAACTTCAAAAGAGCCTGGAATCGATGGTGGAAGTAATGTGAGATGGACACTGGATCAAGTGAGCACATCTCACTGAGATTCATACTCTGTATCTTATCAACATCAGAGTTTGCCCATCTGAGAAGATCAAGTAGATCATCCCAATAGTATTCAGCACAACTCAGTGTCACAAATCATGTTGTTGGTCCAAACTCCCTCAGCATGCACATCACCTCAGAGTGTCATCTGTACCAATATTCTTTAGTACAATGCACCCTGAACCAAACAGAAGAAAGACTGACTTGCAGTGCCTCATCTTTTTTTCTGCAACGTGTGTAGTAACTGTGCAGCTGTCATATTACTGAACTCTGTGCCGAGTCTCAATGTATGAGCAATACTAGCAGACAAGACACTAAGTTCACTTTCCCAAAGAAGATGGAACAGGTATGCAATGTTTCTATGAAATTTGCCATCCTTATGTAGAACTCTTGAGGTCCTATACTCAGCTCCTGGAACATGAAGTTCTCGCTCATCTAGCCATCCATCTGTACCAAATGGAAACAGATCTGGAAAACAATGTACCTCAAGTGTAGCCTCCCATATGCTAACAGGATTGCCCTCCACTTCTTCATCTGCTACAATTCAATGTTATCCACCACTGGATCCTTCCCATGCAATGGGTGTATGGCAAATTGTTCATAAACATTGCCTGCAGATGCAATGTCAGTCTTCTCCAGAAATGCCTTGTCAGAATCTTCCACAGCAGTCCCTGTGGAAAGACCAGCAAATGTGTCAATATCAATGTCAGCATAAAGAAAATTATGCTCCTTTAGGTACAGCAAAGCATGCTTCACCTTCTCAACATTGACTATCTCTTGCCATATAGTTTTTGTCTTAGTTGGGACACCATTCACCAAAATCACAACACTATTATCCTGAGAAATAGTGTTCACCATTTCTTGCAAAGGCAATAACAACAGAGCCTTTCAGAGACTGTACCAGTTCTTTCTTTGGCAGGTCTCGCATTCTCGTATTAAGCCTGATAATTGTTTGAAATGGCTTCATTGTCTGAATTAGAATTTGTTCAAATAAGTTCAAGACTGCAATCTCAGCATGAGTTGCTTCAGCATCCATTTTATTGAGAACAGAGCAAGGAGGTAAAGTGTCACTCTTAATCTTGTTACAACATAAGTACACAGTGACACAGTTTCAACTTCAGCAAAACCTGTCTTTAAAAGCAAATATGCAAGAAGATGCCCCCACATAACATTCCAGAATATAATGTTCTGTAGGTCTATGTTGACACACTGATCTTTGTAGAAGAGGCACTCATGATACACAAACAACATCAAATTTTTGTGTCTTGCTAATTTCGAATTTAGCAAACTCAGTGCCAAATTTCTCAGAAGTTGATCTTCTTGCACTACTGATGTGTGCAGCATATTTGCATGTCCATCAGCAGCAGCTTTTGACTTCAGCTTATGGCTTGTTTTCAACTTTTTGATGAACTCCATAAATACGTCTACATCTCCACCATCCAGCAATGACTGAAAGTGGATAAAGTCTCAGACAACAGATCTGACCGGATATAATCTTTGCACAAATCTGTGTATGTCAGAGTAATGCACTGCTACCATGTGAAAATGATGAAACACACTGCCGCAGTTGTTAGAGCATGCAAGAGAATGGCCAATTAGGCCTGCATGAGGTTGAATCTTGCACTTGTCAATATTACAAATCAACCTATGTCACATAGACCTCTTTATGCTAGCAAACGACAACAGGAACATTTCAATTGACATGATAGATTCTTCCCTGACATTGCACATACAGTCAAATGGCCACTTCTTAGCAGACGACCTTTGGTTGCTTTCAGCCTGTGAAATTTCAGTTTCATCATCAAACTCAGGGCTCTCATCTGAGATAACTAAAATAGTCTGCACTTTACCATGTACACCTATTGTCAAATTATAAAATGGCAAGAAAAAATCTAGAAGTCTCATTGGCCAACACAGATCAGCTGACCGTACATTAATTCTCTGTATACGCACAGTCATCCTGGTCCTAAACTACATTACACAATGAGCAGATCAGTCCTCCTACAACCAAAACTATCTTCCATCAGTCTTGCTACAACCAGAACTGATCTTATACCACAAACATGGCCGCTACCGTTACACTGTAGAAACCTTCAACTGGGCCCTAAAATTAAAATGATCTTAAATATAAATTAAAACAAATTAATTAAATGTTGTTTACCAGATTGTCATGCTCTTCTTACACACATAAACAAATTAGAAACATTAAGTATTGTTTATAGTTTTCATTACAACTGTTTGTTTGCTAGCAGTGAAAAATCCCCCCCTTCTATCTTTACCTGCTCATCAGGGAAATCTCTTCTGCTTTCCCTGACAAGTGAGATAATTGAGTCTCTGGCTCTAAAACAGACATTTGTTGTCTGTGTGTACAGTATGTTAGTAGAGGAACATTCTACTGTTAGAAGTGGGCAGAATTTTGAATCGCTGTATTTCATGGTAAACATTCTATTTCTTGAATGTGGGGAAACACACAGAAAAAAACAGAATGAAGAAAGTAAGCAATAATACCATATAAACAAAGAGAAAAACGTGGTAAATGACTCACCCTGCTGTTTATCTTTTAGGACAGAATGAGCAGTTCATGATGCTGTCAGTGAGTGTGGCAGTTTTGAACCACTCTCATTCTTGCAGCACTGGGGAACTGAGAAGCCTCTGTTACGGCTTCCTTTTAGTTTTGTCTACAGAGTGTGGAGAATGAAATAAAATAAGGGGGGTATGTGTCATACTTAGAATGAGAAAAACAGCATTTGTGAATTGTTGTGGCTGGCAGGGGAATATGAAACTTAAGTGGGCAGGGAGGCTCACACTGTATAACACTACTTTAATCTAGCACCAATAGGTGGAAGAACTATTTTATGTTAAAAGCACAGGTTCACTTACATTTTTACTTATTTAAAAATGTGTTTAAAAATAAAAAAAACTGCTTCTAAACATAAAGGGACATTTTATAAGCTCAATAAGACAATCTGGGGTTGTGCATTACAGTGTGATAACTGCACTCCTAGGGACGACCGGCACTCGGCCTTCAGCCTCGTTCCTAACTATGCCCCAAGAAGTGTGGTTATCACACCGTAATGCACACCCCATCATGTCTTATTGCTTATTTAACATTTGTATTGTGTATATGGTTTATCTCTTCCCAAAAGAATGCTTCTGAATGCTCAGAGTGCAACCAATCTCCTTGAAACACCACAGATACATTTTCTCTGTTCAAGTATTCAAAAGACAAAAATTTGTTCCTCATCTCCTCAGTCTTTGAACTTAATTTATCAATGGTTGAAATCATCACAGCCCACAACTGAGATCAAATTGCAACAGCTACATTAACGAAACATCTTACTCTCAATCGTAACTTCATTAACGCAACCTTATTTCACAGTTTCTTGCCTTTGCATCTCTTGATACCTGAGATGAGATGATCAATTTTAGCAAGATTGACAAGTCTTCTAAAATAATTTGCTTTACTGTGCTGTACAGTAGCAGAAGTCACATGTCCAAGAATTTTTACATCTCAGAGACTCATGTCTCACTGTTGACAGTGCTGGATGATGTTTGTCCAGAGCACCTTTAACAAAGTCTATTCATTTTTAAATGACTAGAAGAGCTTATGTGTTTGTTCACATGAACATGTCTCTTGATAGGTACACATGAAACAGAAGAATTTTTTTTTCTTGTGTGTACATTTTGCACCTTTACTCTTTATATGGTACTGTATGACAGCGAACCACCACTACACCTACTACTTCTTGTGTGTCCCTTGACTTTACGGGAAATGGTCATGATGCAAACACTCAATCACACATTCAATTTGTACTCTGTAGCACTCTCCTAAGAAACAGAAAAGAAAAAAAACTAGTAGTGCTAATAAACCATGAAAACATGTACAAAAGTACTCTAGCATAAATCCATAACACATCTATACTCTGTTAATCATACCAGCTGCAAACAAGCTAGGACACTCATGAGTTGCATGGCCTCAGTCAGGCAATGCTCTCACCCCCCCAGAGCAGGTAAGGGATCCGGAGGGCAGACTAAGAGCCCAACTAAAGCCATGGACATCAATGGTATACCTCCCTGATACCAGTTGCATACAAGTTAGGACACTCAGGACTTGCACGCCCTCAGCCCGGCAATACCCCCACCCCCCAGAGCAGGTACTGGATCCTGAGTGCAGAGCCACAGCCCAACTAAAACTGTGGACATCAGCAGTATACCTCACTGATACCAGCTGCACACAAGTTAGGACACTCAGGAGTTGCATTGCCTCAGCCAGGCAATGTCCGTACCCCCCACAGAGCAGGTACTGGATCATGAGTGCAGAGCCACAGCCCAACTAAAGCCATGGACATTAATGGTACATCTCCCTGATACCAGCTGCACACAAGTTAGGACACTCAGGAGTTGTATGGCTTCAGCCAGGCAATGCCCCCACACCCCCCAGACTAGGCACTGGATCCTGAGTGCAGAGCCACAGCCCAACTAAAGACATTGACGTCAATGGTATACCTCCCTGATACCAGCTGCACACAAGTTAGGACACTCAGGAGTTGCATGGCTGCAGCTAGGCAATGGCTCCCCCAGACCAGGTACTGGATCCTAAGTGCAGAGCCACAGCCCAGCTAAAGCCATGGACATCAATGGTATACCTCCCTGATACCAGATGAACACTAGTTAGGCCACTGAGGAGTTGCATGGCCTCGGCCAGGCAATGCCCACCCCTCCCCAGACCAGGTACTGCATCTTGAGTGCAGAGCCACAGCCCAACTAAAGCCATGGACATCAACAGTATACCTCCCTGATACCAGCTGTATGCTAGTTAGGACACTCAGGAGTTGCATGGCCTCAGCCAGGCAATTCCCCCACCCCCCAAGACCAGGTACTGTATCCTGAGTGCAGAGCTACAGCACAACTAAAGCCATTGACATCAACAGTATATGCCCTGATACTAGCTGCACACTAGTTAGGACACTGCAGAGTTGCACGGCCTCAGCCAGGCAATGCCCCACCCCCAGACCATGTACTGGATCCTGAGTGCCCATCAGATGTTAACTATACACCATGTACAAGACTGTCCCCCACAGATTTCTTTTTCCGAAACTAAACAACTTCTAGAGTGAAAGTCTCACTGTATTCCCCATCAAAATATTTTTTTACGTCGCGAACGATCCTCGAAATGAATGTGACTCACAATAAAAAAATTGCATGCTCCTTATCAAAGATCAAAAAAACAAGGACATCTGAAACCACATGTAAAAAGACATATATTTGTGCACAATCCTCTTGTCATGGTAAATAAAAGTAAATCTTAACACAAAGTGCATGAAAAACTCTCCCAAATATCTTTTTTTGTGAAAGAAAACAAGTTCTGCATTCAAAATCTCACATTATTCTTGCAATCAAAGATTTTGCAACCTCGCAAATGATCCTCGCGATCAATGCGAGTCGTGATCAAAAAAATTGCATGCTCATGATCAAAGATCAGAAAAACAAGAAAAAACTAAATAAGATTTGCAAACCACAATATTTTTGCTCAGTCCACATGTAGTAGCCAATAAAACTACATTCAACCACAAACTGCATGAAAAAATGCAATAAAAAACTTTTTTTCGAAAGTAGGCAACTTCTACATGCAAAATCAAAGATTGAAAAACACGATAAAATGAAAGAAAACTTTCAAAAATCATTATCACTGTAAAATCCATGTCTCATAAGCAATACAAACACATATAACTGCATACTCTGCTTAAAACTGTAATGAAAAATGTATTTTTCAAAACTACACATTTTCCAGAATCAAAATCTCGTGTTACTCTCACGATCAAAGAATTTGCAAGCTAGCGAACAATTCTCATGATCAATGCGAGTTGCAGTCAAAGATTTTGCATCCTCACAAAAGAGGAAATGACAAACTTCACCATGTGAATTCTCTCAACCAATAGAATCATACAATAACACTTGTGTGGCCATTTTGAGAGTGGAAAATTAGCAACACTTGCTCCAACACAGAAAAGTAAGTAAAAATCAATCTACTATGCAAAAATCACCTAATTAACTAAAAAAAACATGCTGAAAACAATTACCATATATCAAAATCGGATTTTATACACTTCTGAATAATCTGTGCAGTATATTGACAGTATGTAGCTCTCTCGTAGAACAACAAGATTAATTTAAACTTTGATAGAGAATATGTGAGGCAGTTTCTGTTTCTTATATAGCCACACTGCTCAGGGGAAATATATATTAGGAAATAAGCATCACATCAAACAGATAACACCCCACTAACTGTTTTTTTGTGCAAATATTTTCCATGCATAAAACAGATCTGGCAACATTTTTGTCTTATTGCACAGACACCAGATGTCCTGAATGATCTGTCTTCTACCCACTGTTCCATTAAGTCAATAGTGATCTGAACGTATACCACCTCAGAACTTAGTTTTGTTTAACCTCTTTACTTCATTCTACATACAATATGAACTATCACTTGGATTGTCTGCTTACTATGTAAAGCTGTTAACAAAACCTTGACAATCAAGCCTGAAATGTTAACTCTGTAGTTGCAATCACAGCTTGTTATAAACTTAGTAGTTTTAAAAACATTATGTAGAGAATAATATATGAGGAGGTGGTTGATACGAGAATTGAAGGCACACCTGAGTAGAGTGATGCTACATAAACCCCGAGAGCACAGCTCGAGGGGCTTATTCAAGCATCACTCGATGAGGGTTTGCATTCAATTCGAGTTAAAACCACCTCCTCATGATTTATGTTATATAATTGCTTGGCAGCAATCTTTTTATGCAGTGGAGATCACGTACAATGCAAATGCAAAGCTCCACTGTAAAAGACAAGACAAATTATACCAGGAAACCTTAAAACAAACTTGAAGGGCATTACTAAACTTCAAAGGGACAGACGAGGGAATTTTTTTTTGAACAGCAGGGTTTTTAATTAATAGAACAACATGAAATAAAACCCAAACAATTGGTAAAAGAACATGTCTGATCTTCTGTACGAGTCCACAACAGCATGTAAAGAATGAGGAATCAGCGTGGTCGGGAACACATTTATGGGAAAAGAAAATTGAGTATAAAGGAACAAAACAGTTAAATGGCTACAACTGTCCACTAAAAAATAGATTATATAGTCATTGAAATGTTAAAAACACCACATGGTCTTCTTGGTTCTTCGTCGGTTGGTCTAGGTAACATGCCTGCATGTTCAGGGGTTCCTGTGGAAGGGGACCATGTTCGAATTACTGATTTGCCTTTCAGTAAACAATCACAGCTAAACAGTTTTTTACTTGATTTTTCATTACTTTTACATATTTTACTGGTGAACCAAAGGGAGGAACACTTTATTTAACTAATCCGTGAACCAAGGAGACCTGGAACAGACATGCAGTGCTTGGCAAGTAAGAGTGGATTATATTTCAGATTTGGATGCTTTTTTTTTCACTTGCTGTCTCTGGGCTCATGTGTTCACTCTAAGAATGCTCAAGGCATCACTAGGACAATCGCAGCGCGTGAATCTCATAACAACCAGCTGGTTGTTACAGGAATTATCAACTGCTTAATCCAACATTAAAAATTGATGACCAGTAATTATAAATGTGTAATTGTCAGACTACACATACTAACCAGTAAATAATTACAACTGAGACAGTCCTACTGTAACAGAAAAAAATACAGAACTCTTGAACTATTTAAAACGTTATCAGTAAGATAGATAGCTATACTTACCCTCACCACTCAAGCTGCTAGCTGAGAAAGAGAGGGAATCCAGCTTCACTGACCAAAATGACAACTACAGTACCTCTATCTAATAGAAATGGTTATTCTTATCAAGTTACTTGGTGTGACCAATGGACAGCCAGTATTGTTCCACCGAAACAAAAAGAATGTTTAATAAACAAAACACCAATAGAAACAGCCTTTACAGACAAAACAATTACTTTTTGCCTATATTAGCCAATCTTAAATCAGAATCTTAGCTGTGATTGTTTCTCACTGCACTTATTTTAGACATGCAACTCAGCACTCGGCATTCTGCTGATTAGCATTGGTAGTGCTCAGAGAGAGACACACACATCTCTGATATTTCTTCATTTGAGTTGTTGGAGGTTTATACTCAGCATGGCAGAAAGATCCAGAGTCAGTGTATGGATTGTGGGATCAAGCCTGGTCAGAAGGGCAGCAGTTTTCAATAGAGCTAGTCATTTTGGCAATGACTTGCACCTACCTCACTGCTCAGTGTCTTGGTTTGGGAAGGGTGGCATGAGATGGGAGCAGCTCATGCCAACCATATACCACTTGCTGGAGACACACCAGAACCAGACATACTCCTTATCCATCTCGGAGGTAATTATTTGGGGAACAAAAGGGCAATTGATTTAATAGAAGCTGCTCAATCTGACTTGCAGCATCTTATCAGTATGTTACCTGCTTATAAAATTCTGTATTCAGATATTACACAGCGAATGATCTGGAAAGATAAGGATTACTGTCCTGCACTAGAAAGATCATGTCAAAAGGTAAACATACAAATATCTGGATTCCTCTGTGCTATGGGAATGTACACCATACGTCACCCCCAAATTACATATCGGAGATATTGGCTATATCTAAAAGATGGTGTGCATCTCTCAAGCACAGGTAACAATATTTTTGTTGGGGACCTTCAAAATGGCATCCTTGCAGTTTTGCAATTGTGTACCTCTATGACAATATCTCTCATGTACATACTATAGAATGTTAAAAAACTGCTCTTTTAAGAGCCAATCAGACTGGTCAAAAACTAGAACTAAATACACACTACATACAGATACCTAAATGGGCAACTATAGACACTCACTGTCTTCTACCACACAGAAATATTTTGTTGGTTTTTTGAACATATTCTACTTTTTCCCCCTTCTGTCCAATGCACAGCAACTTCCTTAGCAATCCTCCTTGTTATACACCCCATAACCCCTCCCTGGGTAGCTGTTATTCTGCAATTCAGACATCTCTACTACATGCCTCAGACTACCTGCCCCCCTCAATTGTACAGCAGGGCAGAGGGGGGTGCAGGCCTAGTTACCCGTAACTTAATAAATTTCTGTCACAACTTCTTCTTCTGACACCCAGTCACACCACCATGACACATTATCTGGGTCAACCAGATGCCATTTCCATCCTCATTACTCTGTTTTTCTTGTTTCTCTTTCTCAGGCCCTAGTACATTCAGACACTTGTACATCCAACAGCTGAAACACTTTACACCATAACAACACTACATCTCTGCTCCAATATCCCTGCCGTATCCTGCCACATATTCACCCAATCCTTACCTGCCTAGCAGTACACCAGCACAACAACCATGGTTGCCATGTACTTTGTAGTTCCATATTAGTGGTACTTGTCATTGTAAAGTGGTATACATGTTCATAACACACAAAATCAGAAAAACTGCAGTGTTTTTAACACAATAGTACAACTCAGCAGTTTCTCACAGTCAATGTTTATTTTTTCAACAGATCAATAAAAAAAGAAAGAAAACCAAGATTTTATCTTCAAACAACAAAAAGTAAGTCATCAAATATTCATGTTTTAATTTTCTACAGCTCACAATGCAATGATGCAAAATGCAATAATAATGTGGGGAACATTAAAACTGTTTATTCAGCATCCTACATTTTCCGGGCCAGTGCTGCCACAGGTGGAGGGGGGAACAACTCTACTAAACAGGGATGTGCTTAATATTATGGGGGCTGGGGCTGCGACAGGTGGGAGGGGGGACCACTATTACACCAGGGCTTTGTTTTATACTCAGTTCGGGGTGAGGCCGATATGGGCAGGGGACAACCACTATACCACCTGGAGCTAGACTGGGTGTCAAGTGTTATAGTGCCATGGGCTGCCTGGGGGCTGGTGCATGGACTGGCAGGGTGTGCAGGCTCTCATACAGCTCTCTACAGCACAGCAGCCTGCCTTTGGGTGGCCACCCAGATAAGTCTAGTAGAACTAGACTTATCTTTTGGTAGCGCATCCCCAGACTAGCCCTGGGAATGCACCTCTGACCTGGGCTTTGAATGTGGCTGCGCCAGATATGCATGGGCACATCCCCTTTACTGCCCCTCCAGATGCACCACATATCACTACTGGCACTGAGCAGCACATCTTCAATACCCTGGCACATCAAAGTTGCACTAGTGCATCACAGCCCTTCCTAAATTGCTTAGCAGCGCATGCCAGGGATGCCACAACACATCTCGGATGCGCTGGGCACATCTTCATTGTGACTCCTGGCCCAACAGTTAAAATACAATAAATCTTATCTTCCATGGTTCTAAAAAAAAAAAATATTTTCACAGACTTCAAACATGCCAGAATCCTGGATTGACAGGGAAGTGCAAGCCCTAGTTCAGGCTGTCCAACACTATGCCAACCCCAGCTTTGTGATGAGGGCCACAAACCTCACACTAACACAGACGTGGGGAAAGGTAAGTCACATTTTAAATTTACAATATGAAAAAATATTTTCTTTGCTATTAAGCACAGTAGGATAATAATATCTGCACAGCAATTCCTTGCTAGCTACACAGTATTGGCAAATGCCAGATGGTCAGAGGTGTGATCATTTCCAGAATTGCAAGCAGATGGTGTTATAGCCACTGCAAGGTCCAGTATTGCACATATTGCCCATCCTGGAGGGTGTTATTGCATGAAAAAAATGGAAAATATAATAAATCATAACTTTGCTAAAATTAAGCCTGTTAACAATTACTTGCCAAGTCTCTGTGCTTGAAGCTTTAGGTGTTCATAGTCATAATTACTCCCTTCCATCTCTGTACAATAATAAAAGATCACAGCAGCCTGACTTTACCAGTGCAACTTATAGTAGTATGCTGCACAAGGATATTGGCTTAAATACTGTTCTCAAATCATCAGCACCATTATTAAACACAGATGTTTCTGTAATCAAATTTAAACAATGCTTCATAATAAGCTGTTGTTTTTGCGAATTAGACAATCCATGAGCCAGGTCCTCTCACTGCATAGTTTCCCATACAACGTAGTAGTACAAGTTTAGTAAAAAAATTTTTTCTTTCTCACAGTAACGCTTACAACAGTACCTGATGTCTTATGATCAATACTTAAAACTGAATATTTTCGCATTTTTCAATGAAAGAAGTTAAATTATTTACAAGGAGTGTGCAATAGATGAGAGGAGGGGTGTCGCAGAGCTCCAGCACCTCACTTGCTAACCCTAAAATATATGTAATATACCAAAGCAGTACACATAAAGTTGCAGCTGTAACACAGTAATGTATAAATTCACAAAATTCAAAAGTATTAGTAAATCATGAATTTTTGGTTTCTTTTGTATCTTTTTATACAGGTTAGCCATGCCTTGGGGAGGCAAGAGATTGAAAAAATGGGTGACGAATGTAGGAGGAAGTGGAAGCTCACCCGCCAGACATTCTATAGAGCGAAGGCAGTGGTGGGTGAGATGCGCAGGAGTACCTGGGAGTGGTACGACATTGTGTTCTCAATGTGGGAGGAGGCAGGGAAACCAGAGTTTGGCGAACGTCATCATGGCTGTGAGTAAATCTTTTTAATGGTGCTCAATGTTTGAAATGTAATATCTTCAACAAATCTGTCACAACATACAGGATAGTGTATGACTAACAGTTAACAACAGGGCTACTCTTTCCTTGAGTCAATACTATGATGACTGATGACCTCAAGAGAGTGCAACTCGAGAGGTCTTTCAGTCATCATAGTACCGACGAGGGGAAAGAATAGCCCTGGCGTTAACCTTTAGTCATACACTTTTCTTTATAGTGTATAGTGGAACTTCCAAAAAAAACAGACACAGTTTTTAGTTTTAACACTTATTAGGGAGGCAGTACAAGTTAAATAATTAGGCACCTTGAAAACAAAAGGTTGCATCAACAAATACCTCATGTACCCCAACTGTCAGATTTGCTGCTTGAGGAAACACTTGTGTGACGTCTGTATTGCAGCAGAATGAAAAATCATTCTGCTGCACTGCGGAAGTCACTAGTGCAGCAGAACAGTATTTTGAGAACAATAGATTTCGGTGCTCAACTACATTCCACTATACACTATAGTTAAATTAATCCAATGACAACCTCAGTAGATCAGTAAGGTGGTGTCAGAATCATATTAACTAATGTCATGTAATGTCATGTATGACACACAACAGCATTAATAGACCCTAATTGTACTCCAATACAGTATTCCATACAAAAAAAAGTGTGATTGTAGCCTAACAAAATAGTAATATTAGAACGTTTCTGCTTTAGCCCACTGTTATTTACTCTCAGTCTCTATGTCTCATAGATACATGCATTTTTCTCACATTTTGAAAGGTTGTGATACATCTTGTTTATCCTTTTGAGTTGCTTAGTCACTAACATAAACCACCCAAACTGCTATTTAAGTGTATCATACTATAAAATCAATAAGACATGATAGTATATGTGTCATGGTTAAATAACAAAATATCTTACATATGTTCTACCAGAAACCACAATACCTGACAAACAGTGTTATCCCACCATGACTCGCCATCTGTAGAGTCTTGTTTCAGTTATGAAATATCTAATCTTTACCCGATGTACCTGCCTTTTCCTATATATGTAACTTCTAACTGTCCCAGTCAGTTAAGATGACAGGTGACATAAAACATACCGGCCCAGATATTCAAACCGCACCCAAAAAGTGCGCAACAGCAGGAGCAAGCACAAGTCCATTGTGCCCATGCGCAAGAGGCGCAATATTCAAAAACTGCGCAGGCTAAGATGCGCCTACAGCCAATGACTGAATATTGCACCACCTGAGCCATAGCACAACTAGGGAGGTGAAGCTGAGCATATCTGATGCGCCAAAGCGCAACAAGGGATGTTCAGCTGAGCAGTCCAGATGCGCCATAGCGCAACCAGGGATGCCTCCAGCAGCAGGGCAGCAATGCAACAGCACAACCAGGGATGCAGGGACCCACCACCCATGCCACAGATGGGCAGAGGAACACACAGCAGAACAGACATCGTCCCCCCACACTCCATGCACTACACAACTGGGGGAGGGCTGGAATAATCACTGGCCCATGGAGACCAGCAACCAACCAACAGCTGGGCCATGGTGCACCATCACACCCCCTGGCAAGCTGTGACCGGCACACAAGGAGGGCCGACCACCACATGTCACACCATCCCACCAATGCAGAGCACACCCTGCACCGTGACCCCCAGACACCCTGCCCAGGAGCAGCATCCACCAGTGCAGGATACCCCATGCATGCCACCACCCCCACTGTGACAATGCAACCCTGTGCACCACAGAACCATGTAAGGCAGCCCCACCATGAGCACCCATCAGCGGGTGGCAGCACAAAATGATGCAACGACTGCATACACATTGCCACCACCCACACCCCCCCGAGGTACAGCTGAGAGACCGACCATGCATCGGCACACAAGGGACCCCACATGGGACAGGGCATGCCCCGGACCCCACCACCAGTGGTACAGCACCCTGCACACCCTCCCAAGGACACACCCTGACCCAGCACTGGCCACAACGCAGCCAGCGCAGACACCCACAGTGGTGCATAGAGGCATGCACCACACAGGATGCAACACAGTGCATGGACAAACACCCACCCACACCCAAGGCACACCATCACAGGGACACAGTAGCGGGGCAACCAAGCCCCCAGCATGTGGCCATGGAAACTGAGTACACACGGCCAGCACTCCTCCATGGCACAGGAGTGCCAGCCATCCTGTGCAGGCACTGTGGAGCTGAACGCCACCAGCATTTTCCCGGAGCACAAGTGAGACAGTGGTGCACATCCCCTGCAACACACACAAGCCACAGCATGGAGGTGGGACAACAACAGCGGAGGCCACAGTGTCACCCGAGGCAGACATGCACCACATCAGTGACAGGAGGCAACCCGGCATTGTGACGGGTACAGTGGCTGTCCTATATTGACAGCCACCACTGACATGCCAGCGGACAGTGCAGGTCACAGACATGCAAGGGTGTCAGCTGCACAGGCCATGGATGGGCTGACAGGTGTACCATGGACACAGAGCATGCACCATGGACCACTGCACAGTCATCCAGTGCACAGGGAAAAACACACACACCACAGACAGTGACTGATAGCTACTCTCACACCATGGTCACTTCCCCACAGACACACACACATGCACATGACTGCACCACCCCTGATGCCATGCACACCACTGCAGCTGAGCACCTATAGCCTGCTGCAAAACAGAGACCACCACATTAGGTTTATCAAAGCAAATGTATTGTAAAAAACACACAAAACTATTTACAGATATATACAAAAGGTTGGGGGGAGGGCCACAAACAAGGTGGGGGTGGGTAAGGAGCAGGGGAGAACAAATGGTAGAGGGAAGGAGGGGTGTGAGGGTGGGTCCAGGGGGGTAGGAAAAATCAGGGGCATTAGGATGCTTATCGGGAGCCCCACTCCCTGCTCTGGCTGCTCCTCCTGCCATGCCACCATTGGACTCCCACACAGTCAATCCTCTCCAATATTTCCAGGGAGGCCTTGGCCACCTGAAGTATCTTCTGCAGCATCCGTCTGATGGCTTGCAACTGACGTCCACCTAAGAAAAGGGAGCAGAGTCAATAGGTGTGAATGCACAGCCCCATGCAGTCCACCCACTGTGCATGGCATACGGCCATGGGACATGCCTCTGTGATGGTGTGTGACCACCCACAGTTATCGCGTCCACAAGACCTGCCCACCCAGGTGCACACAGCCATGCAAACCGCTGCACACACCCACCAGCCAAGTCCTGCACAGCACCACTGTGGCTGTTCAGTGACATGGCTATGTGGTGTGAAGGCAGTGGCACAGCCAGGTACCTGGTGCACACATGGACCACCATTGATGCACTCCCAGACATGCAGTGCCACTGGACAGTGCTGACAGTAACAAGTTGTGTGCATGAGAGTGGTGTCAATGGATGGTGGCCTGTTACACAGCATGCAATAGTAATCATGGATGTAAGGCACATACCATCATCAGGCTGGTCCCTCTGCGTCTGTGGACCTTCACCCCTCCCAGACTGACGGTCCTCCTGCTGGCACCTCCTGTCCCTCACCAGCCATCGCTCGTCTGGGCCTAAGGTGCAAACATGGAGAGAAGAACATCAGTACAATCCTGTAGCAAAGTCCCCCTGCCCCCATGTGTGTGCAATCCCACACAGCCAGACCCACCCATCCCACACCCTGATAACATCACCACGGCCAACACCGGACGGTCCCCCCCCCATGTTCCGGACACATGCAACCGTGATACCCATATGGAAGATAAAAGTGTATGGATGTTGCACCTGCCTGGCCATGGCACCGTGCTCCTCCTGGCATGTGCCTGCAGGTGGGCAAACAGGTCCGGGTCCCTCCACCTTAGGTCCCGCTGTCCGCCCCATACCAGTGGCCTCCTCCAGGGTGTCGGCCACCTCCTGCCACACCTGACTCCTGGACCTATCCAGGGGTGCCTCACCAAATAGTGGGCCAACAAGTGGCTCCACAATGGCAACCAGGTTTGCCATCTCTACCTGGCTCCACTGTGCTGCTCTCCTCCATGCCATCTCTATTGCTCGGTTGAGTCAAAATGGCACTCTGCAGTGCGATTCCACCATGTGCAGATGCTGCGCTGTACAGTGCTGCCATTCCCTATCATGCTGTCACAGAACAGCATGATAGCGGTGCACCCATGCCTGATGCATGGCGCCTAGGGGGCCAAGGTCAGACACAGGGTCAAGGGTCTCTGGTGCATGGATAGCCACAGCGCGAGTGGAACCCACTGCATCTAGCATGATTGGGCGCCTGTGTGCCACCTCCTGTAGCGGCCTACTGCGCTGTTGCCCCAGTGTGCCCACGATGCCCCAGTGCCACAGTGCCATATAGGTGAACAGCACTGTAGCGCCACTTGCACTATGGTGGCTGTGCCCTGCATTGCCTCCCATGCACAGCATGTCAGCAGTGCGGCAGGCGCCTGTGTCATCAACCCGGGCATGTGCAGTTAGGTGTGTACTGTGCATGTCACTGAACTGCGCCCTTGGCTCAGCACGTTCAACACAATTGCGCAAAGCGCAAAAGCGCGATATTCAGCCATCATATGCAAATCAGCTACTCAGCCATTCAATGGCGCAGTCACTGCATTTGCATCCACTTAAAGATGTGCCTCGCCACATTTGCATGGGTTGCGTTATAAAAGTGTGACATTGAGCTGCACTGGCCATAATCGGTTACTGCAGTCTATTGGTGAGTTGCATGCTGTTTGGGAGTATGGACTGTGGATTTTGGGACATGCATGGGACTGCACAGTTACAGGTAACACCTGTCATTCTCACAGGCTGAATCATGACCGAGCGAGTTGTGGAGGAAGAGGAACAGAGTTGTGGGAGGAGGAGGAGGAGGCCAAATTTCACGAAGGCCAAGATGGATGCCCTGTTCGAGGCCTACCTAGACCAGGAGCCGCTTCTCAGCGGAAGCCAGGGAACACCACAGGCCTGTGCTGCTGCATGGGAGGAGGTGGTGCGTGCTGTAAACCTGCATGGCAGCCACCAGTGCTCCATGCAGGAGTGCAAGAAGAAGAAGTTGGGCACAGACAGGAGGATTAAGGAGATTAAGGAGAAGGTGGCTGCCATCAGGGCAGCATGATCTGCGACAGGTGGGAGACAGCCTGAGGTGCTACGCCTGACCCCACAGGAGGAGAGGGTTGCTGGCAGCATGCAGCATTGCACCATTGAGGGTGTTCCGGGTGGTGGATTCCAGATGGGTGGTAGCCCGTCACTGCTTGGTAGGTCATGGTCTGTCTATTGAGGGGTGGACAGGGTAGGTCACATTCAGTAACGCGACTTTGTTTTCCCTTACAGCTCCTGAGCATCTGCATGGGTCAGCGGTGGTGGGCCTCTACACTGAGGCCAGTCAGATGGAGATGGAGGAGGGCCCATCCACCTCCACAGGAATATGCAGCTCAGTGCGACAGTGGGCCCACCCGGATGTCCAGACTGATGATGTTGGAGCAGGTGCGGAGGAGGCCCTGTCCGTGTCCCAGTGTGCCAGCATCCACGGATGCCAGCAAGCTGGGACTCAGGCTGGTGCCGGGTCCGTCACCGATGATGATGTCGCTAATGTCATGGACAGTGACATGTGTGTGCCACAGGATGGCCACACAGCAGGTAACATCGTGGCCATGGCTGTGGGTGGTGCCGCCGTGGAGGCCTGCATGTCATCACAGTCCCAGCCTGTGCCTGTCAGCACCAGTGGGGCAGCACTGGTGTGTGTACAGGACAGTGGGACTGTTGCGGCCACTGCGACGGCACCAGTGAGCCCTGGGGAGCGGCAGCCAGAGGGGCAGCATCAGCAGTCGGCCAATGGGCTTGGGGGTACAGTGTCAGGGGGCGGTGTCAGTGCACCGCCTGTGGACATGCCCAGGCCTGGTCCTGGTGTGCAGCACCCACCCTCAAGGGGTGCTGAGCATCAGGGCCACGCACACCCTGAGGGACAGCATGCCAATCAGGCAGATGATCTCTTGGATGAGCACACCCGCATACTGCAAGCATCAGTCAATCAGCAGATGCGGCTTGTGACAGCAGTGGATGCACTGAGTGTGGCTCTGGAGCGGGCAGAGGAGCATTGCAGCAGAGAAACTGTTCTGCTCCTGGCAGGGAAGGACTGGATGCGGGAGGATGTGACTGCTGCCATTGACAGGCTGACACATACAATTACAGCTGCCATGGCCACAGGGGGCACACAGCTATTTGCCCATGTGGCGCAGACGCCGCGCAGTGCAATGTCCACCACCCGTTCCTTGCATCATGCGACACCGTCCTTGTTGACACCAGGTTCAGCTGTGGGCATCTCGAGCACCCCTGGCGCAGGCATGTTCAGTGTGCTGCAGACCCCTGCGCGAGCACGGTCACGTCCATGCAGTGGAACCGCTGGGGGACCATCGGTGCCATCCCATGAGGCCAGTGGTCAGCCTGTCAGTGCTGGCGGGTCTCGGCGGGGCCGCCCATGCATCCGTGGTGGCCAGGGCACTGTGGCACGTGACTGATCTGTCTCCCAACGTGGCTACTGTCTGATGCTGCCCTGTGTGCATTGTGTCATTCAGCGGGTAATGCACGGGTGGGTACCCAGCCCTGCACGTAGACACACAGTCCATCTGCACACCCTCCCGGCTGCTGTCCGCAGTTGCATGTGCATGATGATGCCTGCAATGCGCTGTATGCCAATGTGCAATGGTGCCCAGCATCTGACACACGCACAATGACAGGCAGTGGGCGTGGTGGTCTGTGGACATGTGTGTGGCTAGGGGTGGCATTCTGGGTCAGTGTGCCTCCTACCCTTTGTGCATGTCTGGTGAGTTGTGTGTGTGTGTGCGTGTGTGTCTGTCCAAAAGCCATGTTAGACCTCACCGATCCCTGGTGGTGTGTGTGGTTCCATGCCTGGCTACTTCCCTTGATGGCATGCACCTCTGGTGTGTGTCCATGCATGTTTGTGGGTTGTGCCTTTGCCACTGGTGGTTGCACATGGCCCCATGACTTACCTGGGTTGGCTGAAGTGCTCCTCCGTGATGGTGTCCCGGTGCAGCTGTGCCAGCCGGAGCAGTCGGGGGTCCCGTCATCCAAGGGGGGGGCTGCTCATCACCATTGTTACTGGCGTCCTTATCGTCCCCATTGCTGTCCCCCTCTTCGACCTGTACGGCTATCCCACATTCGTTGGCCATGTTGTGCAGGATGCAACAGGCCAGGAATAGCCTGCAGGCCTTTGAGGGGCTATACTGTAGGGAACCGCCAGAGGTGTCCAGGCAATGGAAACATGCCTTCAGCATCCCGAACACCCACTCAATGACATTATGTGTGGTGGCGTGTGCCTCATTGTAGCGTTGCTGCGATGGGGTCGCGGGCCGCCAGTATGGTGTGAGCAGCTGGGGATGAAGTGGGTATCCACTGTCACCTGTGTGTAGAGGGTGGAGGTTAGTTTGGTGATCAGCATCGCCCTGCCCCAGGCCATGTAGGCCACTACCCATGTCACCCCTGACCATGCCCCTCCCAAGCCCTATGTTTGTCCATGTGGTTTGCATACTCACCCAATAGGTGGCCAGTGGGGATGTCCCCACTCTCGAATCTGTGGCACAGTGCCGACTGGTGCCAGATGAAGGCATCGTGTGCTCCCTCAGGGTGCGTGGCACAGACATTGATTATGCACCCCTGGCATCGCACACCACCTGGCAGCTGATGCTAGCATAGCCCTTGCGATTCATGTATGTGGCCCCCTCAGGGCCAGGTGGTGTGCGGATGGCCACATGGGTGCAGTCTATTGCCCCAGCACACCAGGCATACATGCTACCCTGTGGAACTCCTGTATGTTTGCTGTGCGCTCTGCTGGTGTGCTGGGGAAATGGATGTACTCCGCAGCATGTGGCAGCAGTGCGCTGAGGAACTGGGTGAGGTAGTGTGACGCGACCAACTAGGTTATGCCTGTGGTGTCCCCTGTTGGTCTCTGGAAGGTACCCATGGCGAGCAAGCACATGCAAGCTGTCACTTTAGTCTCCACTGACAAAGCATGGCTCCGTCGTGTGGGTGCCTGCATCACATCACTGCACAGCTCACAGAGCCACCTCAGATTCACCCGATTCAGGTGGTACCGGCCCATGATCTCAGTATCACTATACAGCTCGAAGCTGGTGCAGGCTCGGTACTGCCTGTTGGGGGCATACCGCCGATGGGCCCTTCCATGGCCGTGCCCCCCTGCTGCCCACCTTCTCAACTCCCTCATTACTGCCTCCATCTGGATGGTGGCACTGGCCATGTCCCTGGCTTGTGTTCACCCCCCCCGGCAGCTGTTTCTGTGCTCCCCCGCTCTCCTGGCTGTTACTTCCCCTGCACCGGGAACACTTGACTGTGCTGGCCTCAGTGCTGTGTGGCACTTCCCCCTTCTGCACTGTGGCTCCCCACACCTTCCCTGAGCCTGTGGGTTCCAGGTGCCCTTTCACTGTCCTGCCCTGTGTGTGTGTGTGTGTTGCCTGTGTGGCTGGCTATAGTTCAGCAACTTGTGGCTTCCCTGTAGCGTTCTTGAGCCTCTCCCTAGTTCCTTTTTATTTTGGCTCATTTCCGCTATGGCACAACTTCCGCTTGCTCCCCTATTTCACATGGCGCATGTTGTTGAATATCGCACTGTGCCATTTATGCATGGTTCCTCCCCCTTCAGTTGTGCATACGTTCATTATCATTGCGCTATTGCTCAGCGTGATTTGGGGGGGCGCAACTGCCTCCCACTGAATATCGCAGAATGGCGCATTTTCGGACTTGCGCTGGCACAACCCTATTGTGCATGGCGCAACCCTTTTGAATATCTGGGCCACTGTTCCTAGTCTATAAGCTAACAGTCTAAAACATTCAATGATAAATAATACCATATGTAACAGTGTGTGTTAGTTCTTACTGTGTTACATCAACATGTAACACATGCTAATGTAGTGCAACAGAATATTTCAGTAAATCTGCAAACACACTATTTACTACTACTACTAAAGTAAAATCACACAGTATACACACATATAATAAGCATTTAATATTTATTTCTTTCTCCCTCAGCCACCGAGGCCACCATCCCTGCTTCCTCCCATGGCATGCAGCTCGTGCCGCTCCCGGAAGGTGAAGACAAAGGGGCTCCAGTCAAACAGCTGCTAGTGCTCGACTCTGCTGGTAAGTCACAATGATAAAGTGGGAAACTGTCTTTGCACTCAAGGACCAATACCTGCTCTTAGCTGCTGGCAGCATTGCCTGGCAGAGGCCATGCAGCCACTCAGTGTCCTTACTTGTCTCACCTAGTATCAGAGAGATATAACGTTAATATTTACAGCTTTATTTGGGAATGTGGCTCTGCACTCAAGATCCTATACCTGGTCTTCGGGGGTGGGGACCACTGCCCACTGAGGCTGTGCAAGTACTCAGTGTCATAACTTGTGTTCAGCTGGTATCAGGGAGCTTTACTGTAAACATTTATGGCCTTAGTTGCCATGTGGCTCTGCAGTCAGGGTCCAATACCTGGTCTTGGGTGGTGAGGACATTGGCTAGCTGAGCCAGTTTAGCTCCTCAGTGTCCTAACTTCTGTTCAGGTGGTATCAGGGAGATATAACATAACTGTTTATAGCTTCAGTGGGGATGTGGTCTACACTCAGTGTCCAATACCTGTCCTTGAGTGGTGGCAGCATTGTCTTACTGATGCCGTGCACCTCCTCAGTCTCCTAACTTGTGTGCAGTGGGTATCAGGGAGGTATACCATTGATGTCCTCAGCTTTAGTTGGACTGTGGCTCTGCACTGAGGATCCTGTACCTGGTCTGGGGGTGCTGGCATTGCCTGTCTGAGCCGTGCAACTGCTCGGTGTCCTAACTTGTGTGCAGCTGGTATCAGGGAGGTATACCATTGATGACCATAGCTTTAGTTAGGCTGTGGCTGTGCACTCAGGATCCAGTACCTGGTATAGGGGAGGTGGGGGCATTGCCTGGCTGAGGCCGTGCAACTCCTCAGTGTCCAAACTTGTGTACAGCTGGTATCAGGGAGGTATACCATTGATGTTCATGGCTTTAGTTGGGCTGTGGCTCTGCACTCAGGATACAGTACCTGGTATTGGGGGTAGGGGCATTGCTTGGCTGAGGCTGTGCAACTCCTCAGTGTCCTAACTTGTGTGCAGCTGGTATCAGATAGGTATACTATTGATGTCCATGGCTTTAGTTTGGCTGTGGCTCTTCACTCAGGATCCAGTACCTGGTCTGGGGGGGTGGGGGCATTGCCTGACTGAGGCCGTGAAAAAATCCTCAGTGTCCTAACTAGTGTGCAGCTGGAATCAGGGAGGTATAATGTTAATGTTCATGGTTTTAGTTTGGCTGTGGCTCTGCACTCAGGATACAGTATCTGGTCTTCAGGTGGTTGGAGGCTTTGCCTGGCTGAGGCTGTGCAACTCCTCAGTGTCCTAATTTGTGTGCAGCTGGTATCAGGGAAGTATACCATTAATGTCCATGAGTTTAGTTGGGCTGTGGCTCTGCATTCAGGATACAGTACCTGTGCTTGTGGGGGTGGGGGCATTGCCTAGCTGAGGCCATGCAACTCCTCAGTGTCCTACCATGTGTGCAGCTTGTATCAGGGAGGTGTGCTATTGATGTCCATGGCTTTAGTTGGGCTGTGGCTCTGAACTCAGGATCCAGTACCTGGCCTGGTGGTGGTGGTGGGGGCATTGCCTGACTGAGGCCGTGCAAATCCTCAGTGTCCTAACTTGTGTGCAGCTGGTATTAGGGAGGTATATTGTTGATGTCTATGGCTTTACTGTAGTTAGGCTGTGGCTGTGCACTCAGGATCCAGTGCCTGGTCTGAATAGGTAGGTGCATTGACTGGCTGAGACTGTGCAACTCCTCAATGTCCTAACTTGTGTGCAGCTAGTGTCAGGGAGGTATGCTGTTGATGTTTATCACTTTAGTTGGGATGTGGCTCTGCACTCAGGTTCCAAAACCTGGTTTTGGGGGTGTAGGTGCATTGTCTGACTGAGGCCATGCAGCTCCTCAGTGTTATAACTTGTGTGCAGATAGTTTCAGGGAGGTATACCATTGATGTCTATGGCTTTAATTGGGCTGTGGCTCTGCACTCAGGATACAGTACCTTTTCTGGGGGGGTTGAGACATTGCCTGGCTGAGGCCATGTAACTTCGCAGTGTCCTAAATTGTGTGCAGCTGGTATCAGGGAGGTATACTTTTGATGTCCATGACCTTAATTGGTCTTTGTCTGTGCCATCAGGATCCAAAGCCTGCTCTGGGAGGGTGGGGGCATTGCCTGGCTGAGTCCATGCAGCTGCTCATTGTCCTAACTTGTCTTCAGCTGGTGTCAGGGAAGTATAACATTTATGTTAACAGCATTACTTTTGATGTGCCTCTGTACTCAGCATCCTGCACCTGGTGTTGAGAGCTGTGGGGCACTTCCCAGCAGAGAGCATGCAAGTACTCACTGTCCTAACTTATCTTCAACTACTATCAGAGATGTATAAAATTAATGATTCTGCCTAACATCACAGTACAAGTACTCAATATCACATGTATTGGTGGAAGCACATATTGCTGGTAAAGCAGCTCCCTTCAGGCATCACGCTCCCACCAGCTTGTACACTTCTGCTTAACATTACACTGCAACTACCAGTGTTGGGTGAGTTACTTTTTCTGTTACTTTCTATTACGTTTGGAAACTTGTCCCAGGAAGCTCTGTGCAGTCACTAGCAAGGATGGAGAAGTACTAGAAAAAGTAATGCACCTTACAATTAAATTTACTTATTTCTTTTTATACAAAATCAATGCAAAAATAATAAATAACTGTAACAGATTGCATTTTTTGAAAGTAATAGGTTAGTTACTAGTTACTTTCAAATAAATGTAATCAGTTACAGTTACATATTTCTTTTGTAGAAAAAGACATAAGTAATTTTAACTGTAAGGTGTATTACATTTTCCAGTACTTCTCCATCCATGCTAGTGAGTGCACAGAGCTTCCAGGAACAAGTTTTCAAACGTAATAGAGAGTAATGGAAAAAGTAACTTACCCAACACTAGCAACTACTGAATATCATACATATTGGTGGTAGTGCAGGGCCTTTCGGGCCTCATGCTCCCACCAACTTGTCCATTTATGCCCAACTTGTCCACTTCAACCTACCATCACACTGCAACTACTGATTATCATACATATTGGTGGGAGCATGTATTGGTGGGAACACGGGGCCCTTCTGGCCCCACACTCCCACCATCTTGTCCATTTATGCCTAACATCACAGTACAAGTACTAAATATCATATGTATTGGTAAGAGCGCATAGTGCTGGGATCACAGGGCCTGATCACATTGCAACTACTAATTATCATACGTATTGGTGGGAGCACATATTGGTGGGAGCGCGGGGCCCTTCAGGCCCCATGTTCCCACCAATTTGTCCATTTATGCCTAACATCACAGTACAAGTACTAAATCTCATATGTACTGGTGGGAGCACATATTACTGGGAGTACGGGGCCCTTGGCCCCGTGCTCCCTCCCACATTGCCCAGCACTCCATAACCACATACATCTGCCATTGATTTTTAGCTCTCCTATACCTTATCATGAAATCTTCCTACACACCCAAATATATGCTCACCATGCCTTTCACAACACACAGAAATGTTTTCCCATTAACTATAATGAACATGATGCCACAACTCAGCAACTGTAACTGACACTGAAATAATAATTGACACACTCCAAGATCCATGATGACTCTTTCTACAGACCAAATTTCACACAAATCATGCAAACGGTTCAAAAGTTATGAAGCAAACCAAATTGGCATTCATTGAGGAGGAATAATTTCACACCTGTTTACATTTTACACAACTAACCACTGAAAGTACATCCATGGCAGTAAGGCTAGCTACCCTATAAATTTCAAGCCACTACCACAATGCAGAACGCTATCTGAAAAATGTAAACTGGTTCATTCAATATCTCCATAGCAAATGCATTTTTTGACACCTAAGCACAATAATTCACATCTACAGGACATCCCCTCAACACCCTCCAAATTTCAAATCAAAAGACCAAACCATTTCCAAGATATTTAATTTTAAAGTTTTTGCACCTTTAAAAATTCTTAGATCATGAGAATCGATCGAGACCTTGCGATCAAACATCATCTTTGATCATGAGGGAAAATTTGGTCATGAAATTTGGGTTATCTAGTCTCTCCCAGAGACATCCAATCCAGCAAAAATCTGGCCATCTTGTTCCGACCTCATAAACGATGCTCGCAATCAAAGAAATCTCGTGACCAAAGAATTTGCAGACTCACAATCAAAGAATTTAAAAATGTTAAAACTCCATTTTATGACACAACCACATTAAACCACAGGCATGGCTCAATAGAGAGATGCCCCCTGAGCAAAACCCATCCTAGTTTTATTTCACAAGTCACCCCTGGGCTGAGATATTTGTTTTTTTCCAACCCAGAAATCTGGCCATCTCGTCCGTCCCTCACGAATAAAGATCGAGATCAAAGAATTTCGCGATCAAAGAATTTACGAGCTCATGATCAAAGATAGTTAGTAAACCACGATCAAAGACTTTAAAAGTTTAAAACTCTATTTTTTTGACATAAATACATCAAACCACAGGCATGGCTTGATAGAGGGAAGCCCCCTGAGTAAAACCCATCCAAGTGTTACTTCAGAGGTCACCCCTGGCTGAGATATTTGTTTTTTTCCAATCCCAAACTGAAAACAAGATGGCGGCCATGACGATTCATAAATTTCTCACGATCAAAGAATCTTTCATCGCGAGCCTGAAAATTCTTTGATCATGAGGATTGACCAGATGGCCAAAACCCCATTCTTCTTTTGCAAAATAACCATATAAATCTTTCTGTAGACTTATAATGATAGTTAAAAAGTTTAATAACTTTTGAATGGATTAATATTTTTTCACCAAACAAAAAGTGGCATATTCCTTGACCCAAGCTCTTTCTATGTGCCAGGTTTCAGAACAGCACACCACATGGCGGCCATGCAGTGCTACAATCAAAATCCGAAAAACTGCCCACAAAAGTGGCGAAAGTGCATTTTTCAGTGATTTACTGCACAAAAACTGTACTTCTGACCCAAATGCAATTTGGCAGATCAAGAGATCTACCATGCCCCACTGCACATATCAAATTTCATGCAAATACATTGAATGGTTCCAAAGTTATTAACATGCAACATTTCAAGCTTAACATTAAAGTGCCTCCATAACCCTAACTATAGGGGCACGACCGTGCCTATAATATGTATACATATATAGATCCACTGTATATACATGCATATATATATATATATATATATATATGTGTGTGTGTGGTATACATATTATACATACATATATCTACATACATGTGTGTATGTATATATATGTGTGTATATATATATATATATATATATATATATATATATATATATATATATATATTATGTAGCACGGTAGTGCTACCACAGTTTGGGTTGAGGAGTCATTTACATGTTAAACCTAAAATTTTGTACCTTAATAACTTTGCAACTATTCAACGGATTTGCCTGAAATTTGGAATACCCAATCAACAATCATACATCTTGGGATCTGCCAACTTTCGTACTGTTCAGATATATGGCTGCAGAGTTATTAAGCATGATCAGCATGCACATTTAAGCTTTTTTGAATTCTTTGCTCGTCCCTACAGGTGCAAGGTTTGTGTGACTGGTCCGAAAACTTCAGGAAATGTGCGGTTTGGTCCCCAATGTGCCTTTTGAAGATTTTGTGAAAAAAATATTAAACTGTTCAAAAATTATTCAAAAAACAATTTCCCATTATAAATCAATGGGAAAAGTTAACAAAAAGTTCAACACTTTTGCAAATGCAGTTTTTGCTTTTGCAAATGGCTCTTTTACTTTCGCAAATCCACTATTTTGTTTTCAGTTGGTGATCAGAAAAATGCTTGGCATTTACATTTGGGACCCTCTAGCAACGCAATTCTTTTTGTGTTTACCTAATCAGACCCTGAGGATGCTAGGCATGTCTTTATTTTTGAGGTTAAACACCCTAGGAATATGTTTTTTCAAGTTTCTGGAAAAAGTACTTTCGCAAAGTAGTGTTGCACTCACGAAAGTGTCGCAAATTTATGCCAAAGCTTTCAGAAATTGCGACACTACTTTTCCAGGCTATGGAAAATGACAGCTATTCTTTGCCACCCTGCTGCAAAAGAATGATTTGGTCTTTTGGGCTGAAATTTGGGGGAAACGCAGCCAAGAGCGCACTGATGTGCCTTTCAGTTTTTTGGTGAAAAAATATTACAGGGTGGCAAAGTTACGGCACTCCAAAGTTGACACTTTTTCCCATAGGATAACATTATGGCATGCACCGCATTACAGGAATCCTTTGCCGCCCTGCTGCAAAATAACGGTTTGGTCTTTTCTTTTGGGCTGAAATTTGGAAGGAAGAAAGCCAACATCCCACTGATGTGCCTTTTGGTGGTCTGGTGAAAAAATATTACAGGGCGGCACAGTGACGGCACTCCAAAGTTAATGCTTTTTCCCATTGGATAACATTACAGCGCCCATCATGCCTTTCGAGCCCCATATCTCAGAAACGGGGCGAGATACAGACTTTTCATCACAAAAATGCTTAGCCCCCTAATGGGGGCTAAATACATAACTAGGCAGAAAAATCATAATTCATATGAAATTTACATTTTTTTCTATGTCATACAGTTCCTGAGATATAAGCAATTTAATATTCCAAGTCCTCATTTTCTGCTCCAAGGCCCATTGTTATGAATACATTCTTTGTTTTCACTGTGTTTTCCAATGCATTTTTTGGGGAAAAGAAGGGTGTGCCTTTTTGTTACTGTGCCAGTTAGCATTTCCAGTTGCATTTCCATTACAGTTTGTGGCACCATTACTGTCTACGCCACCGTGTGCGTTACGTTTTGCATTTTCGCTTGCGTTTGCGTGTCTGTGTCGTTTGGCATTATTGTTGCTGTTACCATTACCAGTTTCATTTGCCATTGAGGTACCATCCACATGCATTACAGTTTGTGTTTTCATACGTGCTTGCATTTCTGTTTCGTTTCTGTTTCCTTTGGCATTATTTTTGCTGTTACTGTTACCATTTGCATTTACAATTGCGGTACCATGACCGTGCATGTAACGGTTTGCTTTTCTGTACTCGCTTGCATTTGCATTTCTCTTTCCTTTGGCATTATTGTTGCTGTTACCGTTACCATTTCCGTTAACAATTGCGGTTCCGTGACCATGCACGTTATGGGTTGCGTTTCCATATGCGTCTCTGTTCCCGTTTCCATTTCTGTTTCCTTTGGCATTATTCTTCATGTTAACTTTACCACTTGCATTTACTATTGCGGTACCGTGGCTGTGCGCGTTACGGTTTGTGTTTACGTGTACGCTGCGTTCGCGTTTTTGTTTCTGTTCCCTTTCACGTTCTTTTTGCCGTGACACTTAACATTTCCATTTAAAATACCACTGCCATCACTGTTCGTGTTACCAGTTGTGTTTTCATATGTGCTTCAATGTCCGTTTGCGTCACTGTTTGCTTTGGCATCACTTTGCGCTTGTATTTCTATTAACGTTTCCCTTACCATTTACGTTTCCATTACCATGTGCACCACTGTTGGCACTTCTGTTTGTGTTGCTGTTCCTGTTACTATGTCACAAGACATCACGTGGTGGGAGTGTTGGGCCCGAAGGGCTCCGTGCTCCCGCCACTGCATTACTTTCACTAGTTGTCATCATCATTCTCAAAAAGAAGGGAAATTAGAGGCAAAAAAACTCCATTTAATGCATCAGTTAGGGTTGTTCCACAGTTGCAAAAGTGAGAAATTCAATGTTGGTTGAAAACCCCCTTGGACCCCCAGCCCACCCCCAGCAGCATCGGGGTGCACATTGGGTCGTCAGATCCCTAACTCTCACCCCATTCTCCTATACCTCTGCTTCTTTCACATGTGATCGGGTGAGAGTTGGGACCGATGACCCCAATGCACATCCGATGCTGGTTGAAGGGGTCAAGGGGGTTTTCAACCCTAACACTGAATTCTTCACTTTTGTCACTGTGAACAACCCTAACTGATGCATTAATGGAGCTTTTGCTAATATATATATATATATATATATATAACATATATATATATATATATATATATATATATATATATATATATGACACATTATAGTGGCACGGTAGTGCTACTGTAGTTAACATTGAGTACCCATTTAAGGTTAAAGTGTGAAATTTGGCAGCTTAATAACTTTGTCACTGTATGATGGATTTGCCTCAAATTTGCCATGCATGGAGCGGAATCATATATCTCTGGCTGTGCCAAGTTTTGTAATGGTTGGTTATACAGTTGTGGAGCTACATAGCACCATAAAATGTGGTATTTACGCTTTTTCGTGCATTCTTTGCTCGTGCCTACAGGTTGCACGGTCTGTGCGACCAGTCCAAAACCTTCAGGGAACATGCAGCTGGGGTCCCCGATGTGCCTTTTGAAGATTTCATGAAAAAGTATTAAACGGTTCAAAAGTTATTCAAAAAACAAGTTTCCCATTATAGTCAATGGGAAAAGTTCACAAAAAGTTCGACAGTGTTGCGAATGCAGTGTTTAGTGTCACAAATGACACCTGAATTGTCACAAATCCACCATCTTGTTTTCAGTTGGTGGTCACAGAAATGCTTGGCATTTAAATATGGGACCCTCTAGGGACCCAGTTCTTGCTGCGTTCACCTAGTCGAGCCCTGAGGATGCTAGCTATGTCTTTTTTGGGGGTTAAACACCCCAGAAATGTGTTTTTGAAATTTTTGTAAACAGTAGTGTCGCAAAGTAGTGTAGTACATTTGACACTTTCATGCTTTTTTTTGTGAAACTGCCACAAATCACGACACTACTTTGCAACGGTATGCCCAAAAGAACAGGAAATCTTTGCCACCTTGCTACAAAAGAACGGTATGGTGTTTTGGGCTGCAATTTGGAAGGAAGAACGCCAAGATCCCACAGATGTGTCTCTTCATGGTTTGGTGACAAAATATTAGAGGGCTGCAAAGTTACAGTACTCCAAAATTGACACTTTTTCCCATAGGCTAACATAATGGCATTTGCCGTGCCTTTTGGGGCCCTTATCTTGGAAACGTTTCGAGATACAGACTTTTCATTGGAAAAATGCTTAGCCCCCTCCCTCCCAGGTGGCTAAGTATGAAATTAGCCAGAAAAGTGATAAATAATATGAGATTTTAATGTTTTTTCTACGTCATATGGTTCCTGAGATATAAGCAATTTAGTATTCCAAGTGTTCAATTTCTGCTCCACGGCCCATTATTATGCATACATTCTCAGTATTCAATGTTTTTCTCAATGCAGCTTTTGGGGGAAAAAAAGGGTGTGCATTTCTGTAACTGTTACAGTTAGCATTTCCACTTGCATTTCTGTAACTGTTTGAGTTAGCATTCCCATCTACTCCACCATGTGCGCTACCCTTTACGTTTGCGTTTGTGCTTGCGTTTGAGGTACTGTTAACATTTGCATTTCCATTACTGGTTTTCTTTGCGTTTCCTTTTGCATCACTGTGTGCATTACCATTTGCGTTTGCGTACTTGCTTCCATTTGCATTTCTGTTTCCGTTTGTGTTTCTTTGGCATCATTGTTGGTATTACTGTCAGCGTTTGCATTTCCAGTTGCGTTACCGTGAACGTGCGCATAATGATTTGCATTTACGTATGTGCTTGTGTTTGCATTTCTGTTTTCATTAATGTTTGTGCTTGTGTTTCTATTACCATTTGTGTTATCAATACTGTTTGCGTCACCATGTGCGTTACCATTTGTGCTTGCATTTGCATTACCATTATTTCACTATTTATACTGCACATTCTCAAAAAGAAGGGAAATTCATGGCAAAAAACTCTGTTTAATGCATCGGTTAGGGTTTTTCCACAGTGACAAAAGCAAGGAAATTCAGTGTTAGGGTTGAAAACCCTAACTGTGCATTCCCCCCACCACCACACACACACACACACACACACATGCAAGTAGGGGAAGGACCAAGGCAACACAACCAATTACAAAGAACAAGCAGAAGCTAACAGGAATAACATACAGCTATCTAAACCATGAAGCCACACACCCGTGCTCTCATCGGGCTGTGGCATGGGGTTGTCACTGCTAACTGTCATCCCGGACATTCCACGCACCACTAAACACATATCATGCTATGACACTTTTGAGTTTGCAACAGTGTTTTGTGAAAGTTTGCTCCTAATTACTGCACATCTTTGCCATCATCCTGCAAGCAAATGGTTGGGTTCTTTGGGCAGACATTTGCAGGGTGGCAACACCTGGTCCCACAGATGTGCTTTTTCCTGCTATTGTGCTACAATACTTAAGGATTACAAAGTTACACTGTTCCAAAACTGAGCAATTTCCCATAGACTAACATTGCAGTGCCCATGATGCCTTCCCCCACCCATATGTTGAGAATGAAGTGAGGTACACCATTTTTGCTACTGCCACCTTCCTTCACTTTTATGTGAACTAACCTCAAAGAACAACTTTGCAAATAATGTATCATATCTGAAGTTGGATTTCTCCACTTCCTACAGTGACACAGCTATATACCTCCTGCTGCATGTGTGTGATTGGTTGTGTTGCCTTGGTCCTTCCCCTACTTGCATATATGTGTGTGTGTGTGCGTGTTTGTGGTGGTGGTGGTGGAATGCACAGTTAGGGTTTTCAACCCTAACACCAAATTTCCTTGCTTTTGACATTGTGGAACAACCCTAACTGATTCATTAAACAGAGCTTTTGCCATGAATATATATATATATATATATATATATATATATATATACACACACACACACATATATCTGTATCTCTCTCTTTCTATATATATATATATATATATATATATATATATTCTATCAAAAATCTTCATTAATGCATCAGTTAGGGTTCTTCTACAGTGAAAAAAGTGAGAAATTCAGGGTTAGGGTTGAAAGCCCCTTTGGACCTCCCAGCCCACCCCAATCAACATCAGGGTGCGCGTGCAGTCATCAGCCTAACTCTCACCCCATCACATGTGTAAAGAAGTAGAGGTATAGGAGAATGGGGTGAGGTTAGGACTGACACCCAACATGCACCCGATGCCGTGGGGGTGGGCTGTGGGGTCCAAGGGGCTTTCAACCTAACCCTGAATTTCCTCACTTTTTCACTGTAGAAGAACCCTAACTGATGCATTAATGAAGTTTTTTGCATAGAATTTCCTTACTTTTTAAGAAAGAATAGAAAAGTAGAAAGTTGCGCAAGTTGGTGGGAGCGCCGGGCCCCTTCCACCAACTTGTAAGTGTCAGGCCACATTACACACCGAATGCTAAAAAGTACATTCACAACAGCAAGGCCAGCCACCAAACAAATGTTAATCTAGTAGAACAATAGAAAATGCAGTCCACAAAATGTAAACTGTGTCACACAATATATCTGTAAAAAATATATTGTCCAACACATAAACACCTCTATTAACATCTACAGTACATGCCACAACACCCTCCAAATTTTAAGTAAAAACACCAAACCACGTCCAAGATATGACATATCAAAATTTGAAATTTTCATTCATCAGAGTGGCACAGTTCCACACCTGTTGACATTTAACACACACAATGACTGAAAACTACATCCATGACACTAAGGTGACCTGCTGGTGGACTGGCAAACTCCCCCCTGCCCACCTGCAAATCTCCATGCAGAGACAGCTAAAAAGAGGGGGTCTTCGTAAACTCATAGTCCATCTAGTTACCTGCGACTGGCTTCCTATATACATCATGCAATCTGTTGACCTAGTGCTTGATCACTTCATTACCACATTTAATAAGGCCTGCAACATTTTTGCACCCCTCACCAAACGAGTACGGAAAGCCAGAACCACCCCTTGGTTCTCACCCTCACTACTCAACATGCTCCAATCAAGGGATAACCTCTGGCATAAGGCCCTTGATTCCCAAAGCACACATGATAGACAATTATACTGAGAGGCCCACAATAAATGTACTTGGGCCATACGGCAGGCTAAGGCCTCATACTACCACCAAACCGTTACCTCCTCCTGGGGAGACGGGAAAAAATTCTGGAGAAATATAAAGGAACTAAATGGGAATTCCCACCCCCCCTCACAACTCACCATAAATGGAGAAGTCAACCAAGACCCCTCCGCTATAGCAGAAGCCCTCAACACCACATTCTCGGACCTCTCACATATCCTCCTGCCTAAATTCTTCCACCCTGTTCCCCCCTCCCTCCCCCGTCACTCCTTCTAGCCCAGGTCCACTACCCTTCAGACTGAGAATCATCTCCAATCTGGAAGCAAAACATTACATTTCCAACGCAATTTCCAATTCCCGGTACAGCAATGACTCACTAGATCTTAAACTTCTTTGGCTGACTCTGGATGTCATACTTCCCCACCTTACTTACATTCTCAATCTCTCTCTCTCTGCCTTGGTCAGTTTCCCTCAGCCTGGAAGAGTGCTTTAATCACTCCCATCCTGAAGAGTGGAGACCCCACGATCTCAAGTAACTATAGGCCTATCTCTATACTTCCTCCTCTCTCTAAAGCACTGGAAAAAATAGTCTCTGACCAGTTCACTGAACACCTAACTAGATTCAACCTCCTAAGCCACACACAGCACGGTTTCTGGGCAGGCCATAGCACTGTCACGGCTCTTTCTGAGCGCACCTCGTTCATACATGAGTCCCTTGACCAAGGAGACATTGCGGGTGCAATCTTTGTGGATCTTACCAAAGCCTTCAACACGGTTAGCCACGACCTGTTGCTTTGTGTTATGCCACAGCTACACGTGGTCCCCGAGGCAATGGCCTGGTTCAAGAACTACCTCTCTGGCCAGTCTCAGCAAGTTAGGTTAAATACTACCATCTCCTCTCACAAAGCAGTGGGCTCGGGGGTCCCCCAGGGGTCTATCCTTGGCCCTCTTCTCTTTTCCCTCTTTTTAAACTCCCTTCCCAAGCTTGCAGTGGCCATTTGATTCTCTATGTGGATGACGCGGTACTTTTCTGGAAACGCTCGCAACCTAGCGCCCTACAACAAGCCCTACAGGGTTTCTTTGGGGAGCTTGAATCTTGGTTTGATGAGCACCATCTGATCATCAACTACTCAAAAACAAAATCCATGTTATTTGCGCACTGTCAAAGCCCACACAGCCATTCGGCCGTGCTAATTAAAAACAAACAAGGAACCACCCTTGAACACGTCTCTAATTTCAAATACCTGGGTATCACATTAGATACCACTCTCTCTTACCATAGCCACATTAAACTGCTTTCAACCACTGTTAACACTACAGTGGGAGTCCTCTATAGAGTTAAACACTGTCTAACCCCGCAGGCCTTGCACCTAGCTGTTTCTGCCTCAATCCTCTCCCTAATTGACTATGGGATTACGATATATGGATCAGCTGAACCCACCACTTTACACAGTATTAACACTGCCCTAAATAAAGCATGCTGACTAGTCACCGGCAGTGACCGTCTTACTCATACATGCGACCTTTTTGCCCTTACCGGGTGGTTAAATCTCCAACAAAGACTTCATTACCACACCTGCATATTGGCAAAAAAAATACAACTCCAGAAAGCCCCACTCGTCCTCCTCCCCTTAATCCAAACAGCCCCCACCAGACACAATACTCGCCTCGTTACTAGACTCCCATTCCAGGTCCCCCACTGTAGGACATCTATGGGTCAAAGATCACTTAGGTACCGTGCTCCCATGTGGCTTAATGCTCTACCTCCTCATCTCACTCAGACTCACAGCATTTCCCTGTTCAAAGCAGGTCTCAGAGCCCACCTAATTGAGTCAAAAAACTGTGACTGTGGCTAGCTCTACCCGGCTTTGCTTCCTAACCTCATTAATCACAGACACAGGGTCTACCTAGACCCCACAACTTGCCCCTCCTTCTCACTACAAATGGTGCCACGAACACTGCCCAACTCTGTCTATGCTTATCAATGATAGAGCCTGGTATGTAATACAAGCACTGTTTGTCCAAAATGAGTGTGTATGTTTTCTTATATACTGCTTTTCTACGTATGCATCCTTATAGTATGTTTCCCCCTCCACCCCTGTAACTGATGTGGAGCCTTTGCAAATGAGTCTGTGACTCAAAGGGTTGTAATTACAATCTTATACAATAAATAAATAAATAAATAAATAAGGCTAGGTATCCTATCAATTTCAAGTCACCACCACAAGCAAAACGCTGTCTGCAGAACATAAACTGCACCACGCCATATCTGCACCAAAAAAAATTTTCTGACACAGAAACACTGTAATTTTCATCCACGTGACATGCTGTCAACACCCTCCAAATTTCAAGTGAAAAGACCACACCATGTCCGAGATATCACATTTTAACGTATGAGATTTTCATTTGTCAGACTGGCACAGTTCCACACCTGTTGACATTTAACACACACAACAACTGAAAACTACATCCATGACACTCAGGCTAGGTACCCTATCATTTTCAAGGCACCACCACAAGCAAAACACTGTCCGTAACACGTAAAGTGCGTCACGCAATATCTCCACAAAAACATTTTTTAGTCATGTAAACACCATAATTCACATCTACAGAACATGTCATAAACACACTTCAAATTTCAAGTAAAAAGACCTAACCGTTCCTGAGACATTCAGTATGAAAAATTACTAAAATTCCCCTATCTATTCCATTATAAAAAAATCTGGCCATCTTGTCCCTCCCTTGCGATCAAAGATGGCGATCAAAGAATATCACAATCAAAGAATTTGCAGACTCATGATCAAAGAATTTTCAGGTTCACAAACAAAGAATTAAAAATATTACAAATAAAAATATTAAAGAAATTGCTGTATACCACCATCATGGCTCAACAGAACGAAGCCCCCTGAGTAAAACCCACCCTCATTTGACTTCCTAGGACACCCCTGGGCTGAGAAAATTGATTTTTAAATTGGGCCATCTTGTCCCACGATGCATGATCGCGATCAAAGAATCTCACGATCAAAGAATTTGCAGATTCATGAACAAAGAATTAAAAATATTATAAATCACATAATTGAAGGAATTGCAGTAAACCACTGCCATGGTTTGACAGAACGAAGTCCCCTGAGTAAAACCCACCCTCATTCGACTTCTTAAGACATCCCTGGGCTGAGAAAATTGATTTTTAAATTGGACCATCTCATCCCTCTCTCACGATGCATGATCGTGATCAAAGAATCTCACGATCAAAGAATTTGCAGGCTCGTGATCAAAGAATTTGCAGGCTCATGAACAAAGAATTAAAAATGGTGAAACACAAATCTTTCACCGATTTGAACTGAACCAATGGCATGCCTCGATAGAACAGACCCTCCTAAACAAAACCCATCCTCATTTGTGCCCCTAGCCCACCCCTGAGCTGAGATATTAGTGTTTTTAGGTTGCGATGCAAGATCACTGTCAAAGAATCTCACGATCAAAGAATTTGCAGGCTCGCGATCAAAGATCATTAGAGAGCAGCAAATTAAGATTTTAAAAGCTTATAACTCTATTTGTTCACTGATTTGGATGAAACCAAAGGCATGGCTTGATAGATCAGAGCCCCCTGAGTAAAACCCATCAAAGTTTTACTTCAGAAGTGACCCCTGAGCCGAGATATTTGTGTTTTTCCAATCAGAAAATAAAAAACAAAATGGCAGACCTCGCGATCAAAGAATTTTGAAAATCCTCAGAGACAAAGATTCTTGAACCGTGAGGCTGAAAATTCTTTGATCGCCAGGTGGTATGAGATGGCCAGAACCCCCATTCTTAGATCACAAGATATACATATAAATTTTCCCATTGACTTATAATAGGAACTTAAAAGTGGCATAACTTTCGAATGCCTTAATATTTTTTCACCAAACAAAAAGCGGCGTGTTTGACCACCAAAGCTCTTTCAAATGAGCCATCTCACAGAGTGGCATGCCACACAATGGCTGTGCAGGACCACATTAAGTATGCCTAAAGGTGCCTCCAAAAATTGATAATTTTGCATTTTTCAATGCTTTTATACACGAAGACCGGCACTCTGACAGAAACATGATTTGGCAAAGCAAGAGATCTGGTGCACCTCAATGCATGTACCAATTTTCAGGCAAATCCATTGAACAGGCCCAAAATTATTAATGTCCAAACTTTTGACTTTACTATGTAACTGGCTGCTCAACCCTAACTATAGTGGCACGACCGCGCCACTATAATATCTATCTATCTATTTATCTATCTATCTATATATATATATATATATATATTATATATATACCCATACAGTATATGTGTGTGTGAGTGTATATATATATATATATATATATATATATGAGCAAAAAACTCCATTTAATACATTAGTTAGGGAAATTCAGTGTTTGGGTTGAAAGCCCCTTGGACCCCAACTGGCATCGGGTGCATGTTGGGGTCATCAGTCCTAACTCTCACCCCATCACATGTGTGAAAAGCAGAGGAATAGGACAATGGGGTGAGAGTTAGGACCGATGACCCCAACGCACACCCCGATGCAGGTTGGGGGGTGAGCTGGGGGGTCCATGGGGGGCTTTCAACCATAACACCAAATTTCCTTGCTTTTGTCGCTGTGGAACAACCCATACTAATGCATTAAAAGGAGTTTTTTGCCTCTAATTTCCCTTCTTTTTGAGAATGATGACAAGAAGTAGTGAATGTAATGCGTCTTGTGACATAGTAACAGGAACAGTAATGCAAACAGAAGTGCGAACAGTGGCACACATGGTAGCGCAAACGTAAATGGTAAAGGAAATGTTAATAGAAATGCAAGCGCAAAGTGACAACGAAGCGAATAGTGATGCAAACGGACATTGAAGCACATACAAAAATGCAACTGGTAACGTGAACAGTGATGGCAGTGGTATTTTAAATGGAAATGTTAAGTGTCATAGCAAAAAGAACATGAAAGGGAACAGAAATAGAAACAGGAACGCAAGCACACACGTAAACGCAAACTGTAACGTGCACAGGCACGGTACCACAATTGTAAATGCAAATGGTAAAGTTAACATGAAGAATAATGCCAAAGGAAAGAGAAATGGAAATGGGAACAGAAGCACATACAGAAACGCAAAACCAAAACACGCATGGGCACAGTACCGCAACTGTAAACAGAAATGGTAACAGTAATAGCAACAATAACAGCAAAGGAAACAGAAGCGCAAAAGGAAACGCAAGCGCATATGGAAATGCAAACCGTAATGTGCACAGGCACAGTAACGCAATTGCAAATGCAAATGGTTACAGTAACAGCAAGAAAGACGCAAAACGAAAAAGAAACGGAAACTCAAACGAAAGTGCTGCCGATAAAAGAAATGGCAATGCGCATGGTGATGCAAACAAAAATGCAAACAGAAACAGTAGAGGAAATGCAAATGGTAACAGTAATGAAAACACAAGCACGAATGACAACACAAAGGGTAACGCACATGGTGGCATACACGGGAACGGTAATGCAAATGGGGACATAAACGCAAGTGGAAACAGTAACTGTAACAGTAACGGAAGCGCATACCCTGTTTTTGCCAAACAGGCGCATACAGAAACACAGTGTGTACAAAGAATGTATGCATTGTAATGGGGATCGAAGCATAAAACGAGCATTGGAAGTACTTAATTGCTAATATCTCAGCAACCGCACGACGTAGAAAAAAAATTTAAATTTCACAAAAATCCTTGATTTTCCTGGCTAGGCTATGCAACTCACAACAAAAATTCCATATCTCACACCGTTTTTGAGATACGAGCCCCAAAATGTGCGGCGAATGCCACCATGTTAGTCTATGGGAAAAAAACATCAACTTCGGAGTACTGTAACTTGGCAGCTGTGCAATATTTTTTCACAAATCCACCATAAAGCACATCTGTGAGATGTTGGCTGCCTTCCCTCCAAATTTCAGCTCAAACGACCAAACCATTCTTCAGGGTGGCAAAGAATTCCTGTCATTTTGGCCAAGTCTGAAAAAGTAGTGTCGCAATCTGTGGCAATTTTCGCAAACTTTTGTGAAAGTGTCATGCTTGGACACTACTTTGTGACACTACTGGTTCCAGAAATTTGAAAAACATATTTCTGGGGTGTTTTACCCCAAAATAAAGACATGGCTAGCATCCTCAGGGTCCGACTAGGTGAACACAAAAAGAATTGTGTCCCTAGAGGGTCCCAAATTTAAATGCAAAGCATTTTTCTGATCACCAACTGAAAACAAAATGTTGGATTTGTGACACTACTAGGGCCATTTGCGACACTAAAAAGTGCATTTGCGAAAGTGTTGAATATTTTAAGTTTTCCTATTGACTTATAATGGAAACTTGTTTTTTGAATAACTTTTGAACCGTTCAATATCTTTTCACGAAATCTTCAAAAGGCACATCAGGGACCCCAACCACACATTCCCTGAAGTTTCTGGACCAGTCTCACAAACTGTGCGACCTGTAGATGAGAGCAAAGAAATCAGAAAAAAAGTGTAATTGAGCGATTGGTTGCCGCATAATAACTCTGCAGTCATATATCTGACCAGTATGAACCTTGGCAGATCTCAAGACCCACTATGCCCAATTGTGCATACCAAATTTCAGGTAAATCTGTTGAATGGTAGCAAAGTTATTAAGATGCAAAATTTGACCCTTCAACTTTAAAAGTGCTACTCAACCCTAACTATGGTAGCACTGGTGCTACCATGATATATATATATATATATATATATGTATATAGTATGGTAGAGGGCCGTTTTAAGGGGTCAAATTTTACTATATCTTTGCCACCGTTAACGGATTTGCTGATTTGGTATGCCTGATGAGCATGTTCGTCTTGGGATCTGCCAGCTTGTACAGGTCAGATATGCGAATGCAGAGTTGTTAGTAACAATGGTGTGATTGCGGCACTGTGATTTCTTTGCTCTAGCCAGAGTCACACAGTTGAGCGACAGTCTGAAAACTTCAGGAGCGATGTACAGGAGTACCCGATGTGCCTTTAATTCGAAATAATAACCGGTTCAAAGAGACCCTAAAAAACAAGTTCATTATAAGTCAATGGAAAAGTTAACAAAAGTTCGAAAGTGTCGCAAATGCAGTTTTACTTCCGCAAATGGCCCTTTACTTCGCCAAATCTGCCATTTTGTTTCAGTTGGCGATCAGAAAATGTTTGGCATTTAAATTTGGGACCCTCTAGCAACCTAATTATTTCTGTATTCATCTAGTCGGAGCCTCAGGATGCTAGCCATGTCTTTATTTTGGGGTAAAACACCCCAGAAATATGTTTTTCAAATTTCTGGAAAAAGTACTTTCACAAAGTACTTTCGCACCTGCGACACTTTCGAATGAATTTGCGAAAGCTTTCTCAAACGTTGACAGTACTTTTCAAGACTGTGGCCAAAATGACAGGAGTTCTTTGTCACCCTGCTGCAAAAGAGCCATTTGCTCTTTTGGGCTGAAATTTGGAGGGAGGGCAGCCAACATCTCACAGATGTGCAGTTCGGTGGTTTGGTGAAAAAATATTGCACGGCTCCCAAGTTACAGTACTCCAAAGTTGACATTTTTTTCCTGTAGACTAACATGGTGGAGTACACCGCGCCTTTCGGGGCTCGTATCTCGAAAATGGTGTGAGATACAGATTTTTCATCATGAGTTGCATAGCCCGGGCTATGTAATACAAAACTGTAGCCAGGAAAATAATGATTTCTGTGAAATTTAATTTTTTTTTCTACGTCATACGGTTGCTGAGATATCTGCAATTAAGTACTTCCAATGCTCGTTTTAAGCTTCCAATGGCATTACAATGCATACATTCTTTGTACACACTGTCTTTCTCTATGCAGTTGTCCACCAAAAAGAGGGTATGCGCTTCTGTTACTGTTACACTTACTGTTTCAACTTGCATTTATGTACCTGTTTGCGTTACCGTTCCTGTCTACGCCACTGTGTACGTTGCCCTTTGCGTTGTCATTTGCGCTTGCATTTACCTTACTGTTACCATTTCCATTTCCACCTTGTGTTTGCATTGCTGTTCCTGCTACTATCTCACTAGACACTATTTCTCGTCCTTGGCGGGAGCACGGGGCCCAAAGGGCACTGCGCTCCAGCCGCTGCAGTACATTCACTATTTCTCATCATTCTCAAAAAGAAGGGAAATTAGAGGCAAAAAAATCCATTTTAGTGCATCAGTTATGGTTGTTCCACAGTGACAAAAGCAAGGAAATTCGCTGTTAGGATTGAAACACCCCTTGGACCCCTCCAGCCCACCCCCCCAACCACCATTGGGGTGTGTGTTGGAGTCATCAGTCCTAACTGTTGCCCCAGTCTCCTATTCCTCAGCTTCCTTACACATGTGATGGGGTGACAGTTAGGGCTGGCGACTAGCGTACCCAATGGCGGTTGGGGGGTGAGCTGGAGGGTCAAGGGTGTTTCAACTAACAACATTCCTTGCTTTTGTCGCTGTGGAACAACCCTAACTGATACACTAAAATGGAGTTTTTTGCCTCTAATATATATATATATCTGTATATATGCATATATTGCAAAAAGCTTCATTAATGCATCAGTTAGGGTTGAAGTGACAAATGTATGGAAATGAAGTGTTAGGGTTGAGTCCCTGACCCCCAACCCATCTTCCACACACTATCAGGTATCAGGGCATACCATGGGCTCATTAGGCTCAACTCTCACCCACTTCAATACGTAAACAGGTGGATATGGTACAATATAGAAGAATGGGGTGAGAGTTAGGCCTAATGACCCCTTGGCACACCCCAATGCCAGTTGGTGTGTGGAGGATGGTGGGTGAGGTGGTAGGGTGGGGGGCCCTGAGGGTCCTGCTGTCCCACACAATATATCAGTACACCTATGTATAGATGTGAGCACAGGGCCCAGAGAGCCCTGCACTCCCACATGAAAATCAGAGACAATTACAAAATGTATGCATGATGGAAGCACAGGATCCTCCACAACCTCATATGAGTAACATTACACTTTCTCAAAAAGAAGGGAAATTAATTGCAAAAATCTTCACTAATGTATCAGTAAGGGTTGTCATTACAGTGACAGAAGTTTGGAAATTCAATGTTAGGGTTACCAATCATACCTTCCCATCCCACCCCCACTCTCCGCACACCAACAGGCTTCAGGGTGTACCGTGGGGTCATTGGGCCTAACTTTCACCCCATTGTCCTATACTTTTTTCAGTCTTTGGTAACCGAGTAAGGCCCACTAGGCACAAGTGACTGTTTTCAGGGGTGACCTGGGAGCACTGGGTGGTTAAGTGACTTGCTCAGAGTCACACAGTATGCAAGTGGAGGTTGTGAGAATCAAACTCAGGTCTGGTCTGCTGGATGTATCAAGCTCATTCACACCTCATTCCTCTAACCTCTAGGCTATACTGCCAGCCCAAATATACTGTACCAGTCAGCTTCCTTACAAATGGAATGGGATGAGAGTTAGGGCAGACAACCCCAAAGGCACAACCCGATTCCTGTTGGTGTGTGGAGATTGGGGGTGGGGGGTAGGGCTGGCAACCCTACCATCAAATTTCCAAACTTTTCTTGCTGTATTGACAACCCTAACTGATGCATTAATGAAGTTTTTTTGCAATGATATATATATATACACACACACACACACATATACACACACATACATAAATATTTCTATATATTCTATGCAAAAAAAACTTTGTTACTGCATCAGTTAGGGTTCTTCTACAGCAAAAAAAGTGAAGAAATTCAATTTTAGGGTTCCCACCCCTTGCACCCCACCCCCATTCTGACCCCACTGACAGGCATTGGGGTGTGCGTTGGGGTCATCAACCTTAACTATCACCCCATCCCATGTGTAAACAAGCTGAGGTGGTGCAGTGTAGGAAAATGGGGTGAGGGCCAACAACCCCAATGCACACCCGATGCCTGTTGGTGGAGGCAGGGTGGGGGTTGTGTGCAAGGGGTTGGAACCCTAAAATTGAATTTCCTCACTTTTTTCACTGTAGAAGAATCCTAACTGATGCATTAACGAAGTTTTTTGCATAGAATTTCCTTGCTTTTTACAAAAGAATGGAAAACTAAAAAGTTGCACAAGTTTGTGGGAGCCCGGGGCCCTTCAAACCCCTCACTCCCACCAACTTGTAAGTTTCAGGCAACATTACACACCCAATGACCAAAAACTACATTGACAACAGCAAGGCCAGCCACCAAACAAATGGTAATGTAGTAGAACAATAGAAAATGCTGTCTGCAAAATGTAAATTGCACAACGCAACATCTCCACAAAAAATATATTGTCTGACACATAAACACAAATATTAACATCTAAAGGACATGACGTCAACACCCTCCAAATTTCAAGTAAAAAGACCAAACAGTGTCCGAGATGTAACATGTCAAAGTTTGAAGTTTTCATTCATCAGAGTGGCACAATGACTGAAAACTACATCCATGACACTAAGGCTAGGCACCCTATCAATTTCAAGTCACCAGCACAATCCAAAATACTGTCTGCAACACATAAAGTGCGTCACACAATATCTCCGCAAAAAAACTTTTCTCTGACACATAGATACCATAATTCACATCTACAGGACATGATGTAAACACCCTCCAAATTTCAAGTAAAAAGACCAAATCATTTCCGAGATATTCAATGTTAAAGATTGGTAAAATTTCCCTAACTATTTCATTATAAAAAATCTGGCTATCTGGTCCCCCCTCGCGATCAAAAAAGGAGATCAAAGAATCTCAATTTCAAAGAATTTGCAGGCTTGTGATTAAAGAATTTGCAGGCTCATGAACAAAGAATAAAAAAGCTGTAAATCAAAAAATTGAAGTAATTGCAGTAAACCATCTCATCCCTCACTCGCGATGTACGATCGTGATCAAAGAATCTCGCGATCAAAGAATTTGAAGACTCGCGATCAAAGAATTTGCAGGGTCAAGACCAAAGATAAAAATTGCTCTAATTAACAAAATTCAAAGAATTCCAGTAAACCACCACCATGGTTCATCAGAACGAAGTCCCCTGAGTAAAACCCACTCTCATTTGTCTTCCTAGGACACCCCTGGGCTGAGAAAATTGATTTTTTAATCTGGCCATCTCGGCCCTTGCTCGCGATGCACTATCACAATCAAAGAATCCCACAATCAAAGAATTTGCAGGCTCGCGATCAAAGAAATTGCACGATCATGAACAAATAGTGAGGGACGAGATGGCCAGATTTAAAACATTATTTTCTCAGCCCAGGGGTGCCCTAGGAAGTTAAATGAGGGTGGGTTTTGCTCAGAGGGCTTCGTTCTGCATGATGTGATACTGTTATGCATATCCCTGGTAGTCTAGCAGCCCCCAATGTGCATTTAAAAACATAATTTTGTCCGTATCCCTGGTAGTCTAGTAGCCCCCCATGTGTATTTAATACATTATGTTTTTTATATCCCTGGTAGTCTAGTGGTCCCCCAATCTGTAAAAACACAATTATGTTCTCCTTATCCCTCGTAGTCTAGCGGCCCCCCCATCTGTATAAAATATACAGTGCTCTGTATATCCCTGGTAGTCTAGCGGACCCCCCAATGTGCATTAAATTAATAATGCTCTTGGTATCCCTGGTAGTCTAGCACCCCCCGAATCTGTATGAAATTGCTATTATTGTCCATATCCTTGGTAGTCTAGCTGCCCCACAATCATCATAGAATAGATAATGCTCACCAATTCCCTGGTAGTCTAGTGGCCCCCCAACCCCCCACCCAACCATGCCTATCCATCCAGCACCCCCACCCATCCCCAGCTGGCTACTGGCACAGCCCAGCTCTCACCTCCACAGCCAGCTGCTGACTGTGTGTATTAGCAGCACGAATGGAAAGAGGAGCTAATTTCTGACTGTCTCTTTGCATTACTGCTGCTAATACACACAGTCAGCAGCTGGTCATGGAGGTGAGAGGTGGGCTATGTAATGCTAGCTGGGAACAGGTGGGGTGCTGGGTGGATATAGGCATGGCTGGGTGGGGGCCACTAGACTAACAGATAATTGGTTAATATTTCTATTCTATGATGATCGGGGGTGGGGGGCCACTAGACTACCAGGGATATGCATAACAGTATCACATTGTGCAGAATGAAGCCTCCCTGAGCAAAACCCACCCTCATTTAACTTCCTAGGGCACCCCTGGGCTGAAAAAATAAAGTTCAAAATCTGGCCATCTCTTCCCATGCTCATGATGCATGATTGCGATCAAAGAATCTCCCGATCAAAGAATTTGCAGGCTCGCGATCAAAGATCATTAGCGAGCCGTGAATAAAGATTTTTAAACCTTGTAACTCTATTTTTAGACCGGTTTGGATCAAACCAAAGGCATGGCTCAATAGACGACAGTCCCCTGAGAATTACTTCAGAAGTGACCCCTGAGCCGAGATATTTGTGTTTTTACGATCAGAAATTTCAAAACAAGATGGCGGACCTCACGATCAAAGAATTTTGAAAATCTTAGGGGACAAAGATTCTTGAACCATGAGGCTGCAAATTCTTTGTTCACCAGGTGGGACCAGATGGCCAAAACCCCATTCTTTGTTCACAAAATAGACATATAAATTTTCCCATTGACTTATAATGGGAACTTAAAAGTGGCAGAACTTTTGAATGCCTTAATATTTTTTTTCACCAAATGAAAGTGGCATGTTCAGCCACCAACGCTCTTTCAAATGAGCCATCTCAGAGAGTGGCATGCCACACAATGGCCGCACAGGGCCACATCCACAATCGCAAAAGCTGCCTCCAAAAATGGATAATTTTGCATTTTTCAGCATTTTCATACGAAAAGACTGTAAGTCTCGTGGAAACACAATTTGGCAGATCAAGAGGTCTACCATGCCCCACTGTGCATTACAAACTTCAGGCAAATCCTTGACTGGGTTCAAAGTTATTAACACCCAAGCTTTTGACTTTAGTATGTAAAGTGACCACTGAACCTTAACTATAGTGGCGTGACCGAACCTCTATAATATATATATCTATATATATATTAGAGGCAAAAAGTTCAGTTTAATGCATAAGTTAGGGTTATTCCACAGTGACAAAAGTGAGGAAATTCGGTGTTAGGGTTAAAAGGCCCCTTGCACCACCCCCAGCCTGCCACCCCAACAGCCGCCAATGAGATTTGCATTGGGGTCATCAACTTTAACGCTCACCCCATCACATGTGTAAACAAGCTGAGGTATAGGAGAATGTGGTGACAGTTAGGACTGATGACCCCAATGCACACCCCGATGGTGGTTGGGGTGGCGGGCTGGGGGGGTGCAAGGGGGACTTTCAACCTTAACACCGAATTTCCTCACTTTTTTCGCTGTGGAACAACCCTAACTGATGCATTAAACAGAGATTTTTTTGGCTCTAATTTCCTTTCTTTTTGAGAATGAGGACTAAAATAGTGAATGGAATGCTCCCACCAAGTGATTTTTTTGTGACATAGTACTGGTAACAGCAACACAAATGCAAGTAGTAACAGTTACACACATGGTGACACAAATGTACATTGTAAAGCAAGCATTAACAGAGACACAGGTGCAAAGTGATGCCAAAGTGAACAGTGACGCAAACGGAGATGCAAGCACATCCGTAAATGCAACTCATAAGGCGCATGATCACGGTATCGCTATTGTAAATGCAAATGATAAGTGTAGCTGCAACAATAACGTGAAAGGAAACAGAAACAGAAACACAAACGCAAGTGCGTATGGAAACGCAAACCATAATGCGCGTGGTAACGGTACCACAATTGTAAACGCAAATGGTAATGGTAAGTACAACAATAATGCCAAAGAAAACAGAAATGCAAACTTAAGCGCATATGGAAACACAAACCGTAATATACATGGGTACGGGAACGCAACTGGAAATGCAAATGGTAACAGTAAGAACAAAGATGATGCAAAACAAAAGACAAACGCAAATGAAAATGGAAGGGCGGCCACCAACAGAAATGGTAATATGCACAGTGATGCTAAGCGAAACACAAACACAAACAGTAGTGGATACACAAATGGTAACAGTAACGCAAACAGAAATGCAAAGCGTAACGTACATGGTGGCGTACACAGTAACGGTAATGCAAACAGGCATGGAAACACATAGAAACATAAAATCTGATGGCAGATAAGGACTGCTTGGCCCACCTAGTCTGCCCATTTCCCTACCTAACAGATAAGCTGCAGATCCTAGTTAACCAACAGCTTACTTCCTCCTACCCCCCACTAGGACTGCCTTATGTCTGTCCCATGCATTCTTGAATTCCTCCACTGTTCTTGACTCCACGACCTGCTCAGGGAGGCTGTTCCATGCATACACAACCCTCTCTGTGAAAAAATACTTTCTCACATTATCTCTGAGCCGTTCCCCCTCTATCTTCAAATTGTGCCACCTTGTTCTTGCACATCTCTTTTTCTGAAAGATGCTACCCTCTTGGACTTTGTTGATTCCCTTGAGGTACTTGAAAGTTTCTATCATGTCCCCTCTCTCCCATCTTTCCTCAAGGGTATACATATTAAAATCCTTTAGTCTTTCTTCGTATGTCTTCTGGTGCAGACCCTGCACCATTTTGGTTGCCCTCCTCTGGAAAGCCTCCACTCTGTCTATGTCTTTGCGGAGATGTGGTCTCCAGAACTGCACACAGTACCCCAGATGGGGTCTCACCAACTGTCTGTACAGAGGGATAACAACTTCCTGTTTTCTACTATTGATGCCTCTCCCTATGCATCCCAGTATTCTCCCAGCCTTCCTTACTGCCTTCTCACATTGCTTGCCCACCTTTAGGTCATCTGATATAATTACCCCCAGGTCCCTTTCCATTTTTACTGTTGTCAGTATCTCACCCCCCATTGTGTACTCTTCCCCTGGGTTTACACAAGTGTAAAGCCTATGTGTAACAGTAAGTGGAGCACACACCGTACTGTTCCCCAAAAGCTCCATTGAGAAAGACAGTGAAAACAAGGAATGCATTTATAATAATGTGCCTCAGAGCAGAAAACGAGCAATTGTAATACTAAAATGCTAATATCTCAGTAACCATACAATGTGGAAAAAAAATTAGAATTTCACATGATTCATGACTTTCCTGGCTAGGTTTCCACTGCATGGGATCACAACAAAAATTCTGTATCTCGCACCATTTCCGAGATACGAGCCCCGAAAAGCGCGACGTACACCATCATGTCAGTCTATGGGAAAAAATTACAACTTCGGAGTACTGTAACTTTGCATCCATGCAATCTTTTTTCACCAAACTACCAAAAGGCACATCTGTGAGACGTTGGCTGTCTTACCTCCAAATTTCAGCCCAAAAGACCAAACCGTTGTTTTACAGCAGGGTGGCAAATAATTCCTGTCATTTTGCCACAGCCTGGAAAAGTAGTGTCATGATTTGCGAAAGCTTTCACAAAAATTTGCGAAAGTGTTGCAAGTGCGACACTACTTTGTGACACTACTTTTCCCAGAAATTTGAAAAACATATTTCTGGGGTGTTTATCCCCAAAATAAAGACATGGCTAGCATCCTCGGGGTCCGATTAGTTGAACACAAAAAGAATTGTGTCCCTAGAGGGTCCCAAATTTAAATGGCAAGCATTTCTGTGACCAGTAACTGAAAAAGAATGGCCGACTCACGACACTACAGGGGTCATTTGCAACACTAAAAAGTGCATTTGCGACACTGCCGAACTTTTTGTTAACTTTTCCCATTGACTTATAATGGGAACTTGTTTTTTGAATAACTTTTGAACTGTTCAATATTTTTTCATGAAATCTTCAAAAGGCACATCAGGCACCCCAGCCGTACGTTTCCTGAAGTTTTTGGACTGGTCACACTAACCATGTGACCTGTAGGCACAAGCAAAGAATGCGCAAAACAACGTAATTGCGCACATGGATGTTGCTTAATAACTCTGCAGCCGTATATCCGACGGTATGAAAGATCTATGGTTACGCCCCATGCCTGCTTTCAGGCAAATCCATTGAACAGTGGCAAAATTATTAAGGTGCAAAGTTTCACCATTTAACATTAAAAGGGGTACTCAACCCTAACTATGGTAGCACTACCGTATACCATAATATATATATATATATATATATATATATATATATATATATATGTGTGTATATATATATATATATATATAATATTTATACCATGGGGTGGAGCTCTAAGATTACAATAAATTGTGTTATTTTCACTGCAGTGAAATAAATGAAGCTGACTTGAGCAGAGTTAAAATAAATACCGTTTATACCTACTCTGCTGATGTCAACTTCCTACATCTTTGTATATCTATTACTACCACTAACTATGCCTCTCTTCTTAATGCCTGTAATACAACAAGATCCACAACTGCCATAGTACACATCACAAATACGAGTTGAAACAACATATTCCAAACATAAAATGAAAGATCTGCACCAACTACGTTTTATAACCGCTCTTCCAAAACTCGTACAAGTGGTCTCCAAACTGTGCGCAACAAGTCTCGTCTGAATGAAATCCGAACAGCTACTGTTCAGAACAACTCTCACAAAATACAACACTGTTAAGCCTTTTCTTTACTTGTAATCACTGCAAGAACTGTTCTTTAGCTAACTTTTCTTTTATTCTATGACTCGCCATTGCACACCACGGACAGGAAACTTAAATGTATTACAGCAAAGGTACATCAGCGCGTAGCAAGAGCCATACAACAAAGCGAAGATGACTGTCTTAACACGAATACTTAAAGCGAAGTACACCACATAAAAACTGCAGAACAATTACAAATCACCTGAAAACACCAAAAAAGTCACTAAACAGATAAACACTATACCTCATTAATGCAGCTCACAGTCCTGCTCTTCCCAACCCTAAAACACATTCCCACCCTCACAAACAAATGACCCAATCAGACAGCACACATCAAACAACAGCATCCAATCAGCAATCACACAAACAGCAAATGACCAATTACAGATCTCAGAGACACACCATTCATACCTAGTCACTCACTCTAACAATACAAATGAACACACCAAACGAAGATGTAAGGAAATGTAATAGAGGAGCTCCCACTCCCATGGTATAAATAGCACACATGATGTGCAGGTCATGGAATATGAAAAATATTTTCACTCCTGCATCATGAGCTCTGGATATTTCATTTGTGCCTTCTGCGCTCATGAAATATCTAGAGCTCACTCTGCAGGAGTGAAAATATTTTCCATATTCCACTCCTGCCCATCATGTATCCCCTATATATAATACTGGTGTGAAAACTGCACTTTTATGTTAAAGTCCGAACCTTGAGCCTTAATAACTTCAGAGCCCTTTAATGGATTTGCATGGAATTTGGCATGTCTACTTTGTAGGTCTAGGTCCCTTGACCTGCCAAATTTCATTTGAATCCATAAAGAGATTTCTGAGATATAAAGTGTACAAACAGAAAAATCTTTTTTTTTTTTTTTTTTAACATTTTTTTGCTCACCGGTATCTCAGGAATGCAATTATGTTGTGGTCTGAAATTTTCAGCATAGCAAGCCTTTGGGTCATAGATGTGCCTTTTGATGGTTTGGAGAAAAAAATATTAATCAGTTCAAAAGTTATGACATTTCAAATGTTCCCATTGTTTCCTATGGGAAAATGTATATGTCAGGCACGAAAAATATATTTTTCGCACTATAGGAGTATTGTACAAATAATACCAGCTTATTTTTGAATGATAGGAGTACTCTGCAAAAAATACTAGCTTCTTTTCACAAAGAATGCTGGCATTTTTCACACAGTTTACAGTCCTGCTATCAATTGAGCTGTGTTACGGCCATCATCTTGTTTTGCTGTTTAGCGAGGATGTTGAAGTACCAAAGTTTTAAACATAAAGAAATTCAGAAAACAGCTAAAGAGAACCTCTTCAGCTGTTTTCTGATTTTTTTGTGTGTTTTATGCTAGATCCAAAGAAGTTTTTTTTTTTGGAAGCCAGATTATACAGTGAATGGCTTGGAGTCTGTTCTCTGTATGAGAACGGTATTTTCTTGACTTCTGCAACCACAGCTGGAACTCATGCTGCTGGCTGCAGAGTCAAGGAAGACCCACTTTGTGTGCTTTGTACACACAATAGATAGTGTGTACTGGGCATACTGGGAGCCAACCCCAGTGTGCCGAAATGTATTAGTTATTTATAAAAACCTGTAAAAAGAAAAAAAGTCCCCAGTCATCTTTTCTTTGATGCAGAATCCTGCATCGAAAGGTTCAATAATTTTGATGCAAGATCCTGCATTGAAGTATTGTAATGTGCCACACAATGCTTTCCAACATGGGGTTCCCAAATCCCATGTCAGCACTGTGCCCATATTACTACTGTACTGTAGCCCCACCCCCACTATTCTGCGTGTGCTCTGATAACTTAATTTTTTATTTCAGACACCGGGATGCCCACTCCCAGTGTCAGATGTCTCCCCCCACTGTCTTTCATTGCTGACTGGGGTGCACAATCCCCCTTTTGGCATCATGCATGCCCCATCAACTCAAGTGGCACACTGGGAGCCCACCCCAGTGTGCCCAAATTGTTTTTACATTTTTTCTTCCTGTAAATGAAGAAAACTGTCCCCAAAGTCTTTTTTAATTTTTGATTGGACCTGTAATGAAGAAAACTGTCCATTGTCATCTCCCCCTTCCCCATCCTCACCCTCCCTCTGCACACCCACCTCCCCACACTCCCCTCACCCATACTTACCCTACAGAGGTTGGGAGACACAATCTTCTCTGGACCAGGACATGTCTGCACTCTTCAAAGCCTAACTGTGAACTGAGGAATTGGGTAAGTGCTGTACAAGGGAACTCAGTGGGGGGGGGGTTCAACTTATGTTAATATCTCAGCCAATTTTAAGAATTTTTGCACCACATTTTCAATATCGGGTTCCTGGGACCCTGCCTAGTGAACACTGAAACTGTTGTTTCGTTTTTTGATCCAAAAAATGAGTTCGCAGTTGCTGTGTGGAATCACCTTTTGTGACTGAGAAACGACATGACAGTTCATGAGGTGGGGTCCCAAAAAGCCCATGTTGCAAATCTAGTGAAAAAAATTCTAAAAAATGACTGTGTTACGAGCATGCATTGTACAGTTTCTACGCACACTCGTAAATTCACCAATTTTTAATATTTTCACTTCAGATTTTCAACATTGCCATTTTGTCACACCTCCTTATGAAGAGCATAGCTGTCACTTTGCACATCCTGCCATAAATGTGTTTTCACACCTGTGGCACAGAATGGCATGGTTGCTGATCAAAATCAACTTTTGGGATGGATTAACAAAATCAGAGTTGCACTGTTCATTAGGGGAGGTCCCAAAATGATGATGTTGAAAATTTGTTGAAAAAAATCAAAAAAATGACTGGGTTACTAGTGTGCATTGCTCAGTTTCTACGTACACTCGTAAATTCGTCAATTTTTCATATTTTCACTCCTGAATTTTAACATTGCCATTATGGACACTGTTATATTATCTGCATTGTGTTTTACTATCTGCATGGAGGGATGGGAGCGCAGGGTTCAAAGGACCCCGTGTTCCCATTGTGACATATGGATATTGTTGTATTATCTGGATGATGGAATGGGAGTGCAAGGTCCAAAGAATCCTGCACTCCCATTGTGAGATTTCGACACTGTTGTACTATCTGTTAGAGGGATAGGAGCACAGGGTCCAAAGGACCCTGTGCTCTCAAAATAACATATGGATACTATTGTACTATTTTGATGGAAGGATGGGAGTGCAGGGTCCAAAGGACCCTGCGCACCCACAGTAAAATGAGGATGCAATTATACTATCTGAAAAAGAAGGGAAATTCTTTGCAAAAAACGTTGTTAATGCATCAGTTAGGGTAAATACCACAGCGACAAAATCTGGGAAATAAGGTGTTACAGTTTACAATCCTAGTGCCACACCCCCAGAGTTCCCACCCCTGCCACCTCACCCCATCCCCTCACCCTCCATACACCACCAGGCATCAGAGTGTGCCATTGCATCATAAGGCCTAACTCTGATCCCATTTTCCTTTACTGTATCATGTAAGCTTGTTTACACGTTGAATGGTGTGAGAGTTGGGCCTAATGATCCAATGGCACACCCCAATGCCTGGTGGTGTGTGGAGGGTGCAGAGATGGGGGTGGGGTGGTAGGGGTGGGAACCCTGGGGATGGGGCATTAGGGCTGGAAACCCTAACATCTCATTTCCCTGCTTTTGTCCCTGTGGTATTTACTCTAAGTGATGCATTAGCAATGTTTTTTGCAAAGAATATTATATATAGCTATATATAGGGGATATGATATGGCCAGACTGAAGATATATTTATCTTCACGAGAGGTCAATTATGTCATGGTATCTCATGAGTGGTGAAGCCATGAGTGAGATATCTTGATGTCATTGGCCTTGAGTGAAGATAAATAGGATATCTTCAGTTTGGCCATGTCATGTTCTGTTTATACAACACATGTTTTGAGATGTCAACTCACTTCCTTTTTCAACCACTCTGCCTCTTTTATGACATCAACATTGCAGTAACAATTTTGGCTGCTACACTATCCCTCATATGACATCAAAATTTCAGTAACAGCCATGCCTCCCCCAATTTCCTCAATTTGAGGTTCCAGAGGTATGGAAATATATGGAGATGATCTCTAGGATTAGGATTGGTAGTAAGGGAGCAGTTGGACTAGTCAAAAGTTTTGGAAAATGTTTTTTTTAAATTGTGAGTAAAACCAGCTGATGAAACAGTGCTAGGGGTAGCGGTTGTACATTGCTGGATTTTGGAATGCAGTGTGTTAAGGTTCCTTTTGACTTCCGTCAGACTTTTTCCCATGCATTTTGTAAGCTAGATACTTCTTTTTAGGATATTTTTTGTTTAGGTTATTTGTGGCATTTTCAGTTTCCCCGGCATTTGTAGCATGAGCAAGTGGTTTTGTAAGTTAGAAAAAAAACATATTTTTGCCATTTAAAATGAATGCACCCTATGTTGTGAGTAGTGGGAAAGTGATTATTTTTACTAATACTTTTAAAGTACGGTAAAAATAAGGGGGAGTATTCATGCATTTTGGTGAGCACAGTAGGGCGCTTGTAAAGTAGAGGAAGAGTTTTCCTCAGTTGGCATGGTAATGCTCGCTTGGGTCTACGGCGACTTGGCTGGTGTGAAGGTTTTGGTACACTGCTTGTTTTTATTTGTACAGGAAATATTTACCTAAATGTGTAAGTTTTGCCATTTTTTTAGTTAACAATGTTGCAGTTTAAGTGGGTGAGAACCGTTTATGTGTCAGTCTTTCCACCAGTCAATTCAATCACGGAGCAATGGAAGTCTTATTTTTATTCATTTTGTGTGAATTTTGCTTGGTTTCTGTTTTTCCTTTTCATGAAGTCTACCATGCCAATGCGAAAGCAGCAGTGAACTGAAGGCAAGTTGTGAGATTAAATTCTTGCTCCGTTTCATCGAGATCTGCTGCCCTGTTGAGAATGTAAGCTGCTTCATGCATTCTTGTTAGACAGCACAGTGTGTTTCAATTTAATGCTTGCTTTTCTTGTTTTGCTATGTGAACTCTTTTTCATGCTTTAGAACCTTTTTTCTTTTCAGTATAGAGAGATTACAGGGAGTGCAGTGAAAATGCATTTCAGAGCTGTGTGTACAGTTGGCAGCTTGTTTGTGACAGATGTAATTAAATTGAAAATAAAAAAGTTTAGCTTTTTTACTATAGAGCATGTCTTATTTCAAAATTCTGAGAAGACATTGTGTACTTGTATTCTGAGCTGTTTTCTGAGCTGTCCATGTCACTACCATAAATTATGCAAAGTGAAACTTGTTGTGGGGTTTCTGTGGTGTATTGGGAGATGGAGATATCTCTATGACATATGGGAACATGAAGATATCTCTATGACGTATAGGAACATGGAGCTATCACTATGACATATAGGAACATGGAGATATCAGTGATGTCTCCACAGCCTGTCTGGGATATTAGTTTTTATCTGTACATTTATCTCAAAACATATGTTGTATAAATATATGTGTATATATATACATATATATATATATATATATATATATATATATATATATATATATATATATATCTATATACATATGAGGCAAACAACTCTGCTAATGCATCAGTTAGGGTTGTTCCACAGTGACAAAAGCAAGAAATTGGTGTTAGGGTTGAAATCCCCCTTGACCCCCAGCCCACCCTCCCAACCGGCACTGGGAGCGCATTAGGGTCATCGGCCCTAACTCTTACCCCATCACATGTGTAAATAAGCAGAGGTATAGATGAATGGGGTGAGAGTTGGGACACGACGACTAACCAGCGCCACCCGATGATGGTGGGGGTGAGCTGAAGGGATGAGAGGCTTTCAACCCTAACATCAAATTCCTCACTTTAAGCTGTGGGACAACCTAACTGATGCATTAAATGGAGTTTTGCCTCTAATTTCCCTTCTTTTTGAGAATGAGGATGATAAATAGTGAATGGAATTCGGTGGCAGGAGCGCGGGGCCCTTTTGGCCCCGTGCTCCCACCACGTGATGTCCTGTTACATAATAACAGGAACTGCAAAGCAAATGCAAGCGGCAATGGTTACGTACATGGTAAAGCAAACGTAAATGGTAAAGCAAACGTTAACAGAAATGCAAGCGTAAAGTGACGCCGAAGCAAACAGTGATGTAAATAGACACACAAGCACATATGAAAATGCAACTGGTAACATGCACAGTGACGGCACCAGTACTGTAAATCCAAATGTTAAGTGTTACAGCAACAAGAACACCAAACGTAACAGAAATGAAAATGCGTATGGAATCGCGCACGTAAACGCGAACCGTAATGGCACGGGCATGGTACCACAATTGTAAATGCAAATGGTAAAGTTAACATGAACAATAACGCCAAAGGAAACAGAAACATAAATGCAAATATAAATGCGTACATAAATGCAAACAGTAACGCGCATGGTCATGTTACCACAGTTGTAAATGCAAATGGTAATGGTAACAGCAACAATAATGCCAAAGGAAACATAAATGCAAAAGGAAATGCAAGCACATATGGAAATGCAAACCGTAATGCGCACAGGCACAATAGCATGGTAGGAAATACAAATGATAACAGTAACAACGAAGATGCAAAACGAAAGACAAACACAAACGCAAAGGAAGGGGCAGCCATAAACGCTAACTCCAATGCACACGGTGACACAAACCAAAATGCTTTCGTTTCCTTTTGCGTTTATGTTTCCTTTGGCTTTATTGTTGCTGTTACCATTACCATTTGCATTTACAGTTGCAGTAACGTGACCATGCACGTTATGGTTTGCATTTATGTATGCGTCTACATTCGCATTTACGTTTTTGTTTCCTTTGGCGTTATTGTTCATGTTAACTTTACCATTTGCATTTACAATTGTGGTATTGTGCCCGTGCGCGTTACGGTTCACATTTACGTGCATGATTCTGTTCGCGTTTTTGTTTCTGTTACGTTTGATGTTATTGTTGCTGTAACACTTAACATTTACATTTACAGTACCGGTGCCGTCACTGTACGCGTTACCAGTTGCATTTTCATTTGCGCTTATGTGTCCGTTTACATCACTGGTCACTTTGGCGTCACTTAAGCTTGCGTTTCTATTAACATTTGCTTTACCATTTACATTTGCTTTACCATGTGCAAAACCATTGCCACTTGCGTTTGCTTTGCAGTTCCTGTTACTATGTAACAGGACATCACGTGGTGGGCCCCGCGCTCCCCCCACTGCATTCCATTCACTATTTATCATCCTCATTCTCAAGAAGAAATTAAGGTAAAAACTCCGTTTAATGCATCAGTTAGGGTTCTTCCACAGCGACAAAGTGAGGAAATTTGGTGTTATGGTTGAAAGCCCCCTTGGACCCCTAGCCCACCCCCCAACCGGCATTGGGGTGCGCATTAGGGTCATTGGTCCTAACTCTCACCCCATTCTCCTATACCTTTGCTTGTTTACACATGTGATGGGGTGAGAGTTAGGGCTGACGACATCAATGCGCACCCCGATGCTGGTTGGGGGTGGTCTGGGGGGGTCCAAGGGGGACTTTCAACCCTAACACCCAATTTCCTCACTTTTGTCACTGTGGAAGAACCCTAACTGATGCATTAAACAGAGTTTTTTGCCTCTAATATACATATATCTATATATAGATATATATATATACATATTTTTTGATCTATTTCTTTCCTGGTGGCTGGAGATGGGTGCAGACTGGAGGAGGTCAGCACCTATCTCCAGCCACCTGTCCAGCACTGTACTCCAACTTCGGGCAGCATCCCCATTTCCCCCCCATGGATTACCCCCCCCGTGGCAGGGTGGCATAGCGAGGAGCCCTCCTACCTCAACTCAACTCTACCAGGATCCAGTTCGGGGAGCGCCATTCAAGGTCAGGGCCTGCGGTGGGTGGCTGCTTCATCCTGACTGACCGGCAGGACCATTTTTCTCATTTGCACCCCTTAAGTGTGAGGAATGTGCAATGACACCAGTGGAGGGAGTGAGCACATGTCCGCACAAGCTCCTCCAGGTGTCTGCCCCCTCTCAGCCCCTTCTTGGCAGCATCAGTGCACTGCCCCTCCAGCCCCCAGTGGGGGCCAGAAACACACTGACCACTAGAGTCCCCCTCCTGGAGAGGGAGCGCAGTCCCTCTGATGATCTATCTCTCTCCACCCCTGCCAACCCCTGACTGCCCATGCCCATTCCTGAACATGGGTCACTGGCGTGGCTCGAGGTAATACATCCAGTGCTTCAGCCCTCAGCACCACCAGGCCAGTAACACATTTTATATATAATTGATATTCATTGCAAAAAACTTTGTTAATGCATCAGTTAGGGTTAAACTGACAAAAGTGGGGAAATGAGATGTGAGGGTAGAGCCCCAACCCCCCCCACTACCCCCAACCCCCATCCTCCACAGACTGACAGACACTGGGGTATGACACGGGATCATGAGGCTCAACTCTCAGCCCATTGCATTTGTAAACAGGTTGACATGCTACAGTAAAAGACAATGGGGTGAGAGTTAGGCCTCCTGACCCCCTGGGCACACCCCACCTTCTGTCGGTCTGTGGAGAACAGGGGATGGGGTGTTAGAGGGGTTGTGGCTCTATCCTAATGTCTCATTTCCTCACGTTTGTTAAGTTTAACCCTAACTGATGCATTAACAAAGTTTTTTGTAATGAATTTCCTTACTTTTTGAAAACATGTAATATAACTTGTAAAAAGCATGTGTTGGTGGACTCTGCGCTCCCACCAAGCTCCTCATTTCTGCATAACTATATGCGTCTGTGGGAGTGTGGGTCCTCCAGGCTCTGCACTCCCACTCACACGCAAGTACAGAGCTGTACAGTAGCCACATAGGGCAAGGAATCCTTGTGCCACTAACATGAAAATATCTTAGCAACCATAGTAGCTACAAAAACAATTCAAGGGCTGTTGTAATCATGACAATGAGACCTTCATGTGCGATATAGTCAACAAAACCTCCATCTCACATAGTTTTTGCGTTAGAGGCACCATGGTGGCCACAATTCAATGGATGCATGTAACTCGGGCATTTTTAGAATTCTTTCCACCCAATTTTCAGCATGATATTTTGAGGACCCCATGTCATGAACAATGTCACTGCAATTTCATTAATCTGTCCCGAAAGTTGAGTTCACACTGCAAATGTGCCATTCTGTACCACAGGTGCAAAATCATGTTTTGAGCAGGATGTGAAAAATGGCAGCTGCATAATACTGATGAGGAGGTGTGGAAAAGGGTAATGTTGAAAACCAGCAGGGAAAATATGGAAAACTTGCGAAGTTATGAGCGTGCGTAGAAACAGCAAAACACGCTTGTAACCTGGTCATTTTTTGGGAATTTTTTAACCAAATTTTCAACATGAGCTTTTTGGGAAATCCCTTCATGAACACTGGCACTGTGACTTTGTTAATCCATCCCGAAAGTTGAGTTCACACGCGCCATTCTGCGGCAGAGGTGAGAAAACACACTTCCAGCAGGATGTGAGAAATGACAGCTATACTGTTCATGAGGAGGTGTGAAAAAATGGCAATGTTGAAAATCTGGAGTGAAAATATTAAAAATTTGTGAAGTTACGAGCATGCATAGAAACTGAGCAATGCATGTTTGTAACACAGCCCTTTTGGGAATTTGTTTCATCAAAGTTAGGCAGTTAGGGCCGACAACCCCAATACGCACCCTGATTCTAGTTGGGTGGGTGGGCTGGGGTGCAAAGGGGGTTTCAACCCTAACATCGAATTTCCTCACTTTTGTCACTGTGGAACAACCCTAACTGATGCATTAAATGGAGTTTTTGCCTCTAATATATATATATATGTATGTATGTATGTATATATGGCGGACATACTGGCTGCACCCCTGGCGGAGCTTTTCAACAGGTCACTTGAGACAGGGAGGGTACCTAGGGATTGGCGAGAGGCACATGTGGTACCAATCCATAAAGGGGGGTCGAAGGAAGTAACAGGAAACTATAGACCCATCAGTTTAACCTCGGTGGTGGGAAAATTAATGGAGAGTATACTAAAGGAACGATTGGGGGTTTACTTGGAGGAGGTGGGAGGTCTGGATAGTCGGCAGCATGGGTTTGTGCCAGGTAGATCATGTCAAACCAACCTTGTAGAGTTCTATGAATGGGTAACATCAGAACTGGATAGGGGTAAGCCTGTGGATGTATTATTCTTGGACTTCAGCAAGGCGTTTGACTCTGTCCCCCACAATGGTCTGGTGGAGAAACTGATGGGGTTAGGAGTAGGCCCTTTGATGGTCAGATGGATTGAAAACTGGATAGCTGGACGCACTCAGAGAGTAGTGGTCTGTGGGGAGCTCTCGAACCCTACAGAGGTTGGTAGTGGGGTACCACAGGGCTCGGTCCTGGGTCCAATCCTGTTTAATGCATACATATCAGACATCAGGGATGGTATAGGGTGTGAAATGAGTCTCTTCGCGGATGACTCCAAGATGGGAGCAGTAGTTGAGGGAGAAGAGGGGAGGTTGGCCCTGCAGGGGACCTGACACCCTGGAAAGCTGGGCTCACTACATGGAAATTAAATTTCAATATCACCAAGTGCAGGTGTTGCATCTTGGTCGGGAAACCCTAAACACAGGTACACCCTGAGAGGAGGTGCTGGAAGCCTCAACAGGGAAAAAGACCCTAGGGTCATGGTGGATAATGTATGAATAACACTGAGCAGTGCAGGAGAGCAGCTAGCAAGGCAAACAGGATGTTGGGATGCATCGCAAGGGGGATCACCTCTAGGAGCAAGGAAGTGATTCTGCCACTGTACAATGGACTGGTTAGACCACACCTTGAGTACTGTGTACAGTACTGGAGACCACACTTGAAGAGGGACATACAGCTCCTGGAGAGGGTACAGAGGAGGGCAACAAAGATGATACGAGGGCTAGGGGATTTGACTTACGAGGACAGACTTGAGGAGCTCTGCCTGTTTTCATTGGAGGAGAGGAGAGACAGGGGGACATGATTGAGGTCTTCAAGTACCTCAAGGGAATAAACAGGTAACATGGAGGGGATCTTTAGACTAAAGCAGGGAGGCATCACCAGAGGCATGGTTTGAAGTTGGAAGGTGGAAGGGTGAGGGGGAAAGAGGAGGAGGTTTTTCACTGAGAGGGTGGTGGACCTTGGAATGCTCTGCCTGGTGAGCTGGTTCAGAGATCCACAGTGGAGAGCTTTAAGAGAGGTGGGACAGACACAGAAAGTGGATGCATCAGATGATGGCCTGTCCCGGGGGGGTGGGGATGGATGATAGGAGTTTCTGGAGCACAAGGGATGGGAGGGTCTCGGCACCCAACTAAGGATCTAGGTTCGAGCAGACTTGATAGACCATAAGGCCTAATCTGCTGGCAAATAGTATGTTAGTATGTTAGTATGTTATATATGCATTAATACCTGTACAATGTGTAATTTATTTCATATATTGCATTGTTAGATGTATTGTCTTTCCTACTGTTATCCCAAATGTCCCCAGATATGGCTGAAAATGGGTCATTTGATCCAGTCAAACATCCTGATTAAATGACATGAATATTTCTCAATGCTGCATCTACATATCCAGTACTAAAGGCTGGCAATGACTGTAATGTTTCAGGTGAATGTGGAAAGGGGAACCACACTTAACTTTCACTGTGAAGGAAGGGAGAGAATTTATCTCATTTCAAAGTCACATGAAATAACTGTATAAAATAACTCCATCATTTCAAAGGGAAGAATTGCCAAGTTGAGTGCCTCAAGAAAAGTGGCTTATGCTTTAGTCCTTGCTAGCCACAGAGGATTGGTAAAAACTAAGCAACCCTTGAGAGGAAAAGAATGGTTCCCTCAGGTGGATCAGACTGTGGAAGCAGAACTACTATACTGCACTGCATGTTCATAAATTTCTTGGGATATCAAGCCTGACACAAAATGATAGACCTACCCAAATGAGGTTCCAACTAACAAAAATACTGATCCTATCTTTCCTCTTTCTTCTGCTTTATCCTTGAAATTCAGTGCTCTTTTTTAGCTTCCTATTAGACTGGAGGACATCCTGGGGTCCTGGGGCCTCAAGGATCTGCAGCACTTCTAGGATATAGTGCAGTTATTGACTGTAATAGCCTGGTATGTCATTTAAAAAAAAAAAACATCCACTTGTGAATTGCTTTACTAAATGTCAGGGTAGAGCTCTGCAGTCCCTGAGCAATGTTTTGAAATTAATCATTTGAAATGTTATCACCCATCAAAGCTTATTCACCATTCCAACTGTCAGTCCTATACAGTACTGCTTAGGTGAGGAGACTGATAAGTATCCAAATCTTGGGAACATTTCCCAAAATTTCACAAATGAATAAACTTTGAAATTATGATCCATTGTAACTTAAAACAGTCAAATGTTACAACATTTAACAGATTCTGGGATCTTTTCAAAGCATTATACATGCAGATTTCTAGGTATCTAACTCCAAAGGTTATTGAGTTGCAACAAGCTGCAACATATTTCAGACATTTTTGCAAAATGTTACAACTAAAAGAACTGCCAGAATGTAAGACCCTGTAAGTTCAAACATGCATAACTAAATGTGTGAATATTTGATAGGAGCATAGAATGTTAATCCATGAGTACACATGTCTCTAGTCAGGTCTCTATTATTAAGATCCACTGAATTATTATAACCAGCTGAAATCACTGGCAAAAATTCATGAAATTTCACAAAGAGAAAAGTGCCAGTTTGTGAGCTACTGAAAGTTCAAAACTGAATATCTGTGAATTTAGTAGATGGTTAGAGCATTGCTATGTGGAGGTATCCTGTGATAAGGGTGTCCGCTATTGAGCACTTACAAAAAGGGTGACTCAATAGTGGTACCTGTTCACAGGGCTACTGGACGGGGGGGCAAATATGGCTATAGTGACATCCTGTCACTATATATGTGCACACACGCTGGGGGGGGAGCAAGCACGCTGTGTGACGGGCAGAAGGAGAGGGAGGGTTTGTAAGGTGTAGTGCAGCAGTAGGCTGCTGAGCTGGCTGTGTGGTGTGGTGTGGTGGGTTCGTGGCAGGCTAGGGTTGGGAGAGTGCCACATTCGATGCTGGGTGCATCGATATTTTTGTGCCGATCCAGAATTTTTGTTATTTTTTTGTTTTCACCCCCCCAACATGCACCCCCCTGGAGTTGAGAATCCTTTAGTATGGGGTGCAGGGAGTGCGGGGAGCACAGCCACCCACACAGACAGAAAACTCTGTTTTTAGTGCCCTTTTGTGTGCACCATGAGTGTACATCACTGAAATCAATTTTCACCTATGTACACTTGCTCTAATGGTGATCGCCTTTCCGTGATCACAGTTATCACATAGAACCCTATGTGGATGAGCATGTCACTTTTCAAGTCACTAGTTGAAAGGATCGCTGAGTTATAACAAGCTGAATTTATGAGTAACACTGCAAAATTTAACAGGGAAATAAACTGCAAGATTTCAAGCTCCTGTATTTCACAGCTACATATCAGAATGTCATGCAACTCAGTGGGTTTTTAGATCATCAGGGCCTCAGCCACAATTGGTTGTGCACCCACTGAGGTGTGCTTCTATGGTCATGTGGTATGCAGAGGACCCACCCCACACATGTGGGGACCTCCACACATCCATTGCCCCTTTGTGTGGGTACCATCCATACCCAATTCCTTGCCACTGGCATTTCTACTTGCACCTCTGGATGGTGCAGACACAGGGGAAAGGGTGGGCATGCACCCCATTCTCAAAACAATGTCAACATTGCAGAGAGCTGGTAGAGGCAGCAGCTTCACAGCTCTGAAGGATGCAGCATCTGGTATATTCCCCCTCCACTTGGCCACAGGATGCACATTGATGCCCAGTCAGTGGCAGGGTCACCCACTCCCAGCCCTCAGAGCCTCCGCAGATGGTTGTATCTGCACTGGCTGGTGAGACTTCAATAGTTTCTTAGAGGTTTTCCTGCTTCCTGGCAGGCTGAGTGGATGTATCAGCCTGTCCTATGGTCACCTACCTTCCCGGTCCTATTTCTACCTCCTGGGACTTAGCGGGCCATTAGTGCTCTCAAGGTGGGCTTCACTAAGCCCAGACTCCATATGTTTCCACTGTTTTTCTCCCTTGGGACCCACAGATGTGCAATGAATGCAATGTCCAAGCTTCACCTCATCGGAGATGGCCCTGGTGTCTTGAACGCAGGTTCCTCTTTCCTTACATGGTGATGTTCATGTGCTGGTATCCAGCATTGCTGGGTAGCAGTCAAGCAACACACCACACAAAGCCCCCCTCCTTCAGGAAGGAGAGCTGTCCTGGGATGCTCATTGGTTCCTCTCACTGCTGGCCCCGCAGCAACCCAAGTCCATTCCCAACCCAGGGTTGCTGATGTGGCAGGAGGTAAGGCTCCCAGTGCCTCAGCCCTCCATGCCACTGGACCAGCCATCTTCAACAGTTTTTGACATTCTGCTTTGGGATACAGCAGTCCTTGAAGGAATACCATATCCCATCGTCCCCACTCCATGTATGCTCTGTGCAGAGACAGGGTTCTTGTAGCAGTCAACCCTGACTGTGGTTCAGCACAGTATCTACTTCAGATCTGCTCCTAGTCCCTTTTGTGGTGGTGAGTAAAGCTGTTTGGTGCTGTGCGTAGGTTGTGGTTGGTGGGTTATTTATTGGGGCTGGGGTTTTAGTTGTTCAGGGGGAGATTTACAGCATAATAGTTGATTGCTATTGTATTGTTGCTGGGATGTGTCTGGGACTGCAGACCACAAGGTTCAACTACTCCTCATCCCTCCTTCATGAACTCCACCACTTTTGCATCCCCTCCACCCAGTGCTGTATATAGGTGATGAAGGGAAATGAGGACCATGATGAGGCATGGGAATCGGAGGTTGGGTTCAGAGAGAGCTGATGGGGAAGTGCAATTAGGGCAGTAAGGACCAGGAAACATCCTGGGGTGAAATGAGTCATGGAGAGAGCCAGTCATATTTGATGCCCATATCCAGGATTCCCCTCAGTCTCAGTGGGCAAGTAACTGAGAGGCCAGACACCTCTTCTCATACTCTTCAGGCAGTGCTATACAATGCCAGATCAATGAGGAATGAGACTCCTATTATAGCAGACATTTTGTCTGACTCCTCAGTTGATCTAATTTGTATCACAGAGACCTGGCTAGGTGATGATGCACATGCTGTCCTAGAGGCAGACATCCCAGATGGATTCTCTATGGTTCACTGCCTGAGGAAGGGATGCAGGGGGAGGGACTAGCAATCTGTTTTAGAACTGAGTTGAACTTGGTGTTGCACCCAGTTAGGAACACCTCATCATTTGAATACATGGCCAGGCATGGGGGTTCGGGTGCAGGTTGTAGGATTCTCCTTGTGTACTGGTCTCTGGCACATAAGGGGGAGTTCATACAGGAGATTTCAGACTTTGTTACTGCAAGGTTGTTGAAATCTCTCAGTTGGTAAATTCTGGGTGACTTCAATGCCTGTATCAGTGATGAACAACAGCATTTTCAGCAAGATTTCCTTTGGACAATGGAATCCCTGGGCTTTCTACAAGTGATTACGTACATGACCCATCAGCATGGCCACACCTTAGACTTGGTGTTCTCCCTGGGGCTTGAAGTTGATGGCCTTGAGATTGATTTGGTTAGTTGGTCAGATAATTGCACCAGTAAGTTCTCCTTCAGGGCTCACTTGTAGTCCTCTCCCTGTAGAGATGGTCCAGTACTTCTCTTTAAGAGGGCTATGGCCAGAGGGACTTCAGACAATACTGGACAACTAAGGTGTGATGGAAGCTTGTGCTATAGGGTTGGAGGAGGCTGTGATGGCTTATAACATAGCTTTTGCAGCAGTCTTCAATCAGGTAGCACCTATCAATGTATGCCCCTTGAGTCACGTCATGGCTCACCATGATATGATGGAAAGCTTTAGGAGATGAAGGTAAAGGGCAGAGGCTGGAGCAATGTTGAAGGAGATCCAGGGTCCATGAGGACAGACTGGTGCTGGATACTCATTTCAGTGAACACCAAAAGGAAATCTCTCAGTGGAAGGCAGTCTTTCTGTAAAGAGAGATTGCTCCCTGTAGGAATTGACCAGCTCAGCAGTTCTGGATTGTTGATAGGCCACTCTATCTGGCCTGTCTGGAATCCATGAGAGCCTTTTCACCCACTAAATGTAAGGCATTTGCTCAGTTCCTCTAAGACAGGATGTCACCGATTCAGGCCAGGAGTTCCTCAAGTGAGCTGTAGCAACCCAGCAGTGCTAATCCAACATACCACAGATGCAACCAGCTGTCATGGGGGAGTTTAGACTAGTGACAGTGGAAGAGGTGACTGAGGTGATCTTTGTGCTGGGATTAACCTTTGCAAACTGGATCCAGGTTCAATGTGACTACTGGAGAGCTGCACTTGATATCTGGGCCTGGTGTTTGCCTGGATTGTCCCATGCTCCTTGTTGGAGGGGTCTTCCCAGTTGCATTTAAAAATGCCCTGGTGAGATCTCTTCTGATGAAGCTATTGCTATACCCAGACAACCTAGTGAATTACCGACCTGTCTCTAACTTACCTTTTTTAGGCAAGGTTATTGAGAAGGTGGTTACATTGCAGCTGGAGGTACATCTCATAGCCTACAACATCTATGAGCGGCTCCAGTTCAGATTTAGATTTAAGCATAGCTCTGAAACTGCACTGGTCAAGGTACAGAATGACCTTCTCTGGGTGAGTGATACAGGAGAGTGGTCAGTTCTCGTTCTCCTTGAATGCTCCTCAGTTTTTGACACTGTAGATCATGGGCAGTTTCTAGATCAGTGGAGGGAATATGTAGGGCTCACTGGCAGTGTCATCTGCTGGTTTGAGTCCTACCACAAAGACAGGACACAGAGGGTGGTGTTGGGGGGATTCCCAGTGTTGGTGCCTTGTGGTGTTCCCTAGGACTTGGTCCTCTTGCTCATGTTATTTGCAGTATATATTCTGCCTCTAGGAGAGATCATTAGATGGTACAGGCTGGTATATCACTGCTATGCAGATGATACCCAGCTGTACCTATCTTTTGTACCTGGGGATGCTGAGTGCAGTGGATGTGCTTAATAGGTGCTTGGCTGAGATCCAGGACTGGATGTCATTGAACTGGTTAAGACTCAATCCTGACAAGACTGTGGTGATACTAGTTGATCCAGGCCATGGAAGGGGGAATGGCAGCTGCTGAGGTGGAGACCAGGCTTGGGCTCAGCTCGTCAAAGCTTTTTGCTGCCACAAAGGTGAACGATCTGAAAGTCACTCTGTATGAAGTGCTGATACCTGAGTCTCAGGTGTCAGCTGTAGTACAGAGTGATTTTTTCCATCTAAGGAACATCTGCCTGATTAAAGCCCTTATCTCCCCTGGTGACCTGGTGACTCTAATACAAATATTTGTGACAGCTCAACTTGACTACTGTAATGCTCTATACCTCAGAGTCAGTGGAGGTACATTATGATGCCTACAACTAGTGCAGAATGTAGTGGCCAGACTACTGATTGGCCATTTGAGGACATGTCATGTGCCTCCAGTGCTGTGTGAACTGCACTGGCTGCCACTGAAGTAGTGTATCTCCTTCAAAGAGGGACTACTAACTTACAAGGCCCTACATAGATTGCGAACTTGCTACCTGTTAGATCTTCTGTACCCTTACAAGCCCTCGGTCTCTCTCTCTCTCTCTCTCTCTCTCTCTCTCTCCCCTCCTCCGAAGTACGCTCCTAATTGTGCCAAGAGCTGGACTCAAGATGTCAGGTGATTGGGACTTCTACGTGGCTGGCCTGCTTTTATGGAGCTCTATACTGAGAGCCATCAGAGGGGCCCCTTTGGTGGAGGCCTTTAAGAAGGGTTTGAAAAGGCATCTGTTCCATCAAGCATTTGGACACTGATAGCTTCTGTGTTTAAGTCTGGCCCAGATATGCTTTATTTATTTATTATTATGTAAATATGTGATGTATGAAATCATCTGTGTAGCCTGTTGTTGATGTATTTTTCCCTAATTGTAAAGCACCATGGGCCTCCTGGGAGGGACACTGACATAAATAAACATTTACTTATTTATTTACTTACAGTGTTAGCCATCGCCATTTTCAAAGATTTTGTGCCATGGTGCTGGGCATCATACTTGTGATGTTGTTTTTTTTGTTTGTTTGTTTGTTTGTTTCATTCTGATATTGGAAGTTTTCATATGCAGATGTTCCTGCAGTGGCATGCAGCTGTTGCTATGTTTATGCTGTACATGCCTTACCCTCGATCATGGCCTGAGGAGAGCAGTGCACAGGCTTACCAAGTAATAGGTGATCTAGGTCAATAAAAAACCTAAAACACACTTCATAACAGTGCATTGATGTATGAGGAAAGTCAGTTGCTTGAAACACTCTGCCATTCCCAACAGAATACTAATGATTCAGTAGACCAGAAAATATGGCTTTGACTGAGGAGAGGTGCATACCTCTCAACATTTTGTCACTGAAATGAAGGACACAGTCATGCAAAATGAGGTATAATGAGGGTGCTCGACCTGTAAAATAAAAGACACTTCCTTATCTCTCTGAGGAGTTGGGGCCCTTTGAAACACTCCATGACATTCCCAACAGAATATGGGGGTATCAGAGGAGAAAGTACCCTTGGAAGCACACTGTGCCATTACCAGCTGAGGATAGGATGGCCTTGGAAACACTCTGTCTATTCACAGCTGAGGAGAGGGGTCCTTGGAAGTACTCTGTCTATTCCCAACTGAGGAGAGGGGACCTTGGAAACAATATGTCACATCCCCAGCTGAATACTTAACAAATCTTTATTTAAGTATTTTATTTAATTTTGTTGACTGGGTGAGTGCCTTGGCAGTGAGTACCTTTTTCAGGCACAACCCAGGTACAGCAGCACAAGTAACAGAGGGAGTACAATGGATACATAAGAGAAACAGTGGCATAGTAATAAACATGAACATCTGGAGCTTATAAAGGAGTTACAAACATTGGATTGAAAGAAATAAAGGCGGGTAGCGATTCTGTAGCATGTGAGACTGCAGTCACTAAAGATAGTGAGGGAGAAAGTGGGAGATGGAAGAGGGGAAGGGAAAGTGGGTAGACATTGGGAGGGTCAGGAGAACAGGTGGTACGTGCAAAGCTTGTTAGGGTAGGTGGGCACAAAGGGTGGAGGGGGGTTAGTGGAAGTAGTTGCAGGCCTGAACCGAGGAATAATGTGTTTTAAGAGCTTAGTAAAGGCTGAGAGGGAGAAGGATTTTTTGACAGGTGGGGCTAAGGAGTTCCAAATAGAAGTTGCTTGGTAACTAAAGGATCACTGTCCCAAACTGGTGTGAAACATAGATACTACTATATTGTTATTAGTTGCAAAGTGGGACGAGGGGAGATCAATGAACAAGATTTTGTTGTTGAGGTAAGCAGGGACCCCAGTTTGCATGGTTTTCTTGACAAATGTGGCAAGTGTTAGATTGGCTTTGAGATCAGGAGGAAGCCAGTTTAGGGATTTTAGGGCAATACAGTAGTAGACATTAGACCTACAACCTGAGGCAAAATTGCAGATTTTATAGTATAACGTATATTGTTTATCATTTTAGATTTACTGGCAGCATCAATGACAACTGATCCATAGTCCATGGAAAGGACAAGGTTTGCCATTGCAATACAGGTTCTAGCAGCAGGTGTTAAGAACTGGCATGCTCTGTGTCGAGCACCTAACTTCTGGTGAAGGAGTGAGGTGGTGTACTGGGGATAGAATTCAAAGGACAGCATGAGATCTAGATGAACACTGAGGTACTTGAAAGACATACTCAACCAGGGGTGAGCCATTCTCAGCAAGGACACAAAAATTGGAGGATAACTTGTTTAGATTGTGCCTAGTCCCATGTCAGCATACCAGGGTTTTCACTGAGGAGAGAGGGCCCTTGGAAACACTCTTTTCCATTCCCAGCTTAGAAGAAGGGGATGAACACTTAACAAAGCAGCATCAAAGGGATGTAGCGAGGGGGTCCTTGGAAACTCTCTGTCATGTCCCCATCTGAATACTAAATGAATCAGCATGCCATGGTTTTCACTGAGGAGAGGGAGCCCTTGGAAACACTCTGTGCCATTCCCAGTGTAGAAGAGGTAGGCCCTTGGAAGTCCTCTGTCATATTCTCAGATGAACACTTAATGAATCAGCATGTCAAGGCTTGCAGCTTTCAATGAGGAGGGGGGCCCTTGAAAACACCTTGTTACATTTCCAGAAGAGTACTTAATGGATCAGCATACCAGGGTCTTCACTGAAGAGAGGAGGCCCTTGGAAACAGTCTGACACATTTCCGGCTGAATACTTAATGAATCAGTGCACCAGGTTTTCATTGAGGAGAGGGTGGTTTTGGAAACACTCTGTGCCATTTCCAGCTGAGGAGAGGGGGGCCCTTGGAAGCACTCTGTCACATTCCCAGATTCACACTTAATGAGTCAGTGTGCCAAGGCATGCAGCTTTCAGTGAGGAGATTGGACCCATGGAAACACTCTGTCAAATTCCCATCTGAGTATTTAATGAATCAGCATGCCTGGGTTTTTGCTCAGGAGAGGGAGCCCTTGGAAATACTCCATGCCATTTCCAACTGAATACAGTATGACAGACTCAACAGGTGGCATGTCATCAACTGCCAGAATAAAAATGAAACAGATGTAGTACAGTATATAGATATTTTATTTATATAAAACAAGATTAAACTGTATTCTGTTGATGGACAGACAAGTTACTGCAGGTCCAGTCTCCCCCCCCACCCCTTACTCCTGGGAATCCTCCCTTGAACCCTTTGGGGGAGGCGGCTGTGTACCGAAGAACACAGATGACCATCATGAGCAGGCAGCAAATGCAAGCCTGCAGCTGTATACAGCCAGCATACAGTGCCCCCAATCACAGATATACTTTTGATGGCCCCTCAAGGGCCCATAACTCCCTCACATCATCCTTATATTGAGTGTTCCAGCTGCCTGCCCTTTAGGACAGAAAGTCTGGAATATAAAGTGTTCATGGCCTTTGTGCCACTACCACAGATGTGGCCCCATCAGGCTGCTCTGACCTGTCCAGGACAATATGTGTTGGGCTTTCATGGAACTTCTGTAGAGGCACACAGATAGAGATAACATCATTGACAATACACACACACACACAGAAAACATGCACCTGCAACCTGTGACAGGTATGTACTGAACAAACCTCTGCAGGCTCAGTCTCCTGCCAGATCACCCCAACAGGGAGTCCTGGCAAGTGGAGAGAGAGAGAGACACCTTCCACAACTTTCTGGGGTATACTCCAAGCCTCCCCACACTCTCTGCCAACACACCATATACTTGCATAGCAATTTTGGTGCAATGTACTGGATCAAATCAAGACAGCACACTGAATGTTAAAGGTCACGCAGTTGAGATGGTCTGTGAAATTCATATTGCGGGGCTGACATTTTGGAGAAAATGGTTTGAATAAAGTACAACACAAGTTACAAATCTCCTTCTGCTTTAAAGCCAGAATATACAGAGTCTTTTCTGTGGGAGCGGCACCCTTTACCTAATGATTCAGTGGGCCTGGGGATACAGTTTTGACTGAGAGAAGGGTCGGCTTCAAACATTGTGACATTCCCAATGGAATACAGAGGGAGCATATCCATGAAACACTCTGTACCATTCCCAACTGAATACACAATGAATCAGCAGGCCAGGGATACAGTGCTGACTAAAATCAAGGATGTTTTTCACAGGGCCCTAATGTACTTTATATACATAATTGAATCTAAGGTGCTAGAAATACACTGCAAAAGTCATTTGAAAGCAGGAGGAGTAGTCTGTTCTTTAATACTGATGATTTTAGGACATGGACATATTTATTGGTGTACTTTTTCCTTCAGACTGCTGTCTTGTTTATAATGACTGACAACTTTGTTTTTTTTGTGACACCCTACTCCCACAGACAGGATTAGAAAACCTGAAATCACACCTCAGGATGCTGCCTGGCTAGGTGTTGGAGTATGACAGCACAGCACAACCTCAGTTACTATTCAGTAGTTCCTCAGAATCTTAGACATCCATCCCCCACAGCTGTGACTAGCAAACTTAAGATATGACTCAGGATACTGCCAAGCTAGTTATTAGGTTAGGTGTTATATTCTGACACAGCAAAGATGTGGGATACAAAAAAACTGCAAAACAGTTGCTGCTGGAAAAACAAAGTTTACTTGTATTATTATTTTTACGTTGTAGTGAAGCAACTGTTGGCATGAACAATGGCTGGCATCATTTTATTCATGTGATCAATATATTTATTACAGTCTTCAACTGTCAGCACTGTCCTCCTAAGTGTCTCATACCCCATATTAGCTGAGCATGGTTCTTTGGCTTAAAACACCTCTGAATGTAGTGCTTCATCTGATGCCACACCAAAACTGATTTTGTAGTGTGTGTGATGATAGTACCCTACCCCAAAAGTCCCTCTTTAGCTTGTGTGCCTGCTTTATGGAAAAACTATGAAAACATAACAAAAAAATCCAGGAGGATGTGTAGTGTAGTGTAGCTCTGTTGCCAGGAGACTGCTCAAGGAAGGCTGGGAAGAGTAGTCCCCAATGAATCGGGGGGTACTACAGAGGATTATTGTCTGTGTATACTGTGCTTATTTTTTTTTTATTTCAGACTCTGCAGAGCCTTTTATGAGCCCTGAAAGCTCCTTCAGTGATTTTATTTATTTTAAAAAGCACAGATAGAACTGTTGGTAGCATGATCTGGAACCAGCAACTTCTGTGTCACCTGACATAAAATCTCAGCCCCTAGCGGGCAGAACCAAGCTCCAAAACTGATTTTGTGGTGTGTGTCATGATAGTATCCTACCCAAGATGTCCCTATTTAGTTTGTGTGCCTGCTTTGTGGAAAAACTATGAAAAAAAAATCAAGGGGGGGGTATGTAGTGTAACTCTGTTGCCAGGAGACTGTACTAGGGAGGCTGGGAAGTGTAGTACTCGATGAATTGGGGGCAGCTACAGAGAATTATTGTTTGCAGCTACTGGGCTTATTTTTTAATGTCAAACTCTGCAAAGCCTTTTAAGAGCTCTGACAGCTTCATTAGTGATTTTATTTATTCTAAAAAAGCATAGATAGTACAGGTGGTAGCACAACCCAGAACCAGCAACTTCCAGGTCACCTGACATAAAAACTCAGCCCCTTGCAAGCAGAGCCAATCTCCAAAACTTATTTTGTGGTGTGTGTGGTGATAATATCCTACCCAAAATGTTCCTCTTTAGCTTGTGTGCCTGCTTTGTGGAAAAACTACATAGCTCTGTTGCCAAAAGAATGCACTAGGGATGGTGGAAAGTGTAGTCCCGAAAAATCGGGAGTGGGGAAATAGAGGTTTATTGTCTGGGTTCTACTGGGCTTGTTTGTCTAATTTCAAATTCTGTAGAGCCTTTTAAGAGCCTTGAAGGCTTCTTTAGTGATTTTATTTATTTTAAAAAACACAGATAGTGCAGTTGATAGTGTGACCCAGAACTAGCAACTTCTGGGTCATCTGACATAAAAGCTCAACCCCTGGCAGGAGTGGTGGCCAGCACATGGAGGCAGGCATGCAGTCTACACATGTCTCCCGGTGTCAGATGGGACAGCGGCTCCAGAAAACTATAGTCTTGCAGTCATCACATCAGGTCAGTATTTTATTTCCTTAACCAGCATTCACTATAACACTCCAATGTTTTACAAATTAAGGCTGACAAACACTTAGTAGTGTACAATTTGTTCTATAAACCTTATTTGTCCCACCCCAAACTAGGAAGGTTCAGTGTAGCATAATGCACTGTGGGATTGTGGAGGGACTGTCTCAGACCTCCACACTAATTAAAACCATTCTTTTGTAAGGTACAGAGACAACAAGAGGCATAATAAACCCTCAAGGCTGGTATTAGGCTTTCGCAACAAGTATAGTGGCTGTTGTGTGGATATGTTTGTGTGAGCTCTTGTTTTAAATAACTGTTAAATAATAACCAAGACATTGGGTTGTAAAATAATAACCAAGACATAGAGTTGTATATGTCCATATTTTGCCTGTCACTACAGAAAGAGAAAATTGTTGGAACCTTTAACTTGTAGGTTTCAATTTGTAAGTACACAAATGGACTCAGAAGAGACATGAAGTGGGGATTGAACTGAATGTCCAGTGTGTAAAATATGTAAAAATTGGGTGTTAGAAAGTGATAACATATGCAATTGATGTGTGTACACTCAAGCATTAGAAAAATAAATAGCTTGTTTAATGAGAATGTTAGAGCTCCTAACAGAAATTGAGGGAAATTGAGAAATTTGTTCAGACCACAAGTTCCCTGTTGAAAGAAAAGGGGTTGGATGGAAATTATTTAGAGAAGAACCATAACATACAAACAAACAACCCAACTGGGCACAAAAGGAAGCAGAAATCCTGGGAGGACATTGATGAAAATGTTAGTGAGGACACTGTGGATGGAAATGAATGGTCTACGGTGCAAAGTGATGATAAAATAGAAGAAGAGAGGAATTAACACCCCTAAGCTTAGAAAATCCATTTAATGTATTAGAAATCAAGGAGGAAAATGAGTCCAGGACATAGTAATTATTGAAGAAGTGAAAGATAAGGTAGGAAGAGGTGTAAACAAGGATGGGGATGGTGATGAATACAAATTATAGACCTACTACCAACATGCAGCTGAAAAGAGAGAAGAGTCCTATAGAACACCGGGCACAGACAGCTTTATACCATGATTATAACACCAGGAGATTGTCACTGAAGGATACTGTGCAAAGGCAACAAGAGGTAAAGGAGTCATCAACAGTTAAAAGACATATGAGGGGCATAGTAGTAATTAGGGATTCAATTAATCAATACACAGCCAAGATAATTGGTAGTTAAAGGAAATACTTTACCACTGTGTCCAGCCTATCAGGATGAAGTATACAGGATGTTCAAGATAACATCCAGGGCTTGCTTAAAATACCCAAGACCCAATAGTAGTTCTACATATTGGAACTAATGATGTAGGAAGAAGAAGGTTATTGGACATACTATAAAGAGGCAGTTTGAAGAGGTTCGAGTGTATTTAAAAGGGAGACATTGTTCTGTTTTAATTTAAGAAATGTTGCTAGCGCCAAGAGCAGGAAAGAGTAAAATGGTTGAAATAAAGCAACTAAATGGATGGCTGTGTAGATGGTGTATGACAGAGGGGATTTGTTTCTCGGGAAACTGGGGGATATTTATATGGGACCCAAGTCTTTATGCTGCTGATGGTCTACATCTAAGTAGAAAATGGCTCTAAAACTTTGGCACACAGGATTAACTACACTATTAGTAAGCTTTTAAACTGAGTCATAAGGGAAAAGGGGATGAGATAAATGATGTATTGAAAGGAACAATTTTACATCAGTTAGAGCAAGGCACAGGAGTGATGGAAAACACTGCTGATTAATGCCAGAAGCCTAAGAAATAACATTATAGTGTATATTCAGGTGTTGTTCTGTATAGAAATTAGACCCTTTCCAAATGTTGTACCACAGTTCAAAAGGTCATGGAATGTGATTGTAGTACACTGTGGTAAAACAACGTTTGGAAAAGCTCTAGAGGTTCTATCAGAACCGTAAACTGGCCGTGAGCCCTCCTGGCAGCAGCAACAGCAGCATTGGCAGCAGCACCAGCAGCATTGGCAGCAAGATCCCCCGAACCAGTGACATGAACATGAACAGGTACATAAGCGAAAAACAAATGCAGGATCAACCAGATAACCTCAGCTTCATCAAAATTAGAACCAGATATTTAAATAACTTAAATATAATCATTTCCTCTGAGCCCGCATCCTCTCACTAACCGAGACATACGCCGCCATGTTTTTTTCTTGAAAATCCCTTCCACATCCCATTGACAGCCAATAGAAGGCTACGCAATAAATGTAGGCATGTCTGCTCCCTAGCAACCACACATGTAAACATAGCAACCAGCCCCAACTCCCAGAACATGACGGAGCAATGAATACATTTTGTTTTTCATTTCAAAAATTTAAAACAAAAACTTTTGGCAATGAGGGGACCATACACTATAAAAAAATAGTGCATGGGCACTTGCCTTGTCTTATAATCAGCCTATTGTGCCACCTCAGGGGTTCTGATTACCATGGAGCTCTCGAGCTTCGCTCTCGAGGTCTGAGGTAATCAATACCCCTCGATGGTACAATAGGCTGGTTGCGCATGGTTGCCCATGCACTATTCTCTATATTGAATTAGGGTATACTATTCATGAAAACAACATTGCAATCTGTGCTATAACTGAAACTTGGTGGAACAACAAGGATTGAGAGCCTCAGATTGTTGGGTACCAGTTGTTCCACTGGGATAGAGGATACAAAGGGGGGGGGGTATGGCACACTTTGTACAAAATGGGATTGAATTAACAAAAATACAGTAGAAGAATACAATACTAGTCCAGAAGTAGAATAACTGTGGGTAAAACATAGGCTGACTTCTATAGAGAAAATCATTATTGGTGTATTTTATAGACCCCTGCCATGACAGTGAGCCAAACAACTGAGTTCCTTAATACAATTAGGAAACAAGCTATGGGCAACAAAATCATCTTAATGGTGGACTTTAATTTCCCTGGAATAAACAGTACAAATAAACATGGTAGTACAGTATCAAAAACAGAGTTTTTGAAGATTTTGGATTCCCTTAAGTTGGAATTACATGTTAAGGACAACACAAGAGGGGAACATTTTCACAATTTGATATTAAGTAATATGGATGATGATATTATGAATTGTATAGTTAGGGAACCTCTTGAGGGTAGTGACTACAGAATTACCCAATGCAAAATTAATACTAAAAGAATTAAGCATAAAGGTACTACCCTGATTGGATGCTACAATAAGGCTAACTATATGGAAATTAAGAATTTATTAGGAAACTGGAATTGGGAGGTTGAATTTCAAGGACTGCACATCGAGGAAATGTGGAGATTGTTTAAGAGCAAATTATAATATTTTTAAGTGAGTACGGACCATTAAGGAAGAAATAAAGCATGAGAGGTAGAATTCCAGCATAGTTCTCCAGAAGTATGAAGAAAGCTATTAAAAAGAAAAAAAAGGGTGTACAAGGGTATCCAGGCATTATGGGCAAATTAATAAAAATAGTGTGAAGAAATGTAAAATGTAAAAAACAGATAAGAGAGGCAAAAAGTAATTAGGAACATATACTAGCCACTGCAGCTAGGAATAATAAAAAAAAGCATTTTACAATTATATCAATAGCCCTATTAAATCTAAAGTCCAGATTGGCCCAATAATCAAGGGTAAAATACAAATAATGGACAGTGTGAAAATGGCTGAAACCTTTAATGAATTTTTTCTGAGTGTGTATCAAACTGGGGAGAAAATTAAAGATATTGAGAGTCTCAATATAAACTACGTGTAATTACAGTATATCAGTATTTCTGTCTCAAATGTCAGGAGAAAGTTAGAATTATTAAATCCCAATAAATCTCCTGGCCAGATGAACTGCATCCTCAGTTTCTTAGAAAGCTAGTGGATGTAATATCGCACCCTCTGGCACAGATTTTTGAGAAGTCATTGAACAAAGGTAGGGTGGTTACTGACTGAAGGGATGCAATTATAATCCCTAGTTTAAGAAAGGTAACAGGGCTGATTATAACAACTATTATATAATGGCAAGAAAAAATGCTGGCCTTTGATTGGTCAGTCTGGGTCTGGACCAAGGATGTTATCCCAGCATAACATCATGGATCTAGTCCAGGCACCCAGAAGACCGCATCACATGTAAAACAAATCACTGCACAAGGCATGCCCAAGTTGCCCACACTTGGCATGCCTGGTCTGCAGTTTGCCAGCACTTCATTATTTTATTTTATTTGAAACATAAAGCCCTCCCTTTCAGTCTTACAAACCAGTAGTAAAATCATGCAACAGAATATCCAACTTGGCACAAAATCTCATTAGTTATGTGACATTACCAGTTTTTTCATTGGCAAAATCAAAACTAAAAATAAAGCAGTCATTGTGATTGGCTTCAAAAGTACAGCATCTTCCGATCCTGGCAGACTGCAGTGAGTGCCTATGTTTTTTCAAGCCTCCCACCCACCATGTCATACACTGTTCCCCCAAACACAAAACCCTTTTTTCTTTTTACTGCTTTCTTTTTTTTTGTTTTATTAGCACCAGCCTCCCAAAGCCAAGCAAACAGTCAGTTTCTGACAGCAATTACGTGCTGTACATGAGCTGTCTGCACCAATGGGCTGCACACATCCACCCGCTTCACTGAAAAGCTGCACACTGTGGCCATTTGCAAAAATGCCTTTTGCTGGAAAAACTCACAAAAAGAAGAAAAAAACAATAAAGAACACTGTGACCCCAGACCGAGCAAGTGAGTGGAAAAATGCTTCCTTGAACAGCAGCGCATGACTGTTCTTATAACGTTCACTTGTTGTTTAGGAAACGTTCTTACTTTTTTTCTAATAACAGCATGTAAACGCCGTGACAAAATAATTCTCCCTACCACTTCTATACCGCCTTTCCTCTTCTTTGCAGCATATCCTGAGAGCGAAGGCAGTGGGTGGCTGGCAGCAGCGGTGACTAGATGGGTGATTGAAACACGAGTCACTCCCTATAAACAGCATCCCACTACAATAATCTCACAGTACAAACACAGCATCAAACTGTACCAGTAGAAGCAGAACCAGGACACATTGTGCGTGGGGGGGAGGTCACCACAGTGAAGGAAACAATACCACATATGGAAGAGGCAACTAGATAGCAAACAAAAGAAAAATTCACCTACTGTCCAGACAGCTCCACCTAGAGGATAAACACAACAATAAGATCTCTTTTTATATAAATATTCTTCAACACACAAAAATCAACTAAAAACAGTTTTAAAAATACTTCTTTTTTAATTTTTTCTTGTATTTACAAATTTTCCATTGTACAATAGGAATAATGCATTTCAGGGTGTATATCGTGCTGGAAAAATGTCACCTCTCGGGTGCTGGATGTACTCAGCCTGTGGCCTCATCCCCAACCACCCAAGGTGTGATGTTATCCCAGCACGACACACACCCTGTCGTGCATTATTCCTTCATAAACTGGTAAGTTTAACCTCCATTGTAGGAAAAATCTTAGAATGCATAATAAAGGATGAGCTTGAGTCACATTTAAAAATATGAATGTCCAGAGGACCCGACCCAGCATGGGTTTAGAAAGAACAGATCATATCTGACAAATCTCCTTCATTTTTTTGAACCTATTAGCAGGGCATTGGATTGGAGCATTCCAGTGGATGTCCTTTACTTGGACTACTTAAAGGTCTTTGACAACGTGCCACACTTTGAATTTATTAACAAACTAGAGGAAACATAAAAACATAGAAGTTGACGGCAGATAAAGACCGCAAGGTCCATCCAGTCTGCCCATTTTTTTTCTACCTTATCAATGTGCTATCGGCCTTTGCTCTGTCAATGGCCTATTTATTCATACTCATCTGTATTGCTTCCTTACGCCTATCCCATGCCTGTTTGAAGCCCTGCACTGTATTCATATCTACCACTTTCTGAAGTAGGCCGTTCCATGCATCCACCACCCATTCTGTGAAAAAGAACTTCCTCACATTACCCCTTAATCGGCCTCCCTCTAATCTCATGCTGTGTCCTCTTGTACTGCTATTTTTCTTATATTGAAACATGTTAGACTCTTTCACCTTGTTAATGCCCTTAAGGTGTTTGAGTGTTTTGATCATATCACCTCTCTCCCCCTCCTTTACTGTAGGGTATACATATTGAGCTCTGTTAATCTGCCCTCATATGTTTTCTGATGCAGTCCCTGCACCATTTTGGTTGCCCTTCTCTGGACTGCCTAAATTTGGTTAATGTCCTTGCAAAGGTGTGGCCTCCAGTACTGCACGTGGTACTCCAGATGGGGCCTAACCAGTGTCTTGTAAAGAGGGATTATTACCTCCATCTTCCAACTTATGATACCCCTACTAATACACCCTAACATTCCCCTAGCCTTACCTACTGCTTTAGTGGTATGCTTGGATGATTTCAGGTTATCGGTGTTGATGATACCCAAGACTCTCTCTTCCCTTGTGACTGCCAACAAATCCTCTCCCAGCCTATAGGTGGCTTCAGGGTTTCTCTTCCCTATGTGCATGATCTTGCACTTCTTTGCATTAAACCCCAGTTGCCACTCTTCCGACCATTTTGCTAGTTTATCAAGATCTCTTCTCATTCTGCCCACCCCATCTGGTAATCTACTCTGTTGCAGATCTTGGTGTCATCTGCAAACAGCCAAACCTTACCCTTCAGTCCATCTGCAATGTCACTGATGAAGATATTGAAGAGGACTGGCCCTAGGACTGATCCCTGAGGTACCCCACTTATGACTTGCATCTCTTCTGACTGTATACCATTTACCACCACCACTCTCTGTTTTCTTCCCGTCAACCAGTTTGCCACCCAGTTGATCAACTTCTGACCCACCCCGAGCCTACCCAGCTTATTAATCAATCTTCTATGTGGAACAGTATCGAAAGCTTTGCTGAAGTCAAGGTAGGTGACATCAACTGCTCCCTCTTGGTCCACCACTCTGGTTACCCAGTCAAAGAAATCTATGAGATTAGTTTGACAGGACTTTCCTTTTGTAAACCCATGCTGTCTTGGATCCTGTGCTCCTATGGATTCCAGGTGTTGCACTATCCTTTCCTTAAGGAGTGCCTCCATAATCTTGCCCACTACTGAGGTAAGACTGACTGGTCTGTAGTTCCCTGCCTCCTCTCTGCTACCACTCTTGTGCAGCGGGTTCACATGAGCCCTTCTCTAGTCTTCTGGGACCTCTTCTGTGCTCAGAGACTCACTAAACAGTTCTGATAATGGTTCTGCTAGTTCCACCCTTAGCTCCTTTAGTACTCTGGGATGTATCCCATCAGGTCCCATTGCCTTATCCACCCTGAGCTTATAGAGCTCTTGTTGGACCCTTTCTTTTGTGAAGGGACTAGTGCTCACCTTCCTTCCCCCTGTGTCCATGGTGCTGAGCTGTGGGCCCTGCCCTACCTTCTCTTCAGTAAATACTGAGCAGAAGTATCTATTTAGGATAGATGCTTTTACATGGTCCTCCTCCTCACATGCCCTCTTATCTCCTTTGATCTTAGCAATACCCCCTCTGGACTTTCTGCTTTCACTAACGTATCTATAGAAAGTCTTGTCCCCTTCTTTTACTGTTTGTGCTAGTGTTTCTTCTGTTTGGGCCTTTGCCTGCCTTACTGCCTTCCCTGCTTCCCTTAGGGAAGTTTGGTATGCCTCCCTATCTTCATCCTGCTGCGTTCCCTTACATTTCCTGAAGGCCAGCCTTTTGACTCTGACCTTTTCTGCTACTGTTTTTGAGAACCGAAGTGGTTTCCTTCTTCTTTTGCACTTTCTTTTCTATCTAACACAATGGGATGTTGCTTCAAATATTGCATCCTTAATGCTTGCCCAGTTTGCCTGTACCCCCTCACCTGTATTTCTTTTTTGCCAGGGCTAGCTTAACTCTGTTGGCCATCTTATCAAAGTCAGCTCCTCTGAAGTCCCATATTTTTGCCTTGGAATCGGATGATTTAGTTGTAGTGGCCAAATTGAACCATACCATGTGATGGTCACTGGCCCCAAGGTGACCTTCTACCTGGAGATCTGTGATCCTTTCCCTGTTAGTCAGTACTAGATCTAGGATAGCCTTGTCTCTTGTGGGTTGTTGTACTAGTTGTTTAAGGCCCTTCCCCTGCAGGAAATCCACCATGTGTCTAGTTCTGGCAGATGTTCCTGCTGGTATTGACCAATTTGTATCTTGCATGTTGAAGTCTCCCATTATCAGAACCTCCCCTTTAGCTGTCATGTTTTGTATATCTTCTAACAGTAATGTGTCTATGTCCTCCCCCTGGTCTGGGGGCCTGTAGACAACCCCAGTTCTTATGGCTGTCCCATTTCCTGTTTCCAGGGTGACCCACAGTTCTTCTGGCTCCTTATGTGTATTCTGAATTTCTGTAGCTTTGATATTTTCATTGACATGCAGGACCACTCTACCCCTCCCCCCCCTTTTTGCACCTCGGTCTCTTCTGAACAGTATATGCCAGGTACTTAAGTCTCCCAAGTGTGGTTACTGGCAAACCACATCTCATTAATTGCTACTATGTCCAGTTTAGCCTCTGTCATTATTGCTTGCAGGTCTGGGATCTTGTTTCCCAGACTCCGAGTATTTGTGTACATGATTTTCCATTGGCCAGATTTTGGTGTGTTAGTTGTTGGGTGAGGTCTGGTGTTTCCCCTGTGCATCATATGGGGAGCTGGACATTTTTCCTTACCTGGCGATATAAATGAACTGCAAACATGCTGAACTCCTGTTTGATCACTAGCTGAGGGGGAAGGGGGGTTCTTCCCATTCGACGTATGGGGTGCTGCACCCCCTCCCCATTTGCTAGTTTAAATATTCTGCAAATACATCAAACTTCTGCCCCCAATGCACTAACTCCCTCCTTAGTCAGATGCAGTCCATCAAATTTAAAGAACTTTCACTCCCAAAACTGTTGCCAGTTCCCTACAAATTTGTGTCCTTTTTCCTGGCACCAGCTCTTGAGCCACATGTTTAGCTCCCCTGTCTCACCTTCTCTGACCTTCCGTCCATCTGCCCCCCCCTCTCCCAGACTGGCAGGATCTCAGAGAAGGAGATGCCGGATGAAATGGGTGATAGTTTGTCACCCAGCCTGGTCAGGTGTTCCTTGGTCTCCACAACTGACCGGCTGGTGAGATCATTAGTCCCTATGTGTAGCAGGACATCAATGTTTTCTCCTGCTTCCTGAACAATTTTAGCAGCAGATGTAAATAAGAATACAGTGTTCTGGATAGCTTCATGGTTGAACAACAGAAGGCAGAGAGTTTCCATTAAATGAAACTTCTCGGGTTGGGATGGGATAATGAGTGGGTTCCCTCAGGGGATGGTCCTGGGACCAGTGCTATGTCATATCTTTATCTCTTCTATGCATTGTTTCAAAGGGGCTTGGTTCTGTAAATTTGCAGATGGCACCAAGATGGAAGTAATAGTAGATAGTGATGAGGCCATAGAAAAATTTCAGAATGAGATCAATAATCTAGAAAACTGCACCAAGAAGAACAAACGGATATTTAACATTGATAAGTGTAGGATAATGCACTTTAGTATCAGAAATAAAAAAGCCAAATATACATTGAACAGAAAAGCAACTTTGTACCCAGGAAGAGAGGGACCTTGGGGTTTTGGTTTCCAGTAGGTTAACCTTTGACCTTCACGGTAAGAACATAGTGAACAAAGGTAATAGAATCATGGTATGTATTAGTAGAAACATTAAGAGTAGGGACAGGAGAGTGGTGATTCCATTGTACACTGCATTTGTGAGGCCACACTTAGAGTACTGTGCACAGTTTTGGGCACCTCATAGAAAGGAGACTGTTGAGAGGCTGGAGGGTGTTCATAGAAGAGCAATAAAGTTAGTAGCAGATATTAAAGATCTGTCATATGGTGAAAGGCTGTCAAAACTGAGCATGTTTACACTGAGATACAGGAAGATCTGGGGAGACCTATGCATGGTATACAGTGCACACTCCAACCAAGACCTTTGGTAATGTATAGGATTAGAGTCAAAAGGACATAATAGAAACACTAGGCTCCATAATAGACAGTTAAAGGGTGAAAATGGTAAGACAAAATCTAAGAGAATCATGGATAAATCAAAAAGTGGTTCCAATTTCGAATGCTCTACCAGATCAAGTGATGAATAGTCCTGATATGAAGTGGTTCAATGAATCCTAGGACTCTTACTGTGCTGGCAAGGGAATCTTGGGTTATGCTTAAAGGGACACTGTCAACCCCCTTAGGCCTCAAAGTGTCTCTAGTTTAAAAAACACATTTTATGATTGCTCATACTCTGTAAAGATTGCTGGTGTAGCAGGTTGTTTTATTCTGATTCTATTTTTCTTTTTAAAAGTGAAAAAACAGACTACCCACCATACTGGTGTTACCACACCAAAACATGTTTGTTTACATTCCTGTATCAATTTCCACTGCATCTTTCCTGTTCTTGGGAACATCCACATACAGTCTAGCCACTCATGATGCAGTGAGAGGAAAAGAGATTACATCATGAGTGCTTGCACTGTTGGGAGGTATTTATAATGCTCACTAAGTATGCAGTAAGAGTTGATAAAGGGTTTAAAACAATGCAGGGTTGTTTATATTACACCATTACCATGCATTTCAGTTCTACTAAGAAAGGAAGCACAGAAAACAAAACACAACATCAGTGAATTTTAGAGAAGGTAAGCAATCATAAAAAGTGGGTTCTCATCTAGAAATGTTATGATGCAAAAATGGTTGACAGTGTGTCAGTGTCCCTTTAAGTTCAAATCAAGTCATAACGGTTAAATACTAATGGACTTGTAGTAATCTATAAATCTCTATTAGGTTCAGGTCTGGCAATTTAGGTGGCATCCTGACCCAATTCACTCCCTTGTCCTTTATGTATGCCCCAGACTCTGCATGCGTTGGGTCAGTATCTGTACAAGAGAAAGAACACACCTCAACATAAAAACAGAGAAACTGTCAGAGCAAATTGCTCTGCAAACATCGAACCTTGGAAAACCTGATGCCCATCTGCAGACACTCGCTTGACAGAGGGCACCAATGTATTTTACACTATCTCCTCTCTGAAGAAATCCCCCTTCATGATGCTACTGAACAGTTGTATCGGCCTGGCTCGCAGCTCAAGATGACAACCGAGACATGCATTTTCAGGGGGTGTTTGGGCTGTGGTTTCAGTATAAGAAATCCTTTTTCCAGAAAGCCATGGGGCAAAAAGATTGCATTGCTATGGTACTCTAATCAGTAAAAATAACATTGGCAAATTGTTAATTTTCTTCCATCCACATCTTTTCATGTTCCATCTGCTTGTGCATTTGGGCTTCATGAATGAGAGGGCATATACAGTATTGTTGGGAGCCAAAAGGGCCATCAGTAGCTTGCTCTTTTCAGGTACAGTGCATTACCTACATTACATATGATATAACAAATAGACTCTTATAGAGTAGGTCACTACATTAGCAAAACATGATAAGCTTACAATAACTGGAAGGCTTTAAATTGCTTCTGTGGCATACACTACATACATACATGCAGTGGGCACAGCACTGTACAGTACTTACTGTGTTCTGCCATAACCCAGGGATGTCGGCAGGCATACGCACTGTACTCAGCAGAGTACAGTAAAAAAATCAGGCAGGGGCAACAAATCAGGAAAGGGCAACAAAAAGAGGAAAGCAAGGACATTGTGAGTCACATTGTGTCTGTGTCATGCTAAGCACTTTTGCCTTTGTTGTTCGCTATGAGGCACTGATGCCTCCAACTAAATATACAAACAAGAACAACTTACCAGGAAGGCAGAAAAACAAAGGAAGGAGAAATACAGGAAAAATCTGATTACTTGAAATCAGAAATGGCAAACGGGGGATATTGTTAGTGTGGCATGGCAGTGCAATGAGCGCATATTTTGGTATATGTTTACAAACCGGGGGGGGGGCAACAGTGCATCAGTTTTGAGTACAAGTTTAAAATTCCTGGCTACACCCCTGCCATAACCCCATCCATTTTGGCATCACATTCATCTGATTGATGATTGGGACACTGACTACCCTCATTCCGTATGTTTCTGATGGACCTCTTCTGCACTGCTGTCATCATCCTTCATTGTTAGACCATCTAGAATTTGGAAAACCTTACTGCAAAACATACTAATACACATTAGTGAATGACATGCCTTCATGTTCCAAAACTTTCCTATTAATTAAAGTATACCATGTTAACATTCATTGCTATGTATTTTTTAGTGTGGCTTGCTCAAGGCAGTTAAGGAACCCCCCGGACCATCTCATTGCCTTGTAGTGTACTGTGGCTTACTCAAGGCCAAAGAAGCAGCCCCAGAACATCTCAGTACCTTGTAATGTAGTATGGCCTGCTCAAAGCTATAAAGGCAGCCCTGGACCATCTCAACGCCTTGTAATGTAGTGTGGCCTGCTCAAGGCCAGAGACAGCCCTGGACTATTTCAGTGCCTTGTAATGTAGTGTGGCTTGTTTGAGGCCACAAGGCAGCCCTGGAACTTTCCACTGCCTTGTAATTTAATGTGGCTTGCGCAAGGCCACAGACGTCGCACAGGACCATCTTGCTTATGGTGCCTATGATGTCAAAATGCTCATTTAGTGTACACTGTCACTTTGTGTTGATGTTGTTTGTGTGGATGAATGTGTTTGTAGAGGGCAGATACAGAAATCATGATTCCAGCTGCTGCAAGGTAGTTCTGTGTATCCTGCATTGAAGTCCCATTTTAGCACATTTCATGGACAACATTGCTATGTAGTGTATGGTGGAACATTGTTAGGGATGGAAATCCATCCCTTGAACAATGTTGTAGTACTGCACTAGCTATGTTAGCTAGTAGGTTGTGCTGCACTAGCTATGTAGCTAGTGCAGCACAACAACTTGGAATGCTGTCACACATGCACCTTCTGGTGACCTCTGATCCTCGCGGAACTGACCCAGTGGTGAGAGGTGTTCTGGGAAGCAAGCAGCAAAAAAACCCTGAAAAGGAAATGACACCCACTGTTTTTTATGAGTGCCCATACACTATAAAAGACAGTGCATGATCGCTCATACACAAGGATATTTTTTAACACTTGAGGCTTCCATGGTAACGAGACCTCTCAAGCTGTCCTTTCGAGGTCTCTGGTTACCATGGAAACCTCTTGAGGAAAAATATCCTTGTTGTGTATGAGTACTCATATACTATCTTCTATGTCTCTCGTCCAACTTTTTGGACACAGTAGCAGTGTAAAGGTGGTGGTTTCTGAATCTGAAAATATCCTCCATAAATGTGGTTACATACCACAAAATGCACAGTATTTGTATAGTAAAGGGACAGGTACAGTAGGCATGGCCATGAATTGTGACTAATCACAAGCTGGTGATTGAGAAGCAGACAATTCAGATGTTGTGGATCAGGGAGGCATGGCGTAATTATGACTTGAGAAACAGTAGTGGCCAGTCAGCTCCAAGTTGATGGCTGTCTTGAAGTCATGGAACAGTATATAATAGGGGCTTTGTGGAACTTGAAAAATTAGATTACATCCTGTACACATGACTGAAAGGCAGTACTCTGTATCACTGTATATTGAGATGAAGATTACTACTAGATTTGGAACAACAAAGTTTTATGGGACCCCAAATGTAACCAGACCTGACAGTAAGAGAAGAGCGGTAATGCAACTGAAAAGCAACAGTCCTGTGTGCAAAAAGAGATGGGGAAAGAAAAATGTTGCACCACCAGTAAAATGCCGGATTTTCAGAAAGGAGCCCAAGGAATACATGGTAAGACAATATTGTGTTGTATTGTTGTTCTGAATAATAGCTATTCCAATAGCTCTCACTTGGTAGGAATTTTGTATACTGCTATGAATCTGTCACTCAAATTTACCAGATCAAACTAACCTGATCGAGTTCTTTGACTGGGTAACCAAGGAATTTGATTAGGGTGGAGCTGTGGACATGGACTACCTGGATTTCAGTAAGGCCTTCGACACTGTTCCACATAGGAGACTGGTAAACCAGCTGGAGAGTCTAGGAGTCAGGATTAAAATAGTTAAATGGGTAGAGACTTGATTAGGGAATAGGAGTCAGAGGGTGATGGTAAATGGCATCCACTCTGAAGTAGGCAAGGTGACCAGTGGGGCCCCTCAAGGATCAGTACTAGGCCCAGTCCTCTTTAATACATTTATTAGTAACATCACAGAGGGACTGGAAGGGAAAGCATGCCTGTTCACAGATGACACAAAGCTCTGCAACAGCGTAGACACACCGGGGGGGGTCAAAAGAATGAGGTATGATCTAAAAAACCTGGAAGAATAGTCATGGGGCTGGCAGCTGGGTTTCAGTGCAAAAAAGTGCAAAATGATACACTTGGGGCACAGAATCCCGGGGGCAACATACCAACTGGGAGGATTGAAATTAGCAGTCACAAAGCAGGAAAGGGACCGGGGGGTAATAATTTCTGATGACCTGAAGGTAGCTAAACAATGTGACAAGGCCGTGGGGAAGGCAAATAGGATGCTGGGCTGCATAGGCAGGGGAATCACCAGCAGAAGAAGGGATGTAGTGATATCCTTGTATAGGTCACTGGTGAGATCATACCTCGTGTACTTTGTCCAGTTTGGGAGGCCTTACCTCGGAAAGGATATAGATAGTGTGGAGAAAGTACAAAGGAGGACAACCAAAATGGTGCAGGGCATCAAAAAGTCCTATGGAGAAAGGCTTAAGGAGCTGAATTTGTACCACACAGAGGAAAGGAGGGAAATGGGAGACATGATAGAAACATGCAAATACCTTACAGGTAAAAACAGTGTACAGGAAGGTAGCATTTTCCAAAGAAAAAGATGCTCAAGGACAAGGGGTCACACTATGAAAGTGGAAGGGGGAGGCTCAGAGGAAATGTAAGGAAGTACTTCTTCACAGAGAGGGTGGTGGATGCGTGGAACAGCTTCTAGGCAGAGGTGGTGAGGCTAAAATGCAGTGCAGTGTCAGTGGCTCAGTAGGTAGCACACTCGCCTTTAAGGCTGGGAGATCAGAAGGCTGTGGGTTCTAGCCCCACACCAGGCACTTGGGTTAATAACCCAATACTGACACTGTAGCGCAGCATGAAGGGGGTGCAGCACTCCTGAGGTGTCATCTTTTAGATGAGATTTTAAACCAAGGTCCCATCTGCCTGTGCTGGTGGTAGTTCAGGTGGATGTTAAAGATCCCATGACACTTCTCGAAAAAAGAATAGGGGAAAGTTTTATTAAAGAACAAATTGGTACAGTTCCAAAAAAAAAGAACAATGCTGAAAATCACAAATGAAGCAAAACAAGAATCACGACAAAAAGAAACTGACAAAAACAAATGGGCAGTACAACAGGTCTAGGGTAAACAAAAGAAAGAAAGAAAAAAAGAAAGAATACACCAATACCCACATAGTTCAAGCAACAGCCGCATCTATATCAGTGATCCAGGGCAAATGCTTCCATAATCCAGAAAGGACCAGGGCAGAAAGATGCGAGCTGTCCGACAAATATACTACACGGGCATCAGCAATTATCTTGTTGCATAATTCAACATAAGTGCAATGGTGTTGTTGCAAAGTGAATAAACAACGGGACATCCAAATATTCCATTTGATAATTAAAAATAAAACATTCAAAGTTTCCAAATCCCATTTCTCCCAAGCAGAGGAAACATGGCCATATATAAGATTTGCATATGAAATCCTAGAAAAAAGCGGTTCCCCCCATTGGTCAGCTAAATATGTCCAGAAATCTTTAATAAAGGAGCACTGAAAAACTAAATGGTCAATCGTTTCAAGGGAGGCAGTACATTGTGGTCTACTGCAGAACCTGTCAGAAAACTGTTTATGTTTGTGATTACTCTTGACGTTAATCTTCTCATGGCAAGAGAGCCAATGGAAGTCCCACATATGTGCAGGGATCCTAGGATTCACCAACATGAGTTTCAGGGAAGCCCTATACAAGGCATCACATTTAGGGAAGGGGTCAGGGGAGGGACAGACAGAAGTCAATAAATTTCTATAAAACATCTTATGTGAAGGCACCATCAAGAGCTGATGAGGAGTAATTTTCCATTGTTTTAAATGGAGGAATGTGTCTTTTAGGTATTAAAGGACTTCTGAACCCCGGAGAACCGTAATAGAGTTCCATTCCCAAGAATGGAACCATGAACTGCAATTACCATAGAGCCAGCACTCCCAGCCATGTTGTCTATTAATCAAAAGAGGTCATAAATTTGACATGAAAAAAACACTAGAAAAGAAAAGAATTGGATTCACCATGTTCAGCCCACCTTCCGAAATGGGCAGATAAAGAACATCCCTTTTGATTGGGTTAAGACGACTACCCCGTATCCCCTGGAAAAACAAACTCAAGAAAGGGGTTTCAAGTTTTTTTGGAACAGGGAACACATAACTTAAATATAAAAAAATAAGAAGAAGAAAAGTTTTCACCAAAAACACATGTTTTTTCTTCCCAACCTTACTATGATTCCATTGGGAAACCTTAAAATGCCCAATAGCCAGCTTTTCCTCCCAATTTTGGACATAAATCCCCCGGGGGCCAAACTTAATTCCCAGGAGAGAAATAGAGGAGGAGGAAACAGAAATTGGGCCAAAAGAATGGACAGCCTGTGAGGAAAGGCCCAGCGCAAAAGCATGACACTTGTCCAAATTCAAGCTAGCTCCGGAGACCAAACCAAAGGAAAAGCATTCAGAAAGGGCTTCCTGAATTGAGGAGGCATCTGCAGTCAACAAGCACAAGTCATCAGCGTAAGCCAAAGAGGAGGGTGTATCCTGAACAGCAGGATGAGAAATCAGGCAAATACTCAAGGACGTGTTTAATTTACATAATAAGGGGTCAATTAAAAAGACATATAGAAGGGGGCTTAGGAGGCACCCTTGTCTCACACCTCGTTTAATGGGAACCAAGGGACCCAGCCACCCATTGACCAGAGGGACCACAGTGGCGGTCCGATAAAGAGATCATATCCAAAAAACAAATGTAGGAGGAATACGATAATGTAAGAGAATTTCCCACAAAAAATCATGACAAATGGAGTCAAAAGCAGACTTTTGGTCTAAAGAAACAACATACCCTGAACATTGACCAGAAAACCCAGAGGTAAAAATTTCCCACACCCGAATAAGATGATCCTATATTTTCCTCTGAGGAACAGCACAAGCTTGCTCAGATGAAATGACAAGATCCACAACAGATAACAATCTATTAGCCAGAATTTTGGACAATATCTTACAATCCGCATTAAGCATGCATATAGGTCTCCAATTATGCAAGTCAGATTTATCCCCTTTTTTATGTAGAAAAATCAAGGCTCCTTTAGTAAAGTTAAGAGGAACATCTCCCAATTCCAACATAGTGCTAAACACCAGGGCCAATTCCGACCCCAAGGAGTCACCCATGAGCTTATACAATTCATTCGGGAGCCCATCAGGGCCCGGGGTAACATTAGGCTTCAAATGGTGGCTAACATCCAGCACCTCAGGTAAAGTAATAGGCTGGCTTAAACCTGTAAGAACCTGTGGAGAAAGATCAGGGATAAAAACATCAGATAAATACTGTCTGATCTGCCCAACATCTGAAGGGAGTTCTGAAAATAAAGTACAAGAAAAATCAGCCACAATTTGCATAATATCTCATGGGGAGTTATGGAGAGTACCCAACTCATCCAGCAGGCTAGTGATTCCTTTTTTGCCAACCTGTGATTTATTATGGGTAAAAGGACACGTTTCATGAGCTGCACCCATAGTGCCAAATCTATGTTGCCTGTAAAGGTGAGCAGCCCGAGTTTTAGAATAGCACAACATGTTCTGCTGAACCGAGTGAATATGTGCACTCAGATCTTGGCCAGTAGTATGAGCAAGGGACAAAAGGGATTGTAAGTGCTGGTGATCTTGTAAGTATGACAAGTATGCCAAGGTGCTTTGAGCCTTGCTACACCGCCGAAGGAGCTTCGAAAGATCCAACTTCGAATCCTCCCACCATTGTACAGGGTTCTCATAACATAGGAGCACTGATTTCCTGGCAGTTAAAAATTGACTGAAGGAGCATAAAAAAAACATCATCCATAAGTAAAGAATTATTACATTTCCAAATACCTGGGCCTTTGGAAAGGGAGGGGGGTATCATCAAAAGTAAGAGAAATAAGCCTGCGTTCTGAAAATTCAACAGGATCAACAGAGACCTTCGAAAGAACCAGATGGGGGGATAGAAAAAACATAGTCAATTCTGGTTGCCAAGACACCCTTCTGAAAAGTGGGAAAATGTTGTCTCGTAAATTCCAGGGCAGCATCCCGCAGGTTCGCAGTGCTAATCATGGAATTTAAGGAGCGGGAATCACAATATAACTTCCTAGTAGTAGTATGCAAGCCTTTATCCGGAAGGCTAAGCCCATAGTTAAAGTCTCCTGCAAAAATTGTATGTTTAGAAGTATGCAAAAAGGGCTGAATCTGAGAAAAAATGTCAATCTGTGCAGTTTTAAGGTGGGGGGCATATAAACAGATAAGGTGATAAGGGACCTGGTAAACCAAAGCATCAAGAATCAGCACCCGACCAGGGACAATATCATAAAGTTTGAGAAGCACAAAGGTAACAGAGTGAACCAAAATCCCCACACCAGAACATCTGTCTGGACCCACTGACCAATAAGGAGGACCCAGAAGCCAATATCTTTGAGCCTGTTTCAGTTCATGCAAAGCATGAAACCTAACATCCTGCAGGAATATTTTACCACCTGGCATGGAAGCTAGGAAAGCAAAAACAGTGTTACACTTATCCAGTCTCTTAATACTGTTGATGTTCAGAGAGTAACAGGCAAAGATGTGGGAAGCCATGGCAAGAAAAAGCAAAAACCCGAAAGGAAAATAACCATTATTTTTTCTTATCCTTCCCACCTACAGCTTTCAGTTTAGATCTGGCTTTCCGTTTTTGGGCCCCCCTACCCATAGAGCAAACCTCAGTATCAGTAGTACCTTCTGGAAGGGAAGACAGAACAGAGGAGGAATCACTATCCTCACCAGAGTCCGCCGGAGTCTCCTGCAAAACATTGTAGGTGTTTGAAAGTTGTATGGGGCAGTCCAAACAGCCTTAGAAGGAGGTGGGGTAGTTTTCAGCTTGGGACATGCAGAACATTGACAGACAACCTGCATAGGTTCCTGAGGAGGAGGCATAGCATTCAGGGGATCACAGACCAGCATCTGAATCTTGGGCTAAGCCACCACCAGGTCTGGGGAAACAAGGGGGGGGGAGAGGGAGCTGACACTACCGGGGCACTCAGAGGCAAAGCACACTCTGGAACAGGTGGAAGAGCAGTAGATGAGGGGGGTCCAGCAGGGGCACGAGGGAGTTCAGAGGGACATGATTTATTACGGAAATTAGCCTTTTGGGCCTGAGTAATACTGAAATGCTGTCCGCCCCACCATCATGGTGTTCCTGATTATGGGCCGCCCAGGAGCAATTCTGAAAAGTGTGACCAGGCTCATCACAGAGGTTACAGCGACATTCATTCAGACAAGGTGCACCCAAATGGCCCAATTCCCCACATAGGTTACACTTCACAGTGTCACAGACACTACTCAAATGTGAAGAATCCCCACACCTATAACAGGCCTTTGGCTGACCTGGATAAAACACCCCCCCCCCATCCCTGCCCCAAAAAAAGGAGTTCGGGAGGTGAAGGACACCAGAATCATCAGACTTCAGTAAAACCTTAACTTTCCAGCCACCAGTCCAGATATTTTCAGAATCCAGAATGGCCTCAGGGTTCCCCAGAACAGTACATCGGAGCTTTAACCAGTAGAGAACATCTGCCAAGTCCACACCTTCATTTTGAAAAAGAATGGAAATAGTTTTATAAGCAGGCTTCATTAGGGGAATGGCTAAGAAGGGTGACTATAAGGCAGACTTCTTTAGCGTGTGATACCTAGACCAAAATCTGTCCAAACCTTTAGAAGTCTGAAAACTGACATCAAAGGTAGTCTCTCCAGAAATGTGGATAAGAGCATAAATTTCATGGGCAAAAAATTTCAAAGAATCCTTAAGCAAAGTCCGGGCCACAAAGAGACGGTCAGGAGGTTCCTCCATACCCCCCACATAGGAAAGATGAACCACATTATGCCTTTTAGCTGGCAAAACAGGCAAGCGGAAAAGGAAGGAAAAGGATTTTTTTTTTACTATCAGACATAGCATTAAGTGGAGCTGCCATAAGGCTAGGGCCTGGGGGTAGGGCAGTAGAAGTGGACGGCAGGGTAGGAAAGGCAAGACTAGGATTCTGGGTCAGCAAAAGATCGTCAGGCAAAGCCAAAGGATTAGCCGGCAGGAGAGATCCATCCAAAACTTGATCAGGAGGAACCGCCGAAGGAGCAACTGCTATTAGAGACAATGGCATGTGGATTGGAGATGAACCAGAGGTCCATTGACCCGAAGAAGAGTGTTTCCCCTAACCCGCATCTCAAAGTGCATTATCAACTGACCAAGGTTCAGGACCAGGGGCCGGAGCCCCTGGCAGCCGAGTAGAAGAAGTTTGGGAAATAGCAGGCACACTCACTGCTGTGACGGTCTCCCCAGCAGACAACTCAGTAGCTAAAGCAGGTCTCGGTTTTTGTGGAGACTTCTCAACAGGGCTAGATGCGCTGTCAAACTTCAGCTGTCAGATTTTCTGTGGCAGGATAGATCTTTTCGAGTGAAATGACCGTTCCTCTGACTCGAGTAAACACAGCAATTCTTTTGCCTCTCCCGATGCAGCGTGGGGTAAGTCCAAAGGTTCTGGTGATTCAGAAATAACAGATGAAGGAGTAGAAACCAAAGGTACAGCAGGGTTCTGATCCAAATTACTCACCACAGAGTCACCCCACTCATAACATGCAGGAGCAGGTTCTGATGAAATATCCTCAAAAGAAACATCCACAGCAGACTTTTCCATAGCAGATTCTGGCAGAGGCGAAGTGTGGGCAGAAACAGACTCAAGCACCTCCATAGCAACCTCCTGCACAACAGGACTGCCGTTCGCCATCTTGGAGTCATGGACAAAAGGGTCCCCCCTGCTCACAGGAAGCAAGAGTAGGGGAATTTCCCTACTGCCCTGGCCAAATCTCCCCCATTCACTAAAAATACCACCAACAGCTTAATCTGGTTCAAAGTCAGTTGGCATTCATCTGTATCCCCCTCCCCCGGGTCGTGCCCGAAAATAGGTAGAATTTGTCTAGTGCACTTACCCGGTCAACAAAAACTAAAAAAAAAAAAAAAAAAAAAATGGTTACAGGATTCAAGAATGCATGGGATAGGTACAAGGGGATCTTGGAAGTAAGGAGGGGTGGTGAAGAACAAAGACTGAGTAGGGTCTGTGGTATAGCTGTAGGTAGGAGAAAAATACGGCAGACTGGATGGGCCAAGAGGTCCTTATCTGCCGATATCTTCTACATTTTTTTGTTATGTTTCTATGTTTTACCCTTGCACACCAAATACTGTATTTACTGATGTGCATTATAATGTTAATGTCATTTACATTCATACAAACTAGCAGAAATTTTAAGTAACTTGCTAGAAACTTTCCCTAACACTAAAAATATGCTGACCACAATTTAAAAGTATTATTCTTTTTCCAGGTGGGCCCATGGTCCAGTTTTCCAGATGGGACCACACACTTCAGTCAGACTCTGATATGTGTAGTTCACAGGCAAGCAGGCAATATTCTGTTTCAAGTATTTTGGTTCTAACTACATTTCTTTGCTCCCAACAGTGTGATATCATCAGCAGGGACAATGAATCATCCTTTTATAAATAGCATGAAAAAATCTTGTCAGTGTTCCATGAACAGGAGGAAAGAGCAGCACAGGACAGGACAGCAACTAAGCAGTAGACTCACCCAGAGAACATGGAAGCACATGAGCAGCTCGACCATCCAGAGGACACAAAAGCACCAGCGCAGCTGGCCCATCTAGAGGACAAGGAATCACCCAAGCAGCAGGTCAGCCCAGGGAACCAGGAATCATCAGTGCAGCAGGTGGAAAGCACACAAGGGAAAGGGCAGCTACAGTGTACCAAGGGACAGGGGCTCTTGTGAAAACAGCTAGAACATGGAACAGAGTGGGAGAGGAAGCCAAATTTGAGCATTTTATGTGGAAGAGCATGAAAGAATGACAACGGAAATACCAAAACTTGAAGGATACTATGGAACGTCTAAAGGCAGGGCAACTCCATCTGCAGGCAATGATTCAAGACCTAAAAAGGGGAATGAGGGAAATGCAGCAGCAAATGTTAATAGCATGGACATCAGCACCACTGGAGAGGTACAGTACAGCTAGGCTTTTGGAAGAAAATTAACACTATAGAGGTGGAGGAAATGCAAGACTCACTGCAAGACAGTGACACAGTGCTGGAGGCAATGGCAGATTAAAGAGTATCTGTGTCACTTTCACTGAAAGCAATCCATGGGGACATCATGGTTACGATGAACATTCTACTGGATGTGGAAACTGTGCCTCTCACAAGTTAAAAAGAAAGGGATCTCAGGTGCTGGAGCTCAAACAAACCTGAATGCCTTGCAGCACTGTTTCTGTGTGCCTTTTTTCCATAAAACATATATGTGCAGTGGGCAAATAAATTAAACTATGATGGCACAAGGGGAAGAAAGGGCTGCCCAGAAACTTTATCAATGTTAGCTTGACCCATGTCAGGTGGTACTTTGATTTAGCACCACCAATTCTTGTGAAAATAAGAGACAGAATAAATGAACAGCTACGAATGGTGAGGCAAGGTGAAACACATCCACTGACATAATACTTCGTTTTGACCATGAAATGACTATTTTTGTATTACTGGCTTCTAAATATTTTTTCCAGCTGTATCTACAGATTTTTTTTCTCTGAAATGTGTGTTTGCATATTATTGCCTTAAAAATATTTATATTCACTGTACTTTGCAAAATTGTCATTGTAAAAAGTGTTGTGCTTTGCTTTGCAATATCCTGCTATCCCCTTCAATTTTCATCAAAATGCAGAGCACCATATTCATGAATTACTTATTTGTTTTGCTCTGTGCTATATACTGAAATATTTCTTTTTTTTACGCTGCAGACTGTGCTGTCCTGTATAAATATTAAAAGCTTGGTAGGCCCAGTGGCGCAGAGGGCTGAGGCATCATGCCTTACCTCCTACCAGACCGATGACCCATGTTTGCATGTGGACATGTGTTGCCGGGGGTTGGCCGGGGGGGTAGTGGATCAAGAGTCCGGAGAACAGCTCTCCTACCCTGGAGAGGGTGGTTTGGCAGTCCCACTGCATGACTACCGCCAGGTGGGGGCCTGAGGGTAGGACGGGTCATAGGATGCCAAATGAAGGGAGGGTACTGCGGGACTGCACAGCTTGGGCATGCCTCAATGTACGCATGTTGATGTTTCACACCCCAGCAATGGGGAGGAAAGGGAGAAAATGGAGGAAAAACCTCCAGGGCAGCAGGATGATCGACCAACCCTCCATAGGTCCTGCACCAGTGGCCAGGCACAACCATGGTCTTCAAACTGAGGACAAAGGTGCAGGTGAACCTTGAAGGAGCCAGGTGACAGGGCTGAGGGGGTTAGTCAGGAAATGTGCCACCAGGGAGAATAGGGGGCTAAAGCACAATATAAAAAAATAAATATTAAAAGTTGGAGTACTTGTGTTTTTATTTTTGCTTGTACAATACTGATGGGTTGTTTGAAAATAAAAGTCTTTAAAGGAATCAGTCATCTCAGTTATCTGTGAACAAAAAGTGTTTTTTTAAGATCACAATGACATAACATGCCACAACTTAAAAAGATGGTGGGGGAGGTAGAAATATAGCAATAGCAGAAATAGGAATGGAATAACATGGCCTAATGTTAGTTAAAGAGCAGAGGCTCGATTCACAAAAAATCACAAAGCACAGCGCAAAGCTTGCGTTGTGTTTTGCGTTTGGCCAAGTGTCAAATCTTGCTATTCATAGTTGGATAGCGCACCATGTTATCTGACTGAGAATAGGGCTAGGTGGAGTCAGCGCTAACCCAATACCACTAGTGCTAACCCCACTAGTGCTGCCCCGACATGCAACCAGGAGTATGGCTCAACAATGAATAGCACAGCTGCGCTATTTCCAATTTGTATAGCAGCCATGTAAATAAGCCTGTTGGGCATGCAAGGCGATATGTGGCCATTTGCATGCCCATTATGGGCCCATTTGCATAGGCTGCAGCGAGGGTCTCATGCCCCCCCATTCTCTGCCCTAGAGGCAGCCCTGTGTCAGTATGTTTACCAAGCATCCTGGTGCTAGTGGTCTCACTCCCATGATAGCTGATTGCCATCCCAAGTAAAAAAAAAAATTCTCCAGGATGTTTGTGGCCCCCCCCCCGTCATCGTCAATCACTGTCCCGAATGAAAAGAAACAATTTTCTCATGTGCTAGTGGTCCCACCCTTGATCACCGATCGCAGGCCCGAGTAAAATGAAATAATTCTCCCTGGTGCTACTGATCCCTCCTCTGCGATTGCTGATCACTGGCCCAAGTAAAATGAGAGAATTCTCCCAACTGCTAGTGGTCCCACCCCGTGATCGCCGATCACCAGCCTGATTAAAAAAAAAATTCTCCCTGGTGCTAGTGGTCACCCACACAGTGATTGCTAATTGCTGGCCCATGTATGAAACAGAATTTCCCTGGTGTCCAGCTTCCCTCCCCCACCTGCACTCATGCCCGATGTACAAGTACTATTCCCTGGTGTCCAGTGGTCACTCTACTCACCCACTTCCCGATCCCCTGTAAAATAAATGACACCCATTCCCTGGCATCTAGTTGACCCCCCATCCTCAATCCCCTGTAATACAACCAAACTTCCCTTCCCTGGTATATAGTGGGCCCCCTGTCCCCCACCCCAGAAGGTAGTGTCCCACCACCTCATCCTGAACCTGAGCTGACGACTGGCACAGCCCTCATCACTCCACCACGGCTGGCTGCCAACTGAAGTGCCGATGAGAGCATACAGTATACAGTATATGCTCATTGATGGACAGCTCACTCTAAGCTGTTAATCAATGAGTGTGTGACACATACAGTACATGCTCATTGACAGATCAATCAGTGGCCAGCCATGGTGGAGAGAGAAGGACTGTGCCAGTCACCAGCTTGAGTTCAGGATGGGAGGGACCAGGGTGGTGGGACACTACCTTCCACCTTCCAGGGTGGAGGGGCGGGGGGTTTCACTGGATGCCAGGGAAGGGATGTTTGGTTATGCTACAGGGGATCGGAGATGGAGGGGTCCACTAGACTCCACAGAATGGGTGTCATTTATTTTAGAGGGGATCAAGGACCAAGTGGGTAGAAGGATCACTGGACACCAGAGAATAGTACTTCTACATCAGGCATGGCTGCTGGTGGGGGGGGAAGAAACTGTACACCAGGGAAACTTCTGTTTCATACAAGGGCCAGTGATCTATGATCTCAGGGCAGGGTGACCATTAGCACCAAGGTGAATGTTTTCTTTTACTTGGGTTGGTGATTGGTGGTCATGGGGGACCACTAATACCAAGGGGATTTCTTTCTTTTTACTCAGGCCAGCAATCAAGGTGGAGGGAGACCACTAGCACCAGGGAGAATGTGTTTTTTATTCAAGCCAGAGATCAATGGGGGGCCACCGCAGTACCTCCACCAACCACTAGCATTGTGCCGGATAAGGTAAGGTCTTGGTTGGCAGTATTTGCTCCATGCAAGGGGACTGCACAAGAGGCCCTTTCATGGAGCAAATGCTTTGTGAATCAGACAGTGCTGATATTCTCATCCCCTTATTTGCATTGCGGCCCCTCCACAATTTGTCCCAATGCAAACCCAGTTTGAGTGCACAAACTGGGCTTTTGTGAATACCAGTTCATTGCAAAACCCAGTTTGCTCAAGCAAAACCAGGTTTGCACAGGGGCAATGTTTTGTAAATCCTGGCCCAGGTGTTTATTTCTAATAAATAGATAACTGACTATTTTATTTATTGTGTTTTGATGTTTTTTTAATTATTTTTTTACCGTTTATCATACAATACTTGATAGTGCATTGAGCCAAGGGGGTTTTCACCTTTGCTTTTCACACTGCTAGTAAAAAGAATTCTCAATAATCACTTGCTCTTAATATAGCTATTGATTTTTGACTTGGCATTCTAGCGAGACGTGGGGAGGGGAAGGGGGATGGAAGGAAGGAAGGTTGCAAGGGTGACCTTACACAAAATACAAAAATTAGGGCTAATAGACACAAATGTGTATTGGTTATAAAGTATTGCATGTTAAATGTATACTCTGTGTCACCAGTGGCTTCTAAACCATGCCAAACTGAGCAACGGATCACAAGACACCTAGCAACAAGCAAAAGAATTACCAAATTCAGCATTTGCTCCTCCAGCATCAGATGGCACATTCATGGACCGATAGCACACTCTTGTGTGCTATAACATATGATATCTTTTAAAGTGGTGATAGCTGCCACTGTACTTACTTACTTTGCATGGCACTCTCTGAGTGGCTTCTAGGGTGCTGTAGTTTGTGAATGCCAGCAGGTGCACTGAGTCCACTAACACCAGATATGCATGATTTGCTTGTATCTGGAGTGCATCTGTGGCTCAGGCCATTAATCCATTAATATGTTTTCCAATTTTCACATCTCTAGATTAAAGGAAAACTGAGGGTTTTTTCCACAAAGGTGTTTACAGTCCTCAGTCCAGGGGCAGCTAATCAGCCTTGTCCCCACTTCCCCAAGCCAGCTACTGTCTCTCCCCTAGGACTCATCTTAGCCTTGTAGTTCTCCATGAAGTCCTCTTTGTGGCAGGGTCAGATGGCCATCCTTCTCCCTCAGTACAATCAATCCAGAGCAACAAGCTGCTGGGTGATAGTGCGGACCTGTGGATGAGTGGGCATTGCTTCATTAAGCCCCAAGCTTTCCTTTTTCCTAGTTTTTTCCCACCTTTGCCACATAACTTCAAATGTGTGCATGGAAGTGCAGACTCATAGCATTCCTGCAGCCCCCTCTTCATGCTGCCTGCACTGCATTACCACCAGACCTCCACCTGGTAGCAGGCTAAGACTGGACCAACATTCCTCCCCTCCTATCCCCAGCAGAGAAGCGCAGTACCTTGGATGCTTAGTCATTTCCTGCCCCTGTCGACACCCAGTGACCTGAGTTTGTTCCGGAACATGAGCCAACAGTGTGGCAGCATGTAAGGCACCAGCATATCAGCCCTTCACACCACCAAGCCAGAGCCAATGACAACTGAGTTGCAAATATTGCCAACTGTTTCAGAAATTCTGTGAATGTCTGCAAAGTTAATGGAATTGCATGAAATGTTTATGTACGTGAATCTGCTAATTTCATTCAGCTTTAGTTTCAAGCAGTGCTAAACCATTTTATTGTTTTTATAAGTCATTCACTGAACATTTTCTAGTTACAAGTGTGTTTGAAAAATATTATATATATCATTCCGTATCTGCTTTCATTACCTGTAACTTATCATTTTAATTCTTCTGTTTGTGCTCTGGACTAACCTTACCTTCCTTTTTTTCTGTTATCAGGCCATTATCTTGTTGCCTCCAATCTAGATACCAATACTGAGTCATCATGGCCCCTGCCAACACCACCACCACCCCTTCCTTGCAGCTTGCAGCACCCCCTCTCACCATCATTTTAGCTGCTACCGATGTAGCTTACTCTGGAATCCCTGTGGTCTGAGGGTGGGGGTAGATCCAAAAGTGGTCCTAGATCCAATAACATGGGAAAGCATTAGGAAGGCCATCATACGTTGCCAGCCAATGATTTTTACAACTGTAAACACACTTACTGCACATCAGGGTGACGGTAAACACTTTGCCTTGTTGCCAGTCACTGTCAGCATCAACAGAGCTATAGACCCCACCATTGAAGGTGCACAATGGAAAAGCAATCCTCAGCCTTTGTCCCAGCTTCTAAGAGTGCTACCTCTGCAGTACTGCTAAGCCTTCTCCAGCCTGAGGCTGGATGCCAGAACTGCAAGAAAACCCTGGGTCTCCCGCATGGTACTGTAGCTCAGTATACTACTGCTTGCACCACAAGGCCTTGCAACTTTTCACTAATACTGCATAAAACTGTATCAGCAAATAGTACATTGCTCCACACTCCAGTCAGTTAACAAGATGTAGTTGTGAGGCAAATGAAATCTATGCATGTCATCACAACAAACATAAAGAAGTGTATACTGTATCAATATGAAATGAAACGTAATTTAAGGAAACCATGGATTAGCTTGAATAAACATTTAATAATGCTTTCCATTTCTCACTGTGCTGTGTGACTGTCTCATAGGAGCACAACAGAACCTATGTAGTCAACTCTACATGGTGGTAGATAGACTGGAAAAGTTATATGACTAACAATTACACACATAGCAGGGCCCGTCTGCCACGTGTAGCCACTTCCCACTGACAGCCATAATTTAGATGCAAGTCTGATTCTCTGCAAATTCCTTCCTCACTTCTCTCAAAAAGCCAGGATTCATCCCATATTCTTATTATGCCTAAAATGCAATAATTGTACACAGTGCTGCTAAGCCCTGTAACACCATTAGCCAGTGTACCCTCATAAGGTGGATTTAACATGGAGGCTGTAAGGCATATATGAATAACTATGGCTAGAAAATAACACTGTCTCTGTATTTTATTTTGACCAGGGCTGGGCCTCTTACACTTAAATAAAGCCTGTAAATACAACTTCCAGAACATAAGTTCATCCCTCTAGTAATAAACATACGACATCCATGTAACAAGAATGAGAGAGAGAGAAAGAGAGAGAGAGAGAGAACGAGGGAGGGAGAATAAAGCCAGGCTTCAGCAGCCACATTCTCTTAAGGGAAAATTCACTAAACTGTAATGTTTAGGAGAGTAAAACAAAAGTTCAAAGCTACATGAATGGCTTTACAGATAAGCTTAAGGAGATCTTAGGATGTGCAGCCATGCATGTTCCACAGTTTTGTGTAGTGCAGCCATTTGATACATGGAATTGATGAATCCTATATAATATTGTATATACAGGAAAGGTTAGAATGACCTGAAACTACACTGCAATAGTACATCACAGATCATATTTGATAGTATGTTATCCCGAAGCTTATAACAACAGAAAACACATATATCTTCCAGAATACAGTTTATCACAGAGACACAGCAAATTGGGGGGGGGGGATTGCATCCCACCCCCCCACATACACACCACCCTGTATAATTTACTGTTTGATAAATGTTAAGCAATTATTTCCATCTTCAAGCCCCAATCACATAAACGTTTTTCCGTGAGCAGGAAGTAACAAGGCCCCATTGTGCCCCCACCCAATGCATAACATAGACCTTTCTGGATTCATTACTGCTTTTTCTCCTGAACAACCCCTACTTTCCTGTTGCTACATCCAGTATTCCACATTTTAAATACATCATGTGACTAAAGAATGAGGTGCAAAGGAACCCATTATGTAAATTGTTCACTAACCAGGAGAATTACGGATTAAGAGAATAAAAAATCACTTTCTCTTACTCCAGAATGCGAGCAAAAGACTTACAGTACATGTCATAGAAATGTTAAACTCCTAATTAAATACAGCATAAAAAGAATCAATTCCTCTGCAATATCACTGCTGAATGTTAGATCACAGCCTAGTAGCAACATTGCTCTTGGCACCCATTACCATGAAACATGTTTAAAACATCAAAATGAAGCTGATTACTGTATACTAGCTCTTATCACTTTAGGAAATGCAAGAAGACTGTGTATCAGACACTTGGCTAAAAGTGACTTTAACATTTATTTATCTGCTACATATTAAAATGCTTCCATTTGAAGAAGTTAAGCTAATTTGGCACATAATAGTCTTCATTATAGTCCAAATGATAACAAAAGTCTAGTGGATGCAAAGCACGTGTACAGTCAGCATGTAAAACAGACACACACACACACACACACACACACACACGGACAACAATGCAAACTCACAGTTTTATAGATGTGTTTTACATGGCCCAGGTGGAGTGCAGGTTGAAGAGCTTGGACATCTTTCTTCAGTGCCACTATGTCCCTGATAATACTTGCCAATAAATAGATGAAGCCAGGAAACAATTAGGAAGAAGCAGAGTTACATTAGAGTCTCCATGCCCTCCACTTCCTTCCCACAGACAGACAAAGCTGGGATAAGGATAGAGAAATGTGAATAATTTAGGTGGGTGAAATGCCGGTTCACCTTTCACCTCCCATGGGAGGGCCCTGATTTTACCTTTGTTGACATCAGAGATTCAGAAAGATGTCCCATCAGAAAATCAAAATCTGGTCAGATCAACCACGGCTGCATAATGACGTTAGTGAAGTTGTGTGGAATTGTTAAGGAGGTATGGAGAAACAACACAATGATTTTTAAGTAGTAAGATTTGTTTTAGTTTCTGTTCTAAGGAAGGCATACATGTTATTAGGAAAATACATGGAGGTGTACATTTTAGTGGAACGAATAGGAAGCAACATAGGTTTACAAAAGAACCCCAGAGCAAATGCCACTGATGTATGTGTTATCCCGGATGATATTGGCCGGACAGCCAAATTTTAAAGAAGACACAATTGCACGTATCCCAATAATGCAAAGCATTATGAGAAACATATGAAAATCCCCATGATGGTACAGAAGGTGGCACTACATGAAAAGTAATCGCTGGCATATGTTCAGCCTTGGGTTTTTGTCCATGAAGTGATGTAAGTTATATTGAAGCAATGTGTTGCTGTCATGAAGTCAGGTGTAGTGATGATGGACTGTTAGCAGAGAAAATGTGATAGTAACTTTTAGAGGGGGTCACTTTTGATAAGGGCAAGGTAATTATGCTTGTGATAATAGGAATATTAGGGACGTATGAGGTCTATGCAGAAGTGGAGTACAAATATGCACAGTTTCGTAAGTATGTGCTCAGAGTGAAAGGCAAATGTGATATGCAGGTTTGTTTTAGAAACAGGTAAAAATAGCGATGCATGCAATTCATAGAAAGATAGATAATTACATAGACATGCAGGCCCTGTCCACACTACACTAGAAAAAGCTGTAATGGATTCAAACTGTTACAGACTGTAAATGAACAGTATGGATAATGGTTTGAAAACATTATAGTCTGTCCACACTGAGTGCAATAGTGCAACAGTTCTCAGACTTTGTCAAAGTGAGCCTCCATAAATCCATAGAAAAGATTTTGAGCCTCCCCCAAAAACTGAAATAATCTTGAGCCTCCCCAAAGAAAAATAGCATACTGTACTTTGCGTAGTGCACCATGAATAAATTGAAACCCCTTTGAGTACTTGGCTCACATTCAGTTTTTTGTCTTATACCGATGTGGAACCTTTGAAAAAGTGCTCCTGTGCTGAAAAGAGTTATCTGAATAACAAATAAAATAAACAAATATTATTATTCAGCTTATTGTAAACCCCCTTCCCCCAAACAGGCCAACCTACATACTCTGCTATCTTAATTCTTGAACCATTGTTACCCCTTGTTGCAGTACCTTCATGGGTCAGACTACTTTCTCTGTTCTCTCTCTATGTGAAATAACCTTCCTATGTACTTTGCCTCTCACCATCCTTCCCTGCTCCTAAGAAACTTCTCTGGGATTACTTTGCTCCTTCCTGCTATTGCTCTTAGCGCTTCTATGCTCAACCCTTGTATTTTGGCTGTTCTGCCATCAGGCTACAAATTGATCAATTACCACCACTCATTATTAGTTTATTATTCAGATTTGTTTGCACTGTTGTTCATTGTGCATTTATTGATTGTTTTGCAGTTATCTTTTGAAATATATTCACTCCCTACCCTTCCCCGGGTACACCTGAAATTAACTTTGGCTCATTCACCTTCCCTTGTCACCTATTAGTAAATAAATACATTAAATTCACCTACTAGTACCCTCTTTCAGTTTGCATCATCTCTTCACACAAAAGATATAAAACTCAAAATTTAAATACAGCATTTTTCAGACTTGCTTGAGCCTCCCCTTGAACAGGTTGGGGCCTCCCCAGGGAGGCTGGCCTCACCATTTGAGAACCCCTGCAATAGTGTATGTGGTCTCAACCTTGTAGTAGCAGTGCACATCCCATGGTGCACTAGGTGATGACAACTGCATTTTGAGATGCCCTCCTACATGTCCTGTGGAGTACAGTGTATATGGCACAGTCGTATTATGTAAATAACCATATTTCACTGTTATGAGACACACTTATGTTGTGGAGTTGACAGAGAGAGGTTCGAGGGAGGGGGAGATCCATATGTTGGAATCAGGGGCTATGTCAGTGAGAGGGAGGGAAGGGGAGGGAGAGAGAGAGAGGGGGGAGACATGGCATCAGTTCTGCCAGTATTAGGGCACCTGGGCACAACAGACGTTCATGTACTGCTGCTGTGTGGCTGAAGGCAGACCCTCTACTACTGCGTTCAGTGTTCCCCACTGCTCCACTGTACACAGTGCCACACATCCATTTTCCTGCTCAGCAGTGCTCCATGATGTACTCAGGAGCTTCACTAATGTATGTGTTCACTACTGCCACTGCTCTGCAGATAGTATTGCTACCTCATCACACATGGGTAGGCAGGGTACTCCCAACACTTGGCACAGTGAGAAGAGTAATCAACGACAGTACACAGATACCATCAGGAGGTGGCTCTTCAGGAGGGAAGTGTGGACAGAGAGGTAGGTTAGGTGGGGACATGGGGGTACACCTGTGGGTTGCACATACAGCTGTCAGGTTACTGTGGGTATGGAGGCAACCTAGTATTGCAGCCTACATCCATGCTCCAAACTGCCATCTGCATATGTACTGGTAGCCTCTGACCTCCCTGCATGCAGTGAAACAGTGCTGCAATGTGTGCAGGTATAGTGGGAGACTGGAGGCTACATGGTGGAGCATTTAAACACAATTGCAATTAAAAACTGATAAAGGTATAAAGCTGTAAATAAGAGTGAAATAACCACGCTGGTATGTACACCACATAAAGTGATTATTGGAAGGATATAGATTGGGGATAACTCAATTAATGGAGTAGTCCACCCAGAATTTGCAAAATCATATGTTATACAGAGTGTTTTGATTTGTATGTAAAGTCCTAGTGTGTTATTCCCTCTGTCTGCTATTAGGAGTTTTTCCTAAATTAGGCTGCTAGCTTTAGGGTAGTTTTATGACCCCCGGGATCTCCATCACAAATAGATTTATTGCCTTCTGCCTCCTACAGTGCACCATGTTTCATGTGACAGTGATGTAGCCAGGCCCATAGATTTAGCATATGCAGTGCTTTTTACAATTAGTTCACAACAGCAGAGCTTTGTAACTGTTCTTATCCAGTGAGCACAAATGGCAACAGTTACAATTTAGCAGATGCCTGAGAGCTACCTAACTGGGGATTCTGTAAGAAAACAGCTACTAAATAGCTCTAATTCACTATTTGTGTTTTTTGGGTGTGTCATGTCTAGCTAGCAGTAATATGTGTTTTCATTTTAAAATTTAATTTCGTAAAACTACGCACAGCAATAAAAAGCACAGAAATTGCCCCAGATCATCACTGCTATAATTAATAAAGACTATAGCAGTTTTCTTACAGAAAACTCACTCAGATAGCCCTAAAGTATTTGCTAAACTGTAAACGTAGGTACCAACATTCTTTTTTTTTTTTTACCAGGAGAGATAAACTAAAGCTCGTTTACAGGTGTGACCTGGGAGCACAAGGAAGTTAAGTGATTTGCTCAGGGACACACAGTATGCATGTGGAGGCTGTGGGATTCAAACCTAGGACACCAGACTTGCAGCTCAGAGCCCTAGAGCCCCACACTATTCTGTCTCCTCTATTCTAATAGGTAGAACTGGCAGTTAGTGCTGATTTTGCTCTGTGACATGATTTTCATTTTTTTTTTGGTTACAAATGTGAAGTATCTTTTTAATAAAGTATACAAATATGTATGTGTGAGTTATTTAGGTTGGCAAATATTTGTTTTATTATTTGAAAAAGTGTGATACACTAAATGCGTAGTGCAATGAACCATTGTAAAATGGGATCAAATGTGTAGCGGAAATAGTCACTGTCATCCTATTGTTTTCATGCTATACCACACACAGGAGAAAAAGTGACTTTAAAGTATTTTGCAGTTTCTAAGCTGCAGCTTCATACCATACACTTCATTTGTGAAAGAAAAAAAATGAAAATCATGTCACAGAGCAAAATCAGCACTAAATGCTAGTTCTTCCTAATAGAATGCTGGTGCCTACATCTATAGTTTAGCAAATACTTAAAATCTAACTGAGTGGGTTTTCTTTAAGAAAACAGCTAGAGTCTTAACTAATTATAGGGCTAATGATCTGGGCAATTTCTGTGCTTTATGGTTGTGTATAGTTTGATGAAATTAAAAGTTTTAAAATGAAAACATTCCTGCATGCTAGACCTGACATACATAGAAAACAGCAATAGTGAATTAGAGCTTAATTTAGTAGCGGTTTTCTTACAGAAACCCCAGTTAGCTAGCTCTCAGGTATCTGCTAATAGGCTAATTTATGAAAAACTCCTAATAGCAGACAGAGGGAAGGACACACTAGGACTTAACATACAAATCAAAACACTCTGCATAACATATGTTTTTGCAAATTCTGAGTGGACTACTCCTTTAAAACTGCAAGCTCAGTAAAAAATATACACGACAGACTTTTACTGTACTGACATGCTTCTGCTGATGCAAAATACAGAGTAAGATGGTGGGGCAGGGTTGGAGGACAGGTCTAAATAACACCATGTCCCCACCAGGAGGGAGTATACATCTCTTGGAATTTATTTGTGAAAATGTGTGACCAGGAGAGTCATGTAAGCTGAGCCAAGGCTGTTTAAACAAGTGCTGTATAAGGATGCCGTTTCAGGCTTTTTCTTTCTTTCTGAAGCTTAAGCTCTGATGCCCTAGGCAGCTCTGATAGTCAATTGTTCCAGCATGATAGATCCACCTCATGCCCCTCCCACATGAACCAAAAAAAGGTGGGGTAGATCTTTAGGAACTTCTTGGGTGGAGGTGAGGGTGGATCTTACTCCCCCAAAAAAACTAATACTGCCTCCCACTACTCAGGTTCCATTTCTTGTACCTCCCACTTAAGAAAGAAAATAGTGCACTGCAACCACTGACTAACATGAAAGTGTATTTATTTGAGGGAAGGAAACATTTCTTGGAGGAGGGTAAGATGGATGAGACTATTTACACCTTCAGTCAGTTCCACAGACAGAAAACATGACATCACTCCTTTTGTACATGCAAAACGTCTGCAGGCTCCACCTACTGCAGCTGTAATAAGGCAAAGAGGGTTTAGTAAATGGATTCACTGTCTTTGGGAAGAATGATTATGCTGTGTTGGTAAAAAAAAATTTAATAACCACTTATTTACTTTATTTAGATGAAACCTGGTAACCTGGAGAGGCACTCTGAGCCAAGGCTCATTTCCAGGTGTGACCTGGAGAAAGGGGAAGGGAAGCGCAGTAATACAGCATACACAGCAACAATGAAACAGTACAAGATAAAGTATAAAAACATACTAGTTCATATTATAAATGTACAATAACAATGGAAGGTGCCAAAACAGCAGTACAATAAGCAGCATTGATGAGCAAGAAAGTGCCAGTGCAGGTAGAACAAGCATTTGTCAATGCCAAATGTTCATCACTTGCATTGCTGTTGTATGGATCATGCTTGTGCACATTTTTACTATATATTTATGCAAGATAGACCAGATGACATGTAATATGTCATTTACTATGTGGGTCCTGATTTGTCACAGTTTAATACTGCATTTACTCAGGATAGTAGAGGTGAGATGTGATATCTCATTTTAGTGTGGTCATGATTTTATAATGTATTTTTCTAGGACAGACAATTTTAGATGCAACATCTCCTTTTCAGTGGGTTTCTGTTGTAGTGTCCTGTTTTTACATAGTTTTGCAATACATTTACCCAGGATAACCCAGCTGAGCTGCAATATCTGATTTTCAATGGGGCCTTCTTAAACACGTCTTTCTACTGCATTTACCCTGATAGCACAGCTCAGATGCTATCTTGTTTTCAGTGGGATCCTGTTTTTTTACATTTTTTAATCTGTATTTACCCAGGATAGCACAGCTGAAATGCAAGATCTCATATCTGATGGGGCCCTGCTTTTACTCATTTTTGTAATGTATTTACCCTGTATATCCCAGCTGAAAGGCAAGTTACATTTGCAGTAGGGTCCAGTTTTTACAATTTATTTTTCCCAGGATAGAGCAGCATAGATGCAGAGTTCAGTGGGGGCTCTGCTGTACTGGGGTCCTGCTTTTATGCATTTTTACTAAATATTCACCCAGGATAGACCAGATGAGATGCAGTATCTCATTTTCAGTGGTGTCCTGCTTTTACACATTTTTACTAAATATTCTCCAAGGATAGACCAGATGAGATGCAATATCTCATTTTCAGTGGTGTCCTGCTTTTACACATTTTTAGATTGTATTTACCTGGGATATGCCAGCTGATGGGCAATGTCTAATTTTCAGTGGGCTCCCACATTTTGATAGCAAATTTCCAACACTCTTTTAATGATCTGACACTGCAATCGAAAAGGTGATTTTGCAATGCGTGTGTGAAAACATGTTTCAGAGGTGATTTCAAAAAGGAAACCTGTTATGTTCAGGAGGTGGGGTAATATAAGGGATATATTAAACATTAGAGGTCAAAATCTGCAAAAATAAAGTTATAAGCAAACATTAGAATGATTCAAAGTTTCATCTCAACTTAATAGTTTTTTTCACATTTTGACCCAAATTTTCAACAAAATCTTTTCATGACTCCTCCTCCTTCTGAACATGATAGGTGTCATTTTGACAATACTGAATGAAACATCATTTTGAGCCACAAGTGCAAGAACACGATTTGGCCAAAACTTGAAAAATGACACCTGTCATATTTGTTTTGTCACATTTTGATCCCAAATTTTTCAACATAGTCTTTTTACGATCCCTCCTTCTGAACATGAAAGGTGGCATTTATAAAATACTGGCGGAAACATCATTTTGTACCGCAAATGCAAAAACACATTTTGTCCAGGATTTAAAAATTGACACTTAACATGTTCATGATGTAATGTGATAAAATGGGTATGTTGAAAATTTTGGGATACAGTTTTGAAAATTACCAAAGTTATGAGAGAGCATTGAAATATTTCAATGTCTCTTCTTAACTTTATTTTTTCTTAATATGTTGACCCCAAATGTTTAATATAGTCTTCTTATGACCCCACCTCATGAACCCAGTTGGTGAAAATCTTCAAATCATGCCTAAAATGTGATTTTGTAGAGCGACTGTAGAATCACCTTATGGGGCAGATTTGAAGGATTTTACCACCCTTGTTCATAAAATGGGGTCCATAACAGGCCATGTTGAACATTTGGGGGAAAATATTTAAAAAAATGACCAAGTTATGAGCACAAGTTCAAAACCCATTGAAATACATTGAACCGCATACTTGATTTCCTCAGTTCCCAGTCCAGCATTGAAGAGTGAAGACATGTCTTTGTTCAAGAAGGAACTATGGCATTGGACCCCCAGGAGGTAAGTAAGGGGTTAGGAAGTGTGGGGTTGTGGGTGGTGGGTGCTGAGTGGGAGGTTGGATGGAGGGAGAGTAACAGCAGTTGGGGGGTGGCAGCAGCACCAGACATCAAAGGACTGGTTTCTTTTTTTTTTACAGGGTGTATAAAAATGAAAAAAGACTACAAGGAACAGGAAGAGATGAGGAGGTGGGAGGGATACTTGGCAGTGGGTAGGATTACAGGAATTAAAAAAATTAAAAAGACTACAAGGGCCTTTTTTTTAATTTCAGGTACCAACACTGGGATTCAGCACCCCAATGCTGGCATTATGTTTGGTAGCACCAGGACTGGGCTCCCCAGTGTCACACAATGAAAACAGGTGGGATGGGGACTACTAATCAGCAGTGGGAATTGGGCACTCTAGTGTCAGAAAATTAAGAAGGAAGGGGAAAGCAATGGGAAGTGGGAGGTATACTTGACAGAGTGTTAGAGGGATTGTTTTTACATTGGGGGGGCCACAGCAGTCTGATCATGACTCTGATCAGCTCTGCTTGCTGGATGGTGTTATGCAGATCAAAGGAAAGAGCCATACTATGATTCAGGTGGCGTATTTCTTTGAACATCACACAGCTTTGGCCTAGCAAGCCCAGAAGAGTGTCATGATTAGCATGTCTGAGGATTGGTCTGACATTGTCAAGCCCCTTTCAGGCTGTCCTGAACTGGATCAACAGTGACACACCTCTCAAAATCCACTATCATACAAACATGTTTGCTTTGTGTAAGCGCAAGGGCAAACATAAAAATGGTTCCATCAGGAATTCAGTCTGTGGCTTCAGTTCAGTTATGTATAAATGAAGGATATGATGCAATTTTAGTACATTCTGTATCTTCCCAAGTGCAGTAGGGAAGCTGCATAAACTAGTGGAATGAGCAATGAATCTGAAGTCACCACAACTCTTGTTAATAATGACAAATGGAAGTAATGACACTTGGCTCTGCACTGGAGTCTTACAGGAGCCCAGAAAATGCTGCAACGCATGTTTGAATTCTAATGCAACAGAAGTAGCTATTTATTTGGCACTTATAAAATGGGCACAAAATGTCCTGCATCCTGATTGGCTGATAGATGCCTAGCCCCTACATGATCAGACAGCTGCTAAATCAAAGCCTGAATACGGTGTGTGATTGCTTTAGGTAAACACTTCCCTCCTGACCATAAAAAATCCCATGCCCCCTATTAACTATGCCTATATATCCCCCCTTAGGCCGGCATCCCACTAAGATAATTATACCCCTTTATGCACCCACCCCTCTGCCCCAGCTAGCTTCCTTGGGGGTCTTCATCCTACTGGATTGCCCTCCTCCTTTCTCCCTTTGGTCTTGATTACCCCTAACCTCCTCTGCTTCCCCCTTCCTCTCCTCCCCCTGTATAATATTATGCTCCTGTATATGCTAAATAATCATGTGTGTATTTGTCATTAATGCTAAGCTACAACGCTTACTGATTTTCATCTTATTTTACTCTGAAATGACGTCTGTCATGCATGAATTGTAAGTTATTGTTTTAAAGTGTATTATGTGTCCAGAACCAGCTTGTAAATGAGCTTCTCAATTATGTATCTGCCTGGTTAAATAAAGTTTGATTGATTGATTGATAGCCTCTTTCACTTGTGTCCTTATTAGGACATACTTTTGCAATGGGCAGTAGTTATGCCAAACAAGACACAGTACACATTAAAATCAATGCGTACCACTGATCTCCTGCCACAGCTCCTTGGCTAGCATCTGAGGGCACCACAACAGCTGCATCAGTAGAGCGTTGGCACCAACAGAGAAACAGGAAAATAGTACACAGTGTAAACAATGCCCCCCTTCGTGCAGAAGCCGTAAGTTTCTAATGTTTTATAAGTGAAGTCTGACCTATCCTTCAGCAGTTACACCCACAGATTTCAAATGCCACTACAGAACCATTCCTCTGTTACCAAACCAGTGAACATACCAGCACCTTTCAAACAAAAACCAAGACCCTATATTTCATCTGTAGTGTATAAAATAAAAATATAAATTTTAAAATCCCATTATGACTGACCAGCCTGAAATAACACCCGAGATCTCAAAAGCACTGTCAAAACAAGTGCAAGGTCCTAACTCAGCAGGTGAGGGAACTGACCAGGGAGGCACGGGTACTGGATGTGGTCCTGGCAGACAGTGACCAAATTGGGGGCCTGGAGGTAAGGGACCCATTGGCGGGGAGTGACCATGCCACGGTCTGGTTCTGCCTGGACCTAGGAGGGGTAGAAGGCTGCACAAAGACGGAAGTAACCAACTTCAGGGGGGTGGATTTTAAGGAAATGGGAAGGATCCTTAAGGAGCATTTGATGGGATTGGGTCAGACATGGACGCTGATAGTAGGTGGAAATCATCAGGAGAGGGGTGCAGGATGCTACCAGCACCTGTGCAAGAGTAAGACGAAAATGCGGTAGGGCCCAAAAACCCTGTTGGTGGACCAGGGAGGTCCAGGAGGTGGTGCGGGGAAAGAAAGCAGCCTATAAGAAATTCAAGTGCTCAAGGAGTGAAAGGGTTCGAGGGGAGTATGAGCTGATGGCTAGAAGGGCCACTAGAGTGGTGAGGGTGGCTAAGGCAAGGAAGGAGCAGAACCTGGCCAGGGAAATTAGGAGAGGGAAAAAGGGGTTCTTTAGATACATTGGGGAAAGACGAAGGGTGAAGGGAAGATTGCAGGATTAGATCAGAGGAAGAGATGGGCACAAGACCCAGAGGAGCAGGCTGAGGTACTAAATGAGTACTTCACCTCAGTTTTCACCAGGGAAAATGGGGATGCTGCATCATACATGGAGGAGACAGAGATAATGAGGAGGGGGCCCATTACCAATCGGCAGGTCTGGGGAGGGGGCATCACTGGCAGGTGGGGGAGGGCTAAGCAGGAGAAGAGGTACTGGAAGTGGAAATCACAGCAGAGAGAGTGAGGGAAGCCCTCAGCTCCCTTAAGATGGAGAAAGCACCGGGGCCGGATAAATTACATCCTAGAGTGCTGAAGGAACTTGCAGATGTCCTGGCGAAACCCCTGGCAGAGCTTTTCACCATCTCTCTGAGGACAGGGTGGGTGCCCCAAGACTGGAAGGTGGCACATGTAGTGCCTATCCACAAGGGGGATCAAGGGAGGTGGCAGGGAACTACAGGCCTGTCAGCCTGACATCAATGGTGGGCAAGGTGATGGAGGGCATTGTCAAGGAGAGACTGGGGGGACCTGGATAAGTCAGGGTGCCTGGACGATAGACAGCATGGATTCATCCCAGGAAATCATGTCAGACAAACCTGGTGGAGTTCTATGACTGGGTGACAAGTGCCTTGGACCTGGGTAGACCAGTGGATGTCCCTCTTTCTAGACTTCAGCAAGGCATTTGACTCTGTTCCTCACGTGGGCCTGTTGGATAAACTAGGAGAAATGGGGGTGGGAAACCAGATGATCCGATGGATAGGCAATTGGCTCCAGGACCAGACCCAGAGGGTCGTAGTTGGTGGGATAGTCTCTTCCCCTAGGAGGGTCATTAGTGGAGTCCCACAGGGATCAGTCCTTGGGCCCCTTCTGTTCAACGCCTACGTATCAGACATAAGGACAGGAATCAGGAGTGAGATGAGTCTCTTTGCAGATGACTCGAAACTGGGGGCGGTGGTGGATGGGGAGGAGGGGAGGGTGGCCCTGCAGGGGGACCTGGAGGCTCTGGAAAGATGGTCTAGAAAGTGGAAGCTGAGGTTTAATGCAGGGAAATGCAAGGTACTCCACCTGGGGGCCAGAAACCCAGGCCAAGTGTACACCCTGGGGAAATACTACAAGTCTCAATGGCTGAGAGGGACCTGGGGGTGGTGGTGGATGTCAAGATGAACAACTCTGAGACTTGTAGGAGGGCAGCAGCCAAGGCCAACAGGATGCTTGGATGCATCGCTAGGGGGATCACCTCCAGAAGGAGGGAAGTGATACTCCCTCTGTATAACTGCTTGGTGAGGCCGCACCTGGAGTACTGCGTGCAGTTTTGGAGGCCGCACTTAAAGAGGGACATTAACCTCCTGGAGAGGGTCCAGAGGAGGGCAACCAAAATGATTTGGGGCTTGGGGAGACAGGACCTATGAGGAGAGGCTCGAAGAGCTAAATATGTACACTTTGGAAGAGAGAAGGGACCGGGGGGACATGATAGAGGTCTTCAAGTACATGAAGAGGGTAAATAGGGGAGGAACAGTGAGGGTGCTTCGAAGGAAGGAGGAGGGGCCACTAGAGGGCATGGGTGGAAGCTGGAGGGGGAAGATTCAGGGGAGAAAGGAGGAGGTGCTACTTCACTGAGAGGGTGGTAGAGCCATGGAATGCACTACCTAGGGGGCTGGTGGAGGCAGAGACAGTGGAGGGGTTCAAGAGGGGGTTGGACAGGTACAGGGGAAGGGTTCAGGAAGCAAAATCCAATGCAGCAAGAATATCCAGAACTGGGAAGGGAGAAGCCAGAGAAGGCGAGGGGGACAGCAAGGTCAGCACCCAGGGTGGGGGCTGACCAAATGAGCAGACACGAAAGACCATTAGGCCTATTCTGCTGGCATTTTAGTATTTTAGTATGGTGTCTGAGTGGGACACTCTTGCTTTCACTAAAAGAGGATGTTCAATGTTAGTCAGAGGCAAACAGCCTTATCTGAGCATTTCAAAAACACCATGAAAGAAAATAAATGTAGGAGGCGGCTGTAATGTTAGTAAAAGCACATAACCAGAGCAATTCATAGAGTGCCCTTTACTGCCCATGACCAGTTCTCAATGTACTTTAATAAGGGGCCTATTTTTTAGTATTTGAGGTATTGAAACCTCCTTTTTCATATGTTTGACTTTTTTTGTTGCTCTTTTTTACATTTTGTTTTTAAATAATTGCACGGGGATCCATTAAATAATTATTTGGGGCCCATTTTATAAGCACGATAACACACTCCAAGGTGTGGGTTATGGCCTGATAAGAGCACTTCCCAGGTGCTCAAGGCACTCAGAACAAGTGCCTGGTGCCTCATAATGTAGCTGGGGCTTGCTGTTATCAGGCCATCACCCACACCCTGTTGTGTGTTATTGCTTGCATATGTTTTACCATACCCCCCAGTAAAAAAAAAACCAAAAAACACTGAAGATTCATAATCACGAAAATAAACTACATTTACTGGTATTTTAAATAAATTTATTTACATTTTTAAAAGCAGGGACAATTATGGGAAAAAATAGAAAGCAAGTGGACAATAATTAAAACAATTAACAATGTATTTTGATTTATCCAGCAATTACTGTAGTTACAAACTTTTTGATAATGAGTTGACTGCTCAGTGTTTTCAAGAACATTATAAGAACTAAAGACAAAAGTGAAAACTCAGAAACTACCTTGTGCAAAAAAACATTGACTTGGTGTATAGCATAACCTTGTCCCTTTGGAACACTAAACAGGAAAGAGTCAATCAAGAGGACGTGTAGCTCACTGGCTACTGACACTCTGTCAAAGTAATCATCATTCACAAAAATATTTTAGGACACAAAACAAGACACACCCATTTAGAGTTTGAGGCTCTGTGCTGGAGGACAATGCTTGTGGGTAGAGCTGTGTGGAATATAATAGTCCACCCAAAGAATGACTACAGAATGACCATTCTGATTCCATGGAATTCCATGGAATTTTTGTGAAAACTGTGGAATTTCACAAAATTTTAAATGTCAGTTATTTCATTATACTTTTAAACATACATGTTTAAATAACACCAGATTTGACATATGAACTGTACCCTATGGCTTACAAAGGTGTACCAAATATCAGAGTTGTAGATTGAAAGAGGTCAGAGTTATGGGTGGTCAAACATTTAATCAAAATTTTATTTTCAGATATTTTGAGATAATTTTAAAATTTCTTAGCCAAATTTCTCCACAATATCAGGATTTAGAGAAGTACATGGAATGTATATATGCACCATGTTTTGAGTCTCAACCTTCATTAGGAGCTGAGTTATAGGTAGCCAAATATTATGCCAAAATTTGGATTTCTGAAATTTTAGTATAATTTTGATTGTATTCATTGAAATGTTACAAAAATTGACAGGTATACAGGTTATCACTGCATTTGTATATACATGTGGTTTCAGATTTCTAGCTTTAAATGGGACTGAGTTTTAGCCTACTAAACATGTTGCCAAAATTTGCATTTTGGTTAATTTCCTGTAATTTTAAAACTACATATCCAAATTTAACAAGAGTTGAAACATTTAAATGACTATATCGCATGCCCATTTCTGAAAAAAGTTCACATTTGCAACTTTAAATGGGATTAGATTAAGAGTAGTCTAACTTTCGCAACATTTAAAAATTTAATTTTGCAAGAATGTAAACTACAAATTTATAAATGCCTGAAACTTTAAAGCTAGATAATGCAATTTCATTAAATTTGGCAGGTTCTTAGACCTTACAACGAGACTGTGTGTGCCAATTTTATTAATTGTTTGCTGTGAGAAATTGCAAAATAACATCTACTTAAAGTCAAATCATATGCATCTTTGTGAAAATTGTAGAATTTCATGAAAAATTCAATAAAACTGGAATTTTCTTATTTCACTCAGCCTTATCTAGGAATTCTATTTAAAAGATAGGGCTATAAGAGGCAGGTAGCGCAGGGGGTCACCAGGTTCTGGAGGTAGATGCATACTTTCATCAAGAAATGGACAGCTGAGCTGGGTAGCACAACAGTGGCAGATCCCCAGGTTGGAGAAAGAAAGCACAGTGTCAACAATTCCAGCTGAATGCAGGATATTTAAAGATCACAACCAGTAAACTTATGATCTGGGGAGCCTGGTGTACATGCAAGTCTAGGACTTTGAGGTACTCAAAAAGATGTAGTCAGGGAAGACAATGTCTTGGACAGCAGGATGAAAAAATTCTTGCTATTCCAACAGAGTAGGTTGATAGGAAAAGGAGTAGGTGACTCACGTTTTTAGGGAGATTGTCACTGTAAAGAACAAAGTGGATATCAGTGGGATCAGTAGTTCTACTGAGTCAATCTGGCTATGCCAAAAGAGAAGGGGGAATCATTACCCAGATAAGAACAGCAGGACTGCAAAAAGCTCAGCCCAGCTTATCAAATGAAGTAGTGATATATGCATTGTTAATGGTAAATTCCACACACAAAAAAAATTTGGGATGCTTCATCTACAGTATATGCTACCATAAATATGAGAGAAAATGTTACTAATCATTTTTTTTCTTCAGCAAAATTAAAACTGCTTAACCAATTTTTCCAGTTGTGTTAGACACCAGAATACACTGACTATGGATATGCATATCAAATGTTAACTCTATGCATGCAAGAGCAGAGAAGTTACAAACATCCACATTTTTGATAGTTTTCATAAAGTTTTGCAAATATTTACATAGTAATGTTTTGAACCCCTTTAACTTAAAAATCTCATATCTAATTCTCTCCATATTTAGATCATGCTATAAGCATTATAAAAAGGTTATCTGTACTAATTTACACATGTCTAGCTCCAAGGTGTCTGAGTTATATGCAGATGAAATGTTTTCATGAAATTTCCTGAAAAAATAAAGCAACCGATTTTGAGCACACATAATTTTGAGATGATGCTTCATATTGTCATGAAGTCTGGCATATTGTTAGAACACCTATCATCAAGAAATAATTCCAAATTTAAGATTCCTGACCCAGTGTTTGGTTAAGGAATATGCAGATAAAAATGATCATGAAATTTCACACAAACAATAAAATGACAACATTTTAGCACCTATAATTTTGAAACTATTCATCTGATTTTCATAATATTCAGCAGGTTAGTTGCCATTAATCAAACGAGTACATATGCTAATTTTCAGAGCTCTAGCTGGAACGGTGGCTGAGTTATAACCAAATAACTACATTTAAGCACTTCCACAAAATTCTGATGACATTCTATGAAATTTCACAGAATGTTTTGAAATTTCACCAAAATTCCATAGAGTCTGAATTTTCCCATTCCACACAGCTCTACTTGTGGGCAGGTAGAAACATGGTCAGATCCTTTAATAATTGTTAAACCATTTTCTCTGAAGCCACAGCCTGGTATCACTGGACAGGTAGAAACATGGTCAGGTCCTTTGAAAAACATTTTAAACTATTTTCTCTGAAGCTACAACTTGGTATCTCACCGAAATACCTGAAAAAATATACTATCAAAGAGGTGGTACATATTGCATGTTTGTGTGCCTTCAAAGAGGAAGAGTTGAGGCCCAAAGAACCCAGATGTCACAAAATTGTGCAGGATCTTAGAAAGATCCTGCCTGGGGAGATAAGCTGTGGTCATAATACCAAAACAAGAATCTCTTTTAAAAACTTTAAAAAGCAGTCAATGCCTTTATCTAAAGCCATAGTCTATTCCTGCAGTTACACAATTAGCACAATTTATTGTACTTATTTATTTATCTAGTTTGATAACTATTTGGGCACACTGGTGCCTAGACACCATCTTCAGGCACAAGCTGAGTACATAAGTGCATTACAAAACACCAAATCATGATACAGAGGTATCATAATATACTGTAACTATAAGAGAAGGGTTTGAAGCTCAAGGTGGCCAGGAACCACAAGTTGCCCTGGATCTTAAAATTACTGCAAATCATGAAAAACAGTCTATGCTACTTACAGTGTCTTCCACTTAAAAACATATAACTAATACTTGGAGGATTTCCTTAAAGACTACAAACACCTTGGGAACCTCTCCCAACAGGCCACTAGAAGCTCAGAACTCTCAGGAACCACATCATCAAATGAACAATTGCCAGGTATGGGTGCTGCACTGTACTTTTGAACAAGGTAAGAAGGTTTGGCCTCCACAAAAGTACAATGGATGGTTTAAAGCAGAGACAAAGCATGGTCTGGTACCAATTCTAATATGGACAATGGGAATCAACTGAGCCTGCCTTAGGCAAGTATTTGATCGTGTGCACTACTGGTAGGGATAAAATGGCATAGAGGAACTTGTCACTCAAATCATATGCAAAGGTGTCTCCTAGGACATTGCCACCTGCAGGAGAATAGGTACTGAACAATGTCAGTTTGTGGTTAACACAGAATACAAACATATTACTCTTTATCAATCATATGCTGCTCACAACATCCTGCTGCAGAGACCACTTGTAGGACATTTGGGTCACAGACTCTAAACCCATTCATAGCACACCCAGGCAGATACATGTGGGCAATGAGTCCAAATGGAATGAAATGCTGTGTAGTAGCAGATGGTCTTGCACATCCATCTTTTTTATCTACAGTTTAGTATATGCTCCTAACTATCTTTGATGACTTAGGCTGTCTGTAAACTCACTCTCCACTCTTATAAAATGCATGCTGAGTAGTCAAATATTGAGACTCAACACCAGCTTCCATGTCTGCAGAGCTTCCTTGCACAGACTAGAAGAATGTGACCTGCCTTCTTTGTTCTGACAGAAAACTGCTGTCATATTGCCCATGTAACCTCAGACAGATTGATCAGTTTCAACTTTGTCAAATGTTTGTAACACCACCTAGACTAAACTGAGCATAAGCTCTTTGATGTCCAGTTGTTGTTACTTTAGAGACAACAGCCATTGGTTTATTAGTAAGTATCAAGCCTATTAGTGCAGTGATTGTAGTCAGAATGGGTTTTGGAGGTGGATGGGTAACAGGGAACCCCCAAATGTTATGTCCAGGCAGCAGTACAAACATTTAACCCCTACTGCCTTGTACAATAAAAATGTTCACTGGGACAACTGCTTTTTGAGGTCCCACTCTTTTTCTGGTGCCCATAATGAAACAAGAGCAGACAACAAAAAGGCAGAAGATCACCCATCAGAAAGGGAAGTGTGGAAAAGTAGTTCCCATGAGAAACAGAGAAGGGAGGTCCTAAGGGAGCCTACAAGGGTCAGAAGGACCTCAAGAAGGTACAAAGCCCCTACAACTCTAAGAATGACCCCCCCATTGACTTTCACATTACAAGTCCAGCAGCAGAAAAGTATCCTAACACCATTCCCAAGAGCAGTAGTGCTTCCTGACTGCACTGCTGTCAGTGTCATTCTTTAAGTAAAATCTCAATCTTGAACTAGAGGAGAAGCTCGGCAGATCTGAATCTAACTAGCCAAAGGCCTATGAGGCACAGGGGATGCTAATTACAGTGAATGAGTTATATCCTTATTTCCACAAGAGTAGACTGTGTACCATGTTTTCTTCATATGTAACAGTTTCCGAAAGAAAATCCCCATTAGTTGAAAGAAATCAGATTGCTTTATGTTTTGACATAGCACAATAAATGGGTTAGCCACTTAAACATTCTACTGCTTTTTTTAGATTACCATGACATTAATTTAGCTTACAAATTCAGAATCATGCAACAATGCCCATGTGAAATACTTAACATATTATAGTATTCTTATTTAGCAGTGTTGCTATGGAGGGATTCCCATATGCACCTTGCTTCACGTTGGGCTCACTCTCTGCATTAATAAAAGGCCTTGATTTGATGGTTTGAACCCAGCATTAAAATTGAACCAGCTGTAATAAAGACCTTAGGGGGTATCTGGTGGCTCATAAATCCATAGTTTCAAAGAACTGGGACTAGAAACCTATGCCTTTAATAAAAACAGAACAATTTTAGCAGTGAAGGAAATCTTTCTTATTTCCAGTTCAGCATGTTAGAAGTCAGGTAAAGACTTTATCAAATAGATATTTTTTTTTTACCTTTACTTTTTCACATTCTGTTTGATTAACATTTACTTGTCAGTAGGTGGAAAAGATTATCTTCTGGTGCTTGTGCATGTGTAGAAAGCATAAGAAATGAAGATTGGTGATAAAATGATGGAGAACCAAACACCTCTGATTGGAACAGTAACATAAAAAATGTCATTAGACTTGAAAACTGTAGTGTCTGCTGGTTGACAAAAATACCAAAAAGTCATTACATTGCTTAAATATGAAATATATATATACTTTTTTTTAATATAGCCATTTCTTCAAACAGGATCTGATGTATGAGTAGTTAAAAATGAGCCATAGTATACTAGAATAAAAGCTTGGATCATAAGCTTTCTTGAGGCAAATGGTCTGCAGACCAGAAAGCAGCATGAGTTGACAGAGAGAGGTTGTGTCAGACAAACCTTACTCGTTTCTTTGATTGGGTGACAAAGGTAATGGGAAAGAGACATGCAGTGGACACTCTGGGCCCAATTCCAAAAGGAGCCCTTGGAGCTATGCAAGTTGCGCTTCTTCAAAGGCTACAGCAATGCCTGGTGTGCCAGGAACCCTCTGCCATATTCCAAGAGAAAGCAGGGTTCTTGCGCCAAACTCCCTGGAATTGCTGCAAGTGTGGGACTGTGCCTGACCAATGGTGCACCAGTGGCACATGTCACGAGGACTTGGGCATCCTTACACTGGTGCAGCATAGAACGGGCATCACTGGTGGCGATGGTGATGGGGTACACAGGTGCCCATTGGAGGTGTGTGGACAGGTGGGGTCATAGGGTGGGTTGGTGTGCCAGCAGGGTGGTTGGGTATTGCTTCAGCACTCAGCAGGGTGCAAATGCCAATGATATATTGATTCAGAGGCATATGCACCCCTGGGGTGCCAAAGTGATCCCATACATCCCGGCTGCTGCACCAACCCTCCCTATGCTCCTCTATGTCCCTCCTGCCCAAGAACCCCACTGGTAGCCCACATAACATGGTTTCCCAGTTGGTTGTGAGAGGCTTAGTCCACCTCCTGGCAGGTCTAAGTGGAGCCCCTTGTGATGGCCACGGTGGGGCTCTTGGAATCGGAAATGTGAGCCCTGCCATGGCGAAAGCCCCTTGCACCTGTCGCACTCCCAGATGCAGGTCATAAGGGTGGCACAGTGCCCATTTGCTGCAGTGGATTCCCTGTCCAGTGCAGCCTGCATTCTGGAATGGGGAATGCCAGAATGGGGGATGCAGGGTGCGACTTGCATCTTTGCTGTTTGGCACAAGCACCTTGCATCCGATGGAACGGCTTCTGGAATCAGGCTTGTGGTACTTTGACTTAAATAAGGCCTTGAACTCTGTCCCAAATGGACACCTTGTAAAGAAGATACATGACCTTTGGGTGGGGGAATTCACTAGATGAGTGGAAATATGGTTAATTGGCAGAACCAAGAGGATGGTAATAAATGGGGAGTTGCTGGAGTCAAATGAGTCACCAGTGGTGTGCCACAGTAATGGTCATGTGACTGGTCCTCATCAACATCCTTACCTGTGACATAGAAGTAGAAGTACTTAGCAAGATATGCCTCTTTGTAGATGATACTTTGATCTATGGCTGGGCAGATGGTGATGAGGAAATAATGACAGAGGATCTGGGTAAATTACTAAAGGTGATGCACATCGGGGGAAAAACTCTGAAAATGGAATGTAGAATAGGGAGTAAGCAGAGGAAAGCACTCTTGAAGAAAAGGGCTTGGGGTGACAATTTCAGACAGTGGGAAGACATCAGTTCAATGCAATAAGGCAATGGGTGGGGCAAATGGAATTCTGAGATTTCATGGGGAAGGGGATCACAACAGGTAAAAGGAGAAGCTGCTAACACTATATAGGTCACTGGTTCATCCATCCTCACCTGTAACACTGTGTACAGTTTTGGAGTCCACATTGGAAGAAGGACAAGGACAGGGTGAAGGAAGCACAGAGGAGGGCAGCAAAGATGATCCGGGGATAACAGGAAAGGACTTACAAAGAGAGGCTGGCAGATTTAAACATGTACACACTGGAGGTGAGAAGAGAAAGAGGGGACATGATCAAAACAAACAGATACCTTTATAACGTACACAAAGTGAATAGCTGGGAATTGTTCAAATGGAGTGGGAACGCAAACACCAGGGACAGCTCCATGAAACTGATGGTAGCAAATTTGAGAGAGATACCAGGAAATATTTTTTCATGGAAAGGGTAGTGGAGGGGATGCTGTTGTAGGGGATTTGTGTGG